>OZ012544.1:38006026-39256026 GCA_963935595.1 Schoenobius gigantellus | reverse complement strand
CAAGCGGGCTTTCGCACCCCGATATTAGGTGCGCCGCGCAAAACACAATTTGTTAGTTATATTACATTTTATTCCGGCCCGGACATAACCTCTAACAATGTCATGACATTTCGACCCGACTCGACTGACATGTTACATGCGGCCGGCCGCCAAAAAAAGGCTCTCACTGCACAGACTATAATACAATGTTGCCACTCGCTCTTCCTCGAGCGTGAACATCCCCCCGCTCCGGACAGTCCCGGACTGTCCGCCAAATCAGTCTAAGGGGAGGCGAGAAAGAGTAGCGACCGCGCGCTTCAAAACAGAATCCCCAACTAGGACCTCGGCAAACCTGGGCACACCATCAGACCCTAGAGTAAGTTGGACAATGCGTCCGCGACGCCAACGTAAGGGTGGCAGGTTTGGGTCCTTCACTAACACGAGGTCTCCAACCCTCGGTGGGTTTGTCTTATCTGACCACTTAACGCGCTGTTGCAAAATGTGTAAATATTCAAGGTGCCAGCGGCGCCAGAAGCTCTGGGTAAGCTGCTGGAGCAACTCAAACCGAGAAAGGCGGCATCCTTATAGAGATATCAATCTCTATAAGGATACTCGGGCAGGGCGTTAAGTGGTCTGCCTATCAAGAAATGGCCCGGCGTGAGGGCCTGCAAATCGTTCGCGTCGGTAGACAACGGACATAACGGACGCGAGTTGAGAACCGCCTCAATCTTATGAAACACCGTCGCGAGTTCCTCAAACGTGAGAATAGTCTCCCCAATAACGCGGCGAAGGTGAGTCTTGGCGGCCTTTACAACAGATTCAAAAATCCCTCCCCAGTGAGGGCAAGACGGCGGGGAGTATCGCCATGTTACCCCCCTACGGGAGAGTGTGGATCCGATCTCAATATTATTTTTATCTAAAAATTTACAAACTTCTCTTATATGTCTATCAGTGCCCTTGAAGTTCGTCCCACAATCGGACCGAATTAGAGAAGGCAGTCCCCGGCGGGAGACAAATCTGCCTAACGCTGCTAAGAAAGCGTCCATGGTGAGTGCACTCACCACCTCCAAATGAACGGCTTTAGTGGCCAAACAAACAAACACACACAAGTAAGCCTTTTCAGTCTTAGCATTACGGAGTCGCGACGTTTTTATAGTGAATGGTCCCGCAAAATCAGTTCCAACTCCTAAGAAGGTCATCGATTCATTCACACGATCAGCAGGCAAATCACCCATTTGGGGCTGCATCGTCTCTGGGCGTAAACGATAGCAGGGCAGACATCGAAAGATAACAGATCGGATTATTCTTCGCGCTGACAAAATCCAAAACTCCCGTTGGAGGAGCGCGGTCAATGCATTACATCCGGCATGAGCATTCTTCACATGGCGATCAATGATCAACAATCGCACCAATGGTCCGTCCTTGGGGAGCAACAGGGGATGACGTGATCTATAAGGCAAGTTAGCGTGCCTTAATCGGCCTCCTACACGCAACAATCCCTTATCATCCAGAAAGGGAGTCAAACGCACCAAGGGTCCCTTCAATTTGGACGTCCCGGTACGGAAAATCTTAAGTTCCGGTTCAAACGCTCTAGACTGGGTCATACGCACCCAATGCAAAAGAGCATCTTGGCGCTCCTGCGGTGAGAGGACCGGACACAAATCTTTGTCCTGAGGCCGGCGACAATTTCGAATAAATCTTCTTATCCAAGCGGTCACGCCGAGCAACTTGTCCAGAGAACTGTAGCGGTCTAATAAAAATTCCCGCTCTGGAGCCGCCATAGTCTCGACAGCGTGAACACGCAAGCCCGGATTTGGTACCTTCACCACAGCTGGTGTGGAAGGCCAAGACGGTTGTAACAACCATTCGGGACCCCACCACAGAGTGTGGTCAATAAGCTGAGGGGCTTCGCTGCCACGTGATGCACAGTCAGCAGGGTTTATTTCACCTGGCACGTGGCGCCAAATCAACGTGGCCTTCGAGGCCTGTATTTGGGATACCCGATTGGCCACAAATACTTCCAGGGAGTGGACGGAGTTCTTAATCCAACACAGGACAACCTGACTGTCGGACCAAGCAAAGAGCGACTCAAAGTCCACACTACGTCCCAGGGTGTCAACAACGTGGTTCATCAAACGAACCAGAAGAGTAGCTCCAGACAATTCTAACTTCGGAATCGTTAATCGAGTCCGAAGTGGAGCAACCTTACTCTTAGCTATTAGCAAGTGGAGCTTAACAGCTCCTCTATCATCGACCGTCCGGATATATACGACGGCTGCGTATCCACTCTCAGACGCGTCACAAAAGCCATGAAGGCTGGCCGTAAACCGTCCCTTAGGCAGTATATGTCTAGGGATACTAACACGGTTAATGTCGGGGAGAGATGACATGAAGGACTCCCAATCTCGCAGCAAACGGCCCAAGAGGGGCTCATCCCACGACACTTCGGCTGACCAAAGTTCCTGTAGGAAGCACTTCATCCAAAACACTACGGGACTAATCCAGCCATTTGGGTCAAAGGTACGAGCTACTGTAGACAAAACCAACCGTTTCGTCCAGACCTTGGGGCTTGGCAGCTCCAATCGATAGGTGAATGTGTCCTGGACAGGTCTGTATTGCACTCCCAAAACAGACAGTAAATCTGGAGTGTTAGCATTCTCAAAAATATGCGGCTCCTGCTGGTGGTCGTCTGGCAAGTCACACAAAAGCTGAGGTGAGTTGGACATCCACTTCCTCAGTTCATAACCACCAGCCCCGAGAAGAGCAATTAGTTCATCTCGCAACATCAAGGCTTCCTCGACACTAGAGGAGCCCGTACAAATATCATCCACAAAGGCATCCTCCTTGAGAACCAAGGATGCGCGAGGGTATCGTAACCGCTCACGTTCAGCGAGTTCCACAAGTGAGCGAATTGCCACAAAGGGGCTCGAACGCAAACCGTATGTATTGGTGTTCAGCTCGTAGACTAGCATGGGATCTCTGGGATCCTCCCTCCATAATATGAGCTGATATCGTCTATCGTCCGGGTGAATCACAGTCTGCCGAAACATCATCCGGATATCGGTCACAAAGACGACGGCATGGCGACGGAAGTTGGTCAATACATCGCCCACCTCGTGGTGCAACTTTGGTCCAGCATGCAGACATTGATTCAGCGAAACTCCGGTAGACGTAGGAGCTGACCCATCAAAAACAACGCGTATCTTCCCGGTGGAAGGTTTCAAAACCGCGTGGTGAGGAAGAAAATTATGTTCCTCGTTTCGCCAGTCCAGTCGCGAGACCGACATGTGCCCCAGTTGCTCATATTCTCGCATGAAGTCGACATACTTCTGTTTGAGGTAGGAGTTCCTACTCATACGACGCTCCATGGACAGCAGCCGCTTCTCGGCCAACGGCCGGGAGCTGCCAAGTGAGGGGCGAACTGACAAAAAGGGCAAACGAGTGATCAGCCGTCCCGAGTGAAGGCGACCTGTATTGTTCTGGTAGAACAACTCACACTCCTCGTCCAAGGGGGTCACTCGCTTCACGGTAGGTGGCTCTTCCACCTCCCAAAACCGTTGAAGGACATCCGATAAGGTGGAGCTAACAGTTATGTAACTGTCCACCGATGGAGATGGTGGGTTATACCTAACTGGTCCCATCACTACAAACCCAAGCGATGTAGATAAGGCTACCAGCCCACCCTTCTGTAACTCTCTCCTCTTCCCACAATACACGCGGCCTAGAACATCGGCACCGAGCAATAAGTGAATCGGACCGGTTCGGTGGAAGGAAGGGTCAGCCAAGGTCAATCCTGATGTCTCATCAACGACAGCGCGCGAAACAACGGTGGTGCCCCAAGTAGACTCCACCACGTCGGCGTTTCACCGACTTGTATTGCTGAATTTTATTCTCCGAATACCAGCTCTTGGAAAATTGGTATTACTTACCTTGGTTCCAATTGTCTCCGTCCGTCTCCTCCGTAGCCGGTGGACTTCCTGAGCTAGCTCGAAGGAAGTCGCGGCTCCTGAAGTTCTGCAGTGGATCCACCGGTGGAGACCGGAGCACTACAAAGGCCTATTAGGCCACCACGACTCACACACGCGATTAGAACACAAAGCGGGCACTCTTTTGCACAACACAAAGCGGGCTTTCGCACCCCGATATTAGGTGCGCCGCGCAAATCACTATAATGCTTAATTATTGTGTATTATATTTTATGGATGCCCGGACATCATCCTAACCTAATTCAATGTCATGACATTTCGACTCGACTCAACTGACATATCACATGCGGCCGGCCGCCAAAAAAGCTGTCACTGCACAGACTAGAATGCAGTGCCGCCACTCGCTCTTCCTCGAGCGTGAACATCCCCCCGCTCCGGACAGTCCCGGACTGTCCGCCAAATCAGTCTAAGGGGAGGCGAGAAAGAGTAGCGACCGCGCGCTTCAAAACAGAATCCCCAACTAGGACCTCGGCAAACCTGGGCACACCATCAGACCCTAGAGTAAGTTGGACAATGCGTCCGCGACGCCAACGTAAGGGTGGCAGGTTTGGGTCCTTCACTAACACGAGGTCTCCAACCCTCGGTGGGTTTGTCTTATCTGACCACTTAACGCGCTGTTGCAAAATGTGTAAATATTCAAGGTGCCAGCGGCGCCAGAAACTCTGGGTAAGCTGCTGGAGCAACTCAAACCGCGAAAGGCGTCCGGGATTGATATCTCTATAAGGATACTCGGGCAGGGCGTTAAGTGGTCTGCCTATCAAGAAATGGCCCGGCGTGAGGGCCTGCAAATCGTTCGCGTCGGTAGACAACGGACATAACGGACGCGAGTTGAGAACCGCCTCAATCTTATGAAACACCGTCGCGAGTTCCTCAAACGTGAGAATAGTCTCCCCAATAACGCGGCGAAGGTGAGTCTTGGCGGCCTTTACAACAGATTCAAAAATCCCTCCCCAGTGAGGGCAAGACGGCGGGGAGTATCGCCATGTTACCCCCCTACGGGAGAGTGTGGATCCGATCTCAATATTATTTTTATCTAAAAATTCACAAACTTCTCTTATATGTCTATCAGTGCCCTTGAAGTTCGTCCCACAATCGGACCGAATTAGAGAAGGCAGTCCCCGGCGGGAGACAAATCTGCCTAACGCTGCTAAGAAAGCGTCCATGGTGAGTGCACTCACCACCTCCAAATGAACGGCTTTAGTGGCCAAACAAACAAACACACACAAATAAGCCTTTTCAGTCTTAGCATTACGGAGTCGCGACGTTTTTATAGTGAACGGTCCCGCGAAATCAGTTCCAACTCCTAAGAAGGTCATCGATTCATTCACACGATCAGCAGGCAAATCACCCATTTGGGGCTGCATCGTCTCGGGGCGTAAACGATAGCAGGGCAGACATCGAAAGATAACAGATCGGATTATTCTTCGCGCTGACAAAATCCAAAACTCCCGTTGGAGGAGCGCGGTCAATGCATTACATCCGGCATGAGCATTCTTCACATGGCGATCAATGATCAACAATCGCACCAATGGTCCGTCCTTGGGGAGCAACAGGGGATGACGTGATCTATAAGGCAAGTTAGCGTGCCTCAATCGGCCTCCTACACGCAACAATCCTTTATCATCCAGAAAGGGAGTCAAACGCACCAAGGGTCCCTTCAATTTGGACGTCCCGGTACGGAAAATCTTAAGTTCCGGTTCAAACGCTCTAGACTGGGTCATACGCACCCAATGCAGAAGAGCATCTTGGCGCTCCTGCGGTGAGAGGACCGGACACAAATCTTTGTCCTGAGGCCGGCGACAATTTCGTATAAATCTTCTTATCCAAGCGGTCACGCCGAGCAACTTGTCCAGAGAACTGTAGCGGTCTAATAAAAATTCCCGCTCTGGAGCCGCCATAGTCTCGACAGCGTGAACACGCAAGCCCGGATTTGGTACCTTCACCACAGCTGGTGTGGAAGGCCAAGACGGTTGTAACAACCAGTCGGGACCCCACCACAGAGTGTGGTCAATAAGCTGAGGGGCTTCGCTGCCACGTGATGCACAGTCAGCAGGGTTTATTTCACCTGGCACGTGGCGCCAAATCAACGTGGCCTTCGAGGCCTGTATTTGGGATACCCGATTGGCCACAAATACTTCCAGGGAGTGGACGGAGTTCTTAATCCAACACAGGACAACCTGACTGTCGGACCAAGCAAAGAGCGACTCAAAGTCCACACTACGTCCCAGGGTGTCAACAACGTGGTTCATCAAACGAACCAGAAGAGTAGCTCCAGACAATTCTAACTTCGGAATCGTTAATCGAGTCCGAAGTGGAGCAACCTTACTCTTAGCAATTAGCAAGTGGAGCTTAACAGCTCCTCTATCATCGACCGTCCGGATATATACGACGGCTGCGTATCCACTCTCAGACGCGTCACAAAAGCCATGAAGGCTGGCCGTAAACCGTCTCTTAGGCAGTATATGTCTAGGGATACTAACACGGTTAATGTCGGGGAGAGACGACATGAAGGACTCCCAATCTCGCAGCAAACGGCCCGAGAGGGGCTCATCCCACGACACTTCGGCTGACCAAAGTTCCTGTAGGAAGCACTTCATCCAAAACACTACGGGACTAATCCAGCCATTTGGGTCAAAGGTACGAGCTACTGTAGACAAAACCAACCGTTTCGTCCAGACCTTGGGGCTTGGCAGCTCCAATCGATAGGTGAACGTGTCCTGGACAGGTCTGTATTGCACTCCCAAAACAGACAGAAAATCTGGAGTGTTGGCATTCTCAAAAATATGAGGCTCCTGCTGGTGGTCGTCTGGCAAGTCACACAAAAGCTGAGGTGAGTTGGACATCCACTTCCTCAGTTCATAACCACCAGCCCCGAGAAGAGCAATTAGTTCATCTCGCAAAATCAAGGCTTCCTCGACACTAGAGGAGCCCGTACAAATATCATCCACAAATGCATCCTCCTTGAGAACAAAGGATGCACGAGGGTATCGTAACCGCTCACGTTCAGCGAGTTCCACAAGTGAGCGAATTGCCACAAAGGGGCTCGAACGCAAACCGTATGTATTGGTGTTCAGCTCGTAGACTAGCATGGGATCTCTGGGATCCTCCCTCCATAATATGAGCTGATATCGTCTATCGTCCGGGTGAATCACAGTCTGCTGAAACATCATCCGGATATCGGTCACAAAGACGACGGCATGGCGACGGAAGTTGGTCAATACATCGCCCACCTCGTGGTGCAACTTCGGTCCAGCATGCAGACATTGATTCAGCGAAACTCCGGTAGACGTAGGAGCTGACCCATCAAAAACAACGCGTATCTTCCCGGTGGAAGGTTTCAAAACCGCGTGGTGAGGAAGAAAATTATGTTCCTCGTTTCGCCAGTCCAGTCGCGAGACCGACATGTGCCCCAGTTGCTCATATTCTCGCATGAAGTCGACATACTTCTGTTTGAGGTCGGAGTTCCTACTCATACGACGCTCCATGGACAGCAGCCGCTTCTCGGCCAACGGCCGGGAGCTGCCAAGTGAGGGGCGAACTGACAAAAAGGGCAAACGAGTGATCAGCCGTCCCGAGTGAAGGCGACCTGTATTGTTCTGGTAGAACAACTCACACTCCTCGTCTAAGGGGTTCACTCGCTTCACGGTAGGTGGCTCTTCCACCTCCCAAAACCGTTGAAGGACATCCGATAAGGTGGAGCTAACAGTTATGTAACTGTCCACCGATGGAGATGGTGGGTTATGCCTAACTGGTCCCATCACTACAAACCCAAGCGATGTAGATAAGGCTACCAGCCCACCCTTCTGTAACTCTCTCCTCTTCCCACAATACACGCGGCCTAGAACATCGGCACCGAGCAATAAGTGAATCGGACCGGTTCGGTGGAAGGAAGGGTCAGCCAAGGTCAATCCTGATGTCGCATCAACGACAGCGCGCGAAACGTGCTGTTGCGGAAGCTGACCAACAACCTTCTCATAAACAATCGCGGTAGCGCCAATTTTGGGCGCTGAAGAGAAGTGGGGGGAGAAGGAGAACAAAACCTGACCGATCGGATCCGGGATCCGCAGGTCTCCGATTCCTCGTACCGATTCAAGGTATGGAGATGTGTTCAAACTCAACTGCCGGACCAGCCAGCTGGAGGCAATGCAACCCTGAGCTCCCGTATCCAAAAGGGCGCGAACTAAAACAAAGGTGCCCCTCGGGCCCCACACCTGTACGCAGGCTGTTGGTAACAGCACCTGCTCCTGTGGGGGGGTTGCAGCCGACAGTTGGTTTAATGAAAATCCCCCCGCATTCCCCGCAACGGGGGGGAAGGGGGGTCCGAAGAAAAATGCGTGCGCGGCGGAGGAATAGGGCGCTCAAGGCGCTCGAGCGGGTCCCAATCCGGCACGTACTGGCCCCGATCAAAGCGGCATCGGGGGGCCGGACGGTGCCCATGATGGGCGAAAGTTGGGGGAGCCCGTGACAAACGGGGTCTCTCCATCAGAGGGGGAGAGAAGCGTATCGGCTCCCGGGGTGGCTCCCTAATTACCGCGGCCCAATCCCGCGGTGGCGCCTCATAAGCGGCGCGTCGATCCCCCCCGCCCGTAGGGGGGGTGGGGCGCCCAATCCTCTCACTGGAGGGGGGGCGCCTGTCCAATCTCCGCGGAGGGGTGGCACGCCCCTCCGATCTCCTCGGAGAGGTGGGTGACCTAGGAGGGCCCCCGCCCGTGTGCGAGTCCCTCTCTCTCACCACCTCACGAGTGTTTCTATTGTTGAAGCACAAAAGGGGGTGATGGGCCCCTCCACAACAGTGGCAATCTCGTGGGTGGGGGCAAGCCGATGCCATATGGGCCCCCAGGCAGCGGTAGCACCAATTCCGCTGCTTGGCCATATTCCTACGCCCCTCGGTGCGTAGGCCAACAAATTTGGGACAGGCCGGCAAACGATGGCCATCCCGCTTGCAACACTTGCAAGGCATCGGCCTCTCCCTGTGTGGAGAGTTCTGCCGCACTGCAGTATACTGCTTGTACGGGCGGCGCTCTCTCCGTGGCGCTGCCCGGGTCGCCTCATAGCGACCTGTACTCGGTCCCGGTATAGGAGCCAGATCCAAGTGGTCGGTCATCCGACACTCATCCTCCAAAAATCTGAGGAGATCCGAGAAGGGGGGGAGGTACGAGGCACTATTGCCCCCGTACCTTTGTTCGAAGCGTCCCTTCATCTCCATGGGAAGCTTATCGAGGATGAGGTGGAGCAAAATAAAGGACCACTGGTCCACCGGTAGATCAAGTCGTTTGAGCGCGTTAATAGCGCTCAGCAGCGGGTTCAAAATCTCCTTCCTCAATGAGGAGACCCGCGATACTCGTGGCAGCCCTAAAATGGCAGCCACATGTGTGTCCGCTAGCAAGCGAACATTCTGATACCGGGCGGTCAACAACGCCCTTGCAATATCATAACTGTCATCATTGACAGGTAGATGCTGGACAAGTACACCAGCCTCTCCACGTAAGGCAGAGAGCAAATAGGCCAATTTCTGGCTAGGGAACAGGTCATCCCTCGAGTGAACCAGGCTATCAAAGAGGTTAATGAACCCCATCCAAGAAGCCAGGTTCCCATCAAAGGTTGGGATGTCTAAAGTGGGCAGTCTGCCCAGCAAGCCGGCCGGGGTAGGCTTGACCTCCCCGGGCGTACACGACTCACCCCTCCGGGCGGATAGGATTGCCTGAGCCTTGTTTATAATCACATCCGCCTGTTCAAAACACTGATCATAATCGGCATTAAATTGGTCGACTGCCCGCAACTCAGCGGCACCCTCGGCTGGGTGGTCGAGCAAATATTGTTGATGAAGAACGAAAAGCTGCTCCAATTCCTTCAAGCGAGCAGGTACTCCCTCATGCCGAATTAACAAAGCCTGTTCTCGGTCTGGTCGGTCTACCAAAGCGACGGCACTAGCAAACCATCTCAAAATCTTTTGTGCACCCGCGCGGGCACCACTAAGCGGGCTGACTGGCGGGACCATTTTGCACCAAAATTAATATACTCTATAATAATACACAGACAAACAGACCGACAACCGCAGACAATAAAACAGATCGGGAGGAACTTCAAAGGCAGAACAAAATATATAAACAAACCAAAATCAAGTGTAAATGCTAGAACTTAACTAGAACAACAAAGGCATTTAACAACAGAATTTTTCAAACAAATCAAATTCAAGCATTAAGTCAATAACTTAACAAACATAATATTCAAAGGCAAACAAAACAAAATCAAATGTAAATGCTAAAACTTAACACAGCAATATAGTGTATTACAACAACAGCAAAGTCATTTAGCAGCAAAATCTGTTAAACAAATTAAATTCAAGTATAAGTTTACAACTTAACAAACAAAATATTCAAGGGCAAAACAAAGATATGAAAAAACAAACCAAAATCAAATATAGGTAAATGCTAGAACTTAACTAGAACAACAAAAGACATTTAACCCCAATTTTTCATATATAATGACAATTAGTTAAAGAGATCGGTCCACAAATGAGCTGGTAGTCGGTTTAAAATCCGCAATCCAAACCAATTAATATGTATTGCCCGTTTGGACAACCAACAAAATTACAATATTAATTGTACAATACTAATCAAATACTCAAATCTAAGAACCACTCAAATCTAAAAACCACGCTCTGCTACCAAGAGATGGTGGTGCCCCAAGTAGACTCCACCACGTCGGCGTTTCACCGACTTGTATTGCTGAATTTTATTCTCCGAATACCAGCTCTTGGAAAATTGGTATTACTTACCTTGGTTCCAATTGTCTCCGTCCGTCTCCTCCGTAGCCGGTGGACTTCCTGAGCTAGCTCGAAGGAAGTCGCGGCTCCTGAAGTTCTGCAGTGGATCCACCGGTGGAGACCGGAGCACTACAAAGGCCTATTAGGCCACCACGACTCACACACGCGATTAGAACACAAAGCGGGCACTCTTTTGCACAACACAAAGCGGGCTTTCGCACCCCGATATTAGGTGCGCCGCGCAAATCACTATAATGCTTAATTATTGTGTATTATATTTTATGGATGCCCGGACATCATCCTAACCTAATTCAATGTCATGACATTTCGACTCGACTCAACTGACATATCACATGCGGCCGGCCGCCAAAAAAGCTGTCACTGCACAGACTAGAATGCAGTGCCGCCACTCGCTCTTCCTCGAGCGTGAACAGTGCTGTTGCGGAAGCTGACCAACAACCTTCTCATAAACAATCGCGGTAGCGCCAATTTTGGGCGCTGAAGAGAAGTGGGGGGAGAAGGAGAACAAAACCTGACCGATCGGATCCGGGATCCGCAGGTCTCCGATTCCTCGTACCGATTCAAGGTATGGAGATGTGTTCAAACTCAACTGCCGGACCAGCCAGCTGGAGGCAATGCAACCCTGAGCTCCCGTATCCAAAAGGGCGCGAACTAAAACAAAGGTGCCCCTCGGGCCCCACACCTGTACGCAGGCTGTTGGTAACAGCACCTGCTCCTGTTGCAGCCGACAGTTGGTTTAATGAAAATCCTCCCGCATTCCCCGCAACGGAGGGGAAGGGGGGTCCAAAGAAAAATGCGTGCGCGGCGGAGGAGTAGGGCGCTCAAGGCGCTCGAGCGGGTCCCAATCCGGCACGTACTGGCCCCGATCAAATCGGCATCGGGGGGCCGGGCGATGCCCATGATGGGCGAAAGTTGGAGGAGCCCGTGATAAACGGGGTATCTCCATCAGAGAGGGAGAGAAGCGTATCGGCTCCCGGCGTGGCTCCCTAATAACCGCGGCCCAATCCCGCGGTGGCGCCTCAGAAGCGGCGCGTCGATCCCCCCCGCCCGTAGGGGGGGTGGAGCGCTCAATCCTCTCACGGGAGGGGGGGCGCCTGTCCAATCTCCGCGGAGGGGTGGCACGCCCCTCCGATCTCCTCGGAGATGTGGGTGACCTACGAGGGCCCCCGCCCGTGTGCGAGTCCCTCTCTCTCATCACCTCACGAGTGTCCCTACTGTTGAAGCACAAAAGGGGGTGATGGGCCCCTCCACAACAGTGGCAATCTCGTGGGTGGGGGCACGCCGATGCCATATGAGCCCCCAGGCAGCGGTAGCACCAATTCCGCTGCTTGGCCATATTCCTACGCCCCTCGGTGCGTAGGCCAACAAATTTGGGACAGGCCGGCAAACGATGGCCATCCCGCTTGCAACACTTGCAAGGCATCGGCCTCTCCCCGTGTGGAGAGTTCTGCCGCACTGCAGTATACTGCTTGTACGGGCGGCGCTCTCTCCGTGGCGCTGCCCGGGTCGCCTCATAGCGGCCTGTACTCGGTCCCGGTATGGGACCGAGTACAGGCCGATGGAGCAATATGAAGGACCACTGGTCCTTCGGTAGGTCAAGTCGTTTGAGCGCATTAATAGCGCTTAGCAGCGGGTTTAAAATCTCCTTCCTCAATGAGGAGACCCGCGATACTCGTGGCAGCCCTAAAATGGCAGCTACATGTGTGTCCGCTAGCAAGCGAACATTCTGATACCGGGCGGTCAACAACGCCCTTGCAATCTCATAACTGTCATCGTTGACAGGTAGATGCTGGACAAGCACACCAGCCTCTCCACGTAAGGCAGAGAGCAAATAGGCCAATTTCTGGCTAGGGAACAGATCGTCCCTCGAGTGAACCAGGCTATCAAAGAGGTTAATGAACCCCATCCAAGAAGCCAGGTTCCCATCAAAGGTTGGGATGTCTAAAGTGGGCAGTCTGCCCAGCAAGCCGGCCGGGGTAGGCTTGACCTCCCCGGGCGTGCACGACTCACCCCTCCGGGCGGATAGGATTGCCTGAGCCTTGTTTATAATCACATCCGCCTGTTCAAAACACTGATCATAATCGGCATTAAATTGGTCGACTGCCCGCAACTCAGCGGCACCCTCGGCTGGGTGGTCGAGCAGATATTGTTGATGAGCAACGAAAAGCTGCTCCAATTCCTTCAAGCGAGCAGGTACTCCCTCATGCCGAATTAACAAAGCCTGTTCTCGGTCTGGTCGGTCTACCAAAGCGACGGCACTAGCAAACCATCTCAAAATCTTTTGTGCACCCGCGCGGGCACCACTAAGCGGGCTGACTGGCGGGACCATTTTGCACCAAAATTAATATACACTATAATAATACACGGACAAACAGACCGACAACCGCAGACAATAAAACAGATCGGGAGGAACTTCAAGGGCAGAACACAATATATAAACAAACCAAAATCAAGTGTAAATGCTAGAACTTAACTAGAACAACAAAGGCATTTAACAATAGAATTTTTCAAACAAATTAAATTCAACTATTAAGTCAATAACTTAACAAACATAATATTCAAAGGCAAACAAAACAAAATCAAATGTAAATGCTAAAACTTAACACAGCAAAATAGTGTATTACAAGTTTACAACAACAGCAAAGTCATTTAGCAGCAAAATTTTTTCAACAAATTAAATTCAAGTATAAGTTTACAACTTAACAAACAAAATATTCAAGGGCAAAACAAAGATATGAAAAAACAAACCAAAATCAAATATAGGTAAATGCTAGAACTTAACTAGAACAACAAAGTCATTTAACCCCAATTTTTCATATACAATGACAATGACAACTAGTTAGGGAGATCGGTCCACAAATGAGATTGTAGTCGGTTTAAAATCAGCAATCAAAAACCAATTAATATGTATTGCCCATTTGGACAACCAACAAGATTACAATATTAATTGTACAATACTAATCAACCACTCAAATCTAAAAACCACGCTCTGCTACCAAGAGATGGTGGTGCCCAAAGTAGACTCCACCACGTCGGCGTTTCACCGAACAAAACTGCAAATAGGTATAACAATTTAAAAGATTGACGGTACATGATGGTGCCCGGAGTTGACACCACTACGTCGGCGTTTCGCCGAATGATGCTTTGATTGCTGAATCCAAAAACCGATACAGATAATGTTTACCTTGTCTCCGTTCAGTCTGCGTATGTAGCCGGTGGACTTCCTGAGCTAGCTCGAAGGAAGTCGCGGCTCCTGAAGTTCTGCGGTGGATCCACCGGTGGAGACCTGAGCACTACAAATGCCTATTAGGCCACCACGGCTCACACACGCGACGATAATACTTTTGCACAACACCAAGCGGGCTTTCGCACCCCGATATTAGGTGGTGGTATCATTTTATTCCGGCCCGGACATAACCTCTAACAATGTCATGACATTTCGACCCGACTCGACTGACATGTTACATGCGGCCGGCCGCCAAAAAAAGGCTCTCACTGCACAGACTATAATGCAGTGTTGCCACTCGCTCTTCCTCAAGCGTGAACAGTACATAATAAAAAATGTGGTACGGGAATGTTCGATACGAATGCGTATTAATTTCGCTTGGATCACTTTGATTATGTACAAAAATAATAGAATGAAATGATTTTATTTATTGTAAGCTATTATTATTGAGAATTTAGTTGAGAAACGCCGATGTTTCTCCCGGGTTTCGGCACCATAAAATATGTGACGAAATCAAGTTTTGACTCCGCACACATTGGGGGCAACACAAAACGATCAAATTAACAATTATGTTGCAACGTCTGGATAACACTACAAAAGAGATTGATACCAATAGCTACTCACGTTTGGATCCAAGCTGCCGAAAGGTCCAGGTTCTTCGAAGATCATCCGCGCGCTCACACTATACAAAGTACGACAAGATCTTCTTATTTTTATTAAATCCAGTAATTAATAGCCGGGACACCAAACACGTAACAATTGGTTTATTTCTAATTTAGAAAAGTTTATGAAATTATTATGATTAAATACGATAACTTCAGTCTCGCTTGCTTGCGACCAGCGATATATCAACATCAAATCTTGACTGTTTTCTTAAGCGCGCCACTCGCGACGAGAGGCACGGCTCGCGATTGGTCCGCGCGTGTGAGACATTAAAAACAATGCTCAGCTATTGGTAAATTCCCACTGCAGTGCATACCAGACGTTGCATGACTTGTAAGTCGTAATGGCGCCAAATTTTATATATTTGAATAATAAATTGATAACGAAACACTAACACTCTTGACAGTAGTGTAAGTAGTAATGGTATGTATGAACTCAAAGAAGTTGGTAGGTAAGGAATACAACTTCTCATATAAATAATAAAAGATAGTACATAGATTAATTATTTCTATAAATCGCTTTTTAAACTCCCCATTAGCGGGATTAACATGAAATTTTCCAGAAGCCCTAACTATTAAAGTTTTAATTATTACATGTGAACCACAGAACACAGAAAGAGGTTAGAAAGGCAATCATGCACCGTTTGTACGGGAACCGCTGTCGCCAGTTTTGCTCCCACTTCTTTTCCTTGCACCGCCCATGCAAAGTCGCGCGAAATCGGGCTGAACCAATCACAACGCTCACTGGGCTCCTCATTCAAAGAATTTCACTGACGTCCAGAGCCGCGTGTACAAATAACATTATTTTAGTGATTGACACCGATTAATAGCTATCGATATTAAATATTGCCAGCAATTTAACCATTTGAAATATTTAGAAAACCAAAAGATAATTATTACTTTCATTATACGTTTATAATTAATAATATTCAAGTAATATTTTGTTTCTATGTAACAAAATTAAAGCTTTTTAGCTCAAAAATGTTGTAGGTTAGACGTAAAATAAAAGAAAAACTATAATACTATAATGCACCGGTCTGAAAGCATAAACTAGAATGGATAATCTGACAAACGGACGTGCGGTAGTTTAGTTGTTAGGATATTTTGGTTGGATGGAGAAGTAAATATTTGTAAAGTAAATATTTACCTGTAAATTTGTTTTTTAAAGTACTCAAATCTTCATGTCTTGCATGGCCACCTACCTATGCTAAAATAGTCATATAAATATTATGGTGATATTAAAAATTCTAAGTTGTAAAATTAGTTTAGAATTTGCCCATAATTTTTTTACTAATCGAACTAATTGTATCGTGAAAATTGAAATTAATTTTACAATTTTAATCTTTGATTACATCGCCGTACTTATATGAATAGGATGTTAGAAAGGGTAGGTGTTAGCTTCGCCAAACATTCTGTATTATCGATAAGTAATAATTATTATTATGGCATTTTAAGTGACAAATAATATGTTATTTTTACTTTATACAAATATTTAAAAATATACATTTATCGATAAAATGTAATGCGTGCGTTTTTTGATTAGCACGGCACTATCCCTTGTACTGCGACTACTGCGTTAATGCTCATTACGCCAAATGCGTCACTACCGAAAGCAGTGTACTACATTACGCGCTCTAAGTAATATGGCAAAAATCGCGGGCGTACATTGCCGGTAATGTATATTTTTTAGAAAAATATTATGTAACTTATCGTTATGATCAGTTTTGGTGGATTTTGACATTATGATCTATGGAATATGGTCATATGATTAATTTACTACTTACCGATGAAAAGAAATTCCTTCTTTAGCTACACTTGACACCTGACTTCTTGTTTTACAAGTAATTATAGCACAAGAAGGCATTTTTTTATATTTATAGCGCCGCGCTTCACGATACACTCACTGTAGTTGTCCGTCAGTGATTAAACAACGCGTTCGCGTTACGGGGCCACAAGTATGAGCATTTAGTAATAGTTGTGGCTACGCGTGCCCCGCCCACATAGCCCTTCTAACCTCTTTCTGTGTTCTGTGATGTGAACCACACTCATTTTCACGATTTCAAGCCGAGATTACACTAATTAGGCCACATACTGGCGCTCCTAGATAATTTGTACGGGTATTGTTTTTTGTGAATACTAGCTTCTATGCGTGACTTTGTCTACCTACAAGGAGCTTACAAGTTGCTTTTTTAAAAGATCTATGTCTCTAGTATTATCAAGACACCAATCTTTGTTTACACTATTATACATATATTGGTTTTGTAAACGTTTATAAATATGTATATATGTATGGAAGTATGAAACATAAAACCGATTATAATAAAACACAAAAAATCTACGGATTTTCATATTGAAGTCGGTGCCAAGGTCAGATACCAAAACTCAAGGAGGAATAAATATTGTTTATTATGTTTTAGTGGAGTCAGTATTTGTTTTGTCGCAAAAGAGTTTTATACAATTTAGTTATACAATAAAGTTAGCTGAGATGCAGATTGTATTGGCTTAAGAACAGTCACCTGCATACATGTGGTTGTTGTAAGATTTGCAAGTCGCCACAAGGAAGACCACCAGTAGGTAGAAAGAAAAAATGGGTCACCTAGATCCCAGGTCACCTCACAACTGGATGGACAACATCTCCGAAGTTTTCAGAGGATAGGTCCCGATTAGCGGGAGTGTCCCACATAAACGCAAGAGGTAGCCCCAATTTCTTGGGTAAGAAACGATTATAAATCAATCGCTTCTTTCCGGGTAAGCAAAAGGTAAGTTAGGGTGCTAAGACCGTAGTCAACCACGCTGGCCCAGTGCGGATTGGTCGACTTCACAATACACCTTTGAATTTCTTGAAACAAAAGGTATACAAGCTAAAATTTCAAGCGGGCGCCAAACCTTGTGTGCTTGTTCAGACAAGCTAAATAAACAACTTTTCCTATGGCGCCAATCTTGAAACCGCGAAAAAAAACAGCTGTTCCATACAAATGTTCAACATCCACTGAACCTAAGAGTATGAAACAGCTGATTTCTTCCACAATTTCAAAGTTGGCCTCTTAGTAAAAGTTGTTAAATTTGCTGGCTTGTCTGAACAAGACAAAATTTGTTTCCCGCTTAAAAGTAAACCTGTATAAAATAATAATGGTACTTAGATAATAATGTGAGTCGCAGTATATCGGCAGTAATCGATACGGCATTGATTACTGTGTCGCGACTATGTCGTTGTTGCTAGACGTTACTCTGTCGCGTATCATCCGCAAATGTACAATTGCGTACCGAGTATTGAGGAAAAGGTTTGATAGAGGTACACTACTAAACGACGTGCAACTAGTACTGAGTCGTCGTCCCCCCCCCGATATAAAGTGTTCATGCACGATTAATTAGCAAATTCAGATAATATTAAATGTTGTTCGACACTGAACAGTAAGATGAGATTTCGTAGCCCTGAAAGCTGTAATGTATTCGAAATTTTAACATCGGTCATCTTAAGAAAAGCTTTATTAAAAACGACTGAAACTTCCAAAATCAAGCGATCGTACAAAGATTATAACGGCGAGTAGGTTGATGCTGTTCTCCTGGGAGAAGTTACTTAGACATTAAAGCAGGAAAAGGCTATACGGCTTACATCGAGTGTATATAACAATAAGTACAAAAGCCTATTAGGCTCATCAAGTTTGGAGGCCCTACGCTCGTTAATCTGTCCCTACTGCTCACCAGGGAGATACAGCAACGGTAAATGACAGGGCAGCCGCCATTTTAATCGAGAATCAGGGCGACCTGCAACAGCTGGATAAAGATTCAACCGCACATTGATTTATGACCCCTCAATTTAAATGTAATTACGCCAATCCTCAAAACTCCAAGGGATATTTAGCTGCTCTGTATATGTTTAAACTATCGCTATTTGGGCTATTCACCTACCAAAAAGTAAACAACAGCAACGATTGAGGTCAGCGCTTTGAGCACTTGATATTACGTGAATTAATATTGTCGTCGGTATGTCGTTAACCCGTTTAATACAAGCACCGTAAAATGCGTACATGTTAAAAAAGGTCAACTTGTAATGTATTTCGGGTCAGTATTTATTTTTTAGACTACTAAGCCGCCCGTATCAGTCTTCTGACGTAACCTCGTTGAAGATCAGTTTTAAGCAGATATTTTTCTGTTGACTAACTTCTCGGAAATCATTCACCCTTTTTCAACACCGGTGACCTATAGGTAAATGTCTGGGAGACCGGATGTTTTTAAAAAACTGACAAATTGTTTTTTTTTGTTTTTGTCTTCTACGTCTTGGACCTCTAGCTACAAACAAATATCAGTATTATATTACTTCAATGCAGGAACTATTTGACTGAATATATTTTTTTTAGTTGCAAGTATTAAAATACAGCAAAAATAAAATACATAATTGTAAAAATATGTGGGATTTGAATAAAAAGGTAATATTTTAAGTAATATACACTGTGTTTGGTCAATACCTTATCAAGCCGAAACCTACCTATGTTACCATAGTTATATTACAGCTATGGCATCATTGAAAATTCGAAATTGTAACATTAATTTTAAAATCCTCCATACAAAAAGTTGGGTCTGTAAAAAAATGTATGGGGAATTAATAAATTAATTTTTCAATTTCGAATTTTTAATAACGCCATAACATTTATATGACTATATGTTAACATGGGTAGGTTTCAACTTGATAGGGTATTGACCAAACATCTTGTATAGTCCTCAAAAGTGCCCTTGTATGAAATTAATTTCAAGGAAAATTCATTTGACGTTTGTAATAATAAGGCCGAAGGTAGAAACTAGCCTTATCTAGATTCATCTACCACAGCTAGTGTCATACCTACACTGTCGGAACAGAAGAAATTTATTGTTACGCAAATTGATGTATCTTACCTAAGACTTGTAAACCATTGGCGTAGCTACTTTGATGTGCAAAGGTGTCTATGTAACAATCCAGTTTGGATAAACTTTATTGAATGTGAATTTCAATTCAGCGATATTACGCGTATAGCGGATTCGGTAGTTCTACCACCAAAGCAGAAATAAGACACTCGCCAGATTTGAACCAGCATGTCTAAAGGAAGTAACACAAGATTTAGGTCATATAATAAAAGGAAAATATTTTCTGTAAGAATTAATCTGAAGCCTTTTTGTTACAAGATACAAGCTTTAACATAAATGCCATTTTCCTGGGGCTATTTCGGAAAGCCCTCCCGGAGAGTCCGCTCCACTAGCAGGTAATGCGCGCGGCCCAGCAAAGCATAAATAATTCACATTATCGTACTCCGCTGAATAGTATCCGCGTGACGCAAGTTATTGCATTGCAGCGATCTCGTGGCTTGCCTTATTATAAAGAATTTTTGCAACGATCACCTAATAATTCGCAAAATAATTTTGGCTGATAAATATGAAGGATCAATATTGCCCCACGTCATAACAAAGAAACTTATGTCAAAAAATAAAATATTTTTTTTTATTTTGTTGAAGACAGAGCACTATATGATACCAGTAGAACAAATATAATGTTTATTGCGACAATTTTGTATGGTATTATTGTGACAACCATGTTGGTAACCGTTATACCTTTCTGTACATTTTTTATAACGGTCACAAACACACTTTATGTGGGAAAACAAACAGTAAACAAAGTAGATATAACAAAGTAAATATACTAGTGGTATAATAGTAATATAAAAATTGGTATAAACAAAACATATATAGCATATAATACTTCCGAACGTGTAAAACTTGCTATGATGTTCAGGGGCAGTTACTTATTGGACAATATTTGGTTTTCTGTACTTTTGATTTAAATAAAATACTTTAAATGAAATTAAAACCAACTTCAATTAACACTCTAAGCTAAAAACTCACTCGCTAAAAAATAAGGCTTTATATCCTATACGCGTATGATGCCAGCCCCCCTAGCATGAACACCAAAACGCGATATGATAAAGCAGTTTATCGTGGTGAACTGTTAGAATACAATACGTTTTTATCATATTTTGACAGTTTACCATGATGAACCACTTTACCATATCATGTTTCGGTGGTCACGCTACAGTACAGGGGCAGGGGCTCTATATTTAACCGGCTTCGAAAAAGGAGATGTGCGACTGTATCTATTTTCTTTTTTTTATGTATTTTCGCCGATTACTCCGCCATTTCAGGGCCGATTTTCAAAATTATTTTTATCAAAAGAGCACAATCCCGAGGTGGTCCAATTGTCACCATGTCCTGATTTGATGATGGAATCCCAGGTTAATCTCGGGAACCCTTAAATTTTATAGACACGTCCAACGTGTTTCATCATATCATGTTACTGAGCTGATGGTGGAAAGTTTCTGGTAGATTAGGAGTTCGGGAATAATTCTTTTAATACTGCTTAGGGCGAAAGACGTTTGATTTTAAGTTATTCTGGTGTTTGCCTTAGCTCAATGTATTAAATTTCTAAAAAGATTGACAAACATTTTTTGCAAAAAATAAAACCGACTTCAAAAACACCAAAAAGTCATAAATAATATAAAAATACATACAACATCACAGTTTTATATTGAAGTAGGCGCCATGCAATGATCACCTGGAATGTCTTAAAAAAGGGATATAATAAACCGATCGAATAAAAAAACAGATAGCGACTGATGATACTTTAGTACTATTATCTATTCTGTGCTGATGATGAGATACTATTTTAATAACTTGAGAGGTATGAATTTGAGTAAGCGAAAAATTAACTAAACTGACGACTAATATTAATTAATAATAAAATCCAGAATGAGCTTACAAAAAGTGTGCTTAGAATAATCGATTTTGGATATTAAAATTTTAAAACGTGCGACTAAATTACTAGAACTACAGAGACGGCATCTTTTGGTATAAAAAAGGGCAGGGGGATAGGGGGGCGCAGCCCCCCAACAGGGGGGCTCAAGGGGTGAAGCCCCCCGCCATCACAAAAAAAAGGGGACAAAATTGCCTACTGTTAGGTTAGGTTAGGTTCAGAACATGACCGTGCGTAGCGGAGCGAGCGAAGCGAGCGCAGCGTCATACCTACTATTCTATGGGAACATATACCACTGAAATCATATTATTAAAATCTTTCAATTGTCCAAAAAAATAATTACAATGATTTAAAAGAAATTAGAGCCAAAGTGCTCTGCTCATTATGGTATTTTTCAATGTGGTTTTTCTATTCGAAACACCTCATTTAAGATAAAATGCCGCTCAACATAAATAAATAATTTGCCAAATACTGAAAAAAATGCAGGACATAATAAGGTCGCTCAAATATTATGAATCTTCTCATTTTGTATTTGAAGTAACTCGAATGAATGTTTATAAGTTACTGTTCTGTTCATTTATCGTCATTCGCAGTCAGTCGCTCACTTAGTAATACAATAACCCAAATTAATTATTTTTGTATCTTAAAATTTTCATTTACAGTCACTCGTTTAAATACTACCCCTTAAAAATATAAGAACAATTATTAATGTAAGTACTTAGTTAAAATGTGGCACCAACTTCAATATGAAACTGTGATGTTGTTTTGTATTTATTTATTTATTTAATACTTTCAGTACATGTGTGTACAGAGGCGGACTTAATGCCGAAGGCATTATCTAGCAGTCAACCTTTGGGTGATTCAGAGAAAAAGAAGTAGATGTACAACATTAAAATAAAACCGGTTTTACATTAATTATAAGCAACATTAAAAAAAAATATAAATATCAATGATATTTAAAGTAATCTTGTAATAAACAACTGATATACATAAAATACTAATACATACATATTTTAAGTTAAATAAACTAATACATATTTTCCTACTAAATTAACCTACGTTTAGAAGATTATCCGCAGTTAGGTAACAAGATAATTTGCTTGATATAGCTTGCGTAATTTGTTCTTAAAACTTAACTTACTAGTAGATTTTTTAAAAAAAGGATCGACTGGATAAGGAAAGAGGAATGAACGACATCAGACTTATGAGAAGGGCATTTAAGGAGACCGTTATAGGTAGAGCGAAGGGATCTTTCATGGGAGGAACATAAAAATTCAATATTATTTTTAAGGTAACTAGGGGTATTGGGACTGTTTAGCAAGGAATAGAGTGTAGTTAACGTTCTCATGTGCCTGCGCTGCCATATAGGCAACCAGTTCAAACGGAGCCGATATTCAGATACGTGATCAAACTTTCTTAAATTAAAAACGAATCGAATGCAGTTATTAAGAAGACGGTCCAGTTTATTGAGCAGATCTGCATTCAGGTCGAGATAACACACGTCACCATAGTCGATAATAGGGAATATCAAGGTCTGTACAAGCATTTGTATTGCATTTGTATTCTTAAATTATGTATGATATTTTGGTGTTTCTGAAGTCTGTTTAATTAAAAAAATATTTAAATCATTCGCCTGGCGTCGAGCGTTGGTCCTACGCTCGATTTTTATTAAAACTTCGTTTTCGACGGAAATCAATAAAGTATGACAACGAATACCAATACCATTTTGATTATCATAAAAAACTAAATAAAAATAATAAAAAATATAAGTAAAAATCGATAATAATATAAGTAAAAATCAAGCGAAGACGACGCTCGACGATTCAAAAATAGAGCCCTTGGGGTTAATAGCTAGCTGTTATTTATAAAATAAACGTACGTACTATTGCTGTTTATGTCAGCTGTGAGTGCTTTAATTTTTTTAAACCTACATGGTATTTAAAAATGGATTTCTATCATATCGTCCAAATATCTATACAAGCTGTCTACAAAACAACATCAGTGCTGACACGTCTCTATACTCATGTTATCACGGAATGGAATATGTGCCGTGCATGTGTTGATGTTACTATTACCGTTATATATGTGCCGTGCAAGTGTTGATGTTACTATTACCGTTATATATGTGCCGTGCATGTGTTGATGTTACTATTACCGTTATATATGTGCCGTGCAAGTGTTGATGTTACTATTACCGTTATATATGTGCCGTGCATGTGTTAATGTTACTATTACCGTTATATATGTGCCGTGCATGTGTTGATGTTACTATTACCGTTATATATGTGCCGTGCATGTGTTGATGTTACTATTACCGTTATATATGTGCCGTGCATGTGTTGATGTTACTATTACCGTTATATACTACTAGCCGTACCGCGAACTATGCTTCGCCTTAAAAGTTCACAGAAAAAAACTGTAAATATACTTACCAGTGGGAACTACTCACTATTTCGGGATAATAAGTAACCCATGTGTTAATCCCTGTCGTAATCCGTCTACTTACAAATTTCATCCAAATCCATTCAGTGATTTTTGCGCAGTTTAGGTACGTTTGGCCGGCGCACCGGCCGGGCCGGTGTATGGTAAAGGTTGCCGCTCGGCTCGCAAGCTGGCCGCGTCACACGTAATAATTTAGATGTTTCTCGGTAATTTCTGTAAGATAACTGCATATCGGTAAGTGGGAACCCTGCGCTCTTATCGCTAAATCGGTATCAGGTCAGCGACGCGTAACGGAATTGGAACACTCGTGTAATAAGTTTGATTTTTCCGTGCAGTCAGATGAAGGCCGTAAGTGTAGGTAAATTTTCATACATAAACTTGGCTTTTCTTTGAGAGTGGTCCTTCTGTACTTTAGTACAGAAGGAATTTATTCTGTGATATTAGTAAGGATTACCTTGATGCTATCCTGTTTTTAACCGACTTCAAAAAAGGTATGTTTTTTTTGTGTATGTTACGCGATTACACCGCTAATTGTGGACCGATTTTCAAAATTCTTTTTGTATTCGATAGAGTATACTCAGAGGGTGGTGCCAAGGTCAAATTCAGGATTTGATGATGGGATCCCATGAAAATCGAGGGAACCTTAATTTAATATAGAAGCGTAATGTTGTCTGTACCTATTCTTACATTATTTTAAACTTTTCAGTGTTTTTGAAGTCGGCTTCTATTTTCGTAAAATATTTTTAATTGCACAACAGCAATAGCTATTTCAAACATTGAAAATGCCTTTAATAAAATCTTGTGTCAAATAGATAGGTAATGTTATAGATTCAGAGAACTCAGCCAAAATAATCGTCTTTGATCCTAAGCCCTTTAACGCCTTAAGCCCCTTTTGACCCGCTTTGTCCAAAATGATCAGTTATCCTATGACTTAAGCCTTAATCTGTATTATTTAGGCCAATTTCGCTTACGTACGTACAAGCTTTTCAGGCTGACTCGATTTCATGTAGTCGTATAAATGGCGCCTATCATCGTCATCATAGCTCATATACGTCCCCACCGAGGGGCTCAAGCCTACCCTAAGTTAGGGTGTTTAGGCCTTAGTCAACCACGCTGGCCTAGTGCGGATTGGTCGACTTCACATACACCTTTGAATTTCATTGCCAGATGTATGCAAGTTACCTCACGATGTTTTCCTTCACCGTAAGAGCGTCGGATAAATGTATATATGCAATTTAAAAGAAAAACTATTAACACATTGGTACATGGCAGGATCGAGCCGCGGACCTTCCGATTAGAAGGTCAGTGCCGAGTCCACAGCGCCACCGACGCACTACATTACCTATGCAATATGGTAAAAGGACACTAGCCATGGAAGGGTTCAAAGTTTTCAGTCGTCCAGTTCCACTTTTCTTCTCATGTTTATATATAAAGTTCATGTATACAGAAATTTATTTTATCTAAATAGTATGCTCAGTTAAATTTATATATTTAAAGAAGTAGATTGCTATATTTAAAGAAGTACCTAATAGAATGATGAAAAATAAACAATTTACATTTGAATATATTATATTTGCAAATTAATTAAAATTTGTGTGTAAATTCAACAGTATACTTTGAAACAAAGTGGTTTGTTTCATAGAATTAATGATTGAGATTTTTTTAGGGTCTGGTAATTTATGAAATAGTTGTGCTCCTTCGATTGTAATAACTTTCTGACCATTTTTGTTCTTGATCCAGGTACTAAGAAAAATTGTTTCTGTCTTCTTTGGGTATATTTTGGACTTTCGTTGTTTAATGTAAATTTGATTTTGGAATGAAATTTTTTATGAAGTATTTTATAATACTTCATAAAAAATTTAAAGTTAAAAGTATTAAAGTTTGGAATAAGTATAACTGTTTTAAGTTTATAAATTAAGTTTCTTTATAGTCTAGTTCAGTACTAGTCCGGTAGTTATAATTGAATAGTGTTTTAATGATCTTATTTCGCAAAGTTTGTAATTCCTCAATTTTTTCTTTGCCCTATATTTCAATTAGATATGTGAGATGAGATTTAACGAAGGAATTGTAGAGCATGAATCGAACTTTTCGAGGAAAACATCCAACACTGCGCCTTATACCTCCGAGAGAAATGAGCTAAGTTTTTTCTTTACGTGCGAAGTCTATGTGTGAAGTCCACGTTAGAGTTAGCTATCAATTCTTAGGCCCAAATTCTTTTCCTCCCTTCTTTTAGATATTACCTTTCCCTCTATTATTAAGTTATTGTAATTTAAGATTTTTTTATTTTTTGGTTCAAAAATACGTTTTAGAAATATTTATTGTAAGTAAATTATTGTAGTAAATTTGTACATAACATTTGTATTTCAATAACATTTTTGAAAATATATTATTAACGACTGTATCAAAAAAGAAGTATCACATGATAGGGTTTATTGTAATAATGTAAAATATTTTTTTTTATAAGTTTTCAAGAAATCCTTTAAAACTTATTTGAAAAGGATATTAATTGATCGTTCCCCTCCTCTTATCTCCAAAACTGCAAACCTACTTTTTAAAATAATTACGAAAAATAGTTTCTACTTTTGGGTATATTCTAACAAGAAAACCTATTAGAAATCTAATCTATGGTCCTATAATAGCATGGCTAATTTTGTACCCGACTCTTTTCACGCGAGATAAACTCGCGCTTATTTCATTCACAACAGAATAATCATTTCGGCCTTTGCATGGATGTGAGCTTCATCATGCTCCCTCAACCACAGAAAAACTTGCTATGTTAGCTGTGCACCAAACAAACTCAACAGAAAATATATTTCGCTGTGTGTCGAAAATGAAAGTCTTCACCTCTAATTGTGAAGCTTATCCTTTTTTATTTATGAATTAATTTTAAAACGAAATATTGGATATTTGTTGACGATGAGCCTCACAGCCTTGAATGTTACATGAATGTTGAACTATAGAACGGCAATGATTACTACGACAAGTAATTACTTATTTATATGTAGGTATGCTAGTAAGTTCATGCTTTATTATGCTATAACTTTGTTATTTACTTATATGAATGATGCTCATTTCAAGTAAGCGAAATAAACCATTCTCCTTTAAACATATTTAAGCACCCGCTGCTAATACAAAAGAACAGATAAATCTTGTTTGTGCTCGTAGACAATGCAAATCCCTTGTGTAATTCACCTCGGCCAAGTTTGATGGCTTTTATTGTCTATTTTGATACAGTAATTTGCATAGAAAGTTATATAATACTGTATACCAATTTTATGGCACCTACTATGAACATCGCGGTATGAATAACCATTTTTCACATGTAATAGGTTGGATACCTCTTATATACTCGTACATGTGAAATATGGTTAATAAGATAGAAAATATTTAACAGAAAGAAGAGCTATAATTTTTTTCATATATGGCAGGGTATCTCTTAGCCTTGCCGAGCACATTTTATTAGTGTGTTGGGTCTGGCTTCTACGAAGAAGTAATCTCGCAGGAGGCTGCGGAGAGGGAGCGAAGGAAGATCCCCAAGCCGCTCCCCTCCGCCGCAGATGCACAAGCGATGCCCATCTAGTGACCCTGACGTGGAAGCCTGCGTGCACGGATGGCCTGTGCACGCCGCCGTAAGGCCCTCCGTCTGAAGATTGCACAGGGTGTTCACGAGCACCGGGGATGTCGACGGCATGGTGGATCTCTTCGCAGACGACATGAAGGTCGTTTGCCAAGCCGCCATGCCGAAGGCGCAGGTCTGCCCCGAAAGGGGGCAGGTATACTGGTGGATGCAGGAGATTGCGGATCTGCGTACCACCAGTATGAGGGCCAGGCGCGCCTACGTGCGTTGTCGTAGGCGCGCCAGAACTACACCCGACGAGGAAGCTGAACTTCGTCGGGTGTATGCGGCAGCCAAGAAAGCCCTGCAGAACGAAATCTGCAGGGCCAAGGAGGAGTCCAGGAAGCAATTTATACGGGTCCTGGACGATGATCCGTGGGGGCGTCCGTATCGGATGGTGAGGGGGAAGTTTAAATCTTCCGCTCCCCCTACCTCCGCTATGGACAGAGGGCTGCTGGATCGGGTGCTGGGGACTCTGTTTCCCGATCCCGGTCCGTTCCAGCCCCCCAGAATGATCCCCCGGACACTCCTCCGGTGGAAGTGGTTGCCGTTATCCCTCCCGTGTCGAAAGTGGAATTCGACGCGGTGAGGGACCGGTTCCGGCGCAAAAAGAAAGCGCCGGGACCGGACGGTGTCCCTAGCAGGGTTTTGTCTCTCACCCTGGGACACCTCGAGGAGCGGTTTAGGGCGGTGCTTGACCTGTGCATCGCCTCGGGCCGCTTCCCCAGTCGGTGGAAAGCGGGCAGGCTCTGCCTGTTAAGAAAGGAGAGCCGCCCCGCGGATTCCCCGACTGGGTATCCGCCGGTGGTGCTGCTCGACGAGGCCGGGAAGTTTTTCGAGAAGATTCTCGCTTCCCGCATCGTCGAGCACCTAGAGGACCGGGGGCCGGACTTGGCTGGAAACCAGTTCGGCTTCCGCACCGGCCGGTCTACGATGGACGCGGTGGCCCTCCTCAAGAGGTGGACTGAGGGGGCCACAGCTCGTGGGGAGACTGTTGTTGCGGTGTCTCTTGACATCCGCAACGCTTTCAACAGCCTGCCCCACGAGTGTATAAAGGAGGCACTCCGCTTCCACCGGGTGCCTCCGTACCTCCGCGCTCTCGTGGAGAGCTACCTGGAAGGCAGGTCAGTTCTCTACGAGGGACCGGACGGTCGCGTCCATACTAGGGCAATGGCGGCAGGTGTACCCCAGGGTTCCGTACTAGGTCCTCTACTATGGAACCTGGGGTACAATTGGGTTCTGCGAGGCGGCCTCCTGCCACGAACGGAGGTCGTCTACTTCGCCGACGACACGCTTGTTGCGGCGAGAGCCAAAACGGGGGAGGAGGCGGCCCACCTTGCGTCGGTCTACGCCTCTTTGGTTGTCCGTCGCATCCGCCTCCTGGGCCTGGACGTGGCCCTCGACAAAACGAGAGTTTCCACGCCCCCCGTCGCAGAATCCCACCGGGGCTACGAGTCCGAGTGGAGGGGGTCCGTATACCGGTCGAGGCCCACTTCAAGTACCTCGGCCTGGTTCTGGACCCCCGATGGAGTTTCGAGGAGCACTTCAAGCTCTTCACTCCACGGCTGTGTGCCGCCGCAGCCGCACTCGGACGGGTCCTCCCTAATGTGGGAGGGCCGGGATCTGCATGCCGTCGTCTGTATCACGGCGTGATACAGACGACGGCATGCCGATCGTCTTGCGACGTCCGCAGAGGGTCATAGCAACCCGGGCCGTGCGAGCTTATCGCACGGTCAGCCACGGCGCGGCCTGCGTTCTTGCGGGCCAAACGCCGTGGGATGTCGGTGCACGCATCCATGCGGAGGTGTATCGTCATCGGGTTGCCATTAAAGAACGGGGGGAACGATCCGCTCCTGAGGAAGCGGAGCGGGTTCGTACCCAGGCGCAGAGGGAGGCTCTGCGTCGATGGGGCGAGGCACTCGCCTTCCCAGCTGCCGGCCACCGGACGATCGACGCGATTCATTCGGTGTTGGAGGAGTGGGTAGGGCGCCGGCAGGGCAGTCTCTCGTTCCGTATGGTGCAGGTACTGACCGGACATGGTTGTTTTGGTCACTTACTATGCTGCCTGCTACCTGCTACCTGCCTACCGATAGGCAGGCGAAGGCGGGCATTATATATATACTACAAAAATATAGGTAGATCATGAGTAAGTTAATATTATAATCTAATGATAAGTTTGATGCTTAAGCTTTGAGTGTGATGAAATGATATGGAATTCTTCTTTCTTCAAAAACTACTGACTGAATAAGAAACCAAGCAACAGAACAACCGAATAGAATCAAGATGATATCACCGTAAAATAAACTTCTATGTTGTCTATTTTGACAGAAAATTATTTTTTTACGAAAGTTAAATAATATGGTTCTAGCATAATAACAGCAGATAAGATTTTTAATAAACAAATCAGTATTCCATAAATCAATTTAAATGTATGAAGTATAAATTTTTATTGATACTGGCGAAGCAACAGTCAAAGCTAGGCAATAATTAATCATATTGCAAGGTTGCATTGCCGTTAAAGAGTTGATTTCGTGAGCTGACTTCGACTGAAATAGTACAATAAACTTTGAACATAATACAAGAAATCCATAGAAATAGGTATAATAAGGTTAACAATTATTGTACTAACTGAAAAAACACAACATAACCAATATCAATCATAAAGATGCCGGTATAAATAAATATTTTATTCGGCAGTTTTAGTTATAAAAACTCATCTCCACTACTGATTTAACTCTATACTTTGCGTAGATACTACTCTGGATAGAACATAAGAGCCCTTATTATCGCACAATTCGTAGAAAAGAATTCGAGTGTTTTCTCGAGCAGTAATCAGAGTTCAGCCAATCCGCAGGACATGTCAAGCTCAGTCAATTTTATATAGACAGCTTCGCTTATAAATTGTCTTGAGTGCTCGGGAGTACAAAAGTCAGTTTGAATTTTGAAGTATGGCTTTTATGTCTTTTTTCTTTCTTTTTGGATTATCTTATTATATATTTTTTATTTTATTATTAGTTACATTAGTAAGTTATTTTAGAATTTAACATAGCATTTTGTTTGCCTAAATAATCAGTATAAATGTTTGATTTTTTTGTCAATTTTGTTAGATCGTATAACTAATAGTATAACTACGAGTAGTTGGACTAATCCTATTTTTTCATATTAAAATTATTTCATTGTAGGTTTAAATATCTATTATAAATAATACTTTCATAGAAATATAACGAAGTGAAAGACCGATCCTTCGTACTACTCGAAATAAGTCAAGCGACGTTCCTCAAAAAATGGTGGACCTCGTCATTTTCAGTCTTTCGATTGGCAAAAAAATCGAATTTCAACTTTTTCGAATCCGCGAGAACCAAACTTAAGTAGGCATCGATACAAATAAATAAAATTGAAGTGTCTGTTTGTAATGTCTAAATAACCAGTTTTTACTAAATGGGTATGAATGTATATCGGGTACCAATAAGAAAAACACAATTTAAAATTTTTTTGTCTGTCTGTCTCTTAGTTCCGCTAATCTCCGGAACGGCTGGATCGATTTTGACGGGACTTTTACTAATAGATAACTAATTATATAAGGTATAACATAGGCTACTTTTTATCAAGATCTAAAAACTATTGATATTCCACGCGGACGAAGTCGCGGGCACAGCTAGTCAACAATATAATGCACATACTAACCTCGGATCCTTGTCGCCCACTGATCTTCCACTAAACTTGTATTCGCACACTAATAGGTAGTGATAAAACTTAAGTGACTGTCTCAAGGGATTCACGTTACATATGATTGTGTGTATCATGTGTGATCGTCTTGTGATCGTGTGTGTATAAGGAATCGTGTATGGAGTACTGCAGTCACCTCCGGGATGGCTCAGCCAAATACCAACTCACAGCACTAGACTCAGTGGAACGCTGAGCCAGGAGACTTATTGGGGACAAGAAGTTAATGAAAACCAAGCTTCACAGCCTGGATCACCGGGGCGCAGTGTTGCCTGTCTATCTGTGCTCTACAGACTGTACCTCGGGGAGTGTGCTCAGGGGCTGCATGAGCTGATATCGCCTTCTCCTTTTTTCTATCGGGAATCTAGACGCACCGCTGGTTACCACCCTCACCTGGTTGACATTCCCGCTAGTCGCACAAAGCGCTACACGTCTTCTTTTATAGTGCACACAGTCAAAGTGTGGAATTATATTCCCGAGCTCATACAACCCGAAAATCTGTATAGCAAGGATAAATAGGAATTTTTTGGGCAACGTCGCGTCCCACCGTAGATCTCATCCTTGCCTCAGAGCTGGATTGGGATCAAGAGTAAGCCCATACTAAGTATAAAAAATACTAGAAAATCAGTCTCACCCGAAATCCTGAATAACAACGTCCATTATCTGATTTTGACTGCATCTAGTGAGCTAAGAATCTGATTATAATTTTGTTATGTAATTAAAATCCCCACCGAGGGGCTCGAGCCTACTCTATGTTAGGGCGATTAGGCCTTAGTCGGCAACCACGCTGGCCCAGTGCGGATTGGTCGACTTCTCATACACCATTGAATTTCTTCACAGATGTATGCAGGTTGCCTCACGATGTTTTCCTTCACCGTAGGAGCGTCAGACAAATGTACATTTGAAATTCGAAACGAAAAACACATTGGTACATGGCGGTCTCGAACCCCGACCTCCCGATTGTAAGGCAAGTGCCGAATCCACAGCACCACTGACGGTCTGAAATTATAAAACAGAGCAAATAACAGAGCAATGTAAAATAATGTTCTTTCTAAACACTTTCGTTCGAAATAGTAGCATTGGCATCAGCTGTCACGACAACAAAAACGCATTCACAAGAAATAACCGTTCATACCGCATAACCGCAGCGCTCACAAACTACATGAAATACAGCGGGAGTTTCATAAAACTTTCAACACGTTAAAGCCAGCGTGTAGCGGATAGCGAAGTTTATGAGTCGCCGTTCCGCGCGTGTGTACGCCACCTCCCTTGTTTGCGGGCTCATTATTATCACCGCGCGTTCACCATTCACGCGGTGCGCGCACAATACGCTGCAGCGATATCTTTGTTAACTTAATTGGATATTAGCGTCGTTATACTGGTATCGTGTGTGATTCTAACTGGAGACTGACTTTCATCTCGACATCGGCATATGCTCTCTTGAGGTACATGTATAATGATGAAGGTCAATCCTGTTATTTTTGCTGGTATATTTTTACGTATTGGTCCTTCGAGCCGGATTTGAACCGGCGACCTATGGATTTCTTACAGTGAATGATTTCTCTGTAGCGGGCTTCGTCACGAGTAAGTTCAGCTATATTTGCATGTCCAACAAAATGATATTACGGGAAATTATTTTTTACGATTTTAAATGGCTTTTACACATAAAATTAGACTCAGCTCTTTTAATGAAAGCATACGCATCTATAATTTTTACTTGTCCTTTAATTTTAAATAGAATCGGGCAGAGGGAGACTATTGTACTTGAATCATCTGCGCGAATACCTATATCCCACCTATTTCTACTGCAAAATAGCAGTGCAGTGCTTCCATTGCTATGGTTTTAAAGAGTAAGGCAAATATATCAATTCATCAATCATAATATTCTTTTCATCCCCCCATCTCGGAAAGAGTATTTCTGCTATTCGATATCTGACTGCCAAAGTCGTTTTTACTTCCATCTCCATGGTGCCGAATTTATCTTACAATTTTTTTTAATTTGTTAAAAACTCAGACTCTGAACCTCCTTGGTGTACTTTTGTTTATTTCCTCGCTGAAATCCTCGGGATGAAAAGTTACGTGTTGCACTCGAGTGCAAAGATTTTTCACCTTGTGCTCTTTTGATTCCCTCGCTTACGCTCAGGATAAATTTAAGAATCCTTCGCTTGCTCGGTCATCAAAGTTGAGCACGCGGTTAAAAAGCAACTTTGCACTCATGTATAACAAATAACTATTTCAACACATTTACTGGTAAAGTGGATCCCTTAGGCGCAGAATGGTCAAAAAGCAAAACGGTAAGCGATCGTAAAATGGTAAATTGGCACATTGGTAAAGGAGCAAAATGGTATAAGAGCAAAACGTCAAAAGCGATCTAACTTTACCGGATTTAGATACATAAACAATTTGGTTTTAGAAAGGGTCGCTCAACAACTGATGCTGGTGTTGAGTTAATACAAAATATATATGAGGCCTGGGAGGACTCACATGATGCGCTGGGCGTTTTTTGTGACTTGTCCAAGGCGTTTGATTGCGTTCATCATGACACCCTGATCAGGAAATTACACTACTATGGATTTCGCGACACTGTTCTGGATTTACTCGTCTCCTATTTGACTGAGAGGATTCAGAAAGTAGACGTCAACGGGGAGAGGTCCCAGGGCGCCTCGGTTAAAATGGGAGTTCCGCAGGGTTCAATTCTTGGTCCTTTTCTATTTTTAATATATTTAAATGACTTGCCTGTTTTTGTACAAGACAGGCATGAGATTGTATTATTTGCAGATGATACTTCACTTATGTTTAAAATTAAAAGACGATTGCAAATGTATGACGATGTAAATAGTTCTATCTCAAGAATAGTTTACTGGTTTAATGCGAATAACTTGTGCCTCAATGAAGGGAAAACTAAATGTATAAAATTTGTTTTACCCAATGTTAAAGAGGTTCACACCACTGTTAACATAAAGCATAAAAATGTGGACCTTGTGGATACCGTAGTATTTCTTGGTATTACTTTAGATTCAAAGCTTCAGTGGGGCCCACATATTGATAAATTGTCGAAGAGACTTAGTTCTGCAGCCTACGCTGTATGGAAAATACGTCAGCTGACTGATGTTGATACAGCAAGACTTGTATACTTTGCCTATTTTCATAGTGTGATGTCGTATGGCATTTTGCTGTGGGGAAATGCTGCCGACATTCAGACTGTTTTTGTGCTGCAAAAAAGGGCTATTCGTGCTATTTATAACCTTAAAATAAGAGACTCTTTGAGAGAAAAATTTAAAGAAATTGGTATTATGACCGTCGCGTCGCAATATATTTACGAGAATATAGTATATGTTCATAAAAATATACATTCGTTTTGTAAAAACAGTGATATTCATTCAGTAAATACTAGGCAAAAGAATATGTTAGCGTTACCAAATACTAGGCTTAAAAAAATTAATAATTCTTTCAAAGGCCTTTGTGTACGTTTCTACAATAAAATCCCAAATAATATTAAAGCACTTAACTTGAATAAATTTAAAGTCGCTATCAAGGGCGCACTTATGAAAAAAGCATATTATAAAGTGTCTGATTATATGACAGATAAAACTGCTTGGGATTGACAAAAAATGTGATAATTGACGTTTAAAGGGTGTTAACACTTTGTGATAGTGGGATAAATTTCATTCGAGTAACTGTTCCACTCACACCGACAGGCATTTCTATATTATTTAAAAAAAATGTTTGTGAAATATAATATTGTAATGTTGGCATTTTAAAAGAGGAGACAAAAAAAATACAAGACCTTCCGAGTTTCTTGCCTGTTCTTCTTGAGAAGGCTCTCCCAATTTCCGAACAGGTGTAGAGTCAATTTTTTTTTTCATTTGACTTGTATTTGCACACATCTTAATAATGGTTGGGGTGTGTGTACATACAAGGATTAAATAATTTAGTTAATTAGATTCTTGGTTGAAGATTTTTATGTTTTTATTTTGACGTCAATAAGTGCCTGTAAAGGTCTATATTGAATAAAGATTTTTGAGTTTGAGTTTGAGTTTGAGTAAAGCAGCTCATAACACACGCGTGCTCATAAAACGCGCAGGCACGCATCACAGTAATGTACTATATTTTTAAAAAGCTAGAGGAAATATAAAAGACATCAACGAACTACACAATTTTTCAAACGATTATTTTCATAACATTATTTAGTTTGTCTACAAATTAACAATGATTTGTGTTATTTAATCAAAAATTCAGTTTATTTGGTATTTTTCTTCACAAGTGTGTTGAAAAACGTCGTATGACGTACGACGTTTTTTGTGCGTATATTAATTATTATACACACTCGGCACTATTACACCCTCGCCTTCGGCTCGGGCTGAAATTCCGCCTCGTGAGTTATAACCAACATATCGCACTTATATCGTAGTGTACTATGATCATAAGTGGCGTAACTATACCATCTGAGGCCCGTGGCAAATTCTTTGGATGGGGCCCTCCCAGTAAAATTGATCGACGTCTTTTTGTTATGAATGTGTTAAAATCTTAATGATTAGTTTGAATTTGTATAATGGGCTTTAGTTGTGTTTCACTTTAATTGATTTTAAGTACCTACATAAAACTATATAATTTTTAAGTACTTAGGTAAAAATTTTGTTTAAAATAATAGGTTATTTCTGAGCTCACGGCCTCTTGGATCGGGGCACTCTCAGGTCAGGGGCCCGTGGCATTTCGCCACTCCTACCGCCCTACTTGATAGAAAGCGATGATTGATTGAATCGTCCAATTTTTTACCTACCATCCATTCAAGACATCGTCTAACTGATAAGAAGAATGGAGCAAGAAACTTAGTTGTAAACTTACTAGATAGATGTTAGTGGTAACTCTGATTATACATCTCATATCGTAAGCAACGTACGATGTGGTCCTTATAGGGGTGAACCACGAGTGGGTACTATGGGAGACCGAATTCGCTTTTTTTTATTAAGGAAACAAACAAAAACTCGGTGTCTTGTACAAGGTGCGGCGATTATTTACAGCTGATCAACTGTGCTTGCTATACAAAACGCAAGCACGGTCCTGTGTAGAATATTGTTCGCACCTCTGGGATGGCTCCGCTAAGTACTTACTCGATGCTTTGGATAGATTGCGGCGGCGCGCAACACGCATCATTGGCAATGTAGAGGTGACTAACAACCTTGAACCTCTGCTGCGTCGCGATATAGCGTCACTTAGCGCGTTCTATCGTCTTTACCACGGTGAGTGCTCTGAAGAGCTTTTTTCACTAATCCCACCTTCTCCTTTCCATTTAAGAACAACACGTGCTGGCCTGCGTTGTCACCGTCTAACTGTGACTACCATTCAAACGCATACCAAGAAATTCGGTAACTCATTTCTATGTCGCACTATTAAGAAATGGAACTCTCTGCCAGCGCATGTGTTTCCTCCTTCCTATAATCCCGGTCCTTTAAAAGAGGCGTTAAGAAGCACCTTGCAGGTCGGCAAGGTGAGGGTGGCTAGTGCGGCGTTTAACCTCTCTCCCGCACTAGCTATCTTCGCATTTGGACTCTACTTCCACTTACCACCAGGTGGAATGGAGTCATTTGCTTGGCCGTCTATAAAAAAACAGCATGAATTATTACTGTGATCTTATAATATACAAAATAACTTATACACTAGCCTAATCAGTTTCCACAGATAGGTATACCATGTGATCTGTTGATCGAGAGATCGAATCAGGTACGCTATCAATAAAGCAATAAGGTAGAAGGCCCAGTACTCGTCAGGTTTTGAACTTTGCTGACTTTGGAGCTATGTTACAGTAAACCTTGTAGACTTAATAATCTAAAACTTCGATAGCTTGCTAAAATATTTATTGTAGTTTTCAGAGGTATACGTGGTTTTTAAATAAACTAAATAAATAATTTATTGTAATATAAAAAAGTAAAAAGGAGCCAATTGTACCAGTAGTCGGCAGGTTTGTCCTAGTAACCGTCATGTTGACCCAAAAGTGGTCAATGTTTCACGCAACCTTGAACTTTATTGCCATACGTTAAAGCTTCCATTATAATCATTACAAAAAGAATATCATTTCATTAAGAACATATGATAACATATGATGAAACATGATAAGAATATGTACATGTTATTGTTATAAAGTACGTTATAGTAAAATAATGCAATATTTATTTGTTTATTTATACATATTATAAATGTAGTCTTACATATTATAAAGGTAGTCATAAAGATTGCAGATCCCAGACTAATATTTTATTATAAATAAATTGCGAAAACCAAAGAGTATATTCAATGTAAAAGTATTAATAGACATTTTCTTTTTTGAGTTTGACAAACTGATTATAGTTTCGAAAATCATATGTCGACCAATCCGCGCTGGACCAGCGTGGTTGAGTAAGGCCTACACACCCTAACTTTGGGTAGGCTCGAGCCCTTCGGCGGGAACGTATATGAGCTGTTATGACGAATCATATAATCATAGTCTTCCATATTTGTTTTAAAGGCCGAAAAACTTCCACATCCAACCGTTGTAGTATTTACAGCGGAACGGGCGCGGGAGGAGGACTCTCAAGCCACCCCGCTACGTAGTTGGCGGTTGGGTAGGAGGAGGCGCGCCTTCTTAGGTGCGCACCTACTACCCTAAGCGGCCAGAAAGCATTTAGGCCCAACCGACTGCCAATCGGCTGGGAGATATTACGTTTCCTACCTGGTCGTCCGTCTGGGGGTTTACAACCGAGCAACCTGGTCACCCCTTCCTTGGCGAGTCCCAGCTCGTTTATACTGCTGGGCCTGTTCCTAAGGGGTGTATTCGGGGAATGACCAGTTTAATCTCGAGCGTACCTCCACCGGAGGTGGAAAGGTACCGGAGGCCTGTTTAGCCGGGCATGGGGTTATTACCCGAGTCCTACGGCATATCCTAGGGACAGCCTTGACAGCTACAGTCCCTTGTAAATTATGAAGAGATTCCCCCGCCCCAAAAAATTCGAAAAACGAAACATTAGTACATGGCAGGATCGAACCACGGACCTCCCGAACATTGTACTAATCGAGTTGGATTCATCATTTACCTCTCTCTGGAAGTTGAGCTTACCGAGCTGGACTATTTGCCCTAGGTAAAGATATTTGTTAACAACTTCCGATGTCGAGTATCCATCCTTCACAGGAGTGGGCACCTACTAGATGGGAATTCGACACGTTTTAAATATCGTTCACATTCATTTTAAGTCCCACTTGATGGAAATCTACAGAGGTCTTAATGACTACGAAATCATCAACTAAACGAATATGAGTCATGATCTCGCCGTTTATTTTGGTTCCGAATCTTCTCCAGTCCAAAAGCTTGAATTCATACTCCAATGCATCTGTGAATAGTATAGACGATATAACGTTGCCCTGTCTCTAACCTCGCTAAAGTAGCATTGGTTTCAAGTTTTGGTCTTGAAGACAGACTGACATAGTGATGTTTTCGTTTCAATGACTGCAGGACTTGGGTGTACAGATCAGTTCATTTCGACACTTCCGGAGTAACCTAAGCGCGGCCCAAGTCTCGACAGAATTGAAGGCTTTCGCATAGTCCACAAACGCTAAGCATAGAGGCAGATCATACTCCTCGGTCTTCTGTATAACCTGCAGCAGCAAATGAATGTGGTCTATGGTACTATTGCCTTTGCGGAATCCGGCTTGTTCGGGAGGCTTGTTGTTCATGAACTGCTTGAGAGCCAAACAATCTTGTACAGACAGGTTCAATAAAAACTATTAGTTTGATATATAATATATCATATCATAGACTCCACTGGAATTAGTAGTGAATCTTACCAAACTTCCTGAGTGCTACTTGCACCCCACCAGCCCGTGTTGGGCCAGCGTGGCGGGAGAAGGCCCAAAACCTCCCCAAAAATGGATCGAACTATCCAAAGGCCCCAAGTGCCCGGCGGTCCCGGAGGCCGTGTCGACGGTGACGGTCGTCGACCTGGTGCTAGGACCTGGGGTGCAGACCTGGGGTGAAGAATCCCCGGGCGGCGAAAACCTCCCGTCAAACGACCTTGGCCCTGGCAACATATAACGCGCGTACACTGCGGACCGAGGAGAAGCTGCTGGAACTAGAGGAGGAATTGAGCAGGATTCATTGGAGTATTCTGGGACTATCCGTAGTTCGAGTAGAGGATGAGAACATGATGGTCCTTAAATCCAGCAACCTGCTCTATTTTCGGGAGGCCGAAGACCTGTCCCAAGGTGGTGTCGGGTTTATTCTCCATAAGTCTCTAGTGAACAACGTGGTACAGATCGGAAGTGTGTGGAATAGGGTGGCATACCTTATACTCAGAATCACCAAACGGTATTCGCTAAAGGTCATACACGTCTACGCCCCGACCTTGACCCACCCCGACGAGGAAGTGAAAGCTATTTATGTCGTTGTCGACATTTCTCAGACAATACACCCTTCCAAGACTCACTACACAGTTGTCATGGGAGACTTCAACGCAAGGCTAGGCAAGCGGGGCGATAATGAGTTGAAAGTGGGGCAATTTGGAGCTGGAATCCGGAATTATCGAGGTCAAATCCTAGCCGATTACATGTAGAGAAAAGGACTCTATAATAATGAACTCTTTCTTCAAAAAGCGGCTGCATCGAAAATTTACCTAGAAAAGTCCGGATTGACAAAAAATGAGATTGACTTCATCATGTTGACTAAGACCCAATATTTAATGACGTCTCAATTATCAATTCGTTTAACACAGGGAGCGATCACCGAACGGTAAGAGACGCATTGAATTTTAACATAAAAGCGGAACGGTATCGCCTGGTGAAGTCTACGCTCCGTCCCTAAGCAATCCAGATCCAAAACCCCGAGCGCTTTCAACTCGAATTGCAAAATCGCTTTGATTGCCTGGAGGACTACACGGATGTAGACATTTATAATGACAGGGTTCTGGAAGCTGTCCTTACGGTAGGTGCAAAGTTTTGCAAACCCAGCCGTACTAAGCAAAGAAGTAACGGAGCCGACAGATAAGCTGACGGAGGAATGGCGTGGAATGGGTCTGCAGTCTTCTGAAGGTTCTCGTCGGCAACTTAACAAACAGTTCTCTAAGTGTGTGACTCGCGACATACGCTGTTTTAATACGGAACGTATTAAAGAGGCCATCGAGCAGAATAATGGCTCCAATGTGTTCACAAGTATGTGTTCGGTACATCCAAGTGTTGCGGTCATTATACGAAAACACCACCATGTCAGTCCGCCTTCAGGACCAAAACTCGAAACCAGTACCACTTCAGCGCAGTGTGAGACAGGGTGACGTTATATCGCCGAAACTGTTCACGCTGCATTGGAGGCTGTATTTAAGATTTTGAACTGGAGAGGACTCGGCATCAACATAAACGACTCAAGTACAAGACTCAATTTCGTTTAGCTGATGATATCGTAGTCATGGCTGAGACCGTGGAGGATCTAGGCACAATGGTCAAAGACCCCTGTAGAGTTTCCCAACAAGTGGGTCTTAAAATGAACACGGACAATACTAAAATAATGTCGAATTCCCGTGTAGTACCCACTCCTGTGCATGTTGGAGACTACGCTGGAAGCTGTTGACGAATATGTTTACCTAGGGCAAATAGTCCAGCTCGGTAAGTCTAACTTCCGGAAAGAGGTAAGTCGTCCAACTCGGCTGGGCAGCGTTCGGGAAGCTAAGCAGCATATTCTCGGTTCATCTGCCGTAGTTTCTCAAGACGAAAGTCTTCAATTCGTGCGTGTTGCCAGTGATGACGTACGGAAATGAGAAGTGGCTGCTTACAGTGGGTCCCATACGAAGGCTCAAAGTAACTCAAAGGGCAATGGAGAAATCTATGCTCGGGTTTTCTCTACGTGATCACATCAGAAATAATGAAATCCGTAGAAGAACTAGAGTTACCTAAATTATCCAAAGAATTGCAAACCTTAAATGGCAGTGGCGGGATACATTGCTCGCAGGACTGACGGCCGTTAGGGCAGAAACCGGACGGTACCGGATGTATAAGGATCTCCATAGCAATCGGTATGGAGATCTTTGAAGAAGGCCTATGTCCAACAGTGGGCGTCTCATGGCTAAAATGATGATGATGATGAACCAAAATGCTTATCTCACGAGTCATGGATCTTTGATTTAAGTAAGTTTGAATTCTAATATTTATGCATACTGGAATTTTAATACGATCTAGCGTTTATAGATTGCTTTTAAATATGAGACCAACCTCGAAATGAAGAAAAAAATCATCTGTTTCATAGAAAAGTTACATTGCTCGCAGGACTGACGGCCGTTAGGGCGGAAACCGGACGGTACCGGATGTATAAGGATCTCCATAGCAATCGGTATGGAGATCTTTGGAGAAGGCCTATGTCCAACAGTGGGCGTCTCATGGCTAAAATGATGATGATGATGAACCAAAATGCTTATCTCACGAGTCATGGATCTTTAATTTAAGTAAGTTTGAATTCTAATATTTATATATACTGGAATTTTAATACGATCTAGCATTTTTAGATTGCTTTTCAATATGAGACCAACCTCGAAATGAAGAAAAAATCATCTGTTTTATAGAAAAGTTCAATACTTGCTCGATCAAAATGTATGAAACAGTTAATTATTTTTTGTAATTTAAAAGTAGGTCCCATAAAAAAGGAAGTCTATAAATGTTACTCAACCATATAAAAATGTAATCATAATAATGAAACTGTTATACTAATATAACTAATACAAAATTTCAAGAAATTATTGAAATTTAAAAAATGCTGTACATATAGAGATACCTACTTTTTATCTAATAATAAAACAAATTGATTCAAACGAATATCGTACATAATTTAAGGTAATAAGAGCGCTATGATGGCTTAGGTACAATTGTAAGGAACGTCCCCTTATCCGTCGTTATCTAAGTATAAGATTTTCTATAATGCCAATGGAAAATAAAACTTAATACCGAGAATTAAGGTAACGATGACGGGTTAAGGTACTTTTGGTAATGCTCGCTCCAGTATCCGTCAAAACTACATAAATTTTGACGAGTATTGGGCAAAACAGGAATAAGCGAGCACCAATTAATGTCACATGCAATAAAAAAATAAATTCTCACGATATAGCACAGATTAATAGGTATAGTATTAGAAAATGTATTGTACTATCTTTAAAAAATAAACACACTTGCCGTATAAATATCCCAAGCGAAATATTATGTAAAAAATAGGAGCCGGTTGTTGCTCAGTTTAGTTGCCGAACTATACCTTTTCCACATTTTTTCTGAGTTCACACTTTTAGCACCTCGAAATATAGACGCAATTACAATTTTAATGCAGTGTTGCAAATATAATAGAACATTATATTACTGTGATTGTATTTCAATAACAATTCTTTCATTTACGGTTGGTAGAAACATTATAAGCCCCTTTTAAAATGTAGGTATAGGTACCTGACGAGTATTGGGACACTGACGAGTATACCAGCGTTTACCTTAACTGAACTGATTTAACTGTACAATGCTTACATTAATTTAAAGAAATAAATAAAATAAAGGAAAAAAACACTTTGGCAAACAAACACTTCTTTAAAAGCTTTGTGAGCAGTATACTTGTTTGCCGACAAAATTTATAAAAAAGACCTTATGCATTATTGAAAATAGTGGAAACTACTTAATTCCATTACGAACTACGAGTTATTATATTACGTTATAGTACCTACTTACTTTTAATTCAATGGTTGCTATGGCAATTAAGGACTTTCAGGACACTTAAGACAAATCTATCCCTCTTCATACAGATTGTAAAATATTATGTTATCAAGTACTATTTATTTCCACCAATTAATTAATTGTCACTAACGCAAATCTATTTCATTTGAAGGGCGATGATGGATAATTATATTTGCTTACTCAACATTGCTTCAATGAGTCTTGAGTAAGCAAATTGTATAGCAACATTGTTTTCAAACCAGTAGATAGTAGAAGATAATTTATCTGCAAAATTATGAACCAGTATATGACTATAATAAGTAGCAGTCAATTAACTAAAGTATCTTTATTTCATAAAACTAACTTTTGATTTTAAAAGATTGGAACAATTGACTCGCTTGAAATGCTGATCGCTCTGGGAACATCATTTCCATCTTTCAAAATGAACGTGGATGTGTTCGTAAGAGTTCCCTTAATCCTGTATAATACCGGGTTAGGGCAGAGATGATACTTCAGTTATTGGTTGGAAGGAAGTAAAGTGGTTTCGGTGTGCTCTTAAATACTATGAAATATTGCGTGATTTCTTCATCAGGTTATACGACAGTAATGATCTTGCTCTTAAAGCGTTGAGTCTGTAGGGTGCAGGTCTGCTCCTTAAGTCGGTAGGCTGCAGTTGCTGTGGCCTGTGTGCTGAGGTGGCCCTGATACGCGCGATTAAGATATAATAATAATGTCCTCCTAACCGATATTCGGTCACGGCGGCCAATCTCCACAGAGACGCAAGTGCACTCTCTGTTCCTTCACTCGCCTAGTCCGATGGAACGGTTAGCCGACACGACCGGGGCGAGATCAGGCGCAGGACCCACTGTTTAACGTGCCTTCCGAAGCACGGAGGAGCTTGAGATGTTTCTTATTTTGGTCACCCATACTAGGACTGACCACAGCGAACGTTGCTTAACCTTAGCAATCGTTCGCTGAGCGCATGCGACAATGCGCCACTAAGCTCCTCAAATTTAAAGAATAAGATATCTATACTATATAAAGCTCGTATTATATAACTAATGTTTTGTTTAAGATATAAGTATGTATTATATAACTAATGTTTTGTTTTATAATAGAAAGAACAATTCAACATAGCGATCATACATAAATTTGCCATCAGATTCTAGTACACCTATACTGCCTACAATAACTGCGTAGTTATAATAATAAATAAAACGCGTAACGGATTTTTCAACGCAAGAAAGTAAATATTTTAAACCATTAAGGTAAACGCTGGTATACTCGTCAGTGTCCCAATACTCGTCAGGTACCTATACCTACACTTTAAAAGGGGCTTATAATATTTCTACCAACCGTAAATGAAAGAATTGTTATTGAAATACAATCACAGGAATATAATGGTGTATTATATTTGCAACACTGCATTAAAATTGTAATTGCGTCTAAAGTTCGAGGTGCTAAAAGTGTGTGCTCAGAAAAAAATGTGGAAAAGGTATAGTTCGGCAACTAAACTGAGCAACAACCGACTCCTATTTTTTACATAATATTCCGCTTGGGATATTTATACGGTACTAAGTGTGTTTATTTTTTAAAGATAGTACAATATAATCTATTAATCTGTGCTATATCGTGAGCATTTATTTTTTTATTGCATGTGACATTAATTGGTGCGCGCTTATTCCTGTTTTGCCCAATACTCGTCAAAATTTATGTAGTTTTGACGGATACTGGAGCGAGCATTACCAAAAGTACCTTAACCCGTCATTGTTACCTTATTTCTCGGTATTAAGTTTCATTTTCCATTGGCATTATAGAAAATCTTATACTTAGATAACGACGGATAAGGGGACGTTTATTACAATTGTACCTAAGCCCATCATAGCGCTCTTATTACCTTGAATTATGTACGATATTCGTTTGAATCAATTTATTTTATAATTAGATAAAAAGTATATGTACAGCTTTTTTTTAAATTCCAATAATTTCTTGAAATTTTGTATTAGTTATATTAGTATAATAGTTTCATTATTATGATTACATTTTTATATGGTTCAGTAATATTTATAGACTTCCTTTTTTATGGGACCTACTTTTAAATTACAAAAAATAATTAACTGTTTCATACATTTTGATCGAGCAAGTATTGAACTTTTCTATGAAACAGATGATTTTTTTTCATCATTTCGAGGTTGGTCTCATATTGAAAAGCAATCTATAAATGCTAGATCGTATTAAAATTCCAGTATGTATAAATATTAGAATTCAACCTTACTTAAATTAAAGATCCATGACTCGTGAGATAAGCATTTTGGTTCATCATCATCATCATTTTAGCCATGAGACGCCCACTGTTGGACATAGGCCTTCTCCAAAGATCTCCATACCGATTGCTATCGAGATCCTTATACATCCGGTACCGTCCGGTTTCCGCCCTAACGGCCGTCAGTCATGCGAGCAATGTATCCCGCCACTGCTATTTAAGGTTTGCAATTCTTTGGATTATTTCGGTAACTCTAGTTCTTCTACGGATTTCATTATTTCTGATGTGATCACGCAGAGAAAACCCGGGCATAGCTTTCTCCATTGCCCTTTGAGTTACTTTGAGCCTTCGTATGAGACCCATTGTAAGCAGCCACTTCTCATTTCCGTACGTCATCACTGGCAACACGCACGAATTGAAGACTTTCGTCTTGAGAAACTACGGCAGATGGACTGAGAATATGCTGCGTAGCTTCCCGAACGCTGCCCAGCCGAGTTGGATTCATCAACTTAACTCTTTTCGGAAGTTAGACTTACCGAGCTGGAGTATTTGCCCCAGGTAAACATATTCGTCAACAGCTTCCAGCGTAGAGTCTCCAACATGCACAGGAGTGGGTACTACACGGGAATTCGACATTATTTTAGTCTTGTCCGTGTTCATTTTAAGACCCACTTGTTGGGAAACTCTACAGAGGTCTTCGACCATTGTGCCTAGATCCTCCACGGTCTCAGCCATGACTACGATATCATCAGCTAAACGAAATTGAATCTTGTACTTGAGCCGTTTATGTTGATGCCGAGTCCTCTCCAGTTCAAAATCTTAAATACAGCCTCCAATGCAGCGTGAACAGTTTCGGCGATATAACGTCACCCTGTCTCACACTGCGCTGAAGTGGTACTGGTTTCGAGTTTTGGTCCTGAAGGCGGACTGACATGGTGGTGTTTTCGTATAATTACTGCAACACTTGGATGTACCGATAGTCTTTTTGGCACCTCTGGAGTGATCTAAGCACGGCCCAGGTCTCGATAGAATCGAAGACTTTCTCATAGTCTACAAACGCCAAGCATAGTGGCAGATTATACTCCTCGGTCTTCTGTATAACCTGCCCCAGCGTATGGATGTGGTCTATGGTAATATAGCCATTTCGAAATCCGCTACGTTCGGGAGGCTGGAAGTCGTCGAACCTGCGTGCGAGACGATTCGTGATGGCCCTCGAGAACAGCTTGTAAACATGACTCAGAAGCTCTCTTGACTCTTCAGCTGGGCCTTGTCGCCCTTTTTGAAGAACAGTGCCACCACGCCCCTGTGCCATGTTTTAGGCGTTTTGCTCTCGAGTTGACTGAGTTGAATAGCCTGCAGCGCTTTCCAGATTGGTAGTCCACCCGCTTTGAGGAGTTCGGCTGTAACGCCATCATCACCTGGCGCCTTGTTGTTTTTAAGCTGTTTGAGAGCCACACTAATCTCGTACAGGCTGACGTCCGGGATGTCTTTGGTGTAATGCCGGGTCAATTTGGCTCTTGCTGTGAAAAGCTGTCCATAGAAGCGTTCGATCTCGGCCATTAGCTCAGGTCGGGATGACTCTGCCGTCCTCTATCTTCAGCTTCGTCAGCAGACTCTGACCGGGTGACAGATCACTTGAGAATACTTTGGAGCCATTGTTCTGCTCGATGGCCTCTTTTAATACGTTCCGTATTAAAACAGCGTATGTCGCGAGTCAGACACTTAGAGAACTGTTTGTTAAGTTGCCGACAAGAACCTTCAGAAGACTGCAGACCCATTCCACGCCATTCCTTCGTCAGATTATCTGTTGGCTCCGTTACTTCTTTGCTAAGTACGGCTGGGTTTGCAAAACTTTGCACCGGTAAGGACAGCTTCCAGAACCCTGTCATTATAAATGTCATCCGTGCAGTCCTCCAGGCAATCAAAGCGCTTTCAACTCGAATTTAAAAAAAAAAATGAAATTCGAGTTGAAAGCGCTCGGGGTTTTGGATCTGGATTGCTTAGGGACGGAGCGTAGACTTCATTAGGCGATACCGTTCCACTTTTATGTTAAAATTCAATGCGCCTCTTACCGTTCGGTGATCGCTCCCTGTGTTAAACGAATTGATCATTGAGACGTCATTAAAGATTGGGTCTTAGTCAACATGATGTCAATCAAGTTAATCAAGTCAATCTCATTTTTTGTCACGCCACCGGACTTTTCTAGGTAAATTTTCGATGCAGCCGCTTTTTGAAGAAAGAGTTCATTATATTCATTATTTCTCTCCATGTAATCGGCTGGCATTTGACCTCGATAATTCCGGATTCCAGCTCCAAATTGCTCTACTTTCAACTCATTATCGCCCCGCTTGCCTAGCCTTGCGTTGAAGTCTCCCATGACAACGGTGTAGTGAGTCTTGGAAGGGTGTATTGTCCGAGAAATGTCGACAACGACATACATAGCTTTCACTTCCTCGTCGGGGTGGGTCGAGGGTATTTAGCGAATACCGTTTGGTGATTCTGAGTATAAGGTATGCCACCCTATTCGACACACTTCCGATCTGTACCACGTTGTTCACTAGAGACCTAAGGAGAATGAACCCGACACCACCTTGGGACAGGACTTCGGCCCCCGAAAATAGAGCAGGTTGCTGAATTTAAGGACCATCATGTTCTCACCCTCTTCTCGAACTACGGATAGTCCTAGAATACTCCAATGAATCCTGCTCAATTCCTCCTCTAGTTCCAGCAGCTTCTCCTCGGTCCGCAGTGTACGCGCGTTATATGTTGCCAGGGCCAAGGTCGTTTGACGGGAGGTTTTCGCCGACTGGGGATTGTTCACCCAGGTCTGCACCCCAGATCCTAGTGCCAGGTCGACGACCGTCACTGTCGACACGGCCTCCGGGACCGCCGGGCACTTGGGGCCTTTGGGTAGTTCGATCCATTTTTGGGGAGGTTTTGGACCTTCTCCCGCCACGCTGGCTCAGTACGGGCTGGTGGGGTGCAAGTAGCACTCAGGAAGTTTGGTAAGATTCACTACTAATTCCAGTGGAGTCTATGATATGATATATTATATATCAAACTAATAGTTTTTATTGAACCTGTCTGTACAAGATTGTTTGGCTCTCAAGCAGTTCATGAACAACAAGCCTCCCCGAACAAGCCGAATTCCGCAAAGGCAATAGTACCATAGATCACATTCATTCGCTGCTGCAGGTTATACAGAAGACCGAGGAGTATGATCTGCCTCTATGCTTAGCGTTTGTGGACTATGCGAAAGCCTTCAAAACTTGAAACCAATGCGACTTTAGTGAGGTTAGAGACAGGGCAACGTTATATCGTCGAAACTATTCACAGATGCATTGGAGTATGAATTCAAGAATTCATTCTTTTTGACTGGAGAAGATTCGGAACCAAAATAAACGGCGAGACTCACATTCGTTTAGTTAATGATTTCGTAGTCATTAAGACCTCTGTAGATTTCCATGAAGTGGGACTTAAAATGAATGTGAACGAGATTTAAAACGTGTCGAATTCCCATCTAGTAGGTGCCCACTCCTGTGAAGGTTGGATACTCGACATCGGAAGTTGTTAACAAATATGTTTACCTGGGGCAAATAGTCCAGCTCGGTAAGCTCAACTTCCAGAGAGAGGTAAATGATGAATCCAACTCGATTAGTACAATGTTCAAAAAGCAGTTATATCGAGCATCGGTGACGATATAAACTCGGCGAGGGCCTGCTACTCGGGAGGTCCGTGGTTCGATCCTGCCATGTACTAATGTTCCGTTTTTCGAATTTTTTGGGGCGGGGAAATATATTATAATTCACAAGGAACTGTAGCTGTCAAGGCTGTCCCTTGGATATGCCGTAGGACTAGGGTAAAAACCCCATGCCCGGCTAAACAGGCCTCCGGTACCTTTCCACCTCCAGTGGATATACGCTCGGGATTAAACTGGTTATTCCCCGAATACACCCCTTAGGAACAGGCCCAGCAGTATAAACGAGCTGGGACTCGCTAAGGAAGGGGTGACCAGGTTGCTCGGTTGTGATCCCCCAGACTGACAACCAGGTAGGAAACGTAATATCTCCCAGCCGATTGTCAGTCGGTTGGGCCTAAATGCTTCCTGGCTGCTTAGGGTAGTAGGTGCGCCTCCCCCTACCCAACCGCCTACTAAAGAGCGGGGCGGCTTGAGAGTCCTCCTCCCGCGCCCGCTCCGCTGCAAATACTACAACGGTTGGTTTTGGAAGTTTAAAACAAATATAAAAGACGGCCGTATATGATTCGTAACAGCTCATATACGTTCCCGCCGAGGGGCTCGAGCCTACCCTAAGTTAGGGTGTGTAGGCCTTACTCAACCACGCTGGTCCAGCGCGGATTGGTCGAAATAATAATCAGTTTGTCAAACTCAAAAAAGAAAATGTCTATTAATACTTTTATATTGAATATATACTCTTTGGTTTTCGCAATTTATTTATAATAAATTATTAGTCTGGGATCTGCATTCTTTATGACTACCTATAATATGTATAAATAAACATAAAAATAAAACATTATTTTACTATAACGTACTTTTTAAAAATAACATGAACATAATAATATATATATAATGAACATATATATTCTTATCATATGTTTCATCATATGTTATCATATGTTCTTAATAAAATGAACATATATATTCTTTTCGTAATGATTATAATGTAAGCTTTAACGTATAGCAATTAAGTTCAAGGTTGCGTGAAACATTGACGACTTTTGGGTCAACATGACGGTTACTAGGACAAACTTGCCGACTACTGGTATAATTGGCTCCTTTTTACTTTTTTATATTACAATAAAGTATTTATTTAGTTTATTTAAAAACCACTTTTACCTCTGAAAACTACAATAAATATTTTAGCAAGCTATCGAAGTTTCAGATTATTAAGTCTACATGGTTTACTGTAACACAGCTCCAAAGTCAGCAAAGTTCAAAACCTGACGAGTAATGGGCCTTTTACCTTATTTCAAAAATCGAACTAACTGAATTAACCCGTGGTCTGCCTATGACGTGGTGCAAGCTTGCGGTGAACTTTGGTGCGCCCGGTATACCCGGGGAAGCTTATTTGTTAAAAGGGTTAGGTAAGAGCTGCGGAGACGTGGAGGATCTAGGCACAATGCTCGAAGACCTCTGTAGAGTTTCCCAACAAGTGGGTCTTAAAATGAACATGGACAAGACTAAAATAATGTCGAATTCCCGTGTAGTACCCACACCTGTAAATGTTGGAGGCTCTACGCTGGAAGTTGTTGACGAATATGTTTACCTGGGGCAAATAGTCCAGCTCGGTAAGTCCAACTTCCAGAAAGAGGTACATCGACGAATCCAACTCGGCTGGGCAGCGTTCGGGAAGCTACGCAGCATATTCTCGGCCCATCTACCGCAGTGTCTCAAGACGAAAGTCTTCAATTCGTGCGTGTTGCCAGTGATGACATACGGAACTGAGACGTGGCCGCTTACAATGGGTCTCATAAGAAGGCTCAAAGTCACTCAAAGGGCAATGGAGAGGGCTATGCTCAGGGTTTCTCTACGTGATCACATCAGAAATGATGAGATCCGTAGAAGAACTAGAGTTACCGACATAGCCCAAAGAATTGCAAACCTTATGTGGCAGTGGGCAGGACACATCGCTCGCAGGAATGACGGCCGATGGGGCGGAAAGGTCCTCGAGTGGCGGCCGCGTACCGGGAGACGCAGTGTTGGCAGGCCCCCCACAAGGTAGACCGACGATCTGGTGAAGGTCGCGGGAAGCCGATGGGTGCGGGAGGCGCAGGACCGATCGGTATGGAGATCCTTGGGGAAGGCCTATGTCCAACAGTGGGCGTCTCTTGGCTGAGATGATGAAGAGGTGCGGACCTCAAAAGGAAGACCTTTACAGGATCACTCCGTTGTCCATCTATCCGTCCCACTTTCTCAGGAATGCGTAGAGATATCAAACTTACGAGTAAATTATTATCAAATACTCGGGTCTACGGTCACTTGCAGCTGTGGAAAAATCAAACGTGTAAGTCTATGCGATCAAATTCGACCGATTATGTCGCTTTTGCGATTTCATAAGGAAATCAAAACCTTCCAAAACTCTTTGACTTCGAATCATGAAATTTGACTAAAGGCAATGTCTAACAGCCAGCACATAAAGGAAAAATCTGAAAACTGTTTTTTTTTCAGCAAAACTCAATGCCTTTGCAAAATTCAAGCTTTAAAATATGTGTGACGCGTTTTATTTATTCAAATGGATATACGACTAAGATCCTCCAATGTTTGGGATTGTCCATTGATAAATATGTATGTTGATTTTCTTCTGCTAGATGAGAATCACAGTAAGTATTGGTTAAATTGGTATCTTTTCTTAGAAATTGGAAATGAATTCTCGAATTGAACAGGGAATTCCGACCTTAAGCTTATTCAATTAATTTGTATGTTACGTAGACATCTAATAACATTTATTTTTATTTGGTCTATCTTATTGGTGACCTTATTATGCCGTATTAAATCCGTTCCTCTTTTTTTTTGTTGACAACATTTAAATAAATAATGTAAAATGAATTCTTTCTTATTTAACCGTTTATATATTTAGTTAATTTGAATTGATCTTAAATTTTTATGAGAGTATTCCCAGTCTCAAATTCAGGCACTCCCAATGAGAAACGTTATGTTTACATAATACTGTGTAATTAATTCATTAAATAGCTATTAATGTAATTCATAGTAATATTAATTCATGCTATAACATTGTGAATTGTATATTTGAACAATACTTACTAAAGGGTAAACGTCATAATGACTCATCATAATTAGCGGGTACTAATTGCGACTCTTCAATTATTTGATCAACTAACAGAGAGCTTTGTCAGCTCTATTAGATTAAGATAGTAGCATAACTTATTATTATTATAACTAGCCTGTGAGTAGCTTTCGGGTGGATCGAACACACATGTTGATACGTAGTTAAAACAGTGAATAAATACTATTTTGGCTTAACAAAGAACAAAAGAGATCAAAACAGTACAGCCGGTTGCACCAAGTTTTACGTTTTCGTAAAAAGTAACAATACATAAAAATGGGTCGTTTCACTATCGATATAGGTATGTATACAAGTTGATTTTTTAATTATCACAAAAAACAAGCAAACTGAACAACTTTCACTATGGGACCAACTTTGAAATCGCAAAAAAAATCAGCTGTTCCGTACAAATGTTCAACATTCACTGAACCTAGATGTATGGAACAGCTGATATTTTTTTTGCGGTTTCAATGTTGGTCCCATAGTGAAAGTTGTTCAGTTTGCTTGTCTGAACAAGCACACAATTTTTTTGTGATAATTAAAAAATAACCTTGTATAAAAGGAGATGATCCCATCTATAGACGCACGCACAGCCTTAACCGCTAATGGTAGAAACGTGAAATTTGGACAGTTGTTTTAAATCAAAATGCAGACGCACACTAAGAAGGGATTTTAAAAAAAATTAACCCCGAAGGGATGAAATAAGGGTTGCAAGTTTGCATTCTATTCTATTCTATTGAATTCTATTGAACCACAAGGCGACTCTGCACCAGAGTCGTCTGCATGGGTACCCTATCTTGCCCATTTCTACCCTCAAACAGCGGTGTTTGCATTGCTGAGTTCCGATTTGAGAGATAGGAGGTAACAGGATCCTGGAGAGAAGCAGTGAAATTACTGGGTACTGTGACTTACGTATTATGTCAAGTTGGCATCGTACAGTAAGCTCCGTACGTTCGAGCTTTTCATTTACACTACGAAAATCGCCACTATTACGAGCGACATAAGAACGGTGCAAAGGTCAAACAGTATAGCTTGATTAGAAGCTTATTGTACATTGGCGTCCTTTTAGGGTTTCTTCTTGTAAGTCAGCCACAGCAACCTTACCCTGCTTATCTGCCAATTAATAAAAAATAAAAAGTTTTTTTAAATTATCAAATAGGCGAGAGTACCTACAACGGAAAGACTGAAAGCCCCAGAATCGACTCGACTTAATAATCTAGGCTTGCAAACGTAATATTAAAGAGGTCGGCTACATTGTTAATTGGAGACTGATTAGCTTTGATCACTCCTCGCGCCGTGTCCGCCAGACTGGAAATGCCAGAAGAAAAGAGATTAATTCACGCCTCGCCGTATTTATTAGGCAATTAAGTTAATTACTTCACTCATACTTTGGAGACGAGTTCGTCGTCGCCATACATTTTATTGTCACACAATAATTACGTTGAACGTGAGGTTTCTCCTTTAAAAGTAAAGTTCATTCGCATTAATTCACCAAAAAGAGAGAATGGGTACAGGGTTTATTGCTAAAATGATCAATTCAATTTGGGGAATTACTCCGATCTCGCGGTATATCGAAGCCAAATAACATGTTGTTCACTGTCAAATAACATATTGTTCATTTTTGTTCCTACGTATGAATTAGATCAACATGTGCTCGAATAATACACAATTTGTTTTGTTAGCAATCTCGGAGGCTTTAATGGTACTTAATTAATACTTTCAATTTTATTGACAAAATATCAAACCCTATTTATATTTTTAACCGACTTCAAAAAAGGAGGAGGTTATCAATTCGTTGCGTATGTTTTTTTGTAAGTATGTTAAGCGATTACTCCGCTAATTGCGGACCGATTTTCAATTTTTTTTTGTATTCTATAGGTTATACTCCTCCTAAAGAAGGCGCCGGGACCGGACGGTGTCCCAAGCAGGGTTCTGGCCCTCGCCCTGGGACACCTTGAGGAGCGGTTCCGGGCGGTGCTAAATTTAAGCATCTCCTCGGGCCGCTTCCCCAGTCGTTGGAAAGCGGGCAGGCTCTGCCTGTTAAGGAAAGAGGGCCGCCCCGCGGATTCCCCGACTGGGTATCGGCCGGTGGTGCTGCTCGACGAGGCCGGGAAGTTCCTGGAGAAAATCCTGGCTTCCCGCATCGTCGAGCATCTAAAGGACCGGGGGCCGGACTTGGCCGACAACCAGTTCGGCTTCCGCACCGGCCGGTCCACGGTGGACGCGGTGGCCCTCCTCAAGGGGTGGACTTAGGAGGCCACAGCTCGTGGGGAGACTGTTGTTGCGGTGTCTCTTGACATCCGCAATGCTTTCAACAGCCTGCCTCACGAGTGCATAAAGGAGGCACTCCGCTTCCACCGGGTGCCTCCGTACCTCCGCGCCGCAGGGCAGGTCCATCCTCTACGAGGGGCCGGATGGCCGCATCCACACGTGGACAATGGCGGCGGGTGTACCCCAGGGTTCCATACTAGGTCCTCTTTTATGGAACCTTGGGTACAACTGGGTCCTGCGAGGCGACCTTCTGCCACGAACGAAGGTCGTCTGCTTTGCCGACGACACGCTCGTCGCGGCGAGAGCGGAAACGGGGGAGGAGGCGGCCCACCTTGCGTCGGTCGGCACCTCACTGGTCGTCCGACGCATCCTGGGCCTGGATGTGGCCCTCGAAAAAACGAGGGCCATGCTATTCCACACCCCCCGTCCCACCGGGGCTCCGCGTCCGCGTGGAGGGGGTCCGTATACCGGTCGAGGCGCACTTTAAGTACCTCGGCTTGGTTCTGGACCCCCGATGGAGTTTCGAGGAGCATTTTAAGCTCCTCGCTCCACGGCTGTGCGCCGCCGCAGCCGCACTCGGACGGGTCCTCCCTAATATAGGAGGACCAGGATCGGCGTGCCGTCGACTGTATCACGGGGTGATACGGTCGATGGCACTCTACGGAGCCCCGATATGGGCGGAGTGCCTCCCCCCGAACGGTGGCCCTCTTGCGACGTTCGCAGAGGGTCATAGCGACCCGGGCCGTGCGAGCGTATCGCACGGTCAGTCACGGCGCGGCCTGCGTTCTTGCGGGCCAAACGCCGTGGCATGTCGACGCACGCGTCCTCGCGGAGGTGTATCGACATCGGGTTGCTACTCGTGAACGAGGGGGACGGTCCGCTCCACAAGAGGTGGAGCGGATTCGTACCATGGCGCAGAGGGAGGCTCTGCGTCAGTGGGGTGAGGCACTCGCCTCCCCAGCTGCCGGCCACCGGACGATCGACGCGATTCGTCCGGTGTTGGAGGAGTGGGTTGGGCGCCGGCAGGGCACCCTAATAGCATTTTTGGTAGGCATTTAGTAGGGCCACATACATGTCTTTGGTTGGACAACGGTTAGATTTGGCCGCATGTTTTGCTGAAGGCCCAACAACTTAGGGCCTATGTGAAAACTCCTACGGAAGGCCTCATTTGTTTTTCTCTGTAGGGCCTTTGTATAGGAATCTACATTTAAGCAACGTCATTGGGGTGGTGGTTTGGTACTTCCCGGTAGGATTAATGCTTACATAATACTCTCACTGTATTCAAGTACAATCACATTTAATCACTACATTTAATATTAAGTAATGCTTCATAGATTTTATAACATTGCATTAAGAAATTTAAAGAAATAAAAATGTGCATACAGTGACAGAATTATAATTAGGAATTAAAAACATTGTATAAGTCACACAATCAACATTTATTAAAATTGACAACTAAGTAACATGTTAAGAGTGTAATAATTAACATTATTCAATGGCACAAGTTTCTGTCCACAAATGGAATGCATACAAGATCATCGGCATGGTTAAGAAGTTACATTCATTTACAGTTACACCACTAGATGTCAAATCAGATGTTAAATTATTTTGAGAGATGACATGATCATCATCTGCAATAGTTAAGTCACATATTATTTTGTTTTTTGTTTTATTTTGATGTCTTCTCATCGTCCTAGCTGATGTACCAGAATATTCTGATCTAGATACTGCTAAGACTACTTCTTGCCCGTCTGCTTTCTCGGCCTCCATCTCGGTCTCGAGCAAACCTAAACCAGCTTGTTAAAAAAGACGTTATTTCAGTGTCCGTTGCTTTTTCACCCAACTTATTTTTGCGAACTGCATCTGTAATAAAAAAATATCCTTTTAAAGCGGATCCCCGTGAACTGCGTTTTTCATGGGAATTATAGTCATTCCGAGGTCTTAGTGTGTCATACATAACACTGGTGTCAGATCTTGTAGCTTTTTAAGAGAAAGCACTTATTGATGTCATAAAAAGAACTAAAACATGAACTTGAGTATATACCATTATATATTATACCATTATATAAAACCCATTTTTTTTCTATAAGTTGGCAAACAAGCAAACTGCCCACCTGACGGTAAGTGGTAACAGTCACCAATGATACATGTGGCTCCTGTGAGAGTTGCAGTAAAACTGCAACCCCCACAAGGGCCACAGTGTACGTTGCCAACTTGTGACATAAGATGTAAAGTCACGGTACCCAGTAATTTCAGTAATTTCATCTTACCCTTTAAACTGGAACACAACAATGCAAGCACTGCTGCTTAGCGGCAGAAATAGGTAAGAAGGAGGTACCCAAGCACACGATGCTAGTACAGTTTCCGTCTGGTAAATGCATGAAACATAAGCTTTGCGCCAGCACAACCACTATGTAGAAGACATAAGCTTATTAATATAACAAATTAATATATAAAGCCATTTATTGCCATAGATGGATGGACACACCAGAAAACTAGCAGTTCTCTAATATGAAGGTTTCCTCACAATGTCACACAACCCTGGTACAGAGTTTCCCTCCAGTATATGTATGAAACATAAGCTATATACAAGCACAAGCACTATATAGAAAACATAAGCTTATTAACATAATATTATATAAGGCCATTTATTGCCATGGAAGGTTACACAGCACAGAACTAGCAGTTAGGAAAGGTGTAGGAAAAACATCAACCTTCTAGAGTATGAAGGTTGATGTTTTTCCTACACTGAAAGCCGTGTAGATGAAAACAAGCTTACATGAGTCAGATTGGTATACAAACTCATGAAGCATGAGTGGGACTCGAACCTGCATAGATTCGACCACAGGTGAGCACCTTAACAACTCGGCCACCATTGCTTCACCGTTTATTCTGAGGTTAAAGTCCTAGTCGTTCGCTGTGAATGTAGACCTCGCTAAAATCAAAATACAATCTTTTTTCCACTAAAAATTGAATATCTCAAAAACAGCTACACCGATTATGATATCCAACGAACTTAAAAATTCTATTTACTATATTTATGTATATTTTAAGTTTCATCAAAATCTGATCAACAGTTTGAGAGTTATCGCCGAACTAGCAAACATACAAACAATGTCATTTTTGTCCAACTTGATTTGTAGACTGCTTGCTTGGATTGCTCGGTCAATTATATAGGGATATAAAGGTAAGACTACTTACTTATAATCACTGGTATTAAGTTCAAATTTTTCAAGCTGGTTTTATTATTTTTGCCAGTCCAATTGCACTTTAGAGCCAGTTCTGAAGAAAAAACTCTTTGTAGTATTCTTCTTGTAATTGTTGCAATGTTGTTACCGCCAATAAAGCTTAAATTATTAACCTGAAAGTAAAATGTAGAATATTAAAATAAAATTTTTATAACCATTAAACTCATTTGCCATTGGACCATGTACTGCGATCCTAGTTTAAAGAATATGAATTCTATGATATTAATTGTTCGCAGACATAGATCTTGCTACTATTTTTTCACAAAAATGCTAATATCTCAAAAATGGCTAGACCAATTTTGATGCCCAACAAACTTAAAAATTCCATCAATCATCTCTGTTTATTCAAAGTGTCATTAAGATTGGATCATCAGTTCAAGAGTTATCGTGTAACAAACAATGTAATTTTTGTCTAACTTGATTGGTAAACCTAGCTCGCTCGGTCAATTATTAATAAAATCAATATTTTCATAAATGCTTGTCAATTTTGAGTTCAAAACTATACATACCAAATTTTCTTTGTTGTCCTCATTTTCTAGCCAGACTTCGATATTGCCCAGATCTTCAATCGATTTTATAGGCAGGGTTATCTCATCAGGTAAAGCGATATTAGTCAGTACTGTAGATGATGATGATGTCAATCTTAATAAAATATCATTTTGTGTAGCCTTTAATTCCTTTATATTGCTCTGGATACCAGCTATGTATTTGGCAATCAATTCTAAAATAATAATACATATTAGAGTAAGAACACATGAATATTGTATGTCCTATTAAACTTTTAATAACAGAAATTATAAAGGTACCTACCCATAGAATCATTAATTTTATCGAATGCTGATGGCTTTGGTCCTGTAGGAGTCGAACATAGGCTTCGGAAAGTCAATGTAGTATCTACAAAAAAAAACAAGAATTGTGGGATTACAAATAAAATAAAAAAATATATATATATTAGGTGGTAAAAAAAAATATTTTGGGATGAACTGTTTTTTTATTTTATATAAGTAAAAAAAAGGACAATTCATCCCTCTGCATTATGTGTGTGCTACAAAATATTACAACAAAATTATGTTTTATTAATGTAAGTATCAAACAATTAAAAATATAGTATACTACTTATTTTTAAGTAACTACAAACCATTTGTAGCAGATGATTTTGGTGATGTGATGCCCCGTGGAGAAGCGTCTGCTCTGTATTCCTTTTGTGGATCCACATTCACTTCTGTAATTTAAAATATTCAAATTAAAACAATTAAAAATATAGTATAAGTACCTACTTATTAGGGTGACTTCGGCGGTTCGCCGACCACCGCCAAATTGCGACCATTTATCTATTCTACCTAAATATTAGAAATGGTAACACCGCTAGTCAATATAAAAACACACCATTTGACTCGTACGGATATCTTATCTATGTTATTAAATCTATAGTCTATGATGATTCTTAGATCACTGTCAGTTGCGATTCAAAATATTACTGTGTTAACGTGTCACAAATCATAGCAAAAAATTAGTGCACATACATATTTTGAAAGGTAAGTTTTACATTTTCTTACAGTTTCTTAGTGGTGTGACTAACTATAAAAACAAGACTAATGTGTGAAATTTACGTTTTCATTAATAAATCATACATTTGTAATTCTTTTTGGGTATAAATAAGCTGGCCGGCAAAATGGATAATGAAATCCGACGTAAACCAAAAGCCGACCATGTGGTCGCAAGATGGTGAATTTACAACATTCTAATAAAAATATTTTTAGTGTAAATTGAGTCCGATAAAAGCTTGTGTCTCATTTTCTCGCAAAAACTTTTAGAATTGAGTATTGCGTCCAACAGCCGGCCGTTTAATTTTTGATAAATTAAAAGTTAATACAATTTTAAAATATGAATTGGATACGGCCGCAAACTAGTTTTGTGTCGTCTAGTTTCCGACCAACATATGTTTTGTTGGCCGTAATTTGGTTATTTTTAACCTAATTTCCGACCACTTCTAAAACTAGATGACGAGAACTAGTCGACACCCACCTAACTTGCGACCACTAGTAAATTTAACGGTCGTGCACTGGCTTAAACTATTCTTATTTGCGACCACTTACAGTTAAGTGTTCCTGGAGTAGTTCACATGGTTCTTATTGATGACCATAACTAAAATTGTGTCTACCATGTCGAAGATATACACCTTTATCTATATATACTGTCTTGAACGCTTTTTCGTTTTCAAATAAATAACATTGAACATTTTATTTCGACATATTATTATATTTGCTTGGTCCTAAGTAATTATTTATTGGATGCATGAGGTGTTGTTTTGCTTTGCTTGGGGGTGAGAATGCCGCTTCTTTGTTTCAGATGCCTCTACAAAAGAAAAACACTACAAAAAAAGAAAAAAGATATAACTTTGGATACACCGAAGAGGATTTATCAAATGCGCTTAAAGATATAAGAGAAGGGAAAGGAATTCGAAAGTCATGTCGCGCCTACGGCATTCCAAGAACGACAGTGCAGGACCGACTAAGTGGAAGAACGCAGGAAAAGCCAAGAAAAGTTGGGCCCGACCCAATTCTAGGATTTGATGGTGAGCAAAAAATTGTAGATTGGATTATAGACTCGGCGAAATGCGGCATCCCAATAAAAAAAGAAGATTTGTTGGACACAGTAGCGGCTATTGTTAAAGATATAAAAAAGGAGCATTGCTTCTCGGGTGGAAAGCCTGGTCAGAAATGGTACCAAGGTTTTCTAAGACGACATCCTGAAATGAAGAGAAGCTAAAAAAATAGAAAAAGCAGCGAAGAAGAAAGAGATGTATAATAAAAAGGAAGAAGCAAAGAATGATAATGTTAGAATTAGTACGAGAAAAAGAAAATTGGCGAAAGACGACGGAAAAAGAGAGATAGTGAAAAAGAAGAGAGTAACAAAAAAAAATATAAGTGAACGCCCGGAAATGGAATATACTGAACTGGAACCACCGCTACTTAAATTGCGGTGCTTCGCTTGTCAAGAAGATCTCAATAGCGACACTGAAGACGAAGGATGCAAAAACATTGTATGTGATGGTTGCATCCGATGGTATCATTTGAAATGTACAGAACTAAAACATTTTTCTTATACCACTGCAGCGGAGGCTGACTTTATTTGTAATTTTTGTAAACATGCGGAATGCGCCAGACGAGATGTTTTGAATATCTACAACCAGTAGTTTTCTTGGCAATTAATCAATATGTTTATTATTAATACAAGATATTTTCTTTAGTATATAGCAGAGGTGAATATATAATTTAGAACAAAATTGTATTAAACAAAAATATATCACAAAATAATATTTTTTAAACAAATGTTTCTATATTAGATGTTTCTGATTTTAAAATAAAGTTGATACTACAAAATGTACCTTATTTTCAACACCTGTAGGTCCAATTTCATTGTACGAATATTACGGTCGGAAACTGGGTGTTCTTTGGTCGTTAACTGGCTAACTGGTCGCAAACCGGCGAAGTGACCCTATTAAGCAAGTACTAACCATTTGTAGCAGATGATTTTGGTGATGTGATGCCCCGTGGAGAAGCGTCTGCCCTGTATTCCTTTTGTGGATCCACATTCACTTCTGTAATTTAAAATATTCAAATGGTAATGGTCATTATGGCCTTACAACAAAATTACCATCCTATAAACTGGATTATTATACTTATTATAACCTTACCAGCTAGCAATGTTTTCTTTGCTTGTTTTGTTGACTTGGACTTGCATGCTGATAGTTCATCTGGAGGTGGATTTGGATATATAAAGTTAATGTAGTTTTCATCTTCTTCCTCAGTGTCACTATGAAATATATTATTAGGCTTCCTTTTTCTCCTCTTTTTACATTGCTCAGAAGTATCTGAGAGTAGGTCAGACTCACTTTCTGCTTTTTTACACTTTTCCCTCGCTTTCTGTATGTTATCTGAAAATTGATGGTTTAACCTGTTATTAATAAATATTTGAATAAAAACCGAAAGTAACGACACGTTCCGTTAGAATGTAATTGTATAACTAAGAGTATGTTCGTAAGTAGTTAAGGTATATTTCTATCTTTCAAAGGAATTAGGTTAGGTAATGCCGAATTATTTTAAAATTATCAAAGCCAACTTACCAGTTTCATAGAGAACACGCTTTACAGCATGAATGGGCCAATTTTCGTCTGGTAAGTCTTCCGACAGCAAACATTTATTAAATTTGTTGGCTATTTTATAAGGTGGCCACAGGCACTCTTTTTTGCGTGGCGTCAGCCAGCTTCCTCTCACTATGCCTAAGGCACTGTCTTCGAACTCAATTACGTTATACATTACAATGAAATGTACAAATTGAACTTAGCAAAAAAAATTGTTCACCGTTCTTTCACAAGTTTCACAATGACAAGTTCTTTCACAAGTTCTTTCACAAGTTCTTTCACAAGTTTCACAACCAAAATCACCAAAATGGCGGCCGGCCGACTCACGCGCGCGTCGAATACCCTTCTCACCCCACACCCCCCCGCACCACAGCCCATTGTATGTTATGTTTGATCTTCGTTGGGCCAATACAAATCACATGTTAGTGATTTAACTAACCATAATCTAACAATGTTCCTACAGTTGGCCAGTTGTCATTTATTTTTGTTGGGCCAACTTGTATTCACTGCCGTTAAACCAACGTTGTTTAGCCAACGGTAGCAAAAAAATGTATTGGCCCACTGTTGGTAATAAGCTCGGCATTATAACATTGTTAATCTTCGTAGGGCTAATACAAATTCACTGTGGGCAATTTAACTAACCATATCCCATCAATCTGCCTACTGTTGGCCAATTGTGGCCAATCAAAAATGCTACTAGGGCAGTCTCACGTTCCGCATGGTGCAAGTACTGACCGGGCATGGCTGCTTCGGTCACTACTTGCACCGGGTCGCGCGTCGGGAATAAACGCCGCGGTGTCACCACTGCGACGCTCCCGACGACACTGCCGAGCACACCCTATCCACTGGAACGTCCGTGGGGACTATAGTCCCCAAAATCTCGATCTTCTCGATCGACCTGGGTACTATGGTACCCAGTTCCCTTTGCGTAAAACCGCGCGGTGTGATAAAAAAATCGCGAAAAATAAAATATTTTCTCTATGGCTTTATTCCTTTGTCAATAGTCTCTTTCATAAGTTGACAGGTCATGTCCAATTTATTTTTAGTCTTAGATTGAAATAAATTTGTCATAGTCTGCGGTTTAACTTACTTGGCCGTATCCATACGTTTCTTACTCCATGACCGATGAGATTTATTGCGTACTTACTTAGTCTGTATTAGTATTTTCGTAGAGTGTTCTATATCAAAATAAACTAGAAGAATTGGGCTACATTATTATGTATGGTTTATGATAGTTTATAGTGTTATATTGCCACACTAAACGTTTTTTTCAAAAAGTGAGTATTTTTGAAATTTTAAGCACTTTAGTTACTATTCTCGTCATTATTCATTCAATTATGAATCCTTATCTAATTAACTATTATAAGTTCATTCCTGATTAAATTAGCTTTCCATACGTATTTTTTATTTAATTTTAGACACAATAATTTATTTTTTGCATTTTTTTTAAATTTGAGGTCGCGCGTGCGCATCTCGCGTATATAATTACGTAATTAATCGATTTTATTATTTTTTTCTTTTTTCATTAAAAATATTACCCAAAACTATTATATATCAAAATAATCTTCAAGAATAGGGCTATAATAATATATATGGTTATTTAAAGTTTTATAAAATAGTTTTTGTGCAAAAATTTTTTTAAAAAAATCGGGTCTTCCGCGACCTTCCGAACATTTTCGCGCTTCATTCATTTAATTATTAATCCTTATCTAATTAACTGTTATAAGTTCCTTCTATATTAAATTACCTTTCCATACGTATTTTTTGTTCTCTTGTAGACAGTATATGTCACTCTCCGCAATTTTTTGAACACTCCGTACGCGCCGGGTGAGTCATTCCGCAATGGCGGCACCTTTGATATTTGAGATATACTACTTTTTGCTTTTGAAACCCACCACGCTTCGCGTGGCGAGCGTTCCAGTGGCTATTGGAGTGCCCGGCATGGCGCCCCAGCGCAGCGAGCTTTTCGCTGCGCTGGGAGTCGGAAACCTCTCGCTGCCGAGCATGGTCGTGGCCATGCTCCGCGGCGATGCGGAATGGGGGGCTGTCGCCTCCTTCTGCAAGGACGTAATCTCGCAGAAGGAGGCCGCGGAGAGGGAGCGGGAGGCAGATCCTCAAGCCGCTCCCATCCGCCGCAGACGGATAGGCAGGCGAAGGCGGGCATTTGCACAAGCGATGCCCGTCTAATGACCCTGCCGTGGAGGCATGCACGGTTGGCCCCGTGCACGCCGCCGTAAGGCCCTCCGTCTGGGGATTGCCCTGGTGTTCTCGGGCAATCCCCCCTTGGCGATAGCCCGACCAGTGGGTCGGGCTTGCCCGGGCGCGTAGGTAGTGGAGTCGCATTGTGGACCTTACCTAGCGCGCCCTTAAGGGCAGGGAGAACACCGGGGGGTTTTAGTGGGTAGGCCTGGCATGCTGCCGGGAGAGCCCCACACACGCTCGCTGTTTAGCCAACGGCGGGTACGGTGCGGTTACGCATTTCCCCCCGAGAAAAAAAAAAAAAAAAAAGGTTATACTCCTCCTCCGGTGGTCCCATTGTTACCAAAGTCAGGATCAGATGATGGGATCCCAGAAAAATCGAGAGAATCCCTTAAATTTTATAGATACGTTCAACGTGTTTCATGTTTCTTCTGAAGCTATTCAGGTATGTACCATCGACAAAGTTGCCGGTCTACCAGTAGAGTTTTTTTGGTCAGCGATATTTGAAATAGTAAAAGCGTTAAAACAGGTTTTAATATTATATAAAATAGATAGAAGTATTTTAAGATTTTCATATATGATTTAAATGATTTGCTTCCCAAAAAAACTCTACTTACTGGTAGACCGCTAACTTTGTCGACTGTACGTCTGCTAGTCATGAACCGAGCTGATGATGGAAGGATCCTTAACTTTTAGAAATTAGAGGTTTTTGAAATACAATAGGTACGCACTGACACTTTGTCGTATACTTCAATTATCCTTTAGTTAATAATCACTAAAAAGATAAATATATTTTTTTACAAAAATTTAAACCTGACTTCAAAAACACTAAAAAGTTAAAAATAATATAAGAATGGGTACAGACAACATCCCATTTCTTTATTGAAGCCAGTGCCAAATGAGGTTCCCCTTTTTTCGGGGGGAAATGCGTAACCGCACTGTATCCGCCGTTGGCCAGACGGCGAGCGTGTGTGGGGCTCTCCCGGCATAGCGCCGGGCCTACCCACTAAAACCCCCCGGTCTTCTCCCTGCCCTTATAGGCGCGCATGGTAAAGTCCACACTGCGACACCACTACCAACGCGCCCGGGCAAGCCCGACCAACGGGTCAGGCTATCGCCAAGGGGGATTGCATAAGATCGCCAAGGAGGACACCTTCAAAGAGCTAAAAAGGGAAACAGAGTTCTAAATAATTATTATTGTTGTTAATTAAAGCAATTAAAGTAAACAGAGCGAGCTTTAAAGACTTTATTGTTCAAAGTTGAAGGCACAATGGAACAAAAGAGTTTCCAAACTTTAAACCGCACTTAAAGTTTGAAGTTTCAGGAGTCTGAATTGTTGGTAAATTAAGCGTCGAATGTGCTGGTTAAACGTGATATGCATTTTACAGTGAGATTACGTTCATGCTTATAATTAAGAGTTAGGTACACTCCCGTTGAACACTTATTTAAAATTACACTTAATTTTTAACAAACTTTTAAAAGGGAGTGTAACTTTTATTAGTAAGGGGGGGTATATAAATTAAAACTAAACGGCAAAATTTGTATGATTTATTACTCATCACGAAAAACGAGCGAACGACTTCGACTGGAGCTTGGAGAGATTTATTTTTTATGTTACTATGTTTGTTTTGGTGTTATGCTATCCCTAATGTGCTACATCCACAACATATCCAAGCTAATATGTATCAAGAATTTGTTACCTTCATTCATGCAACTTATTTATATATTTACGAGCGCACAACGGTGCATAATTACAGTAATTAATAAAGTATAGTTGGTTGGTCGTAATAAGATTACTTTTTGGATGTGACTGTGATTTTTGTGGATTTTATTAAGAACTTGATCACTTTTTTGCAAGTCGCAAAGCTTCAAATGATTAATCATTTTATCTTATTAGAATTAACAAATAGAAATGTTTACAAAGGTGACGTCACCAAAATTAAATAAGAAAGTTTATAGTTTTGAATATGTTTTACTTAATAAGCGTTCAATCATTTCAAATTGATTTTCATAATCATTTGTGGTTTGTAGTTATAAAAATGTTGATTAATTTTATTATATTTTACTCAATCCAGCAAAATTTCAACCTGATAAGCGACCATTTTTTTCAGTGTACATTGTTCAAAGGAATTTTGGGAACTGAAACGGGATTCTTAACCCGATACCGACATAGTTTCAATAATCATGATTACGTATACCTACATTACCTACTCTATATCTTCATTGTACAGTAGTTCTTCATCAGGGGTGTTAGTTTCCATACCTGTGTAAACATAATCACAAATTTTCCCAACAACCAAAAACCAATCTTGAATTGTTTAAAAATATAATCAATATAATACATTTTTTTATATTAAAATTGTGTGAAAAAACAAGAACCTCATTGTCATAGCTAAATACAATACAATTTTTTAAATCCAATTTTAAAGAACTTGATCTGTTATAGCCATGTCGTTCTACACATCCTACCTTATTAAATCCTATACCTTGCTTAAATTATATTAACAATAATACTGCAACATCACTAAGATAAATTAACGGAGCATAAATTAATAATAAATTTTGATAAGAAATTTTTCCTTTAGCGTGGTGTTACAATATACTAGCACAACTCTGATTGACGAGACTCGGCCCGAACACATTCCATCAAAATGTGTTGCGTGCCGTTCTGATTTACCAATAACATAATAATTATTAGAATCTATTTGTTGGAAGGTTTTCGGACCGCAGCCTCATCGCTACTACAAGATTTTGTCTGCACAGCGCACTTTTAAGGCGCTATATCGAAAATATTGGTTATTTTTAATGTACTGTCATAGGTAACTGAGAGATCTTACAAATCTGAAAGTCAAATATGTGTTTCTTCATATCTTTAGCTAGTCACGAGCAGAACCGAAAACGCGATTTAAAGATTTTGCCTCGATACTTTTTATTTTTGAAATTACCTCTTGAAAATAAGAATATTCAGGATTACTAGTAAACGGTGTTAGGTAGCCATCATCAGTATCCGGAATCGTACAGAAGCATTTTTTTCCAATCATTATAGTTATTTTTTAATAAAATAATTTGTATTTTGTCGCTCACATCGATAATTTCTAAACGATCTGATTGCATGCGGGCGCAACGCATTCACGACTTTGTTGACATAGATATAAAGACTAGCTGCTTGAGCACGGGGGGCGCCCCGCGTTTACGTATAGACCACGCCTCCGATTGTTTGATTCATTTTCGATATAGCGCCTTAATCCATGGCGACTGCAACGTCATGAGACTTCTCACTTCTGATTCTTAATTAAAATATCTGCTAGCTTTATTAGCTCGATAAAATGGACAAAATATTAAACATGTCAAAACAGACTGGCTGTTACATTTTATGGTGAGCGAAACGCGAATATTTCATCCGCAGGCTCGCTTCATTTGAAATTTTTATTTTAGACAACAAAAAATCAACAGATATTTTCTGTTCGCAGGCTCAAAAACAAGGCGAAATTGGAAGCGGACGAAAACTGTCGGACCAAAGCTTCGGAAATTGGTGAGCTTCTGATTTTATATTCGATCTTTCTTTGCTTTTGAAATTTCCACCATTCTGTTTGCAACACCACAAAGCTGTACGTCGCCGTGTTTGTATGATTTAAATCCTAAAACTCAAAGGTTTTTCAAATTTAAATATTCACTAAGAATCTCACTAAATACATTTAAAACGCAATCTAAATCAAATGTTTCATTATCATCATCATCATCTCAGCCGCACGACGCCCACTGCTGGGCATAGGCGTCCCCCATGGATCTCCACAACGATCGGTCCAGAAACGAGGTGCTACCTATTGTAGATATAGTAACTCGTTGCATTCCCGCCTAACCTGACTGCATTTCAAATCTTATGTCTTTGACATAATTAAATTCGTCTTTCCCGTCACTCAATAAATCACTGATCAAAACGCCAAAAGTCGTGAGTGCAAAACTACCACGTAAATTATTAATATATCTATTATAAATATACCAATAATTCTAATAGAAACCAAAATATAAAGTTTTCCTCGTTAACTTAGGCACTTATGTGTAAGCGTTGTTTTATTCTGGTAAGTTTTATATGATTGTTTTGTTATCCATAGTTTTACAATAGTTCTTATATTTTTACAGAGTGCCTTTTGCTTATATTATAATATTGTGACGGTGAAAGAATATCAGTGACGCAATCCTGGTGCCTTATTTGGCTGACCCTCCCTAACCACTGCACCACTGCGTCGTCGCTGAACCTCACCTACTGCTCACCCCGTTACAGTCCTGTGCTGCCCGCATCCAGCGGCTTCCCGCGACCTTTGCCAGATCGTCGGCCCACCTGGTCGGGGGCCTACCCACTAAGCGTCGTCATCCGGATCGTGAATAACATTTAATCTCAATGAAATACTTATGCTTTCGTTATTTTAAATGTTGCCTGGCAGAAATAACAATTTTAGCAAAAGGTGTTCATGTTGTCTGAATCTGAAATCATTTCAATTTACTTTGTGCAATATAGTATATATGCATTCATTAATTTTTATTAATCTTCCTCTTTTAAATCACGAATTTTCTAAACCCCCGTTTGTTTGTACCCCGACGTCATAGAGCTCGAGTGAAATTTATTCAGGCATGGAACAGTGCAAATACTAGTAATTTAAACTACAAATCCCACACACAACACAACACACAAGTATTGCACGTCAAATCGCATTACGTTTCTATTTAGTATACAAGTTAAACATGCAACGCCAACGTAACAAATGAGATGTGGGAGTAAGACCACGCCGCGCTCCTCGCGGGAACACTGTTTTTCCGATTAAGCATTGCATCTATGTTATAATAGACTGAGAGCTACTGAACCCTCCGAATAACGGTTCTCCTGTAAGGCTAGAAATTTGTTTAGTGATAAGTTGTAGCATGCTGAATACAATAACCATGACCTGGCAGGCCTCAACCCTGCACATCACCCACTCCTATGTTTTTGAAAATGTCAAAATTTGTAAAAAAAAAACTTTGTGCTGTAAGCTTGAAATTTTAGGACGATGTAGTTTATTAACTATGAAGTCAAGGCAAAAAAATGCCAGGCGATTTTGGTGTGCACAAGTACCCGCCAGGCGAGTCCAAAAGTGTGCAGTATATGGTTGAAAATATACTTTCTCCTGTACAGCTGAAATTGAGATATGTGTTCAAGTAAGGGATCTAGAAATAGGGAGTACGATGACAGGCGATTCTGGGCAGCATAAGACCTTGACAGGCAAAGGGAGAGCCGCTATGGAAGTGCGAGTAAGAAGCATATAAATTTAATAGATTTACCTAAAATCGGGGAAAATTACCCCACGGTACGATTTTCCTCGGCGAGCACTACAAAAGGTCACCCGGGGTTGTTTGTCAAAAAACGCCGGCAATCGCGTCAAAATCGCGATTAAATTTTTCCAAAATTGCAACATTTCACAAAATGGGCACCAGCGCGCCCCGGCATTATGAAATGTCAGTTTCAGATTTTTCCCGGTAACTGCACCTTATGCGGAGTCGGTTGATATTTTCCCCACGCCTCTAGCGCACCTGATAGGTGGAGAGCAATTTGTGTGAAATCCGGTCAAGGAAAAATTTCAAACCGCCCTGGCGGCCAGTGTTGCCAGTTGCGGAAAATAAAATTGCCAGAAAATCATAGAGGTCCTGAAGCACTAAAGGTATATGGGATTAAACATTTCGAAATGTAGCTATTTCGATTTTCGACTATTTGCCCCCCTCCAGCAAAAAACCCCTAATAACAGTTACAAAAAAACCTAGTGCTGTTCCATTCCAAATAAAATATATATTTCATTACTCATACTCTGTGAGTAGGTCTGCAGTTGCCTGAGGAGCGGGTTAAAAGTTATACTTTTCAGCCCTAGGGAGAATCTTTTTCAACTGAGAGCTGTCAAATTTTCACATTTTCTATTGAACCATGTTCCAAAGTGGCTGTATAGAACAGCCACTCAATTACAGCGCAGTGTAAAATTAGTGTTTACCTCGGGTTAAATACTTACTTAGTCCCTCGAACTATAGACTGCGCTCGGGCGCCAAACTTCGTCTCGGGACTAAATAAGTTACTTTCACCCCTAGGGTAACAATGTATTACCTGCACCGAGTCGCGCGTCGGGAGGAAACGCCGCAGTGTCATCACTGCGACGCTCCTGACGACACTGCCGAGCACACCCTGTTGGTGTGCTCGGCCTGGCGACGCCAGCGCAGTGAACTCAACGCTGCGCTGGGAGGCGGAGACCTCTCGCTGCCGAGCATGGTCGTGGCCATGCTCCGCGGCGAGGCGGAATGGGGGGCTGTCGCCTCCTTCTGCGAGGACGTCATCTCGCAGAAGGAGGCCGCGGAGAGGGAGCGGGAGAATGATCCTCAAGCCGCTCCCATCCGCCGTAGACGGACAGGCAGGCAAAGGCGGGCATTCGCTCAAGCGATACCCGTCTAATGACCCTGCCGTGGAGGCCTGCGTGCACGGTTGGCCCCGTGCACGCCGCCGTAAGGCCCTTCGTCTGGGGATTGCCCTGGTGTTCCCGGGCAATCCCCTCTTGGCGATAGCCCGACCAGTTGGTCGGGCTTGCCTGGGCGCGTGGGTAGTGGAGTCGCATTGTGGACCTTACCTAGCGCGCCCCTAAGGACAGGGAGAACACCGGGGGGTTTTAGTGGGTAGGCCTGGCACGCTGCCGGGAGAGCTCCACACACGCTCGTCGTCTAGCCAACGGCGGGTACGGTGCGGTTACGCATTTCCCCCCGAGAAAAAAAAAAAGGTAACAATGTACTATTTCTTCCGACAACTCATTAATTTTAATCTTAATCACCGGAAAAGTAATACATTAATACCCTGGGAAGCTCAAACACAGTAATGTATGAAATTTCATTAATGACCTGTTCAATATTAATGCCCTGTTGTGTTTTTTATGTAATTTATCAAGAAGTTACAAAAAGATTCATACAAAATGTTGGCATTACACCAAAGTGGTTTGAGTGGGTGTATAAGATAAAGCTGTATAAGCCGTCACAAAAAATACTACATATTATTCTGCGCATAACAAGTTAGATAGGACCGCACAAAGCCAATGCTATTAAAAAAAGAGAGGCAATTGGCTTCAATGGCGACTGTTAGATTTTATTCTAATAACTAAATAAGTATTTCTATAGTCAGTTTCAGTTTTTTATTTATTTTTTATATGTAGATGTAGGTACCTAGTTGAAAGAGAAGCAGATTACGTGCCTCGTAAGTGAGCACCAAACATCCGCGGGCATTAATAGCTCATTTAATTTTCGCTCAGTGCAATAATCTACTATTACATCTCTCATTTTCGGTAAGTAGGTCCTTATTACCCCCAAATGGGGCTTGTAGGTGACCAATAAGCGCTCTAGGGTAATAATGTAGCTAGAAAAGCCCTGAGGCTGTAAGTAATTTATTGCCAGTATAATGGTTAGATGTACGCGAACTTTTTGAAATAGTGAAGTGTTTTTTTATTACTTACCGCCCTAGGACCTACTTACCTCACAATCGAGATGTAAAGCAGAGTAGTTAGCTCGGGTGTAAGCACCAATTGCACCCTCGAAATATTATCTCGGGCTGCAATTGATGCCTTACTAATCTACTATTAACGTTTATTGTAAAGTACTCTTTCTTAATTATTGAAATATCAGGGGACGCGGAAGTGTCTCGCCAAGTCGAACAAAAGTGCAAAATGGTACAGCCGTACTATTCTTTTCTGGAAGCCATTCCGAGCCATTCGGTTTAGAAGATCAGTTTCTAATAAAATACTCGCAAGAATTCGAAAAATCAGATTAGATATAAGCATAATTATTTTATTTGTTCATACAGTTTCACCAAGTTTATTTAATTATTGGTATCTATGTGTGGCTTATCTTATTTAGTAGTGGAATGGAACAGGACTAGGTTTTTTTGACTGTTATTAGGGGTTTTTCTTTGGAGGGGGCAAAGAGTCGAAAATCGAAATAGCTATATTTCGAAATGTTTAAATCCCATATACCTTTAGTGCTCCAGGACCTCTATGATTTTCTGGCAATTTTATTTTCCGCAACTGACAACACTGGCCGCCAGGGCGGTTTGAAATTTTTCCTTGACCGGATTTCACACAAATTGCTCTCCACCTATCAGGTGCGCTAAAGGCGTGGGGAAAATATCAACCGACTCCGCATATGGTGCAGTTACCGGGAAAAATCTGAAACTCTGACATTTCATAATGCCGGGGCGCTGGCGGCCATTTTGTGAAATGTTGCAATTTTGGAAAAATTTAATCGCGATTTTGACGCGGTTGCCGGCGTTTTTTGACAAACAACCCCGGGTGACTTTTTGTAGTGCTCGCCGAGGAAAATCGTACCGTGGGGTAATTTTCCCCGATTTTAGGTAAATCTATTAAATTTATATGCTTCTTACTCGCACTTCCATAGCGGCTCTCCCTTTGCCTGTCAAGGTCTTATGCTGCCCAGAATCGCCTGTCATCGTACTCCCTATTTCTAGATCCCTTACTTGAACACATATCTCAATTTCAGCTGTACAGGAGAAAGTATATTTTCAACCATATACTGCACACTTTTGGACTCGCCTGGCGGGTACTTGTGCACACCAAAATCGCCTGGCATTTTTTTGCCTTGACTTCATAGTTAATAAACTACATCGTCCTAAAATGTCAAGCTTACAGCACAAAGTTTTTTTTTTACAAATTTTGACATTTTCAAAAACATAGGAGTGGGTGATGTGCAGGGTTGAGGCCTGCCAGGTCATGGTTATTGTATTCAGCATGCTACAACTTATCACTAAACAAATTTCTAGCCTTACAGGAAAACCGTTATTCAGAAGGTTCAGTAGCTCTTGGACTAGTAAGGTTGATGGGTCGCAAAAACGGTGGCCTCTTGGCCACCATCTTCACAAAAGAATTGGAATGCTATTTAGTAGCATGTTTATTTTAAAAATCGTCAATGTCGTCTAACAATAAAAAAGGGATTAAAAAATCCCAACAAATACCTATTTTAAAAAGAAAAAACCGGCCAAGTGCGAGTTGGAGTAGCGCACAGAGGGTTCCGTGCAAATTTTAATAAATACATAAGTTCCTTTATATATGTTTACATTTTACAGACTTTTTCCATTACATGTGCATAAAACATTGCTACTTGCCTAATTTTATCGCGTTTAAAATACTTTATAAATTTAGAAATCACGGGAGCGATAGTCTCTAGTTAATTCTATAATAAAAATTAACCTGTTTTATTATTTAATATTACATGCTTAAATTTTTATTAAAACCAATTTTAACTTGTTTTTGTTAATTTCTTATTATATTATTTTCTTTAGAAATATTCGCCAAAATGTTCCCTTTAGAGGGTTAGTTTAATTAAACTTACTTTTCCTACAGAATATCATCTTCAGCTACAATATGTTGCATTATTAAAATTACTCAGGCAAACAAAAATAAATCACCACACGACACAGCTTGTCTTCTTGTTTTAGTGGCTTCGTTGTTTTAACGAATTGAGCCAATGTAAAAAATCGAGGGTGCCGTAAAAACTTATCTATGTATATAAGTTCTCAACTATGTAAATCTTTATGCTTTTTCCTTAACGTTTGCTATCAGACCTTGCTTACTACCAAATTTAATGATTCTAGGTCAACGAGAATTAACCTATAGGTTTTGATTCCTTTGCAAAATCGCAAAATTTGCGAAAATATGCGACATAAGCGGTCACATCTTTTGATTGCGTTGACTTACAAGTATGATTTTTTAACAACTGAAAGAGACCATAGACCCGAGTACCTATTTGATAATTCTGAGCGTTTCCGAGAAAAGGAGTCTGACGGACAACGAATTGATCCTATAACTGTTCCATATTTTCCTTTTGAGGTATACGGAACCCTTACAATAATTTCATTCAAAATAAAACATTCAACATTTCAGATCGATTATTTTTTGCAAGTTGTTGATTACTAAGTACGTAAAAAAAGAAAATTTATCAGCAATCCACCAAACGGACATTAAAAAGTCTGTCACTATCCCTTGGCTATTGGGAAAACGTATAAAGGGTTATTAATGAACATAAAAATATATAAATTTAATTAGTCCCTCAACTGTGTATGATTGTGTAAAAAGACAGAAATAATACTTGTCCAATTAAAAGTAATGTAGTATTTTCCTTATTAACGTGTTCCACAATAACTTGATTTCCAAATAAAGTTATTGGCTATTAAGACAAAAGAGTAAACGTTCCTAAACATTATCTGTGCGTAAGTGGCAAGCAACAACAATAAACTTACCTAGGGATTTTGAGACATACATTCGCCTTAATAAAGTTAATATATTACTGCTGAAAACCGCAACGCCACTATCTGTAGGCCGCACTAAAAGCGTTAAATTAAATGAAATCTTGGCGCCCCGGGATCAAAGTTGGAGGTAAATCGAGTGAACTCCGTATTCAAAGAAAGTTCCGGGTTACGTAAAGCATAAGTAACGCAGCACTCAATGCGTTTTTTTTTGATGTGCTTCACTTATTTACTATTTCATGCGGTACCTTTCTCGAGCTAATGCACTTTTCCAATTTATTTCAAGTGAATTAAAATTATTTTTTCACCCGCCCGGAAGCCTGCCGTAAGCTCTGACGTAGTTTGCGATGGATCCGCTTCCACGATGACCCTTAATTCTTGTCTCCGGTCTACTAAGTTTGTTCCATACCTCAAAACATCCAGAACTTTGAAATCAAAAACGTACCGTGCTTTCTTTTACAGTAGCTTTTACAGTTCCATACACATCATTAATCCTTCCAGCTGTTTCTGAAGCGCTGGTACTCATATTCGTAAATAACGTGATATTTTAAGTTTTCTGTTTTTGAACAAGACAATATCAATGAAAAATTACTTAGTGCAGAAACAAGAGAATCACTAAATTCAATATAGAAATAAATGAGCTTGCATTTGAATTTGGAATTCCGAACCAAACGGTGAGAGTGGCCAGTTCGACAAAACGCTAATTTCATGTGAGGGCCTATTCATTTGTTTTATTTATACCTTAATATATACAAACGATACAGTCTTCATGCATTTTCCCTAGCCTACTCTGTAAACATATTAATAGAACCGTTTTCCCCCGAAGGGTAGAAAACGAATATTTAGGTTTCAGCCGTAGCTCGACCCACTGTGAGATTACCCCTTTGAATTTCACGTGTTTGCAGAGTACTTTTCTTAGACGCCGGCTAGAGCGGCAAATTTAGTGGGCCGAGCTACGGCTAAAACCTAAATATTCGTTTTCTACCCTTCGGGGGAAAACGGTTCTATTTAGGTGTTCGAGCCTTCGCTCGACCCACTGTGAGACGTGATGGCTAGACGTACTGTGAAATTGTACAAATAATTTTTAAATGAAAAACAAGTGGGGACTTTACAAAAAAAAATCATTTTAATAATTATTTTGACGAACAATCAAATCTGAACAAACGATTGAGTTAAGCTGTAAATAGAGCTTGAGGGTCGCCAGTAGTCCACACATTTTTGCCCATGTGTGTACGTTGAGGTACATGTATACAATAACGTTGAGAAAAATTCGAGGATTCCGAAAAGGATATTATTTCTTTTATTTAGTAAGATAAAACTAGGCAATAAATAAATAAAAGTGTAAATTACTCGATACGTATTTCATCATATGGTAACATTGAGTGTTCAATTGCGTTTCTGCAAAACCTGTAGTACTTAGGTATTTTTTTTAGTTAATATTTGCTTAAGTCAGTATCACAAAGAAAAAAGGTAGTTAATGAATGGACGATTTAAAACTATGGTTCAAAGTGACTACAAGTTAGTAAGAAACAACTTTAGTAACAATACTACCCATCTTACGATTGACTTTAGGATTACAGGGGCTATAATAAACGCTTTCCATGTTCCCATCACCATACCGCCCAACTAAAACAGACGAACAGACTGCTTTGTAAGAACTCTCAGGCAGGTAGGGTAGTACCACGGTATAGTACCGTGCGTTGTCACCGTGCAAAGTGCATATCAGCATTTTCATTTACCTTCTAAGCAATTTGTAACTACTTTACGTAAACTCGCCCGCATCACTAGACGTGTACTCATTCAACATAATCATAGTATCTGCAGTATTAATTTAGCACTTAACAATAAAAATCTTATCATTTCATTTACAACATGATAGCTGTCAAGTTGACATTCATTGACAGGTTTTAGAGTACCCACCTATCGAAGATTAATTCCTACCTACCTAAGATTAATTTCGACATAATTATGTTATCTGTGGTTATAGGGTCGAAAACGACGTATTTTCTTTCAAACAAAAATATAAAATATTTTTACGTTTCCTAACCGATCTATTTTAACTGTACCAAATATCATTTAAACCTTAGTGTGACCCATGACTGTTTCATTTGTATCATCCAACAGTGTTACGCAAACAAGGTCAAAATGATAAAAGAATTTATAAAATCTTTGCGAGCATGAGTGCAAAAATAATCTGTAACAATAAAACGTCTCTGGGACGCCATTCCTAATAGTGCTTTCCAGAGTACATTTTGTAGATTCCCCAAGGAAAAGAAATTTAATTTCATTGTTTGTTTTATCAGAAAACCTCGAGCCAGCGCCTCCGCGGGCTGCAGTGGAGAAACCATTTTTACTCTCCGATGGCAGGTGAGAATTGTTAGGTATCTTTGTTTTGCAATGGCATGTTTGCATGGCATGTAGTTATACACAACTTTATTCAATTTATTTTATTTTAATTCGATTTTGATTTAATTTAATGGTGATGTATATTTATATTAATTTGAATTTAATTTGTTTAATTTGATTTTGACCTAGTTTAATTATGATTTAATTTTGTTTTATTTTGACTTTAATTAATTTGGTATTGACTTAATATCATTTTCAATTGATTTATTAAATATAATAATACATTTCTAAAGTCTCTAAGCGGTTTCTTCTATGTCGTATTTGCTATGCCCTGGCAGGGTGTATGTTGGTACTGGTAAATATCTTGTTCATCTTTTAAACCTATTGCAATAAATGCTTGGCTTTGACTTTATTTCTAGGTACGAATTTGAATACAATCCATATACAATCGTAAGTAGTATTTAATGTTATCTATACAGTAATTTTTTTTTGTTTCAGTTAATTATAATGAAGCGTTATTTTCGTAACAAAATGTAGACTCTATCCTTTCCCATTGTTCAATCTATCACTGTCATGAGTTTAATTAAAATCTGTATTGCGGCTTAGGCGTGACAAAGGTATGATTGAGACTATGTTTTACTGTTTTAAATTGCCTAAATGAATTAAAAATTAAGTTTATAAATAACTCATGATTTATAAAAAATTGTTATGCTCTTTAGTAAAACAGGCCAAAAACTTCAGATTTGTAAAGGACTAATAAGAGTTCTAGATGCGTTCGTATTTCATATAGAACAGAACTTCGTATAGAGCATTTTCCATGCAGTTGAATGACACATAACAGATGCTTCCACGGTGCTCCAGTTAGAGGTGATACCGTTTGTCCGTTTCATTGGAAAAATCCAGCTATCGGAAATCGATTGTAGTTACACAATAAATGTTTGTTCTCTGCTTTCTGCGGACTTTTACCGACAGCAGCGCATTGGTGTTCGGACGACGCCCGCCTGTGAGCTTTACAGGATACATTCAACTGGAACAGAATATGTAACCACATACAATAGTGCACGCTCGTAACTGAATGTACCTTTATTTTCACTTTCAGTGATGTGAGAAAAAGATATGTTTGTTTGGTGGATTTGATAGATGTGATAGGATACAAACATGTTACCGAAAATTTTTCAATCAGGAATACACACACACACACACACACACACTCCCTCTCTAAATTGTTTATTACTCACTCCACTCTTTTTGATATAAATTATATCTTGCTTTTCGTCAAATGTTTGTGTTTTGTGTCTAAAAAACGTTATATCTATTTAAATACTAAAATTATGCTAAAATAATTTAATTTTGTGAATTGAACGCTATGTGTTAGTGTTTATTACTTATTTTGTTAAGTCAAGCAGTATTTGCATTCTATTCTTTTCAGTATTCAACGCTTTCTGTCTAGCATTGATATGTTTATCTTGTTCAGCAACTATTTTATTTTATTTAATATTTATAATATCTAAAAAAAGAATAGGACACGAATTACACATAAAGTAAGACCAGTACAAAGATACTGCTTATTTCTAAAGAAATTTCTGACACAGATTTGTGACAGGTGGTTTACATAAAATATAGATGGTAAACACAGTACAAATAAAACGATATTAATTACTTAAAAATAATTAATATATGCGTAAATTATGAATATACCTTACTTGGTATGGAATAAAGAGAAGCAGTGCTCCTTAACACGACTGAAGTTTAAATGAGACAACGAAGACAGACTCGCGTATACTATACGGTACTATTGTAGGTTTTGAGGTTCCTAAAAGCGGTCACAATCTATCATAATTCTATGTAAATTATGAAAAGTAGACTTTTTAGTTAATTCCCTGAAGGAAGAAAATTTCCGTGGGAAGAATAAATTAACCCTCCCGTGGTCTAGTGGCTTTAGAGCACCCGGTGTTGATGGGCAAGTTTGGGGTTAATTTATTTATTTATTCTTTAGCACAATGGTGTACAAGGCGGACTTAATGCCAAAGGTATTTTCTGTCAGTCGACCTAAGTATGATTCTGAGAGTGGTGATGTACAAAAAATTAAGTGACTAATAATTTGATAAACAGTACTAAACAAAGAAATATATGTAGCTATATAAAATATAGTTAAATAATCTTTACCTAAATACACAATAACACACTATTCTATAGTAACAAATGCGTATTATATGATACCCCCAATAATAGGGGTTAAAGTATGAAATTGCCCTTTTTTTCGTTTGTTTATACACGGTGTTTCATAATAACCAATAAATAAATCAATGCGTTATCTAAAACTAATTATTAAAATGTGTTTACACGTAATGTCATTCAACCAAAATATCTACTATTGACTAACCAGCACAGCAATCTGGAGCTTAAGTTATCAAGTGTATCGCACGATCATGGCACTAGGTCGATGACTTATTATAAGTACAATGGGCATTCATCTTATCTCAGAATATATATGATCATACTCGTACTTACAAAAGTTGAAAACGAACCGAATGCAGTTATTCAGAAGTCAGTCAAGTTTATTTAAGAGATCTGCATTCAGGTCGAAATAGCAGAGATCGCCATACTTGATTAACGGGATAATCAAGGTCTTGACGAGCATCGCATTCGTTTAGGGGGCAGTAAATTCTTGAGCCTTTAACCTTTTTACAGATATTGGTGAAATGTAAGTATCTGCAAAGTCAGAGTTGAATTGATATGCGAACCGAGGTCTTTTACGTCACTGCCAATAGAGATAACATTACCATCATAAATAGTTAGCGATGTCAGCTCAACAATTCGCGGGTTTCCCACAATGATGGGTTCTTTTCCGCATGGATGCGTAAGTTTCTCTCTCGGTTTAGTTGGTAGTAGGGTTTCTGAGCCCGCCTGGATAGTCACCAACTATCTTACCTTAGTGTTGCGCCATAATGACAATGTGAATAGCATTCTTGTTAGCGAAGGACGGTGCGGGCGCATCGCGGCATCGATGTCGCTGTCAAGTCTCTCGCCCGGACGACGCCGACCAGCCCTTCTAGGCAAACGCCACGCGCCAACTTTTCCGCAGTCGTCGTCCCGCAGAAAATATATATGGAAATAACATATTTAGCTTGTGACAACTCGCGCTATTTTTTCCGCAGCTAATGTCATCTCCATATATTTTTCTGCGTTTTGTTTGACGTCAATAAGTGCCTGTAAAAGCTCTATATGTATATTGAATACAGGGAGAAAAAAATAGCCCTTGCTGGTTTTCTTGCTGGTTCTTTCCAGTACAAGGTCTCCCGCCGTAGACTTGTGAACCAATGGCGTAGCTACTTTGACGTTCAAAAGAGATTGTAACAATCCAATTTGAATAAAAGACGAATTTTGAATTTTTTGAATTTTGAATAAAGATTTTTGAGTTTGTGTTTGAGAATATTAATTTTCTTGATTCCTCTCCATCTAATCCTGAGGAAAAGATCGTGATAGACGGACAGATGGGCAACAAAGTGATGCTATAAGGGATTCCATTTTCGGTTTGAAGTACGGAACCGTAAGGATTATTTTTTTGGAAGAGATTGAAGAGAACCTTTATAATATAATAATAAGGGTCGCTTTTCCGTGATCACTTTTGCACCGTAATGGTTTCATATCGCGTCGGTGAATATTCCATCGATCAGACCTGTCTGAGGAGGCTTCTTTTGCAATTTTATCAAGTCACGTAGCACCGTCCCTGGAGACACAATTTTGAGTCATTCGTTTGAAATCGCGTCCGACATAAGTCATTGTTAATTCTCGGTTGCATGATGCTGTTTTTTCTGAATTTTTGAATCGTTCGCCACGTCAATACTAAGGTTTACTCGAAGAAATCCGCCTCCGTAGAAAATAATGGACGAAAAATAAATATTAGGTCCTTACATATGCGAGAAATGCGGAACACTGACAACACTTACGTGATCAAACATTCGATTTGAATTCAGTTTTAACAATGCTAAGAAAATTTACAGTTTTACTTTTTTTTCGCACAAAAAGGAAAAATATACAGTCACAAAACGAATATAATTATTTGATTGTGACAGTTACCGGTTTTACCCTTTTCTATGTGGAACGAAATATGTGCAATGTTTTTTTAGTACGAGTATGTTTGTATTATTTGTTCTTCGTCCATTTTTTTGATTGATATATTAGGTGCTTACATATGAAATTGGCGTTTTGCCGTCCTGGCCACTTTGATCTCAAATATCTCCTCTGTGGTTAGGAATTCCAATTTTTCCTCAAAGGAAAAGGCGGCCGCAAAAGCTCCTCGGATTGTCCCACACACCGTCTGTTATCTAGATCGCATACAGCCAACTACTACACACGGCTAACGAGCGGTTTCAATATTCTATTTGTTGATTTGGTTACTAGCACGATAGGCATTTGACATTAGCTCCATAATTTAATTTGATAATTAGCTCCATACTAGTGAATGACCAGGGATGTTACGGAACGGATATTCGTATCCGCATATGCGGAATATTCGCATTAATTCAGACACGCATCCACATTCGCACCCACATCAATTAATGCGGAGCTTTTACAGATGCGTTTTCATATCTGCAAAAAGTAACGACATGTAAAGAAAGTGGTCAGGACCAGAGTGGCTCGTACCTTGCGCGTATTTGCTGTTGCTAAAACTATTTTGATTTTGTTCTCAGCATTTATGATTACATAAAACATATTAAAATTGAATCGATTTTCATGTATTTGTATATTTAACATTGATATATTTTAAAAATATACTGGAATCCTCATCCGCATCCGCATACGCGGATGTGAACCTCTAATAATCCGCAACCGCATCCGCGGATGTCAAATTTTTTACATCCGTGACAACCCTATTAATGACTACCAATTCGTAGTTATTAATAGTACATAAAGATTACTGTGGCATAATATAATTCAAAAGAGATGAATACAGTTAGATTTCGACGGGGCTGGTAAGAGCTCGGTGGCCAAAGTGGTCAAGGCGTCGTCAAACCACATGTCGGAGACGCAGGTTCAAATCCCGCCTGAGACGAAATTTATTCTTTATTCATTTTTTATTAATTTGATAATTTCAAATTTTATTCTATTTTCAATTTATTTAGCATAAAGAAAATGCGAAGTTCTATATACATATAATCCATACTATATACTTCAAAATTATATCTCTAGTAAACAAATCCAGACTTAGATAGAATAATGAAACCAGCTAGGGGACACAAGCTGCTCCCAAGCGTGCGTAAACGCATTCCTCACTTAATAAAAGTGTCGAGAATGGAAACGACACGGAGTGTTGCCGTAGCTTGCTTTATGTGAGTGAGTTGTATTGCTGCTGAGGCTTCGAAATATGATTCTTGAACGAAAAGTTCCGCTTGGGGTTGAATTTAGATTTTACGACTTTTACTAAAATAGCGATATTGATAAAAGGTCTAATGTTTTTGTACTTGTTACAATATAATCGCCACCAAATTGAATCTAATTCGTACAGTTATCAGACCGAGAAAACTTATGAAAATCGACCATAGAAATTACTAAATGACAGTGACGCATACGTGTTTGACGTTTAATAAATCACTCGTTTAAAACGAGTGGCTGAGAACGCTCATTGCAGTCGGTTGATTAAAAAATAGTTAATTTCGAATGCCGCATGAAGATCGATAGATATCCAGCGCTCGACGCTATACGAATGACTCAAAAATAGAACCCCCAGTGACCCAAAGAGCAGAATTAAAGGAACAGTGTATGACCACAGTTTAACAATTATACAGTTTAGAAACGCGTTTGATGTCGGACGATGCCGCCGGCAGCGTGGGAACTTACGCTGTCACTCGCAAATGTGTAAGGGTTATCAAAAAAGGAAAATAATTTAAATGCGATTATAATGTAATTTATTTACAAGAAGTACCCATATACTTAACTACATTTACATATGTTAGGTAGCTATGTCAGATCGGTGATCGGTGCTCGTAGGTGAATTAAAGAACAGACATCGAATACCTACCTAAGTTCGCCTATTTTAAAGGTATAAAATGGCTACAAAGTAAAATAAAATTGCATTAAACTTTTTTGTCGTTTCTTACGACATCCACGTGAAGATACCTAGGTAGCGGCGATACATATATTATAGAGTTTATTCATAGTTTAGAATTAACTATAAACTATATTTTAAATTACACTTAACTATTTTAGTCGTTTTTTTCGTCATCCACATTATTCTAGAGTTTATTTAAATATAGTTGAGAATTAACTAGGAAGTATTTATTATTATTGCAGTAAACTCTCATAGTACATAGATGAAGATTGTAACTTTTTAAATCTTGAAGTTATGCATTATTTTTTTTACTAGTATAATATCACTATACGACGGATATAAATAGTGTATACAAAATAAATAACAGTACTAAACGATACCAATTTGGTTAATAATAAGAAATTATAGGAATAAATAAACCTCGCGTCGCGGGGAAATCTATGGAATCTTAATTCCTTATTGTATTTTGCGGTCGAGAAACATCCGTATACAGAAAAAGTGTGCACCATTATAAATAATGTAATAAACAATTCACGTAAAAAACCAATGCAAATTTCGCTCGCGTATCACACAGTCACACACTGTCGTTTCCTTCAACCCTCAGCGTTCGAGTAAACAAACTCGGCGAGTTTGTAGACCACGGACCGCGCCGCCCGCTTCCCCGTGAGTTCCCCGCCGTTGCTCTGCGCAAACACGTTCGTTTCATAACTGTATGATTGTTAAACTGTGGTATGACAGTGTAATGCTGATATTGTCAACTAGATGAATGAATAAAAAATATTGCTTTAAAAGAAGCTCATTCATATAATAAACAGAAAGAAAAAACGGTTTTCGAATAACTATAAAAATAACCAAGATATAAGGGTATTAAAGATTTTTCTCCATCTCTTTCTAGCAAAACAGCAATTTACATAGAGTTTATATTATGGCCGTACTCAACAATGACGTCACGGTTGATGTCGGATCTCTGTGTAATCGCTTCCAAATTACAGATTAAAATGCTTGTAGTATCTAATGTATTTCTAAGCCGATTTTAATTCTAATTTCACGTGATTGCATCTTTTTCTACGATATTTTAATAATTTATGACGAGACGTGAAAATTAGAATTCAGTCATCATCCCAATTGTATAAAACTTAACTATCCGCATCAAAGGGATAAACCGGTTACTAGTACCCTCGTATTAAATTTGAACTCAATCGTAATGATGTAGCAACATCAATACTATAATTTTTATATTAGTAACTAAAACAAACAAACGCAAGCGGTGCTCAACGAGACCTCGGCCGTAATTGTCTTGACTTTTCCATCTTCAATAAGCTTTCGTTTCTCAACTCGCACAATAGCTAATTGAGTTATTGATTGTCTCTCATCACTACCCAGGGAAGGTCAAAGTCTAATTGGCTCTAAATCTTAAACAATTAACATTTCGATTTAAAATTTGATCCTGTGCAATGAAGTGTTAATTACGTGATAGAATTAAATTCAAAATTCAATATAGACCAACAGGCAGCTATTCACTATTTTTCATTGTGTGTGCAAAGTGCAAACATCCCTATAATAATTTTTAAGATTCTATAAATACATTGCGTTTTGGTGAAAACGGTTAGCTGGCATGACGTCGCTGTCGCCGTTTCAAACCCGTTTAAAGTTATCATTTATGTTTGCTTGTGATAATCGAGTATGATGATGTAGATGAAGAAGACATGGAGGGAGACTCTGTACCAGGGTCGTCTGCTTAGGTACCTCCGTCTTACCTATTTCTGCCGCAAAGCAGCAGTGCTTGCATTGCTGTATTCCGGTTTTAAGGGTAAGATATGGCAGTGAAATTACTGGGTACTGTGACTTTACATCTTGTGTCACAAGTTGGCAACGTACACTGTGGGTCTTGTGGGGGTTGCAGTTTTGCTGCGAATCTCACAAGAGCCACATGTATTATAGGTGACTGTTACCACTTACCATCAGGTGGGCAGTTTGCTTGTTTGCCAACTTTCTGCAATAAAAAAAATAAAAAAAAAGACATACAGCCGGTTGCACCAAGTTTTACGTTTTACGATTTCGTAAAAAGTAACAACTTAATACATAAAAATGTGTGGTTTCACTATTAATATATTATTCGCGCCGTACATTAAACCGTTTTAAACGTAAAGGATAAAATAAAAGTACAATTGAAACTAGAGGTGAGACGTTATGATGCAATTCTTGACTTTTACTGTTACTTTTTAAGAAATTGTAAAACGTGCAATTTGGCGGCCGTATTACTTTAATGTGAACTATATTTTTAAAACTTTAAATGTAAACAATAGTACATTGTTACCCCAGGGGTGAAAGTAACACCGTCCCGGGACTATATTTAGTCCCGGGACGGTGTTTGGCGCCCGAGCGTAGCGAGGGCACCAATAGTTCGAGGGACTAAATAAGTCTTTAACCCGAGGTAAACACTGTGCTTTTCATTACGAATACAAGGAAAGTAAAAATAAAAGAATGAATTAGCTAAAGAAAAAACGTGTAAATTTTATTTTACATAAATGAACAACTTCTGCTTTAGCCCGCTTTTTCTTATAAAATCAGGCGTTAACTCCATACCTGAATCAGATGAAATCATTGTGTTAATTATTAACACAATGTTATACAAAATAATTAACAGTTAATACAAATCTCTGCTATATCACAGAATATATAACAGTAGGCTATATGGAACTATTAACAAAACTCTACAAATGGAAAAAACAAATGAAGATCGCATTGCCGCTTTCCCGCTTATTTTGTTTTTTTTGTGGCCGGCCAACTATTCAGCCATTATTTTTCATTTTCATAATTAAAAAATGGTAAATATTTTACCCAAATCTATGTTATCTTAAAGAAATAGTTGAAAATAAATTATAATAAAGTAATTTAAAAAATATGTTCTTTAAATACTTAACATTGTTATTCGGCACATGGTTCAATAAAAATGTGAAAAAAGAACTACTTTCTTTTTTAAAATTTGATAGCAGCTGTCAGTTGAAAGTGATTCTCCCTAGGGCTGAAAAGTATTACTTTCAATCCTCTCCTCAGGCAACTTCAGACCTACTTTCAGAGTATGAGTAATGAAAAATAAATTTACATCCTTAACGCTAGGGATTGCTCCTTATAGCCCGGGTCCTGCATTGCACAGGTTGCCGCCAGTCGCTGATCCCCCAGATGCCCCGGGGGATCACCGGCCTCCCCCTTTTGGGGGGGTGAAAGGGGCTCGCCCTAGGCGAGCAGACGCTGACGAGGTCGTGGATGTGTTCGTCCGAGTTCCCATGACCTTGCTAGGCAGCGACGCGTCCCTTCTCGGCGTGTCCTCCTCAGATGAGGAGGATGCGGCGATGATGGACGTGCTCGCGCCAAGGCGTATGTGAGGGGCATCGGTGGGTTTTAGTCGGTAGGCCGCGGTTCCTGGCTGACACTTTGTCCTCAGGGACCGCGGAGAGTCCGACATAACTCTGCGCCTTCCCAAGCGCGGGGTATGCGTCATGCATTTCCCACCGTTAAAGAAAAAAAAAAGGGATTGCTCCTTATATTAAAATGACATGAGATACACATTTTATTCGAATCTAGATTTGTTTACATGTTACTCTAAAAAACGGCCAAGTGTGAGTTGGACTCGCACTCCAAAGGGTTCCGTACAAACTTATCTAAGTATACAGTGTGTTTTTTTTAACTGGGACAGTATGGGGGAATCCGAAACTATAGAAGATACTGAAGAAACTGTCTTCGGAACCATTTGCCCCTTTTTTGTGCCCTTACTTGTAAAAAATTACTATGTAAAAATTTTTTTCACAAAAAAAGGACAAATAGTTCCTAAGACAGATTCCCTGTATCTTCTATAGTTTCGGATTTCCCTATACTGTCCCAGTTAAAAAAACACACTGTATATAAGTTCCTAACTGCATATTTGCGGTTATCAGATTTTTTCCTTAGCATGTGCTGTAACTCTGTAAGTCATTGCTTTTTTTGCCAAACTTCCTGATTCTTAGTATAACAATAAACAGTGTTACTAATTTGCTTATAAGTGAAGGTTTGCCTGGTCTTAATTTGAAGATATTACTTAGGTATTCGTTGTATTACAACGAGAAAAAAACCAAAAATTGTTGATGTGTAGTGTAAGTATTTATGTTAACAAAAAATATTACTATTTATGGTGACGCCATTTTTTGTAGGCAACAGAATTTCTGATAATGCTACTAAGTTCCTTGTGCCCATTATTCTCATCAGCTAAAAGTTGTCCTGAATGGGTGATAGGTAAAAAATGTGTAATTCAAAAGAGGTTTCTATCCTGTCATCTCCTGTCATATTTGAATAAAGAATATTTTGACTGATTCACAATTATTGTTCTTCCATCAGAGTGGAGCTCGAAGCGTGGCTGGACAAGGCGACCTACTCCCACGGCGAGTCGATTAGCGTCAGCGTGTTAGTGGCCAACAACTCCTCAAAGACTGTAAGGCGCATCAAGGTAACACGTGTTTAGTGTTTTCACCAAAATTTTAAAAAAACGTGCGACTTTGTAACTCATCTGCAAATAGAGGTATTACGAAATATTACATTATAATGTCCTCCTAACCGATATTCCGTCACGGCGGTCAATCTCAACAGAGACTGGCCCATCTGCACAGGAGATATTATAGTGCACAAAGTGCACTCTCTGTTCCTCCACTCGCATAGTCCACTGGAACGGTTAGCCGACACGACCGAGGCGAGCCCAGGCGCAGGACCCACTGTTTAACGTGCCTTCCGAAACACGGAGGAGCTCGAGATGTTTCATATTTAGGTCACCCATCTTAGTACTGACCTCAGCCAACGTTGCTTCACCTTAGCAATCGGTCGCTGAGCGCACGCACCAATGCGCCACCAAGCTCCCTAAACGGGATTACATTATACAGACATTTCGAAGATAGGGATAACTTCACCGTAATATTAACATAAATATACAAAATACACAGTTCAGTTGTCAATCAAGATGAGTCTCTGTTAAATCGAGACGCAGCGTCTGAAGGATCACCAGCTACCCTTTGAGACCAAACGACCCGGGTAATGCGGAGAGATGTAGGCAGCGTCGTGTCGTGGCCATTTCACTGCATTTTGCCTTACTTATTTCCCTTTCAATCTTATTTCAGAAAGTCGCTCCATTATATTGTATTATTTAAGCTGCTACACAGAATGTTATGCAACCGCTGCCGAAAAAGGACAACACAATTCTACTTGTGAAACTAAACTAAGGGAATATGTCTAAAAATGTCAAAAATTTTCGCACTTTGCATACAAATGATATTTTATTTAAGAAAATTGTTATGGAAAGTTAATTTTTATGTGTCTTTCGACTTTTCCTTGGGGAAAATTGTTCAGTTTCAAAGGTAGAATTTTGTTCTACTTTTTTCGCAAGCGGTTGCATTACAACCTGTATATTTCGGTGTCTAGGCAGTAAAGGCAGGAGTTTGTTTTTGCGTCATTGTTCCTTTTAATTTGTTTTTGAGTGTTTGTTATTTCAGTTCAATTCTTCAATTGTTACTAATCCCAGGTAAAGCTTGCTACCATTTGTTAGACACCAAACAAGGAGTCTAACTTACTTTTTTATCCAACGAAGTTGTTTTTTGTTTTATATGTTTTCTGTCAATTCTATGTCATACTTCAATTCAAAAATACACAATTTTTCTTACTGCAATCAATGGCTTTAATTTTCAATAAATTTACATCTACGGAATTAGGCCACAACATTTGGTCAGTACGTCGCCGGATATAACCATCAGCGATTTCAACAATTAGTTCCTACATTGACGGACTACGGTATTCAATTGACGACGGACGTGAACTATCCTATCTACGGTATACCTCTACGGCTTTACAACGACTAAGGGCAACGGCAAGGGAGCAGTCACGTCAACATTTCATCACCGTCTTTGGGAGGAAGAAACTACGGCAGCGCCACCATTGCTACAACCAGTCCGCTCTACAGCTCTTTCGACGGATGAGGATCAAGGAAAGGTTTGGACGGCTAGCAGGAAAGTGTCTTCCATTACCATTTCCATTATCTCATTCTCATAACTTACTTATTCATTAAACGATCGATAATTCTTGCAAAAAAATTAATTAAGTAAGTAGTACAAATTTACTTGAACCCGATTCTTTTAATGAAATCTAATCGTACCTAGTTATCATATTCATAGTAATATCAATAAATATATTCATTGTAGTACTTACGTGCATTTATTTTATTTTCAAAAATATTTTTATGAACGTTTCATTGTCGGTTTGGTGGAGCGTTCAAACGTACTTGCCTAATTTGTAGGCTCGTTTAGTCTCACTTGCCGGGTCAGTAGGAGCATTTGAATGTACTTGAACATTGAGTAGGTTACGTTACTTGCCAATTTGCAATATTTATTTTTTGTTTTTATTTATTTAAGTGCAATGGCTCAATGTAAGGAATTGTCTTTAACACAATTAGTAAGTCAAAGGGCAATAATCAAAGGCAAATTAACTAGGCAAGAAAAATATTTTAACGAATTAAATTTGGATGATCAAATTGACAATGTAGATGAAATTCAAATTCAGTGCCGTCTAAAGAAGTTAGAGCCATTATTTGATGAATTTAACGAAATTCAAACACAAATTGAAATATTTTCTGAGGATCTTGACAAAGAGAATGATGAAAGAGAATCTTTTGAAAACAGATTTTTTAAATGCGATATTTTTCTTTCTTTAGTCCATAATAACAATGAAATTGATTCCGTTAGTAAGTTTCATTACCTGAGAGCGAGTGTACAAGGTAGTGCTGCTATTTTAATTAGCTCTTTAGAACTTACTTCTGCAAACTATATTATAGCCTGGAACATTTTAGTGGAACGATTTGATAACAAAAGACTTTTAATTGATAATTGTCTCAAGGGTTTATTCTATGTAAAACAGTATCAAACGACATCTAAGGGTCTGCGTGAATTCATTGATTCGATAAATAAAAATCTTCGTTCTTTGGAATCTTTAGGAGAATGTACTGAAGGTTGGAATACATTGTTAATTCACATAGTGACGTCTAAGTTGGATGTTGCAACTAACAAAGAATGGCAGCAACATCGTAATTCATTAAACAAGGTTACCTATGGCGCTCTTAGTCAATTTATCAAGACTAGAGCAGAACTTCTTGAAACATTAGAGCATCATGAAACAGTAACAAAGCCATCTAGTAGTTATTCAAGGTTTAAGCCCAATATGAATAATAGCTTTGTTACTTCTGATGTAGCACAAACCTCACAAGGGAAGTGTACTTTTTGCAAAGGTCACCATGTTATTTACAATTGTCCGGATTTTTTAAATGAGTCTGCTGCAAAACGACATGAAATAGCATTAAAACTGAAGATTTGTCTTAATTGTTTACAACGTGGTCACGTCGTTAGTGACTGTCGACACAGTAGTTGTCGTTTATGTAGAAAGCGGCATAACACTTTGCTTCACAATTTGCATGAAGATGTGAATAAGGAAGTTGTTTTAGCAGAAACTAAAGAAAAAGAAGTACTTTCTACAAAAGAAGTTACATTATCAGCAAATATTTTAAAGCAAACCTTTTTGTCAACTGCTTTGGTCAAGTTGTCATTATCTTCTGGTGAAGAATATGTGGCACGCGCACTACTAGACAGTGGCAGCTCTTCGTGTTTTATAACTGAGAGACTTGCTAAAAAACTTAACGCTAAGGAATTACCAGTTAACATTCAAGTTACTGGTATTAACAATGTAGAAACAATGATTAAAAATAAATGTGCTGTACACTTAACTGCCATGAACAATAGTTACAAGAAATATTTACAATGCTATGTTATCCCAGAAATAACTGAACCATTACCAGCATATCAAGTTGCAGTTGTAAAACCATCAGTTCCCGATTCAATCAACTTAGCTGATCCAGATTTTTTAAATGTAAAGCAAGCTGAAATTGATTTGTTCATTGGCGCCGAGATTTTTTGGGAATTGTTGTTACCGGGAAGAATTAATTTAAATAATAATCAGCCGATGTTACAAGAAACCAGGTTAGGCTGGATTTTGGCTGGTAGTTTTTGTCTGTCACCAAAACCTTTTTGTCATTTATCTACAGATACGAAGGATATTCAAGATTTGCTGGCAAAGTTCTGGGAGTTGGAGGAAGTTGTAGATGTCAAGCCATGGTCTGAAGAACAACAATCTAGTGAAAGGATTTTTAAAGAGACAACTAAACGTCTCAGCGATGGAAGATTCATAGTACAAATTCCTCTAAAACACGAACCTAGTAACCTTGGAGACTCATTTGATATAGCGAAATCTAGGTTCTTTCATCTCGAGCGACGACTACAACGTAATCCAAAATTGATGCAAAGTTACAAGGAATTTCTAGATGAATATGAGCAATTAGGCCATATGTCCAAAGTGCAATGCGAAGACCACGCTCTTTGTCCATATTATTTGCCGCACCATGCTGTAGTGCGCGATGAACGTTCGACGACAAAGACGAGGGTGGTTTTCAATGCTTCAATGAAAACATCCAATGGGATTTCATTAAATGATATACAGATGGTTGGACCAACCATTCAGGATGATATTATGTCAATTTTATTACGATTTCGACAACACACTATCGTTATTTCTGCTAATATTGCTAAGATGTATCGACAAGTATTAGTCAGTGAACATCAAAGGCCATTACAAAGAATTATATGGCGAAATAGCACATCTGAGCCTTTAAACTGTTATCAGTTAAATACCATTACGTATGGTACTGCATCTGCACCTTTTCTAGCTATTCGATGTCTGAAGCAATTGGCTGATGAATGCAAAGATCGTGCTATTGGGAATATCATCGAACACGATTTTTATGTGGACGATTTTCTTTCGGGCGGGGAGAGTATAGATGAGGTGACAAAAATAAGTCAAGCAGTAGCTGCTCAGTTAGAATCAGGTTGTTTTCAGCTGCGAAAGTGGCGATCGAACAACACAGCTGTATTAAATCATTTAGCGGAAAAAGCTACAACTGTCGAATATGCTTTTGATGAATCACCTATTTCGAAAACTTTAGGACTAACATGGAATAGTCAGAAGGATGTGCTTTTGTACAAAGTAAATATCACAACATCCCAAAAAGTTACTAAGCGACTTATGTTACGCATTGTGTCTCAAATTTTTGATCCATTAGGACTTGTTTCACCGATTGTAATTAAAGCTAAAATATTACTTCAAAAACTATGGTTACGGAAACTAGATTGGGATGATGTGATCCATGATGAGGGTATTTTAAATCAATGAAATGAAATTCTTCAATCACTATCGACTTTAAATTCTATCAACATTCCACGGCATGCACTTTGTCCTTCACCAGTAAGCATTGAGTTGCATATTTTTAGTGATGCTTCTGAAATGGCATATGGAGCATGTGCTTACCTTCGTTCGATAGATTCCAGTTTGAATATTCGTGTTAGATTGTTGTGTGCAAAATCTAAAGTTGCACCAATAAAACCGAGTACAATGCCTCGACTAGAACTTAACGGTGCGCTGGTATCTACACGAATCTTTAAAAAGATTTTTAATTCATTAAGACTTTCTATTTCAAAAGTAATTTTTTGGTGTGACTCGTCAATTGTCTTGGGCTGGTTAAGATCAGATCCAGCATCGTTAACAAAATATGTTAGAAATCGAGTTGCACAAATTCAAGAGGCAACAGCATCGTGTATATGGAGATATGTTTCCAGTGAAAATAATCCTTCAGATTTGCTTACACGTGGAGTTAAAGATTTAGCAGAGCAAAGGTTATGGTGGTCTGGACCAGAGTATTTATCTATGGACGAGAACTCATGGGAAACACATACTAATATAGACCAAGTTGACTTACCTGAACGCAAAGCCATATCACATGCTGTTACTATTGAAGTAAATACTTCGGACGAGAAAAGTTTAGCCGAACATTTATTAACAAGATTTTCATCACTTTCGAAGAGTACAAGAGTATTAGCTTATTTAATGCGCTTTGTAAATAATATTAAACTTAAGAAATCTAATTGTTTCCTTGAAACAGGACCCTTGTCTTGTCAGGATTTAAATTTTGCTTTAGAGTATTTTATTAAGGATGCTCAATCAAAATCATTTTCCAATGAAATCAAATGCCTTGTATCAAAGTTCTTTGTACAATTTACAACCCTTTTTATGTTCGAAGGGAATCATTCGTATAAAAGGTAGACTAGAACAAGCTGATGTTAATTATGAATTTAAGCATCCGATTATTCTTCCTAAGACTCACATATTGACAATCAGGATATTTGAACAAGAACATCTAAAATCATTCCATTCTGGACCCCAGTTACTATTAGCCAATGTTCGGCAAAGATATTGGCCAGTCAATGGGCGTCATTTAGCTCGTACTATCGTTCATAAATGTGTAATGTGTTCAAAAATATCAGCTCGTGTTATGCAACCAGTTATGGGAGATTTGCCGTCTACCAGAGTTACACCTGCTCCTCCATTTAATATAACTGGTCTTGATTATGCCGGTCCGATTTTGATTAGTAGCAAAAAGGGTCGCGGAGCGAAGTTGTCAAAAGCTTATATCTGTTTATTCGTTTGTTTTGCAATTAAGGCCATTCATTTGGAGCTTGTCTCAGATATGTCTACATCTACTTTTTTATTAGCTTTAAAGCGATTTATTGCGCGTCGTGGAAAACCTTCACATGTATACTGTGACAATGGCTCTAATTTCATAGGTGCTTGGAACGAAATAAATGCTACGGTTTCTAACGCTTTTGCAAGTGATAACATACAGTTTCACTTTATTCCACCACATGCTCTAAACTTCGGTGGCCTCTGGGAAGCTGGAGTCAAGTCAGTTAAGTTTCATTTGAAAAGAATTTTGGGTTCAGCTCATTTGACATTTGAAGAGTTAACAACAACGTTATATCAAATCGAATCTATTTTAAATTCTCGTCCACTCACTCCACTGTCATCATCATCTCATGATTTACAACCGCTGACGCCAGGACACTTTCTTGTTGGTCAGCCACTCAATTCTTTGCCAACCTCTGACGTTGTTGATCTGAAGAATGTGTCAAGGTTTCAAAGAGTTGAACAAATGCGTCAACAGTTTTGGCATAGATGGAGCGTTGAGTATGTTACCCTACTACAGAGTCGTTGTAAGTGGAACAAGCAGCAACCAAACATACATATTGGAGCAATGGTTATTCTGAAAGAAGAACAACCACCGATGAAATGGCGCTTAGGGCAAGTCGTTGCTGTGCATCCTGGACAAGATCACGTGGTCAGAGTAGTGACAGTACAAACTGTTACTGGTTGTGTGCAGCGGCCTGTAACGAAGATATCCTTGTTACCTGTTGAACTTGATAGTTCAAGGGAGGCGGCATGTTAGACACCAAACAAGGAGTCTAACTTACTTTTTTATCCAACGAAGTTGTTTTTTGTTTTATATGTTTTCTGTCAATTCTATGTCATACTTCAATTCAAAAATACACAATTTTTCTTACTGCAATCAATGGCTTTAATTTTCAATAAATTTACATCTACGGAATTAGGCCACAACACCATTTTCGGCCTTTATTGCTTATCTACTTTAAAAATCGAGAACATCTGAACTGATTCAACTAATTCCTTGTTCCCATGTATTTGTTGGATTCCGGTTAAGGTTCTCCTAAAAAGTACCATTCCATAAAAAAGTACCAATAAAAAAAAAATACAAATTTTCCTGTGCCACTTTAAACGCATTTTTTTATTGCAATTATGTTGGCAAACAAGCAAACTGATGATAAGTGGTAACAGTCACCTATAATGCATGTCAAATCAAATGTATTAGGATTATTGACATAGCATGCACTATAGCCATCACTACGTAGCTGGCTTTATGAGATGTAGTAATGTAATAAATCGACCTCGAAAGTTAGCGCATTTCTCTTCATTTATCTAATGACCTCCGTGATAAAAGTCAGGCATTAAACGAAGGAAATATTGTTTCTGTTACACATGGAGAGGCTACTGCTTAGAAACAGGGTAAATACGAGTATCTTAGCATATTACTTTTATAGATATATGTAGATGTTATATTTCTTGATTTTTATTAAAATCTGAATATTACTCCGTTTAACATAGCAGGAAAACCAATTAAATGCAGTTTCACACACATCAATGTTTTGTTTGTCCTTTAAGGTATCTATAGTACAGATTACGTCTATAGATAAAAAAACGCAATTTGCAGCAAAGTCAAATGAAATTTTTATCCCATTATTGAGAATGCAAAGACTTCAGCCGATTCTAGGCTATATACAATAGTTTCTCAGCCTCCTCTTTTCTTAAAATCTTAAGAAAAAGATTACTCTCGTCATATTCATTTCAGCGATGTCAAATGATTACCAATATTGAGACAACCAAATAACTTAAGTCTCACTGTCAATGTTTTATGTTTAAATAATAGTAAATAAAATGTATTATTCCTCACAATTTTATTATGTTTTATAATATCAGAATACGCTAGTAAGAGACCAGAGTCTAAAGTAGGCTGAAGTCTGCCTGAGTCTTAAACACGGAGATAACAAATAGAAGGAGATGTCTGACCATTGTCGTAACAGGTAAGGGAGAGGTCTTGGGACACAAAGTAAATAGACACAGGGAACCAACTCTAGTTCACCTTGAAATCGATTAGTACATACGTTGAGTCAGTCAGTCAGAGTTTCTTCCGCCATGGGCGGGTGCGGGCTTCGGGCATTTGTCGCCCATTGCCCGGGCATCTTCTCGGCGAGCGGCAGCTCGCCGGTGTTGGGCACGTCACGTAGTGACGGGCCCCTCTTCGCCACCCCCCTGTGCTACCACTCCGGGATCGAGGCGCGGCCCTCCGCGGTCAAGCACACCAGGTTAGAGGGGCTTGTCCCAAGCCCAGCGAGCGCCGGCGAGCAGGCCGCGGCTTACTCTGCGCCCGGAGGAGCGGTGGGGGGAGGAGGGGGCCGTTGGTCTAATTAGGGTGGTGGTGTCAAATCCGGTGGTGGTGTCGCTTAGGCGAGTCACGCGCGCGAGCGGTGGGGTCCCGCGGCAGACTACAAGCCATAAGCGACACGGGGTCTGGTCAGGTGGTGGCGTCGTCAGCGAAGTCGCTGACGAAGCGGAGTCTTGGCCGGGGTGGGTCGCCTCGTCGTGGGGATGCAGCTGGTGATGGTGGTGGTGACGCTGGTAGGTCTTGGTCTCTCTCCGCCCTGGGCGACAACAAGTCGCGGGGCAGCGCTCGTCCGGAAGAGTCTGGAGGCCTGGGGACATAGGGAGCAATATTGTGGAGGTGGAGGTGGGGCCCGTTGTCGGCGCTGTCGAACATTCGACGCGCCAGACGGGCGACGAACTCCTCCACCGTCGGCATCCGAACGTCCCGGGCAATGACGTCATTCCTGACGTAGCGGCCCGCGTTCGTCACGACACGGAGAGAGACGTTCTGGACCACCTGCAGTCTGGAACGCTGGGTCGGGGAGCACAACGCATACCATGCTGGGGCGGCGTAGGTGAGCCGCGTACGAACGTAGCTCTTGTAGACCATCAGTTTCGTACGCAGTGGTAGTCGGGATGCCAGCACCGGGCGCAGGATGCCACGGGCCATCTTGGCCTGGTTGACGACGTGGTCAACCTGGGGCACCATGCGCAGTTGGCGGTCGATGCGGCATCCGAGGTACGCAACTGTGGTCTGCCAAGCTACGTCCTGTCCGCGGAGTGTCAGCGGCGGTGGCATGCGGCGCTGCGACCCGACCAGGATGGCGGCCGTCTTACCCACGTTGACGGCCATCCTCCAGTTGTCCAGCCATGTTGGCAGGCGGTCCAGAAGTTGCTGCATCCGGGCGGAGGCGAATTTCACCTTCCGCGACGAGGCGAAGAAGGCGCTGTCGTCGGCAAATAGGGCCAACACCACGTCCCGCTGCCCCTCCTGGAGCTGGTCTTGGAGGGTGGGGATGTCGTCGGTGTAGGCGGCGTACAGGCACGGCGAGAGGCAGCTGCCCTGGGGCACTCCTGCGAGGATGGGGCGTGGCTGGGAGGTGGCGTCCTCGACCGAGACCCCGAAGCTCCGACCCTGGAGAAACGACGCCAGCAGTCTCACGTGGGCGGGCGGCATGCTGGTGGCGGCCAGCTTGTAGAGGAGACCGGGATGCCACACACGGTCGAAGGCCTTCTCGATGTCCAAGAAGACCCCCACGGTGTGGTTATCCCGGTTCATGGCGGCCGCGAGGTGGTGGAGCACGCGCGCCAGCTGGAGCGTGGTGGAGTGGCCGCTGCGGAATCCGAATTGCTCATCCCGGAGTGGGACGAACGGGCGGATCCTCCACAGCAGCAGTCGCTCGAACAGCTTGGCCACGTGAGACAGCAGCGTAATGGGTCGGTAGCTGGACGGGAGGCGCCTGTCCTTACCCGGCTTGGGGAGGACGATGATACGCCCCATCTTCCAGGCCACGGGGAAGTGGCCGGTGCGCAGGATGCCATTGAAGAGCCTGGCGAGGGTCGCCAGGCCCCTGCGGGGCAGCTGCCTGAGGGCCGCGGAGGAAACGTTGTCGGGCCCGGGCGCTTTCCGCCTGTTGAGGCGGAGCACCGCTTTGCGCAGCTCTGCGGGGGAGATGAAATCGTCACCCCGCAGCTGCGGCGCTGGGGCCGACAGAAATTCCTCGACGCGGCTCAGCACGTGCCTGTGGTGCTCGACGACAGCGCAGTCGGTGGACGCTGGGTGTGGGGTAAATACCTCCTCCAGGTGATCAGCCAGAATATTGGCCCGGTCAGCGGCGGCATAGCATCGCCTGCCCGCGCTGTCCAGCAGCGGGCAGACGGGGGCGGTGGACTTCGTCAGCTGTCTGTTGAGCCGGAAGAGGTCAGCGGTGCTATCGGCCACCTGGTCCAGGTGACTCTCCCAGGTGGCACCGCGCCATACCTTCACGGCCTCAGACAGCTGGGTGGTGAGGCGATTGAGCTCCGTCTTGACCCCGCGGGCACCGGGTGCGGGCCCACAGCTGGCGCAGCTCGCGCTTCCTGCGCATCCGCGCGCGCAGGTGGGCAGGCAGTTCCTCCCTGCGTGACTTCGCAGGGGGGCGGGTGGAGGCTGCCTCCTCGGCAGCGCGGATGCGGGTGCAGATGTCGTCGGCGGCCACGTCCACATCCTCCGGGGAGGAGAGGAGGCCGCCGAGCGCGAGATCGCTGAGCGCCGAGCTGAAGGCGCCCCAGTTGGTGCGGGGGCGCGGAGCTCTCGCCTGGACGAAGTCGGCCGCCATGCTGGTGGTGATGAGGATGGGGAGGTGCTGCGTGTCCATGTCGTACAGCACCTCCACGGAGACCGGGCAGGGGATGTTCTTCGTCAGGACGATGTCCAGGACGTCTGGCTGATACCTGGCGGTGGTAGGAATGTGGGTGGGGGCGTCAGGTCCCACCACTTCGGCGTCAAGTCCGGTGGCGGCATCCAGGAGCATCCTCCCGGCGGGGCGTGATGCAACGCGATCCCCATTGGGGGTGCTTCGCATTAAGGTCGCCCACCACGAGAGTCGGCGTGTCGTCGCCGAAGAGCCCCTGGATGTCGGAGAGTTCTACTCTGGATGCGGGGGGGGGCGGTATGCTGCGTAGATGTGTAGCTCCCGCCCGGCTGCACTCACCCTCACTCCGATGGTGCGGGTGGAGATGAATGGGAGGAGGTTGAGTTGGTCGTGTACCACGTCGCGACGAACTAGGGCCGCCACGCCTCTCCAGGCGCGGCCCTGCGGTGTTGATTCGTCGCGGCGGTAGACGTGGTAGTTGGGCAGCCGGAAGGTGTTGTGCGGGAGCAGAAAGGTCTCACCCAGGAGGATCACGTGCAGATCCTGCGACTGGGCGAGTAGGCGCAGCTCCTGCGCCTTGTTCCTTACCCCCCCGGGATTCCAGTAGAGAACTCTCAATGTTTGAGGTCCTGTAGTAGGGCCACCAGTATGTCGATGGCCCGGTTGATTGCCGCCCGGTGGTCGCCTAGCTCCGCGGCCATCGTTAGCTGGCTGATCGCGGTTGCCACCGCGACCAACACCGATGTGGTCGAGGCCTGCGGGAGCGGGCGGGTCTGGGGGGCCGGTTGTGGTGGTGGCTGGTAGGGCTGGCGTGGTTGCCGCGGCAGAGCCGGCGGCAAGAGTGGTGGCTGGGTTTGGGATGGGCCCTGGTATGAGAGGGGCTCTGTCGGGGTTCTGCGGACGGCCGGCATCGCTTCCTGTTGGGAGGCTGGGTGTCGGCGGGGCGGCTGGTGAGGGCGGGGCGGCGGTACGGGGGTGGAGGCCGCCGCAGGTTGGTCGGAGGCAGCGGCTCTGCGGCCGCGCCTACCACGACCACGGCGTCTGCGGCGCTTCACCGCCTCACCTCTGGTGGTCGGCGGGTTGGCGGGGGGAGCCAGGGTCGGCCCAACATGGGCCTCTGGTTCGTCCGCCATAGGAGGCGCCGGATAGCGCGGGGGCGCCTGCTGGCGCGGGGGCGCCTGCTGGCGCGGGGGCGCCTGCTGGCGCGGGGGCGCCTGTTGGCGCGGGGGCGCCTGCTGGTTCGAGGGCGCTTGTTGGCGCGGGGGCGCCTGCTGGTTCGGGGGCGCCGACTGGCGCTGGGGCGCCTGCGGTCGGGTCGGAACGGGGGGTGGCACTCTCATGCCCCTCTGCCTAGCCTCCCGCCGGAAAGCTGGACAACGGCGGTCGTTGGCCGGATGCGGCTTGGCGCAATTGGCACAAGTGGGCGGCTGGTCTCGCGGGCGCGTGCAGTCGGCGGCGATGTGGTCGCCCGCACAGCGCACACACTTAATGGGCCGGTGGCAGTTAGCCGAGGCGTGCCCAAACGCCTGGCATCGGTGGCACTGCGGGGGGCCCCCGCGGCCGCGCCATCCCTCAATGGTGACGCCCGGCATCATCAGGAGCTCGGTCACCGCGTAGAGGCGGGAGAGCTCCTGGGCGTCGAGGTGCTCCAGCTGCATGTAAAAGAGGCAGCCGGAGCGGCCGCGTTGAGGTGGTATGTGGCGAACGTGAGTGGCCACAAACCCATGTTCGCGAAGCGCCGCCTGGATTGCTTCCGGCGGGGTATCAGAGGGCAGCCCTCGTAGTGCTGCCTTAGAGGGCAGCTCGCTGGCCGGCGTATACGCGTACCACGTGATCGTGGGGTCGCGTTCGGACGCCTCGGCCAGGTACCGCTGTACGATGCGGTACTCTTCTGGGGTTGTGGGAATAAATCGCACCCCGGTGCGGTATGGGCGGGCGTTAGGCGGCTTACCAAGCTTGCCCGCCAGCACATTGAAGTGTCGGGTCCACTCCGGCAAGCGCTCAACCACTATGGGAGGGTAACCGCGGGCCCGGGCGGCGGCTGGAGTCGCTGACTGGTCGGCGGCAGGGGTAGCCGACTGGGTGGTCGGCACGGCAACAGGTGGTGGCGTGAGGGCTCGAGAGCTGGGTTGGGAGGGTGCGGCGGCGAGGGCGGCGTAGGTCGCCGGCCCCGACTGTGAAGCCACGGCTTCCGGCTCGCTGGACGTCGGCGCGAAGGTCGCGTACGACGTCGATGGCGTGGGTGAGAGTGGTGGCGGATCGGACATTGCCTCTCCTGCGGCGGTACTTACGCCGGTCTCGTCGGTAGGTGAGTCGGATGTCGACTGTATGTAATAGCTCGACTCGGGCGAGCTGGATGACTGGTGGTGTTGGGGGGGCGAGGGCCCGGTGCGGGGACGCTTATCATCCCCGCCGTCCTCGCTGCTTGTGGGGCTCCTGGGCCGGGGCTCACGGGTTCTGCCGCTGCTCATACCGGCGGGAGGCGTTTCGCCTAGAAACGCCCCAGCGGTAGTGGGCGGCGCGGCTTGGACCGGAGCAACCGGCTGCGCGGCGGCCGCAACAGCCCTGTGCCCAGCAGGCCGCAGTGACGGCTCGGGGCGGCGAGTGGCGGTCGCGGCGGCGGTGGTGGTGGTGGTGGTGGTGGTGGTGGTGGTGGTGGCCGCAGCGGCCGTGGCGACGGCGGCGACGGTCAAGGGCCTCCTTGCGCGGGGGTCGCGCGGGGGAAGGGGTTTGTCCCCTGGCATGGTGACGGCACAAAAACGAACGCGGACAGCACTTGGTAAGTAGTCTAGCACACAGTAAACTGAGGGCGATCACCCCTCCCTATTTATCAAAATAGGGAGCGGGTATACGCAACACACTCACAACACAAACAAAAAAAGCGTCAATATCGCGGGTAGGTATAAGCGTCTATGTCGCGGTGTAAATAAAAACTCAACGTGGGTAGATGTGAATCCACCCACGGAGCAGGACGGCGCACGGAGCGCGAAATGCGCGCGGCGCGGTACGGTGCGTTCGCGGGAGGGGGCTCGCGGGTGCAGGGGCTCAACGATTGCTCGGAGCACTCCTGGCACGACCGGTCGGCAACACTCGCGGAACATACGTTGAACAAACGCTTCAAAACAGCGCGAGGGTTGTCACTTTGTATAAGTAGCAATATAAATGCCGTCGAAGTGGAGTAGAAGACTCTGTTCCGAATGTCTTGAAGCACTAGTTGATAATTCAGATAATTTAAAATCTAATAGTTGATAAGTTCCCCTTATTACTCCAACATTACAAAGTTACATTACCAGCAATGTATGCATGTACAAGGAAAAAAATATTCTTCGAAAAAAACAGGGTAGTGTACTAAGAAACATTTTTGTTCTTTGTACCTACATTACTAATTGCATTGCTAGTTATATTTAATGATGTAAATATTCTTCCTACTTTAATCGGTTTTGTTCCTAGAAATTGTTGTGCCTTGTACAAAACCAAGGAGGTTCTCCGACATTTCTCAGAATAAACTATAAATAATACAGTTGATATTTGGATTTTTTTACCAAGTCTAATCGAAGTAAATCGTAATTGTTCAAAAACGGGAAATCAGTTTTTTAAGACGTGTGCAATAAAATTAATCTATAATTTTTTTCTTCTCTAGAATTTTCCTTCAAAGTCAAATGTTCACTCGCATGGATCCCTTTAATTACTCTTGCTAAATTTCTTTAAAGATGTCGTAATTTAACTAGCCGCGTAATTAATTTTAAAGTTTGACAGTTCAGATTATGGGCAGGTAACTGAGGTAACAAAACAAAGCTGACCGAAACTTTTGTTAGAGGTAATTAGTTTTAGAAAAAAATGGGTTTGCAACTTTTTGGTACGTTAAAAATCTGTTTAAAATACATGAGAAGGTACAACTGGCAGCCTTATTGCTAGGAAGCAATCTCTTTAGCTCTCTTTAATCTTCTCTCGAGCGTCGGTGGCGCTGTGGACTCGGCACTTGCCTTCCAATCGGGAGGTCGGGGTTCGAGACCCGCCATGTACCAATGTGTTTTTCGTTTCGAATTTCATATGTACATTTGTCTGACGCTCCTACGGTGAAGGAAAACATCGTGAGGCAACCTGCATAAATTCAATGGTGTATGTGAAGTCGACCAATCCGCACTGGGCCAGCGTGGTTGACTAAGGCCTAATCACTCTAACATAGGGTAGGCTCGAGCCCCTCGGTGGGGACGTATATGAGCTGTGATGATGATGATGATGATGATGATGAATCAACCTTTGAATGATAGAAAGAAGAGACAGTACATAATATTAAGGATAGGTAGTGCAAAAAACTAACTTAAAATCTAAGTTATTAATTCTAACAAAAAAACAGTCAAACAGTACAGTATGTAACAAAAACCCTGTGAACCTTTTCTACGTATGTCATTTTTAAAACTCCAATAAAAAAAACAAAGAATATTTAATGTGTAATATTTAATGTTATTTTTTATAAATCGTAACTCCTTTTTTGGTTAGTATATTAGTGACCATTTACACTTATTTACGGGCTCACCGAGTTTTTATTAAATACTGCATACAACAACGAACGGTAACAACATTTAGATACTACAGTACTTCAATATGAATAATGGCCATCGACTAACTTTGTGTTTCCAAAGATGACCGACATATCTATAGGCAATACATAGGTCACACTAAAAATTTCCGGAATTGGCCACACATAAACAATATTTAAAAAGTTATTGCTATATTTGAAAATGGAACTCTTAAGCTGTGGAATCTATAGTACATTCAAGATAAGAAGGTTCCCCTGACAGGTCGAATTTTTCCGTTTCATGCGTTTCCGTTTCCGTGATTAAAAATATTGTGTTTTAAAAAATGTAATTTGTCTCTTAAGGTTATTTTTATCGAAAATGCAATACTTAATTCCATATTAATTAAAAACAACAATATCAGTCTAGTTGAATAAAATTATAATTGTAAAAAAAAATTTGGTTAAAGTTTACAAATAAAATATTTGTGTAAAGTATAAGTTCCGATTCACGACTCAAATAAATACTTAATTAAATAAATATTTATCAGAATTATACATAATTATATTTTACTGGACTGATATTAATGTTTCTATTTAATGTGGTATTAATTGTTGAATTGTTGATAAAAATAACTAAAGGAGATGTTATATTTTTAATTTAAAACATAATATTTTACTTATGGAAACTATTATGCATGAAACGGAAAAGGTCGACCTGTCAGGGGAACCTTCCATAATTTTATTTAAAAGAGGAGCCAAAAATTACACCTTCAGAATTTCTTGCCTGTTCTTAAGTAGAAAGCTCTTCTGAATTCCGAACAGGCGGTAGGGAAAACTCCTATCAATTGTGTTTCACGTCAGTAAGTGCCTATAAAGTCGACGTTGGATAGAGATTTTTGAATTTGAATTTAGCAAATGTCGCCGGTAACAATTCTCTTCGTTATCAACATGACGCGACGGCTGCTGGCGATGTCTACACGGACCGATAACAATCCGTTCTCATTTTCTATCGGGAAGAACCAGTTTTTTACACCGACAGCGTGCCGGCTTTATTCTTAATTAAATTGTTGGGAGCTCTCAGAGAGCAGCCAACTAATTGTATAATTAGCGAGGGTAATTAACTATTATTAGCGGTTTAAGTGGAAGACAGTGCGAATCGATTGCTCGAGCCAGAGTTGGCTGATGTTTGTTTGCGTTCTAGACTTTAAAAGATTTTTTTAACGGGAACACTGTTTAATGTTGGAATTTCCCTAGTTCCCTAGTAGATTTTTTCGACCACGATCAATGCTTATTTGACATGGCTTGTTAAATAGAATGGTGTTTCTGTTTGACAAGTCATGTCACCATATTATTCTTTATATAATAACTATAATATAAAAGAAAAAAAAGTCGTGTTAGTTGCACTATTTATAACTCAAGAACGGCTGAACCGATTTAATTGAAAATTGGTGGGGAGGTAGCTTGGAATCAGGAAACGGACATAGGATAGCTTTTATCGCAGAAATCACTCCTTAAGGGGGAGAAAAGGGGGATGGAAGTTTGTATGGGGAATCAATAACCGCTGAACCGATTTAGATGAAATTTGATATGGAGATAGTGTTTCATAGATTAGGTTAGTTAAATTATATTTCAAATCTAAAAGTATATTTATTGCACCCGAGTAGCTAGTCGGAAACTCATGAAACTGTTTAACCACCAAATGACAACCATTCGGCGTTTATTTGTTTTATCGTCGTTTTCTTGTTTTGTTTTTTTTTTCTCGATTCAGTGGCAAGAAATGGATACTTTTAAATTGAATTGATGTACAAAGTAAATACCGGGCTATACATTAAACCGCCGCTATAGATATACAACTAATACACCCCCATCCATGGTCTAGTGGTTGGCACCACCGGGGTGTGTTGATCAGGAGGAGCGGGATTTGATGCCCCACGAAGGCAAAAGTTTTTCTGCTCGATTGGGTTAGTGGCTATCTACCACCGACTTACCTAAGTTTGTCACCATATTAATATTGTTAATGACATTGTTGAGTTCCGACAATTAGACGTAAGTTCTTCAGTAGTTGAGGAGTCCAGGTGAAGCTGGCTTTCACCTTTGGCCTTTTCGTCACTTACTATTAGGTGAGATGAAGCCCAAGAGCTTCATTGTCATTAGTAAAAAATACACACAATATTGGAGGAGCTAGTCAGTACCAGGAACTTTTTATGAAAATGATCTACGTTAATCTTAAAAAGTATTATTACCTAAGCTACTTAAAAAATTTCAAACTACGTAGTCCACTAGTAAAACACATGTAGCACATAAAATTGTGTCACGATAAAAAACACTACATATAACAAAGACAATGCTTTATATTATTCTCTAGCTAGATAATAGATTAAAATGTTTAGTGCTGATTGAATTATGACCTTTATCTGCACATAAGTGAAATACTCGTATAGTACATTAATTCTACTGAAAGCTCATGAAAAATATTGTCGCTCATTCTAACATAGGCATTTCAAGACAAGTATCAATAAGTGGCTCTATAACTCTTGACGGCCACTTTGAGGAATTTACAATTCAGGTTTTTTCGCGTTCAGCTCTTGAATACTTAATCGCAACAGTAAAACATTTTACGTTGCTGTAAAATTTATTGTGAGGGGCACGAAAGGACATTATACATCTTAAGAGCGGTAACCCTTTTAGTAGCAACGCGGGGATCTTCGTATGCTCCAACTTCGGCTTGAAATATTTTATCTTTGAGAATGATAATAATATGAATATACATAAACAAAGGAGAATAAGTGTAATTTATTTCTACATAAACTTTTGGCGCGTAAGTGCAATAAGATATGCCGCGAGCACCTATAAATAATGGAATCGTAAAGTCTTTCGTGTAAATAATAGCAGAGGAGGATAAGGAGACGCTCTTTTGTTGAGTACTGTGTTACAATATTGTTTATGATCCGAGCAGACGCCAAGGGCTTTGAACTATATAAAACTGGTCGGTTATTCTGTTAATATTTTCACCGCGTTATTATTATGAATCACAAAGTTTAAATTACTTTAAAAATAATAAAAAATAATTTCGTTCGGGTTAAATATGACCTCGGTCGCTTAAGGTCATGGGGTGAACACGTTATGTTGATAATACAGATTTGAATACTGCCCGAGTTAAGATTTTTTCTCATATTGATTAATTATTCAATACTATTGATTTATTTGTTTATCGTTTTATCTATATAAATAAAAATGGATCTTTGAAATGTATGTACGCCCATAACTTTCAAACGACTGCACGAAATTGGATGATTCTTGGTTTTATGTAGGTATTCGTTATTGTTTGGTCAAGGTTTGTGTAATATGAAAATGACAATAATTTAAACAAACATTTCAGTAATTTTGTTATAAAACATGGCGCTACAAAGTACGCCGGGTCAGCTAGTTTAATAATAATAATAGTAGTGTCAATTGTTATTACTACCACAGGTGTTGTACCACATCAAATTTTTCAAGCATTGAATACCCTATATTTACCAGATTCAACATTTGCGCAACTTCAGAAGGCTTGTATCTTAAATACTTGTCGGATAGTTAGGAAATTTATGCAACAACAAAAAAATTAAAAGAAAAACAAAATGATACTGACTTGACATAGTCCGTCTATATTATAATCCGACGTAAAGCCGACAAAAGAAAGGAAAAAACATAATAATAATAATACATTTTTATTGCAGTTATTACAGAGTTATTATAAGTACAACAGGTCCCATCTTTTAAATTAAAACTTGTATTAGAAGAGAGAGACCAGGGGGCCGATTACGGATCTCATGATTACAAATGATATCATGATGACATAAAATTTATTTGCCTTTTTACGGATCAACACTTCATAAATATGTCTTTCAAGGGTTATGGCATGATGACATTATCGAAATTATACCCTAGCAATCATATCAGTAGAGTAAGGACAAGTAAATGAGCATTTCTAGACATTCTAAATATTGCAAATTTATACCATGTCATGTCATAAACGATCCGTAATACGGGGGCTGCTCTTTCAACCGAAAGCATTTAGGGCTTTTAAAGAATATGCAAAGCCAGAAATATAAAAAATTTGTTATTTGGTTAAAAGAGTCAATACTTGCAACACATTCGTTTGCGCTGAAAACATTTAAAACATCAAAACTATTAAATAAGAATTGGCTATAAGATCTGTCAACTAAAAAAGCAAAATATTCCATTACACGTTTAAACGCCAAGGTGGCTAAGTAGGTCAATCACAGAAAATCTCTTCAGTAGAAAATTTCTGCTAAAATATGCTTTCCTACATGATTGAAAATTTTATTATTAATAAGCTTGACACCAAATCGCTCGGTGGTTTTTGAGTTAAATCATACACTTTACTTTATGTGGTGGTTGTTTTTGACTTATCGAGCTCGCTTTTATTTCTTTTTTATTTATCAACTAGTGGGCTCGGCAGACGTTGTCCTGCCCGATTACAGCGCCACCTACCGGTACCAGTTGTACGTTTAAGCCTTCCCTGGACCTATTCAAACATACACGGAAAATTTCGTGAGAATCGGTCGAGCCGTTTTTGAGTTTTAGCGAGACTAACACACAGCGTTTCATTTTTATATAAAGACTAGTGGGCCCAGCAGACGTTATCCTGCCCGATTTCAGCGCCACCTACCGGATCCAAATTAACGTTTAAACCTTCGTTGGACCTATTCAAATACACACAGAAAATTTCGTAAGAATCGGTCTCGCCGTTTTTGAGTTTTTGTGAGACTAACACACAGCGTTTCATTTTTATGTATAAGAAGAAGAAGAAGAAAGAAGATATTAGTTAACGTACGCACTAAGAGCGTCGGTGGCGCTGTGGCCTCGGCACTGGATCGCGATCGATCCTGCCATATACCAATGTGTTTTTCGTTTCACGAATTTCATATGTACATTTACTGACGCTCCTACGGTGAAGGAAAACATCGTGAGGAAACCTGCATACACCTGCGAAGTAATTCAAAAGGTGTATGTGAATTCAACCAATCCGCACTGGTTCAGCGTGGTTTGACTAAGGCCTAATCGCCCTAACTAGTTAGGGTAGGCTCGTGCCCCTCGGTGGGGACTCGGTGTACCTATATGAGCTGTGATGATGATGATGATGCACTGCGAACATTTTCTTACAAATTCTACTGCGCTCTCACTCAAACTCAAATTATTAGAGCAGGACTAACGATCCAAAGTCGTTGGCCCTACTTAAGCCTCTTGATCGCATTGGTGAGTCGTTCTAAATTCAACTTTTGTTCGCCCAGACGCTGGTAGTGCAGCACGTGGACGTGTGCATGTTCTCCAACGGGAAGTTCAAAAACGTGGTCGCTGTGGTCAAGTGTGGGGGCACGCCGGTGGTGCCCGGGCAGACCATCACCGACACCTACACTTTGACTCCTCACAGAGGTACGAACCTATATAGCCTGTAAGTATTAAAATGGCTTTATTGAGAAGACACCTCAATGAATCTCAAAAAAGCAAAAGCCATCGTTTGTTTTTTTCTTTTATACAACAAAATTGGCAATAGATATGCTACTCACCTGATGGTAAGTGGCTACAGTCATATTTTAAGATCTAAGGTAATAAGATAAGATATTAAGGTGAGATAATAAGATAAGATATTAAAGTGATGTGTAATAAATTAGTTTTTTTTTTTGAGAAATTAACGGCTATAAATAACAGTTTAGACAAATAAATTACATAGATAACTTAGCCAGTTACAAATTTCTATTAATACAAATGAAGCTATTGAAAGATATGAAATTCAAAAAATAGCTACCTGAATTGTAAAAGACCCATAATAGGTCAGAAATAAAGAAAAAGAGACGTTAAACACTGCACTCATTAAGACTAAATTGCTTTAAACTAATGCTACCTTTATTGTTGTACATTGTACGTGTAATTCCTGTTAAATGGGCAAATATGAAAATTTTACTAGGCTTATAATTATATGGGTGCCTCCGTACCTCCGCGCCCTCGTGGAAGCCCTCGTCGCCCTCGTCGCCCTGCAAGGCAGGTCCATCCTCTACGAGGGGCCGGATGGGCGCGTCCACACGTGGACAATGGCGGCGGGTGTGCCCCAGGGTTCCGTACTAGGTCCTCTGTTATGGAACCTGGGGTACAACTGGGTTCTGCGAGGCGACCTTCTGCCACGAACGAAGGTCGTCTGCTTCGCCGACGACACGCTCGTCGCGGCGAGAGCAAAAACGGGGGAGGAGGCGGCCCACCTTGCATCGGTCGGCGCCTCACTGGTCGTCCGACGCATCCGCCTCCTAGGCCTGGACGTGGCCCTCGACAAAACGAGGGCCATGTTTTTCCACGCCCCCCGTCGCAGGATCCCACCGGGGCTCCGCGTCCGAGTGGAGGGGGTCCGTATACCGGTCGAGGCGCACTTTAAGTACCTTGGCCTGGTTCTGGACCCCCGATGGAGTTTCGAGGAGCATTTTAAGCTCCTCGCTCCACGGCTGTGCGCCGCTGCAGCCGCACTTGGACGGGTCCTCCCTAATGTGGGAGGACCAGGATCGGCGTGCCGTCGACTGTATCACGGGGTGATACGGTCGATGGCACTCTATGGAGCCCCGGTATGGGCAGAGTGCCTCTCCTCCCGAACGGTGGCCCTCTTGCGACGTCCGCAGAGGGTCATGGCGATCCGGGCCGTGCGAGCTTATCGTACGGTCAGTCACGGCGCGGCCTGCGTTCTAGCAGGCCAAGCGCCGTGGCATGTCGATGCACGCGTCCTCGCGGAGGTGTATCGACATCGGGTTGCTACTCGTGAACGGGGGGGACGATCCGCTCCACAGGAAGTGGAGCGGATTCGTACCCTGGCGCAGAGGGAGGCTCTGCGTCAGTGGGGTGTGGCACTCGCCTACCCAGCTGCCGGCCACCGGACGATCGACGCGATCCGTCCGGTGTTGGAGGAGTGGGTTGGGCGCCGGCAGGGCAGCCTCACGTTCCGCATGGTGCAGGTACTGACCGAGCATGGCTGCTTCGGTCACTACCTGCACCGAGTCGCGCGTCGGGAGGAAACGCCGCGGTGTCATCACTGCGACGCTCCCGACGATACTGCCAAGCACACCTTGTTGGTGTGCCCGGCCTGGCGACCTCAGCGCAGCGAACTTAACGCTGCGCTGGGAGGCGGAGACCTCTCGCTGCCGAGCATGGTCGTGGCCATGCTCGGAGGCGGAATGGGAGGCTGTGGCCTCCTTCTGCGAAGAAGTAATCTCGCAGAAGGAGGCTGCGGAGAGGGAGCGGGAGGAAGATCCCCAAGCCGCTCCCCTCCGCCGCAGACGGATAGGCAGGCGAAGGCGGGCATTCGCGCAAGCAATGCCCATCTAATGACCCTGCCGTGGAGGCCTGCGTGCATGGTTGGCCCCGTGCACGCCGCCGTAAGGCCCTCCGTCTGGGGATTGCTCTGGTGTTCTCGGGCAATCCCCCTTTGGCGATAGCCCGACCAACTTGGTCGGGCTTGCCCTGGCGCGCTGGTAGTGGTAGTCGCAGTGTGGACCTTACTATGCGCGCCGACAAGGGCAGGGAGAACACCGGGGGGTTTTAGTGGGTCGGCCTGGAACTCTGCCGGGCCAGCCCCACACACGCCTGCCGTCTAGCCAACGGCAGGTACGGTGTGGTTAAGCTTTTCCCCCCGCAAAAAAAAAAAAAAAAAAAGGCTTATAATTATATGCTATCAACTTTTGACATACTCGTAGTTATATTGATTGTTAGATGTGAGAAAAATCAAAACACGTAATAATTATTTCGAGAATGATCCCAGGAGTAAATTTTTTATTACTAAGACCGAAGGTGTTCAGTCACAGTACGTAGCAATTTCAGTCTTTCAAATCGAAACACATCAAGGCAAGCATCGCTGCTTTGCGGCAATTTATTTTATCGCCTTCAAAGTATGCTCCTTCGGAAACGATACACACGCCAATGAATAATCCAATCATTAAAACGTTTTTTAAACGCTTTTTTCCGGAATGAGTTCAGTTATCGCCGCGAATTCTCCTTTATGTCTTTTTCCGAATGAAAACGGGTGCCATGAAGTGATTATTTGAGTCAAGGAAAAAGAATGTTTTCGTGGTGCAAAATCCAAGAATTTCTTCTCCACAAAATAAAAATTCTGGAGAGGGCCACCCTTATCTCCTAGGGGTATAAAAACAGCCTCCGACATATTCTCAGACTACCAAATATAGCTACACATAAAAATTCATAACAATCTGTCGATCCGTTTCTTATTATTATATACTATGTACATTTTTATATATTAGATGATGTGGTATAACCACAGACATGTTTACTTTATTTATCTTTATGTCGTGATGTATAGTTCAGGTATTGTACATTTGTAAGGAGTGAAATATAATCGCAACTTTATGACAATGGCCACTTAAAAATTTATTTGATAATATACACGGTTATGTTTTTATCACCCTGGAAAATTTTTGGGACGCTTCAGGACACATCCATTATTATATATAAAAAAAAGAAATAAAAATATAAAAAACTCTTAAAATGCTGCTCTCAACTAGTGAAGCACTTTTGTATTTTTAAAAAAATTAATATAAAATTAAATAAGTGAGTTATTTTTTTTATTTATATTTAAATCATTCTAATACCATGTCGTGAAGCGTCCCTTAAATTTTCCAGGGTGATAAAAAAATAACCGTGTATAGGTATTATAAACATTTTGTTATGTGTAGGTAGGTATAAGCGCAGCTGAGACGTTAAGCTGAAAAATGTAAGCCTTGCTATAAAGTGTAAAACGATAAGTGCGGGAAAGACCAGAATAATTGGAAAAGTTTCCCGCCGCTTTTCTCAGATAAGGAGCTATAACGGTCGTTTAAAACTTCTTAGAAAATATTGATATCGGGGGAAATACATTTAGCAGATTATATAATTGTTGTATAATTTAAAGAAAAGTCCTTTTTTTCTTTATTGATTCATTCAGAATTTTTTAAATTAATTTAGCATTTTTTAAGAAAATCCAAAGTCACCTATAAAAAATCAAAGCAAAGCAATAAAATAACTTGAGTAACGTCACCGTACTCAACTTCTATTTACACACCTACAATTGGAATTTAGAATTAACGTGTAAATACTTGAATTTTGTGGACTTAACAAAACTACAATAGGTATTTATTTGATTACTTACATATAATTTCACAATCTAAGTATTTACTCAAAAGTAAATACTTAGATGAATTTAATCAATCTAAACAAAAGAATATGATACATAACACAAGGCTATAATAATTATTTTTGCCAATGAAAGCTGTCTCTAGGACATGGCGCTAATTTTATTAAATTTTGAGCTGTCGGCACCGACTACACACTGAATCAACAATCAACAAATGAATCACTTGATAGAAAAACCATGTGTATTCTAGATTATATTAAATAATAATATATAACCTAGAAAACTCCGATTACACACTTAATCAATGCACTTGATACTTTTTAGTAAATTTTACTAAAAAGTATCAAGTGCATTGATTAAGTGTGTAATCGGAGTTGACAGCAGAAAATTTTTTTTTAATTGGCGCTATATTCTAGGGACGGCTTTCGTTAACCTAACAAAATCTCTGTTAGGACATTTATAATAAAAATTAAAATGACTGAAGTTGCTTCCTTTACATATTTTTTACACCTTTACAAAGTCCTTTTTCAAAACGTGTGTTATTTCTGTTACACGTTTTTAAAGAAGTTCCTACTTACGTTCACAAAATTGCTCGCCACTGCTCGGCAACTAAAATCATTTTTACAGTATTTTTAATTATTTTCTTTGTTTGCAGGTGTCACAAAAAATTGGATAGCTCTTGAAGATTCATACTCCAAATCCGGTGCAAGCCTTGCATCAACAGTGGTGTGCAACAATAGTCCAGAAGATAGAAATGTCTTTGCTATTTACGTCTCTTATTACGTTAAAGTGAAACTGACTCTTAGTACGATGGGTGGTGAAGTCTCCCTCAAACTCCCGTTCACGTTAACGCACTCATGTATCAACGAAGCTCCTACCGATAGTGTCATAGAAGAATCTACGCCTAAAATGATCTTAGAAGGAAAAGAAAACAGCGAAGAAGAAGATAGCAAAGCAGAAACAGAGAAAGATAAGCAAAATAATAATGGGAATAAAGTTGAAGAAAGTCAAGAGACTGCTTTTGGTGATGATGCTGAAGTAAAATCGCCGGAGGATCACCGTTGTGTTGCTGATGTTTTAGTAAACATTGAAAATAAGATGGAGAGGCCTAAAAAATTTGAAGGCACCGAGGTTAGGGCAGTGAAACCGAAGGAAGAAGAATTGGACCTTATTGTAAAATATCATAGTTCAGATACGTGATCCGACGAGGAAGGGAATGAGGGAGGCGATAAAAAGACTGATGAAATGATCGCTTCTGCGGTAGAAACATGTAAAGTTGAGGTCCAAACGCCGAAAAGTGGTTTCGCGGAGAATTTAAAAAGAGCCGTTTGTTGTATAGACAGAAGAAGACAGTCATAGTTTTAAAAATGTACACTTAAATATAGGAGTATTTTGTGACGATTACGATTACGATACGATATTGTATAAACGCATAAATAAGCCGTTAGGAAGTTTTTGCGTTTGAGAGGAATACAATTTTCAAACGCGTGAACTTAATAACACTATATTTTTCCAGAAGATTATGTGGGATTCTTAATCGCAGCAGTAAATTTGCTAAATTGGGCATTTATATTTTAATATATTTATATTATTGGCATATATTTTATTTATTACGTACGCGAGCTTCATGCTTCCATCTAATGCTAGTCCCAACCATTTAAGCGCGAGAAACAAAATATGTGTTTTTGTATGCGTGAATCGCATAGTTTAGCATTAGATATATGTTACTACTTTATTATTAAATTAATATAAATAATGTATTTTTATTTTAAAATAAAAAATTTATATCCTATGATTCCAGACAGAATCAGAGTGGATAACATTATTAAATTACTCTGGTCAACTACGGCTTCGTGTAAATGTGATATTATAATTTGAGTAGACAGATAAGTAGGATTTCACTTTGTGCATTTGCTACTTCGGCTGTTCAGTCAATTTTCAGAACGTTTAATTGTGAATCATAAGTTTGTTATTTCTCAATAAGCACATGCAACATATAATTGTTTGGGTTCATTGTTTGCTTAATAATTGCATAGAATTAATTTTGTGTTCAAATATAACAAGTGACTGCTATCTACCGGTCTTTCTGCTCTTAACAGTTAAATTGCAAAAAACTATCAGAGATCACGTTATCGTTTCTATATTATATATTTAGTGTTCTTCAATTATTGTATAAAACGATATGATTCTAGTCATTGTATGTAGCTATAAATGTAAAAGCAAAATATTTGTGTATTGAAATTGGCAAGATTAAGTGCCCGTTTGTAAGAGACGACATCATCAATTTTCTTGAAATGAACTGAGCTGACTGAAAATAATAAAACATAAAATTATTCTCCTATTCATTTAGAATTTAGAGTCAATATTTTAATAATCGAAATTGTAATTATTGTTAGTATTTAAGACCCAAATTTACCAAATGTAATTTAATATTAGTCTAAATTTAATACTAGTCTCAAGACTTGGCAAATGCCAAAATGCCTGAATGGATTTACGCTTACTAAAATCTAAAGTGTTAGTTTGTTAGAATACATTGTGCAATTTTAAAAATATTTTGTAATTCGTAGATCAGATTGTTCACTTTTAATTACTTATGTATTGATATGTAGAATTAAAAATATATTATCCTCTATGATGGGTAAATTATTGTTATTGTTTAATTTATTTTGGTTTCTCCCTTTTCAATCACCTTCCTGTTAATAAATTCATTGCTGAAACAAGTAACATAATTTTCATAATTAAGATATTCTTATCTATTCAACACTTTAGAATAACGCAAAATATTTTAAAGTACATTTTTATTCAACCTCTTTTACAACAAGACAAATGACCGCAGAATAGTATTATTTGAAACTAGCTGTGCCCGCGAACTACGTTTCGCCATCAAAACACTTAACATAGTGTTTAGTTTTTTCCTCCATTTTATTCCATAATGATTCAACTTTATTCTGCCTTTCATGAGCATCGGCCATTTCGAAATTAGGACAATTTTCGTAGGTTCGTAATGTTTTTTTCTAACAGTCCACAAAATTAAATACATTACATATTACTATAAACACTAAGTATTATTATTGTTTTAGATACATTATTGATATTAATAAATTCTTCTTCAGTAGAAAGAACTACACAGTTGCAAGAATAATCTTTATCGTATTCATGTTTCGAATTAAAATAAACAATTGATTAATAAATTAGAACTGTATACGAATAAAGTTTAGATTTTATAATGGGTGTTGGTAACACCAACAAAATATATTTTTTGGATATGACAACTTGGCCAATTTTGATTGGTCGTACAGTAAGCTCCTTGTCAAGCTATACTGTTTGACCTTTGAACCGTTATTATGTCGCTCGTAATACTGGCGGTTTTTGTAGAGTTAATGTTAGCATGAATGGTTACTGTACAAATACGTTTTCCGTATTCGATATCCGATCACGGAATACAGACACGGAGTTTCGTGAACGTAGCGCAGACGTTCGTTTCTTCTCATTCGGGATTTCTACCATTCTACCTAAACGTACGTACAGAACGTGTTCCGTTCGTAATAAAAACGAACGTGTGCGGCAGTCAATGAGTATTTTGTATAGATTTGATGCATTCGGATGCCCGCATTCAGAAAACGAATGCGAAAAAACGTATTTATGCGGTTAGCCTTAAAATGTATTGAGACTTCCGTTTTTGTAACATGTACTGTGTGATATAGTGTTGCTGGTATAGTTCGGTTAGCAAACTCGCCGTGGTGACTAACATCCAACACACAAACTTGGAGTTATCGTTAGTTAGATCACGATCGGTGCATTATCACGGTCTCGAAGGACACTAAACACAGGTAACATCTAACATCGAACATCCAATAGGCCCCGAAGCGGTTCTCAAACTTTTTTGGTGACGGAACCCTTTTGGAAAGCGAAATACTTGACGGAACCCTAAAATAAAACAATAGTTTTTAAAAGTGTATTCTTTATTAATAAGCATAATAAAAGTACGATCAAAGAGGGTGTTTTGATTTTTCTAAATTATTGCGGAACCCTTATAGGGGTATTGTGGAGCCCTAGGGTTCCGCGGAACACACTTAGAGCATGGCTGCTCTAGGTACCCTTCAGGGCCTACTTTCATTTAATACCCCTATTGCTGGGTTTGAAAAGCAACTGTTATCCGTCTTTTTTGAGCGGCGGCCATGTTGAATTTACGTCAATGTTGCTACGTTCATAGTGCTCTACTGATCAAGGCCTTTCATTTGATACCCATATTGCTGGACTTAGAAACGAACTATCAGATTTTTTTGAGCAGCGGCCATATTGAATGTTGTGCTATTTTCCTAGGTTCATAGTGCTCTACTCTTCAAGGCCTTTCATTTGATACCTATATTGCTAGGTTTGGAAACGAACTTTTATCCACCTTTTTTGAGCGGTGGCCATGTCGAATTTACGTCAATATTGCTAGGTCCATAGTGCTCTACTCTTGAAGACCTTTCATTTGATACCTATATTGCTAGATTAAAAAACAAACTTTTATCCACCTTTATTGAGCGGCGGCCATGTTGAATTTATGTATGTGTTGCTAGGTTCATAGTGCTCTAATTATCAAGGCCTTTCATTTGAGACCCATATTGCTGGGTTTGGAAACGAACTTTTATCCATTTTTTGAGCGACGGCCATGTTGAATTTATAGCAATTTTCCTAAGTTCATAATACTCTACTATTTTAGGCTTTTCATTTGATACCCATATTGCTAGGTTTGGAAACGAACTTTTATCCTTTTTTTTTTGAGCGGCGGCCATATTGAATTTATGTCAATGTTGCTAGGTTCATAGTGCTCTACTTATCAAAGCCTTTTATTTGATACCTATATTGCTGGGTTTGTAAACGAACTGTTATCCATTTTTTGAGCGGCGGCCATGTTTAATTTAGGGCAATTTTCCTTAGTTCATAATGCTCTACTCTTCAAGGCCTTTCATTTGATACCCATATTGCTAGGTTTGCAAACGAACTTTTATCTATCTTTTTTGAGCGGCGGCCATATTGAATTTATGTCAATATTGCTAGGTTCATAGTGCTCTACTTATCAAATCCTTTTATTTGATACCTATATTGCTGGGTTTGTAAACTAACTTTTATCCACTTTTTTTGAGCGGCGGCCATGTTAAATTTATGTCAATTTTGCTAGGTGCATAGTGCTCTACTCTTCAAGGTCTTTCATTTGATATCCATATTGCTAGGTTTGGAAACTAACTTTTATCCACCTTTTTTGAGCGGCGGCCATGTTGAATTTATGTCAATGTTGCTAGGTTCATAGTGCTCTACTCATCAATGCCTTTCATTTGATACCCATATTGCTAGGTTTGGAAACTAACTTTTATCCACCTTTTTTGAGCGGCGGCCATGTTGAATTTATGTCAATGTTGCTAGGTTCATAGTGCTCTACTCATCAATGCCTTTCATTTGATACCCATATTGCTAGGTTTGGAAACTAACTTTTATCCACCTTTTTGAGCGGCGGCCATGTTGAATTTATGTCAATGTTGCTAGGTTCATAGTGCTCTACTCATCAATGCCTTTCATTTGATACCCATATTGCTGGGTTTGGAAGCGAACTTTTATCCGTTTTATTTGAGCGGCGGCCATGTTGAATTTAGGGCGATTTTCCTATGTTCATAGTGCTCTACTCATCAAGGCTTTTCATTTGATATGCATATCGCTGGGTTTGGAAACGAACATTATCGGCAGTCATGTCAAATTAAGTCAACGTGGCTAGGTTCAATGTGTTCTACTCTGTTGGTTCTTCGTTCTATATCCATGTTCCTTGGGTGGATCCAAAAAAATGTGATCCGTCATTTTAGACATTAGGATCAAGAGTCCCGTCCCGTCCCTCTACGCGTAACCCAGAACATTGCAGTCCGATATTTTTTTTTATTATCAATATTAATCTATTACTTTTAATAGTTTTAAATGGATGAAAGAGTTTGTTTCCTTAGTCCTAATGTAAAAACATATAACACCTTTCAAAATACCTTCAAAAGAGTATCTTCATTTTTCAACATTTTAAATATTTCAAAAATTGTACCGATTTTGTGAAAATTAGTCAAGAATTAAACCAATCTACAAATTTTATGGTCACTCGATAAGTATTATCATAAAAAATGCTTTATACATTGGTTGTATAACTTGATCTTTTTGTCTTACCACCACGGTATGACATAAGAAAAAGACAATTTTGTTGGCGAAATCCAGTTGGGTACAGCCATTAACAAAAAATATTAAATTTTATTTCTACTATGTATGTGAAACACTTCAGTCCTGCCTTTTAATTTTCGAAATCTAATTACTTAAGATCAGGCTGTATGGCGTAGTTCCATTGCCTTTCCTTCGTGGAAGAAAATACCTTCTCTCTGTACTATGTGACAGACTTGTCAAAATAATTTCACGTGCGCCATGTTGTTTTTCTACCTAAAGCCAATTCGAAAATTTTATATGGTATTTTTTTTACTAAAAATAAAAAGTGAATTTAAACAAACGAAAATATGCCTAAATGTTCTTCCGGAAAATTCTAAGCATTGTGGTGTAAGCCATATCAAATTCTGTCCAGTAGTTTCGGAGATCTTTCCGGACAAACAGACAAACAAACAAACAAACCAACAAACAAACAAACAAACAATTTTTTTAAAAACTATTCTATCGTGTTCTGCTAATGATTTTAAGGCGACCTGTGTATTTTTTTTCTTAATATTTCGCAATTACAGATTTTTGTACCCCTACGATTTTATTATATACTAGCTGTGCCCGCGAACTACGTTTCGCGATCAAAATACTTAACACAGTGTTTACTTTTTCCTCCATTTTATTCCATAATGATTCAACTTTATTCTGCCTTTCTTGAACATCGGCCATTTCGAAATTAGGACAATTTTCGTAGGTTCGTAATGCTCTTTTTCTAATAGTCCACAAAATTAAATACATTACATATTACTATAAACACTAAGTATTATTATTTTTTAGATACATTATTGATATTAATTCCTCTTCAGTAGAAAGAACTACACAGTTGCAAGAATAATCTTTATCGTATTCATGTTTCGAATTAAAATAAACAATTGTTAAATAAATTAGAACTGTATAAGAATAAAGTTTAGATTTTATAATGGGTGTCGGTAACACCAACAAAATATATTTTTTGGATATGACAACTTGGCCAATTAAGACTGGTCGTACAGTAAGCTCCTTGTCAAGCTATACTGTTTGACCTTTGGACCGTTCTTATGTCGCTCGTAATACTGGCGGTTTTCGTAGAGTTAATGTATAGCATGAATGGGGGGGTTACTGTACAAATACGTTTTCCGTATTCGATTTCCGATCACGGAATACAAACACGGAGTTTCGTGAACGTAGCGCAGACGTTCGATTCTTCTCATTCGGGATTTCTACCATTCTACCTAAACGTACGTACAGAACGTGTTCCGTTCGTAAAAAAACGAACGTGTGCGGCAGTCAATTCGTATTTTGTATAGATTTGATGCATTCGGATGCATTCAGTAAACGATTGCGAAAAAACGTATTTATGCGGTCAGCCTTAAAATCTATTGAGACTTCCGTTTTTGTAACATGTACGTGCGATATAGTGCTGCTGGCATAGTTCGGTTAGCAAATCCAACACACAATCTTGGAGTTATCGTTAGTTAGTTCACGATCGTTGCATTATCACGGTCTCGAAGGACACTAAACACAGGTAACATCTAACATCGAACATCTAATAGGCCCCGAAGCGGTTCTCAAACTTTTTTGGTGACGGAACCCTTTTGGAAAGCGAAATACTTGACGGAACCCTAAAATAAAACAATGGTTTTTAAAAGTGTATGCTTTATTAATAAGCATAATAAAAGTACGACCAGAGAGGGTGTTTTGATTTTTTCTAAATTATTGCGGAACCCCTATAGGGGTATTGTGGAGCCCTAGGGTTCCGCGGAACACACTTAGAGCATGGCTGCTCTAGGTACTCTTCAGGGCCTACTTTCATTTAATACCCCTATTGCTGGGTTTGAAAAGCAACTGTTATCTGTCTTTTTTGAGCGGCAGCCATGTTGAATTTACGTCAATGTTGCTACGTTTATAGTGCTCTACTGATCAAGGCCTTTCATTTGATACCCATATTGCTGGGTTTAGAAACGAACTTTTATCCGTTTTTTTTGAGCAGCGGCCATATTAAATTTTATGCTATTTTCCTAGGTTCATAGTGCTCTGTCCCCTTGGCGATAGCCTGACCAGTTGGTCAGGCTTGCCTGGGCGCGTGGGTAGTGGAGTCGCAGTGTGGATCTTACCTAGCGCGCCCATAAGGGCAGGAAGAACACCGGGGGGTTTTAGTGGGTAGGCTTGGCACTCTGCCGAGAGAGCCCCACACACGCTCGCCGTCTAGCCAACGGCGGGTACGGTGCGGTTACGCATTTGCCCCCGAAAAAAAAAAAAAAGGTTCATAGTGCTCTACTCTTCGAGGCCTTACATTTGATACCTATATTGCTAGGTTTGGAAACGAACTTTAATCCACCTTTTTTGAGCGATGGCCATGTCGAATTTACGTCAATATTGCTAGGTCCATAGTGCTCTACTCTTGAAGACCTTTCATTTGATACCTATATTGCTAGGTTTGGAAACGAACTTTAATCCACCTTTTTTGAGCGATGGCCATGTCGAATTTACGTCAATATTGCTAGGTCCATAGTGCTCTACTCTTGAAGACCTTTCATTTGATACCTATATTGCTAGGTTTGGAAACGAACTTTAATCCACCTTTTTTGAGCGATGGCCATGTCAAATTTACGTCAATATTGCTAGGTCCATAGTGCTCTACTCTTGAAGACCTTTCATTTGATACCTATATTGCTAGGTTTGGAAACGAACTTTAATCCACCTTTTTTGAGCGATGGCCATGTCGAATTTACGTCAATATTGCTAGGTCCATATTGCTCTACTCTTGAAGACCTTTCCTTTGATACCTATATTGCTAGATTATAAAACGAACTTTTATCCACCTTTATTGAGCGGCGGCCATGTTGAATTTATGTCAGTGTTGCTAGGTTCATAGTGCTCTACTCATTAGGGCCTTTCATTAGATACCCATATTGCTGGGTTCCAAAACGAACTTTTATCCTTTTTTTGAGCGGCGGCCATGTTGAATTTAGGTCGATTTACCTAGGTACCTAATGCTCTACTCTTCAAGGCCTTTCATTTGATACCCATATTGCTAGGTTTGGAAACTAACTTTTATCCACCTTTTTTGAGCGGCGGCCATGTTGAATTTATGTCAATGTTGCTAGGTTTATAGTGCTCTACTCTTCAAGGCCTTTCATTTGATACCCATATTGCTAGATTTGGAAACTAACTTTTATCCACCTTTTTTGAGCGGCGGCTATGTTGAATTTACGTCAATGTTGCTACGTTCATAGTGCTCTACTGATCAAGGCCTTTCATTTGATACCCATATTGCTGAGTTTAGAAACGAACTGTTATCCGTTTTTTTGAGCAGCGGCCATATTAAATTTTATGCTATTTTCCTAGGTTCATAGTGCTCTACTCTTCAAGGCCTTACATTTGATACCTATATTGCTAGGTTTGGAAACGAACTTTAATCCACCTTTTTTAAGCGATGGCCATGTCGAATTTACGTCAATATTGCTAGGTCCATAGTGCTCTACTCTTGAAGACCTTTCATTTGATACCTATATTGCTAGTTTATAAAACGAACTTTTATCCACCTTTATTGAGCGGCGGCCATGTTGAATTTATGTCAGTGTTGCTAAGTTCATAGTGCTCTACTCATTAGGGCCTTTCATTTGATACCCATATTGCTGGGTTTCAAAACGAACTTTTATCCTTTTTTTGAGCGGCGGCCATGTTGAATTTAGGTCGATTTTCCTAGGTACCTAATGCTCTACTCTTCAAGGCCTTTCATTTGATACCCATATTGCTAGATTTGGAAACAAACTTTTATCCACCTTTTTTGAGCGGCGGCCATGTTGAATTTATGTCAATGTTGCTAGGTTCATAGTGCTCTACTCTTCAAGGCCTTTCATTTGATACCCATATTGCTAGATTTGGAAACTATCTTTTATCCACCTTTTTTGAGCGGCGGCTATGTTGAATTTACGTCTATGTTGCTACGTTCATAGTGCTCTACTGATCAAGGCCTTTCATTTGATACCCATATTGTTGAGTTTAGAAACGAACTGTTATCCGTTTTTATGAGCAGCGGCCATATTAAATTTTATGCTATTTTCCTAGGTTCATAGTGCTCTACTCTTCAAGGCCTTACATTTGATACCTATATTGCTAGGTTTGGAAACGAACTTTAATCCATCTTTTTTGAGCGATGGCCATGTCGAATTTACGTCAATATTGCTAGGTTCATAGTGCTCTACTCTTGAAGACCTTTCATTTGATACCTATATTGCTAGATTATAAAACGAACTTTTATCCACTTTTATTGAGCGGCGGCCATATTGAATTTATGTCAGTGTTGCTAGGTTCATAGTGCTCTACTCATTAGGGCCTTTCATTTGATACCCATATTGCTGGGTTTCAAAACGAACTTTTATCCTTTTTTGAGCGGCGGCCATGTTGAATTTGGGTCGATTTTCCTAGGTACCTAATGCTCTACTCTTCAAGGCCTTTCATTTGATACCCATATTGCTAGGTTTGGAAACTAACTTTTATCCACATTTTTTGAGCGGCGGCCATGTTGAATTTATGTCAATGTTGGTAGGTTCATAGTGCTCTACTCTTCAAGGCCTTTCATTTGATACCCATATTGCTAGATTTGGAAACTAACATTTATCCACCTTTTTTGAGCGGCGGCTATGTTGAATTTATGTCAATGTTGCTAGGTTCATAGTACTCTACTCATCAATGCCTTTCATTTGATACCTATATTGCTAGGTTTGGAAACGAAATTTTATCCACCTTTTTTGAGCGGCAGCTATGCTGAATTTACGTCAATGTTGCTAGGTTCATAGTACTCTACTCATCAAGGCCTTCCATTTGATACCCATATTGCTGGGTTTGGAAACGAATTTTTATCCGTTTTATTTGAGCGGCGGCCATGTTGAATTTAGGGCGATTTTCCTAAGTTCATAGTGTTCTACTCATCAAGGCCTTTCATTTGATATGCATATCGCTGGGTTTGGAATCGAACTTTATCGGCAGTCATGTCAAATTAAGTCAACGTGGCTAGGTTCAATGTGTTCTACTCTTTAGGTTCTTCGTTCGATATCCATGTTCCTTGGGTGGATCCGAAAAAATGTGATTAGATTTTTGATTTTCATTTTCTCATTTTAGACATTAGGATCAAGAGTCCCGTCCCGTCCCTCTACGCGTTACCCAGAACATTGCAGTCAGATATTTTTTTTAATTATCAATATTAATCTATTACTTTTAATAGTTTTAAATGGATGAAAGAGTTTGATTCCTTAGTCCTAATGTAAAAACATAAAACACCTTTCAAAATACCTTGAAAGGGGTATCTTTACTTTTCAACATTTCAAATATTTCAAAAATTGTACCGATTTTGTGAAAATTATTCAAGAATAAAACCAATCAACAAATTTTATTGCGACTCGATATTATCATAAAAATGCTTTATACATTGGTTGTATGGCTTGATCCTTTTGCCTTACCACCACTGTACGACATAAGAAAAAGACAATTTGGTTGGCGAAATCCAGTTGGGCCCAGCCATTAACAGAAAATATTAAATTTTATTTATACTATGTGAAACACTTCATTCCTGCCTTTCAACTTTCGAAATCCAATAACTTAAGATCAGGCTGAATGCCGTAGTTCCATTGCCTTTCCTTCGTGGAAGAAAATACCTTCTCTCTGTACTATGTGACAGACTTGTCAAAATAATTTCACGTGCGCCATGTTGTTTTTCTACCTAAAGCATTGTTCGAAAATTTTATATGGTATTTTTTCACTAAAAATAAAAAGTGAATTTAAACAAACGAAATTATGCCTAAATGTTCTTCCGGAAAATTCTAAGCATTGTGGTGTAAGCCATATCAAATTCTGTCCAGTAGTTTCGGAGATCTTTCCGGACAAACAGACAAACAAACAAACAAACAAACAAACAAATAAACAAACAAACAAACAAACAAACAATTTTTTTAAAAACTATTCTATCGTGTTCTGCTAATGATTTTAAGGCGACCTGTGTATTTTTTTTCTTAATATTTCGCAATTACAGATTTTTGTACCCCTACGATTTTATTATATATGGAGATTAACTTTACTACACAAAAGAACCAATTCCTTTAATAAAAACCTTGAAATAATAGCAGACCCTAGCACAGACATTCTTAGCAATGGGTGCATGCAGCTGGTTTTACAATATCTAAGGAGAAAAATTCAATGTAGAATTAAAAGTAGAACTGTGGGAAAGGTATTGTCATTACTGCTCAATATTGTAATTTATTTAAGTGTATGCAATAGAATATGTGTGACTAAGTAGTAGTACTAAGTTAACATGTACATAAATAAAGCAGTAACGATAGTAAACACGTAAAAAATAATGATTTCAGAAAGTAGGTGCGCCAAAAACAGTAAAAAAATATTTTTAACATAAACCGAAAGTTTACAAATAATTTCCTTTCTACATGCCACATTTGCTAAATCAAAGTCAACAGACATTCGGTGTCTTCAAAGAAAAAATATTCAAAACAAATGGAATGATAGGATAGATTTAATTAGCATTTCACAAAATATGTGCTAACCTTAAAATGCGCCGGTTGAAAGACAGGGAACTCGCTCTTGCTCGGTTATCGACGAAGTTTGGAGGATTATAGCTCTGTAGCGCCCATGTTATGTTATGGCAAAGTGCGCGAAACATACAGCCTTAATTTATTGTATCACAGGGTAATAACAAATGTTTCATTATTCAAGCTGTAACTTCAGACGTGAATGTGAAATTGTCGGCGTGAACTATGAAAATTCCAACAAAAGAAATAGGCTCGCCAAGTTGGTATAAAGTTCAACGATAATATAAATCTTAAGCAGAGATTAAGCGGATATTACAATACATACCGAAAGTTCTCGTGGCGACGTGCAGATTATGAATAATTAAAAATTCCTATGTGTTGTTATGTATGAATACTGAATCTTTAGAACACGACATTACAGATTTTTTAAAAGGGTTACACACGAGAAAATGAAACAGGTTTAAAAAAAATACTCTACAAACTCGTGTATCTCTTCATGTTTTGTGTATACCGACGAGAAAATGAAACAGGTTTAAAAAAAATTCTCTACACACTCGTGTATCTCTTCATGTTTTGTGTATACCTACACAAAACATGAAGAGATACACGTGTGAGTAGATGCGTGTGCTTGTGTGTTTGAATGAGTGGATAACGGATAATAATTATTATGATCAAAAGCAGCGTAAAGGTTAGAATACAAGGCAATTTGTTGCAAACATTTTTTTATAGTTTATGGCACTTGCCCTCATCTTGCCTGATAGTAAGCAAAGGTGGAGCGTGCTTACTCATTCGGTGCCGATTCACTCTAGTCCTGAAAAGACCCGGGTTGTAGTGAGGTGGAAAAAAAGCGGACAGAAGAGGCAAAGAATTCCATTCCTTAGCAGTACGCATTAAAAGGAATCACCAAGGTCGAGAGAATTCAAAAATAGGTATTTGTAAAATGTATTGCTGTCGCGCTGTGTGTCCGAACAACTGAACTAAGCGCGATAGGGACAACTGCAGCTGGGACCGAAAATACCTATGAAAAGTACACAAAATATATGTTTCGTAGTCCCCTGTTTTCTCCGCGAAAAATTTACCGATTTAATTACTTTTTGCGTAAAAAATTAAAGCAAGGCTTTTTCTGTGTTTTTATGTTTTGCTTTTTTTATATAATCGTGTTCAATTTGTTTGATTTTTTAGGTTTTTAAAGGTTTAAAATTTCTTTTAATAATTAACTTGGTAAAAAAAGGAAAAAATACGAACATGATTTTACTAGAAAAAATAGAGCCACTAGTGCCATTATCCAGGAAGGAAACATGGGACTACGTTTGTATGGAAAAATGGCCTGTACGATATCCTCTTAAAAAAGTGGAAGCGAAAGGATTCGTGTCATCATCATCATCACAGCTCATATACGTCCCCATCGAGGGGTTCGAGCCTACCCTAGGTTAGGGTGATTAGGCCTTTGTCAACCACGCTGGCCCAGTGCGGATTGGTCGACTTCACATACATCATTGAATTTCTTGGCAGATGTATGCAGGTTGCCTCACGATGTTTTCCTTCACCGTAGGAGCGTCGGACAAATGTACATATGAATTTCGAAACGAAAAACACATTGGTACATGGCGGGTCTCGAACCCCGACCCCCTGATTGGAAGGCAAGTGCTGAGTCCACAGCGCCACCGACGCTCGACGAAGGATTCGTGTGGAGAAGTGGAATTACAAACATGAAACAAAATAATACTAATAAACTCATCAAAGCTCTCAACATGTATATCGAAGTAAGGGTATCAAATGAAAAACATTCATTTGATGACAGCGATCCCCATATTAATTTTGACATACCATACTACCACGGGTTTTTCTGATCCGTTATTACACCATATTAGGTATAAACACATATTTTTAGATTTGAAAACAAGTTCAGCTCCAGAAAAGTTCAAATCACAACATAAAAATAAAACGCAAATGCACCTAGGAAGGCTGTTAACAAGAAATTAAACAAAGAAATTTATAATTTCACAGAAATACCACCTTATTAGGACCGAGGAAAGTAATTACCGCTCTAATTATGATTCACGAGCGCTCGCCACACTCGCAAATGGGCTTTACAAGCACCTCACAATCTTCAACTTGTTTCATAAGTCTCTCCGGGTATTATTTTTGCCAGCTAAAGCCCGCAGTTTTCGACCAGCAATTTTTAATACAAATATTTTACACCTTTATCCAAAGTAATGTTTTACACCTTTATCCATAGTACATTCATTCTGTAATGATGTCTTTTTATACTAATGTTTTACACCTTTATCCATAGTACATTCTCGACGTCTTTTTTAGCAAACAGGGGCCTTATTCTGCTAGCGTTAATGCATTTGTGGCGTGTCAATAACGCTTCAATAGCATCGCTTTTTGAGACAGTTATTGTTGGTTAACGGAATACTAACTAAAATATTTGTCTCTATTGACTTGTCAAGAAACTTTAGTTTGAATAAATTGCACCAGGAAAAGGGAATAAAAGCAAAAGCAGTTTTATTGAAACGCTATCAAGACATGATAACGACGTTAAGATTTGCGAAATTAGGCCCCTGGCAGACTGCCCACGTGTTGTTAGTGCGTACAGTCGCCCATAGTAAATGTAATTCCTATAAGACTTGCAAAAATACAACTTATAAGAGCTCCGATGTACATTGCAAACTTGTGACATAAGATTTCCACACTAATATTATTAGTGATTAAACGAACTTACCTGAAGTGAAGTTCTATCATAATTATACGAGTTGCTTCGTCCGAAGAGATCCGAAGAATAACTTGAAACAAGACTGGCGGCCGTACCGCCTATCTCATAGCGATACTCGCTATCGCTTTCGTGACATTAGAACTATTGTCCTAATGTCACCTGTGACATTAAAACTATTGTTCTAATGTCACGAAAGCGATAGCGAGTGATCGCTTTGAGAAAGGCGGTAGGGTCGCCGTTTGACCAGCGTGGTGTAGTAGATCAAATGTCTCCTCGTCGGAGGAGAGGCTCGAGCCCAGCAGTGGGACATAGTTAATATAAAACAATGGAATAACAACATCTTACTTTACCACTATGGTTGACTGGAAAAGACCACTACGAAAGACAAGTCCGCCCTTGTACATATGTTAAGCTTTTAACTGTAATTCTTTGACCTATGTGTACAATCAAGGTGTTTGGTCAACACCCTATCAAGCCAAAACCTACCCATCTTAACATAGTCGTATAAAAGTTATGGCGTCATTGAAAATTCGAAAGAGTGAAATTAATTTTGATATCCCCCATAAATGGAGAATTAGAAAATGAAGAGAGAATTGGCTAGATGACTAAAAACAACGAATAACTATAAAAACAACCAAGATATAAGGTATTAAAGATTTTTCTCCATCTCTTTCTAGCAAGGAGTTTATATGGCCGTACTCAACAATGACGTCACGGTTGATGTCGGATCTCTCTGTCTAATCGCCTTCAAATTAAGAACTTAAAATGCTTGTATCTAATGTATTTCTAAGCCGATTTTAATTCTAATTTCACAAAACTGTATCTTTTTCCAAGGTATTTTAATATTTAATGACGAGACGTTAAAATTAGAATTCAGTCATCATCCCAATTAGAAAAGTTAGTGAGCGTCGGTGGCGCTGTGGCTTTGGCACTGGACTGTGTGCTGTTTTGTGTTTTTCGTTTCAGGAATTTTATATGTACATTTATCTGACACTCCTACGGTGAAGGAAAACATCGCGAGGAAACCTGCATTTACCTGGGAAGGTGTATGTGAATTCGCTCCTACGGTGAAGGACAACATCATGAGGAAACCTGCATACACCTGCGAAGTAATTCAAAGGCGTATGTAAAGTCAACCAAACCGCACTGGGCCAGCGTGGTTTGACTAAGGCCTAATCGCCCTAACAAAACTAGTTAAGGTAGGCTCGCTCCCCCGGTGGGGACGTATATGAGCTGTGATGATGATGATGATTAGAAAATTAATTTTACAATTTCGAATGTTCAATAACGCCATATATATCTTTTATATGACTATGGGTACGTTTCAGCTTGATAGTGTTAACCAAACACCTTGTATATAACTATATCTAATGCGACCTTTTCGATATATTTCGACTACGGAGGGACAATTTTAATCAACCAATAATGTCTTATTAGCGGATAAAACACCGTCTCTCTGCGAGCGGTAAATGGGCCGACATTGTAAAAGTCCCGCCATAACCCGAAGGCTGCGCACGTGGCCTCCGTAATTACTTCGGTGTGCGAAAGTACGGCAGTTACAGTCTGGCAAAGATAAAATAGCAAACAGTACCTGTCTGCTAAGCTAAAATTTAGTACCACCTTGAAAAAAAATCTTGTGTGTACTTTAAGACCGTTTTTAATTATTGTTAAATATTTTTTTGGAATAATTATAATAAAACACTTTATTGCACACAAAAATATACATACAAAAATTATATCAGATGTACAGTAATAATGTCCTCCTAACCGATATTCGGTCACGGCGGCCAATCTCCACAGAGACTAGCCATCTGCGCAGGAGATATTATAGTGCACAAGTGACTGCGCAAACGCAAGTGCACTCTCTGTTCCTTCACTCGCCTAGTCCGATGGGACGGTTAACCGACACGACCGGGGCGAGATCAGGCGCAGGACCCACTGTTTAACGTGCCTTCCGAAGCACGGAGGAGCTTGAGCTGTTTCTTATTTTGGTCACCCATTCTAGGACTGACCACAGCGAACGTTGCTTAACCTTAGCAATCATTCGCTGAGCGCACGCGCCAATGCGCCACCAAGCTCCAGATGTACAGTACAACACAGGTGGCCTTATTACTTATGAGCAATCTCTTCCAGGCAACCTAGAAATAGAAAAATAGTGAGAAGAATTTAAACAGGGAATTAGTGCAGTGGTATTGATAGACAATGGAGGACTATTTTAGCTAAGGACTTAAGGATAGGAATACCAGCGTGCGAGCTCTCTTAGTATTCTCTGGGAGAGAATTCTAAAGCCGGACGGCATAAGCTGGAAAGGAGTATGAGAAGAAATCGGCGCTATGAGGGGATATCAAGAGTTAAATTGAAGTTCGATCGTAAAGTACAACTCGAAGAAGAGAACCAGAAAGAGAACTGAGACTTGAGATAATATGATTGAGAGGTCGGAAGAAACAAAATATTGTAAAGTAGGGATTTTAAATTAGTGGAGGATTTTTTATTTTAATATTCTTAGTGAATTTCATACCAGTTCACCTAGGTAACTTGAAAGAATACAACTGAGGGTTATTACGTGCTTATTGTATTCAAAAAACTAACCACTAATCAAGGATCCTTCCATCATCATCTCGCCTCAGTCATGATTACTAGACACAAATACCAAAAAACATGAAACGCTTTGGACGTGTCTATAAAATTTAATAGTTTCCCTCGATTTTTCTGGGATCACATCACCAGGTCCCAACTTTGGTGACAGTGAGATCAATTAGTACCCTCTCAATCAAAAAAAAAATCCCCGCCTGGCTAGCTACCACAGTCTTACAAGTTTGTCGCCATAATACAACGTTAATAACATTTCTGTGTTCTGACAGTTAGAAGTGAAATGCCAGTCCCTCAGGGGTTGTCAACAGGTGAGATGAAGGCCAAACAAAGATTCTTATGACACAATCAAGGTCAGAAAGTCAGAGAATCAAGTCAGAAAGGTCTTAAAAGGTGACAAAGTCTAAAACAATCAGAAGCTAGTAAAATCTTGTATAGGAACGGACACATGAGATACTGGAGTACTACCTTAGGTTGTCCACCGAAAAATAATATACTGTTATCTGTTCTCGTCCGTCTCTTGTTCTGTTGTCATTAATTTCTGTAGAGCTTTAGTTCTCTGACCAATATATCTATTAGGCTGCTTGCCCACGCCAGACTTTTTGCGGGCCCGTTAATATAACCTGCTCCTTGATTGTGTAACAAAAATCATTGGCCATCGCTTAAGATTTTGATAGGTAGTCAATGGGGAGTCAAAGAGCATCCATTACTATTTTTACCAGAAAGTCGTCACAGAATCTTGTATTGACGCCGCAATGATTAGCAAATTCAATGCAATAACCCCCTTGTCGGTTTTTCCTCCGACTTTTATGAACGACTTAACGAACACGTCTGTCACTTTGTCGATGGTTATCGGAGAGAAGTGAACGTCATGAAGGGTGTGTTTGGTATTTGAGGAACAGAAGAAAGAAAAGAAAGTAGATTGCTTTAAGCCCTCAGAGATTAACTTCGACTGGACAATTGTCAATTAATACGGTGAATGAGCTGCTATCATAAGTGGAACAGTAGAACCCTATTTTGAAGAAATGCATTCAACCAGAAGAAAAGGTTACTTACCTGTAACATCTATACAAGTAAATAATTAAACGGATTTATTAAATTCTTGTTTTTAATAAAAGGCTTTTTCGTCCGATTAAATAATGGGATCGGCCGGGATGCACCGATTTTATTTCTGACTGAATTTTTGTAGGACCTTTCACTACTGCTATAGTACGTTCCATTTTTAGGGTTTCTCCATTTGTCTGTCAATACCCTATTTCTAAGGAACGTGTAGAGACATCAAACTCTTTATATTAAATAATCAAGTCTATCGGTAGCTTTCAGCTGTAAAAATTTCAAACTTGTCAGTCAACTCGATTAAAAAATATGACTGTTTATGTCGCATATATTGCGATTTCACAAGGGAATCAAAACCATTGGAATAGGGTAATCTCGATGATCTAGCTAGAATCGTGACGGTAGGAAGCAATGTCCCATAGCACGTAGTGAGGTAAAATCTCAAACCCGAAATATTTAAGTAGTTAGGAACTTTAAGTTTGTACGGAGTACGGAACCCTCGGTGCGCCAGTCCAACTCGCAAGTGTTTTTTCCTACAAAAACATCGTAAACATGTAATAATTTAATTTAAAGTGTGTTTTGACCAAAGTCGCTAAAGTCATAAAAATGCCGTATCATGAAAGGTGCTTTTCAATTACAATAAAATACCTATATGTTGCCCATTATAAGTCTCGTCTTAAAGTATAAGTCTCGAGGATGAACAGTTTGAAGATAGATATCGCGTTTGCGTTAATCATTTCTTGCACTTACGAAAAGCCGAAAAATAATTTTTACATTTAATATCATGGGCGTACCCAGCATTTTTTTTTTGGGTGGGGCAGAAGACCTAACATTTTTTAAGGTATGGGGCAGCAGCAATTTTAAAGATACTACTTAATAACCTACATTTCTTGCTTTGAGTCAGTTACTGGGGTAACTGACTGCCCCACCGTGGGTACACCCATGATTCATACCATGTAACGTTGCACGTTCATAAGATTAATTTACTTACAAAGTATTTTTTATTTAAAAAGGAAAATAAACATTAAACTATAAATTACATCACAAATTTCATTAAATTGACATAAAAATTAAAAACTACTACTATTTACAAACTATAATTATAAAATGTTCTGAACTTATTCTTAATATAATATAACTTATTCTAAAACGAGTAAAATCAGATTTCTTTAAGATGCATATAAATAATAAATATTAACTCATTATAGTTAACCTACGAATAACACGAAATGTTCTTACGTGTTGTGTGTACGCTGGTACCATAAACCGCTTCCATTGTTTCGATGCGAGACACTATTTTATGTTGAGCGCCCGCGTCATTCGCTTTGCATACGGTGCACAGTTGAGATTCCAATAGCCGACAGCAAAGACATATCGTTCCAGCAACGACTTTTAAATTTGTCTTTTGGCCTCTTTTCAATTTCGAAATTATTTAATTAGAAGTATAATAACGCACATTTTGCGTCGTTAAATAAGTGTTTTCTTCCCCAAATTGGGTAAGTGATGAACAGACAGTTATTATGTACTTAGTGTTTCGCTTAAAGCTATTTGTTGTATTCATTTCTGATAATTATATTTGATTGTATTTATTTCAGAATTAATGTAGATTCTCATATTTTTTCATAATGTTTAATGATTTGCATAAATACGAGGCTTCATTGTTCTATAGTAACATTATTAAAATTTCTACCTTCGATTAATTAAAAATATCACTTTGTAACTTATAATTCAGTTTAATCATTTATAACATTTAAATAATATTAGTTTAACAGCCTCATTAAATTAATCAATATAAATATTGTAAATTCCACTCTGCTTTCTTTAAAATAAAGCCACTTCACCAGCCTCTGGTCACTCCCTTTTGTGTTCTTCGTGTGATGGCCAGAAGGAACTTAATGGTGGACGTGTTCTAATGCTGGACTTTACTAATTCCAGGGAACAAGTTTTGGAATAAAAAAAAATAACAAGTTTTGGACTAAAACGATTGAAGATCGACGGAAGACTGACGTCTTCGGTGTTCCCGTCCAGTAGCACCTGAGCAGCTGTATTTCGGCACGTTCCACCATCTCCATCCGTCTGCACCTTCGAGGAACTTCACAGACAGGGAAGTGCCGACCAGCGAAGCACAAATTAAGGGCTTAACTCACGACCCTAACGGGTATTAATTTTTTAAATACATATCTTTTTGTGGACTTGGGGGTTTCATTTACCCAAACCTGCCCCGTCACACTGGCGCCCAACGTGGTTAATTAATTTGTGCTTTCGCTTGGTAGTAGGTGGGTGTTTGTGTGCTTATTTTTTTTTATTTTTGTAAAACGTTTTATTTTTTTTTTGGTTGCTAGCAACTAGGGTGTACATACATATAGTACATATGAATTGAATGTGTAATTTCTATTAAGACATTGTAATTGCCATTTTTTTTTCCAATTTTAATACTCGTCTTAAGCAAACTGTCTTAGGTAAAAAATACAGTCGATGCGAAAAGTGCTAATTATATTTTCCTTTTATTAAAATATTTTGTTTTTTAATTTTATGTGTACACACTAGTTAGCTTTACTGCTTTTTATTTTTGTTTTGTGTGTGTATTTTTTTTTGATTTCACATCACTTTCATTTTTTTTGTTCGCTTTCTTGTAATCAACCAAAACGTTACGTAGTTGGTGATTGTAACAGAGGGAATAATAGTAGTATATTTTTTTGCTTTTCTGTTCAACTCTTACCCAACATTTTTTTTTAATTTTAAATTGATTATGGCATATCCCGTAAAATTTTTGTCATTACAAAAAGCGGAGCTAGAGTATGAAGTGTTCATCAGAGGTTCTACTCCTGCCTCGACGGTTCAGGAGCTACGTAAGCAAATAGCTAAAGTAGGTCCATTGTTTCCATCGGAGGATATTTTAGATAGTCCTTTTGAACCGTCGGATGATTTGAAGGGTGTTGGAGAAGTACTCACTAAAGTTAAAAATTATTTGGAATCTGACTTAAGCCAAAATACCTTGATGCGAGCTCAAAACCTGTTGCATCATTTATACCACCGCATTAACCGCATTGTTAGCGAAGAGGATACAGATGCGCTTTATGATGCAAGTGTTACACAATTTAAATTTTTATTTGAACAGTACAAATCTCTTAAAGATAAAGGAACAGATGTTTTAACTTCCACTGCTAATGTAGAATCTTTACATTCTCAGCTTCCCTTGAACATCTCTGTTACTTGTGACCGTGGTAGTTTCAGTGATATTGGCAAACTTAAATATGACGGCAAAAGTTGTGTCAGAGCCTTCATAGAGCGTGTCTCTGAATATTGTGAGGCAAGAAACATCACTGGCCAAAAAATATTATCATTTGCTACAGAGATTTTCACAGGAGACGCATTGCACTGGTTTCGGAGTGTTAGAAGTCAGGTGTCGGAATGGGAGGAATTAATAGTTTTATTGAAAAAGGACTTCGACCAATCTGACTATGATTACAGATTGCTTAATGAAATCCGCTCTAGAACTCAAGGAGAATTAGAAAATATTACTATTTATTTATCTGTCATGTCTGGACTATTTTCGCGTTTATCGAAAAACCTTTCAGAAGATGACCAACTAGAAATAATTCTCCATAATATTCGCCCTTGCTACGCTAGCACTTTAGCTTCAGTTACTGAAATAAAGACGATCGAATGCTTGCGATCTTTGTGTCGAAATTTTGAAAATATCCAAGCACGTCTTGCAAACTTTAAAGAACCTCCGGTTTCGACAAATGACACCCTGGCTCCTGAATTTTCATATAAAGGCAATGCTAGTAAAACCAAATTTTTTAATAAACCTAACAATAATATTTACAAACAAAAATACGATCAAATTTCAAATAATAGAACTAATAACGACAATATAACAACTAAATATAACACTAATCCTAACGTAAATAAATTTAATTATAATCATAGTTATGTACATGCAATCGATGTTCCTAAGGTTCGTTACTGCCCTCGTTGTCGAGTAAACTCACATAATTTTCGACAATGCACTGCCAATAAAGACCAAATACTGTGTTTTAAGTGCGGTCGTAAAGATGTTAAGACACCGAATTGCCCAGATTGTAATATGAATCAGCCGTCTAATTCAAAAAACTAGGTAAGCCGAATTGTAACCGTTCATTATATAGTAATAACTTCGATAAAACTGATTGGTTAAAATGGCTTCAAACAGTCACATTATTTTTTAAAAGTTATTATACAACGGCTACAATTCAATATATTAATAAACCTTTTAATGATTCGAGACCATATGTTACCATTAATATTAATAACATACCTATTATGGGCCTTTTGGATTCAGGTTCCGCTATTACTATTTTAGGCAAAAATTTTCATAAAACTTTAGAACAGCATGGTTTTACTCTAGTTAAAGATCACTGTTTTTCAGTAATGGCTGCAGGCGGTCAATCTTTACATAGCATTGGTTATATTGATATTCCCGTTAATTTTGAAAATCAGTTTCACATTATTAAAGCTATTGTCGTCCCTGATGTTGAAACTCCTCTTATTTTAGGTGTTGACTTCTGGCGCAAATTTCAGATTTGTCCCAAATATTTAGGTAGCATCACATATAACATAGACAATGCTAACGCTGAGCCTCAGGCCAAGACTCTTATTCATGGCTATGAGACATTGACCGAATCTGAAAAGTTGATTGCGGGTAATATCATTGAACAGTTTAATGAGATTTCGTTTGAACGCAGAGGTCTCGGTGTAACAAGTTTGATTACTCATCGTATTGACACTGGAGACTCTCAACCTGTCCGGCAGCGATATTATCGCTTGTCCCCTGAAAAGCAACGCATCCTGGTCGAACAAGTCGACGAGATGCTAGTTCTAGACGTAGTGGAGCATTGTGAGAGTGCCTGGTCTTCCCGGTTCTCTTAGTTACGAAGAAAAACGGTCAACCCAGGTTTTGTCTTGACAGTCGCAAGCTGAATTCGGTAACGAAAAAGGACGCCTACAATCTACCCTACATATCGGAGATTCTTGATAATCTTCGGGATGCACGCTACCTTAGCAGTATAGATCTTTCAAAATCTTTCTGGCAAATAAATATTGCTCCTGAAGACCGAGATAAGACGGCATTCTACGTACCAGGTCGAGGAACGCTTAGATTTAAGAGAACCGCGTTCGGCTTAACCAACGCGCCTGCTACTCAACAGCGTTTGGTGGATATCTTGTTTGGTGAATTTGGTAACAATGTCTTCGCCTATTTAGATGACATTATCATCGTTAGCACCGATTTTAATAGTCACGTGACCCTCCTATTGCGCGTCTTAGAAAAATTAAAACACGCCAATCTCACAGTGAACCTCGAAAAGTGCAAATTCTTTCGCAGTCAGCTGAAATACCTTGGGTATGTGGTCGATAGTTGTGGATTACGGACCGATCCCGAGAAGGTAGAAGCTATCTTGAGCTATCCGACACCTACTTGTCGGAAAGACCTTAAGCGCTTTCTCGGGACAGCTACTTGGTACCGTCGATTCGTCCCTAATTTTAGTACCATCGCAGGCCCCTTAAATAGGTTAACTTCCAACAAGAAAGGCTTTCCGCCCTTCAAGTGGACACCTGAAGCTGACGACGCTTTTCAAAAATTGAAGGAGTGTTTGGTTTCCGCTCCTGTTCTCACCTGCCCTGATTATAATGAGCCGTTTGAGGTGCATACTGATGCAAGCAACTTTGGTGTTGGTGCTATGCTTACTCAAACGAAGGATGGCAAGGAACACCCAATTGCCTATATGAGTAGGTCACTTACAGCGGCAGAGAGAAATTATAGTATCACGGAGCGAGAAACCTTGGCCGTTATCACTGCACTTGAGCACTGGCGGTGTTATTTAGAGAATGGAAAAACCTTCACAGTCTATACTGATCACAGTGCTTTAAAATGGTTCCTTTCCCTAAATAACCCGACAGGCCGATTGGCTCGGTGGGGAGTTCGCCTATCATCATTTGATTTCGAACTCAAACACCGTCGTGGGGTCGATAACGTAATCCCCGATGCACTTTCAAGAGCTGTCCCCCTAGGTGCTATTAGCGCTTCCGATTTAAGCGACACTAAGGACGACTGGTACAAGTCCATATTTAATGGCTGTACTAATCGCCCACAACATTATCCAAACTTTTTAATTAAAGATAGCATTCTGTACAGATTAACTAAAAGTAAACATAATTTACTCGACGAATTTTCGTGGAAGGTAGTAGTCCCTTATGAATTGCGCGAGAAGGTTTTGGCTGAAAATCATTCTGACCCAATAGCTGCACATATGGGCGTTTTTAAAACCTATAATCGCCTTGCGCTGCGTTATTTTTGGCCAGGGATGCATAAAGACGTTGTCAAATTTGTCGCCTCATGTGATAAGTGCCTCCAGTACAAGTCACCAAACCACCAAACGTTAGGTGAGATGGGTCGCCCCAAACAGTGTTCTCGTCCTTTCCAAATGTTGTCCATAGACCTAATGGGTCCCTTACCTACTACGCGTAAATTAAACTCATATATATTAGTTATTACTTGTTGTTTTTCTAAATTTTGTCTTGTGTATCCAATTAAAAAAGCTACTTCAAATATAATCATTAAAATTCTGGAAGAATCTGTTTTTCTTGTTCATGGTATACCGCAAACAATTTTTCTAGATAATGGTTCTCAATTTATTAGCCATGATACTATTGCATTTTTTAAAAAGTATAATATTCCTAACATATACTATACCCCAAAATATACGCCGCAAATTAATACCGTAGAGCGCTATAATAGGACTATTATTACCTGCATATCAACCTACGTCGATAACGATCATCGAACTTGGGACATTTTTATTCCAAAAGTTCAATTCGCAATAAATAACTCAGTAAACGAAGCTACTGCTTTTACTCCATCTTTTCTAGTCTACGGAAGAGAACTCGTCACCTGTGGTTCTCATTATACAGACACAGAGTTAGGGGATGAGATTTTGTTTTTGCCTAGGGATATTTATGCGGAAAACTTAGGTAGTCTTTCAATTATTTTTAATGACGTTCAGGCCAAGCTCTGGCATGCTCATGCCAAAAATGCAGCGCATTATAATTTGCGTCGTAAGCCAGCCGAATTCGATGTGGGTGATGTTGTCTTAAAACGTGCTTATGTCTTAAGTGATAAGGACAAGTACTTCAGTAAGAAACTTGCGCCCAAATTTATTAAATGTCGCGTCACTCATAAAAAGTCACCTCTAGTTTACGAATTAGAAGATATGAGAGGCAAAGATATAGGTACATGGCATATTAAAGACTTGAAATTAGTAAAAAGAAATGTATAAATTAAAAAACAAACATAACTTTAATCTGCCCTTAGTTTTATTTATTCGTGCAAACTTTAACCTCCAATGTCATAAAACATCTTAATAAACTTGATTTGTACTGGCTACCTGTTCATTATTAACAGGCACACTTGGATTGTTTGGTTGCAACAATAAATAAAGTAATTATTGCTGCCCTTTTGATAGCGTGAAATATGATGATATTTTGATTGTGAAAATGCAAACAGTAACCTAAGTTTAATGCGGATTTTATTATAAGAATAAAATCCTTGGCGATGCGAGGGGGTATTGTAACGTTGCACGTTCATAAGATTAAATTACTTACAAAGTATTTTTTATTTAAAAAGGAAAATAAACATTAAACTATAAATTACATCACAAATTTCATTAAATTGGCATAAAAATTAAAAACTACTACTATTTACAAACTATAATTATAAAATGTTCTGAACTTATTCTTAATATAATATAACTTATTCTAAAACGAGTAAAATCAGATTTCTTTAAGATGCATATAAATAATAAATATTAACTCATTATAGTTAACCTACGAATAACACGAAATGTTCTTACGTGTTGTGTGTACGCTGGTACCATAAACCGCTTCCATTGTTTCGATGCGAGACACTATTTTATGTTGAGCGCCCGCGTCATTCGCTTTGCATACGGTGCACAGTTGAGATTCCAATAGCCGACAGCAAAGACATATCGTTCCAGCAACGACTTTTAAATTTGTCTTTTGGCCTCTTTTCAATTTCGAAATTATTTAATTAGAAGTATAATAACGCACATTTTGCGTCGTTAAATAAGTGTTTTCTTCCCCAAATTGGGTAAGTGATGAACAGACAGTTATTATGTACTTAGTGTTTCGCTTAAAGCTATTTGTTGTATTCATTTCTGATAATTATATTTGATTGTATTTATTTCAGAATTAATGTAGATTCTCATATTTTTTCATAATGTTTAATGATTTGCATAAATACGAGGCTTCATTGTTCTATAGTAACATTATTAAAATTTCTACCTTCGATTAATTAAAAATATCACTTTGTAACTTATAATTCAGTTTAATCATTTATAACATTTAAATAATATTAGTTTAACAGCCTCATTAAATTAATCAATATAAATATTGTAAATTCCACTCTGCTTTCTTTAAAATAAAGCCACTTCACCAGCCTCTGGTCACTCCCTTTTGTGTTCTTCGTATGATGGCCAGAAGGAACTTAATGGTGGACGTGTTCTAATGCTGGACTTTACTAATTCCAGGGAACAAGTTTTGGAATAAAAAAAAATAACAAGTTTTGGACTAAAACGATTGAAGATCGACGGAAGACTGACGTCTTCGGTGTTCCCGTCCAGTAGCACCTGAGCAGCTGTATTTCGGCACGTTCCACCATCTCCATCCGTCTGCACCTTCGAGGAACTTCACAGACAGGGAAGTGCCGACCAGCGAAGCACAAATTAAGGGCTTAACTCACGACCCTAACGGGTATTAATTTTTTAAATACATATCTTTTTGTGGACTTGGGGGTTTCATTTACCCAAACCTGCCCCGTCACACTGGCGCCCAACGTGGTTAATTAATTTGTGCTTTCGCTTGGTAGTAGGTGGGTGTTTGTGTGCTTATTTTTTTTTATTTTTGTAAAACGTTTTATTTTTTTTTTTGGTTGCTAGCAACTAGGGTGTACATACATATAGTACATATGAATTGAATGTGTAATTTCTATTAAGACATTGTAATTGCCATTTTTTTTTCCAATTTTAATACTCGTCTTAAGCAAACTGTCTTAGGTAAAAAATACAGTCGATGCGAAAAGTGCTAATTATATTTTCCTTTTATTAAAATATTTTGTTTTTTAATTTTATGTGTACACACTAGTTAGCTTTACTGCTTTTTATTTTTGTTTTGTGTGTGTATTTTTTTTTGATTTCACATCACTTTCATTTTTTTTGTTCGCTTTCTTGTAATCAACCAAAACGTTACGTAGTTGGTGATTGTAACAGAGGGAATAATAGTAGTATATTTTTTTGCTTTTCTGTTCAACTCTTACCCAACATTTTTTTTTAATTTTAAATTGATTATGGCATATCCCGTAAAATTTTTGTCATTACAAAAAGCGGAGCTAGAGTATGAAGTGTTCATCAGAGGTTCTACTCCTGCCTCGACGGTTCAGGAGCTACGTAAGCAAATAGCTAAAGTAGGTCCATTGTTTCCATCGGAGGATATTTTAGATAGTCCTTTTGAACCGTCGGATGATTTGAAGGGTGTTGGAGAAGTACTCACTAAAGTTAAAAATTATTTGGAATCTGACTTAAGCCAAAATACCTTGATGCGAGCTCAAAACCTGTTGCATCATTTATACCACCGCATTAACCGCATTGTTAGCGAAGAGGATACAGATGCGCTTTATGATGCAAGTGTTACACAATTTAAATTTTTATTTGAACAGTACAAATCTCTTAAAGATAAAGGAACAGATGTTTTAACTTCCACTGCTAATGTAGAATCTTTACATTCTCAGCTTCCCTTGAACATCTCTGTTACTTGTGACCGTGGTAGTTTCAGTGATATTGGCAAACTTAAATATGACGGCAAAAGTTGTGTCAGAGCCTTCATAGAGCGTGTCTCTGAATATTGTGAGGCAAGAAACATCACTGGCCAAAAAATATTATCATTTGCTACAGAGATTTTCACAGGAGACGCATTGCACTGGTTTCGGAGTGTTAGAAGTCAGGTGTCGGAATGGGAGGAATTAATAGTTTTATTGAAAAAGGACTTCGACCAATCTGACTATGATTACAGATTGCTTAATGAAATCCGCTCTAGAACTCAAGGAGAATTAGAAAATATTACTATTTATTTATCTGTCATGTCTGGACTATTTTCGCGTTTATCGAAAAACCTTTCAGAAGATGACCAACTAGAAATAATTCTCCATAATATTCGCCCTTGCTACGCTAGCACTTTAGCTTCAGTTACTGAAATAAAGACGATCGAATGCTTGCGATCTTTGTGTCGAAATTTTGAAAATATCCAAGCACGTCTTGCAAACTTTAAAGAACCTCCGGTTTCGACAAATGACACCCTGGCTCCTGAATTTTCATATAAAGGCAATGCTAGTAAAACCAAATTTTTTAATAAACCTAACAATAATATTTACAAACAAAAATACGATCAAATTTCAAATAATAGAACTAATAACGACAATATAACAACTAAATATAACACTAATCCTAACGTAAATAAATTTAATTATAATCATAGTTATGTACATGCAATCGATGTTCCTAAGGTTCGTTACTGCCCTCGTTGTCGAGTAAACTCACATAATTTTCGACAATGCACTGCCAATAAAGACCAAATACTGTGTTTTAAGTGCGGTCGTAAAGATGTTAAGACACCGAATTGCCCAGATTGTAATATGAATCAGCCGTCTAATTCAAAAAACTAGGTAAGCCGAATTGTAACCGTTCATTATATAGTAATAACTTCGATAAAACTGATTGGTTAAAATGGCTTCAAACAGTCACATTATTTTTTAAAAGTTATTATACAACGGCTACAATTCAATATATTAATAAACCTTTTAATGATTCGAGACCATATGTTACCATTAATATTAATAACATACCTATTATGGGCCTTTTGGATTCAGGTTCCGCTATTACTATTTTAGGCAAAAATTTTCATAAAACTTTAGAACAGCATGGTTTTACTCTAGTTAAAGATCACTGTTTTTCAGTAATGGCTGCAGGCGGTCAATCTTTACATAGCATTGGTTATATTGATATTCCCGTTAATTTTGAAAATCAGTTTCACATTATTAAAGCTATTGTCGTCCCTGATGTTGAAACTCCTCTTATTTTAGGTGTTGACTTCTGGCGCAAATTTCAGATTTGTCCCAAATATTTAGGTAGCATCACATATAACATAGACAATGCTAACGCTGAGCCTCAGGCCAAGACTCTTATTCATGGCTATGAGACATTGACCGAATCTGAAAAGTTGATTGCGGGTAATATCATTGAACAGTTTAATGAGATTTCGTTTGAACGCAGGGGTCTCGGTGTAACAAGTTTGATTACTCATCGTATTGACACTGGAGACTCTCAACCTGTCCGGCAGCGATATTATCGCTTGTCCCCTGAAAAGCAACGCATCCTGGTCGAACAAGTCGACGAGATGCTAGTTCTAGACGTAGTGGAGCATTGTGAGAGTGCCTGGTCTTCCCCGGTCCTCTTAGTTACGAAGAAAAACGGTCAACCCAGGTTTTGTCTTGACAGTCGCAAGCTGAATTCGGTAACGAAAAAGGACGCCTACAATCTACCCTACATATCGGAGATTCTTGATAATCTTCGGGATGCACGCTACCTTAGCAGTATAGATCTTTCAAAATCTTTCTGGCAAATAAATATTGCTCCTGAAGACCGAGATAAGACGGCATTCTACGTACCAGGTCGAGGAACGCTTAGATTTAAGAGAACCGCGTTCGGCTTAACCAACGCGCCTGCTACTCAACAGCGTTTGGTGGATATCTTGTTTGGTGAATTTGGTAACAATGTCTTCGCCTATTTAGATGACATTATCATCGTTAGCACCGATTTTAATAGTCACGTGACCCTCCTATTGCGCGTCTTAGAAAAATTAAAACACGCCAATCTCACAGTGAACCTCGAAAAGTGCAAATTCTTTCGCAGTCAGCTGAAATACCTTGGGTATGTGGTCGATAGTTGTGGATTACGGACCGATCCCGAGAAGGTAGAAGCTATCTTGAGCTATCCGACACCTACTTGTCGGAAAGACCTTAAGCGCTTTCTCGGGACAGCTACTTGGTACCGTCGATTCGTCCCTAATTTTAGTACCATCGCAGGCCCCTTAAATAGGTTAACTTCCAACAAGAAAGGCTTTCCGCCCTTCAAGTGGACACCTGAAGCTGACGACGCTTTTCAAAAATTGAAGGAGTGTTTGGTTTCCGCTCCTGTTCTCACCTGCCCTGATTATAATGAGCCGTTTGAGGTGCATACTGATGCAAGCAACTTTGGTGTTGGTGCTATGCTTACTCAAACGAAGGATGGCAAGGAACACCCAATTGCCTATATGAGTAGGTCACTTACAGCGGCAGAGAGAAATTATAGTATCACGGAGCGAGAAACCTTGGCCGTTATCACTGCACTTGAGCACTGGCGGTGTTATTTAGAGAATGGAAAAACCTTCACAGTCTATACTGATCACAGTGCTTTAAAATGGTTCCTTTCCCTAAATAACCCGACAGGCCGATTGGCTCGGTGGGGAGTTCGCCTATCATCATTTGATTTCGAACTCAAACACCGTCGTGGGGTCGATAACGTAATCCCCGATGCACTTTCAAGAGCTGTCCCCCTAGGTGCTATTAGCGCTTCCGATTTAAGCGACACTAAGGACGACTGGTACAAGTCCATATTTAATGGCTGTACTAATCGCCCACAACATTATCCAAACTTTTTAATTAAAGATAGCATTCTGTACAGATTAACTAAAAGTAAACATAATTTACTCGACGAATTTTCGTGGAAGGTAGTAGTCCCTTATGAATTGCGCGAGAAGGTTTTGGCTGAAAATCATTCTGACCCAATAGCTGCACATATGGGCGTTTTTAAAACCTATAATCGCCTTGCGCTGCGTTATTTTTGGCCAGGGATGCATAAAGACGTTGTCAAATTTGTCGCCTCATGTGATAAGTGCCTCCAGTACAAGTCACCAAACCACCAAACGTTAGGTGAGATGGGTCGCCCCAAACAGTGTTCTCGTCCTTTCCAAATGTTGTCCATAGACCTAATGGGTCCCTTACCTACTACGCGTAAATTAAACTCATATATATTAGTTATTACTTGTTGTTTTTCTAAATTTTGTCTTGTGTATCCAATTAAAAAAGCTACTTCAAATATAATCATTAAAATTCTGGAAGAATCTGTTTTTCTTGTTCATGGTATACCGCAAATAATTTTTCTAGATAATGGTTCTCAATTTATTAGCCATGATACTATTGCATTTTTTAAAAAGTATAATATTCCTAACATATACTATACCCCAAAATATACGCCGCAAATTAATACCGTAGAGCGCTATAATAGGACTATTATTACCTGCATATCAACCTACGTCGATAACGATCATCGAACTTGGGACATTTTTATTCCAAAAGTTCAATTCGCAATAAATAACTCAGTAAACGAAGCTACTGCTTTTACTCCATCTTTTCTAGTCTACGGAAGAGAACTCGTCACCTGTGGTTCTCATTATACAGACACAGAGTTAGGGGATGAGATTTTGTTTTTGCCTAGGGATATTTATGCGGAAAACTTAGGTAGTCTTTCAATTATTTTTAATGACGTTCAGGCCAAGCTCTGGCATGCTCATGCCAAAAATGCAGCGCATTATAATTTGCGTCGTAAGCCAGCCGAATTCGATGTGGGTGATGTTGTCTTAAAACGTGTTTATGTCTTAAGTGATAAGGACAAGTACTTCAGTAAGAAACTTGCGCCCAAATTTATTAAATGTCGCGTCACTCATAAAAAGTCACCTCTAGTTTACGAATTAGAAGATATGAGAGGCAAAGATATAGGTACATGGCATATTAAAGACTTGAAATTAGTAAAAAGAAATGTATAAATTAAAAAACAAACATAACTTTAATCTGCCCTTAGTTTTATTTATTCGTGCAAACTTTAACCTCCAATGTCATAAAACATCTTAATAAACTTGATTTGTACTGGCTACCTGTTCATTATTAACAGGCACACTTGGATTGTTTGGTTGCAACAATAAATAAAGTAATTATTGCTGCCCTTTTGATAGCGTGAAATATGATGATATTTTGATTGTGAAAATGCAAACAGTAACCTAAGTTTAATGCGGATTTTATTATAAGAATAAAATCCTTGGCGATGCGAGGGGGTATTGTAACGTTGCACGTTCATAAGATTAATTTACTTACAAAGTATTTTTTATTTAAAAAGGAAAATAAACATTAAACTATAAATTACATCACAAATTTCATTAAATTGACATAAAAATTAAAAACTACTACTATTTACAAACTATAATTATAAAATGTTCTGAACTTATTCTTAATATAATATAACTTATTCTAAAACGAGTAAAATCAGATTTCTTTAAGATGCATATAAATAATAAATATTAACTCATTATAGTTAACCTACGAATAACACGAAATGTTCTTACGTGTTGTGTGTACGCTGGTACCATAAACCGCTTCCATTGTTTCGATGCGAGACACTATTTTATGTTGAGCGCCCGCGTCATTCGCTTTGCATACGGTGCACAGTTGAGATTCCAATAGCCGACAGCAAAGACATATCGTTCCAGCAACGACTTTTAAATTTGTCTTTTGGCCTCTTTTCAATTTCGAAATTATTTAATTAGAAGTATAATAACGCACATTTTGCGTCGTTAAATAAGTGTTTTCTTCCCCAAATTGGGTAAGTGATGAACAGACAGTTATTATGTACTTAGTGTTTCGCTTAAAGCTATTTGTTGTATTCATTTCTGATAATTATATTTGATTGTATTTATTTCAGAATTAATGTAGATTCTCATATTTTTTCATAATGTTTAATGATTTGCATAAATACGAGGCTTCATTGTTCTATAGTAACATTATTAAAATTTCTACCTTCGATTAATTAAAAATATCACTTTGTAACTTATAATTCAGTTTAATCATTTATAACATTTAAATAATATTAGTTTAACAGCCTCATTAAATTAATCAATATAAATATTGTAAATTCCACTCTGCTTTCTTTAAAATAAAGCCACTTCACCAGCCTCTGGTCACTCCCTTTTGTGTTCTTCGTGTGATGGCCAGAAGGAACTTAATGGTGGACGTGTTCTAATGCTGGACTTTACTAATTCCAGGGAACAAGTTTTGGAATAAAAAAAAATAACAAGTTTTGGACTAAAACGATTGAAGATCGACGGAAGACTGACGTCTTCGGTGTTCCCGTCCAGTAGCACCTGAGCAGCTGTATTTCGGCACGTTCCACCATCTCCATCCGTCTGCACCTTCGAGGAACTTCACAGACAGGGAAGTGCCGACCAGCGAAGCACAAATTAAGGGCTTAACTCACGACCCTAACGGGTATTAATTTTTTAAATACATATCTTTTTGTGGACTTGGGGGTTTCATTTACCCAAACCTGCCCCGTCACAACCAAGTGCATAATTTTTTTCTTGTGCCTTTTGACCTTGTACACCATCAGCTAGACGCTGTACAAGGTATAAGATTCAACTTTGTGTTTTATGGTCGTTCGCTTGCGATTGCCCGCATATGCCTAACAGAACGCTGTATCACTACTGCTGCGGGTTTGCATCGCGATTGTGGCTACAAAATGTTGCATATTCTAAGATTTCAGAAATTTTTTTTTAATGTTGATTCGTAGTTGTCAGCAGTGAATTAAGACTACTTTGGTTGATAAGTCAAAGATTTCATCGGGGTCGATAAAAGCTCAGTGGCCGCAAGGTCAACACGATATGAAGACAAGGGTTCAAACCCCGCCCGAGACGGTTTTTTTCCCTGTTGTTTTATTTCATTTTTCACTTAAGTAGCCGTTGGCAAAAAATATTTTTTTACCAGGAAGCCCTGTTTACTTGATTCGTTCGGAAAGGAAGAAGAATAATAGGATCAAGACAACATGCACTATACCTCACCCATAGGTCACGGCCTCGGGCTTCTTTGTGTAGATAAGCCGATTTAACAAGCTTTTTTATTTCATTGTGGCGGCCACAATACCGCCGGATCAAGCTGCGGCACATGATGAATTTTTGTAACACCCGCTTTACCGAGTCATGCCCGAGCCATAAGGTGGTCGCACATTACAGTGACTAGTCGCCGCCTCTCCGCTCCGAATCGACTCGCGGTAACATTATAATCTTAAAACGTGTTAGTGCTATGAATCACCACCACCTTAATTAAGTTCACCGCCATAGTTGTAATTAAGACTAACTTATTGTTATGTTCGATATTCAAAATGTTGGGGCTCGCTTCTATTTCCGGCCGTCAAATTATCGTCACTTTGACACCATTGTACGATGGACGGCGTTCACCTTTGATATGAAGACATGTTTATTATGAGCACAGTATTACAGATAGGTAAAGTATTGTTCTTCACAGACATCGTGTATCGCAACTAACTGGCAGTGCGGTCCACACAATTATTTTTACCCTGAAGGGGTGAAATAGGGGTTGCAAGTTTGTATGGACTTTTTTTAAATTAGCAACGATTTTGATAAAACTTGAGATTCATGCTCTTTAAAACATTTAATTGAACACGTGTTTCATAATTTATTGGAATTCATCCCATTAGGGTGCAAAATAGAGTTATTTCTAAATCTGCTCTAATTTCTATGAAATTGATTATTCGAGCTCCTAAATATAAATAACAATCTTCTATATGATAGGCTACAAAATTATTATACGGGAAATATAAAATTCCCACGGGAAAACAATATAACGCGGGCTAAGCCGCGAGCGGAAAGCTAGTAAGTACAATATAAATCTCACATTTCAACGCCTTACTGTTAGTTGAATTAGTCAAGTTGCGTTGTGACGTTGTAGTGGACGAACACCTTTATTATACAAAGCTATAATTATAATGAAAAAATGTCTGAAGAGAATACAGAATCAAAAAAACGTTTTTGGCCTGCTAATTGTGATTGATCACAGTGAACCGTCCGCCTGAAAGAATGAAGGCTATAAAACGCCTAAATTCACTTGATAAAAAAGACATTGCTACGTAATGAAAAAGGAAAAGGCATGATGTTAGGTATACATTTAATTGTATAAATTAGACTTCGGCATAGTCCGTGTTAGTAAATAATGTCGAACAAAACAAAAGACCGGATGGAGGCTCTGTACCAAGGTCGCCTGTTTGGGTCCCTCCGTCTTACCTATTTCTGCCACAAAGCCCCATTGCTTGCATTGCTGTGTTCAGGTTTGAAGGGTGAGATATGGCAGAGAAATTAATAGGTACCGTGATTTAGCATCTTAGGTCACAAGTTGGCAACGTACACTGTGGTTCTTGTGGGTGTGTTGCAGATTTGCCGCGAATCCCACAAGAGCCACATGTTTTATATGTGACTGTTACCACTTACCATCAGGTGGGCAGCATGCTTGTTTGCCAACTTTGTTGTATAAAAAAACCTTAACGGATTGACACTAACAGAGTTACAGCTATAGATATGACTATAGGTTTATTCTTGAAACTAATTCCAATCCATTGGTATTGTGATATGACAACGTACTCTTGAGTTTTATAACAACACAAGGAAGCTTTTGGCCTTTATCTCACAGCTTCATCTCTTCGACTGATGAACTGGCTGTCATACCTCGAATTGTCGGAACACAACAATATTTTAATTTTTTAGCTCAATTAGCAAGCAAGTTACCCATCTGATGGTAAGTGCCTACAGTCGCCAATAGCACATGTAGTTTTTTAAGATGAGATAAGATATTTATTTCGCTAGAATGTGGTACCTACATAATAGGTACAGAATAGAATGTGGAACATAATATACTTTAAAATAAATTTTACAGTATCAGACACATTCACCAGAACTGGCATTCAACATTTTTTTTAATAATTTAATATGATTAACAATAATTTCGGTGAATATATTATTACTATGTTATACTATATTTCTATATTAGTCAGAGTTTAACAAATTTCATAAATACAATTACACAACAATTTTCATAAATAATGTCAATATCTACTTAAGCTTAAATTCTAGATATAGGTACTTTAACACTGTAGAAACAATTTTCAACAAGTCAGGTCTTAGGCCTTATTTTCTAATAAGACATGCAAATCTACAACCGCTAAAAGGACACCAACGAATGTTGCCAACTTGTGACAAGTCAAGTCAAAGTATCCAGTAATTTCACTGCCTGTCTTCAAACCGGAACACAGCAAAGAAAGCACCGCTGCTTGGCAGCAGAAATAGGTAAGATAGAGGTACTCATGGTAAAGTCTCTCTTTGGTGTTGTTTTTTCTATGGCGGCAAACTTGTAGGACGGTAATAGTCAGGCGGTCTTAGAAGCCAACAGACCAAACCAAGCAGAAAACGCTCGGGCTATGGTCTAGATTTCACTACATGATCTAATATGAAATGATGAGGTCCGTAGAACTAAAGTGGCAGTAGGCAGGATACAGGCTCACAGGACTGACGGCCGTTGGGCCGAAATGGCCCCCCACAAGTGGGACCACAGATTTAATAAGATCGCGGGAAGCCGCTGAATGCGGAAGGCGCAGGCAGGACCGATCGGTTTGTAGATCCTTAGGGGAAGCCTATGTGTAGTAGTGGTCGTCTGTTGCCTGAAAATATGATGATGATAATGATAGCCAGCATCATATTGGATCCGTATTCAGTATTGTGGGGATCTTGAGTGACGTAAATAAAACAAAAAATCCGCACAAGACAAGGGTATCCATTAATAGGGTCTGCTTGGCAAAGGACAACCCAAATTGTCCTTTGGGAAAGTCTATATCCACACACCAGTCATGTAGCTAGGATAATTATAATATCGTATGATACATTTCGAAATCAGGACATTTATGAAGTCCTGGTAAAAGGGGTAATGATAAAATCATGTACATACAAACCGCCATGTTGATTTTTTAAAATATTAGACACGTATTTTTTATTCATGACGTGGAATCATTTACATGTGTTTTGTTCTTTTCTAATTTCGATATCTTTTTGAATTGATACTTTGCCTAAGCCCCCAGTACTGACGAGATTAACCTAATCTAAGGAATTTTGCAATATAAAAATGTTCCAGTGCAATCATCCTAGGATTTTTGCAGTCGTTCTGATTGCGCGATTATCCTACGACATACTTATATCAAATAACACCTAATCCACAAATTTATCACCTTCAATAATACCAATACAAGGTTATTTTTGGACGCCTCGCCAATTTTTTACCTGTCATTCTATTACGGTAATACAACCAACTTTTTTCACATTTTTTTGTTTTAACTTTTCCGTAAGTAAACTTAAATGATGGTCATTTGTTTCTTATTTGCTCACAGTGCCCAGCGCGAGGTCGCTGAATTATCAATGATAGGTATTTGTATACACTAAAGATTTTTAGCCAGTTCTGGGACACGGAGGACGATATTGAGCACACGTGCCTAGAAATGAATCCATTTATATTAGGTAATTTCTTTATATTATATTCAATTTTGCGGGGTGTCCAAAAATAACCCTGTATATGAATAACTTCGCTTTGTTTACATATTTTTAATGGCATCAAAGTATTTATCAAACATACCGAGCAAGCCTTAGCAATCATATTTTAGACATTACTCACCATCCACTTCGCCGGGACAATAACGGAATTATTGTGTCAAAATGACGGCCCGTGACGACGGTCGTATACCTACAAAAGACGTAAACAAAGGAATGTGTCCTCCCCGTGAAATATTACGAGACTCGCAAAAAATAAATGCACCTAAATTATTGTTGAATAATTATCAATTTTACCCTCAAGATCCAAATAAGGAACATGCAATATTTTTATTTTTGCGTTTATTGTAAAGAATCCCTTGTAGAATAGATCACAAGTATGATAAACATTAAAATAATAAATTTTATTGCAATAAAATGCAGTCTGAAACTAACAGTTTCAAATTTCGCGCTAAAACGGGCCTACAGTTCTGATGACGTCACTCCTGTCTGTCACTCATTCGTCGCTAACGAATATCATAGAGAAAGTTTCCATTTGTTTCAAATTACTTATTTTAAATGGACTATCCATCACTATAAGATATAAGATAGTCAGAAAAATGCAATTATTGCTCTGAAAAAAGGGGTTATGGGACATCTGGCCCACGCAAAAACTGGTCTGCGGGCCAAATGTCAACTTTTTAAAATGTGCATGGGTAGATTCGCCCAGACCAGTTTCGAAGAACTGGCCAGATGTCTCCTATTAAAAACTAAAGGGATATTTCGGCCATATCGTATAATTATACTTTAAATAAAATATCTAATTTCCGTAAACCTTCACATCATATGAAAATAATTAAATTTTAATAAAAAAATCATCGTAAAATAACAAACTTATAAATACAGTTTTTATACAACTAAGTATTAATTATGTATATAGGTCTGATTTCAATTAAGTATATTGTATATTACATTATGTATTTTACAAATTACATACTTTTTCTATGCAGTGCCCTACGCTGATTTCCTGGTCCACTAATTCCTTTAAAATAGTCGCAATCCGAATATTTGTTAATTTAGTTACTTCCTTTTTCTTAAGACGGTTGGATTCATGTTTTATACCAATGTGTCCAGCGACTTCAAAGAAGTTCCCAAATAAATTGCTTTTAACTGGACCTTCTGATCCAAAGTTGAAAAAATGATTGTAACACGATAACCTTCTTTTCGTACTTTATGCTCTTAATGAAACACTAAAACTTTACTGTAATTTAATACTTTACCTACCGCAGAAGTTTAGTTCCTTTCATTTCTGCACTCGAAAACACGGCACTTTTTAACAAAAAAGTTACTACCATCTCGACACTAACTCTCGGTAGGTTTCTGGGGTCTATTTTTATACAACCGACTACCATTTTTTTACATAAAAATGTAAAAAAATTCGTAAAAATAATGTCTACCCTTACATCTGACGAGACATAAAACACGAGTGACGTCACTAGTCGCTGATTGGTAGATCAAGGTGCGTTCCGTTTCGCGTATTTTTCATCCGCAATTTTTTGCGGCAATTTGTTGCCATCATTCTTATTTTAGGTTTTTATAACATTTTAATTACAAATCGTTCATAAATATTACATTTGTATCTTCCCTATTATGAATGGAAAAAATATAAATATAATAATGTTTTCATTGTCCACCTAAAATATGTATTTAGCACGGCGAAGTCACATATTTTGACTAAGGTGTAGAGTTTGTGAAATTAGGGCTTGTAGAGTTAGGGCGTGAGAGTTAGAAGCTTGGCTCTTCATGAGATCTGATAACTTTTTGACAGTGGAGCAATATAGTCTCGTCTTGGCAAAATTTTACATGAAAATGTTTTAAAAGGGATCGCTATTAACTAAGTTGATTTTCACATGCATTACGTTTAAAAAAAATCCATATGGTATATCCAAAAGCGAAATTTCATGTGACCGATAAGATATATTTAACTAAAACGTAAAATACAGCTTCACTGCTAACCAAAGGTATACAATAACTAATCTACAGAACCCGCCCCGTTCGGTAGCATGATGTTTGAGTCAAAGAAGGAATTTAATCAATATAGTGAAGCTATTCAAAGTGATCAGTGAACAGGAATACGGGAATAACATTCAATACATAAAAAAGACACTATTTCGTAAAAGATGATTTATGTGTACCCACTTCTTAAAATAAAAATATTTATCGTTCGCACTGATTTGCTGCATATCCAGTTCTATGTACATTCACTCCTTTATTGTAAAATTCCTCAATAAATAAGATATGAATAATACAAACAAATTGGATACAATTTAAACACATTATGGATTCCCAAAACAAAAATATGAAGTAGGTATATATTCTTGCATGTTGCTTTATAATCAAACAAAAAGATTAGCGTAAGGGCTTCATTTTAATTTCACATATCTAGTGCTTAGTCATACTGTAGTGATTTTAATGTTGTATATATTTGCGCAATGTATTATTGTGACTCAAAAGTTTGTTACAATATACTATACAATATATAGTTTTTTGAGTACCTATTATAGGTACTCAAAAAACTATAGTCCTTTACTTTTATGTGATTTTCTAGTAGACTATAGTAGTCTTCGTACTTTTATGTGATTTTTTCACTGAAATAAAATAAAATTCACTAAATGATAATTGAAGTATACGACAAAGTATCAATAGGTACCTATTGTATTAAAAAGGTCCAATACGCGCCTGTTGTATTTAAAAAACCTTTAACTCCCAATAGTTAAGAATCCTTCCATCATCAGCTCGATTCATGACTACCAGACGTAAATACCTGAATAGCTTCGGAAGAAACACGAAACATGAAATACACCTATAAAAATTAAGGGCTTTCTTCGATTTACCTGGGATCCCATCATTAGATCCTGAGTTTGGTGACAATGGGACCACCGCAGGAGTGTACGCTATCGAATACGAATAAAAAAAATTGAAAATCGGTATATAATTGGCGGCGTAATCGCGTAACATACACACAAAGACAACATATGCATCGAATTGATAACCTCCTCCTTTTTTGAAGTCGGTTAAAAAGGAAGTTCCAGGACACAAATTCAATGAAATTTTCCTATTTTGAAAATTCTATTATCCTGGATCACTTATTTCCCCTTTTAGTGGGTATAACATAAAACTTACGACCACTCTTCAAGTAACGTTTTGCGGTAACGTATGAGCTGTTTTACATAATATATACTATTTGCGCATTACTTAAGACGTTTTTTGAATCTTAATTAACCTACAAATCGAAGGAAGTAAGATATTTTGGTGCAAAAAATTTCAAAGTTGTATTATACACCGCTACTACCTTTCAGGGAAAACGCAAGATTAAAATGTTTTATTTTCATCTCTTTTGTGCTAATCTTTGCTGATGGAGTAGACCCTTGTCAAGCGTGATTAAAATTAAAACACACATAAAGCTGTGTAGTGGTTGCCAGTCTATACTAATATTATAAATGCAAAAGTGTGTCTGTCTGTTCTTTATGTTGTAACACATTTTGAATTAGCTATATCATATAGTTGTAATTGGATTGTCACTTTGTTTTTGTTAGTGGTGTTACCTATAATTAATTGTGCACTTGAATTATTACCTAATGCCAAATTTAATCATTCAAAATGAGAAAAAGCAGACGTGTCTTCAATTGTTAAAACCTCTATTCCCAGAGAGTGCTCTGTCCAACATAAACAGAAAGAACCTGTTTCGCATCTTGAAATATTGCGTTGTCAGACGTCATGCATTGTTACTATTCTTTGTGCGCCATATTACTATTGACTTACGAGCCACTACCACGGTCAAAGTTCGATGATTTATTTTGTGAAAAGAAAATGTCAACGTTAGATGGCCCCATCTAACGTTGACATTTTCTTTTCACATAATATTATAAGGGCAAATGTTACTTGGCTAGTAATAATTTGGTTTTTGACTTTAACTTAATAACATTTGCGTAATTTCTCATATTGATAATACTTAAAGTTACTATACAGTGTGTTTCTACATAAAGTGCACATACGAGGCAGGGGGCAAAATTTTAGTGATAAAAAAATAGAAAAAACATCCCACATTTTATTTGTATTTTTAGGGGCCATAAAATTTTTTTATGAACCTGACGTGCATAACTCTTGCATGAATAAACAAATATCAATGAAATAAACGCCAACGTAATCCTTAATGATTAATAGTGCTGTTAAAATACAAATTTTGACAATTATTGTCACACACAATTAATGACAGAGGATTAAAGAAAAAAAGCGTTTTTTGTTGTTCTTTTTTTATTAAATCCAATTTCGATACAAAAAAAATCATTCTATATGGTATTGCTTTCTAGTGCTTATTTCAATCTGCATCATTTCAGCTGTCAAACGCCTTATAAATTGCGTCTCTAGGTCAATTAAAACAATAGCTATGATCATTCGAAACGGGGTATTGGAGACCGCGCCGTACCGATTACTTCACAAATTTTTCTATCAGAGTCGTGATCATTGGACTTGTTTCTTCGAATTCTATGTTCGGGGGGATGGAATCACTGCCATGCTACGTAATGAACTGCCGTTATTATTAAAGGATGTTTCTTTCAATTTTTCATCACTAAAATTACCCCCTTTTGCCCCCTGCCTCGTATGTGCACTTTATGCGGAAACACACTGTACTCGTATAAGAGTGGTTAATAGTAGCTTTGATAGCTAATGCTATACCAATTGAGTATTTTTTCCTTTCTTTCGGTGGATGACTCGACTATGGGGGTTCACCGCAATCACACCTGCACCAGAAAATATAAAACTTGACTGACGGGTTGATGTAAGGACACCCGTCAATATTAGTTTTATAAAGTTACAATTTATCAAAAAACTTACATGTTAAAAATTTTGCAACAGACAGATGGTAGAAGATACAGCGGATTCAATTTTGTTCCTGCTGTTGTTCCAGCGTGACCAAACAAGCACTTTGGTGGTGCCCAAAGTAGACTCCACCACGTCGGCGTTTCACCGACTTATGTTGCTGGTTTTTATTCACCGACTACCAGCTCTTAGAAAATTGGTATTACTTACCTTGGATCCGATTGGTCTCCGTTCAGTCTGCGTATGTAGCCGGTGGACTTCCTGAGCTAGCTCGAAGGAAGTCGCGGCTCCTGAAGTTCTGCGGTGGATCCACCGGTGGAAACCGGAGCACTACAAATGCCTATTAGGCCACCACGGCTCACACACGCGACGATAAAACTTTTGCACAACACAAAGCGGGCTTTCGCACCAACAATCACTTGGTGCTCCGCGCAATACTATTTGTTATATGTTTTATTGAAAACTAAAAATCACCGCCCGCTCATAACCTATTTTAATGTCATGACAATGCGTATTCGACTCGACTGACTGACATCTTACATGCGGCCGGCCGCCACAGACTATAATGCTGTGTTGCCACTCGCTCTTCCTCGAGCGTAAACATCCCCCCGCTCCGGACAGTCCCGGACTGTCCGACAAATCAGTCTAAGGGGAGGCGAGAAAGAGTAGCGACCGCGCGCTTCAAAACAGAATCCCCAACTAGGACCTCGGCAAACCTGGGCACACCATCAGCCCCTAGAGTAAGTTGGACAATGCGTCCGCGACGCCAACGTAAGGGTGGCAGGTTTGGGTCCTTCACTAACACGAGGTCTCCAACCCTCGGTGGGTTTGTCTTATCTGACCACTTAACGCGCTGTTGCAAAATGTGTAAGTATTCAAGGTGCCAGCGGCGCCAGAAGCTCTGGGTAAGCTGCTGGAGCAACTCAAACCGCGAAAGGCGTTCTGGATTGATATCTCTATAAGGATACTCAGGCAGGGCGTTAAGTGATCTGCCTATCAAGAAATGGCCCGGCGTGAGGGCCTGCAAATCGTTCGCGTCGGTAGACAACGGACATAACGGACGCGAGTTGAGAACCGCCTCAATCTTATGAAACACCGTCGCGAGTTCCTCGAACGTGAGAATAGTCTCCCCAATAACGCGGCGAAGGTGAGTCTTGGCGGCCTTTACAATAGATTCAAAAATCCCTCCCCAGTGAGGGCAAGACGGCGGGGAGTATCGCCATGTTACCCCCCTACGGGAGAGTGTGGATCCGATCTCAATATTATTTTTATCTAAAAATTCACAAACTTCTCTTATATGTCTATCAGTGCCCTTGAAGTTCGTCTCACAATCGGACCGAATTAGAGATGGCAGTCCTCGGCGGCAAACAAATCTGCCTAACGCTGCTAAGAAAGCGTCCATGGTGAGTGCACTCACCACCTCCAAATGAACGGCTTTAGTGGCCAAACAAACAAACACACACAAGTAAGCCTTTTCAGTCTTAGCATTACGGAGTCGCGACGTTTTTATAGTGAACGGTCCCGCGAAATCAGTTCCAACTCCTAAGAAGGTCATCGATTCATTCACACGATCAGCAGGCAAATCACCCATTTGGGGCTGCATCGTCTCGGGGCGTAAACGATAGCAGGGCAGACATCGAAAGATAACAGATCGGATTATTCTTCGCGCTGACAAAATCCAAAACTCCCGTTGGAGGAGCGCGGTCAATGCATTACATCCGGCATGAGCATTCTTCACATGGCGATCAATGATCAACAATCGCACCAATGGTCCGTCCTTGGGGAGCAACAGGGGATGACGTGATCTATAAGGCAAGTTAGCGTGCCTCAATCGGCCTCCTACACGCAACAATCGATTATCATCCAGAAAGGGAGTCAAACGCAACAAGGGTCCCTTCAATTTGGACGTCCCGGTACGGAAAATCTTAAGTTCCGGTTCAAACGCTCTAGACTGGGTCATACGCACCCAATGCAAAAGAGCATCTTGGCGCTCCTGCGGAGAGAGGACCAGACACAAATCTTTGTCCTGAGGCCGGCGACAATTTCGTATAAATCTTCTTATCCAAGCGATCACGCCGAGCAACTTGTCCAGAGAACTGTAGCGGTCTAATAAAAATTCCCGCTCTGGAGCCGCCATAGTCTCGACAGCGTGAACACGCAAGCCCGGATTTGGTACCTTCACCACAGCTGGTGTGGAAGGCCAAGACGGCTGTAACAACCATTCGGGACCCCACCACAGAGTGTGGTCAATAAGCTGAGGTTCGAGGCCTGTATTTGGGATACCCGATTGGCCACAAATACTTCCAGGGAGTGGACGGAGTTCTTAATCCAACACAGGACAACCTGACTGTCGGACCAAGCAAAGAGCGACTCAAAGTCCACACTACGTCCCAGGGTGTCAACAACGTGGTTCATCAAACGAACCAGAAGAGTAGCTCCAGACAATTCTAACTTCGGAATCGTTAATCGAGTCCGAAGTGGAGCAACCTTACTCTTAGCAATTAGCAAGTGGAGCTTAACAGCTCCTCTATCATCGACCGTCCGGATATATACGACGGCTGCGTATCCACTCTCAGACGCGTCACAAAAGCCATGAAGGCTGGCCGTAAACCGTCCCTTAGGCAGTATATGTCTAGGGATACTAACACGGTTAATGTCGGGGAGAGACGACATGAAGGACTCCCAATCTCGCAGCAAACGGCCCGAGAGGGGCTCATCCCACGACACTTCGGCTGACCAAAGTTCCTGTAGGAAGCACTTCATCCAAAACACTACGGGACTAATCCAGCCATTTGGGTCAAAGGTACGAGCTACTGTAGACAAAACCAACCGTTTCGTCCAGACCTTGGGGCTTGGCAGCTCCAATCGATAGGTGAACGTGTCCTGGACAGGTCTGTATTGCACTCCCAAAACAGACAGAAAATCTGGAGTGTTGGCATTCTCAAAAATATGAGGCTCCTGCTGGTGGTCGTCTGGCAAGTCACACAAAAGCTGAGGTGAGTTGGACATCCACTTCCTCAGTTCATAACCACCAGCCCCGAGAAGAGCAATTAGTTCATCTCGCAAAATCAAGGCTTCCTCGACACTAGAGGAGCCCGTACAAATATCATCCACAAATGCATCCTCCTTGAGAACAAAGGATGCACGAGGGTATCGTAACCGCTCACGTTCAGCGAGTTCCACAAGTGAGCGAATTGCCACAAAGGGGCTCGAACGCAAACCGTATGTATTGGTGTTCAGCTCGTAGACTAGCATGGGATCTCTGGGATCCTCCCTCCATAATATGAGCTGATATCGTCTATCGTCCGGGTGAATCACAGTCTGCTGAAACATCATCCGGATATCGGTCACAAAGACGACGGCATGGCGACGGAAGTTGGTCAATACATCGCCCACCTCGTGGTGCAACTTCGGTCCAGCATGCAGACATTGATTCAGCGAAACTCCGGTAGACGTAGGAGCTGACCCATCAAAAACAACGCGTATCTTCCCGGTGGAAGGTTTCAAAACCGCGTGGTGAGGAAGAAAATTATGTTCCTCGTTTCGCCAGTCCAGTCGCGAGACCGACATGTGCCCCAGTTGCTCATATTCTCGCATGAAGTCGACATACTTCTGTTTGAGGTCGGAGTTCCTACTCATACGACGCTCCATGGACAGCAGCCGCTTCTCGGCCAACGGCCGGGAGCTGCCAAGTGAGGGGCGAACTGACAAAAAGGGCAAACGAGTGATCAGCCGTCCCGAGTGAAGGCGACCTGTATTGTTCTGGTAGAACAACTCACACTCCTCGTCCAAGGGGTTCACTCGCTTCACGGTAGGTGGCTCTTCCACCTCCCAAAACCGTTGAAGGACATCCGATAAGGTGGAGCTAACAGTTATGTAACTGTCCACCGATGGAGATGGTGGGTTATGCCTAACTGGTTCCATCACTACAAACCCAAGCGATGTAGATAAGGCTACCAGCCCACCCTTCTGTAACTCTCTCCTCTTCCCACAATACACGCGGCCTAGAACATCGGCACCGAGCAATAAGTGAATCGGACCGGTTCGGTGGAAGGAAGGGTCAGCCAAGGTCAATCCTGATGTCGCATCAACGACAGCGCGCGAAACGTGCTGTTGCGGAAGCTGACCAACAACCTTCTCATAAACAATCGCGGTAGCGCCAATTTTAGGCGCTGAAGAGAAGTGGGGGGAAAAGGAAAACAAAACCTGACCGATCGGATCCGGGATCCGCAGGTCTCCGATTCCCCGTACCGATTCAAGGTATGGAGATGTGTTCAAACTCAACTGCCGGACCAGCCAGCTGGAGGCAATGCAACCCTGAGCTCCCGTATCCAAAAGGGCGCGAACTAAAACAATGGTGCCCCTCGGGCCCCACACCTGTACGGAGGCTGTTGGTAACAGCACCTGCTCCTGTGGGGGGGTTGCAGCCGACAGTTGGTTTAATGAAAATCCTCCCGCATTCCCCGCAACGGGGGGGAAGGGGGGTTCAAGGAAAAATGCGTGCGCGGCGGAGGAATAGGGCGCTCAAGGCGCTCGAGCGGGTCCCAATCCGGCACGTACACACCCCGACCAAAGCTGCATCGGGGGGCCGGGCGGTGCCCATGATGGGCGAAAGTTGGGGGAGCTCGTGACAACCGGGGTCTCTCCATCAGAGGGGGAGAGAAGCGTATCGGCTCCCGACGTGGCTCCCTAATAACCGCGGCCCAATCCCGCGGTGGCGCCTCATAAGCGGCGCGTCGATCCCCCCCGCCCGTAGGGGGGGTGGGGCGCCCAATCCTCTCACTGGAGGGGGGGCGCCTGTCCAATCTCCGCGGAGGGGTGGCACGCCCCTCCGATCTCCTCGGAGATGTGGGTGACCTACGAGGGCCCCCCCGCCTGTGTGCGAGTCCCTCTCTCTCACCACCTCACGAGTGTCTTTATTATTAAAGCACAAGAGGGGGTGATGGGCCCCTCCACAACAGTGGCAATCTCGTGGGTGGGGGCAAGCCGATGCCATATGAGCCCCAGGCAGCGGTAGCACCAATTCCGCTGCTTGGCCATATTTCTACGCCCCTCAGTGCGTAGGCCAACAAATTTGTGACAGGCCGGCAAACGATGGCCATCGCGCTTGCAACACTTGCAAGGCATCGGCCTCTCCCCGTGTAGAGAGTTCTGCCGCACTGCAGTATACTGCTTGTACGGGCGGCGCTCTCTCCGTGGCGCTGCCCGGGTCGCCTCATAGCGGCCTGTACTCGGTCCCGGTATAGGAGCCAGATCCAAGTGGTCGGTCATCCGACACTCATCCTCCAAAAATCTGAGGAGATCCGAGAAGGGGGGAGGTAGGAGGCACTATTGCCCCCGTATCTTTGTTCAAAGCGCCCCTTCATCTCCATGGGAAGCTTATTGAGGATGAGGTGGAGCAATATGAAGGACCACTGGTCCACCGGTAGGTCAAGTCGTTTGAGCGCATTAATAGCGCTTAGCAGCGGGTTTAAAATCTCCTTCCTCAATGAGGAGACCCGCGATACTCGTGGCAGCCCTAAAATGGCAGCCACATGTGTGTCCGCTAGCAAGCGAACATTCTGATAGCGGGCGGTCAACAACGCCCTTGCAATCTCATAACTGTCATCGTTGACAGGTAGATGCTGGACAAGCACACCAGCCTCTCCACGTAAGGCAGAGAGCAAATAGGCCAATTTCTGGCTAGGGAACAGGTCGTCCCTCGAGTGAACCAGGCTATCAAAGAGGTTAATGAACCCCATCCAAGAAGCCAGGTTCCCATCAAAGGTTGGGATGTCTAAAGTGGGCAGTCTGCCCAGCAAGCCGGCCGGGGTAGGCTTGACCTCCCCGGGCGTGCACGACTCACCCCTCCGGGCGGATAGGATTGCCTGAGCCTTGTTTATAATCACATCCGCCTGTTCAAAACACTGATCATAATCGGCATTAAATTGGTCGACTGCCCGCAACTCAGCAGCACCCTCGGCTGGGTGGTCGAGCAGATATTGTTGATGAGCAACGAAAAGCTGCTCCAATTCCTTCAAGCGAGCAGGTACTCCCTCATGCCGAATTAACAAAGCCTGTTCTCGGTCTGGTCGGTCTACCAAAGCGACGGCACTAGCAAACCATCTCAAAATCTTTTGTGCACCCGCGCGGGCACCACTAAGCGGGCTGACTGGCAAGACCATTTTGCACCAAAATTAATAAACACTATAATAATACACGGACAAACAGACCGACAACCGCAGACAATAAAACAGATCGGGAGGAACTTCAAAGGCAGAACAAAATATATAAACAAACCAAAATCAAGTGTAAATGCTAGAACTTAACTAGAACAACAAAGGCATTTAACAGTAGAATTTTTCAAACAAATTAAATTCAACTATTAAGTCAATAACTTAACAAACATAATATTCAAAGGCAAACAAAACAAAATCAAATGTAAATGCTAAAACTTAACACAGCAAAATAGTGTATTACAACAACAGCAAAGTCATTTAACAGCAAAATTTTTTCAACAAAATAAATTTAAGTATAAGTTTACAACTTAACAAACAAAATATTAAAGGGCAAAACAAAGATATGAAAAAACAAACCAAAATCAAATATAGGTAAATGCTAGAACTTAACTAGAACAACAAAGGCATTTAACCCCAATTTTTCATATACAATGACAATGACAACTAGTTAGGGAGATCGGTCCACAAATGATATTGTAGTCGGTTTAAAATCAGCAATCAAAAACCAATTAATATGTATTGCCCATTTGGACAACCAACAAGATTACAATATTAATTGTACAATACTAATCAACCACTCAAATCTAAAAACCACGGTCTGCTACCAAAAGATGGTGGTGCCCAAAGTAGACTCCACCACGTCGGCGTTTCACCGACTTATGTTGCTGGTTTTTATTCACCGACTACCAGCTCTTAGAAAATTGGTATTACTTACCTTGGATCCGATTGGTCTCCGTTCAGTCTGCGTATGTAGCCGGTGGACTTCCTGAGCTAGCTCGAAGGAAGTCGCGGCTCCTGAAGTTCTGCGGTGGATCCACCGGTGGAGACCGGAGCACTACAAATGCCTATTAGGCCACCACGGCTCACACACGCGACGATAAAACTTTTGCACAACACAAAGCGGGCTTTCGCACCAACAATCACTTGGTGCTCCGCGCAATACTATTTGTTATATGTTTTATTGAAAACTAAAAATCACCGCCCGCTCATAACCTATTTTAATGTCATGACAATGCGTATTCGACTCGACTGACTGACATCTTACATGCGGCCGGCCGCCACAGACTATAATGCTGTGTTGCCACTCGCTCTTCCTCGAGCGTAAACATCCCCCCGCTTCGGACTGTCCCGGACTGTCCGCCAAATCAGTCTAAGGGGAGGCGAGAAAGAGTAGCGACCGCGCGCTTCAAAACAGAATCCCCAACTAGGACCTCGGCAAACCTGGGCACACCATCAGCCCCTAGAGTAAGTTGGACAATGCGTCCGCGACGCCAACGTAAGGGTGGCAGGTTTGGGTCCTTCACTAACACGAGGTCTCCAACCCTCGGTGGGTTTGTCTTATCTGACCACTTAACTTTTCTAAGAAACATTTCTAAGAAACATTAATTATTTTGTTGTTTGTGTACAATGGAGTACCAAGAACAGGGTAAGTGTTTTATAAATGATTAAGTTTCTAGCACCAATTTATTATACTTTATGTTTTATAAGGGTGCTACGACAAACCTATTTTTCTTAGTTTATTTTTCCGTTACTGTAACTTCATCAAGAGCTACAAAATGTTGACTCCTGTTGGCCCCTATCTGACCTAGTTTAAAATGTTGGTACATCTGTCTATTTTAAGGAGAACATTTTTTTCCCCGATTTGCCCGCGGGACCATAACATGTCTGCTACGGTGCTGTAGACGCCTCGTAGCATTGTCTACGAAACTTTATATTAATTTTATATTTTAATTTCAGGTACTAAAATCAAATGTTGTTTTTCGAGGAGGCATTTAATTAAGCTGTGGTGTTCGCAAGAAACTTCAGATCGTAAATAAATATTTTAGAAGCTTTTTTAACGTCTCTTAATAATGTAGATATTGCACCTATATCAAATCGAATTGCTAGTTTAAATAGAAGTCTTGACAAATTCTAGGTTAAGTTAACACGTACAAAAATAGAGTTCTAAATAATCATTCAAATTGGTTTGTCAAAAACAAATGTGTAGCACTAACAAGAAGTGTTGAACCGGGGCCGTCTAGGGAGTGGCCCAGCGAAGGCTTTCCGATTTTAGTTCGCGGTAAAAACGTAGACGATTAACAGAACTATCACAAGTAGATCCTTCTGTTGTAAATACGTTCTTTGACACTTCAGATTAATGAAATAGATGCTTGTTTGCAAAAGCCAGTCAAATAATCTCGGTATTAGTTTGAATTATCTCCTGTTCACTCTTGGCTTCGCTTCATAAATATTTTATTAATCTTTCGTATAGAATTAATATTTAGAAATGGCAAGTTAGGTTAGAAGGGGAAAAAATGTTGCAGGACAGATAAGAATATGTACAAACTGAATTTAGGAAAGGGTTAGTTAAAGCTGTAGATAAACCAAGAGGTGGCGGAAGCGGAACATCGAACGACGGTTACGAAAATTTGTCATACTCTGCAGTCTCATTTGAAATTACAGGCTTGCGTAAATAATGACTTAATCGTTGTAGTATAATTTTACAGGCTTTGTCATCGGGATTTAATATTTATTGTATTAAATTTAACTAATATGCTTCGATAACTGCACGTCAACTAGTTTAAGAAAATCCGTGGTTCAATCTCTTTGCTTCCGTTCACAAAATTCTCATTCACAGTGCTGATGTATCAGAATATGCTTTTTTATCTATCGTGCAACTTTCCGAAGAAGCAACTGAATTTTATAACAATTATTTAAAATAGTTCCGACGAGATTTTACCCGAAAAATATCACGCGAAGTTACAAATACTGACTAAATTAACCGCTTTTACTGAGTTCAGATCTCTTTATAACTATTCTTCACAAAAAAACTTATCGCTCTTTGAAAAAATATTCAAGAGAAGGAGCCTTTTATCTAAGGAACTTATACAATTATCAAAATTTTAAGTTGCATGATTATTTTGGACTTTTTATTGTTTAAGCTGTAAATATAATATTCTTTGTGTCTGTCAGCTATCATTTCATAGCACAATATTTATTTAACTATATGTTATTATGATATTTTTATTTACTAGAATAATGCATTTAGCATTAGTTATTAAGAATTTAGTAATTGTTATTTATTTATTGCTTACATGTACATTATAGATAGTAAAATGTTTAAAGTGAATCAGTATATGCACCTTGCAAGGGCACTGCTTAGCAAAATTAACCTAAAATTCTTTGTAGTATAAAAATTTAAATATTCCATTAGCAATGCGTAGTCAAAATGTTCACCATATTTTAGAGGGGAGGATGGTAGTAGTTTCTGTCACGTTACTGAATTTGAATAATAAATTATATAATTACAACATTATTAAGTGCTGTTTACATTAATGAAATAGAATTATTGTGATTAAATTTTTATTAATAAATATCAATCAAACCACGCATACAATTTATTTATTTATTATAAATGTCATTTTTTCGCTTTTATTGATGACTAGCTGTGCCCGCGAACTACGTTTCGCCATCAAAATACTTAACACAGTGTTTAGTTTTTTCCTCCATTTTATTCCATAATGATTCAACTTTATTCTGCTTCTCTTGAGCATCGGCCATTTCGAAATTAGGACAATTTTCGTAGGTTCGTAATGCTCTTTTTCTAACAGTCCACAAAATTAAATACATTACATATTACTATAAACACTAAGTATTATTATTGTTTTAGAGACATTATTGATATTAATAAATTCTTCTTCAGTAGAAAGAACTACTACGGGATTTCTATCATTCTACCTAAACGTACGTACAGAACGTGTTCCGTTCGTAATAAAAACGAACGTGTGCGGCAGTCAATGAGTATTTTGTATAGATTTGATGCATTCGGATGCCCGCATTCAGAAAACGAATGCGAAAAAACGTATTTATGCAGTTAGCCTTAAAATGTATTGAGACTTCCGTTTTTGTAACGTGTACTGTGCGATATAGTGTTACTGGCATAGTTCGGTTAGCAAACTCGCCGTGATGACTAACATCCAACACACAAACTTGGAGTTATCGTTAGTTAGTTCACGATCGTTGCATTATCACGGTCTCGAAGGACACTAAACACAGGTAACATCTAACATCGAACATCCAATAGGCCCCGAAGCGGTTCTCAAACTTTTTTGGTGACGGAACCCTTTTGGAAAGCGAAATACTTGACGGAACCCTAAAATAAAACAATAGTTTTTAAAAGTGTATTCTTTATTAATAAGCATAATAAAAGTACGACAAGAGAGGGTGTTTTGATTTTTTAAAATTATTGCGGAACCCTAGGGTTCCGCGGAACACACTTAGAGCATGGCTGCTCTAGGTACCCTTCAGGGCCTACTTTCATTTAATACCCCTATTGCTGGGTTTGAAAAGCAACTGTTATCCGTCTTTTTTGAGCGGCGGCCATGTTGAATTTACGTCAATGTTGCTACGTTCATAGTGCTCTACTGATCAAGGCTTTTCATTTGATACCCATATTGCTGGGCTTAGAAACGAACATTTATCAGTTTTTTTTTGAGCAGCGGCCATATTGAATTTTGTGCTATTTAACTAGGTTCATAGTGCTCTACTCTTCAAGGCCTTTCATTTGATACCTATATTGCTAGGTTTGGAAACGAACTTTTATCCACCTTTTTTGAGCGGTGGCCATGTCGAATTTACGTCAATATTCCTAGGCCCATAGTGCTCTACTCTTGAAGACCTTTCATTTGATACCTATATTGCTAGATTAGAAAACGAACTTTTATCCACCTTTATTGAGCGGCGGCCATGTTGAATTTATTTATGTGTTGCTAGGTTCATAGTGCTCTACTCATCAAGGCCTTTCATTTGAGACCCATATTGCTGGGTTTGGAAACGAACTATTATCCATTTTTTGAGCGGCGGCCATGTTGAATTTATGTCAATGTTGCTAGGTTCATAGTGCTCTACTCATCAATGTCTTTCATTTGATACCCATATTGCTGGGTATGGAAACGAACTTTTATCCGTTTTATTTGAGCGGCAGCCATGTTGAATTTATGTCAATGTTGCTAGGTTCATAGTGCTCTACTCATCAATGCCTTTCATTTGATACCCATATTGCTGGGTTTGGAAACGAACTTTTATCCGTTTTATTTGAGCGGCGGCCATGTTGAATTTAGGGCGATTTTCCTATGTTAATAGTGCTCTACTCATCAAGGCCTTTCATTTGATATGCATATCGCTGGGTTTGGAAACGAACTTTATCGGCAGTCATCTCAAATTAAGTCAACGTGGCTAGGTTCAATGTGTTCTACTCTTTAGGTTCTTCGTTCGATATCCATGTTCCTTGGGTGGATCCAAAAAAATGTGATCCGTCATTTTAGACATTAGGATCAAGAGTCCCGTCCCGTCCCTCTACGCGTAACCCAGAACATTGCAGTCAGATATTTTTTTTAAATTATCAATATTAATCTATTACTTTTAATAGTTTTAAATGGATGAAAGAGTTTGATTCCTTGGTCCTAATGTAAAAACATATAACACCTTTCAAAATACCTTGAAAAGAGTATCTTCATTTTTCAACATTTCAAATATTTAAAAAATTGTACCGATTTTGTGAAAATTAGTCAAGAATTAAACCAATCTACAAATTTTATGGTCACTCGGTAAGTATTATCATAAAAAAATGCTTTATACATTGGTTGTATGGCTTGATCTTTTTGCCTTACCACCACGGTACGGCATAAGAAAAAGACAATTTGGTTGGCGAAATCCAGTTGGGCACAGCCATTAACAGAAAATATTAAATTTTATTTGTACTATGTGAAACACTTCATTCCTGCCTTTCAATTTTCGAAATCCAATTACTTAAGATCAGGCTGTATGGCGTAGTTCCATTGCCTTTCCTTCGTGGAAGAAAATACCTTCTCTCTGAACTATGTGACAGACTTGTCAAAATAATTTCACGTGCGCCATGTTGTTTTTCTACCTAAAGCCAATTCGAAAATTTTATATGGTATTTTTTCACTAAAAATAAAAAGTGAATTTAAACAAACGAAATTATGCCTAAATGTTCTTCCGGAAAATTCTAAGCATTGTGGTGTAAGCCATATCAAATTCTGTCCAGTAGTTTCGGAGATCTTTCCGGACAAACAGACAAACAAACAAACAAACCAACCAACAAACAAACCATTTTTTTAAAAACTATTCTATCGTGTTCTGCTAATGATTTTAAGGCGACCTGTGTATTTTTTTTTCTTAATATTTCGCAATTACAGATTTTTGTACCCCTACGATTTTATTATATACACGGTTATTTTTTTATCACCCTGGAAAATTTTAGGGACGCTTCAGGACACATCCAATATTATATAAAAAATAAAAAAAAATAAATAAAAAAATAAAAAAAAATATTAAAAAAATAAAAAAAATCTCTAAAAATGCTGCTCTCAACTAGTGCAGCATTTTTTGTATTTTTAAAAAAATTAATATAAAATTAAGGAGGGGGGTTATTTTATTTATTTATATTTAAATCATTCTAATACCATGTCGTGAAGCGTCCCTTAAATTTTCCAGGGTGATAAAAAAATAACCGTGTATAGAGATTGTCATTCTATTTTAACTAAATATTTAATTATTTGATATCAGTACATACAATTTAACTTAATTTTTGCAAATACTATTTGATTGTCAGAATAGTAATTTATTTACGTAGTTTTAAAGTTCTTTTAAAGTTCACATGATGTAATATTTTGTTAATCCATTGGCATTCAATTATACTATTTCCTTGTTTAAATACAAAATAATATTAGGTATGTATTAGTAGACCGATCAAAATTGTCAAATTATGTATTATTATGTTAGATTTCAATTTGTATGAGAATATTTCAATTTGATTATTATTATTATTATTTATTTTAGACTACATTTGTAGACAGTTATATTGTATACATGTTACATATTTATAACATTTGAGAATTAAATTTCGTCATATACTTAAATGTTTCTTAAATTAGACTTTTATCATTTAAATATTCGTCAATTGTGTAGTAGCTCTTTTTAATAAGTAAGTCTTTTATTTGCGCAATAAACCTATTGTATTCAGATTCTTTGAATATTTCATTTGGTAAGTTATTGTATATTTTTATTGACATCACCAAAGGGCTAGTTGCATGTAATTTTAATAGAGATGCAGGCAGTATTAATTTATTTTTATTTTTTTCCCGAGCAGCGTATCTCATAATTGCATCTTCTCTTTTTGCATCGCAATTGTATAACAAATAATATAATAATAATAATAATTATGTTTCATTACCAAATTGTGATAACAAAACTGCATACGATTCACGTCAATCATTAGAAGTTCTTCTGATGCTTGTATATTATTAATTATAGTTTTTATTTCAATAAATTTTTAGGTCTTAAATTAATATTTTATATTATTTAAATTCAAAATGAATGATTAAAAATAATTTTAGGGAATTTTGACCTCGCTGCCTTGAACGCGGAACCACTGTGCATTGCTACAAAATAAACCGCCTCGACGTAGACGCATACTACTACGACGTAGCATTCGTCGTAGCGTCGTAGTCAATAAACACTGCTACTAGTTTGAACAGGAACAGCTTTGAACCTTAGACCATTTAGTACTAAATGGTCTAAGCTTTGAACCGACTTCAATTTATAATTATGTAAACTAGCGACCGGCCCGCGGCTTCACCAACGTGGATTTTTTATGCCTGTGCGAAGTCAGGGCGTGACGCTAGTTAAAATATATTACTAATAACAATCTAATAACACGTGTTACTCAGGAATAATGTTGCTTTCTACTGGTGAATTAATTTATAAAAAGGGTCAGTTCAGTTCACATATAGGTAGTACTTAATTCCTACAAACAAACTCACAAACTGTTAAAACTAATAACTTCACAAAATCAATCGTATTCTTTTTCAATGTGGAAAACAAAAGAAGATTTCAACTACCTTTACGTAAAGAAACAATATTTTCAGTAAACACTTCGTCTAGATTCATTCTCGGAAGCATAACACAATTCTATTCGCTTTAGTAGCATCGTTTTATGATTTTCTTGAAAAAAATTATTCCAAACAGCGTTTATTACTTAAACGGGAATTTGGTTAATGAATGAATGAATAGACGTTTATTTGACACAAAAAATACAATACACAAGGAAGCAAAAAATCTCAGCATATGAGGCACAGAGTGCTTCGACGCTGGTATTTTGCGGATACCATTTTATTTAACATTGCAGATTCTCATATAACACAGTAACGTTAAGCAATGCACAAATTTGTTGCTTAAAAAAATTTAAAATGAATTTAAAATAGATACCTATATGATTTATTAAACCAAATTCAGATATATTATATTACTATTTAGGTGATATATATGATACAACGCTGTGTTAAAATTTAATTTTAAATGTTCCAATACTAGAACTATATTTCAAAGGAGGAGGAATGTTATTCCAGCACTTCGATGCCGAATATCGAAAACTGGCACGGAATGCTTCTGTATTGAAAGTTGGACAACTAGGTAATTCGAGGAAACTGTAATTTATCAAATAAATAGGGTGGGTTTTTATCTTTTATAACACCGAAAAGCAAATTTGGAAAATGTAATTTACGACATGTTTCCGTGTTCAAAAGATTGTTACTGTCTAAGTACGGCGCTATATGAGATATTGGGGGCAAAGGAAAACAACATCTTATCCAAAAGTTTTGGAGGCGTTGTATCTCTATCTTAGTGCGAGCTAGTAGACAATACCTATGTTCCGACCACTGAATCTGCATAGTTCAGATTTGACAGTATTAGTGACCTAAGAGCCCTGTAAACGATCAAACATGTTTGTCCAACTTGCTTGACAAACTTCACGTTTTCATCAAACACGACGTCAATCCAGATACTTTTCGAACACATCAAACACGTAGTTCGTTTGTCAAACGCGTCAAACACAGCCCTACACGAACATACAAGTTTGTCAAACACGTAAATTTGACAAACATATTTGATCGTTTACAGGGTCCTTTACAGCGACGAATCCAATAACACTAACCTAGTTAAAATCAAAACATTGATATCTTGTCAAAAATCAAATGTCACATTCGTTTCGTTTAATTACTTTAAATTGATATTTTATCCCCAATTCTAATAAATAAAATGTCTCACATAAATTTTCTAAAATCCCAAGTAATTTAATCAATATTCAAAGCGTATCGGAAGTTTAAGGTTACATTATCTTGGAACATCTAATTAGATCAGTATTGACTTTGTTCTTGAACCTTATAAAAAGGTAATTAAAACATGATAAAGGAAACAGTGTTGCTGTCATCATCAACAGCTCATATACGTCCCCATCGAGGGGCTCGAGCCTGTCGCTGTCGCCCTAAACTAGAGCGATTAGGCCTTAGTCAACCACACAGTGCGGGTTGGTCGACTTCACACACAACCTGTAAAGAAATTCTTGTGTTGCTATAATAGGTACAATTTTGATAATGTAATTATTTTTTTTAAAATCGCCTAAATAGATAATCAATGAATACAAGGTTGGGATATCGGAGTTGTTGCCAATTTAATATTTCTCAATATAGTAATTGAATTAGAATTTTTTATGGTTATTCCATAAAAGGAAAGTTAGTTTTCAACTAATTTTGTATTTTTTGCGAAGTTTAATATGTGTATCGTAATTCAATTCCATAAATTAAACTACTGAACTATATACACTGTCCACCTGAGATTTGAATCTGACTTTTGTATTTCAGAGCTTGGCGTTCTTCATAATATTCTGAGTCAGTGTGACAGCAATATGTTTCTATTCCTCGAGTTTTCCTTTCGTTGACTTTTAACATTCCAAAGATTATAATTCGGACAGGAAAAATAAAGACTTCAGTTGTGTGAGTTAATTTTGATTCTAGTTAGGTATAGACCTTACCTTACCATAATACCAGCCTTACCATAATACCAGCGCTTCTGTGACTACCTTAGGTGTCGCAGAAGCTTTTTGCTGAGGTATGGTCCTTGTTGACTACACTAACTACCCATATACGGAACATTTTGCTAGCCAAGGCACTGTTTGACCTAAATATTAAAATGTATTCCAGCAGATTGAATTGTTTTCGTAATGGTGTGCTCGATAATAGACTCTGTACTATCTGTTTAATTTAAATATGTACAAGAGTTGTGTTGTGTGTATGTCAATAAAAATTCTTTCTTTCTTTCTTTCTTTCTGTACAAGCATTCTGTTGTCTCATCAACTTGGTAGACAGATTTATGATTTAAGTCTTTTTTTCATCGTCGATCTTGTAACGAAGAACATGGTGCTCAAATATTTTTACAATCTTGTCATGGTAGCAGCCTTCTTAAGGTAGGAAAATGAAGTTATGTAGTAATAACTTTATGAGTATTCATTAAAAGAATCAAATGATGTGTGAAAATCTAAATTCCTTTTAGAAATTCTTTGCATTCGAGTTGTCAGCACACATTGACGCCAGACCAGTGACGACACCGCGAGGTAGAGTCTGGTGAAAATCTTCTGAACTGAAAATGTCCATTATCAATTTGTTTGCAATCGCAATGAACTGTCAAGTAAATCGAGCTTTTGCCTGCATCATCATCATTATCAGTACGTCCCCACCGAGGGGCTCGAGCCTACCCTACGTTAGGGTCAAGGGTGTTTAGGTCAACCACGCTGGCCCAGTGCGGATTGGTCGACTTCACATACGCCTTTGAATTTCGTCGCAGATGTATGCAGGTTGCCTTATATGCGATTGGTAGTTATTCTAGATTGATAGATTTTCAATTTCAGAGACAACGGTTAGTTGGTTGTATGAGAATTTATCTTTAGAATTTGTGTCGGTATTTTACCAAAACGCCCAGTTGGATTTTTACCGCCATCAGACCGGTATGGCGCACGAAAGAAGCAGAGGCTGAGCTCATGGCGACTGACCCATCTTCCACGTGGGCTTGGCACGACGCCTGGAGACGCTTTATTTAAACAAAAACAATCACATTTGCATTCGAAAACGTAAGCTTTGAATACTTATTTCGTATTTCCCAATTTGCTATTTTTGATTACGGCGTTCCATAAATTCTGCAACGAGCAATCCTTCCCATTTGTTTTTTATTCCTACTAGTAGCATATACGCAACGTATATGGTACGCTTCGGTGAAATTGATCGCTCTTTTTAATTAATGAGTTATTGCGTTCCGGTTTCAATTTTCTGCATGAAACGGTAATTTAATGTTAATATGATCACGAAATTTAAGTAATTCAAAAACCTTTAAAATTGGGATCAGTAGAAAATAAATTCGCACATGATTTGTATTAGTGTTCGAATTCAAGATTTAGTTCTAATGATTCAAAACTGCGTCTGAACACCCCTTGAACAAAAGCCACACGCTAAGATTTCCGCAGTCGTTCCACAGAAAAAGTGTATGGAGATTACATTAGCTGCGGAAAAAATAGCGTAAGTTTGTCGTAAGCTAATGTCATTTCCATACATTTTTTTTGCGGAACGACTGCGAAAAACTTAGCGTGTGGCTTTTGTCTAAGGGGTCAGGTCGGAGTGGCAACCTGCGGTGGCTTAATCTCGTGATCTCGCCCTGCTGACACAGCGGGCGTGGACGATTTTTCCATTTTTCTTTTCCTCTTTTAATTTTCCCATTTTCAAGGTATTTTCTTGTGCCTAGAAATTAAGCCCGGCATATTTTTTTGCTTTGAGGATCTTCGAGTCTACTTCGATTAAACATTCATCGTCTCTGGATCCGGAACCATTAGGTTCCTGGTACCGTATAGGACAGGGGTGGCGAACCTTTATGTATTAACGTGCCATTTTTCTAATGAAATGTTTAATGACGCTGTAAACGTGCCGTCATATAATTTTAACTTCGTGAATAAGTATTGGGAAAATAATAATACTAAATACTACCTACTCAAACTCTAATTGAATTTTGTGATCGGTGGCGTGCCCAAAATATTGTGCCGCGTGCCATCAATCGCACGCGTGCTATTGGTTCGCCATCCCGGTATAGGATAATGATAGCTACATACTTAGTTTAAACTTTTCAACAAGTAATTTAAAAATGCTTGGCTTAATCTCTATCGTCCACGACCCCTAAGTTATAATAAGCTAGCTTCATTATTGGGGTATTGACTAGACTTTTCTGATTCCATTAGGTGTAACTTTAGTGACACTACAGTTGTTTTGCGAACTGTAACTTTGGTTACAAAATCAAAGATATGGAGTTGTTGTAAAACCAAAACTGTAAGCTATTGATGATGTCATAAGAAGTATATAAAGCAACTTGATTGTACAACTAAACTATAAATGATTTTTATTTGTTACAGGTGTCATATTTCATATTTTGCCCTGTACCTCAATCTTAACCTTAACAAATCATACTGCGAAATATCTCACCGCAAAACCATCGTACAAAGGAAACAAAACTCACAAACGTTTACCTCTTTATGATATTAGTGTAGATATGGGTCTTCGTTTATTATTTACATAATCAACAATGAAACCGCCGCTATTATAAACGACATAAGGGTGGTCCAAAGGTCAAACTTCTAAAACTGGCCTGTTGCTATATGTACTAGCTGCCCGTTCCGTCTTCGCACGAGTGTAGTAATAAAGCAATTGATACCGACGCCTAGGAGTTTTTTTTCGGGCTTTAAAAAAAACTCTATTAAACGTCAATCTGTCAACTTTTGAAAATTCCTCCACTGTCTTCAGTTTCACGTACAAACTACACAGCTTCTCAAACATTTTCTTTCAGGTCGAAAACTTATTTCTTTTTCTAAGTTGAAATCTATCAAAGCTTATGCAGGGGAAAAGAACAATAATCATCGCAGTTTTTTAGGGTGCGTACCTCAAACGGAAACGGAACCCGTCGGAAACGGAACTCACTTTTTTGTCCGTATGTTCGTCTGTCTGTCAAACCTTTTTCTCGGGAAGGCGTAGAGATATCAAACTGAAATTTACACCAAATATTCGGGTCTACGGTTTCGTTGGAAAAATCATACTTATAAGCTAACACGATAAAAATATATGACCGTTTATGTCGCATATTCTTGCAAATTTTCGAGAGAATATACTTGTTCGATAGCTTGTGCTTTCTCTTGAAATATGCCGCATTTATTTAATTTTAAAAAGAATATGCACTGTAGTCGATTAGTTATTTCTCAATGAAAAGCAGATCTTTTCTCAAGGAATATAATTTGGTAAGTGCTGGTGCGGTTAAAGTAATAATTTTATTTTTAAATTGTCACTGGTAAAACAATTATGAAGTGGACTGTATTTTTATTTGGAAGAATGTAAATAATTGAATCAAGCCAACAGTTCATAGACACTATTATTAAAGAGCACTTGTAACGACCTTTAGATGGAAATCAGCCGTTTTAGGTAATTAGGAACAATAAAATAACGACTGAAAAAAATGATGGAACATGCACACTTACTTTGCACTCGTAGAATGTCTTCGATGCAGGATAGGTACTGTGTAAGGCACTTCACACCACGTGTCTGCTTAAATTGTTCCTCTGATGTTGCTAACTCAAATTATTTACTGTAGTTATGCAGATAGGTAATTGATAATTTGTGGAAATAACTCAGTAACACGTGGCGAAATTATTCTGGAGCGAGTTGCACGCGCACGATGGCCACCAACATTCGTAGTCAACAGAACATACGTTGTATTGTGCGCGGACGTATAGATATAGCTGTGTGCATGTAAGGTGAGGAACGTGGGACAAGGAATTGGCCGTTACAATGCTTTAGATAAAAAGGGTTGGTACTAACTTTAACCAACAAGTGCGTTACATTTTTAAATCTGCCGAATGAATGACTGTATGACGTAAAATGACGATGGTTGAATGATACGTTGAGCTGATGAATGAATGGATGATGAATGAAGGTAGAAGTCTGAACCGTCGCTCGATAGATGGCGTTAACAATACCTATAGGGAACTTCCAATTGACATATAATAGTTTAGAATCATGAAATTTGAAAAGAAGCAGTCTTATAGCGCATGTTAAGCTAAAACCTAAAAACTGTAAATGTTTACTATAGTTCAGAACTTATATAAGTTTGCACGGACCCTCGGCCTGCGAGTCTAACTCACAATTGGCCGGTTTGTTATTTAAAAAATGAACAACTTCCTAACTCTGAACAACAATCCCGAAGCAGATTCCAATCGAACACTCTATTATTCGACTTTTTGATTATTCGGAGTTTGGTTAAGAAGTTTTCTGGAAAGTTCCTGTGGTATACTCAACATTTGTCAGCGCTACGTGACTACTATAGTAAAAACGCCGAGGGGTGCGGTGAATACTCGAAAATGTCTTTCATGTGCCAACCCTTCCATAATTGAAGCCCTCGGCGAATTGCCTTTGAAATCGCCAAGAATGATTCTGATGAGACCTTCTAATGAAAAGTCTGTGGTTTATATGATCTTTATACGAATTCAAGAAAAAATACCTAAGTTAATAATACTGTTAACAGAAAATTCGATGTATTTTACCTACTAGGTAATAAATTCTTAGCATTTTCATAAATACGTAAAATAATGTTTCTGAATTTATTTCATAAAACATGCTTTGTTTTGCCCTTTCAAATGCCATTGCATGATGATGATTCTAGACATGTCCAAAATTATTTTTGACAATTTGGATAAAATGCTTTCATTAGATTTTTTACAGAAAATAAAGAAGGTGCTATCCTTCATCTCACCTGATGGTAAGTGACGATTAGACCAAAGATAGAAACGAAATAGCCGGACGTGCATTTTATACTAGCATACAATTAGTGTATTCGACATTCGTATCTACTATCTTCTGAACTCTGATGTGGAAACATGATGCGTTTATTCTCCAACTAGGTCCTGACGAGGACAGAAGCTCGGAGCGAAATTCTCATATATTTGATTAATCATTATTAAAATGTTTAATGTTGCGTTGTCAGTTTTAGAGATGTGTCTAAAAGCATCCATCAAAAAATTACAGTAGTTTATTTTATTTCTATTTTTACGAAAAATTATACCTAAATTGTCCATTTTAAAGTTATAACCAATTTTTATTATTAATAAGATGAAACACACGTTGCAAAATATATAGTTATTTCACTTGCCTATATAAACTACATATACTGAAGGATTATCATACGTCATGTATACTACCAGTGGTGCCAACAATAAAATAATAACCATTGATAATCATCCCGGATTAGTCATACGCACGTTCAATCGTTTAATGAGGTGAATCAAATTAACCAAAATGATCTGTTGCATTTCGATTAAAATTTTGTTTACTAATATTATAAAGAGAGCTGATTCGTTTGGTTTTATATGTATGAAGCATGAAACTATTGCAGAGATTACAGCATCTCTTCTTCATTAAAATTTAAGAGTATCGAAACTAAATTTATGAAGGCGGCTTTATTGCTAATGAGCAATCTCTTCCAGGCAACCTTAGACTAGCAAAATGCCGAGAGAAAATTTAAACGGGGGATTGGTGCAGTAGTAGTGAGGGAAAAATGAAGGTCTTTAAGGATCGGAAGTGATTACGGACTTGATTCTTAAAGGGCTCCAGCGTGCGAGCTCTCTTAATACTGTTGGGGAGAGAGTCTTAATTAAATGGAGGTCGATGTGATTAAATAAATGCAATTATAAACAAAGCAAGTAAGTATAAGCTAAAATTTTAACATTTTTTTGTGATGACTCATTTATTACTTTCCAAGCTTTGCGAAATTTCGCTAAGCTTTAAACAGGTGAGTGCAAAATGATAATTTGTAAAAACATGATTTAATTAATCTAATTTACCGCTAAAAGTCAGCATGATACCAATATTTTTTGTCACAATCCTCAAATCGCATTAATCAACCGCACTAATTCGTATGTCCTGTCAGTGCGACTAATTGACTGACGGATTGTATAAATTGCCGACCGTTTGCCAGCTGACAAACGACTGGATGACATATGCGTTGCTATGTTCCGGTTTGAAGGGTAGATAGATAAATTTTTTATTGTACATTACGAAATTAGGGTAAGACAGGCAATGAAATTACTGGGTACTGCGACTTGACATCTTATGCCACATGTTGGTAACGTACATCGGCGTTCTTGTAGGGTTTGTAGATTCACAAGTTTTAAAGGAACCACTATTTTTTTATTGCAACTAAGTTGGCAAACAAGCAAACTGCCCACCTGAAGGCAAGTGGTGACAAACACCTATAATACATGTGGCTCATGTGAGATTCGCAGCAAAACTGCAACCCCCACAAGAACCACAGTGTGCGTTGCTAACTTGACATCAGATGTAAAGTCACGGTACCCAATAATATCAATACCGTAGCTTACACTTCAAAGCGGAACACAGCAATGCAAGCACTGCTGCTTTGCGGCAGAAATAGGTAAGACGGAGGTACCCAAGCAGACGACCCTGGTACAGAGTCTCCCTCCGGTGAAACATGTACTATAGGCGATTTGGTTGTATAAAAATCCAATAGGTTTCTCTTATAGCGCTAATGTCAACTAAGGATTTTAAAAATTTTGAGACAAGGGACACAAATTTATTAAATTCCTTTTACACACTTGAGATACCCACTGACAAATTATCTGCTATTTTTACGGAATATATTTATTTCATGATTGAGCGTTTCTAAATTCTGTTGCATAACATTGTTAAAAGAAAAAAGGCAAGTGTAATAATCTCTTACACTTCCTTTTATTTTTTCGTTAAAATAAATGTTAGATTACGTCAAAAGTTTTGATCGTCCCGATTATTGTCTGATTCTTACAACCAGGCCAATTCGCGGAATAAAATACTCGTATTGATTCGATTTTTATTGGTGTTCGAGGTGCCATTATCATGGAGGCGTTTTAAAAACATTTGGTTAAACGATTTCCGATTATTTTAACTTATACTGTACATATTTTAATAAATTAATTTGTCCGTTATAAATTAAATACGGTTTATTTTTAATCTGCGTAAATTTGACCATGTTTCTTACTATCGCTCTTAACTTAAATGGCTGCCAATTCGCCAGCGCAGAGATTTACATGTTTTATCCCTACTTTATAATATTTTGTTTCTTCCGACCTCTCCATCATATCTTCAGTCTCAGTTCCCTTTCCGGTCCTCTTCTTCAAATCGTACTTTACGGTCGAACTTTAATTTAACTCTTGATTTCCCACCCCACAGCAAGGATTTCATTTCATACTCTTTTCCAGCATATGCCGCCCGGCTATGGAACTCTCTGCCTGAGAGTATTAAGAGAGCTCACACTCTGGAGTACTTTAAGAATCAAGTTCGAAATCACTTCCTATCCTTAAATCCTTAGCTAAAATAGTCCTGCGTTGTGTCCTTCACTACTACTGCACCAAACCCCGTTTAAATTTCCTCTCAGTATTTCCCTAGTCCAAGGTTGCCTGAAAGAGATTGCTCATTAGCAATAAGGCCGCCTGTGTTGTACATCTGCATTATTTTTGATTTTTTTTTATATAGAAAGAAAGAAAGAAAGAAGAAAGAAAGAAATATTTATTTGGCCACACAAAGATAAAAGAATGGTTAACAAAATAAAATTGCAGATAAGCCAAAAAGGTCCCTACCTCAGCTATTGTTTTTGCGTCTCCGACACAAAAACGCTGATTTTCAGGCAGGGCCCTTCGCCGCAACCCTAGAAGCAATATGCATAATGAACATAGTACCTACATATTGCCTCCAAGACCGCGACGCACGAGACAACCTTAAAAATATTTAAATACTTATAGTTATGTAGCGTAACTAGACACAAAATAAAAAAAATAAAAAAAAAATATATATACATAGTAGATACAATGTGGGTAGAATACATTAAGAATTAAATGGTAGGATAGATGGTACTAAAAATAATAATAATAATAATAATTTTAAAAACAACAAAGTAAGAAACAGTCTGTCTGTAGAGCAAACACTGCTGAACACCTTTCTTCTTTTTTACTAGGCCACATCCATTGATTTAGTAAGTCTATGAATTATAAGAAAAAAAAAAAAATGAGACATAATTTATGGTCTGTGGTTGGGTGCGAGATATATGACAATTTAGAGGTTACTTAATAGTTATTATGCTTAAACCAGTTTCATAATAATAAGACTTATAAACTATACAAGACAAAGACAATATTCACAAAAAAAATCTCAAATGCCGCCGGTTTGGGATTCACTATACCTATACTTACAGAAAATAGATAGGTACTTAACTCAAGACTATCATATTTCATATTATTTCGCTGACTCAGCTGCGTTGGAAATTAAAAAAAGAAAAAAAAAAAAGAATTATTTATATTTATGGAATTTTATTGCAAGATGGTAAGCGAAAAATTGTGTGTTTTTTTGTTGTGTTAATAAGAACCGCTTATATTGGTTTTTGAAAGCGTTTTTGCTTTTTAGGTCACGTATCGGAGGTGGGATGTCGTTCCAGCAGCGTGAGGCAGCAAACTTAAATGATCCACGAAAAGCGGCCGTGCGATAACTGGGTGATACGAACACCGGAGAACAGACCCTCCTCTGATGGCTGAAATGTGTCTGAGCCCAAACCAGCTTATTATACAGATATTGAGGCCGCTTAGTGTGCACTATCCCAAACATCACGGTAGCAATGTGCAGCCTCCTACGAGCTTCCATCCTTAGCAAATCTGCAGCATTGTGGAATGGAGTGACATGTGACCGGGGAGGGATTTGAAAGCAAAATCGTGCGCATGCGTTTTGTACTCGTTGGATTTGTTTTGCTGTTCTGGTCAAGAGGCATGGGCCATAGACTGTGTCGCAATAATTTAGTTTACATAAGATCAGGGACTCGCAGAGCCTTATACGCACAGATTCAGTCAGATAGTCCCGTATGTGGTATAGTAGCTTTAGCCTATAAAAACAGTTTCGTACACATTCGGACACATGATTCTCAAATTTTAAGTGACTATCAAAGATAACTCCCAGATTTCTGACAGAGTCTACTTGCTGTACTTTTGCCCCCTCTATATGTAAATTTAGTGACATAGCAGTTTTACTTACTCTGCTTAGATTATTCCTAGTGCCATACAATATAAACTTAGATTTTGTGGGATTTAGCACCAGACTATTAGAAGCACACCAATCACTTATGCGTGCAAGGTCGCTATTAATCTTTGATTCTGCATTAGCACGATCTGCTGGTGGAAATGGTAAATAAAGCTGCATATCATCTGCATATAAATGATATTGGCAATTCATCAAGGCCTGAGTTATATCACCACTATATAAAATAAACAGAATTGGACCAAGTATTGAACCTTGAGGTATACCTCTTGTAACAGGTTGAGGGCTGGACTGTACTTTATTTCCATCTGCTTTAGTGATCTCTACATATTGCTGCCTTTGAGAAAGATAGCTATTAAACCACTTGATTGCATTTTTATCTGCTCCATAATATTTCAGTTTTGAGAGTAAGAGTGTAGTATTTATTGAATCGAATGCCCGCGAGAAATCCAATAACACCATAGCGACCAAGTTGCCCTCATCTTGAGCTTGGAGCTATATGTTTATTTTGTGTGCAATAAAGCGATTATTATTATTGATACGTCTTACAAAAACTTTAACACAAAATAATAAAGTTCCAGGTTACTTAGAAAACGTTCGATTTCTCCTTAATGCAATTAAAATAAAAATGATATTTTTATAATAGATTTTTGAATGAATTAAAATTGTATTTCTTGTGTATAATATTTTTTATTTCAAATTTCAGAAATCAACGATTTTCTACGTGATCCTTAACATTCGCTCAACTAAATTATTTGTATTATTACTTCAATCAATTCGAATGATAGGGTAAATTACCAAACATTGAAGAAAATCAATTACTAGTACTTTACTCTCTTACCTTTAGCGTTCATCGAATAAATGTCCGTATTCGTGAATTACAATTCCAGCATTCTATTATTCGACTCAAACCTGTGAAGACGCTTCGTCGTCCCTTAGAAATTCGCCTATTAAGGGTTCACAGGGATTGCGAGTATGCAAAGCCACGTCGGTAACCCCGCAGTATTGGTCACCGAGCGACGTCAACTTCGTTTATACGATATAGCTACATTATTATCGATGATCGAAATACTCCGGCTTCATAATATATGTAGTAATGTGAGTGCGTTAGAACCTCCATTTTATATTTCATGGTGTTCAGGAAAGTTTAAAATATTTGCAAAATGTCAAGTATTATAGTATCGGTGATATGCATAAAATGACTAAAGATTACGCATCACTGTGTTTGTCACTCCATTAATTTATTTTGATTAGATATTAACCGCCTGGTCGAGTGGTTAAAACCACTGGGTGTTGATCGGGAGGTCCGGGTTTCGATTCCCAATGGCGGCAGGAAATTTTCTGCTTGATTTGGTTGTTGGTAGGCTTCTGAGCCTGCCTGGCTAGCTACCACCGTCTTACCTAAATTCGTCGCCATAATAGTAATGTTATGAGCATTTATTGTGTTCCGTTGATTAGAGGTAAGATAGCTAGTTCCTCGGTTGTTGAGGAGTCCAGGTGAAGCTCGCTTCCACCTTCGGCCTTATCTTATCATCACTTACCATCAGAAGAGATAAAGGCCAAGAGCTACTCTGTCGTACGTAAAAAAAAGATGCCTGAAAAGGTGCCGAATCACATTCCAACTTGAGATATCTCATTATTATTCGGAACGCAAACATTTTTTTTTTCTTTTTATTTAGTCAGTTATACAAAAAAAGGAGCAATATAGCTGCTCAGATTCGTGTCGGCACAATGGCGATAAAAGCTTATGGTCACATTTACAATTCTACAAAATCCATTTAGCGGCGAAACATTGTGAACTCTCGCGAAACGCGTGTAATAAAGTCAATACATTATGTGACATTTGTGGATTTCTGCGGAAATATCTATGGTACGAGCGACGAAGAGACTTGGGTGCTTTTAATACATTCTAGTTGATTTATAATGCAAAGAAATGACATTCTTATCTATATCAGTTCCTTGCGAAATATGTACTAAACATATTTAGTAATAGAAATTACCTATCAGCTTGGCAAAAATTGTTTAAAGCGATGAGAGGTGAATTTAAAAGGGATTCCCGCAGTAAACTGGATTCACAGCTAAGTGGTTTATTAATGAGACTGTTGTTACTTTTTTTATACAACTCAGTTGGCAAACAAGCATATTGCCCACCTGATAGTAAATGGTAACACTACATGTGGTTTTGTGAGATTCGCAGCAAATCCACAATAACCTGTGTACGTCGCCAACTTGTGACATATAGATGTAAAGTAGCGGTACTCGTAGTGACGTCAATAAGCGCATATAAAGGTCTATTTTGAATAAAGATTTTTCAATTGATGTCCTGTAAATTGGAAGTAACGTTATATTTAGAAAAATACATGTACGATGTTTTGCGTGTTACGTCAGCGCGGCGCCACCCGCCGCGTGATTTGGTGTCAACACGCGTTTCCACTTTCACGGGCTTTCGCGACCCTGCACCTACGCATTAATCAAACATTCATAAACTCTTAATAGCATATTGTCGATGATATACTAAGCTGTTATTTCACCACCACTTAATTGCTTTTATACTACACCTACTCGGAAAGTAGGTTTTTATTGGCGCCAGAAAGGCTTAGAGAGTTCGACTTTATCTATACTAATCTATACTTACTAATATTATAAAGCTGAAGAGTTTGTTTGTTTGTTTGCTTGAACGCGCTAATCTCAGGAACTACTGGTCCGATTTGAAAAATTCTTTCAGTGTTAGATAGCCCATTTATCGAGGAAGGTTATAGGCTATATATCATCACGCTAAGAACAATAGGAGCGGAGCACTAATGAAGAATGTTTCAAAATCGGGGGATTTTTTTCCCTATTGAGAGCTTCCGCTGCGTGCGCTGCGTAAACGGTTAGAGTTTCGTAAAAATCATGTATGACAGAATTATTCCCCTTGAAAATTTCTAAAAAAAAGTCCGCGACAGCATATGTCTATCTTTTAAGGTTAGCTCACTATAACCTTTTTTACGCTAATCAAATTTGTTCTAAAATAATGCATTATTTGCGAAGGTGTTTTTATAAACATGATATTAATCCTTATCCAAATAAATACGTTATTCATCACAAATATTTAATTTAAAACAAAATTGCCCTTTACATCATTCGATTTAAATGAATATCTTAGGAGATATCGCAGTTTTAAAATAACATCACAGGAAAATAATGATCGAGTACTGCGCGCACAATGTGCAAAGGGCGGTGGCCCCAGTTAGGTATCTACTTCTGCCGGAAGAACACAAAACTAAAAATATAGTGTACACAGAAGTACTTTAAAATAACATTAGTTTAGTTTTTTGAGAATAACCTACAATCCTAATAAACCTAAATGTAATACCCTAAATGTATTATTTTTTGTGATGACATAGGCAAAGGTATGGGCCAGTTATTGACAAATCAGTTGGATTTTAGTGTCATTAATTATTGTATGCCTGGCTCAAGTTTCCATGATATTGCAAATAAAATTAATAGTTATAAGTTTGATATTAATGACAAACTGGTTATGATCTTGGGAAATAGGGGTAATTTGAACAAAAAAGTACTAAAACATTTTTGTTCTCATTTAAATAATTTACATGTTAATCAAATAATAATGTTTACCCTTCCCTACCATAATCGTTTGTCACAACATGAAAATAATATTAGACACAAACTTAATTTGACATTAGATTTAATGACAAATTATTCGAAAAAATTCCATATTATTGACTTCAACAAACTGACATGTATTAAAGCTTATTTGACAGAAGATAGATTATATCTATCAACATTCTATAAAAAACAATTAGCTATTTCGCTAAGATTTTATTTACAAACTTTAGCCAAAAACATGGCTATAAATTCTTTCTCTGACAATGCTTTTATTGAGCAGCCCACTCAAAGTACTGAAATTGCTCCTATTGAGCAATACTGTGGTAGTGAAACGACTGTCAGTAATGTTACTGATGATATTTTTAATAAATCTTTAAATTAAGTAATGAGACAAAAGAGACATCCTCTTGCTTATCATTAGGTAGAAAAGATACTGAAAACTTTGTAAATGTATTGCAAAACCCATTTGAAAACAAAAATAAAGTAAATCTTATCAACCTGGTGCACCAGAACATTCAAGGAATGTTAGGCAAGGATCTGGAAGTGGAATTATTCTTGAACTGTAGTAATGTAGACATCTTTTGTGTAACTGAACACTGGCTTAAAAGTTATCAGTTCATGTTTAATTTCAGCAATCATCTGGTTGGTAGTTCGTTCAGTCGAGAAAAATCAATTCGTGGTGGTTCTTTAATAATATTAGATAAAAAGCTGAAATTTAAGGATCGTAAGGATATTGTGAGTCTTTCGATTGAGCGAACAATAGAAATAGCCTGCGTGGAGCTGGACCAGATTATTGTATTAAGTATATACAGGCCTCCTTCAGGATTATATGACCTTTTTGAAGATACTATGGATGAAGTATTGAAAAAAGTGTGTAGTTCCACAAAACAAACCATTGTTTGTGGTGATTTTAATATTAATTTATTAGAAAATTCTAGTTTATCTATTAGGATTAAAAATCTGTTTTGGTCATATAACCTTGGAAATTTATTTTTGGAGCCAACAAGAACAACTCAATCGTCTGCCACATGCATTGACAATATTTATACAAATATTGTTCCTTTAGCAAGAAGAGTTTTTAATAATTTAGAATCTGACCATTCTGGACAAATTGTTACCATTCCACTTAAATGTAAAAGCATGGAAAAAAAGAATATCACTGTTGTACCAAAGACTGCTGGTCGCTTAGAACGGCTGAAAAATAATATTGGTATTAAATTAAATTATATAGGTTATGAAGAAAATCCAAATAAATTATATGAAAATTTTTTTCATACATTTTGTTCTGAATTTAAAAATATTTTTATTCCAAAGACTATATCGGTTGATGGCACTTTAGCTTTTAGTGAATGGGCTACACCAGGTATTCACAAAAGCAGAATAAAACTTTTTGAACTTTACAATGAACGCTCATTCAATACTAGTGATGAATTTAAACTTTATGTAAAAACTTATTCCAAAGTGTTCAAAAAAGTTTGCAAGCTTGCTAAATCTAATTATTTAAGTTCAAAAATAAAAAACAGTAGTAATAAAATTAAAATGACATGGAATATTATAAATAATGAAACTGGAAAAGCTAAAACTACTAATAATCAATATTGTTTGAATGTTGATGGTAAGAAGGTAACAGTTGACACAGAAGTAGCTGCAGAATTTGAAAAGTTCTTTACTGATATTCCAGTCTCAATCACAAAGTCTTTGGATTCATCCCCCGCTATTGCTGAATCTATAGTGAAGGATCATGTTAAAGTTTGTAATGATAAATTCAAATTTGTACACATTAGTGGAATTGATATAACAAAGTCATTTAAAACTTTAAATAAAAAGAAAACTGCGGATCTGTGGGGCAATTCCGTTGATGTTACTAAATCCGTAATTGAAACAATAGCTCCAATACTTGCTAACATTTTTAATGATTGCATTGACTGTGGTGTATTTCCTGATCTTATGAAGCTAAGTAAAATTATTCCTTTACATAAATCTGGTAGCACATCAGACCCCAGTAATTTTAGACCTATCTCTGTGCTACCTACTTTTAGCAAAATTTTTGAAAAAATAATGTTGGAGCAAATGCAAAGTTATTTTAATAGGAATAATCTTCTACACTGTAAACAATTTGGTTTTAGGAGGGGTCGCTCAACAACCGATGCTGGTGTTGAGTTAATACAACATATATTCGAAGCCTGGGAAGACTCACATGATGCGTTAGGCATTTTTTGTGACTTGTCCAAGGCATTTGATTGCGTTTATCACGAAATCTTGATCAGAAAATTACACCACTATGGGTTTCGTGACACTGCACTAGATCTTCTAATCTCTTATCTAAGTGGGAGGATTCAAAAAGTAGACATCAATGGAAAAAGGTCTCAAGGTTCTGCAGTTAAAATGGGAGTTCCGCAAGGTTCGATTCTTGGTCCTTTTCTATTTCTTATATATGTCAATGACCTCCCTGATTTTGTACAGGATAGACATGAGATGGTATTATTTGCAGATGATACTTCACTTTTATTTAAAATTAAAAGAGGTGTGCAAATTAATGACGATGTAAATAATTCTATCTCAAGAATTGTTCACTGGTTTAATGTGAACAACCTGTCACTTAATGAAGGGAAAACAAAATGTATAAAATTTGTTTTACCCAATGTCAAAGAGGTTCACACCACTGTAAAAATAAAGGATATAGGTGTTGACCCTGTGGACACCACAGTATTTCTTGGGATCACACTTGATTCTAAGCTGCAATGGGGCCCACATATCGATAAATTGTCAAAGAGACTTAGTTCTGCAGCTCACGCTGTATGGAAAATACGTCAACTGACTGATGTTGATACAGCAAGACTTGTATACTTTTCTTACTTTCATAGTGTGATGTCGTATGGTATTTTGTTGTGGGGAAATGCTGCCGACATTCAGATTGTTTTTGTACTGCAGAAAAGGGCTATTCGAGCAATCTATAACCTTAAAATGAGAGATTCTTTGCGAGAAAAGTTCAAAGAAATTGGTATTATGACAGTAGCGTCGCAATATATTTATGAGAATCTAATATATGTTCGTAAGAATATTCATGTGTTTTGTAAAAATAGTGATATTCATTCAGTTAATACTAGACAAAAGAATATGTTAGCTTTACCAAATACCAGGCTCCAAAAAATTAATAATTCTTTTAGAGGCCTGTGTATACGTTTCTACAATAAAATCCCAAGTTGTATACAAGAACTTAGCTTAAACAAATTTAAAGTTGCAATCAAAGATGTACTTATTAAAAAAGCATATTATAAAGTGTCTGATTACATGACGGACAAAAAAGCTTGGGTTTGAACTCTCAATTCTAATATTTAACAATGTATTGCGTTTTGTTTCAAAGAAACGTTCAGTGAGAGCAATTTATTTATAATCTAAGTTCACGCACTTCTCTCAGAGATAGCTTATATAATGTGAATTAACACATCTATTCTTGTAATGGAAGTTGAGCTCAAACTTTTGCTTTGAGGTCAACTTCCAATTGACGACTCTGTAACAAACCAAAATTGTAAATGGCGATTTAAAAGAGGAGATAAAAAATTTAGACCTTTCGAGTTTCTTGCCTGTTCTTCTCGAGAAGGCTCTCCCAATTTCCGAACAGGTGTAGAATCAACTTTTTTTTTTTTTCATTCCTACTTGTATTTGCAGACATCTTGAGTATATTTAGGATGTATGCACATACAAGGTTAATATAATTTCTTTAAATTAGATTGTTTTGCTTTGTTTTGACGTCAATAAGTGCCTGTAAAGGCCTATGTTGAATAAAGAATTTTGAATTTGAATTTGAATTTGAATCTACATTATATAAGATTATAAGACCCAGTACTTACTCACCTATATAAACAAAGTCGCGGGTTAAAGTTAGCGTTAGCCCAAAGTAACTACCTATTCCACGCGGACGAAGTCGCGGGCGGATGCTAGTTGTCATATAAACTTATATAAATAACATGAAATTCATCGTTAATGCACAGAAAAATGGTATGAAAATTCATTGTTAACGCGCTCGAGCGCGGCACCAGAGTAGCACCTCGGCAGCCAGTTGCATAGGTTTTCAAACTACACCCTTATTGGTAATCGGTCACTCTTATAATATGTAGCAGAGCGTGGTTTAAATAATAATAGATGGTGTAGTTTGCAGATATAATTTTTAATATTTTGCTCAATACAACTGACAGTCAACAACAGTAACTAGGTAACAAAAGTTGGCTAGAGTCATAGACTTAATAAACACCAACACTTCCCCTCAAACGTACATCATCTTATCATCCATTCATCACACAATAACATACACAACATCCAAGCACTTATACTAACACTCAGTCATGCTATATTAAACCTAAAGCTGAAACACACTTCTCAAACTTTATACGGCCTAACGGTTTGGTCAGAATGTCAGCTACATTGTCCTCAGTAGACACATACTGCAACCAAACAGTTGAGTTCTCGACACATTGACGAGCATAGTGAAACCTTATGTCGATGTGCTTCGTTCGCCTATGTGCGACCGGGTTCTGAGCAAGCTTTATCGTGCTTTGGTTGTCTACGTTGAGAGTCACGGGTTGCTCGGGGTGACGTAGCAGAGATGCAACAAAACCTTGCAAGTATGTTGCTTCCTTGCATGCCTCCGAAAGTGCGATGTATTCCGCCTCAGTGGATGATAATGCAACGCTGGATTGCTTTTTGCATTCCCATGACACTGGATTTCCACCTACCTGGAAGATGTATCCAGAAAATGACTTCCTGTCTTTCATGTTTCCGCCCCAATCTGCGTCAACATATCCGGTAACATTTATAGAATTGCTCGCACTAGCTTTGAATACCATACTGAAATCCGCCGTTCCTTGTAGGTATCGCAGTACCCTCTTGGCTGCCTTCATATGGACCTGATGACAACATGAATTGTATTGCGACAAGAAGCTGACTGCAGCCGAGATGTCGGGGCGCGTATTGCTGGCTAAATAATTCAGCGCTCCTATTAACGACTGGTACCTGAGCCGGCTTGGGTGATCTAACACTTCACTTCCTTCCCCTTCAGCCAAGATCGTGTGAAGATCAAGTTCCATAGGAGTCTTCGCTGTTTTACAATCCGCCAGACCGAAATCCGCCAACAGTTTTCTTGTAAACTTATGTTGTGAAACTCGCAATGAACCATTTTCCCTCGTGAGTTCCATTCCAAGAACTTGTCGTGCCTTGCCCAAGTCCTTAATCTTGAATTTCTCCCTTAGACTCTCCAAAAGTTGATTTTTATTCTCACTTTTATCAAAAAATACGAGAAAATCGTCTACGTACAGAGCTATGTATACATTGTCTTTGTAATATAGACAGGTGTCATATCTCGAACGTTTAAATGACAGTGATAACAAGACTTCATTAACTTTTTCGTTCCAAGAACGTGATGCTTGTTTGAGGCCATATATTGCCTTCAGTAACAAACAAACCTTTTTGCTATCTTGTATACAGCCTTCTGGTTGTTGCATATAAACCTTTTCGTGCAACTCGCCATTTAGAAAGGCGGTATTCACATCGAAGTGATCGACTTCAAGATTTTTGTAAACAGCCAATGAAAGTAATAATCTTATTGTTGATCTTCGGACAACTGGTGAGAATGTCTCAAAATAATCAACTCCATAAGACTGCGCGAAACCTTTCGCCACAAGTCGAGCTTTGTAGGACTTATTCCCATCCGCATCAAACTTGTACTTGAATATCCACTTACTTCCAACAATTTTGGCTCCAGGTGGTTTGTCTACAAGCGTCCAGACTTTGTTTTCATACATAGAGTCCATTTCTTTTTTCATGGCTTCTCTCCACTTCATCTCATCTACACTACTCAATGCTTCTTTGACATTACATGGTTCTCCTTCAGTGACGAGACAGACCAAGTCCTCTTGATCGCGCAATCTATTCCGCAAAGGATATCTAAGCAGCTCCTCAGCAGATTCTGGTTCGGCGTCAATTTGATCATCATTAGCTCCAGAGTTTTCAGTTATGTCTTCGGTAGTTGAAGATGGTATTTCTGAGTGTAATACAGGTACAGATTCACGTGGCTTCTCATGTGCAATCTCCCATGTTACGTCAGGCACTGTGGGTGTCACATGTTCTCGAGTGTCACTGAATTCACCTGCATTCTCTATAAATACAACGTCTTTTGCCTTTATGACATTTCGTGGATTATTTATATCAGCTAAACGGTAACCTTTCGTTTCCGTGCAATATCCCACGAACCGATATTCTTTAGCTTTCTTATCCCACTTCTTCCGAGTTTCTTTTGGAATATGTGCATAGGCAATCGATCCAAATACTCTAAAGTGACTGACAGTCTGAGCTTTATTCGTCCAAAGCTCTTCCGGAATCTTTCCCTGGTTAGCAGCATGTGGCAATCTATTTTTTATGTAAACCGCAGTATTACAGGCTTCTGCCCAATACATTATACTAAGATTGTCTCCCAGCATAGTCCGAGCCATCTCCACAATCGTTCTATTAGCTCGCTCTGCAACGCCATTCTGTTCCGGTGAGTAAGGAACTGTCAATTGATGTTTAATTCCCCTACTACATAAATATTGCTTGAACTGTTGATTGACAAATTCTGTTCCATTGTCCGTTCTTACTACCTTAAGTTTTAAATTTGTCTCGTTCTCTATATGTGTCACAAAGTCCTTGAAGTATCTCAAGCTCTCCGATTTTTCCTTGAGAAAATATGCAAAGATTTTCCTCGTGAAATCATCTACTATGACTAGCATATAACGAGATCCATTGTATGAACGATCCGACATTGGACCACAGATATCCATGTGTACCAACCCTAACTTTTCAGTTGCTCTTTCTGCTTCACCTACTGGAAAAGGTAATCTGTGTGACTTCCCCTTAATGCAGTCAACACAAGGTTTCATTACGCTCTTTCCAAGATCGAGACCTGGTAGCTTACGTAAATCCCGTTCATTCACATGACCAAGCCGCCGATGCCACAACATCAACGAGTTTCCAGCTTGAACTGTAGTCAACGCCCCATATACAACAGGAAAACAATTATCAAGTTTGTAGATGCCTGATACCTTACTTGCAGTCGCTACAAGCTTACTCGAAATGTGACCTATCGTTTTGTGAAACAGATTGCATCCATCTGCATTAAACACTACTTTCCATCCTCTCTCTACTAATTTTGATACAGACAAAAGATTTACCTTCAAGCCTGGTACAAACGTAACGTCCCTTATGGGCAGCAGAACACCTTTCAATTTGACCATAATGTTACCTGTTCCCTCGCTAGAAATCTTATCATTGTTTGCACATGTCACGTCATTCTTTCCATTGCCACAAACCTTAATGTCTCTAAACCAATCTTTCTGAAATGACATATGATTCGAAGCTCCACTATCAATATACCAGGATCCTGAGTCAAAAGTATCATGTACGCTCAACGAGGTGATTAATCCTGTTTCACCATTCTTCGGTCCTGTGAGGAGTGGGCACTCAGGTTTCTTATGTCCTTTCTCTCCGCATTTAAAACATTTGATAGGTTTCGGTTTCGTAATCTGCTTTCTGCTTTTTCCTTTCGTAATATTAGCTGCTAACGCCGAATCGCCCGTAGAACTGGATGTACTGCCCTTACTAGAGTCTTCCTGTAGCAACTTCTGTCGTACATTCTGTGATGTGAGCATCATACCTGAGTGTTCCAAAGCCATTCGCATCGGCTTATACTCATCCGGTAGACCTCTCAGAAGAATAACAGCTACTAGGTCATCATCAACGCAATGATCTATCTCTCTCAGTTTCTGAGTGTAACTCATAACTGCGGCAATGTACTCATGCATATTTGCATGCCTATCCAATCTTTCATCTAAAAGCGAATTCAAAAGACTTATCTTACGATTGAATCCTTTGTCCTCGAATACATTAGCTAGGGATTCCCATGCTTGCTTCGCTGACTTGGCCTCCTGTACGTATGGGTATAGGTGCGGCTCGATGTGAAGACAAATGGTAGCTAGCGCTTCTTCGTCTTTCTGAATTCCAGAAGAGTCATTTGAGTCGGGTGTACTCGACGTGAATGAGAATAGTTTCTCTCGTAACAGAAGCATTTTTACGGCGAATTTCCATGACGAGTAATCTTCGATTCCATTCAATTTCGGGATGGAGAATTTTGTGAGGGCCATAACCTCTTATAATATGTAGCAGAGCGTGGTTTAAATAATAATAGATGGTGTAGTTTGCAGATATAATTTTTAATATTTTGCTCAATACAACTGACAGTCAACAACAGTAACTAGGTAACAAAAGTTGGCTAGAGTCATAGACTTAATAAACACCAACAGTCACTTTCTCCCATCGGTGAACAGTGTACTAGTTTACATCGACTTATAAATATTACGAGGTATAATAATATCATTCAAGGATTGGAAGACTCTACGTGTATTTCATAGGAATATCCTTGGTGTAATTTTTCCCAAGATTATTATTATTAATGATATTCACCTAAACAACATTCGCTTACGGCGGGCAATCAGCCCGCTCGAAAGAGAGATTAGCCGCGCGAGATTTGCTTGTAGCGCGGGAGATTTCAGTGCACAATGCACAAGCTTAGTGTCTGAGCACTCTAGTGTGTTCACATTTTATATTTGCTTGAGTGCATAAATACGGTAGTGGCAGCATATCATGTCAGCATAGACGAGCTCTTCTTTTCAAAGCATAGAGGAGCTCGAGATGTTTCTCATTTTTGGTCATACATCTTACAAATATGTCTGACCACGGCCATTTTTTCATTTTTCATTTAAGTAACTTCTGGATTGAGCATTTATTATGTAGATAGTAGATAGCGTTGAATTCAATTGAAAATTCACTCTGCACGAATATATTTTATCAAGTTAATATTTTGTCAAGCAACACGTGTCTGAGCTTCAAAGGTCAATGAAAAACAGCTCACTGCGCTATAAGGCTGCCCGCACTATTAATACATACGACTTTAAATCGTTTTTCTTCTTAGAAATACGATATTAACCTAGTGCTGCTAATTATAATTTGTAGTTTTTCTTTTTTCAATTTTCTAAGAAACTAGGTATATTTTTTTAAACACGACTGGAAATTCTTCTACAGCATGGAATTCTTCAAAAATGCGTGAAGAGGTATTTATATTTAAGGTTGGCGACGCGCAAGTGATACCACTGGTGTTGCAAGCGTCCATATGCGGTTCATACCCGACAGCGTTGACCCAAGCGGGCCCCGCACTAGAAAAAATGGCTGGACGTTCTCGTAGGCCGCGACGGACACTGGTGATATCTCGGAAAATATTTAGTAAATTGTTGTTTCCGTAAGTTGCCTATAATTTTGAGTTATTTCCTGACAAAATTTGCAAAAAAAGCAACGATTTTTAGACAATTCGCGATTTATTAGTGCGGCCTCCGCGTGTAGTATGCTGTCGGACATATGTCCATCATGGCGTTCGACATGTTAACCATGTGCTTACATATGACTTTCAAAAGACTTTCATCATCTTCATCACTATACAGCCTATATTATATACGTCCGTTCACCGCAGGAGGGTCGGTCGTTGCTTCTTGCCAAATTTAATGATTCTAGGTCAACGCAAAGTACCCCATGCTCCTATAGATTTGGATTCCCTTGTAAAATCGCGACGAGAAAAAGAATTGAAAATATGCGACATAAACAGTTACATTTTTTGATCGTGTTGACTTAAAGAGCATGTTTTTTTTCACAACTGAAAGAGACGGTAGCTCCGGGTATTTGGTCTCAGACTAAGCAAACCAATAGACTCGCAATATATAAAGGCGTGTCCCCATAGCGTGCCCTTTTGAGCTACGGAACCCTAAATACCCTGAAATAGGTACCGAAGTATAGCCAACCCAACGCTCCCCGCTTTATCGACGTAATTTCATTCCCCGGACAACATTAAGGAATCCGAAACTCCGAGCTTACCGAAATCTAAAATTCAAAATAAGTTTGCCCAGCTCTAGCGATTTGTTCTTATGAATAACGTAATTCATGTCGGACTCCAAATTCTTACGTAATGATTCAGACTGCTAATTGCTTTAGTATTAAGGCTTTAATTGTGTTTGGATTACCATATTTTACATATTTGTGACAGAATTACATTGTGAGAATGTGAATGTGAATATTATGTAAATAGCATTTAGTTAGAATGATATGAGATTTTATTTTTGCGTCCAATAAAGGGATTCCTAAAGTCATCCATATCAATCCCTTGGGATCGAAATAGGTTTCCCAGGGGTCGACATAGGTTTCCCAGGGGTATAAACGAAATCTGGTTTTGGAGATCGACGAATTCTTGAAAATCGACCCCTACAAATTAACATAAGTTCTTTTTTGAAAATGGGTCTCTTGCCCAATATAGTTTGGCAATCCCTGCTCAAGATTGATGAGGAGAATGGTGTGATGACCTCATACTAATCATGATTTTGACGTAATTTGTATGGAGCTATGTCAAATACCTATTGGTAGTAACTAAATCCACAGTTAGAATTGTGGAACTGGCCGTTAATTGTTGGTAGCGTCTTACCTAATCGCTGTAGAGCTGTCTCCCAAAGCTAAAAAAATTTCAACTTTTTTTTATTTTAATCTTCTATTTGCATATCATCAATCAAGCGCGGATCCACCGTTGTGGGCACGATGGGCATGCCCACAACCCTAAGACTTGTGGCGTCATACTTTCATGGTCTTGGTCATTGAGATCGATAGGCTGATGATGTTATATCCAATCTTTAAAAAACACAGAGTGTCATATATTTTGGAGATATCTTTGTAGGGATACACTGTGCGATCCTGAGCAAGGTCATACTCCGACTCGCACTTGGCCAATTCTCGGATGGCTAGGACCACAACCTTTATTGAGAGCTGGATGAGCCTGTCATCAATTTCAACAAACTATGAAATTTGTCTATCTAGGTATGTGATTAAAAATAAATCACAATATATGTTCTTATACGCTAAACTCGAGAGAACCGTTTGATTAATTCGGGGTATTTCTATTTTCATGTATTTTCCGGAGTCCAAGAAAGGTTCTTATGACGAAGCAAATGGGAAATTTCCCCAGAAAGGCTGAAAATTCCTATTTTTCTTTGCCCTTCCAAACTACATAATTATTTCCAGCTACAATCTCGAAAATTTTAGCTAACATCATATCTGTAGTATTCTGTACATACATTATTATCAACCAGGAAAATTTAAGGGACGCTTCAGGACACATAAAATACTACTCTAAACTAGTGCACTATTTTTTGGATATTTTCTTAGTATAGATCATTTAGTCTGAATGCTCTAAGGATATTTTAGAAAGTTAATATAAAATTAAATAGGTGAGTTATTTTTTATTAATATTAAATTCATTCTAGCCTCCCTGAAGCGTCCTTTAAATTTTACGGGGTGATAAAAAGTAACCCAGTATACATATTATAGGCTTACATATTATTGGCAAGTTTGCTAGTTAAAAATTACCTAGCAATGGCTGACATAAGATGACAATTTCTCAATCTTCTATACAAATAAATAAAATTGAAGTGTCTGTTTGTAATGTCAAAATAACAAGTTTTTACTAAATGGGTATGAATGTATATCAGGTACCAATAACAAAAACACAATTTAATTTTTTTTTGTCTGTCTGTCTGTTTGTTCCCGCTAATCTCCGGAACGGCTGGACCGATTTTGACGGGACTTTCACTAATAGATAGCTAAATAAATAAGGTATAACATAGGCTACTTTTTATCAAGATCGCTTCAGGCGTTACTATTCCACGCGGACGAAGTCGCGGGCACTTTTTGTACGCGTACGTATACATTTACGAACATTCCATTTTCACCGATAATCAGTTCAGCTGGGATACACTGAAATTTTTTGGCCTATTATTTGTGATTCGCGTGCGTTGCAACATAGAACTCCATATGTTTCATTTTTCACCGTCAAAAAATCGGTCACCGATAAATCGGCCGTGTGCGTTCGCACTTAGTACCTATACATTGTAATTATTTTCACGTAATACAGATTAACTCCAAGCACTCATTTAATTTTCTCGTAGTTTTTTACGTGCTCATTAAGCTTAAGAAAAGACAAAGACCGGTGGGAGAATGTACCAGGGTCCTTGTGTGTACCTCCGTCAGGCTCCGTCATACCTATTTCTGCCGCAAAGCAGCAGTGCTTGCATTACTGTGTTCCGGTTTGAAGGGTAAAGCTGCATATAAATCACGCGCGCAGCTCGAGCAGCCGATGTCGCCGCGCGGGGCAACCTCGTCTACATAGCGCGCGGCCGCCGCGCGAGCCTTTGTTCGAGGGTTTGCCGCGCGTTATTTCATCATCATCATCATCATTAGGTCATCATCATCATCATCATACGCAGCTTAGGTCTATCCGCACACATCAGTGCCGTCACGTGACGATCAGTAACGTATCCATCAGTGTCAGTAAAAAATGGTATTGTAGCATCATGGAATTATTACTCAAACAGGAATGAGCTCTTGCTTAAAAAAGCGTGCCGAGCGAGAGATAAATAACTGTACCGTTTGTCTCTTTCGTAAGTTTTGTGACCACAAATTCTACAAAATAGGGTTTTTTTCTTAAAAACAATAACATTCAACCTGAAAGATGCTTTTGAAAATTATAATATGCTTAATAATCACGATTGTTCGAGATCGCTTTTAGCGACAAGGTCGCCCTTTGTACATTTAGTGTATTATTTATACGTTGACTTTAAACTGGTTGGTGTTGTACAACAAAGAAATATTATATTCTATTCTATTATTTCAAAATGAGTTGCGCAAAAGAACTTTATATTTGCTTTTCAATACAAGATAGGTTTTACTAACATAATAATTATTAAAAAAATAATGAATGTCAATTTTAATTAAAATTAAATTCTTTCAATAGATGGGTCTTTCCAATCGGTATATTATGTTGAACCTACTGCCACATAACAGATAATCAAATATATCAACTTGTCAAAAATGAGTCAACACTAAAATCTCTCTGTGATATTTAAATACATACCTAGTAAAAGAATGAGTAATATTTTAAGAAGAAAAGAATTAAAAACACATCAGTGTGAGTCGAACTGTTTCAACAATATTTAAAACTTTTGTGGTTTCGCCAATATCTTGAACAGAATGTTAATGCCAATTCCTTTTTTCTAATAACTTAACATCGCATCGTGTAAGCTAAACAATAAATAACTAATATAAATTACTTTTATTAAAAATTGCGATAATATTTAGGTTAGGTACATACCATGTGGTCACCCTACTACAATGACAACGAAAATTACTGACATTGACAAAGAATCGATGTTGCAATATAATATTTTTTGAATACTCCCACCAGAATATTTCCTGGACGTAAAATCATAGTGTTATAATTATTAATAGTAGGCTAACATAATAATTTAATTTATTTTATGTTATAATTATTACAAAAAAAAACAATTTAGATATTTTGGGCGTTAAAAGTAATTAAAATAAACAATAATAAAAAATCTTCATCTACCAATAGTTGTTTCATAACTACTAAATTATAAAATATACAACAGTAGCAACACTGTGGGAAAGGGATAAAAGGTACAGTTATTGCGATCTCTCTCGGCACACTTTTGCGCTTTCAAGTGTTTAGTCTTTATTCATATAGAAATAAAGTCCAAATTTGAACAACAATATTTTGAAGAGCTCATTCCTGTTTGAGTAATAATTCCATGTGTAGCATACATTCAGTGATCTTCAGTGCTGCGCCGACGCTCTCCGTGATGCGACACGAATTTCTCAGAGAGAATATTTTCACTGACGGCACGGACGATTTCAAGTATTTTTAGATTGATGACGAAAAATCTATAGAATTGGTTTTATCACATACTGTTTTCTACAACCTTGCACATATAAAATTCATGGACTTTAAAATTGCTTTCCATTCACATGACTTATATTATCATCTTCATCGAATAATATAGTAATTTCTGCTAACTGGGCTGTTTTAATCGAGGCATTTTTGAAATATCAAACTCGAAGTTGCTCGTGCAACTCCATCTGCTAAGGTCACAGCGCGCGTGAGCACTATATGCCACTGATGAGTGCGTATAGCACGTCGCGGTATTGATCGTCACGTGTCGGCACTTATGTGTGCGAATAGACCTTTACGCGCGGCAAACCCTCGAACATTGGCTCGCGCTGCAGCCGCGCGCTATGTAGACGGGGTTGCCGCGCGCGGTAGCTCGAGCAGCCGAAGCTGCCGCGCACGGCAACCCCATCTATGTTCGAAGGTTTGCCGCGCGTAATTTATACGCGCCTTTAGATATGGTAGTGAAATTACTGGGTACTGTGACTATACGTCTCATAATATCACAAGTTGGCAACGTAAACTATGGATCTTGTGGGAGTTGCAGATTTGCTGCGAATCTCACAAGAACCACAAGAACCACATGTACTGCAGTGACTGTTACCACTTAGCATCAAATCGGCAGTATACTTGTTAACCAACTTAGTTGTATAAAAACAAATCGCAAACATTTTTTGTGATACTTTATTGTATATACAATATATTGCTATATATTTGTTTTCAACAAAGCCCCACAAAGTGTTGCTGATTAGTCATTCATTTGTCATAATATTTCACTAAGGAGCCTATAGCAGTCTGAAGTCTGAACGTTGGAATGGATTTCTAGAGTGGCATCTAATATTCCGTCATCATGACAAACAAAAACATCTTGTTGGAATATAAAGTTGAATACCAACTTGGCACAAAGTAAATAATACACATTCACTCTGCTTTCATTACACATCAAAGAAGGAGGCAGCCCGTATCGTTTGTTCTACTAAACATAAGTCTGCACTCAATTTAACGATATCATAGGTACTTGGCGTAAAGTTGTTGAACCAGTTCGGACCGGAGCTCTCAGGCTTTCTACGGATGCCAAAATTAGACAAAACCACTGATGTGATTTTTACGCCGTAAATCAGGACGGAGATTTTGTAACTGGTCGATTGATCAGCAATCACTATCCAATTGGTTGTCTTGAAGAAGAAAACGGAATTATGTTCATCGACTTTAAGTATTGATCCATTTGACATAAAGTCAAGACTACTCGGACAACAACGTAATAAATATAATGTACTTACTAAACGTATTAAAAAATCGGTTTGAATCAAACATACTTATCAAATCTAAGTATACGATATCCGATTGTCAATGAGTGCGATGATAATAATCGTTACTTAGACCTTAGCGGTAAAAGTAAAATTTAATAGTTATTTGTTACACATGAGTGCAAAGTTGCTTTTTAACCGCGTGCTCATCTTTGATGACCGAGCAAGCGAAGGATTTTAAAATTGAATCACGAGCGTTGCGAGTGATTCCAAAATTAGAATCCTGAGCGTTAGCGAGGGAATCAAAAGAGCACAAGGTGAAAAATCTTTGCACTCAAGTGCAACACGTAACTTTTCCCCCTCAGCGAGGAAATGACTAAATGCTAGATACTTTTATTTCAGTTTAGGTATATATTTACTACAATACAACATTATGATAGGTAAGTATTACAGAAAAATATTTATATTATGTATAACAAATACGAGTAATACGTTTTTTTACTTGTTTTAAAGTTTCTTATTTATAACAAACATGGCGCGCGCAAGGCAAATCAAATCAAAAGTACACCAAGGAGGTTCAGAGTCTGATTTTTTTACAAATTTAAAAAAAAGTTGTATGATAAATTCGGCACCATGGAGATGGAAGTAAAAGATTTAATGATGTTTTGAAATCACATACCTTGTGTTAACGCCAATAAAAGATACGCAATTGTTTGAACCTCGCGCCTCACACCTTCCCTAATTCCCTTGTGCGGCGCACTAGTTAACAAAAGGACGACATCGCAAATTCTAATAAATTAGTTGTTATCGAACACTCATCGCGGTCACTTTGTCGCCGCACCGGAACGCAATCGTGCGCATTTTCCGCTTCCGCAGTCTTCGAAGCCCACCGCTGGGCTAGTGTAAAGTGTCGTGAACAAGAGTATAAGCTTGTAAGGCTTGCCCATCGCATCCCGCTGTCAAAATATATATAGTGGACCCGCATCTTAGCAACCAAGCTATCGAAGGTGTTACGCAAGCGTGGCGCGCAGTCTCTCTTCATATCCAGGCCTGGATTTAACGGTGCCTCCCAAGGAACACCACTGGTGTTCCACCAGCCATCGCGTTCCTGGGCACTTCGCACGAGGTCCAGATCAAGAAGAAAGGTAGGTGCGCCGCACTTTTCCGCACTCCCGCTTTTTTTGCGTGAGATATTTTTTGTTTCAATATACCTATCGCAATTCGCCACACCATTATATATATTAGTGGTCCTTCTGCCGGATATGTTTTCCACCCGCCCTTATTAGATTTAATCTAATAAGTGTCACCTTTATACATAGTTTATTGTTTTTCTTCGTAAATACTTTACACGTCAACATAAAGGTATAGTCTTATACTATTTTACTTATAATAGAACCGTTTTCCCCCCGAAGGGTAGAAAACGAATATTTAGGTTTCAGCCGTAGCTCGACCCACTGTGTGAGATTAACGCTTTGAATTTTACCTGTTTGCAGTGTGCATCTACCCTATATACAATTATTCACCTAACATTTTCAATGAGGGTATGTAAGTAAGTGCGGGTGCCATCGCCGACTAGCTTTTCTCTTCAGTACTTTTCTCACACGCCGGCTAGAACAGCAAATTTAGTGGGTCGAGCTACGGCTGAAACCTAAATATTCGTTTTCTACCCTTCGGGGGGAAAACGGTTCTATTTAGGTGTTCGAGCCTTCGCTCGACCCACTGTGAGATGTGTTTACAATCTGCCGGCGATGGCTAGACGTACTGTGAAATTGTACAAATCGTTTTTCAATGAAGAACAAAGTGACTTTACAAAGTAAATTATTTTAGTAATTATTTTAAGGAACAATATGACTACTATTTAATTCAAGATATGCTTATTTGCTTTATATGTACAATCAAGGATTTAGGTATAACAATTAAATCGGAACAAATGACTGAGTTTAGTTAAATGGAGCTTGAGGATTGCCAATAGTCCACTAATTTTTGCCCATGTACGAGTATGTACACTTTGAAGTGTACATGTGTACCAAAATGTAGAGAAAATTCGAGAATTCCAAAAATTCCTTTTTTATTGAGATAAAACTATAAATAAATAAAAGTGTTAATTATTCGATACGAATTTGAGTTGATTGAGTATTCAATTGCGTTTAGCTTCGACTTCTGCAAAACTTGTAGTAAAAGATTTTTTTTTAGTTTATTTTTGCTTACATACTGATGTATCGTGCACTTAAATCAAAAACATAACTTAATGGGATTACAACCATCAAAGTAAAAAATAAAAAGAAATTGTAACTTGCAATTTATCTGTCTCTACGCAAGTAACAAAACGCTACAAAATGTCAAAATACGATCTATGGTGCACAAATGTTAGTGCCACAAACTCTTTGAATGGACGATTCAAAAAGGACTTCAAGTTAGTAAGAAACGACTTTAGTAACAAACAATGCCGCTACCTATCTAACGATGGTCTTTGGGACTGCAGGGGCTATAATAAATGCTTTCCATATTCCCATCAAAAACCGCCCAACTAGAAAAGACGAAGAGCATCTTTTATGAATATTGAAGCATCATATTATTGTATTGTGTGTGATACACTCTTCAATGTTTTAGTCTTCGACGGATTATTCGGTTAAGGACAGATTCTTGATATGAGAGATTCACTCATAAGATGCTTCCGATTCGAGTTCCATTTCAACCAGAAAATAAAGTAAGATTTTGGTACCTTATCTGAGAGTTCTTACAACTCTCAGGTAGGGTAGTACCACGATCTATTATAGTATCGTCCGTTTCCATCGTATAAAGTGCATATCAACATTTTCATTCAAATTAGTTTACGTAAACTCGCGCGCATCCCTGGACGTGTACTCATTCAACATAATCATAGTATCTGCAGTATTAATATAGCACTTAACAATAGCAATAAAAATCTCATCATTTCATTTACTGATACCTGTCAAATTAGAATTGTTTAACAGGTTTTTGAGTATCAAAGATTAATTGTTACAGATAAAATGACGTATTTTCTTTTAAACAAAAAAGATTAGTGTAAGTACCTCGCGGTACATCGATTAGGCAGATTGAGGCGACGTCCTTTCAAAATAAAGTCAGAGAGAAAAAAAATTGTAGATCAACAATTTTCCCTTATCATCTAGATCAAGGTTGCTGTTTATTCAGTTTTCAGAGAAAGGTAACTGCAGCTCTACAGCTGCCGGGTGAAGCGATGATTCCCGCTTTTTTGAATAAAGATTGAAATTAACATGCAATGACGCTTCGCGAGGGTGGTTTAACTTTCCCCCTGGTAGATACGAATAAATTTGTTATGCTTCTACGTCTTGATTTGCTTACTGGTATATATATGTTTATTCACCCAAAATACTAAATTTAGCCTTTCGTCCCTAATGATATTAAGCATCCAACCAGATTGCCTAAATTTTGATGAATCAGACTTGGAACCAAATTTCGGCCATAGTATAATAATAATATAATCATCACTTGATACGAATGTCTTGAGATGTATGACAAAAAGAGTCAACTCGTGAATGCGTCTACCTAAACACAGGAGGATAAATGCAGCCACATAGCGTGACACTTAGTATATGTTGTTTCTATTGATATCAAATGAGTAATTATTTAATTTGTGTAAAAAAATTACAACTAAGACGTTCACTTCTTTCGGGGTCAGCAAAAGTGGCCACCACTGATTTATGAATTATGAACTGCTATGTTTTTGTAATAATATGTGTATGATTATGAAGCAAAAAAATATATAGGGCAATATCATTTGACTTGGGATTATCAGCTATTGGCAGTTGTTACTCTGGGCGCCCCATTCCACCGTTCCGAAGTAGGAAATAAGTCTTTAGGATTCGATTGACGCCATGACGATTCGAAGAGATTCCGCTTCTCGCTTGACTATGACTGCACTGCATGGGATGTAGTTGAGAGGACAAAAAGTAGTCAAGTCATTTGATAGATTGTATCGTTGTAACAAAATGGGTCTATCTTCACGGGACTACTTACAGTCCGTGACTACTTACGAAAAAAAATTCTGAATAGTTTTGACAACCTTCAATTGCTTCACATTTTAACATTTTATTTATTTCTGATGTCATATCCTTCGTGATAGAGCAAGACAATTAATTGCATGTATCCAAACTATTATAAATCTTTTTAATTTTATGAGCGTACGAGTATATGTGCTCGCCAATTCACACTGGGCCAGCGTTGTTGACTAAGGCCTACTAATCCCCCTAACATAGGGTAGGCTCGAGCCCCTCGGTGGGGACGTATATTAGTTGTGATGATGATGACATGTGAAAAGTAACTTATATCCAGATAATATGGATAATTGAGCTTTTCACACTTCAATATAATTTTTAATTTAGCCCGCCTTGAAATCTGAATTTGCTCATGTCAAACTTCCCTGTTTTTAATTTTCCTGGCCCTGATATCGAGCAAAAGTTTGCTGGCCTTCATGAAACTCGTTCTGATCCCAATCTTTTAACTTCTTCCACCTTGGTCTACCCTTTAATGCATATTGGTAGTAGGCGGTAGTGATGGCTAAACCCTCCTTGTTCTTTCAATAAATCTGTCTGTAAAAGTTCAGAGAAAGGGTAAGTTGTAGAATTACAAAAATTGATGTTATGCGGTTTAAAAATGTTACATCTATGTTTTTTAAATTTTTGCTCTCTTCTCGCAACAGGTATTGAAAAACTATATCTGAAGTTTTACGAAACATGGAACCAGCTGCCAGAAAGCGCTTACTAATATGGGTTTCACGTTTAAGGATGTATCTTTATAAATATCTATAAAGTGTCTCCCCTGCGGAAGTAGGCCATCATAAGTAATTATAACACCTAAGCATTAGACTACTTTTTGTCAAGAGTTGAACGGGTTGCCATGCAGGTGTAGCCGTTGCGAGGCTACTATTGACTTTTATGGAGGTGAATACATGGTTGGTTTCTAGATATTTTTGTTCTTCAAAATAACAAAATATTTTGTCATTTTTCAGCCCCCAAACGTTGAACTTGGATTTCATGCTTAGCAAGTGATTCCTTTGTGTCTCCAAATAAAAAAGAAGTGTTCCTCTCGGTTATATTAGGAGGTACCAGGTTCATTATATCTGCATCTGGTTCACACCCTGTATCATTCATTCTAATAGAAGCCGTTATATCTGCTATGATCAAAGGTTGATAGCGAAATGGAGTTTGCCTTCTCAATTTTGACCTCGAGGATACGTGATTCTTCACTTTGGGAAATTAGCTCAGATTTTATCAAGGTGTAAAATCTGTATAGTCACTATCTGTGAGGTGATCTTTTTCATTAAGGCGAATGGTGTTTAAACCAGAGCACAACAGAATACAATTTAATAGCTTATATTTAATTGCCTTATATTTTTGTTTGCTCAATGATTATATGTATGCGCGTCATCTTCGCTAAAGCATAAGCTAATTGAACTTTACAGATTGCAAATCGGAGCCGACATTCTTCGGCGGATGAAATCTTATCACCAAAGAGGTCTTTATGATAGACGCAGTCAACCACCCATGATCTCCAATTATCCGCATTAATATCGTCTATTTTTAGATAAACTTTCCATGTGGCAGAGCTACCTAGGAGGTGGCTCCCAGTTGGCTAGGTCGCAAAGGATCGTGTGCTCCGTAATTTTTAATTGCAAGCCAGCTAATGAAGTAGGCTGCGTAGCTAGTATATTATGTGTAAGGGCAGGACCGGCTCTACCGAACGAACGGAGCGGCCGCTCCAGGCGCCAAGTTCCAGGGGGCGCGTCAGTTCAAAAATTATCCTCGCTTTTTCAATATTTGAGCGTAAGGGGAGCGCCATAATTGGAACTCGCTTCATCTTAAAACTTGCCTTGAGCCGGCACTGTGTAGGGGTCGGATCATTAGCCGACGCGCAGTTCAAAAGTGACAGCTTATGACGGCTTTACAGCCGACGGTGAGGGCTGGGCAGTCGACAGTGAGGGCTGCGCAGTTGACAGTGTGGGCTGCGCAGCTGACAGTGAGGGCTGCGCAGCTGACAATGAGGGCTGCGCAGCTGACAGTGAGGGCTGCGCAACCACAGTGAGAGCCGCGCAGCCGACACTATTACATGAAACGCATGCTAGAATGGTGAAGTTGTTCGACCATTCAAGTGTGGAGTCGCAAGTTTGCCATCCAGAGAGTGACCATTCGTAAGAACAAAGCAATTTGTGATACGAGTGCTAGTTTCTAAAACATGATACGTATGCTGGGATGGCGAAGTTGATTCTCCATTCATGTGTGGAGTAGCGCATCTGCCGTCCGGAGAGCGGGCATTCGCAAGAGTAAAGCACTTTGTGATACAAGTGCTAGTTCCTAAAACATGATACGCATGCTAGGATGATGAAGTTGTTCCTCCATTCATGTGTGGAGTAGCGAGTCTGCCGTCCGGAGAGCGGGCATTCGCAAGAGGAAAGCACTTTGTTATACAAGTGCTAGTTCCTAAAACATGATACGCATGCTAGGATGATGAATTTGTTCCTCCATTCATATGTGGAGTAGCGAGTCTGCCGTCCGGAGAGCGGGCATTCGCAAGAGGAAAGCACATTGCAATACAAGTGCTAGTTCCCAAAAACATGACACGCATGCTAGGATGATGAAGTTCTTCCTCCATTCATGTGTGGAGTAGCGAGTCTGCCGTCCGGAGAGCGGGCATTCGCAAGAACAAAGCACTTTTTTAACTTGTACACTAAATAAAGGAAAGATCTTACCTCAAAATCTTCAACAGCAATTCTTAAATAATTTTTAAATATATATATTTCTTATATCAGCAAATAGCGCACAAAAAAACCAACTTTTTATTGAAATTAATTGTGTTACTTAATTTAAACAATATAGTTTTAACAATTTTGCACACTGCTCACGACAAAATTCAAAAACGTACTGAAGAGAAAAGCTAGTCGGCGATGGCACCCGCACTTACTTACATACCCTCATTGAAAATGTTAGGTGAATAATTGTATATAGGGTAGATGCACACTGCAAACAGGTAAAATTCAAAGCGTTAATCTCACACAGTGGGTCGAGCGAAGGCTCGAACACCTAAATATCGCATTATTGAATCATATTGTTACAGTTTTTATTGTTAAACATACATTATATTCGCATTTTGTCCATAATTTCATTTGTATGCACGTGTTCATTATTGCAACTAGGTCAAGTCCAAAGGTCTCGTTGCACCGCGCACTCACATTTGTTACGTGAGCTACCTGCAAAAATCAGATATCGAACTGATTATAAATATTCACTACTTTTAGACAATAATTATCTTTTCACTTCTTTCATTATCATATTTAATTTATAGCTCATTCGGCTAATTCTAAAATGGAGTCTAAATTAGCTACAAAAGCTGATAGCCAACTTATCTTACGCAGAAGAACATAGTAGGGAATTATTCCTAGATTCAAGCAGCAATATCGATACTATTCGTTCTGATTTCCAGACGGTGCTCGATGCTTACAATCACCATTTATTAAAATTAAACCCAAATGCAGTTCCCGATTATAAATCGCTTGTATCTTTTGAACAATTGTACGGCCATATAAAAAGGCGCCTTAAATTATATAGTGACGCAAATAATAACAATTCGCCCGATGCTCCACGAAAAAATAGACCCTCATTACCACCTATAGAATATATGTCATTCAATGGTGACATTCGTTCTTGGCCCTTATTTTACGCAAGTTTTAAATCTACTGTGCATGAGAATCCTTCTCTTAATAATGCTGAAAAATTATATTATCTGCTAGGCAAAATTACGGGCAAAGCGCAATATGTTTGCGCAGGAATTACGCCCACCGCTGAAAATTATGAGCTGATGATCAGCACCCTTGTCAACAAGTACGAAGACAAGCGGATGCTCGCGTCTTCATACTTAAATCAGCTGCTAGATTTTAAGCCTTTATCACACGCCTCCGCAAACGATTTAGAGGTTTTTATGGATCGTTTTGTAACCGCAGTTCGGGCTCTCAAAAATGTTAAAGTTGATGACCCTTTTGATTTATTTATATTGCATATTGCACGCACGCGATGTTCTAAATTCAAATTTACTTTAACCTCAAGCGGATAAAAACGGCTTTGACGGTCAGATATCGAATAGCAAAAATACTCTTTCCGAGATGGGGGATGAAAAAAACTTTTTTTTTTTACTTTTTTGTTTGGATACCTTTAAAGATTTTAGTAATGGATTTATTTATTAGCATAATTAAACATTATATTTATGTTACTAATTATTGGTTCAGAGAATATTTTGGTATATGAATATTTCTGGTATAAAGGTTAGTTTTTGGAGCTCACAACGTTAGGCTTTCTACAGATGCTACAAATAGACAAAACCAGAGGGATACTCTGTACCAGTCGCCTGCTCCGTCTTACATCTATTTCTGCCGCAAAGCAACAGTGCTAGCATTGCTGTGTTCCTGTAGTTTGAAGAGTAAGATATGGCAGTGAAATTACTGGGTACTGTGACTTTATCTTATGTCAGAGGTTGGCAACGTACACTGTGGTTCATGTGGGTGTTGCAGATTTCTTGCGAATCTCACAAGGACCAAGTCATGTATTATAGGTGACAGTTACCACTTACCATCAGGTGGGCAATATGCTTGTTTGCTAATTTAGTAGTATAAAAAAACGACTAATGTTTTTTCAACATTGTAAATCAGGTGAAGCTATCAATTAATAATCGATATGGTAAGTAATTTAAAAAACGTTATCTATGGATAATTTCTCATAGGTAAGTATAATATCATAATATAATATAAGCAGGCGAAATCCAACGCTACATTCACGGTTTCGCTATCATTAAATAACGCTTGAAGAAATCTCCAGAGACTCATTAGGAAATACGCGAACTGCATATTTGGCGCACTATTTTAGAACCAAGACTCTCAAACTCTTTGAATTGGAAATTTTCTGCATAGGGCTGGCAAGAATCAAGCAATTTTTCTGCCTATTTATCTTTATAATTTATTAAATATAATAAAATTCTCCGGGCTAAAAAAATATGTTAGCCTCTGAATTTAACAATAGGAAATCTTTATAATAGTTTCTCTAAAATCTTAGATGCATTGCTTTGGCGCCGGACCTGGGGTAATGTTGTATGGGATTTGGCGGATCTCCTTTGATATCTCTACGCCTTCTTGAGAAAAGGGGTCTTGACAAACTGACTGTCAAAGATCCTATAACGGTTCGGTTTTTTCCTCTGGAGGTACGAGGTGCATAGCTATATAAGTTTTCAATACCACACCGTAGCGGAGTCGTGAGAAACAATGGAATATGACTGTTTCTTTTATTTAAATGAATAAGCGGACTAATTATAATAGCTGTAATACGTATTGACAACAAAGGCAATAAAACAGAATCCCAACCCTAGCTCTAACCACCATAAAAAGCTTACCATTTGAATGTAGCCGCATTTGAATGAAAAAACCAAGATTATTTTTACAAACACACAATGCTGGAGTTTTTAGAGCTCGCTATTCGAGCGCCAGAGATCTTAGTCTGAATAGAAAAATATTGGGATTATACCCGACGAATATTGGCGTTTTTCATCACTGCTGCTACTTTCAACATTCATGCGGCCTAGACAAAGTAGCATTCGCGTCCAATTCGTGATGTGGAATAATTTCCATGCATTTTTGCTCTTTACGAACATCTTTATCGTTATTGAATTGTTACTTTATCTACGCCCCCAGATCTTTTCATAGAATATCAATGTAAAACGATAAAGCTATGTTAATGTAAATTTAAATAAAAAAAATACTCTAATTTCAAATGTAGGATCCATCTTTACTAAAAGAGCAGAATGAAAAAACCATTGAAAGTCGAACAATTACAATCCTATATTGCACATTTTTCAAATTTAGAATGTTATTGTTGGGTAGGTACTTATCGTATTTTAAAATTTCACTTTAGAATCTTACACCATAAATGAATGAATGAATGAATAAACAACTTTAGTGCTATAATACAGTTAACAAGAAATGTAATATAAACCTATTCCTTGTTAACAAAAGGCGGTCTTATTGCTCACCATGCTAGCTATTATATTTCATTTAAATTCAATTTCAAAGTGACAAGTAGGTACATTAATGGCAATATTATATTTAAACCACTATATTAAAAAAAACTATAATAATGATATTTTATTGTTTTTAAAACAGATAAATGTGACTTTATTATAACTATTTTATCGTGTTTGACTGTTTCACATAATCATAAAACAATAAATATTAATCTTTTAATAACGTATCTAGAAGACATTGATAGATTACAGGAACTCCCTCGGCGTAAAAGATACTATCAATACTTTTCAAATTATGACACAATCAACAAATATTTACCACTTCATTAGGTGTCTGATAAGCGTTGGTGGCGCTGTGGACTCGGCGTTTGCCTTCCGATCGGGAGGTCCGGGGTTCGAGACCGCCATGTCCAATATTTTTTTGTTTTACGAATTTCATATGTAGGTACATTTGTCTGACGCTCCTACGGTGAAGGAAAACATCGTGAGGCAACCAGCACATCTGCGAAGCAATTAAAAGGTGTATGTGAAGTCGACCAACCCTAACTTAGGGTAGTCTCGAGCCCCTCAGTGGGGACGTAAATGAGCTGGTAAGATGAAGTGTCTGATAGCGTTGAACAAGGTAATTATAACTCATTACAACGTTATGATTACAAACACACTGGTTTTGAGAGCTCGCTATTCGGTGCCAGATGTCTTTATATTAGTCAATAGAAATTGACAACTAGTGTTCACATTTACAAAAGTTATCGAAAATTAATTACGTAAATTACCTGCGTGAGTAAAACTTACAAATGTAATGGCGGCCTAATACAAACAAATAATAGCATTCTTAGTCATTATTAGTAGATTCATTGAACTTTTAGCACAGAATAAATAATTGTACCTACTTTTAGGTCTTTTCTATTATGAAAACAATATGAAAAGACAAAACTAAATTATTTTTCATTTTGTTGGTGGTTTTGATATTATCTACATCCAGCATACAGTAATAATTCCATAATATAAAATTATATTTAAAATAACGATTACTGAATAAAAAAGTCAAACAACATTGTTTGTTTAATTTGGTTATTCAAATTTAAAAAATAAACGAATAGGTATTCAATCTGGTTTTATGATATACAAAAATGATTAACATACTTAAATGATGACGAAAGACGAAATTGTATTATTGGTTTTAACGTTCATTTATTTTACTAGCTCACTCACTCCCGCTTATTGATTATTAAACGATAAACTGTATTATGATTATAATAATGCTCGTATAAACCAGTAACTGTTATACGAGTAATAGCATTTAATTGATCATTAGAACAAAACTCTACAGATTAATTACTGAAATCCCGCCAAGCCGCGTCGGCGACGAAGGTAGGGAATGAAACGTCATCACATCCAACAATAGTATCAAGGGCGCGATCGACAGCTCGGAGAATTAATATTTAACACCCGCCATAACTTTATTAAAGGTGGCATTTTGAGAGCTTACGCGGGTAATATTGTTTTAATTAGAGTAACACGCGCAGAGGTGACGCCATAGTTTATGAATTACCTATTGTTTGTTTGTATTGAAACTTGGTGAAAGGTTATAATAACAAAAACATAATTATTTCAAAACCCATTCGTACAGATGGTGTGGTGGCTTAGATCATTGCTCTAAGTGTGGTGGCCATATATTGAATACTAGCTTTCCGCTCGCGGCTTCGCCCGCATTATTATTCTTTTCCCCCGGGAATTTTTTATTTTCCCGTAGGAAAAATAATTTTGTAGCTTATTTAAGCCCGGATATTATATTTCGTAGAAATTGGAGCAGATTTTCCATATAAACTTTCAACTCCTATTTTGCACCCTAAAGGTGTGAATTCCAATAAACCATGAAACACGTGTTCAATGAAATATTTTTAAGAGCATGCATTTCAAGTTTTATCAAAATCGTTGCTAATTTAAAGATTTTTCCATACAAACTTGCAACCCCTATTTCATCCCTGTAGGGTTTAAATTTTTTCAAATCCCTTCTTAGTGTGCGTCCGCATTTTGAATTAAAATAACTGTCCAAATTTCACGTTCCTACCATTAGCGGTTACGGCTTTGCGTGCGTCTATAGATGGGAATATCTTCTTTTATATGTATATAGATAATGTCACTAACAATTTAGTGCTTTTCTCTTCAAGCACTTTCTTTTGATAATCAATAATATGGCTTGTAGTTCCTCGTTGAGCTCGTCTTTTCATGCTGAGTATGAAAACAGTGACACACCGAGTCCTACAACTAATATCATCCCTCTAGGGTCCCTTACCCTAATTACCTCAAAATTCAATATATGACTTGAAGTACCTCGTTGAATTCCTCCTTTGAGAGCGTGAAAATTTTGGCTTTGTTCGTTTTCTAAGGCTTTCCCTCAATTTGGCACTAGCACCTATGTTTTCTACCGGGTGTTCTTATATCTTCTATTTGTTTTAATTCAAAACGCGAACGCACACTATTATTATTATTATTCATATTGTTGGGGCTATGCAACTTCAATGAAGCTGTAGTCACTGCGACCTAAAAGATCTATTGTGACTCGCCGCCAAGTTACAGTATCTCTTTTAGCCTGGCCGCTACCAGGAAATCCAAGATGGCTCTGGCTTTAAGAGATTTCAGTTCCCCTGGGCTGATTAAGTGTCTTCCCAGGTGGATACTTCGTTTGTGACTTAGAGGTCCACAATCGCACAAGAGGTGTTGGGGTGTTTCACGCACCTGTTCGGAAAATCTGCAAATATCAGATTCACTTAATTTCATGTGAAATTGGTGTCTGTTTAGCTTGCAGTGACCAGTTAAGGCCCGAACAATCGCACCGGTGTTCGTCCTACTGAACTGTAAAAGTTCAGTAGTTCGTTTTCGCGAGTATCCTTCTATCAAGGTTTTAGTGTGTACTAATCCTGGTTGGTTTAGCCAGTATTTTTTTGATTCGCTTAGAAGGTTTTCCTTAAGGAGTTGCATGGCATGACGTTTCGAGAAGCCACAGAAAGGTTCTGGACCTATCTGTTGACCCTCCGCTCCAGCCCTTGCAAGTTCATCGGCCTTTTCATTACCGACGACACCTGAATGTCCTGGTACCCATTTCAGAATAACTCTGTTCTGTTGTCCCAGGTCATTTAGTTTATTTACGCAGTCTGTCACCAGTTTCGAATATATAACATTCGATTGAATAGCGTTAAGAGCTGCTTGGCTATCTGAAAAGATATAAATGGTTTGGTTTTATAGTTTCGTTGGCGATTAGCTTCTACAAATTCTATGATGGCGTACACCTTCGCCTGGAATATAGTAGCGTGCTGACCAAGATTAACGCTTTTGTTAAAGCTCGGTCTGACACCATATACCCCGCATCCTACATTTTGACCCATTTTGGAGCCGTCTGTGAACCAAACTAGGCTTCCAGCCTTACAGAGGTTATGATCTTCCGCCCACTCCTCTCTGCTTGGTAGTTCCACTGAGTAGTTTTTAGTAAAATTACAGAGTGGAAGCATGACATCTGCAGTCATAGCTAGTTGTTTTTGTTCAAGCACTGTTTGTCGCAGTGACCTCAACGCTTGAGAGTACCAGTTTACCTTCCCAGTGCTTTCTATTCTATAAATGCTAGCTTTCGCCTCCTTCACTATAAATAGATGAAGGGGCGGTAGGTTCAGCAGGGCATTAAGCGCAGCTCCTGGGGTTGTAGACATGGCGCCAGTTACCATAAGGCAAGCTGTTCGTTGTAGACCGCCTAGCTTGTTGATAACTGTCACTTGCGTGACTTTTTTCCACCAAACCACGCAGGCATATGTTACCATAGGCCTGACGATCGCAGTGTACACCCACAGGGCGATTTTTGGGTTTATGCCCCATTTCGCTCCTGTCAAACGACAACATAATATTCCTAAAGCACTTTTTGCCTTTTGGATTACATTGTAAATGTGACTATTCCACGTCAATTTTTAGTCGATCGTAACGCCCAAATATTTGACTTCTGTGGAAAAAGGTATTTGAGTCCCCCTTAAAACAGGATTTACCAGCTTGTTTAGCTTGCGCTTTCTGGTAAAGGGAACTATCGTCGTTTTGTTTGGATTTACCGACAATTTGTTCTCAATGCACCATCTATCGATGATGTTAAGAGATTTTTGTAGTATAGATGAGACAGTGCTTTAGCAGGGACCAATGACGCATGCTACAACGTCATCTGCGTAGCCCTGAACATCTAAATCCTTTTCTGAGGCTTCAGTTAACAAGCGGTCAATAACAAGTGACCACAGTAGTGGCGATAGGACGCCTCCTTGTGGACACCCTCTTGTTGTTTTGAAGCCTTTGACGGTTCCGTGAAGACTTACACTGATAATTCTGTTAAGGAGCATCGATTCAATCCAACGGGTTGTTGTTTTATCAATCCCCTTGTCGCCCATTGCCTTGGAAAGGGTTTCAATGGTTACGTTATCGAAGGCTCCTTCTATGTATAGGAAAGCACAGAGGGCTATTTGTTTATCTTCTAGAGCCTATCTTGTCGGTTAGTTCGAGCAAGGCAGTTTCTGTAGATTTTCCTTTTAGATAAGCGTGCTGCTTTGCATGCAGAGGACGTTTTCTTAGTGGTCCGTCTTTAATGCACACGTCAATGACCTTTTCCATACTTTTCAGTAGGAAGGAGGTGAGGCTTATGGGTCTAAAGGACTTTGGCTGCACGTAGTCCTTTTTACCAGCCTTGGGAATAAATCGAACTTTTACCATAGTCCAATTTTCTGGTATATATCCCCAGGCATAACTAGCTCTGAAGATCTTTACCAGAACCGGAGTAAGGATATTCTTACCCTGTTGTAGCAGAGCAGGAAAGATATCATCCTCACCCGCGGATTTAAAAGGTTTGAATGAATCTATAGCCCATTCAACTTTGTTAGGTCTGTTATTCATCGCTGCTCTTCTCCAGTCTTCATTACTAGGCCTGGAGAGGCAGTTGTGAGGAGCAGCCCTAATAGCGATGTTAGACGCTAGTACTGATCCAGGGAAGTGCGTTGACGCCAATAGTTCGAGGGTCTCTTCTGCTGTCTCAGTGAATTTTCCATCTGGTTTCTTTAGTAGTCCCAGTTGGTTGGTAGGCGATTTTGCTAGAACCTTATGGATTCGAGCTCCTTGAGGGAGTTTAGTAATCTCCTCGCAGAACTTTTTCCATGAAAGTCTTTTCGCCCTCCGTATTTCTTTATTGTAGGCAGTTAAGGCTTTAGAGTACGAGCTCCAGTCTTTGGTCAGCTTAGCCTTATTAAACAGCCTGCGTGCTTCATCTCTTAGTTCACTGAGTTTTGCGTTCCACCATGGTATTTTGTTGTTCCTCTTAGTTTTGAGAGGACAGCTCTCTTCATACGAGGCTATTATGGCTTCAGTAACTTGATCCACAACATACTCCAGCGATTCAAGAGATCGTATGGTTTTAGGGATATCGTGGAGTCTGTCTTGGAGACTTCTCCTGTAATGGTTCCAGTCTGTGGCCTTTGCATCCCTAAAGTTTCGTACATGTTTGATGTGTTCAATACGAAAGTAATGTGTCGGTGATCGGACATTGAAACTTCGTTACTAACTTGCCAGGCGTTAATCGTCCTGGATAAATTGTTAGTAGCAAGAGTTAAATCAAGAACCTCCTGCCTTGATCTAGTTAAAAAGGTTGGCACGCAGCCCTTGTTAACTATTTGAAGACAGTTAGCAAGGATAAAGTCATATAATAACTTACCCCTTGCGTTGATACCTGAGCTGCCCTTGTTGGTTTGATGCGCATTCGCGTCGCACCCAATCAGAAGTTCGGCGTTGTGTTCGTTTGCGTACTCGACCACTTTCGCCAATCCTTCGGATGGGTCGTTCTTCTCACCAGACAGGTAAGCGGAGCAGACGATGAGGCGTCTATTACCGCTCTTGGTATTCACGAAAGCTGCAATCAGGTCATCGGTGCATAGCCCTGGTATACATAAAAAGTCAACGTTATTATTGAATAAGATACACGCTCTTGGCTTGATTCCACCGACGTTATATACAACCTTACCAGCAGAACCAAGTCCGGATACCGTGTTGTTGTTCGCCAGCCACGGTTCTTGGATTAGAGCGATGTGTAAGTTCTTCTCTGTAAAGATTTTTTCTAGCACCGCTGTAGCGGCTCTAGCATGGTGCAAATTAATTTGAACCACATGTGTGTTATTTGTGTTTTTGTGTAGTTGTGCCATTGTGTGTTGTGTGGTGTGTGGTGTTTTGTAAAGTGTTTGTAAGTGGCGTTTTATGACCGTTTGCCAGGTCTTTGGACGTTAGGACCGTCCTTGACCTTGCTAGCGGTTTTCGCCACTTGTGGCTGTCCTATTTTCATTTCATTTCATCAACCGAAAGGGCGAATGTGATTCCGTCCCATTCAGTTTTGACGCTCAGCACCTTCCACATACTGGTCCTTAGTCCGTTTTGCTTCTCCAGAAGTCGTATTGCGTCTTTTGGAGATTCGGCCTCGGATTTAGGAACAAAGAGTATACCAATCCTGGCCTTGGGCAGTTCCTTTTCACTCATGAGTGAAAGATCAGCCTCCGGCCATGGCTTGATAGCCCCAATGTTCCGTTCTAGCCAAGCCCGGCTGTATTCATCCTTAACGAGGATTTGAAGCCAGCCCGGCTTAAAAGTGCAGCCCTCAAAACTTGGGCCCGCCTCATTCCCAGGGTCGTCTATTATCGCCCTAAGAATGCCACGCTTAACAAGCCCAAGTTGATCATCCGACATGGGTTCCGTGTTACGGATCCCCACTCGGATGTCCAAGAGGGCGTCTTTAAAAGACTTCGCTGTCGATGGACCTGCCATCGGCGTACTAACAGCAGAGGTCCCAGTACCAGTCGTTTGGAGCGCCCCGGCGGCTGAGCCTTCGCCAGTACGCGAAGTCTTTCTGATGTGGTCACCAGGTGATTCTTCCTCCGATCGAATCCGTTTGACCGGTCTTCGATCTGAGGAAGATGCACCTGCCACATTTTTCTCCGGATCGTGCGTTTTTGTCATCCACTCGTAGCAGAGTTTGTAGGCCTCTGAAGGGTCCATTCCTTCCGCCACGAGTCGCTTCAGACGTTTTCGCGCCGCTCCGGTTAAATTAAATCGCTTCCGTGGGCGATCTCTCGATATCGCTGGCACATGTGAGTCTGTTTCAGCCTCGTGCCTTCGGCATCGGGTATCGATCCACGGTCGCTTGTATCGGGATCCGTGGTGGCTAGTAAGTCTCCCTCAGATCCGAAAAACAACTCCGATAAGTCGGGTATTGATGCAGTCAAGCTAATAGATGGTTCTGGTCGTTCATCGCTCAGATCAAAGCAATTTTGGGTTCGTTTTTCCATACACGTCCCACGAGAAGCTAGGGAACTAAAAAGTCCACCCCACGTGCCTAAATTACTACCCCAGGATTACCATCTCCCTGAGGAGGCACCGTTAGGGGCCAAGCACCCCCTTGGCCACGCATCCATCGGCTACGGTTCGCCTAACACCACTGGATTGGGTTTGGGTAAAAGTAGGGATTTAGAAGGGACTGAGGAGTAAGGTAGGAGGGGTAGAGGGAATACTGGAACATGGGAGTAAGGGGAAATGGAATCTCTCACCGTGTTGGACTGCACTGGCGAGATAGCGTTGCTTCCTTTAGCTACTTGGACCCCAGGGTAGTTGGTAATGTGCGATGCCTGTTAAGGATCCAAGTATTACCAGGATGTACGGCGTGGACGTAAGGGCAACACTTGACGGTAGACATGCTTTGCTCAACATCGCCCACTTGAGCACACATCAGCCGTCCTACATCCGCACTAAGAAGGGATTTTAAAAGATTTTTCATACCACCTGCTCGACAATCTACAATTATAACCCTATTAACTTTAACGTAAAGCAAGACATTATATCCCCGGGGATATAATGTATGAAACTCTCAAGGGATTAAAGTGTTTTAAATTTGGAACATAAAATTCGTATGAAAATTTAGCGTAGATGCTAGCTTAGGAAGGCAAAGGTTCTACGCCCATACAGCAGTAGCGTATCCACTAGAGACTAGAGACAAATAGACATTCCCTGTGTAAATAATGTTTTTATTAAATCTAAATACATAATTTCTTTACCGAAATTATACAATATTTACCTAAATAATACTGCAAGCTAAAATAAACAATTACATTTCACTTTATTTTTTATTGGTAAAATACTTTTTATGCTAAAAGTGCCATCTTTTGACGGCCACCATTAACTATCGATAAAAACGAATAAAAAGCAGAACACTAACGCTGCCGGCGGATACACAGCGAACTAAATTCTTTCATTTGGAAAAATTACGCGGCATATTTAAAAATAAAGAACGTTTCTACAATTTGTTCCATAATGTGCACCAACGGTATTCCGGTGTATTGTTTTCATAGCTTAAACTTTGCCGCCAAAGCTATTATGTATTTCAAAATTGTAATATCTTGTTGCTTACGTTAATAAAGTGCTTAGTGAAATGTGTTTTGTGGCATTAATACAGTCTTTTTAGAAGTCTATTCAGTGTTTTATTGATAAAGTTAAAAAACATAAGTAAATGTCCAGGTGCTTCAGCTTCAGTACTTATTTTTTATTTGAGGTCAATAGGCTGTCGACTATTTGAGATTTATTTCGACAGTTAAATTGTGTATTATATGTGACAATTGTGTGTGACGGCGTTATAAAAGTAAATATAAAATATGACGAAGTTGAAAAATATAAGCAATTTATTTGATTTGATACCATTTTATTGTTAACAAATGAACATTCGTCCTGCGTGCTACTAAAGGTCATTGATGGGGTCCAGCAGCTATCGTATCGTATTGTAAATCGATGGGTAGACTAAGTTCATACTTGTTAATTATTATTAACATGTTTTAAGTTTTTATAATGTTTTAAGCTTAACTTAAGATAAAATGATTGCGTGACGTATTCGTGCTTGAGAAGAACATTTTTTTTTGTATTTTTTGGTTTTCATTATAATATCAAGGCTGACCGGGGCAAGAGAATTGGTACTAATGACCGATACAAATCAGATCCCCTTCATAGACAGAGACAACCTGTTCGAGATGCGTTACGGAAGCCCCGCCGCCATCACGTCGGTAACAGAAAAGCTCCTCTGCACACACCGAAGTCCGATGGATGTGGTGTATGCCCTCCAAAACATCTACAAGGGTATTTACACATCACGGCAAGTGCTGAGGTCCATGACATGCAGAATGGCATCGGAGGCGGTGTTACGAAGGGGCAACCCAAATACTCTCTTCCTTACCTTTACTCAAGACGAGAAAGAAGCGTATGGGAGGGAAGGGTTCGGCACCGGAGAACAATCTAGACTGCTGACGATCCACGAAGCACAGGGACTAACGTACGATCACGTGGTTGTGCTCAGAGGAGCAGAAAGGAAGAACCCTGTCCATGATAGTGTCCCTCACGCGGTGGTTGCCATTACCAGACACACGGTATCCTGCACCTACTTCTACCGGGAGTTGAAGGAGGACGACGCAATTAGACGTCTCATTGCCCTTCCCAGCATAGCAACAGATGAAGTGGTCATGGAATACAATAAAAAAATGGTGCTCAGGGCCCTATCAAGCGGAGCGACCTTGGTGTAACTAAAAAAAAAAAAAAAAACAAAAAAAAAACAGACGTAACATATATTATGCCAAATACGAGTATACTAACTGTCCAAATCTTATGAAATAGTCCATACATAAATTATTAACATATCGTATAATATTATTAAGATATATATTTGAGTATAATTAAGTATATATAAGTATAAATAGATATTATTAAGATATATATTTAAATTTTTAAATTGATTGAGTTGCGCAACTCACCTTAGATTAGGAGTAAAAAGTAGTCGTAAGTCTTAATATAATAATTATAATAAAATAGATCACAATGAGAAGATTCCATGAAAAGAGCACGGACCACGAGTCTGTGGAGTGTTAAATTAGAGAAAAAAAAAAAAAAAAAAATATCATAATTTTAACCATAGTTATAGTGATAGTGATAATGATATTGTGACAGTGTTTATGATGAAAATTACCACTTAAGTAATTGGTTATAAAGCCCTGCGTTTTTATTGTCTCGCAGATGGTATGAAAAGTAGAGTATTCACCTCTGGAATAAAGCAGTGTCTTTGTCTTAAGCGACTTGAGCCCCTCGCTTCACTTAGGACTACATAACTCCCTCGCTTCGCCCAGGAGTTAACTCTAGAGTCCCTCGTTGCGCTCGGGGTTCAATATGGCGCCTGTGACGTTAGACACTTCTTTAATCCCTTGGTGCATAAACTACTATTAACCCTGAAGGGATGAAATAGGGGTTGTAATGCAAGTTTGTATGAATTTTTCCTTAAATTAGCAACGATTTTGATAAAACTTGAGATTCATGCTCTTAAAAACATTTCATTTAATACGTATTTCATGGTTTATTGGAATTCACCCCCTTAGGGTCAAAATAGCGGTTGAAAGTTTCTATGGAAAATATTTAAAATCTACTGCAATTTCTATGAAATTTATTATCCGAGCTCCTAAATATAAATATCAGTCTCCTATGTATAGCTACAAATTTAATTTTCCTACGTGAAAATATAAAATTCCCACGGGAAAACAATAAAAACGCGGGCGAAGCCGCGAGTGGAGAGCTAGTTTTAAATATGGGCTTCCCAATCCTCACATTCTTATTCAACTTCCCTAAGCTGTTCCCTTCTACACTGATCTACGAACAAGCAAGATTAAACATGAGCTATTCTCATTTCTTTTTACTCCTACCTAGTTAATTTAATTTTTACATTCATAGTTAACTATTTGACTAGGTTTCCTCATAATCACACACACTTCCAACTTCCTCAAATTGTATCCTATTATACTGATCCATAAATGGTTCTCGCATCAACACTCATGTTATAAGGTGCTGAAACATTATTTTTATTTTCCATGCCTATATAGTAGCAACATTTCCCCTCTTTACTTCGTCATTTTACGTCCAAGCCAGGATAAGTTTTCTAGAAGATCGTTTATATAACACCAGACTGAAAATCTAAGATTGCTGCACCAACGAATCGCGAAATTGGCTTTTCTAAAAATACCTAATTAAGTCGCGTGCAATGGACCGCACTCAGTAGTCTATTCTTGAAAACTTCTCGAACCCAACGAAGCGCCCACTGGAGTGTTTTAAGGAAAATAAAATCAGAGGTCCTTAAACTCGGGACAATCGAGTGAAGTGAGTTTTATCGCTGTTTGCTGAAGAAACATAATCTCGTCGACTCTCGCTGGAACTATAAAAGCATTTGTGGCAATCTTGTGACAACACTTGCTTCTTAAATTATTGCCATGGTTGAACCATTCGTTTTTGTCACATTTGTTTTGTGCATTATGCTTGTCATGGTAGGTAAGTATACAAAAGTAGCTTCATAATAATTTTGTTTTTCCCAAGAAAAATGAATATTTTCCCGTAGTTTAAACTATTCATACTACACTCATTTGCAAAAAAACGGGCGGTTTTGATTTTCATTCATCTTTAAAAAGATACAATACAAAAAAGGTTTCAATCGTTTTTACACGTTACTGGCCAGTTTTAAAAATGCCGTGGCATTTATAAAAGTACGTTCTAAATTCAAATTTTCATTTGATGCTCATTTTTACAGAAAACCCCTTTTTATCCTACATTTTTGGCGCGAAGTTCCAGAAGTTAACATCGACTTTCAAAACTTTTATTCAATTTTCATCGATTAATTTCATATCCTTGACTGTCAAAGCTTTATTTATTGCTATTTGGCTGTATCAAAAATGGTAGATAAACTGGTAAAAGCTACCAAAATTATCGCGCTGCTTGAAGAGGGTTGCAGCCAATGCTTCGTGGCTAGGAGGCTAAATGTTAGTCGCTCGACGGTCCAAAGGACCTGGCAGCTGGTTCTGGAAGAAAACCATGTACCCAACCACGGGATGATCGTTTTCTTGTGAGTCGCGCATTGAGAAATCGCAAATCTTCGTATGTGGATCTTAAGAACAACCTCCAAGAAGTAAGAAATGTGCATATTAGTCTATGGACGGTCAGGAGGAGGCTTCTCGCTGCCAATATACGCAGTCACCGCCCGGCCCGCGGCCCCAAATTACTAAGTGAGCACCGAGTTCACAGGCTTAGGTTCGCTAGAAATTGTGAATCATGGACTCAAGAAGATTGGAATAGGGTTTTGTTCTCTGATGAAGCCAGGATATCTCTGTTCCGTGAAGATCGACGTCGGCGAGTGCTAAGAAGACAAGGAGAACGCTTTGCAGAGGCATGTTCCGGCAAGTATCCGGGATATACTCGCTAGCATGCCCAGACGAATTCAAGCTGTGATTTTAGCTAGAGGGGGTCACACTCGATACTAAACATTTATCTGCTTTTACTTTATTAAAGAAAAACAAACAAAAAACTTTTTAATATTTACTTCATGAGCATATGCACTACTAGCGAACATACACTACTAGTGAGGTTTAGCATTATTTCCCATAAATTGTATCAAAATTTTATGAAATACTGATGAAAACGATTATTTTCTTATTAATTTACCAAATTGTGAGGATAAAACTACCTATAATTATCAAACAAAGCAATATTAACATTTGAAATGGTTCATTGCTTAGGTGCCCGTTTTTTTGCAAATGAGTTTATAAAGCGGAAGTTTTAAAAAAAATTGTATTGCTAAAACATATTAAGTAGTAGTTTTAATTCGACATTCAAACAAAAACAGACTTATTTCACCCTTTTGAGAGTGGAATTTTCGAAAACCCATTTTTGTAGATGTGAGTGTTATAAACAGAACCTGCAGGCATTTTTTCAGTTACCTAACATAAGGTCGAAAATTTATTGACCGAATTTAATTTAACAGAAAACTTTTCCGACTATTTTCGTTTCGCTTTTTTCCTTCAATTGACCTATTATCAATTCGTTCTTTTTTCATTACTCCGACGTTTCATTTGGTTGAAAACCTTTTTACCGAAGTAATTCTCAGCCGAATCAACATTTGTTCGAAGTATTATGTTTCCGAACATTCATTACACCACTGTTTTATAGGTCCTCGAATAATTTGAGCACAGTATTTCCGATTCATAATTATGCTGCTATTTTTAGCATGCCCGCAAATAAGCAGCATGCAGTGTGTGTTCACAGTGTCTAACCTAACCTACAGTGATATCCCATAAGTTTTTGACCCCCGAGCAAGGGGGCTGCGCCCCTGCATCCCCGCTCATGCAAGCATGCAAGCAAGCAAAAAAACAAGTATGAAAGCCAGCATGCAGCATGCAAATAAGCATGCAACATGCGTTTTGATGCTCTGTGTGTTGTCACAGTGGCTAACCTAACCTACAGCGATATCCCATAAGTTTTCCTCCTTGCGGGTAAGCATGTAAGAAACATTTAGTTTGATGTGTGATTACAATGTACCGTCCTTACTTTTAGCCGTAACCTAACCAGCCAAGTATCAACCTTTTTTTTCGAGTGGAATGCGTGACCTAACCGTACTCACCGTTGGCTAGACGACGAGCATGTGTAGGGCTCTCCCCAAAAAATAGACCTGAGGATTTTTGAGAAGAGCATAGACTACTTTATTTTAACTAATATAAAACCACAAGGAGATTGGTTGAGGGTTTTCTGTGTTTATTTCTAACTCACATATTTGTGACTCATAGCAGCATTTAAAAAAATACGACAATTCGATCCCACCAAAAACATTCTGTAAAAAACTAGCCAAGTCTCGATAGAGCTGCTTGTTTATCTCTAAAAAGTAATGAAATCTAGACAAAGTCGTGCCAAGTCTAAGGTTCCTTACTGCGATTTCTTTATTATTACAGTTAATGTTGTGTGACTTGGCCGTTGACTTGTACCCACTAACGCATAAAGAATGTTCAACGACAAGTAATATGTAACTCGTTGATAACAGTATGTAATAATTAACACCACTGATGCAATACAAAAAATCTGTGTAATACAAAAAAACAGGTTCCACCGAGATTTGAACTCGAATCGCTGGATTCAGAGTCCAGAGTGCTCACCATTACACCATGGAACCGGTGACAGAAATCGAAAAATTGACAACAACTCTAATTATGTAACAATGTTGATTATTGCACAGGTGTTTCGTTAAAGTACACATAATAAATCAAAGACTCATAACTGTTGATATAGGCGTGCAATAGCAGAAACGAAATCATACGGCTAATAAAAAGTTTATTTATTGCTTGGCTATTAAAAGAAATTAAAAAAAAGGAGGAGAGTTGCTAAGTATGACCCTGAATTATGAATATTCTCTAACTGTTTTGGCACTGGAAACTTCATTTTCGAAGTGCCAACCTTTTTTTTACTTTCAGGATTTTATAATGGTCATACTTAAATCGAGGTATGTTTAATATGTTTTATGTACGAGTATATTCAAATCTTGCTTATAATATTAGTGGAAAAATTTGAATCTTTTAATGTACTTATGTCAATATACTAGCTCTCCATTCGCGACGCGTTACTTTTGTTTCTATATTTTCCCGTACAAAAAATTATTTTGTAGCCTATTATTTAAAAGATATCTGTACCTGCGGGGTACAGCTATCTTTTAAATAATATATTTTAAATTTAGTGGGTAGGCCCGGCACTCTGCCGGGAGAGGCAGAGTGCCGGGCCTACCCACTAAACCCCCCGGTATTCTCCCTGCCCTTATGAGCGCGCGTGATAGGGTCCACACTGCGACTACCACTACCAACGCGCCCGGAGCCAAGTATGAACCTAATAATTTTCGGTAAAATGTTGTATTGGTGAAACGAAAATATGTCAAATAAATTATCTATCTGGCAATTGAAAAAACTTCAAAAGCGACTTCGGTCAATAGTAAAATAATTTTGAAAACCGGTGAAACGTAGTTCGGTATAATGATACTTATGTCAAATGATATTTGGATGGTCCAAAAATATGTCAAACAATACATATAGTAAAAAAGACGTCAGTCAGACGTTTTCGGTCAAATGTAAATCGAATAAGAAAATTTCGGACAAGTAATAGGTTTCCCCATATTTCATATTAAGGCTTTAATAGCTTAGGCTTGGCGACTATAAATCAGTCAGTCAGTAAGGTTATGTTATTTTATATACTTCAATAACATTTATACTATGCCCGACGATAAAAAGTGGCTCTTTTTAGGGTTCCGCAACTTAAAAGGAAAAAACTTTTTCTCAAGAACGCGTAGAGATATCAAACTTAAATTTATATCAAATACCTACTCGGGTTTACGATCTCTTTCAGCTGTGAAAAAAAAACAATGTCCGCAATTTTCAAGATGTGAACAAGACATCATTTTGTGGTGTGGTTATTCTGATAGAGAATCGTATTTTATTTCATAATTTTGTGTACATTTTACAGTTCAAATAGATTATTTGATGTAAATTAACATTGAATGATGTCTGTGAGAACGGCTTTCAATTGAAAATATAATTCAAATGACTATAGAAATATCCAAGTGTAATTATTGTCTATTCACATTGACCTTTTATAATACGAAATGCCAAGTAAGGGCTTTAAAAATTTCAAGTTCAACAGTTCTCAACGATTCCTTGAGGTTTCTTTTGGACAATTGGTTTTATATTAAAATTTAAACCAAATTGCTCTTGAAATACCTTTTGTTACCGAGTCTTTGAGTAACTTCGGAATTTTTGTATACCTACAGTTATTTGTATATTTCTTGATGAGTATATATTCATCTCGGTCGAAGTACTCGTATATTGGCGAGGGCTTGTGGATTCGCATAGAACCTCTGCCAGTGCATCATGACACTTTGCTATAATTGAACTGAGAATAAGATTGATATAAAATAAATAAGATTAAAAAAACTTCGATAAACGGGGGGCAAATTTTGTTTTTTGTTCATGAAGTGGTTCATGAAGTTTCAAGTAAACACTCCAGATTTTATATTAATTGTAAGAAAGTTAATTTGTTTCATATACTTTTTATTACTTTTCACCATAAATAGTAAAAAACAGTATAATTGGTAACTAACTAAGGAGACGAACACTATCTTCATCGAGTAAAAAAATTGTTGGAAGTCGATTAAAATATATAAAAAAATTACTGGGTCAGAGATTTAGTTATAAAGTCGACGACTTAAAGACAAGTCTATAAAACAGTGTTGTTATTGCATTACCTACCAAATTATCAACTGGTACGCTAAAATTAATGCATAAAATAACTATGTTCTTGTAATAATCTGTAGTACAATACAATATCCTAAGTTTCTTCATAAAATTAGATCGTCCTCGCTATAAGTGAATATGAATGTTGGGGATAAATTGTCTGTTCCGCGAAGTTCCCGGCGTTTTTCTCTATGAAGGGCACTAAGGGACGTTAATCAATCAACTAGTTAAAGTAATTTGCTAAGTCACGCGAAAGTTGAACTTCTCCACTTACTGTAAATGAGATTGTAGCAAAAAGTTGCATTAAGTAAGGAATTAGTTATAGGAATAGGAATAATTTGGTAAGGAATGACTATTAAATACAGTTGCAACAAAGATCTAGTACCGCTTGGTCGTGTCCTCATTTGGACATAATGTTTGGACAAGTCCTCATTTGGTCATCAATTTATTTTGAATTGAACTGTTTTAAAATAGCAAATTACACGATTAACAATGTACAAATATATAAAAGCTATTTTTCGGTTATCCGTTCCAGGTTCCATTCCTAGAAGTGATACACCCTGACAACCCTGACACCTGGACAAGTCCTCATTTGGTTATCAGTTTATTTTGGATTGCACTGTTTATAGATGGCAAATTACACGATTAACAATGTACAAATGTTTTATAAGCTATTTTTCGGTTATCCGTTCCAGGATCCAGTCCTAGAAGTGATACACCCTAGAGTAGACGTCGGGAAAGCCGCGAGCTCAGGGCATGCCCCATGACACTATGCCGACTATGGCACCATCTTCCACTAGCGGCCCGCCCGAATCACCCTGGAATTAGTTAAAAATCAACATCATCATAATTCCAACCAACTGCTGGCTGGCTGGTTAAGACCACCTGATGTTGATCAGGAGGTCCAGGGTTCGATTCACCATGGGGACAAAGACATTTTCTGTTCAGTTTGGTTGGTGGTAGGTCTTCTGAGCTCGTCTGGATATCTACCACCTTCTTACCTACGTTTGATGCAATAAATTCATCTCGGTCCTTATATCACTCGCTCCGTCCAGGATTCTACTCTAGAATCCTTTGCTGCTCTCAGGATCCATTATAGTCCCTCGAGTTAAATTCCATTTTTTCCTTGTTGATCTTAATTATTCCATTATTTTAGTCTTGATTTTAATTTCAAGTACTGTAGTATTATATTATCGGTGGTTTCAAGTGACTTAAAAATAGTTGGTATTTAAATATTGCGAAAAATCTATATATTATTTCAGATTTTTGTCAAAAATGGAGAATTCACAAGTAATAATTATTCATAAACGTCCATTCTTACCCAATGACCTACAATTTTTTTTTCAGGTTCGTGTTCTTACCATATTTTATATAGATTATATTTGTCCAAATACCATAACACCCTACTCTGAATGAGATTTCTAGATAACGATCGTTTCCGCCATTAAACTTATAAATATTGAGGAATCTAGCTTAATTTAGCTAAATTATTGAGGACTCTAGCTGAAGCGATCACTTAGTTACGGGTTTATTGACACTTACTCCATCATGAAATATAAGGTCTAGAGTACACGTGTCGTAAATAAATAAAACCGGCCAACTTGGACTCACGCACCGAGGAGGGTTTGGGCTAAACTTATCTTAACATGTTTACGGATTTCAGAATTTATTCTTAACATGTGCTCTATGACCTTGCTTTTTGCTAATAGGTCAACGGGAAGTAGGTACCCTATTGATTTGCTGACCTTGTAAAATCACAAAATTTGCGAAAATATGCCACATATCTTTATTCCTACTTACTTGAAAATTTGTTTTTTTTTCACAGCTGAAAGAGATCGTAAACCCGAGTAGGTATTTGATATAAATTTAAGTTTGATATCTCTACGCGTTCTTGAGAAAAAGTTTTTTCCTTTTAAGTTGCGGAACCCTAAAAAGAGCCACTTTTTATCGTCGGGCATAGTATAAATGTTATTGAAGTATATAAAATAACATAACCTTACTGACTGACTGATTTATAGTCGCCAAGCCTAAGCTATTAAAGCCTTAATATGAAATATGGGGAAACCTATTACTTGTCCGAAATTTTCTTATTCGATTTACATTTGACCGAAAACGTCTGACTGACGTCTTTTTTACTATATGTATTGTTTGACATATTTTTGGACCATCCAAATATCATTTGACATAAGTATCATTATACCGAACTACGTTTCACCGGTTTTCAAAATTATTTTACTATTGACCGAAGTCGCTTTTGAAGTTTTTTCAATTGCCAGATAGATAATTTATTTGACATATTTTCGTTTCACCAATACAACATTTTACCGAAAATTATTAGGTTCATACTTGGCTCCGGGCGCGTTGGTAGTGGTAGTCGCAGTGTGGACCCTATCACGCGCGCTCATAAGGGCAGGGAGAATACCGGGGGGTTTAGTGGGTAGGCCCGGCACTCTGCCTCTCCCGGCAGAGTGCCGGGCCTACCCACTACGGGCCTACCCACTACGGCCCTACGGGCGCGCGTGATAGGGTCCACACTGCGACTACCACTACCAACGCGCCCGGAGCCAAGTATGAACCTAATAATTTTCGGTAAAATGTTGTATTGGTGAAACGAAAATATGTCAAATAAATTATCTATCTGGCAATTGAAAAAACTTCAAAAGCGACTTCGGTCAATAGTAAAATAATTTTGAAAACCGGTGAAACGTAGTTCGGTATAATGATACTTATGTCAAATGATATTTGGATGGTCCAAAAATATGTCAAACAATACATATAGTAAAAAAGACGTCAGTCAGACGTTTTCGGTCAAATGTAAATCGAATAAGAAAATTTCGGACAAGTAATAGGTTTCCCCATATTTCATATTAAGGCTTTAATAGCTTAGGCTTGGCGACTATAAATCAGTCAGTCAGTAAGGTTATGTTATTTTATATACTTCAATAACATTTATACTATGCCCGACGATAAAAAGTGGCTCTTTTTAGGGTTCCGCAACTTAAAAGGAAAAAACTTTTTCTCAAGAACGCGTAGAGATATCAAACTTAAATTTATATCAAATACCTACTCGGGTTTACGATCTCTTTCAGCTGTGAAAAAAAAACAAATTTTCAAGTAAGTAGGAATAAAGATATGTGGCATATTTTCGCAAATTTTGTGATTTTACAAGGTCAGCAAATCAATAGGGTACCTACTTCCCGTTGACCTATTAGCAAAAAGCAAGGTCATAGAGCACATGTTAAGAATAAATTCTGAAATCCGTAAACATGTTAAGATAAGTTTAGCCCAAACCCTCCTCGGTGCGTGAGTCCAAGTTGGCCGGTTTTATTTATTTACGACACGTGTACTCTAGACCTTATATTTCATGATGGAGTAAGTGTCAATAAACCCGTAACTAAGTGATCGCTTCAGCTAGAGTCCTCAATAATTTAGCTAAATTAAGCTAGATTCCTCAATATTTATAAGTTTAATGGCGGAAACGATCGTTATCTAGAAATCTCATTCAGAGTAGGGTGTTATGGTATTTGGACAAATATAATCTATATAAAATATGGTAAGAACACGAACCTGAAAAAAAAATTGTAGGTCATTGGGTAAGAATGGACGTTTATGAATAATTATTACTTGTGAATTCTCCATTTTTGACAAAAATCTGAAATAATATATAGATTTTTCGCAATATTTAAATACCAACTATTTTTAAGTCACTTGAAACCACCGATAATATAATACTACAGTACTTGAAATTAAAATCAAGACTAAAATAATGGAATAATTAAGATCAACAAGGAAAAAATGGAATTTAACTCGAGGGACTATAATGGATCCTGAGAGCAGCAAAGGATTCTAGAGTAGAATCCTGGACGGAGCGAGTGATATAAGGACCGAGATGAATTTATTGCATCAAACGTAGGTAAGAAGGTGGTAGATATCCAGACGAGCTCAGAAGACCTACCACCAACCAAACTGAACAGAAAATGTCTTTGTCCCCATGGTGAATCGAACCCTGGACCTCCTGATCAACATCAGGTGGTCTTAACCAGCCAGCCAGCAGTTGGTTGGAATTATGATGATGTTGATTTTTAACTAATTCCAGGGTGATTCGGGCGGGCCGCTAGTGGAAGATGGTGCCATAGTCGGCATAGTGTCATGGGGCATGCCCTGAGCTCGCGGCTTTCCCGACGTCTACTCTAGGGTGTATCACTTCTAGGACTGGATCCTGGAACGGATAACCGAAAAATAGCTTATAAAACATTTGTACATTGTTAATCGTGTAATTTGCCATCTATAAACAGTGCAATCCAAAATAAACTGATAACCAAATGAGGACTTGTCCAGGTGTCAGGGTTGTCAGGGTGTATCACTTCTAGGAATGGAACCTGGAACGGATAACCGAAAAATAGCTTTTATATATTTGTACATTGTTAATCGTGTAATTTGCTATTTTAAAACAGTTCAATTCAAAATAAATTGATGACCAAATGAGGACTTGTCCAAACATTATGTCCAAATGAGGACACGACCAAGCGGTACTAGATCTTTGTTGCAACTGTATTTAATAGTCATTCCTTACCAAATTATTCCTATTCCTATAACTAATTCCTTACTTAATGCAACTTTTTGCTACAATCTCATTTACAGTAAGTGGAGAAGTTCAACTTTCGCGTGACTTAGCAAATTACTTTAACTAGTTGATTGATTAACGTCCCTTAGTGCCCTTCATAGAGAAAAACGCCGGGAACTTCGCGGAACAGACAATTTATCCCCAACATTCATATTCACTTATAGCGAGGACGATCTAATTTTATGAAGAAACTTAGGATATTGTATTGTACTACAGATTATTACAAGAACATAGTTATTTTATGCATTAATTTTAGCGTACCAGTTGATAATTTGGTAGGTAATGCAATAACAACACTGTTTTATAGACTTGTCTTTAAGTCGTCGACTTTATAACTAAATCTCTGACCCAGTAATTTTTTTATATATTTTAATCGACTTCCAACAATTTTTTTACTCGATGAAGATAGTGTTCGTCTCCTTAGTTAGTTACCAATTATACTGTTTTTTACTATTTATGGTGAAAAGTAATAAAAAGTATATGAAACAAATTAACTTTCTTACAATTAATATAAAATCTGGAGTGTTTACTTGAAACTTCATGAACCACTTCATGAACAAAAAACAAAATTTGCCCCCCGTTTATCGAAGTTTTTTTAATCTTATTTATTTTATATCAATCTTATTCTCAGTTCAATTATAGCAAAGTGTCATGATGCACTGGCAGAGGTTCTATGCGAATCCACAAGCCCTCGCCAATATACGAGTACTTCGACCGAGATGAATATATACTCATCAAGAAATATACAAATAACTGTAGGTATACAAAAATTCCGAAGTTACTCAAAGACTCGGTAACAAAAGGTATTTCAAGAGCAATTTGGTTTAAATTTTAATATAAAACCAATTGTCCAAAAGAAACCTCAAGGAATCGTTGAGAACTGTTGAACTTGAAATTTTTAAAGCCCTTACTTGGCATTTCGTATTATAAAAGGTCAATGTGAATAGACAATAATTACACTTGGATATTTCTATAGTCATTTGAATTATATTTTCAATTGAAAGCCGTTCTCACAGACATCATTCAATGTTAATTTACATCAAATAATCTATTTGAACTGTAAAATGTACACAAAATTATGAAATAAAATACGATTCTCTATCAGAATAACCACACCACAAAATGATGTCTTGTTCACATCTTGAAAATTGCGGACATTGCAATAAACGCTATGTAACCTATTAGCAAAATGTCTGGATCTTAAAATAAGTATCTTATTCAAAATACTCTGTAACAAATCCTCTAGTCTTAAAAGTACCTACCATAGTTACTATAAATATCTATACAATCTTCTGATATATAAGAATCTCGTATCACACACGGATATTTTTTGTAATAGGTCCATGGCATCACAGTGATTCATATACAACTCCTCTGAAATGGCTTGACCGATTTTTATGAAATTACTTCTGTATATTTGGTAGGTATGAGAATGGGTCATATACCCCTAAGTGATAAGGGAAGAATTTCCTTTTTGGACACCTTTTTACAAGCTTTTATTTACTTTAACCTGTCCGGTATCTGTAATGAAATCTTGCAAGTTAAATTTGACCCCTTTCCGGTTTCCGAGTGAGCTGAAATTTTGCATGCATATATATATGGAGCTGATCTAATGCTGAAGCTGAAAGGGGACCATAGGAACTCCGTAATAAAATAGCATAACCCCATCGAGTTTGGGCTCTTGATTCGTATTGACGTGTAATAAAAGCTTGTATTTAAAAAAGTGTTTCTTTAACAAGCTTTTATTTATGATTTTGTATGAAAAATACCTATATATAATTATATTTATACCCTATATTTTTACCCTTTAACCACCAATCCCCACTTTATAAAGGTTATTAGTATTTTTACTTGTGAAATGTAGTTTGCGGGCACAGCTAGTGTTACTATAAATAGGTACACAATGTGTCGTCAATAAATTGTACTTAGTTTTTATGTTTAAATTATTAATATTGGCATTTACATGTCAAATTGACGAGACAAGTACGGACATTTTGAAATTAAGATGACAGATCTATATACACAGGTAAATCTCGCGACAAATTCATAAATCGTGTAATATGTATAATAAAGGAATGGACTTAATTCAGCCAAAGCTTACTTTATGCTTTCATTTAGAGCTTTAAATTGTTTTTAAATAATTTTTTATTAATTTATATAATTAACATTTTATCATGAAATGTTTTATAAGCTAATAAAGGTACAAATATAAAAGTAGGTTAATCTGTAGGATGGGATACAGTAGATGTGAAGTGCTTCGTGAACACTTTACGGGACGAAAGCAATCTTGGGAAATTTTTTGTCGTGGCTATGCCTAGCAATTGCTACACCGTGGCTTAGACGCCGATGACGTTGAAGTGAGCTCGCATCTTTTGAAGAACACCCGTCGAAAATGAACAGAGAATTTTGAAAAGCCGATCAGCTATAAGGGTCATGAACATAATAGGTAGTCCGTGTCAACATGCGCGACCTATTTTGGAATCGATATTCGAGCTCAAAAGACCTTCCCTCCAATCGTAACAATGGGTATGCGATCAGAAATTCGGCATTGAATCCCGGCTTACCTGGTCCCGAATCAACAATGGCAATGATGGCTTTGAATGAGCCCCTTGGGTCTTGTGTGCTCTCCTCCATTCTGTGTATCAGCACATATTGTTAATTTCAATTGAACAATGAATCAACTGCAAATTTCCTGTGAAATACATCGACCTACCAACAAATGTACGTCGAATCTCATACAGAATTCAAGATAAATATCCTAAGTGGCCTTTGCACTAACATATACCGTGTGTAAAAAAACTACGTGAACCCTTAAAGGGGCGTATATGTCTACTTTATATAAACCAAAAAAGAAGTAGCAGTTTAAGGAAAAATAACTATTGATCAACTAATGTAGTATTAGATTGTTTTTTAAATTGAAACATTTGAAAAAATATTTCTAACATCAGTATTTACAAGTTATCAATTACAGCATAGTCGGGCCGACAGCGCAAAAAGGGGTAAGCAAAGCAATCTGCCTTACTTTTAAAATATTAACGATGAAATATATTTTTTTTATTGAAGAGTTTTAAAAATTACATACATAGAATCAATCGCATCCATTCTGAACATGCCCCAAAAGGGTTCACATGGTTGCTGTTACATCCTGTATACTTATTCAAGATTACATTTGAAACAGGAGCCAAATTTTGCGTGCTTGTTCAGACAACCAAACTGAATAACTCTTACTATGGGACCAATCTTGAAATTACGAAAAAATCAACTGTTCCATTGAATGTTCAACATCCTGTTCAACATTTTTTTTCGCGATTTCAATCGGGAAATGAAATGAATAACTTTTACTATAGTAAAAGTTATTCATTTCATTTCCCGATTTGATTGTCTGAACAAGCACACACAATTTGGCTCCGGCTCCAAAAGTAAATAGGCTTGTATAGGCTGACAGCCTATGTGAATGCCTGAAAAAAAAATATTAGTTTTAATTTGAATCTATACTTACTTACTTACTAATATTATAAAGCTGAAGAATTTGTTAGATTGTTTGGTTGAACGCGCTAATCTCTGGAACTACTGGTCCGAATTGAAAAATTATTTTTGTGTTGGATTGTCCATTTATCGAGGAAAGCTTTAGGCTCTGTAACATCACGCTACGACCAATAGACGAGGTGAATCGATGAAAAATTTTGCTAAAACGGGAAAAAATAATAGAAGATATAACTAAAAACGCGTTGAAGTCTTTTACGGCGAAACTTACTTCGCGGGCACAGCTAGTTTTACTAATCAAATTGCTTAATCTTTGTAAGGATTATTCCCCTTTTTTTTGATTTTGGTTTCACCAATTGCGAACTGACTGCACTGGTGACATGTAGTGGCGTAAATGATTTTATAGTGTAGCCCTAGCTGTTCCCGCGACTTCGTTCGTGTGGATGTCGGAAAATAACAATACCGTGATGATGTACAGCCTATAGCTTCCCTCGATAAATGGACTATCTAACACAAAAAGAATTTTTCAATTTGAATCAGTAGCATAAGAATAACTAATAATACGAGTATAGAAGCGAATCTCTTTTGTGGGTGCGCCAAATGCCGCTATTTGCATACCTACAGCGCCCTTCCCCCTGTAACGCCCCGCAGTAGTCTGCGGACGCCGCTAGGGTCACCACATGGACGTATGGTTACCACTACAATATTTTTTATATAGGTACTTCCATATTACATTAAATGAGTAACTGAGCATACACCGAGTCTTATTGATTATGTACTTCAAGTGTAGCGAGCTAGCGACTATCTTTAGCAATAGTACGCACATTTTTAGTTTTTTTGATTCCGTAGTTATAAGAACCTGCCTATTTTTGATTAATTGAGCTTACTCCCTACACTTCGAGAACAAAATCATTAAAATGTTTCGAATTTCGATGTACAAAAATGGTTTGTAATTTAGGTATTCTTAGTTATTAGTTATTCTTATGTCAGTAGTTTCAGAGATTAGCGCGTTCAACCACACTAACAATTGTAGTGGGTAGCTCGTATCAGCTGCAAGGTCTAAATAACTATCGGAATAATGCCATTAAATATAATAATAAAGTTATTCCACTGTCCGCTGTCGTAAAGAATTTGGGTCTTTATTTAGATAACAAACTTAGCTGGAATAATCATCTTGTTGAGGTTAGCAGACGAGTGACATCAATTTGCGCAGTCTGTGTCGTTTTTAATTCTTTCTGCCATCGGCTACCTAGGTTCTTTTAGTTCAGTCCCTAGTACTTCCACATATTGATTACGCTGATGTGTGTTGCACAAATTTAACTCAAGCTTCTCTCGATAAACTCGACCGTCTGTTAGATAATTGCATATGTTTTATTTTCGGGTTACGTAAATACGACCATGTATCTTCCTACCGTTCTCAGCTTAACTGGCTACCCATCCGGAAGCGCAAGGAATTACGTATTCTCTGTACTTTATTCAATATTCTCAAAGGACCTAATGCGCCTTCTTACCTAAAATCTTACTTCATATATAGTGGTGTCGACAGGCCCTATATTAATAAGCTTCGACCCAAGGGAAACCTTCACCTTCACCTCCGGATGCCTCTCCATAGCTCTAAGTTTCTGTCTAGTTACTTCAGGGTCACCGCAATAAGACTGTGGAACAAACTACCTCTGAATATTCAACAGTCTAAAGTTTTATTTAGTTTTAAAAAAGCTGTTCGCGCAGAACTTTTAAATCACAAATATTAAGACAAAGGCTCTTCATCATGCATAGTTTTTTTATTTATATTAATTTGTTAAAGTATATCTATATAGTACCTATGTTATTTTTATCTATTTATTTAAATAAGTGTAATGTATATATTATAGTACTTATATTTAAACATGGGATAAATTAATTAATAAGATTGCACCACCATGTAGTCTCTGTTGAACCCAATGGTTGACTGGCAGAAAATGCCATATGGCATTAAGTCCGCCATTTGTACATTGTGTTTAATTGTGCAAAAAAGATTAAATAAATAAATAAAACAATTAAACAAACTCTTCAGCTTTATAATATTAGTAAAGTAATAAGAATAGATACGCCCTCCTGACATGCATGCCGACAATATCTCTTCCAATCGAACAGCCACACAGTATTCGGACGGTGAAACACCCTTGAAATGACGCCAGCCTGCTAGAATCCCACCAGGAGCATTTTCGCATAATTAACCCTCATATTTCTAGCTTCTTTAAAAATTCAATAACATTGTAGGGGCCATCTGCGGCCAGTCCAAAAAATGTACGCTTTTTTACATATCGGAAAGTCTTGACATTAATCTTATCCAATGGTAAGTGATTATAAGGCTGAAGATGGAAACTTCACTTGGACTCCTCAATAACTGAGGAACTGGCTATCTTACCTCTAACTGTCGGGACACAACAATGTTATTAGCTTTTTGTAATTATGGCGGTAAACTTAAGACGGTAATATAGCCAGGCGGGCTCAGGAACCCTACAAGCAACAGAAGAACTTCTGTCCCTGTGAGGAATCGAACCCCGGACCTCCGGATCAGGGGCCTAGACAAAGTGACAATTCAAAGACGATAACAATTTTGGTTAAGAATAAAATGTATGTGATTGACATAATATACCATAGCTTAATAATGTGGCTAATCGATTAAAGTCATCGATATGTCAGTTGGTAGACAAACTTATTCGCAGCGAATCGATGAAATGGCAAATCGTCTTTTCGTAACCTTCATATACTAGTCAAATCAGCTCATTAAAATGAAAATATTAATTTTAATAATTTATTTAACCATTTCTTTTCTATTTCTCAGTTTTGAGTACCTACTTAGATAACCAATATTTTATTTTCTTACATGAAGAACAATTCGACACAGCGATCGCTAATCCTTACGTTGGCTAGGAATTTGTTTTCGTTATCTCAAAGACGATACCTAACGAATTTAGTTATCGTTTCGCTATGCAATGATTGCCACTTGTCTAACCCCCCCTGGTGGTGTCTACTCTAGACCATGGAGGAACTTAATACACCAAGGTCGCGAGAATTCAAAAATAGGTATTTGTAAAATGTATTGCTGTCGCGCTGTGTCCGAACAACTGTGAACTAATTGCGATAACGAAAACTGGAGCTCGGACCGAAAATAGCCATGAAAAGTATGTACACAAAATATACGTTTCGTAGTCCCCTGTTTTCTCCGCGAAAAATTTACCAATTTAATTACTTTTTCCGTAAAAAAATTAATGCAAAGTTTTAATTTGTTTGCTGGACGTTTGAATGCAGCAGAAAATTAGTAACTTCATAAAAAAAGGAAAACATTAGAACATGCTTTTAGTGGCCATTGATTTTATTGGAAAAAATAGAGCAACTAGTGCCGTTATCCAGGAAGGAAACAGGGGACTACGTTTGTATGGAGAAACGGACTGTACGATTTCCTCTTAAGGCGCATAGTGGTCCCAATGACCTTGCGTCTTTCGTCCCGCACTGATTACATAGGAGTGAGTGAGTGAGAGTGAGGGGAATATTTCAGCAAACCTTTACGCGTAAGATGAAATATTTAAATTAAACATTAATAAAAGCAAATAAAAAAAATCTAAAAAGACCATCCTCTAGAATATTGTTCACTTTATTTATTGAAATCGAAAGTATATGATTTAACCTAATATTTACGACGCGATTAGGTTTAAAGTTTTAAAATCGAGGCATGTTTGGGTCACATTTTAACCAACTTTTAATAAAGGACATGTCCACTTTTTGTATGGAACGTGGAATTTTATTCTGAACCTTTTTTAACCAGTTTAAAAATTTATGACGGAAATAGAACTTTATGAGAAGGATGTTTATCCATGAATATTAAAAATATTAAGGCCTGCATTTAGGAGAAAAAAATTAAAAATGTTTTTTTTTATTGTTTCTTTAGCAGGGCCACATTTAGTTTTTTTTACTGGCAATTAAAAGGATGTCATTGTCAATATGTCAATGCCACTGTAAAACGTTTTGACTTTTGTTTATTGTTTGTGTGGATGTGTGTAACCTTCCTTCCTTTCACAAAATAGTATCTTTTATTTTCTACAGCTATGCTCAGGTTCTTGATTTTACATGTGATTTAATTATTGGCTTGCTAACTGGACTAAGTTTTCTCGTAATTTGAACGTTCGAAGTAACCAGACCCAAGAATTGAACAACAAAATGTTATACTTCCAGGTTACAGTCGCACTCCTGATACAACTTCTCATTTTTTTTGTACCAGAGTGCTATAATTTGGAATGTCGAATGGTACCATTATATTTAAGAAAGAAGATCCTCGGGGATTGTAAAATATTCGTAAAGTAATGCCAGAGTCTGTGAAAAATCACATGAGTCAATATGATTTTGCATTTTTACGGTACCTAATATAAGTTCACTGTATTGTTTACACCAAATAATTCATGCTTGACTTACTAACAATAAAATCAAAGAACAGAAACTAATTGAATTCGAAAATATAGAAAATTCCACTGATATAGTATGTAAATACCGGACAGGTTTAACAGTCACACAATTTGTTTTATTGTTCTCTTGCTTAACTCAATTAGGTGAGGTTTTTTCAAAGCCTTAAAAGGCCTTAGGTTTATATTAAGTCAGACTATGGGCTAAGGAATCTCTTTGCAGAATTGCTTCTCGGGTATACATTTCAAAAACTCGTGTTTACTTATATAAAAAAGTGTTATTGCTTCAAAAATCAATATGCACCTTTACATTTAGGTATAGTCCATATAAGCAGGGAAAACCTGTCCAGTAGAAATCTAACTATACGTTATACTCTTTGGGTCTGTTTCAAACAATTCCATTGTTTTATTAGAGGTTACTAAAATTGTACTTACAAAAGTCCTCTAATTACCTATTTCAAAAGAAATCTTATAACTTACACTGCTAGCTGCAGTAAGCGACCAACCAACCTGGTGGTCAATCTATTTTAAATAGGGCATTAGAAGCCATCTTTGTACATATTGATGCTTAAATTCCACACTTGAATGTTCCCCAGAATGAAAATATTCAATTTAATTTTAATCAGTCTTGGAACATATTAAATTAAGCAAGCTAAGTCATATTTTGGAGAACATATTCAAGAAAATGATCTATCACATGAGACTGCTGATAAGAGGAAAAATCAAATGAAATCCATGAATTTAGGATGGGCTCCACACCAAACTCATATAACACCACTGGCTCAATTTTGAAATGACGTACTAATGAGGGAAGATGTTGAAATTGAATAAATAAAAATTACATAATTTCTGGGTTTTATTTCATACCTGCAACCAGTTTCTATATTACAACTCTTTCACATAGTTTCCACCACAGAACACAGAAAGAGGTTAGAAAGGCAATCATGCACCGTTTGTACGGGAACCGCTGTCGCCAGTTTTGCTCCCACTTCTTTTCCTTGCACCGCCCATGCGAAGTCGCGCGAAATCGGGCTGAACCAATCACAACGCTCACTGGGCTCCTCATTCACAGAAATTCACTGACGTCAAGAGCCGCGTGTACAAATAACATTATTTTAGTGATTGACATCGATGAATAGTTATCGATATTAAATATTGCCAGCAATTTAACCATTTGAAATATTTAGAAAACCAAAAAATAATTATTACTTTCATTATACGTTTATAATTAATAATATTCAAGTAATATTTTGTTTCTATGAAACAAAATTATAGCTTTTTAGCTCAAAAATGATGTAGGTTAGACGTAAAATAAAATAAAAATTATAATACTATATATAATGCACCGGTCCGAAAACATAAACTGGAATGGATAATCTGACAAACGGACGTGCGGTAGTTTAGTTGTTAGGATATTTTGGCTGGATGGAGAAGTAAATATTTGTAAAGTAAATATTTACCTGTAAATTTGTGTTTTTTAAAGTACTCAAATCTTCATGTCTTAATGAAAACTTTTTCTGTAAATCGTTAATAATATCTTCCATTTTGTATACTTACTTTTTTTTCAAACGTCGATTTTGTGCTTGTATTTTTTTTTCTTTGTCGTTTTATAACAGTCTCTTTAGAAACAAGTATTTAAAAAAAAAATCCTGGGTGTTGATGCATTTGAGCTATTACTTGACGGTACATTGAACTGAAAATAATTACGGATTTATTAATTGACTATTACATTTTAAATTAATTTTTATGTTGTCGTTATTTTTACCTGTAAGATTTTTTTGGGACTGTCTTTTATTATCAAAGAGGTTGATGTTATTGAATCCAAAATGTCCTAGAATAAATCAAGTACCTTATATGTAATGTATTTTCTTAAAACTTTACGCTACATATTTTACATAATATTCATAAACATAGCTTTACCTGTCTCATCTGTTTTGTTAAATCATTATCGTTTATGTTATTTCTCGCTTCTGTAAGACCATAAGAATAACTAATAATACGAGTATAGAAGCGAAATTCCCGGCCGTCGAGCGCTCAAGGCCACGTTATTTACCTACCGTTTGATTTCCGTTGAACGGAATCGCCAGTCAAGGCGCGCACGGCGCACCGCACCCCGCACGCACGTGACTGCTTCCCGCGCGCCGCTATCTACCTAATCGCCGCGATGCCGACTTATTGTTGCGTTTATGGGTGCAAAAACAATGCCATAATAACCCCAAATTTAAAGTTTTACAATTTGCCCGAAGATAAAGAAAATCAAAAATAGGCAGGTTCTTATAACTACGGAATCAAAAAAACTAAAAATGTGCGTACTATTGCTAAAGATAGTCGCTCGCTCGCTACACTTGAAGTACAAAATCAATAAGACTCGGTCTATGCTCAGTTTCTCATTTAATGTAAAATATGGAGGTACCTATATAAAAAATATTGCAGTGGTAACCATACGTCCATGTGGTGACCCTAGCGGCGTCCGCAGACTACTGCGGGGCGTTACAGGGGGAAGAGCGCTGTAGGTATGCAAATAGCGGCATTTGGCGCACCCACAAAGGAGATTCGCTTCTATACTCGTATTATTAGTTATTCTTATGGTAATACTACGTTTTTGTGATTTACCATTGTTTAATTTCTCTTTGATTAACGACGAAGTAGAACTTCTCGCATCATTTATCTTAAACATAAAAGAGTTTGCTTACTGATATAGCTATCATTATTTGATATCATTAAAAAATTATAATACATACTGCAGAATACAAATACACGACTTTTTCATGTGGTATTACACTGCTTTTTAAATACTTGTTGCCAGATTTTTTATATCAAAATCATTTTCACTAAAATATTTTGAGCAAATGGTGCTTGACTTAGTAGGAATCCATTCTTCTCTACCTGTTGCGTCAATCCACTTTTTACGTATATCCGGATCTTTAGGAAAACTAAAATAATATGTCCAAAAACAGTTATTAAAAGGGTATAATTGATAGTAAAATATATTTAAAATAAATAAATCAATACAAAAACCACCAACAGACTCGTGAACAAATGTTCGTGCTTATCACACAAACTAACGTAGGAATAAGGACAAGACTAACACAAACATTTGTTCCCGCCAGGATTTGAACCTGGACTGCTTGATGTAAAGCTCCGTTACTGACCACTTTACTACGGGCGGCGGCGCGGCGTCCTAACGGCGTGTCTAGTATTCATGATATAACAAGCTGGCCACCTACCTATTCTAAAATAGTCATATAAATATTATGGTGATATTAAACATTCTAAGTTGTAAAATTAGTTTAGAATTTGCCCATAATTTTACTAATCGAACTAATTGTATCGTGAAAATTGAAATTAATTTTACAATTTTAATCTTTGATTACATCGCCGTACTTATATGAATAGGATGTTAGAAAGGGTAGGTGTTAGCTTCGCCAAACATTCTGTATTATCGATAAGTAATAATAATTATTATGGCATTTTAAGTGACAAATAATATGTTATTTTTACTTTATACAAATATTTAAAAATATACATTTATCGATAAAATGTAATGCGTGCGTTTTGATTAGCACGGCACTATCCCTTGTACTGCAACTACTGCGTTAATGCTCATTAAGCCAAACGCGTCACTACCGAAAGCAGTGTACTACATTACGCGCTCTAAGTAATATGGCAAAAATCGCGTGCGTACATTGCCGGTAATGTATATTTTTTAGAAAAATATTATGTAACTTATCGTTATGATCAGTTTTGGTGGATTTTGACATTATGATGTATGGAATATGGTCATTATGATCAATTTACTACTTACCGATGAAAAGAAATTCCTTCTTTAGCTACACTTGACACCTGACTTCTTGTTTTACAAGTAATTATAGCACAAGAAGAAATATTTTTTATATTTATAGCGCCGCGCTTCACGATACACTCACTGTTGTTGTCCGTCAGTGATTAAACAACGCGTTCGCGTTGCGGGGCCACAAGTATGAGCATTTAGTCATAGTTGTGGCTACGCGTGCCCCGCCCACATAGCCCTTCTAACCTCTTTCTGTGTTCTGTGGTTTCCACCATTATAATTATTCAACACTTCATATTACATATTTAGTACCCATGATAAAATCGAGGGTATGTAGTCATATAGAAGTAAATATTTACACTTTGAATTAACATTATAGTAATCTTAGAGAATTTTGCACTTAGTTCATTATAATGACTTCATTAATTAGCATTTGTTTTGTAAAAAATCTTTTGTTATTGAAATAGTAAAACTGTAGCATTCTTAAGAACAGACCAGTATATTTTATTTATGTTGATATTTCATTACTGTGAGGTAGGTGCTTATCCTAAGAGTAGGCAGAGTAAAACAGGTATCACACACTAGACACTACAGCCAGGGGCTCATCCTAACAAATGCTGCACAAACACACTGCTACAAAGTAAAGTATAGAAGTCATCTGCCACCAACCAATGCATTTATTGTGCTAGATTTCATTTTAATAGCATGGACCTATTGATTACATGTATCATTTTTTTGGTCCGAGTCAGAGATGCTTGTTTGTTACCAGCAGTGACCTGCAATGCTGCTAATTTGCAATCCAATTCAATATGTGGTCACCTGGGGGTTTATTGTCATTGCGGCAACAACACAAGATTGTGCACTTCTTAATAAAAAGTATTGTGATGTATTGCGATTGCTTAGATTATAAGCGATCACGATCACTAAAATCACAAAATTAAACGAGGCTTTTTTTGACGCTGTCACTTCTGCAAGAGAAGGCAAAGGGAGCTAAGTTCATACAGCCATGTTTTTCGTAAATCTTGATAAAACATTAAAAATGTAATTTATGTGAATTTTAGTCAGAAAGTCACTCACTATCACATCGTTTGTGCGCTTTTGTTACTTATTTATTCGTTTGTGACACGTTTCAGTAACTTGTCATTGGTTTCCATACAAAAATCGCTTTGTTTTACATACTATGAATGTCAATCATAAAATTGCTGTTTTTTTGAATTTGCAGGCCTAAAAAAACCTAAATTTTATTCTAAACCCTAGATTTTTGAGTACTCTTTACAATAATACCTGAAACATGTTGGTTAATAAATAATTATATTCTTAGCCCAAAAGTGGACATGTCCTTTATCAAAAAATTAAAAAGACCATCCTCTAAAGAATGCGTTGAATAATAACATATCTTTTTTAAAGATTTTTTATTCAATATTTATGAAGAGAACCGGTTTTTTCTGCAGTGAATTTTTATGATTGACCTCACTATGCGCCTTAAACGCTGAGCGCACAGTTGAACGTCCTGTAAGAGCCTCAGCACACTAGCTACTTTTAGAAGCGGCGGTCAGCGATTTTGCGACTACATCGACTCTGCATCGCGTTTTCGCGACTAGCGGCGTTCGGTCGCAGCATCGGAAACGCGCGTTTTAGCGATTCTCGATGCTGCATCGCGATTTGGCGACTGCATGCGTGTGATCGGCATCCGAATGTGTGTGGAGTGTAGCGTTCAGTCGCTGAGTCGAGCTTCCGAAAAGCGAGTCGGTCGCCGCTTTTGGCGTTTTTAAGTGTGCGGTGTGGACTAAATCGCCGATCGCCGCTACTAAAAGTAGCTAGTGTGCTGAGGCTCTAAACGATCAAACATGTTTGTTAAAACTATAGTCATCTTGGGGGGCCCGAGAATGTCTACGACATAAAGTATCTGTGGACCGAGAGACAAAGGGAATCTATGGGTGGTTGGCAAAAAATCTCGTCTCCGCGTCCGCATTATCCGGTAACTTAACATAGAAAAAAGAAGTCTCTTCCTTCTTGCGCTTGGACGAAACCGGCACGACAGACATTTTTGTTATCACTAAACTTAACATTATTGTAACTTTTGATACATAAAGTTTTTTTATTGCAAAAAGGACTATCTACTTATTTCTTTTATGTAGAAAACCCTACATACGGGTTTGAAAAATTTATTTCTTCTTGTTCGTTCTATGTCTAATCATCATCACAGCCCATATACGTCCCCACCGAGGGGCTCGAGCCTACCCTATATTAGGGTGATTAGGCCTTAGTCAACCACGCTGGCCCAGTGCGGATTGGTTGACTTCACATACATCATTGAATTTCTTCGCAGATGTATGCAGGTTGCCTCACGATGTTTTCCTTCACCGTAGGAGCGTCAGACAAATGTACATATGAAATTCGAAACGAAAAACACATTGGTACATGGCGGGTCTCGAACCCCGACCCCCCGATTGGAAGGCAAGTGCCGAGTCCACTGCGCCACCGACGCTCATTTATGTCTAATGCGCTTGACAAATAAACTATTAGTATGAAACAAACATAGTTTGTCAAGCAAAGACAAACAAATTTGATCGTTTACAGGGCTCTTAACAATGTGAGGTGAGGATTTTATTGTGCTTAGCGAATTTTGTTCAAAGATGTCCGAATCCGAACATCTGTGTATACAGACTTATGTTTTACACAAAGAAGGGCTTCAGCGGATCAAGGATAATCTTTGGACTTTATGACTGTAAAACCACAAACCCCATTTACTATCCTCTTTGTTCGCCGCTATAAAGTTGAGCAGAGCAGCGCAAAAGAATCTGATCATTTTATGTCTCGAAACCGTGCAGCTTTTATCTAGTAAGCTTTATATAAGGATATAGTGTCGAGATGAAATAAGTAGTCAGACACTATTGACAAACACAATAGTAATAACACTAAAAATGATCAACAGCAAGTGAAACGATAAATGAGTATTTTTCTCGTGTGTAATGAAGTTACTGTAAGCGTGTCCCGTAATTTTCTTTATAATGCTATTTATTTCAAGACTATCTGTGTAGACCAGTGATTCTAAACCTTTTAGTGAAGAGGGATCATTTCACACTGTCTAGCCGTGGGCCACCAACTATTTGGACCAATATACATGTAATAAATAAATAAAGGGCTGATCTACCTATACTATAATTATTTAAATGGCCTCACTCACGGACGACTTCGGGTGCTAATAGGGACCACCAGTGGTCTGCTGACTACCAGTTAATACCCACTGGTGTAGACTATAATGTAGTTTATTAACTAGAAAGAGTATTTTCATTTGACTACTTAATTTAGTCCGTTAGTGTAAATTGTAATTAATTGGTAAGGAGTTCAGTTCAGACCCATATAGTGTCTATTAAGGTACAACGCCCTTTCCCGAACGCGATTAAGCATTCTACAATTTACTTCTTAAAAAGGTTGCATTAGTTTGGTTTTGAGATATCAATATATTTCAAATGATTGTGCGGGATCTCTCTACCAGCTTGTGCAACTCTCTGCCAGCACACGTGTTTCGTCCTTCTTACGGCGGCTTCCCACGGCCTGTGTTTTCGCGGGCGCGCTCAGGCCGCGCCGATTTTTACGGACGAGCCCGGACGACAGGCGAGCTCGCGCCACCCCGGGCGCGTGGCTTCCCACGGCCTGTCATTCCACGGGCGCCTCTGGGGCCCTATTTTTGAATCATTCTTCCTGCATCGAGTGCTCATCAGTGTTCGATTTCTACTTATTTTTTTGTTTTGTTTTCGACGAAAATAAAATCAATATTGATCTTCGTCGTAATGTTCTATTGATTTTCATCGCAAGAACAACGAAAATCAATAGGAATCGAGCACAGATGACGCTTGAAAAGCGCTCGAAGCCGGACGAATGATTCAAAAATAGAGCCCCTGGCCACGGGCAAGTTCGCTCCACCTCGGATCGCGCCCGTGGTTGATCGTACAAATTCAAATTCTGTACTAACTAAAAAATAATCTTGTATATCTATATAAATAAAAATGGACCTTCGAAATGTATGTATGCCCATAACTTTCGAACGACTGCACCAAATTGCATGATTCTTGGTTTTATGTATTCGTTATTGTTAGGACAAGGTTTGTATAAAAGAAAATATTTAGGTAGGTAGGTATGCGGTAGGTTTTTGGTATACCCGTGCGGGACCGGGGCGGGCAGCTAGAAAGAAATAGAAACGCGGTTCACGAGTAATCTAGTCCAGTTTGAACTGCTATTCGAAACTGTCGTGTGAAGAACGCGTAGCTATTTCTGCAGCCACATTCATATTATTCAGTGGATATTACTTACGTAATAAAAAGAAGCAGAAGAGAAGACGCTGGTGGATGTCATCATTCAACAAAAGCAGATCGAGGTAAGTTATTAAGATTTTAAAATAAAACTTCTTTTACATCGCCTCTAATTTTTTCGTCCATCTATCGCATATCGCATTACACAAAAACATGAGATCTTTAATTTCACAACTTCATATAGGTCGGGATTGGTCAGAGCTTCGTCTTTAAATCTGTGGGATAGTGGTTCGATTCTGGTGTAGAACGTTGTTTATTTATTATTTTGTTTTTTTTTTATAATTTGTTTTTTGTATGGTGTACGGTATGGTGACTTAGCACCAAGCAAAAACAGAGCTGTGAATAAATAAAACCTTGGTTTATATCTATACTAATATTATAAAGAGGAAAAATTTGATTGTTTGTTCGTTTGTTTGTATTGAATAGGCTTCGAAACTACGGAACCGATTTTGATAAAAGTTGGTATAAGGATAGTTCGAGACCAGGGGAAGGACATAGGGTAATTTTCTTACGGGAAAATATAAAATTCCCACGGGAAAACAAAAATAACGCGGACGAAGTCGCAAGCTGAAAGTATAAAATTATAAAACAATAATAATCAAAAAAGTTAGCTAAGTAGTTAGTTATCAAACTAGCGGGGTTTCAGATTATTTAATTTTTATTATCAATTTCATACATCGACATCTAACGAATATCAGAAGAAACATTAAAGACTTCGACCACACGAAGATTAAAAATTAAATAAGGAATATTTCAAGAAAAGCAAAGCACGTCAAAACATACTAATGTGGGCAGAGCAATGTTTCGATCCGAAAATTGAAAATTTAATGCGATTGCACATATTTCAAAAATATGAAACATATTATGATAGATATTATAATGAAATACAGACCCAAAAAACAAAACAAAATCAATCATTCCGTTTACCGGTCGTAAATTACTGACATCTATTGTCAGATTTTAATTACTAGTATTGACGTGGTCAACTTGACGTTGACGACACGGTTAGCGCAGAGGTCGAGTGATCGCATACTGCGCAATGGGTCGCGGGTCCGATTCCCGTACGGCAGAAATATTTTGTATGGGCTACAGAAATTTGTTCCGGTCTGGGCGTATACTGTGCATGTGATATTCTATGTTTGTAACTGTCTGTACCCACGACATAGGAGAAAATCCATCGTTGAGAAGTTACTGACGATTTTATTTCTACAGAATTAGTTATAATAATTTATAACATTTTTGTTTGACACAAGCTATGCCATCTGGAACTAATTACAGATTGTTGATCGAGCCCACCCTAAGTTGCTTAGACCTTAGTCAAACACGCTAGCTCAGTGCGGATTGGAGTAAAGACAAGTGAAAGCAAAAGTGCAAGTCCAATAATACATTTTCATTAAATACCTACGATCCAAAAAAAAATCACTTGCAGCGTGGTTTCATAAACCACAAAATGAGTTTTAATTATTTTATCGACTCAAAGTAACATAGTTTTATGTTTCAGATATAACGGAACGCATATGTAAGCTGATTTTGTTAAATAACCAAGCGGAAAATGACGTATGTTGGCCAGCCAGACGCACGCGCCACCTCGGGCCGCCACAGGCCACCACAGGCAATCGCCCGCGCCTTCGCGCCGTGCCTTTGAAGTTACCGACAATCAGCGGATACGCACGGGCGAGCTCGGACCGCTACGGACGGCACCTTTCCCACGGCGCATCGGGGCGTGAGCTCACCCGAGGGCGCCCTCGAAATCACGCGCCGCCGACCAGCGGATACGCGGGCGAGCTCAGGCCACCTCGCGCCGCCACGGGCGACACCCTTCCCACGGCGCGGCGGCCCGAGCTCGCCTGAGGGCGCCCGTAGAATCGCGCGCCGTGGGAAGCCGCCTTTACAATCCCGGATCCTTTAAAAGTGACGGGAAGAAACATTTTGCAGATCCACAGGATGAGGGTGGCTATGGCTATAGTGCGGCGTGTATCCTCTCTGTTGTACTAGCTATCTTCGGATTTAAACTTTATTTCCACTGACCACCAGGAGGAATGCAGTCATTTGCTATGGAAAAAAACAATTTATGCTTGTCCGTTTGGTGACGGATATCGAGCTCAAAAATCTACTACTTAATCTTTTTTCTACTCTATGAGTGGGGAAACAGTGCACCTATGCTTGCACACACACTTGTGCACTAAAATGTCCGCAACAACCAATCCAGTTAATGCTATAGGACCGGTACTGCGTCGGCCATGGCATGACAAAATTAAATTAATGCAAAGTCTAAATAAAACATTGTTCTGTTTCAACTGTTTATTGAATTACACTGCGATCATATACCAGACCTACTCTGGGTTTTCTGAAATCCTGTCCTGGATCCAGTCTCTGAACGCGTACACTCGTGAGTAGACGTCTGGGTAGCCGCGTGCGCACGGCATGCCCCAGGAAACGACGCCGACGATGCGGCCATCTTCCACTAACGGACCGCCGGAGTCACCCTAAGATAAAGTTTACACTTTCATTATTTAACTCAACGGAATGAATTAAGGCAATCAGGTACCTTACTACCGAACGATATCGCACTAAATCTTGAGGTCCATTCACAGAGTTTCTAGCATCGAAGTTATAATTATCGAAAGAATGAAAAAAATATGATTAAACTGCATGTAAAAAAGGCAAGGCGAAGTTCGCATTCGCATCGGTTCAAAACAGTCATCGGTTGAAAAAATATCATGGCAAATCGTGTGCCGACAAGACAATGTCAAGAATGGTGCTTACTTCTTTACGAATATCGTAAGAAATTCTCGTGGGCAAGTTTCTGGTTTTTAATTGACTTATGAACGCGATGATTGATTCAAAGCGTGCGATAAACTCTACCATTATTAGAATTAATTTAAAGGACTCTTAATCAAAGTATAATTAAAAATAAAAATATACAGTAAACTAAAATACATTGAACAACTGTTGTCGAAATCAGTTCAAGATCTACAAAAAATGTTAAGGGCCCACCATCCGCGCGAGCCCGAGCTAGTTTAGGTAAATTTCTCTAGTCTCTGTTTGTGTGCGTCGCTCACGCACACAAGCGCGCTCGGTCGCGCAATCGGTACGGCCGCCTAGCAAAATATCGTAGATGTTAATTTTGAATTTAATAGGTGTTTATTATTTACTGTGTTATCTCCATCTCCATATCTCCATATCTCCATATATATAATAAAATCGTCCATAAGGGCAGGAAGAACACCGGGGGGTTTTAGTGGGTAGGCTTGGCACTCTGCCGAGAGAGCCCCACACACGCTCGCCGTCTAGCCAACGGCGGGTACGGTGCGGTTACGCATTTCCCCCCGAAAAAAAAAAAAAAAAAAAAAAAAAAAAAAGGGGTACAAATGTTTGTCCGGAAAGATCTCCGAAACTACTGGACAGAATTTGATATGGCTTACACCACAATGCTTAAAATTTTCCGGAAGAACATTTAGGCATAATTTCATTTGCTTAAATTCACTTTTTATTTTTGTTCAAAAAATACCATATAAAATTTTTGATGACAAGTATGTAGAAAATCAACATGGCGCACGTGAAATTATTTTGACAAGTTTGTTACATATTGCAAAAAAAAATCTTTTCTGTTATTGGCTGTGCCCATCTGAATTTTGCCAACCAAGAAGTTTAAATTGTATTTTTCTTATGTAGTACCGTGGTGGTAAGGAAAAAGGATCAAGCCATACAACCAATGTATATAACATTTTTTATGACAATATCACGTCACAAATATAAAATTTGTAGGTTGGTTTAATTTTTGGCCAATTTTCACAAAATCGGTACAATATTTGAAATGTTGAAAAATGAAGATACCCTTTTCAAGGCATTTTGAAAGGTGTTATATTATGTTTTTACATTATGACTAAGGAATCAAACTCTTTCATCCATTTAAAACTATTAAAAGTATTACGCGTAGAGGGAGTACGGGACTCTTGATCCTAATGTAACATTGACGTAAATTCGCCGACATAGCTGATGCTCAAAAAAGGTGGATACAAGTTCGTTTCCAAACTCAGCAATATGGGTATCAAATGAAAGGCCTTGATGTGTAGAGCACTATGAACCTAGCAACATTGACATAAATTCAACATGGCCGCCGCTCAAAAAAGGTGGATACAAGATCGTTTCCAAACCTAGTAATAAAACCTCTAGTTTTTAAAACTTTATTACGCAATACAAGCGTTACACGTGTACGAATATCGCTCTCGCGAAGTGAGCGTAGCTACGGGCGCGGGAGAATCGGGCGTAGACCAACTTCGAAGAGCTCTCGTCGCGAACTGGCGGCTCGAATAACCGCCGCGCCGGCGTCGCGGTGGGAGGGGCCGCGCTTGCGAACTACCAACATAACGCTCGCGCGCCGGAGGTAGTATTCTAGCCGATTATTATTAATTCTCTTTCAGTCGGCCGTCCTGACGCCACTGTTCGTCCCGAACAGTCCCTCGTCCAGCTCAGCACCTGCAACTCAGAACTCACGGCAACTTCCGAATGTCACCTGCACCAACCTCTCTGGGCCTTCATTGTTAAACTTAAGTATCTAGCCTCTTAAGGACAGCTGCTCCACCTCTGAAGGTTCTTTTAATCCAGTGGTCCACCTCTCAAGGTCTGCACTGCTAAACTGAAGTAGTCAGCCTCTTAAGGACAGCTACTTCACTCCTGATGCTCTATTTCAGTCTAATGGTCCGCCTCTCAAGGCCTTCACTACCAAACTTAGGTAACTAACCTCTTAAGGCCTTTTACCAGTTCGACACCCCAGGGCCCTGGATTCCCGGTCCGCCTCTTAAAGCCTGCTAATTGCACGATATGGTCCGCCCACAACTGAAAATGGGGCCTTCATTCGGCAGTGCAAACCACTCCCATGGTGGCCACGAGTCAAGGTCCGTCCTTACGGACCTCCAAGTCACAGGTTATAATTATCGAAGTCGACAGTAAAAAGCGAAATTACTCGTGCCAACCAACTAACTCAGCAAAGGCTGTCTCAATCTCCGAAAAGATTGTGATGTTATGTAGCTCCTCTGAAGGATGCCCTTTCAGTACTGTATAATGATAGTCCAACTAATATTAGTACAAAATATATTTAGCAATTATTGCTTTGACCAATCAAAAATAAAAATAACTTATAAACAGGAGTCACAACATTCATAATAACAATCAACAGGTTACAATAAAATCAGTCTCTTAAGACTTAGGCACTAAGTTTACTTATGTGTAAGTAAGTAAACTTAGTACCGTAAATCAAATATCATACTTATAAACATAAAGATTAATCATAGAGGACTCCTAGATAATTATAATATGCAGAGCAAAGACCACTAGTTAATCTGAATCTTCATCAGTTTCGGAATTAATACAAAATGGTTTTAATTTATCTCGTGCCAAGATGCTCTCATACGGACGTCTACGTTTATCGGTACTCTTGACAACATAACGATCGTGAGGAAGGACTTTGACAATGGTAAACGGTCCATCGTACCGTGGCACTAGTTTACCACTACTCAATCCCTTCATAAAGACTTTGCGTTGAGCTAGAACCAACTGTCCGACTTTTAAAAGGGGGTTAGGAGCGCCTCTTTCGATCGAATACACCTTTAGACTGCTTGGCAGCAACTTTCGTTCGGGTAGCAGCTGCCTCTCGAAGGTCATTAAATGAGCCTGGCCTCACAGGTAAAACGACATCTCCGGCCACTCGCGGCCGAAACCCATACAATAATTGTAACGGACACTGCCCTGTGGTATTATTGACGTTGGAGTTCAATCCTAACTGAACCTTAGGTAAGTACATCTCCCAATTATTCTGATCGTCACCCACATACGTCACGAGCGCATCAAGTATTGTACGATTGTAACGCTCGATTTGCCCATTGGCCCTTGGACTAGCCACGGCGTTCATTACATGTTTGATTTGGCGCTCTACACAATACCTCTTAAACTCACGGCAATCAAAAGCTTTGCCTCGGTCACTGACGATTCTGCAAGGTAGACCAAAGGTCTTGATAAACTGGTCCAGTGTTTTTAGCGTATTCGCACAACTTGTGTCGCGCACCGCCTCGATCCATATAAACTTAGTAAATGAATCCATTAAAGCAAATATATATAACTTCCCAGATGGACTTTTACAAAATGGACCAAGGTGATCCACGTGGATAGTGTGAAAAGGCACCGCAACCTTGTCTATTGGGTGTAATAACCCAACGGGACGACCCGTAGGCTTTTTAGCATACTGGCATGAAATACAACCACGGACGTATTTTTGTATAAATCGACGCATATTACTAAACCAATATTTGCCCTTGACGGCGTCGTAAGTCTTGTTGAAATTAACGTGACCATTATTGTCGTGGAATGATTGAACAAGCGACCAACGTGACTGTCTCGGCACAACAACTCTATTCTCTCCATTCACTTTCCTAAAGAGAATACCATTTTCCACGACGTAATCTGCCCTTCAAGTTTCCGTTAACCAATTCATCGTTTAACTGACTAATAATTGAACGCACCAAGTCATCATCCTGTTGTAGATTCTCCATAAGATCTTGTTTTACACAGCGCATTACTCTACCTACAGGGTTACGGCTCAGCGCATCAACATGACTCATCGACGTTCCAGCACGATATTCGACGTCGAAATCAAATCCTTGAACCTCCAACCACCACCTAGCAATCCGTGGATTCAAGTCACGTTTAGCCCACGTCCAGCGAAGAGCATTGCAGTCCGTAACGATTACGAATTTAATACCACTTACGTACACTTTGAATTTCTGCAAGCTTATCACGACTGCCATAGTCTCAAGCTCAAAACTATGATATTTTTGTTCGGCAGGGGTGGTCTGTCTGCTGGCGTACGCAACTGGTTTCCAAGTGCCATTAGATTGCTTTTGCAGTAAAATTCCACCTAGGCCAGTTTTAGAGGCGTCCGTGTGAATTTGCGTGTCATATTCCGGGTTAAACAATGCTAGAACGGGGCGACAAACGAGAGCAGTCTTAAGCCGATCAAAAGCACGCTCTTGGTCCTCGCCCCAGGTCCAAGGTTGAGTCTTTTTGGTCAACATTGTTATAGGACGGGCGATTTCTGCAAAGCCGCGTACATATTTTCTAAAATAGCTTGCCAGCCCCATAAACTGTCTGCACTGATGGACGTTCGTCGGTCTAGGAAGCTCGCGTACCGCATTGATTTTATGTTCTGAGGGCTTAACCTCACCATTACAGACTTCATGACCCAAGTACTCTATGCGTGGAACTAAAAAGGAACATTTGTCAATTCTGAGTTTCATATTGGCGTCCCGTATCTTTACTAGCACACATCTTAAGCGGTCTAATGCTTCGGAATGATTTTCCGCATACACGAGAATGTCATCGAGATATGCCGTCGCACATTCAAATTTTAGTGGACCTAGTATGTCATCTATCGCCCTTTGAAAGACAGAAGGTGCATTAATGAGTCCGAAGCTCATTCGCGTGTATTGATAGTGCCCATCGGGTGTAACAAACGCCGTATACTGCTTACTATCTTCTTCAAGCTGTATGCAAAAATATGCTGACAAAACATCCAGGCAAGAAACTACACGCTGCTTGGATAACCGATCAAACTGGTCTTTAGGTATCACGATCGAATCCATACCTAAATTAATAATTTTTAATACCGCTCGGCCATCAACTACTTCAGAAAAATGCTCAGGTATAGTAATTTCAGAACGAGGTTTATGTTATTCTGATGCCGGCACGTGTATGGGACCATCAAAATCTAAGCACGAAAGGATGATTTTGTTCACTCCAGGTAGTAGTCGTAATTCCTTCGCTGCATGCAACTTAATACGCTCGACGTTATCAACCACACTGGGTAAGTCAGTCAGATGATTTGCATTATATATTTTTAGAAAAGTTGGTGTTTTTATGACATAAACATTAGAATAGTCGGTAAAAGGCTGGCCTACTATTATACCTACGTCCTGGGCAGTATCGGGAACAATGTACGTCTTTAGATTTTCGCATGTCGCCTCATCAGCTGTGATGGTCACTAGCGTCTCGCCTAGTGGTGTTATCTGCGATCCTCCGAAACCCTTAATAACACTCGTATTTGATACAGCGTGGCTGACTAAACCCAATCGTATTGATTCCGATTCTGTGATTGTGATACATGAACTTCCAAAGTCAACAAATGCTTGAGACATAAGGTCATTGACCTTTACAGACATATATTTTGCATCTAAATCACATACATTCTTTAGTACGCGTACCGTTTGCGTGTTCGTCATATTGTTTGCGCTCGCGTTACGGCTTTTTAACTTTAAGCATTCGTCCTTAACATGTCCCATTTTACCACAATAAGAACACTTGCGCATTCTTAAATAACAGTTGTTTTCGTTGTGCCCCTTTTTACTACAAAACGAGCAAGTATGTACGGACGACTTTTCACTTTTATCACCAATTTTATACGTACAACGCGAGGCAGTATGACCGCGTCTCTTACAAGTGTGACATTTTATTTTCTGATAATTATTGTTAGTGTAACCACCACCGTGCCGTAAACCCACAGAGACCGCAGCGTTGTTGTTTAAAGACGAAAGATAATTTAATAACGAATTTGGATCACGGCATCCTGCAGATATTGCACCGATCTCTATGAGTTCACTACCGATGGTGCCGATTATGGCTTCCGCAATTAAAGGCGGTGAAATACCGCACGCATTACCTGAAGCTAATTTATCGTAATAAAATTGCAAATATGTAATCAACATCTGGTGATCTTATCACATTAACTAAATCCCGCATCATATTCAATTTACTTTTGTGGGACGGAAAAGCGGTAAGTAGCTTAGCTTTAAAATCGGGCCATGAAATATTAATGTCTTGTAGTTGGTCAAACCATCGTCGGGCATATCCTTTTAATTTAGATGTGCAATTAAAAAGTAACGTTTTTTCGTCCCACATGTACATACTAGATATCCCCTCTACTTTTCTAAGCCAAATTTCCATAGTAATTAGGGACGTTTTCGGATCGAAATCTGGTATAGGGTCACTTCGGCCCACGTACCTCAAAGTGGAATAATTTTTATCTACATACGGTAAGTCCATAGGGGATGGAAATGGAACCCCCAGTAATGACGAACCAATACATGACGTCACTGCCGTCGCGCCGGCCGTGTCAGTCGCCGTGTTCAATGTAGGCGCCTGGTAGGGCGCACCACTCACGCGCAGCGCCGCCGGAGAATCGTGGGCAGGCAGCATGACCTGTAGACAAAGGAGCCGCGCAAGGTAACGCCGTGGTCACCATCGCTGCGCTTGGCGTATCGATCGCTGCGTTTCGGTAGACGTCTGATGCGATGTGCCGTTCTCACACAATGCCGTCGTGTTGGAGACAGCCGGGGTATCTACAGTCATTGATGCCATTGATGATGACGCCTGCATACGTCGTGGCACGACACGGGTGTCGCAAGGTAATGGCGGCGTCACCACGCCGTCATTTTTGTTCAGCGCCTTGTGCTGAATTATATTTTCTAGTTAGGCGACGCGTTTCATTAAACGTTGCGTCTCCATTTCGGCGAAAAGTTTACGCCGCAGTCTATCTTCCTTCTTTTCTTTTCGTTTCTTGTGTGAACCCATGTTCGTATACACAGGTAACAAACAACGAGAATTAAGTACTTATTTAAGCAACCAAAAATATCAACACACTGCACTTAGTGGGCTTCAGTTCAGTAATCCCACTTCTGAGATAATAAAACCTCTAGTTTTTAAAACTTTATTACGCAATACAAGCGTTACACGTGTACGAATATCGCTCTCGCGAAGTGAGCGTAGCTACGGGCGCGGGAGAATCGGGCGTAGACCAACTTCGAAGAGCTCTCGTCGCGAACTGGCGGCTCGAATAACCGCCGCGCCGGCGTCGCGGTGGGAGGGGCCGCGCTTGCGAACTACCAACATAACGCTCGCGCGCCGGAGGTAGTATTCTAGCCGATTATTATTAATTCTCTTTCACTAGCAATATGGATATCAAATGAAAGGCCTAGAAGAGTAAAGCATTATGAACTTAGGAAAAATGCCCTAAATTAAACATGGCCGCCGCTCAAAAAAATGGATAAAAGTTCGTTTTCAAACCCAGCAATATGGTTATCAAATGAAAGGCCTTGAAGAGTAAAGCATTAGGTATCTAGAAAAATTGACCTAAATTCAACATGGCCGCGGTTCCAAAAAAACGGATAAAAGTTCGTTTCCAAACCCAGCAATATGGATATCAAATCAAAGGCTCTGAAGCACTATGAACCTAGCAACATTGACATAAATTCAACATGGCCGCCGCTTAAAAAAAGGTGGATACAAATTCTTTTCGAAACCTAGCAATATGGGTATCAAATGAAAAGTCTTGAAAAGTAGAGCATTAGGTACCTAGAAAAATTGTCCTAAAGGATAAAAGTTCGTAAAAAAAGGATAAAAGTTCGTTTTCATACCCAGCAATATGGGTATCAAATGAAAGGTGTTGACGAGTAAAGCACTATGAACCTAGCAATATTGACATAAATTCAACATAGCCGCTGCTCGAAAAAGGTGGATAAAAGTTTCTTTCCAAACCTAGCAATATGGGTATCAAATGAAAGGCATCAAAGAGTAGAGCAATATGAACTTAGGAAAATTGGTCTAAATTAAACATGGCCACCGCTCAAAAAAAAGGATAAAAGTTCGTTTTCAAACTCTGCAATATGGGTATCAAATCAAAAGCTTTGATGCATAAAGCACTATGAACCTAGCAACATTGACATAAATTCAACATGGCTGCCGCTCAAAAATGGTGGATGAAAGTTCGTTTCCAAACCTAGCAATATGGGTATTAAATGAAAGGCCTTGAAGGGTAAAGCATTAGGTAACTAGAAAAATCGATCTAAATTCAACATGGCCGCCGCTAAAAAAAGGATAAAAGTTCGTTTTCAAACGCAGCAATATGGGTATCAAATGAAAGGCCTTGACGAGTAAAGCACTATGAACTTAGCAAAATTGACATAAATTCAAAATAGCCGCTGCTCAAAAAAGGTGGATAAAAATTCGTTTCCAAACATAGCAATATGGGTATCAAATGAAAGGCCTCAAATAGTAGAGCATTATGAACTTAGGAAAATTGTCCTAAATAAAACATGGCCGCCGCTCAAAAAAAATGGATAAAAGTTCGATTCCAAACCTAGCAATATGGGTATCAAATGAAAGGCCTTGAAGAGTAGAGCATTAGGTACCTAGAAAAATCGACCTTAATTCAACATGGCCGCCGCTAAAAAAAGGATACAAGTTCGTTTTCGAACCCAGCAATATGGGTATCAAATGAAAGTAGTCCTTGATAAGTAAAGCACTATGAACCTAGAAACATTGACATAAATTCAACATAGCCGCTGCTCAAAAAAGGTGGATAAAAGTTCGTTTCCAAACCTAGCAATATGGGTATCAAATAAAAGGTCTCAAAGAGTAGCACATTATGAACTTAGGAAAATTGCCCTAAATCAAACATGGCCGCCGTTCAAAAAATGGATTAAAGATCGTTTTCAAACCCAGCAATATGGGTATTAAATGAAAGGCCCTGAAGAGTACCTAGAGCATTACGAACCTACGATAATTGTCTTAATTTGTTAATTTCCAAATGGCCGCTGCTCTAGAAAGGCAGAATAAAGTTGAATCATTATGGAATAAAATGGAGGAAAAATCTAAACACTGTTTTAAGCATTTTGATGGCGAAACGGAGTTCGCGGGCACAGCTAGTACTATAATAAATACAGGGATGTGTTTAATCAACTTTTATTTTTACAAGCTTTTATTTAGCTTGCACTGTATGTATGTAGATTTGACCACTTCTCGGTTTTCGATTGGGCTGAAATTTTGCACATAATAATATGTATATCGTGACAATGCAATGTTATGATAACATGGAGCTGATCTGATGAAGGAACTGGACGGTGGCCATAGGAACTCCGTAATAAAACGACGCAACCCCATCGAGTTTAGGCTCGTTTGATTCATATTGACGAGTACTTTGGTCCTATTTGTTAACCAGGGTCTGATGCTGGAGCTGGGAGGTGGCCATAGGACCTCCGCAATAAAACGACATAACCCTATCGAGTTTGGGCTCGTTTGATTCGTAATGACGAGTACTTTGGTTCTATATGGTAACCAGGGTCTGATGCTGGAGCTGGAAGGTGGCCATAGGAACTCCGCAATAAAACGACACAACCCCATTGAGTTTGTGCTCATTTGATTTGTATTGACGAGTACTTTGGTCCTATATATGGTAACCAGGGTCTGATGCTGGAGCTGGAATGTGGCCATAGGACCTCCGCAATAAAACGACATAACCCTATCGAGTTTGGGCTCGTTTGATTCGTAATGACGAGTACTTTGGTCCTATATGGTAACCAGGGTCTGATGCTGGAGCTAGAAGGGGGCCATAGGACCTCCGCAATAAAACGACATAACCCTATCGAGTTTGGGCTCGTTTGATTCGTAATGGCGAGGACTTTGGTTCTATATGGTAACCAGGGTCTGATGCTGGAGCTGGAAGGTGGCCATAGGAACTCCGCAATAAAACGACACAACCCCATCGAGTTTGGGCTTGTTTGATTCGTATTGACGAGTACTTTGATCTTATATGGTAACCAGGGGTGTGATGCTGGAACTGGAAGGTGGCCATAGGAACTCCGCAATAAAACGACACAACCCCATCGAGTTTGGGCTTGTTTGATTCGTATTGACGAGTACTTTGATCTTATATGGTAACCAGGGTGTGATGCTGGAACTGGAAGGTGGCCATAGGAACTCCGCAATAAAACGGCACAAGCCCATCGAGTGTTGGGCTCGTTTGTTTCGTAATGACGAGTACTTTGGTCGAGTTTCGTAATGGCGGCCATGCGGTTACAAAATGATAAAATATAAAATAATAGTAAAAAGATTAAAAAAAAGTCGCCCCACACTAGGATTTTATTTTAAAGCCCTAATAAGACGAAAATAAATTTTAATTTATTACATGATACATCTAATATATAAAATTCTCGTGTCACAGTGTTTGTACCAAACTACTCCCAAACGGCTTGACCGATCTTTATGAATTTATTTGTGTATATTTAGTAGGTCTGAGAATAGGTCGTAAACTATTTTTTATTATGGCGAAACGTAAGTTCGCCGTTATTATGGCGAAACGTAGTTCGCCGGCACAGCTAGTCTAATATATAAAATTCTCGTGTCACAGTGTTTGTTACCAAACTCCTCCGAAATGGCTTGACCGATCTTTATGAAATTTTTTGTGTACATTCGGTAGGTCTGAAAATAGGTCGTAAACTATTTTTTGTTATGGCGAAACGTAAGTTCGCCGTTATTATGGCGAAACGTAGTTCGCCGGCACAGCTAGTCTTATATATAAAATTCTCGTGTCACAGTCTTTGTTATCAAACTCCTCCGAAACGGCTTGACTGATCTTTATTAAATTTTTTGTGCACATTTGGTAGATCTGAGAATAGGTCGTAAACTATTTTTTATATTATGGCGAAACGTAGTTCACCGGCACAGCTAGTTTTTAATAAAATATTCTGCTTGTCGCAAGATTTACCCATTTTATAAAAAACAAATATTTTTTTCTTAGAATTACCAATATTTATTTATTTAAGGCTTACCAAGTAAATACATACGGGCAAGGTACTTAAACGGTTTTTTTTATGGAGGGCCTGGCAAATGACCTCCTCCCGCCTGATGTTAAGCGGTGAAAGAGGCCCAAATGAGTTGACAGATAGAGGAGGGAGGACATCCACTATTCAACCTGCCCGCCCCTTGCCGGCCTAAAAGATGTTTTTCACACCTCTTTTGAAGGAACCCATGTTGTAGGATGGAGGAAACACGTGCGCAGGTAGAGAATTCCAAGTGTGGGATGAACGACAGAAGACTTACCGGAGGGAGACTCTGTACCAAGGTCGTGTGCTTGGGTACCTCCGTCTTACCTATTTCTGCCGCAAAGCAGCAGTGCTTGCATTGCTGTGTTCCGGTTTGAAGGGTAAGATATGGCACTGAAATTACTGGGTACCGTGACTTAACATCTTAAGTCACAAGTTGGTAACGTACACTGTGGCCCTTGTGGGGGTTGCAGTTTTACTGCGAATGTCATGTATTATAGGTGACTGTTACCACTCATCAGGTGGGTACTTTGCTTTTTTGCCAACTTAGTAGCAATAAAAAAAAAGAAGAAGGAATCTTGGAATTTCTTGGTACGGTGTGAAAAGGCGGATACAGTGTAAGGATGACTCCGTAGACCCTTACGCGTGTTTCTGTTAAGGAATGGAGAGGGAGGAATAAGGTTAAAGAGCTCCTCAGAGCATTCCCCGTGGAACATTCGGTAAAAGGCGCTAAGAGAGGCGATGTCACATCGAAGTTGTAGAGGCTCGAGGGTGTTAGTTGCCTCTACATCGCCAATTATTCGAATAGCGCGACGCTGCAATCTGTCCAGAGCATCGAGGATGTACTGAGCGGAGCCGGAGTGCGAGCAATATTCCACGCAAGACCTAACCTGAGTTTTATACAACAGGCATAGTTGGTCCGGCGCAAAATACCTACGCACCTTGTTCAGGACACCGAGTTTCCGCGAGGCAGCAGTTATAACGGATTCGAGTTTTTCAAAAAAGGGATCATATATGCATTTAAATTTCAGGACTGCACAGCATTGTCATGTGTGTATGACAATGCTGTACAAAACGTTATTTATTACAAAACAATAAATATAATAATCAAGTTAAATTGTTTTATTGTTTATCCTAATTCTCGGGACAAGCTTTTATATTTTTATAAGAAAATATATCTTGTAATAAATTAAAGTTTATTTTCCTCTTTTAAGGCATTATAATATAAGCTTGTTTTTTAAACTAATTACTCAAATAATACGAAATATTTTAATGACTACCGAGTTCTTTATTGTTAGTTGTATCTACAAATTATTTTATATAAAATACATAATATTTTAGTAATAAACAAATATGAAATGAATATTTTCTTGTGCTCAACGCACTTTTTAGTGCATTGAAGCCATTCGCTAGATTGTAATAAAAAAATAAATTAAAGTTTATTTTCTTTTTTTAGGACATTAAAATAAAAGCTTGTTTTTAAAAATCTTTTGTGATAGCGGCCATCTTGTTTTAGTTTTTTTCATGGTGTACTGTATTTTACGAACTTTGATTTGATACCCCATATACAGACCCATATTGTGGGGATTGTACATAAAAATAATCTGTCAATTTGTGACGGCGGCCATCTTGTATTAGATTGTCTTTCAGAATATACTATATTCTACAATTCATTCTACAATTCAAGTTCTTTCATTTGACACCTAAATTGGGGAAGGTCGCACAAAAGAAATTGATGGGATTGCGTATGGATATTATCTAGGCTAGGCTCAAAGTACTCATCAAGAAAAATCATATAGGACCAAAGTACTCGTCAATACGAATCAAACAAGCCCAATCTCGATGGGGTTGCGTCGTTTTATTTCGGAGTTCCTTTGGCCACTTTCCAACTCCAGCATCAGACCCTGGTTACCATATAGGACCAAAGTACTCATCAATACGAATCAAACGAGCCGAAACTCGATGGGATTGTGTCGTTTTATTGCGGAGTTCCTATGGTTACCTTCCAGCTCCAGCATCAGACCCTGGTTACCATAGGACCAAAGTACTCGTCAATACGAATCAAACAAACCCAAACTTGATGGGGTTGTGTCGTTTTATTGCGGAGTTCCTATGGCCAGCTTCCAGTTCCAGTACCAGACCCTAGTTACCACATAGGACCAAAGTACTCGTCAATACGAATCAAACAAGCCCAAACTCGATGGGATTGTGTCGTTTTATTGCGGAGTTCCTTTGGCTATCTTCCAGCTCCAGCATCAGACCCTGGTTACGATGTAGGACCAAAGTACTCGTCAATACGAATCAAACAAGCACAAACTTGATTGGGTTGTGTCGTTTTATTGCGGAGTTGGTATGGCTACCTTCCAGCTCCAGCATCAGACCCTGGTTACCACATAGGTCCAAAGTACTCGTCAATACAATTCAAACGAGCCCAAACTCGATGGGGTTGCGTTGTTTGATTGCGGAGTTCCTATGGCCACCTTCAGTTCCAGCATCAGACCCTGGTTACAATATAGGACCAAAGTGCTCGTCAATACAATTCAAACGAGCCCAAACACAATGGGGTGGCGTTGTTTGATTGCGGAATTCCTTTGGCTACCTTCCAGCTCCAGCATCAGACCCTGGTTACCATATAGGATCAAAGTACTTGTCAATACGAATCAAACGAGCCTAAACTCGATGGGGTTGCATTGTTTGATTGCGGAGTTCCTATGGCAACCTTCCAGATCCAGCATCAGACCCTGGATAGCATATAGGATCAAAGTTCTCGTCAATACGAATCAAACGAGCTCAAACTCGATGGGGCTATGTCGTTTTATTGCGGAGTTCCTATGGCCACCTTTCAGCTCCAACATCAGATCAGCTCCATGTCGTCATCATAATATATTTATGCATATGCATGCAAAATTTCAGCTTAATCGGAAACCGGGAAGTGAGTCAAATTTAACTCGCAAGATTAGACCCGAACATGCAAAAGATAAATAAAAGCTTGTAAAAAGGTTGAAGGTTTTTCGTACGGCAGCTACAAATAATAAAATTGTTAGTTATCAACTTCTCCGATTACTCCGTAGGACTTCGCATCGTATACATACACAAATAATTACGTAACCGGGAGCTAGCTCAAAGCGACGTGCTCTCACTTCGAGTCTTGATTGCACACTGAATTTCGACGCGCCCGAGCCAAGTATTTGTAGGAAAATCGATAAATGTATGTTAAAAATTCATATAAAAATCAATGTACGATAATTTAAAAAAAAAACCACGGTGTCAGTGTTATGCTTACCTTTGTTCTATATATTTGTTAAACTAAAATATAATAGGGTTAATTAATGAAGCTAAAAATCACGAACGGTATGTGGGTGTAACCTAAATTTTAAGTAAAATGGATGCTATTTTTTAACGAAATGGTATGTGAATTTGAAAAATGGTGACGGTGATTGTGTAAACACATAATTTAAGAATTTAAATTTATTTTTTCCCGGTCAGTTAACTGGAACGTTAACGTAAAATATCAAAAACGCCGAAGGCCTTTTTGCTATTTTTCGCGCCATGGGCCCTTAACGCTCGGATGTAAAGCATTACTAAGGCTTTTAAAATTAGTTATTAGTTCACTGACAGGTACCAACTAGACTTTTGTACTACGACTATAACTATGACTATCATTCTCATTTAAGCCACCGAAAAAGAAACGTAATTTTGCTCTACATAGATTAAGACTTTAAGGTAGGTACTTATAACATGGTTCATCGTACATCGGTGTGATTCGCGACAAACTTTTGATAACTTAGTTTTTATAAGTATATATAATATAATAAATTACCAATTAATCTGTGACACTTACGTGACAAGCACCTTCACCAGACTTTGTGAGCGAGCAGATTTGTGAGTTGAATACACTGTTGACACCGCTGAAGCGTTCCCGACAGACCTCAGTGCTTAATGCGGTCAGGTTGATCATCTGTAGCCTGTTCGGCAAATAGCCAGGGTACTGAAGACAATAACAGACATTAGATGTAAAACATTATGCTGTGATGGTAGTAGATAATTTAGCAAGACGAGAATGCTGAGCGAGCTTCAGCACTAGTATTTCTATTAGAATTTGGAAAACTATTATTATATCCGTAACTACGAGTATTATTAAAAGTTTGTCAGTAACAAATAAACTAAACTTCAAAATTTTTAAATATCGATTTTTTTTTAAATATTCAATTCAACCACCTCCAAAGACATCAAGCTTATGACCACGATTGGTTGCACCGATGATGGAGTCTACACAGACTTAAAAGATATAGGAAACCACAAAAGACCCATGGTGGTTCGAAGTGCAAAGGCTATCTGATGAAGCTTTACATCCCTTATTAAGATCATGTCTCGTTGTAGTAATTATGTTAGTACAGTTTGTATTGACAAGACTCTATGACAACTGTCGCATACAAGAAGAACCACAATAATGTATACGGAACAAGTTATTATTCTGAGTTGTATACCGTACATAGTATGGTTTTTCAAAAGCACTCATTGGAGACTGTAGCCATTTATGAGGCTGGAGATTCTGCTTTTTTGTCAACTTTATTAAATAAATCACAATACATGATAGGGCCGATTGCTATGACCAATTTTCTTTGATGCGAATGGCTCTTACCGACGTCCTCCCCCAACCAGTAAGGGTGAGATTAGCTCCAGCAGCCGTATCGCAATCTGGAAGCTGGATCGGCTGCACCCTCTCGCCGAACTGGATATCTTCGGCCACCCTCACCACGCTGACGTCGTTCTTGATGACCCTGCCGTCGTACCCTTCGTGGACGATAATCCGCTCCACCCGGTACCGCGTGCCGCCGGTATTCAGGGAGTTGGTGCCAACGACCACTTGGAAGGAATTAGGTGATTCACTGAAAAGAGCCATACCAGATGAATTAATAAATTTCGACCTAAATAGGTAATTATCTCGAGCCGAAACGATATTTACACATTCATGAAAAACCGCTTCTAAATTTATCGATACATCTACCTTTTTTTTTTGGGCGGGGGAAACTCTTTACGATTCGACAAGGGGCTGAAATCTGACAAGGCCGCCCCAAGGATATGCCATAGGACTCGGGTATAAACCCCATACCTGGCTAACCGCCTCTTCCTCCCCAACCGCCTGCGCCGGAGCTGTGCGGCGAGAGGGTCAGCCTCTCACGCCCGCTCCGCAGCCTCCTTCTGCGAGATCACATCCTCGCAGAAGGAGGCGACAGCCTCCCACGCCGTCGCGCTGGTCAGCATCTCTCGTGCGACACTGTCCAGCGCGACGGGCGCATCCCTACCTAGGCCAAGCGCGAGGGCTAGTGCGTCGCGCTGGGATCGCCAGGCCGGGCACTCCGAGAGCGTGTGCCCGGCCGTGTCGTCGGGAGCGCCGCAGTGGTGGCACTGCGGCGTCTCCTCCCTCCGTGCGTCATGGTGCAGATAATGGCCGAAGCAGCCATGCCCGGTCATCATCTGCACCATCCTGTAGGTGAGGCTGCGCTGCCGGCGCCCAACCCACTCCTCCAACACTGGACGAACGGCCTCGATCGTCCAGTAGCCGGCAGCTGGGTGGGCGAGCGTCTCGGCCCACTGGCGGAGAGCCTCCCTCTGCGCCAGGAGCCTTGTGCGCGCCACCTCCAGCGGGGGCGCTCCCCCCGACTCCTCGCTCCCACCCGATGTCGATGCACGGCCGCAAGGACGCGTGCCTCGACATCCTACGGAGGCGAGCCCGTTAGAACGCAGGCCGCCCCGTGAGAGACCGTGCGGTAGGCCCGCACGGCCCGGGTGGCAATGACCCTCTGCGGCCTGCGCAGGAGGGCCACCGTTCGGGGGGCGAGACGCTCCGCCCAAATCGGGGCTCCGTACAGCGCCATCGACTTTATCACCGTCTGATAAAGTCGACGGCTCGCTGCGCCCGGTCCCCCCACGTTGGGGAGGACCCGTCCGAGGGCTGCCGCGGCGGCAGACAGCCTTGGAGCGAATCGATACATCTACCTACCGCACCTGCTTTCGCCACCACAATAAGGTTGGTATAGAATGCCTTGAGCCTCGCTCTAATTTATATTTTATATACACCACCTGAATATGGAGCACGTATTATATGTCAATCATATTTTTATAATACGTGCCATTCACCAAAGAAAAAAACTCTGTACAATCAGCCAAAGAAAGTGGTTTAAGGTTGAAATTCAGTTCCGTATCATAAAACAACACAGTTGACTTTTATTTCACTTGCATACTGACATCTACCAAGGTAACCATAACGGTAACCCGTGTGAATTATACACGGTTATTTTTTATCACCCTGGAAAATTTAAGGGACGCTTTACGACATGGTATCAGAACGATTTAAATATGAATAAAAAAAACTCGCTTACTTAATTTTGTTAATTTTCTAAAAAATCCAAAAAATGCTGCATTAGTCGAGAGCAGCATTTTTAGAGATTTATTTATTTTTTTGTATTTTTTTTATATTTTTTATATAATAATGGATGTGTCCTGAAGCGTCCCTAAAATTTTACAGGGTGATAAAAAAATAACCGTGTAATACATAGTACGGTATGCGCTACATAGTACTACAGTACAGTAGCCACATAGCATCAGATGGGCAGTCTGATTCCCAACTTTGTTATATAAAAACAGATATGGGAAACCCTACTGCGGTTATCAAGTTAAAACACTAAGTTCGATGTAACAATCAGTTTATGCATTTGACCAGGTTTCCGCATATAATCTTGTGTAGATGTAAGCGCATAAACAGAAGCATGAGCACAGGTACAGGCACAGAAAGTTAATAAACAACGAATTCAAGACTGATTTTATACAATAATATAGGTACACTATAATAAATGTATAATAATATTTACTACAGTAGGCACTACACAGAGATTGTTAAAATATAGAAATACAGGTTAACATTACTTGACAGTGCAGTGTGCTGCAGTCAGAACCCATCTGCTGTTTAATATGGAGCCACCACAGAAGTGTGAGCCGTAAGACCTGAGCGAGACTTGGTACGGGTAGGCGCCTTCTGGGGCGTCCTGCCCTCCTACGATCCGCGAGCTTATCAGACGAATGTCATCTATGTAGATTACTGACCCTGGAACATGAAAAAAAAACATTGAATCCAGATAAAATTGACGTGGATATTACGGTCTCGGTAGATCCGATGTGATAATGCAAAATCACCGAACCCGGCAAAATTTTTCTATTATTTCTTTCGTTTTTCCTTCTCGAAAGTTCCGTGGTACGCCCGATTAAGTTCTGTCTCTGTCAGCACATTCTATCTCTGTCAGCCAGCACGTCTAGAAGTTTCTAGATGCATTTCGAACTATCTTTTATAATCTGCAATTTGTTGTTGTCCCGAGCTATCGCACTCACTACTACTGAAAATTTAGTCATATATCGAAGTGTGTTTCAAAGGCGCTTGAAACCCCGTTTTCAGGTAATGCTGTGGTTCGATAAAGCGTAGCCTGAAACGGACTGAAAACATGTTACAGGCGCCTGAAAACAACGGCAACTTGGGTAATAATTCGATATTTGTAGTATGTGATAGAGCACCTTCTGAAACGAGCTGAACTGGGCTTCGGGCTGCTGAAAACGCATCTAAGTAACAATTTTATCTCGGTTATTGCTCTCAAAATTTATTATTGCGTTAAACTTTATTTTGGGGAAACGTAGTTCGTAGGCACAGCTAGTAAGTAATATTTTCATAGGTATTGAATCAAAACACATAAGGTAGAATCTAATAGAACAAAATAACTTACGATTCATTAATGTGGAAATGGGTAAGGTTCATTATGCTGCCGGTCTATCTATTCATTCAGTTGGAATAGCGACAAACAATATTGATTTTCCTTTATCTAAGTAATATTCATTGATTCATCTTTGTTACTTCCGATGTCTTGAAGTGGTGATTGTTTTAAATAAAAATACAGACAGTCAACAATATTGATGGTAAACTGTAATTTATTTTTAATGCGTTTGCTTAAAAGGTAGACTTGCGGAAAATTATTATTCTTTTCCGCACTAGTGGTTTTTATTTTTAACTGTAATTTATTTTTCATTCCTCATGCTCGGAAAGGAGCGTTTCCTTGATCTGAGTATTGGGAGGAAAACGCTAGTTCCCACCAGCGGGCGGGAAATTCTCATACTATTTACTTCCCTCCTTAGGGCGGAAAGTAAAATTTTAAAAATAGAACTGAATTAGGTTACGTACATACAATCTTTGGTACAATGATAATAAAAGTATTTGGCTGAATGGCCAGTAACAGGTAACGCGATGTGTTCCAAATTTAAAAATACCTGTGAAAAAGATAATTTTGGCGGGAGGGGAATCTGTTACGCTGTACCGAAATCTTGATTGTGTGATTTAGGTATTTAAGAAAAACAATGAATTCAAGCGATTCTGAAATTTCGGCTCCAGATTCAGTCACGAACGAAGCAAATATATTACAATACTCGAAATTTTTTTGCCAAAAATTTCAAAGGAATAGTAGATTGCTTTATAAAGGTGGAAAGGAATCAATCCCTACGAGGTTGTTAGACGTCCGAGCGCAGCGAGGGCGGCTATAGTCCGAGTAGGGTTTGATTCCTTTTACCCGTGTGTAGCACTCTACTTTTCATTTCGAATGCAAGGAAAATAAAAAATAGCTTTTCTAATAAAATTTATTAATAAAAATACTCCTAACATGACATATCGACATCGTGTTTTACACTTAGTGTACTTTTAAGCATTGAATATCTGCTCCATAGCGTAGACGCCTGCACTTTATGAGATAGTTCATTAAAGTATATAAGAAATACATTTTCAGAAAATGATTTTATATTCCTTGCATCTCGCCACTTCATAAAGTCGGAATATGTATTTAAATATCTTTCCTTTGAAATTTTTGGCAAAAAAATTTCGAGTATTGTAATATATTTGCTTCGTTCGTGACTGAATCTGGAGCCGAAATTTCAGAATCGCTTGAATTCATTGTTTTTCTTAAATACCTAAATCACACAATCAAGATTTCGGTACAGCGTAACAGATTCCCCTCCCGCCAAAATTATCTTTTTCACAGGTATTTTTAAATTTGGAACACATCGCGTTACCTGTTACTGGCCATTCAGCCAAATACTTTTATTATCATTGTACCAAAGATTGTATGTACGTAACCTAATTCAGTTCTATTTTTAAAATTTTACTTTCCGCCCTAAGGAGGGAAGTAAATAGTATGAGAATTTCCCGCCCGCTGGTGGGAACTAGCGTTTTCCTCCCAATACTCAGATCAAGGAAACGCTCCTTTCCGAGCATGAGGAATGAAAAGATATTTAAATACATATTCCGACTTTATGAAGTGGCGAGATGCAAGGAATATAAAATCATTTTCTGAAAATGTATTTCTTATATACTTTAATGAACTATCTCATAAAGTGCAGGCGTCTACGCTATGGAGCAGATATTCAATGCTTAAAAGTACACTAAGTGTAAAACACGATGTCGATATGTCATGTTAGGAGTATTTTTATTAATAAATTTTATTAGAAAAGCTATTTTTTATTTTCCTTGCATTCGAAATGAAAAGTAGAGTGCTACACACGGGTAAAAGGAATCAAACCCTACTCGGACTATAGCCGCCCTCGCTGCGCTCGGGCGTCTAACAACCTCGTAGGGATTGATTCCTTTCCACCCTTATAAAGCAATCTACTATTTAATGCGTTTGCTTAAAAGGTAGACTTGCGGAAAATTATTATTCTTTTCCGCACTAGTGCTTTTTGTTTTCCTTCTGCATATAACGTCCAAAGTCGAAATGCATGACCTCCAAACTCAAAAACCTTCAAATTCAAAAAGGCGAAGGTTCTATGTTCAACTGATTCTATTTTTACAAGCTTTTATTTACTTTCACCTGTCCGGTGTCTGTAATGAAATCTTGCAAGTTAAATTTGACCCATTTCCCGGTCTCCGATTGAGCTGAAAATCTGCATGCATTATGTATATCGCGTGACAAAGCAATATCATGATGATATAAAAGCTTGTATTTAAAAAAGTTTTTTAAATAATTTTTCTTGTTTTTTATGTATGTTCACCGATTAATCTGCTATTTGTGGGCCGATTTTGAAAGCTCTTTCTATAATCGAATTCTCCTGCGGTGGTCTCATTGCCATCAAGTTATGATTTGATGATGCGATCACAGGGAAATCGAGGGAATCCCAGGAATATTTCATGCTTTTTCTGAAGATAATCAGATATTTGCATCTGGTAGTCATCATATCGTGTTACTGAGCTCATGATGGAAGGTTTCTGGTAGATTATGAGTTTGGGAATAACTCTTTCAATATTGTTTAGATCGAAAGACGTTTTATATTACGTTATTCTAGTGTTTGTCTTGGGTCATATTCTAATACCTACGCATGTGTTACTAAAAAGATAGAAATCATTTTTTTTACAAAAAGTAATAAATCTGACTTCAAAATACCGAAAAGTCATATATAATATAAGAATACATACAAAATCACATTTGTATAATGAAGTCGATGCCAAGCAATGATCACCTAAAAAGTCCTAAAATATAAGAAATGTAGTAATTTTTTTTAAGCAACTAAGTTGGCAAACAAGCAGGCTGCCCACCTGATGGTAAGTGGCAACAGCCGCCTATAGCACATGTCGCTGCTTCTCATGAATAGTGTACAATCTCAAAGTTAGCTAACTTTACAGGAGAGCGTTTTGAAAATTGAACCCTTAATAAAAGCGTTATTTATAAAGACCGACAGTCGCTCTTATTTTTCAAAAATAATTCAATCCGTTAGCTCATAAAATAACTTTTTGTAAGTAAGTATTTAAAAAGCGAAGTCATGAAAATATTTTTTAAAATTAAGTTGTTCTGACTTTAGCTACTTTTTTAGAAAAAAAAATTGCTTATAATTTGGATATTCGATAGTTATGTTAAAGTATTAAAGCAGAATAAATGGCGTTTTTTTAATGAAACAATGAAAAGAAAACAATCGCCTCTCTTAGCGCCTTTTACCGAATGTTCCATGGGGAATGCTCTGAGGAGCTCTTTAACCTTATCCCTCCCTCTCCATTCCTTAACAGAAACACGCGTAAGGGCCTTCGGAGTCATCCGTACACTGTGTCCTCCTTTTCACACCGTACCAAGAAATTCCAAAATTCCTTCTTCTGTCGTTCATCCCACACTTGGAATTCTCTACCTGCGCACGTGTTTCCTCCATCCTACAACATGGGTTCCTTCAAAAGAGGCGTGAAAAAGCATCTTTTGGGTCGGCAAGGGGCAGGCAGGTAGGATAGTGGATGTCGTCCCTACTCTACCTGTCAACTCATTTGGGCCTCTTTCACCGCTTAACATCAGGCGGGAGGAGGTCATTTGCCGGGTCATACATAAAAAAAAAACAATCATGTACGTTGCCAACCCGTGGCATAAGATGTTAAGTCACAGTACCCAGTAATTTCACTGCCTGTCTTACCCTTCAAACCGGAACACAGCAATGCAAGCATATCTCTGCTTGGCGGCAGAAATAGGTAAGATAGAGGTACCCATGCAGACGACTCGGTACAGAGTCTCCCTCTGGTTAGTTAATAACCCTTTCCTTGCAGTCTGGTAAAAACTGGCACCAACTGTCTTTAACCCGGTGAGAAATATCGCCTAGCTCAAGACGCAAAATAATATGTTTAATAGGATAAAGTACTATCGAAATGTATTTGTATGCGCTTTTTTGTGTCTTAATTTTCATTTTTTCTTAAAAGATATACTTTTCATAATTAGTATTTTCTATATAAATAAAATCAATAGATATTAAAAAGAAAAAATAGTAATCTGAAGTTTAATACTATTAAGTACGCTAAACCCTTGCCTTTTTAAAATAATTTTATAAATATTTTTTGTTTGCTTACCACTGACAATCAATGAGCAAAGTGCGATGACAGCTAGCCGTATCATCTTGCAGTCGCACTGTAGCAGAATGATTACTGTTAAGTGATTCAATGAGCCCTTATTTATATCGACACTTATGATAAGACTCTTCAGAAATGCAATCTCGAAGACAATAGATATATGTAGGTAGGTACTTAAGAATCAACAATATTACGTATAATTATTATTTTTTATCATTTACATATCAAAAATAAATAAAAAGTGAAGTTGACTATAGAAAAACTTATTTATTTATGACAAAAAAGTACAAATTGTTCCTACGAAAAAACAAACCTTATTTTGAAGGTGGTGACTAATGAGGTGGGAAATCCACAAAAAAACTCAACCGTCATATACATCACAAAACCCCTTTTTCTCATCGTCAATATTAATGTTTTTGCTCCAAATTAACATCACTTTCACTGCACAATATTCACTCGAATATAATTTTTGAATTATTAAAATAAACTAACCGTCGCCATTGAAGCCAATTGCCTCTCTTAGGACCGTACAAAGTCAATGTTAGACTTTGTACGGTCCTCTCTAACTTGTTTTGCACATGTGTAGTATTTTTTGGGACATTTTGTACAGCTTCATCTTATACAGCCACTCAAAACCTCTTTGGAAAAATGCCTATATTGTGTATGTAAATTAGAAAAAAAAACACAACAGGGCATTAATGTTGAACAGGTAGTTAATGAAATTCCATACAATATTACTGCCCTCGAGTTTCCTAGGGTAATAATGTATTACTTTAATCAAACACATAACATACACACACAATTAGTCTATAATTTGCCTAAAATAGTTTAATCTTTAGTTACCTTTTTTTTGGGACGGGGAAAATGCGTTTACGAATTCCTCGTGGTCGAGCCAAACCATGAGGATATGTGGGACTCCCCAGACCGTACTCGGCCCGGGCCTACCCACTAAAAACAGTTCTCCATCCGTTCTCCATCCGTCACAAGCCAGGGAAAAGGGGAGTACAGCCAGGCCTTGTTTCCGCTAACCCCCTGCCCGTGACATGTCCGTTGCCGGACTCCCCGCCGAGCTCTGCTGCTTTGTGGAGCGGCGCAGAATTGCGCTGCTCTACACCCCGGATTGGCTTTTTATTGTGGTTGTCTTCCACGTGGCCCGACGCTCAGTGTGGGTAACGGGTTGCCCGACGGTAGATTCCACTGGATCCACCGCCGCGCGGGTGAGCCGAAGCTCGGGGAAATCCCCAACAGGCGCGAAGCGCCATGGCGAGAAACTCGCCTCTGCTCTGCTACCACAAAAGGCAGCCGCCAGGAGCCGGTTTCCGGCGAAAGCCGCTCCTCTTCTTACCACAAGAAGAGGGGACTTCGCCCTTCCCCGCATGAAGCGGGTGACCACATGAAGTGGCCCGCCGGGTTGAACCCGGCCATCCCACGCCCCCCCTCCATGGGGTTCCACTCGTCAGACTATTAGCCCGCGGCAGAAAATCTGCCGGGTTGCCCAGGGTGCACCACAAGGAGGCTGTTTGACATCGCACCCCTAATCTTTAGTTACCTAAGACAGGTATATGCTAATGTGTAAATAGATTGCAATATCAATATAAGACTTTGTTTGGCGGGAAAGAAACTAATATTTTCTCTGACAACCTCGTAAACAAGTTCAAACTCTTCAATATTATTTCGGTCTTCCGTTTCCTGTTTAGCGTATAAAATATTTGCATAAATTGTATTAAGGTGAATATTTTTGGCAGATCAATATTGAAAAAACTATACCTACACGGTTAATTTTGAGGTACCGACAACCTCGCAGGATTAGATAGCTAACATCATTAACTACAACGTTTGTTTTACGAGTTTTAAGGCGAGGAATTTCCACGTGCAAGCCCATATGTTCCGCACTTCACACCGTTCATTTGTAATGACGTTAGCGCGGACGCGGCCACTGAACAGGCGCCAACATCATGTGCCGCACAGTAAAAATATAACAGTACAACAAGGACGTTTTATATCGTATGCAATATACTTTTTGCTAGGTTACAAATAAGTATTGATTTATAAACTGAGGTAAGTACCTACAGTAATACAACCAATAAAGATACAGCTTTATGACTTCATTGCTATTTTTTATTGTATCTTTACTTGTATGTGAATATGGACACTTTTTAATTGTTACATTACATAGTATTTTTATTTGACAAACAACCACGTGATTTTTTTAATAACTTAAAAAATAACAAAGCTTAAAAAGCTTTTATTTGCTAGTGACGTCATTGTACTCGTCCACCATTATAATACCGATACAAACATATATTTTATAAGAAAGAGACGTAAAGCAATTATCAATAATTAGACTTTTTCAAGATTCATCATAATTAGACCGTTTCTTCACAATTTCAAAGGTTTTAAATGTTTCTATGATGTGTTATTAATAAAATGTAAATTCAAATTTTATGCATATTTCTTTTGTGCAGTATAGAATGCATCACTAGAATACAAGAAATGCTCGATTAGCTAGAAGTAGTATTTAAAACAAAAGCTAAGAATATGACTGACGCGGCGGCATATACATTATAAAGCACTGTTAAATTTTTTTGTTTGACTTCGACGGCTATTCGGTTTGATTTAGAAATAGTAGATTGTTACACCGAGCGCTAAGTGACTTATTAATGCCCGCGGATGTTTGGTGCACGAGCACTTGCTCGAGGGCACTAATAACCCGAGGGCATTAATAGCTCACTTACAAGGTGTGTAATCTGCTTTTCCTTCAACTTATTAAAAAATAATAAAAAACTGAAGTTGACTGTAGAAAAACTTATTTATTTATGACAAAAAAAATGCAAATTGTTCTTATTAAGAAACCAAACCTTATCTTGACGGTGGTGACGGAAGTGGAAAATCCACAAAAAACTCACTGTCATGTACACCACAAAACCCTTATTTCTTGCCGTCAACATGAATGTGCACCAAAAAACACCACTTTCACTGCACAATATTCACTCGAATACAATTTTTAATTTATTAAAATAAAAGCTAATCTTCGCCATTAAAGCCAATTGCCTCTCTTTTTTAAATAAAATTGGCTTTGTAGGGTCCTATCTAGCTTGTTTTGAGCATGTGTATTTTTTGTGACATGTTATACAACCACTCAAATCTCTTTGGAAAAATGCCTACATTTTGTATGAATTGTATGAATATGAATTGTAATTTCTTTTTAAATTAGAAAAACAAACAACAGGGCAATTATGTTGAACGGGTCATTAATGAAATTTCATACAATACTACTGCCGTTTTCCAGGGTAGTAATGTATTACTGCCTTTTCCGATGATTAGAGTAAAATTAATGAGTAGTTTGAAGAAAAATATTTTAATAGATATATGTAGGTATTTTAATACATTACTGAATAAATAAGTACTATAACTTATTTCGATTTGATTTGTTAACCGACTTCACTGACTTCACGAAGTTATGAGGTAACATACATACCTCATAGCTTCGTCATTTATTAACTGATTTTCAAAATTCTTTTTGTATTCAGAAAAGTATACCCCCGAAGTGGTTCCATACCATCAAGTCAGGATCTAGTATTAGAATTCCAAGAAAATCGAGAGAATAGGCACGTCCAACGTCTTTCCTGTTTTTTTTTCTGAAGCTATTCAGGTATTTGCGTCTGAAAGACATCATCTCAAGGATTCTTCCACTATGCTGAGCTTACGATGGATCCTTAACTTTAAGGAGTTAGGGAGTTAGTCTTTAGATATAAAAGGTACGTATTGACTCTCAGTTAGGTATATTCTTTCAAGTTGACTTAGAGAGCTATTATTAATTTCACGAAAAAAATAAAAATATTTTTTTACAAAAATACCGACACCACTTCAAAACAAAAACTACTTCAAAATAAAAATGTAATGTTGTGTGTTTTATTTTATTGCTACTAAGTTGGCAAACAAGCAAACTGCCCACCTGATGGTAAGTGGTAACAGTCACCTATAACACATGTGGTTCCTGTGCGATTCGCAGTAAAACTGCAAGCCCCACAAGAACCACAGTGTACGTTGCCAACTTGTGACATCAGATGTAAAGTCACGGTACCCAGTAATTTCAGTGCCATATCTTACCCTTCACATCGGAACACAGCAATGCAAGCACTGCTGATTTGCGGCAGAAATAGGTAAGACCGAGGTATTTTTATCCTTGCCTTAGCAAGCATCAAAAACGATAGTATTTTTGTTTTTAATTATATCCCAATTTTTGTGACAGGTATCTCTGGCAGGTATGTCATTCATCATATTATTATTAGATGAATTCGAAACAAGCTCAAACCTGTTTTTGATGTGCTACCATCATCAACGCTGGCCAAGTGCGGGTTGGTCGACTTCACACACAACCTAAGAATTTCTTTACACGTGTGTGCAGCGGTCGGCGCGCCGGCGCGCTACTTAGTGGTAGGTATTTATAACGCTGCATTGCGTGAGTGACAGGGGCGTGCATGTACTAAACAAGATTATCAAGAAGAAAGCCACAAATCGCTATGAATGGGGGTGATTCTGAAGCGATCACCTAAAACTATAACTAAATAAAATTAGAGATAGAAATGTCAATCACCGTTTGGTATTCAGAACTCACAAGTTAACTCTAAAATTAAGAGTGACGTTACTAAACTACTCAATTTAGTGTTAGATGTTATTTTCGTATTCTGACATGCTTCCTAAATCTAATTTTTCCTATAATTTTAAATATGTCAAACTAATTTTAGGAGGTGAACTTTTAGGTGCCGTCTAAATTTATCTTGTTACTTTTTAACGATTTTCTAAAATTACCGAAGGCATTTTTTTTATGCAACTTGCCAAATGGATGATGAATTGGTTCTTATGGCATTAATAGAGTCTTCAGAAAGGTAAAATATTTGTTTTATATAAAAAATTAGATAAATACCTGCCTCATAGTTTTAAAATATATTTGTAAAGTATCGACTTATTTATGTTATAGAATAGGAGAAGAAAAAGTAAAATTGAGGAAGTTGAGGGACAAATCAGACCCATTTACTATGCCCGAACGTAAATTTAGAATAATATTTCGTTTTCCTCGCCAATCCGCTCGGAACTTGATAGAAGCTATAGACTGCACTGAAGTACAGATTGGCTCCTTACCGGAACATTTAAAGGTTATAGCCAGCCTTTGGTCATGCAGAGCTGTCACTGTTGTCACTGATTTAATATTGCGCAAATTAACTCCACAAAAAAAAATAATTTTCCTAAAACAGCAATAGAAAAGGACATTGTCAAGGCAGAGTGAGCGAGCACCTAGTAATGAAATATTTTGAAATAATTATTAAGAAATACATTAACATTCTCCGTCCTTTTTCTATTTAGGTTTCTACAAATATATGGAATACCAAACACACTTGGAGCTGTTGATGGTACACATATTGGTCGAGGCCATATTGGAATGCAGCAAACTCCTTCTGTGTGGAGGTAATCACACAGAAGGAGGTGGCAGAACGGGCCAGAGAAGATGACCCAGCGGCAGATCCCTGCCGCCGCAGAAGAACGGGGCGGAGGAGACGGCAGTTCGCCCGCCTTCTTCCTCCTGACGGTGACCAGCGGGACGCGGGCCCGGGAAGCCCGAGTCCTGCATTGCACAGGTCACCGCCAGTCGTCGATACTCCTAATGCCCAGGAGCATCGCCGGCCTTCCCATTTTAGGGAGGTGAGTGGGGCACGCCATAGGCGAGCAGACGCTGACGAGGTCATGGAAGTGTCCGAAAGGGTTCCTATGGCCTTGTCCGGCGACGGGGCGTCCCTCCCCGACGTATCCTCTTCGTCAGATGACGGGGAGGATACGGCGGTGATGGACGTTCTCGTGCCAAGGCGTTTGTGAGGGGGCATCGTTGGGTTTTAGTCGGTAGGCCGCGGTTTCTGGCTGGCGCTCTGCCCCCCAGTCGCCGCGGAGAGTCCGACATAACCTCGCGCCTACCCAAGCGCGAGGTATGCGTAACGCATTTCCCAACGTTAAAAAAATGGTACACATATTGGTATTGTTGCTCCACCACTGACACACCCTACAGCACCAGGAAACTTATTATACAATAGGAAAGGCTTTTATAGCATCAATTGCCAAGTCGTGAGTTGTAATTTGTTTGTTCCCAAGTAGTCTAATAGTACTGACATTTAGATGATAGGTAGGCTATGTATGTATATATTTACTCTTACAACAGAAATTAATGTTCTATATGCAGATAGAAGTATGCCTATCTAAGATTTGTTGCCTAGCAATTACTATTATTTGTCAATAAATAACAGCGGTTATTATGAAAAGAAAACAATAATTACTAATGAAACAAAATACGCAATTTCAAAATTCAGAGGAAGTCACGAAGTACCTATCTAGTTGTATAGATAGGTACAGACTACCACGTAATTTTTTTTATTTCATAGCATAGGCGCGAAGCCATCACAATCGCAGAATAAATGTCGAATAATTTTTCTTTTGTGATAAAATGAATGATAAATAATCTTTTCTGTTATTTACAAATACGATCAAATCTTAAATTAATAATTTCTGATAGTAAAGTTAGTAGAATATAGCTGTTTTTAATGTTTCTAAATTATCCCGTTTTTCTACAGCACTAGGTGTATTTATAATCTGTGTATTCAATTTAAGAAATTGTCAAGTACAGTTTAAATTAAGAGAGTCCGGTGTTTCAGAATACGAATTACCTAAAACTAATTTAAAATTATATGTTTAATTTTAGTTTTAGTTTTAGTGCAGGTAACTTCAGAATTACCCCCAATATCAGGCAACCGTATTAGTCTCGTAAGCAAACTGGTTTTAAAATATTAATTAATATTCTACCACCTTATGCCTGTAAGAAAACTCGGGAAGTACTACACAGCTAGCGTTCTTTACCATGATGACTTTACATTTGACGACACGGTTAGCGCACAGAGTTCGAGTGATCGCCTACTACGCAACTGGTCGCGGGTTCGATTCCCAAATATTTTTAACCGACTTAAAAAAAGGAGGAGGTTATCAATTCGGTTGTATTTTTTATGTTTGTTACCTCATAACTCCGTCATTTTTAAACCGATGTCCAAAATTATTTTTGTATTCGATAGAGTATAGAGCAAGGTGGTCTCATGGTCACCAAAGTCAGGATCTGATGATGGGATCCCATAGAAAATCGAGGAAAGCACTAAAAACACACTTCTTTCACTAAAAAGATTTCATTCACTGAAAAGTTAAAAATAAAAAATATTTTACAAAAAATAAAAACTGACTTCAAAAACACTGAAAGCTTAAAAACAATATAAGAATAGGTACAGACAACATCACACTTCTATATTGAAGTCGGTGACAAATTTTAACACTTTCTAGGAGATTATCGTTTGGCGCCAACTTCAATACAGAAGTGTGATGTTGTCTGTACCTATTGTTATATTATTTTTCAGTGTTTTTGAAGTCGGTTTTTATTTTTTGGAAAATATTTTTTTGTAGTTACGAGACAAATATTATGTATTGTTACGCGCCACACCGCCTCAGCCAATCGCAAGCCAGCCGAAGCCAGCCAATCAGAGCCAAGCACGTGTTGCCATGTGACAGCCAGCCAAAGCCAGCCAATCAGAGCCAAGCACGTGCAGCCATGTGCCAGCCAGCCCAAGCCAGCCAATCAGAGCCAAGCCAAGCTAGCGCCTTACTACCGGAGAAACTATAAAATGCCGCGCCATCTCATATTTAGATCACTTCTCTGTTTTACTGTTTCTAAGACGGAGCTCTGCCCGATTGTAAATCGAAATTAAATCAGTGTGATTCTGCAACGTCTACTTTTTATTTTATCCCGTTACATATCAGAAGTGGGATAAATATAAAAAAAAAACCTAAAACGTAGTTGCGTCGAGTGTAGGCCGCCTGGTCCGTCCGCACGAATGTGGCAAATCTCCGCGTGAAGATTCATCCGAGACAACTAGTGAAAACGAAGACATAGTTTTGCCACCAGCCTCGCCTTCAGCTCGAAAAATCCTACGCAAGCTTTTGAAATCAGAGGTACAACAGGCCATGAGTTCTTTAAATTACGAAATACCCTCCGTCACTACAAGAAAAGAACCCCGTGCAGCCTTGCTAATCCCCGAGTTCGACCCGGAAAGCGAAGAGTGTACTACTGCGACAGCATGGCTCAAAAAAAAAAAATTTATCAACTTGGCGAAATTCATATGGATGGTGCGAAAACACGAAGTCGTTTCATATGCAAGAAAGATTAAGGAGGTCAAGCAAGAAGATGGTACAACCGGCTGGATGAATACGATTACTCTTGGGAAGAGTGGAAGCAAATGTTGATATGTGCATTTCCCAGACATCGCAAATATGGATTCGATGACCAAATATTATCAGGACAAAGTCGCCATGTGTTTTCGGTGTAAGTTGTCAGACAGCGCAGTTGTCTCATGCATCATTCGCGGTCTACCACCACCAGCACAAGCGAATGCGAGAGTATATCATTGCGAGCGACCCGAAGAATTATACGAAGGCTTCCTATGTGTGATGGATGACTACCAGCCACCGTCAATTTGGATTGGAACAAGCCCGTCAAGTAAAGATGTCGTCAGCCGACAAGGAAACAAAAAAATTTCTACCTCGTTAGCAAGAAGCAGGGCGAAGTGCTGAGCGGAGCCACCAGCTGCACTACTACACCGCCTTCGGAGGTTCAGGTTAGCCCACATTATTTTATTGCACTACCTTTGTAGCCAAAAATAATCTATTGCACACTAGCCAAGCCAATATAAGCACAATCGGGGCATCAAACATAGAGGAAATCAGTTCAGATCTATTGAATAAAAACCGATTACGATTATTTGATTGCTTTACTAATCAATTTCCCTGACTATTTTGCGAGTAAAACACAAGACTTAGGATGTACAGATTTATTAAACATAAAAATAAAGTTAACAAGTGAACAGCCTATATACCGTCAACCTTACAGCTTGTCGCACAGTCAGTAGTTAGATCCAAAGTGTCTGAATTGCTAGACCCAGGTATAGTTCCAAGAATCTGAAACATGTTTTGCTTCTCCCGTAATTGTTAAAAAAAAAGAACGGCGATAGTAGACTTTGTTTTGACCCTTGCCTAATATCGATGATTAGGTCTCCAAATTAGCCGTTAAGAATTTCTCTACGAGTCTTAATTTGGCACAAAGTTACCATCAGGTCAAAATCGACCCTGCAGATAAACAGCCTTTATAACGCTACATTGGTATTTGAATATACGCGTGTTCCGTTTGGCTTAGATAACGCACCGTCTGTTGTTATACGAATAATGAATAAGGTTGTAGATTCAATACGAAATTCCAATCACAAAAGGCGGTAGTTCAAAAACCCACAATGACTTTCCCGATAAATATGAAATTTTAGCATTCGTAGACAATTTGTTGCTACCCTCTTTTGATGTTCAGTCAGGTTTAGATATTTTACAAAAAGTTCCTTCATAAATGAAGATCGGAAAATTTAAAGTGAAATGTGAGTAAGTGTTCATTTTTAAAAACCAAAATTACATACTTAGGACATGAGATATCTTCGAATGGCATTCAACCAGGTGAATCAAAATTGTTAGCAAAGTCACAGTTTCCTACCCCTAGTAGTGTTCATGAAATACGTCAATTTATAGGGCTATGTAAATATTTCCGTTAATTTATTAAAAGTTTTGCAATTTAATTGCTCGCCCTTTAACAGATTTAACAAAGAAAAACGCAGTTATGGAGATGGGGCACTGAACAAGTCGATAGTTTTCAACAATTAAAACTGTGTTTGTGTACAAGGCCAATACTGGCTTTATATGACCCTGTATTACCAACTGAGATTCACACCGATGCATGCAAATCTGGTATCGCAGGTATTTTTTTTACAAAAACAAACTGATAATTCCCTTAGGCCTGTCATGTATTTCAGTAGAGCAACGAGTAAAGAAGAAAGTATATAGGTTTAGAGTGTATTATAGTAGGGATACATGTTAAAGTGGTAACTGACTGTACTGCCCTTCGCGCCACCCTTACTATACGTGACATTATCCCACGTATTGCTAGGTGCTGGCTGTCAATACAAGATTTTGAGTGTACAATATGGCCTGGGGAAAAAATTTAACACGTAGACGCGTTGAGTAGAAATCCCGTCGATGCTATTAATGTCAACCGCCTTGAAGTGTCAGACGGGTTCTATACAGTCCAGTACCAGGATGACAAGTTAAGGCGTATCATTGTTCAGCTTAAAGATAGCTCAGCTGCCCCTGATATAAACAACAACTATGTGCTCTCAGATGATAGACTCTATAGGAAGACATTGTATGGTAATCACCTCGTGGTGTCTGCATTGATCAGATAGACTAGTTCAGATGCACCACAATGATATAAGTCATGTAGGCTTTCAAAAATGTATAGATTTAATAAAGAGGGAGTAAATGGTACATTGTTCCCTATTCCAAAACCCACGGAACCCATGGTCATGGTTCATGTCGACCATATGCCCCTTTTGTAGAACAGCGAAAGGTTATCAATATATGTTGGTTATTACAGACTAGCTTCTGCCCGCGACTTCGTCTGCGTGGACTTTAATTTTGAACAATTTTTAATTTTCCCTCGGGAAAAAAGGTAGCCTATGTCACGTTCTTTTCCATGTCAAAGGCTACATGCATGCCAAATTTCATCCAAATCCGTTCAGCCGTTTTTGAGTGATTGAGTAACAAACATCCAAATATCCAAACATCCACACTTTCACGTTTATAATATTAGTAGTAAGTAGGATAATTTCTCTAAATTTGTTATTGCTGAGCCCACCCACGGTCAATTCAGTAAAAAAACAATAAGAACACTTTAAAAAATATTTAGTTTATTTGGTTACCCTCATAAATTTGTCAGTGATCATGGCAAAGCTTTTACCAGCAGATATTTTTAAAAAAATTCAACTGACAAGCAATTTAAGTACGTTTTGACATCTGTTGCATGTCCACGAGCCAGTGGTTAAGTGGAACCGGACCTTACTGAATGCGTTACGTGTGATTGATCCTAGCCAGACTTCTAATAATTGGGCCAATAGCTTACCTGACATTATTTGGGGTGTTAATAATACTGTAAATGAAAGTACAACATAGTCGTATAGCCCTATGATTTGATGTTATGAAAGTAATAATGAATCGGTTGAAATCAGGCGTAATAATAGATCTAGTGCGCGATTAAAATTAGAAAGCCATAAGATGAAGCGTAACTTCGATAAAAAAAAAGGAAAACTAGTCGAATTTACAGAAAGGGAGATTTAGTTCTTTGGCGGCAAGCACCCACTAGTGTAACAAGAGTGAGCACTAAGCTTGATGATATTTACTCTGGCCCATATATCATTACTAAGGTGTGGGTAATGACATACACAGAATCCTCAGTATCAAGGGGTTCCGAGGCTACAAGGCCTTTACTAGCCTGGTTGCATCGGACTCTTGAGGCCCTATCACAGAATCACAGTACCCTATATCATACAGTGCCAGTAGCTCTGATGACCAGCTTGAAACCGAAGATCTCATTGACCTACTTGAAAGCTAACCACGTGTTTTTCCTTTGCGGGAGCAATGATTGTTTCAGGACGGCCGACTGTTACGCGCCACACCGCCTCAGCCAATCGCAAGCCAGCCGAAGCCAGCCAATCAGAGCCAAGCACGTGTTGCCATGTGACAGCCAGCCAAAGCCAGCCAATCAGAGCCAAGCACGTGCAGCCATGTGCCAGCCAGCCCAAGCCAGCCAATCAGAGCCAAGCCAAGCTAGCGCCTTACTACCGGAGAAACTATAAAATGCCGCGCCATCTCATATTTAGATCACTTCTCTGTTTTACTGTTTCTAAGACGGAGCTCTGCCCGATTGTAAATCGAAATTAAATCAGTGTGATTCTGCAACGTCTACTTTTTATTTTATCCCGTTACAGTATGGAATACAGAAATATGTTCCGGTCTGGGCGTATGTGCATGTGATATGTAATATATTCTATGTTTGTAACTTTGATGACACGGTTAGCGCAAAGGTCGAATGATCGCCTACTGCGCAACGGGTCGCGGGTTCGATTCCCGTACGGGACAAATATTTTGTATGGCCTACAGAATTTTTTTCCGGTCTGGGCGTATGTACATGTGATATTCTATGTTCGTAACTGCACCCACAACAAAGGAGAAAATCTTAGTGTGGGGCGACGTTTTCAAAAAGAAAAAAACTGCACCTACGACACAGTTGAAAATCCTAGGGTGGGCCGACGTATTTATATAAAAACACTTTCATTACTGAGTGACTGACAGATTACGCACAGCCGTAATTAAAAGGCACAAAAAGCGGAAATTTGACATGTATGTTGGAAATTCGCCATCTAAGGGGGTAAAACTAAAAAAAAATAGTTTGTATGGAATCTCTATGACATTTATGCGGGCGAAGCAGCGGGCAAAAGCAAATATTTTATAAAGTTTCACAAAATTCCGCTGATCAGATATTTTCTTTTAATACAATGAAGTGATCTTTACATAAATCGAACGGAAATTTATGTTAATTATTTTTTACTTTTTTATAATCAACTCACGCTTGACCATAAATATTACGAAATTTAAAAGATTCCTAAAATACTGTTTTACTGTTCATAATCATATATAATACATAGGCTCGAATAAAACTCTATTATTTAGCTACATGTATAATGTGCTGTTGATTCTACCTTCTAAAGCTTTGATGCAAGGCGTTGTGAATAAAGGGGGTAACATTAAGTATTTAAAGGAATTCAGCAATAAAGTTTTATAGGAAACATTATTTTGAACCTATAAATCGTTGCATATTTACTTGAAGAAATTATCATACTGGTTTATTAACACTGCACTGTGCTATATAGCCGCGGCAATAAAATATAAACATTTGGGAAATAAATATTTACCACTTTTCTTTCAGCATTTTTTGTATGCATTTGATTTAACATTTCGTCTTTGACTTCTTTTATTAGCGATTTTTACACATAAAATAACTTATAGAAAAAAAGAACGAAAAACATATTTTTTTACACATAAAATAATTTAGGAAGAAGGATTAAAATAGTTTTCTCCTTTATAATACCTAATCCATTATTTACACTATTCACCATATTACTACACTAATCTATAATAATAATGAAAGTTAACAAAATAAACGCAAACTGCAAAATTAAAATTCGATCGTAAAGAAACACGTAATATATTTTTTTGCGCCCGCGACACGAAGCGACATGACCATACCCTGAGACGACTTGACGAGTACTGTCTTATATGGAGCGCGATTGCAACCAAGCGAAATTATAGAATTTTCGTCATTTTCCTAAATATTTTATATGACATCAAAAAATCTGTCTTCACAGTTCACTAGATAATAACGAACTACATGTTTTGGTATAACTTTTATACTGTTTTATGTATATTTCGATTTCAAATCGTGGTTTTAGTTTTTGATTTAGAGCTATGTTTGGATTTTTTTTCTATCGAGTGAAATGGAGTAAATCGTGTTTCTGCTTTCACAGTTCACTAGATTATATCTTCAAGTTTTAGGTGTGTGAATTTCAGAATTGTGGGTTCTAATATTATCCAGATCTAGACGTTCTAAGATCGGCAAATTTGGGAAATCCTCGCCTTAAGATAACTCAATACATTGAACAAAATTCACTTTTCAAGTTTTTATTGCACTGTCGTGACATTGATAAGTCTGTGTTTCATTTATAAACGACGACGGAAGACAATGCTACGCTCACGCGCTGTGCGCGTAGAGTTACAAACATTCTAGAGATATATTAAATGAATATTTATTTTTGTATGAAAGTAAAATCTAAAGAATTATCAAAAGTCGTAGAACAAACGTTGTAGTTAATGATCTAAAATTCAGCCTGTATAAATATAATGATGTCTAAGAGAAATCGCGCCGCGGCTAAGTTTAAGCGCGACCCTTCGGTGTACAATGAATTCAATTATCAATATCTGAAATAGTTGCAACAGGGTTAGGAGGGATGCTCAAAATGTAAATATCCATAATTCCATAAAAATACACATAACCCAGCTAAAGTTTGAAAATATTTTGAGTTACACAATCAAGCAAGGAGCTCGTTTTCTATCAAAGGCTGTATGTTAAAAGTGCACTGCCCTTAATGAGCGTCGGTGGCGCTGTGGACTCGGCACTTGCCTTCCAATCGGGAGGTCGGGGTTCGAGACCCGCCATGTACCAATGTGTTTTTCGTTTCGAATTTCATATGTACATTTGTCTGATGCTCCTACGGTGAAGGAAAACATCGTGAGGCAACCTGCATACATCTGCGAAGAGATTCAAAGGTGTATGTGAAGTCGACCAATCCGCACTGGGCCAGCGTGGTTGGCGAGTTGGCATGCGAGTCAGCCTGCCGAGTAGCTGCATTGCAGTAACTCGCACCGTGTGGACGCATCGTACGAGTAACTTGCACGTGGGAGTTGGATAGTAACTCGCATGCGAGCTACTGCAACATTTTTTGTTTTCACTCGCATTAAGGCCTAACGCCCTAACTTAGGGTAGGCTCGAGCCCCTCGGTGGCGACTGTATGAGCTGGGCTGTTATGATGATAATTGTAATTTGTAATAGTAGATTGTATTATAAGGGCTGAACAGCACCCATTACAGTCGAGACGCCAATAGTTTTAGACGGGAATGGGTGTGTTCTCCCGAATTAACACTCTACTTTTCATTTCGAATATGAGAAAAGTAAAACACAGCTAAAATTTAAAATAAAACACGCACAATATTTAAGAGCTATAAGGCTATGGCATTTATATGTAAAATTTAAATATATATTTGTGACTATTAAATCAGTTTCGAATAAAATACTTACATTTATTTTAAAAAATAAGCATTTCTGATATTCATAAAGTTTTCACCAAGTTTATTTATTCTTATTAGGCAAAAGGGTGTGACATGACAACACATTTTTTTTCGTGAGTGAAATCCGCCACTACATTGATAATTGTTTATTTCAATTCCTCAAGCAATTGTTTCAATGAATATGGACAGCTCCTTTTAAGTTTCATAAAAACTTGTGTTAGGAGCCACCGCTCTATAAAAACATTAACAGGATGTGTATGTGATAGCTATTTTTAACCGGCCTTGAAAAAAGAGGACTGTGTCTATTTTTTTATATATGTTCACCTATTACTTCATCATTTTTAAAATTAATTTTGTAATCGAAAGAGTACACTCCTGAGGTGGTCCCATTGTCACAGTCATGCAATCCCAGGCAAATCAAGGGAAACCCTTGAATTTCATAAGCAAGTCCAACGTGTTTCATGTTTTTTCTTAAGATATTCAGGTATTTGCATATAATAAAAGTCAATAGTCATTGTCATGTTACTGAGCTGATGATGGAAGATTTCCGAAGGATAAAGAGCTTCGGAATAATTCTTTCAATACTGTTTAAGAGCGAAAGACGTTTTATTTTAAGTTATTGTTTGCCTTGGCTCAAATTCTAATACGCATTATATTAACGCTACTTAACTAATAAGGATGAAAAAAAAATTTACACAAAAATAAAATTCGACTTCAAAAACACCAAGTCATAAATAATATAAGAATACATAGGTACAACATCACAGTTTTATATTGAAGTCTGTGCCAAGCAATGATCATCTTAAAAGTCTTAAAAATATAAGAACAGTAGTTACTTAAAATTGCATCAAAGTATTTAGAAAGTATGCCAAGAACTAAACAATATATTGTAGATATTCATAAGTCCCACACACTCAAACACATTCATGCCTCTCCGCACCCTATTAATGTTATTACACCACTGATAAGTAGCCCTTCTAATTGAAGACATCATTTGCCTTGTAAGTAAAATGCTGTTGTATGCTTACCAGTCCAAAATAAAGGACTCATTTTTATTGTTCTATGATATTACAACAGCCATTAACTTTTGCATTCATATCTTAGTCAAGCGAGATGACGTTATCTTAAGCAATTTGCGTAATCGGCGATTTCCAAATGCAATTTCTGTTATCATATTATCTGTATTGTGATGTCAGTCAACCTCAGATGTAAACGCACTTTGCTGAATGTGCACGTTTATTTATTACTCATGAACACACGAAAACATAACAAAGAATATTTAAAAAAATATATAAGCAACATATAAATAAATGGCGTTGTGATCTCGGTACTGCCCCCTTAAACGAAAGCCACACGCTTATTTTTCCACAGTCCATCCGCAGAAAAAATTTATGGAAATGACATTAGCCTGTGACAACCTTAGACGCTATTATTTCCGCAGATAATATCATCCCCATACATCCAATGAAAGTCAAGAATAATGAGTGATCAAACAAACTTACCTATAAGTGATGTTCGATCATCATTATATGAAGACATTGTCCTTCGATGATCACTTTTGTAGTCTCCCCTTCTCCGTGGATCAGGCATCACGAATTTTAAAGCATTTAAGAAAAATGCTGAAAGCGGAACGCGGCCGTAACTGCGCAGTTTAATTATCTGTCATGTGTCAACTTCATTATTTTAAAGCAATAACATTTGTAACAATTTATAGGGGCAAAAACAATTTTTTTTTGGGTCTTGGGAGGCTTGCAGTGATCATCGAAGGACAATGTCTTCATATAATGATGATCGAACATCACTTACATGTAAGTTTGTTTGATCACTCATTACATATCAGACGTCCTTCGATGATCACTTTTGTAGATGTTTAAAGCATATCATAAATTGTAAGCAAATGTATATCAAGTATTTATTTTAATCACATATTATTATCCCTAACGAATTACCCTTATACCAAAAATAATAAACGTTTTAATAGTAGTGCACATAACTGTCTTATAATCACCTATTACAGTTATATAAAAATGAAAAAAAAAATTAATAGCTCTCATCACAGTACAATATTTGTAAAACTTGTTTCATCTATGACTGGGCGATTATAAAATTTAGCAAATGTCTGTGATTGTGGAGTCCATACTGCCGTCCTCCTAATTGCGTCTATACTGACACCTCGTCTGTAAGCTGCCGAAGTGGTTGCGTGCCTAGTACTATAAGCAGTGAAAATATTCAGATCGATACCACTGTTCTTCAGAGTCTCCTTTATCCATCTACTAATAGTTGAAACTGAAGCCATTTTGTATGGTTTTTTATATGTGATAAACAAGTTGTTCAAATTATTTCTGTGGTCTTTTGTTCTATTCATATAGTCTATTATTCCCTTGGCAGGACAAATTTTAGGTTGTTTTGAAAAATATGGCAAAATTAAATTTGGCTGATATCTACCTGGTGCTGTAGTTTTGATAGCATCAGGGATTTTGATTTCAACTTTATTGTTGAAAATAACAATATTACTCAATTTTATGAGTGATATGGTTTGAATTCGATGACCAGTGGCAATCGCAAGTAATGTGATAGTTTTTTCTGACAAAGTCTTTAAAGAAACACTGTCATTATCATTAAGATTCTATAAATAATTTAAAACAACTGAAACATTTGGGGATTGGAGTCGCTCACGTCCGTAGGTTTTACCCTCGAGACCCTACACGTGATCCCCGGGTGGTGCTAATCGAGTGACCAACTTCTGGTGGTAGGGCTTGAAAAACCCGACTGGCTAGCGACCACCGTGCGCATGATGTAAAACCCGTCAAGTGGCCATTTTTGTCCGCGTTTCGGGATCAGTCTGCGCACAGCCAGAGCAGAGCTGCGATTCGTATGGTTTGTGCGGGCTTCCGTTGAACCAGTGCCAGGTTGACTGCGTTGACCCTCCGCCCAGGAAGACCCGAAGAAACGGCTGTTCCGCTGGCCGCCCGTGGTATAGTACAGGGGCCCAAGCGGACCTAACCAGTCCGTGAGGCTGCCCCACCATGCCACGCATAATCTCGGAGTGGTCCGTCGTGCCGGTTGGTGACCGGACGGTGGGTCCCGGCGACCACTTCCGGGGGGGTTCGGGGGCCCTTCCGTGCGGAGGGTCAGCGCAAATCAGCTGTCGGCTGTTCCCTGGCGAAACAGGCCTACACACATTAACTATGCGAAACGCGGCAAGGACACCTCAGTTTCACGCCTCTCACTCCAATAATTATGGCAGCGCAAAATATTAATACAGGTCGTACAGCGGTGCATTATCCCACCAAAACACCATTATTCGAGGTGGGGCTCGCTAACATCCGCGGGCTCCATTCTAACCTCTTAGCTGTCCACCACCATCTCGAGACAGCCCGTCCAGCAATGCTGTTTTTGACGGAGACGCAAATTATCTGCCTGGCCGATACAGGCTACCTTAATTACCCCGGCTACGCTCTTGAGGAGTCCTTCAAGGCGAAGGCTGGTGTTTGCTTGTTCGTCCGGGCGGATGTTTGCTGTCGTCGCCTGCGCTGTTTGGAGGAACCTTCCTTTTCCATCCTTGCGGTACACGTTGATTTTGGCACTCATTGCCGTGTCTACGTCTGCGTCTACCGTTCCCATCGTGGTGACTTGGAGACAACTCGACTTTTTGAACATCTAAGTCGGGTGGCAGATGACGCGCAGGAGCGATTTCCTTCCACCGAGCTGGTGTTTTTAGGGGACTTCAATGCTCACCACGAGTTGTGGTTAAGTTCCTCTAAAACTGACCATGCGGGTAGGACTGCCCACGCATTCGCTCTCACGCACGACCTGACACAATTGGTCACCCAGCACACCAGGGTACCAGATATTATCGGTCAAGCGCCCTCTTTATTGGACCTTCTGCTGACAAATCGCCCTGACGGATATCAGGTGGTGATTCGAGCTCCACTAGGATCTTCGGATCACTGTCTGGTATCCGTCACAGTGCCTCAGGCGTCGCGACCGTCACCTGTGGTTGCAGCACACCGTCTGTGGCACTATGCGTCAGCAGATTGGGACGGTATGCGGGATTATTACGCATCTGTTCCTTGGTGGCAGCGCTGTTTCAATAGGATGGATCCGGACTCCTGCGCTGCCTCTGTTGCTGACGAGATCATACTAGGAATGGAATATTATATTCCGCATTCCAATCTCGTCAGTAGAGGCAGACGTAACCTCTGGTTCAATCGCGAGTGCGCCTCTGCTGTTGAAAACAAACAGCTGGCTTACCGCGCTTGGATCAGAGGCCGAGCTTCTAAGGATCCCAATACAAGCCTACTGAAAACAGCCTACAATAATGCCACCAAGCTGTGTAAGAGGGCTTACATTAGAGCGGATGCTCAGCGCATTGCACAAGTGGGCCAGGAACTGCTATCGCACCCTACGGGTAGCCGTTCTTTTTGGCGCCTGGCCAAAGCTGTGCAATCAAACTTCTGCCAACCCTCGCTGCCACCGCTGAGACATGCCGATGGCTCACTTGCTCATCAGCCGCAGGAGAAAGCCGACCTCCTGGCAAAACTCTTCGCGGCTCATTCCCGTGTCGATGACTGTGGTACACAACCTCCGAAACTGTCCCATTGTGGCAGCACCATGCCCGATATCCGTATCAGACAGCGTGATGTGCGGGCGGAGCTCCAGTCGATCGATACTCGAAAAGCAAGTGGCCCAGACGGCATTCCTGCGATTGTTCTTAAGAAGTGTGCAGCGGAGTTGACTCCGGTCCTTACGCGTCTATACCGTCTGTCTTTCTCTGCTGGTTGTGTGCCGAAATCTTGGAAAGAGGCCAATGTCCAGCCGGTTCCCAAAAAGGGAGATCATTCTGATCCGGCTAACTATCGTCCTATAGCCGTCACTTCCATTTTGTGTAAAATCATGGAGAGGATCCTTAATACCCAGCTGATCCGTTACCTGGAAGGTCACTCGTTACTTAATGACCGACAGTATGGGTTTCGTCCTAAACGGTCAACAGGTGACCTTCTAGCGTTCCTTTTGCACAAATGGGGTGAATCTATCGATAAGCGCGGCGAATCGGTGGCTATTAGTCTCGACATCGCCAAAGCTTTTGATAGAGTCTGGCACAAGGCTCTTCTTTCCAAGCTTCCGGCATACGGATTACCCGCGCAGTTCTGTACGTGGATTGCCAGCTTCCTCCACGAGCGTAGAATTCGCGTTGTCGTTGACGGCTGCGCTTCGCGGTTCGTGGCAGTGAACGCTGGAGTTCCGCAAGGCTCCGTTCTATCCCCCACATTGTTTCTTCTGCATATCAATGATATGCTTTCCTTGGGAGCTATACATTGCTATGCAGATGACAGTACAGTGTAGTATTGTTTCTTCTGCATATCAATGATATGCTTTCCTTGGGAGCTATACATTGCTATGCAGATGACAGTACAGTGCATGGGGGATATCACGGAAGCTCAGGGGCTGCTCGCGGTGATATTGGTAGGGAAAGGCAGAATCTTATCATTCAACTCAACAGGACGCTGGACCTCATCTCCGAATGGGGCTCCAACAATCTTGTTGAGTTCAATGCTAAGAAAACACAGGTGTGCGCGTTCTCGGCGAAAAGGTCACCTTTCCTCCCCCTTCCTTCTCTCCAGGGCACAACCCTTCACACACAGAGCAACATCACCTTGCTCGGAATGATCATTCGCTGCGATCTGAACCCCAGAGACTACATCGAATCCGTCATAACTACTGCCTCACGGAAACTCGGTGTCCTGAACAAGGTGCGTAGGTATTTTGCGCCGGACCAACTATGCTTGTTGTATAAAACTCAGGTTAGGTCTTGCGTGGAATATTGCTCGCACCTTTGGGACGGCTCCGCTCAGTACCTCCTCGATGCTCTGGACAGATTGCAGCGTCGCGCTATTCGCATAATTGGCGATGTAGAGGCAACTAACACCCTCGAGCCTCTACAACTTCGTCGTGACATCGCCTCTCTTAGCGCCTTTTACCGAATGTTCCATGGGGAATGCTCTGAGGAGCTCTTTAACCTTATCCCTCCCTCTCCATTCCTTAACAGAAACACGCGTAAGGGCCTTCGGAGTCATCCGTACACTGTGTCCTCCTTTTCACAGCGTACCAAGAAATTCCAAGATTCCTTCTTCTGTCGTTCATCCCACATTTGGAATTCTCTACCTGCGCACGTGAAAAAGCATCTTTTGGGCCGGCAAGGGGCGGGCAGGTAGGAGAGTGGATGTCGTCCCTACTCTTATCTGTCAACTCATTTGGGCCTCTATCACCGCTTAACATCAGGCGGGAGGAGGTCATCTGCCGGGCCATCCATAAAAAAAAAAAAAAACATCCCAAACTTGGTTGTATCTGGGTACTGAAGGCCTCAATTTGAAAACTCCTTTCAGAAACCTTTTAATTCTGTCATCATCTGATAATTTTGTAGTCATTTGTAATTTTTAGCCAATTATTATAAAATAAAAATAACCTGCCAACTCCTGCTATTTCCGATTCTGGTAATGCCTGCTCGAAAAGGGCTGTTGCTTCCGTATGGTGCGGGAGGTCATTGGAGGTGCCCTCTTCTGTATGGCTTGAGATGGCCCACTGCTGCGGTTTTTGTTGGCTCGAGACTCCAGGGGCATTTGTCGCTGTGCTTGCCGAGGTGGGCTCTTCCAGTTTCCCAGATTTTGGTTTGGCCTTGGTACTTTTTTAGGCTGCTGTCTTATTTCACGGCCTGTCTTACCAACTGTCTTTGCCGTTTTAATCTTCTCATTAAGGTTTTCACCAAATAAATAATCTTTGGGCTCTGTTTCTAACAATGTATCTCTTATTTGTTTATCAAGCCCAGACACAATCAAATTTCTGCGACTCTTGCTTTCATTGTGAAATTCATCTGCAAGTAATCGAGCTGAACAGTTTAAATTATCTTACAGACCTAATTTCAGGTCCTGCTGTGTAACCTCAGACAAAACCTTGTCCATGACCGATATAATTCCTGACAAGCTTGCACTTATAATTTTTTGTCGAGCTTCTATTATAGAATCTCTTTTCTTATTTTGCTCTGTGCAGGCTGCCATAGTTTCTGGGTTTAATTTAGGAACTTTCAATATTTGACAATTTTCTGGAACTAAAATACATTTTCTTTTTAATAATTCATCCTTCTCATCTTTAGATAATCCACTCTTGATTAAATGATCAAACCGTTGTGCTAATTCATTATGCACTTTTGGACCACTTTCTTGTGGTTTGTCAATATTTTTTCCCAGAATTTCAAGAACTGATTCGTCTAATTGTAATGTTTCATTATCTGTAATATCTGTAAAGAAATATTGAATTAAAAACTAGGCTAGATTTTATATGTAGTCTATGTCTAGAATATTTTTATACACAAAAAAAAGTTGTGTAATTTTTTCTGACAGACATAATATGACACCATCCAATGACCACAGTGTCAATCTAAGATATGGTAAAAAAACAATCATAAAAGACCTCACTGTGTCTAACTTAGGCTACTGTTGAGCAACCTTTAACAAAAAATAGTACAGAACGATCCCCATATCAATGCTCAGTTGATTTAAAAGCAATCTTGCTTTTTAATTCAGTAAATACTAATACAAAACTACTACTGAATGATCCCTCGTATCAATCCTGAGTAGATTTGTAAGCAATCTTGCTTTGATTCTGTAAATACATTTTGAAAACTACTACTGAACGATCCCTCGTATCAGTCCTGAGCAGATATGTATGCAATCTCGCCAATGCAGTAAATACTTATTGACAACTACTGCTGAACGATCCCTCGTATCGATCCTGAGTAGATTTGTAGGAGTACTTACTTCACTTGTGTGAATACTAATTAAAAACTACTACTGAAAGATCCCTCGTATCGATCCTGAGTAGGTACCTGTCTTTTCTGGCTCCACAATATTTTGCTCCGGTTGAGCTACTTCATCTAGAGGCTCAATATAGGCCTCTGGGGAATCCACCGGCAACGTCAATACGGGACTAGGACTCCGACTGCGGCTAGGACTTCGACTAGGAATTTCATTTTCTTTTTCGCTTATCCGCCTCCTCTTGATTTTTCTTTCCAATTTTTTGAGCTTACGCAACAAATAATCATCTTGATTCTTCCTTTTTGGCATAATTTTACACAATTTAATCGAAATTTAACAATTTGTTTTATAAATATGTGATGACGCCGTACACGAAAAAAAGGAATGAAGTTGACACATGACAGATAATTAAACTGCGCAGTTACGGCCGCGTTCCGCTTTCAGCATTTTTCTTAAATGCTTTAAAATTCGTGATGCCTGATCCACGGAGAAGGGGAGACTACAAAAGTGATCATCGAAGGATGTCTGATATGTAATATAATAATACACACAGTATCACATTTTAAACCTTTTAGGAGGTTATCGAGTTGTCTTCCTCATGGCGTAATTTTGACGCTGGCGTTCCTCAAGGTGGCATTCTATCTCCACTTCTTGTTTCAGTTTTATAAACTTTATCACCCATCATATTCACTGTGCGTATCACCTGTATGCTGACGATTTGCAACTTTATACTGAAGCAGATGTTGATAGTATATGATGCCATTGCTATAATCAATCAAGATCTCGAAAGTATTAAGGATTGGTCCGCGCGATTAGGAGTCCGCGTTAACCTAAATAAATGCCAGGCGATAATGGTGGGCAGTTCCAGGTTCATGTCTAGACTGGAGCATCAGAACCTTCATTCCGTAATTTTTGATGGTGAAGTTATCCCTTTGAGCAAATTCAAATTCTTTATTTACTGTAAATAGGGTTACTGTTCTTGCGTTTAAGGCTGATATCACTTTGTATGAAATGTATTGAATGACAACACGACATCTCACAATGAATTTTTTATTGCAACTGGCTTAGGCCGCATGCGAACACGTTATAAGTATAAACATACCGCCCGCCAAAAAGGGGTTGCAAAACACTTTTTAAAATATGTATTTAAACTTAACATTTTACAAAAATTATATAATGAAATGAAATTACCAAAAAACATTAATCATTAACAGTATCAACAGGCATAGGGCACAATTTAGTTACAGTTCTCTTTACAATACTATCACCACTTTTGACACTGTATACTCTTGTGATATCGTCATCTCCAGGGTGTTTTTCCATTATTCGTCCAAGTGACCATTTAGTTGGAGGCAAACCATCGGCTTTAATCAAAACAATGTCGCCTATTTCAAATTCTTTTTTTCTTTTAAACCACTTCGGTCGTTGTTGGAGCCTTACTAAATACTCATTTTGCCATTTGTGCCAGAAATTAAAAAGAATTTTTTGAGTATTTTGCCAGCGTGATAAATAACTTATGTTCACTGTTTTTAAACTTGAGTCAGGAACAACAACGGGTGCTTCGCCAATCAAAACATGCCCAGGTGTTAAGGGTGTAATATTATCAATACTGTTTTCAATAATACTGATTGGCCGTGAATTAAGGCACGCCTCGATTTGATAAAGGATGGTAATCAGTTCTTCGTAAGTCATGTGGCCGTTTACAACACGCTTCAAATGGTATTTAATGGATTTCACGCCAGCTTCCCACAGACCTCCAAAATTTGGGCTATAGGCTGGTATAAAATGCCACTGTGTACCTTCAAGTGCAAGGGGCTCTACAAAGTCTGCAAATTCCAATCCAGCCTCCCGCAATGCAGTCGCTAATTCTTTATTTGCAGCCACAAAATGTCTACCTTGGTCACTCCAAATGTGAGTACATTTTCCTCTTCTAGCAATAAATCGTTTAAATGCCCCTATGAAAGACGCAGAAGTAAGATCGCCAACCAATTCTAGGTGGATAGCTTTTACGGACAGACACACGAAAATAGCAATATAAGCTTTGGTTGTTTTATTGCCTCTGCCTTTACTCGTTAGTATTTGGATAGGACCGGCAAAATCTACACCACTGTGCAGAAACGCTCTTGATGGTGTTACTCTCTCTTTTGGTAAGTCCCCCATTATTTGTGTTCTGGGTATGGCATTTTGCCTTGCACATATTAGACATTTATGAGCATGTGATTTTATTAACCCTTTGCATCTTATTATCCAAAACTTAGATCTTAAATATGTTTCCATTAAATTTAATCCACCATGCAAAGTTTTAAGATGAGCATCAGCTATAATCAAGAGGGTAAGTTTATTTCTATTTCCTAATATAATAGGATGTTTACGATGGTCATCGAGATCTGCATGCCGCAGTCGGCCACCTACTCGCAATATTTCATGTTCGTCAAGGTAAGGGTCTAATGTTTTTAATGTACTTCCTTTATTTCCTATTTTCTTTTGTTTTAGGTCTTCTATTTCTTTTGCATATTCTTCTCTCTGTACTATTCTTACACATTTTATTAATGACTCTTCTAGTTCGTTAGTTGTTAAGGCTGAAGGACCAGATTCAATATTACTGTATTTTTTATATTTTAAAAATCTTGTACAGTATGTTATAGTTTTAAGTAATTCAGTGAGGTTATCAAAATTGTCAAATTGTATAATTAAGCGTTTTTCTGAATCAATATTTAAATTCTCCAAATTACTCTGAATTTGATTTGACTTTAACTCCTGACTTGTCGGTGATATGGCAGGTTTTTCAAAATTGATCTCTCTTTCAGACAACCATTTTGGTCCACTCCACCACAATTTGCAATTCATCACATCTTTAAGTAACATGCCCCTAGATGCAATATCGGCAGGGTTGCATTTTGATTGAACATGAAACCACTTTTCTGGTGGTATAATATCTGTGATCTCAATTACCCTGTTTGCTACAAACGCTTTCCATCTATTAGAATCCCCAGAAAGCCATGCTATCACAATTAATGAGTCAGTCCAAGCAAACATGTTTGAAGTTGGTATTCGCATAGCTTTGCTAATTTGTTTTAATAATTTTGCCAGTAAAAGTGCTCCGCAGAGCTCTAAGCGTGGCAAAGAAATTGTTCTAACTGGAGCCACGCGTGTTCTTGAAGCTATTAACTTAGTTTGTATTGTACCATCTTGGTATTCTATTCTAATATAAACTGCCGCTGCATAGGCATTCACTGATGAGTCACTGAATCCATGTATTTCTATATTTGACTCCATTGTAGTTCCAAGCCATCGGTCTATTTTGATAGCTTCTACCATTTTAAAATCGTTTCTCAACGTTAACCATTCATTCTTTGTTGGTAAATCAACTTCATCATCCCACTCAAGTTTAGCTAACCATAATTTTTGGATTAAGATTTTAACTGTTACAGTAACTGGCGATATCCATCCTAAGGGATCAAATATTTTTTGGATATCGGATAATATAGACCTTTTTGTATTAACAAAATTATGTTCTGTCAAACTCTGTGTGCATTGAAGAACATCTTTATCGAAATTCCAATTAATACCCAAAGCTTTAATTGTTTTGTCCATATTGAGGTCCATCTGAGTATGTACTGACCTTTTTTCAGGTTGTATTGACTGCATAAATTCTCCGCTGTTAGATGCCCACTTCGTTAGTGTGAAACCAGGCTTTTCAAGGATATCAGTAATATCATAAGCAACTGAGACCGCGAGATCTACAGTGTCTTGTGCTGATAAAAGGTCATCCATATAAAAATCTTCTTTGATTGTTTGACAAGCTGCAGGTGAGTATAATTGATTTGATTGATTTGTATAATTATTTTTGTTTTTTGTTTCAGGTGAACGAGTTTCGTCATCAACTACTTGGTGCAAAGTCTTAACTGCAAGATATGGAGCTGATGCTGTCCCGAATGTGACTCGTAGGAGACGATATATCTTAACATCTTGAGAAGGATCGCTTCGCCAGAGGATTCGCTGATAATCTGTATCTGATTCTGATACTATTAAATGGCGAAACATTTTTTCGATGTCCGCCACAAAGGATATTTTTTCAATCTCCATCTCATAATAATATTACGTAAGTCTTCTTGTAGCTGCGGACCCACAAGGAGTTCATCGTTAAGTGAAATACCTGTCGTTGAATTTCTATCTTTACTGGAAGCATCAAATACAATACGTGTTCGGGTTGTTTCTTTGTCTTCCCGGATGACAGCATGGTGAGGTAAGTAGACTGATTTCTTATTTATTTCTCTTTCAGGGACTTCTTCCATGTGTCCTAGCTGAAAATATTCATCTATTACCTTTGTATACTCGATTTTTAATTGTGGCATCCGTTTGGATTTTCTTTCTAATTGTAATAGTCTGTTCAATGCTATCTCTTTTGTATTGGTGTATGGTGGCTTTGGGTTGTCTGTTTTAAAGGGCAGTTTCACTACGTATCTTCCCTCTTCATTTCGTGAATGTGTTTTCTCATATATTTCTTCGCAGAGCTGTTCCTCTTTTGTTAGTTTCCTACTCGTCTCGTTGTCTACTTCCCAGATTGCTTTCAATACTTCATCAACATCTACTTGATGATGCATGACAAGGAATGAGCTATTTGATGGACTTGCTGATATTTCACCAAATATAATCCAGCCAAGGTTTGTTTGATGAGCGCATGGTGTGCCTGGTGGACCTTTAATTATTCCTTGTTGTATTATGTGTGTATATTCCTTCACGCCTAGAAGTAAATCTATAGTACCTGGTGTTAAATATCTTGGATCAGCAAGATTCAGACCTTGTAGGTGTTTCCAGCCAGTGTTAATAATAGTTTGAGTAGGTATCTTAGTGGTCAGTTGCTTGGCTATCACGTAGGGTTGTATGGCAAGACTAAAGTTTGGATCCCAACGTGACCTTACTTCTAGCTGTACCACGTGCTTGATTGCTGTTTTTGTAGATCCCACTCCGACTATGGTTCCCTTCACAGGTGTCCTTTTCAATCTTAACAGTTGCGTCGCCCGTTCAGTCAAAAACGAAGCTTGCGACCCTTGATCTACCAATGCTCGAAGAAGGACGCTGTGGCCATCAGGGCCACGTGCTATCACTACTGCCGTCGCTAATAAAGCATGACTTGTATTGGTTGCATGGTGAGTAGAAATCGTAGTATTGGCTTAAACTTCGTGTGATTCTTCTATACAAGTGTTCACAGGTGTAGTAGGTATCGGTTCATTTAATTGTACATTTTCTCTATGCAGGAGTGAGTGATGCCGACGATGACATAAGTGACAAGATCCTGGGGCTCTGCAGTTCTTAACCGAATGTCCAGGTGCCAAACAATTAAAACATAAGTTGTTAGTTTTCACAAACTCACTGCGTTGTTCTACATTCATTTTAGAAAATGGCTTACAGTGGCTTAGTGTGTGGTTATCTTTACAATTTATACATGTTCGAATAGTTGGAGTTGACGTTGTTGGCGTGGTTGCCATGTGACATGAGCGTTCTTTGCTTGTTTTTTCTTTTATAGGGCTACAAACTAACTCTAGTGTGCGATATTTCGTTTCTAAAAAATGTTTTAATTCTGCCCAGGTAGGTAAATCTTCAGGGTTGATTTTATAAGCGCATTCCTCCCATTCCTTGTGCGAGTCTGGATCCAGCTTCTGCACTACCAGAAATATAATTATTGGACTCCAAGACTCTGTACTTATATTCAAATTCTTAAGGCTGTGTAAACATTCACTAGTTGTATCTAGTAATTTTTTTAATTGGTTAGGTGTTTGTGAGCTTATCTTTTTTTGATTGAATAACCTCTTTAATGTCGCGTTAACTAAAAGACGTTTGTTACCATACCGGGTTTTTAGAACACTCCACGAACTTCCGGCGTGGACATTATTAAATATTTCAATGTTAAACTTCTCGTTCTACTACAATGTTTACTTAAATCACGCAAATCTATTCAATTCCGCTGCATCGGCCAATGTTTATATAAGCCTTTTGTTCTCGAACGCCGGCCGATAAGTTGTTTACGAGTTACGATGCGCTGGTAATCCGGTTCGATTGCGACCATATGTTCTTGCGTTTAAGGCTGATATCACTTTGTATGAAATGTATTGAATGACAACACGACTTCTCACAATGAATTTTTTATTGCAACTGGCTTAGGCCGCATGCGAACACGTTATAAGTATAAACAGTTACATTTCACAATTTTGTGGGTGTTAATTAAAGTTGGCGAGCTTACTGCCTATTTAGCTATTAGTTTATAGCATGCAAATGTCAATGTCAATATTTTATTTTATGTACAATTTTTATCAATTAAAGTTATACATGTCTACGATTCATTACAATTCTATGTCAGGTATTATTTATTTTCAATCATTCATCAATAATATTCAATATATTCTACAGGAAACATTATATTTAAATATACACAAAATGTCAAGCCTTATGTTTGAAAAAAATTTCAATTGAATAAAAACTCCGTTCAATAAGCCAGTTCCTTAAAACAATTTTAAACCTGCTGAAGGGTAGCAGGTTTTTTGCTTCCGGTATTTTATTATAGATTTTGATGGCCATTGCATAACTATTCTTATTGAATCGTCTAGTTTTTGGAATTATATTTAAAATAAGCCTGTCCAAGCTTCTCAAATTTCTGCCGGTAGTATCTTTTGCTTTCTGATAGAGGTGACTGTTCTGTTTCACAAACTTACCTATTTCAAAAATATACAAGCACGGAAATGTTAAAATATTCAGTGACTTGAAGAAAGGTTTACAAGAAACAGTGTCAAGGACTTGGGGTTGCATATAGATTCAAAGCTCAACTGGCAACCTCAGGTAACTAACGTTTGTCAGAGGATTACTGGAACTCTGAGATCTCTCTACCGACTGAAAAACTTTCTGCCTATTGATATAAAAAAATGCTTGTACAGTCTTTAATTTTTCCTATTATAGACTATGGTGATGGGTACTATTTCGACCTGAATGCAGATCTACTCAACAAACTTGACCGACTTCTAAATAACTCATTTAATTCGTCTTTAATTTAAGAAAATATGATCATGTTTCGGCGTTCCGAATGCGTTTAAAATGGTTACCTATTCGGCAGCGTAGGTAGACGAGAGCCTTAATAACATTATACTCCTTACTTCATAACCCGAGAAATACTGATTTTTTCGTAGATGTTTCTTTGGACGAAAATTATCAAAATACATTTCGAACAGATTTGTATAAAAGTCTCGAAAAAAATTTGTAACTCTAACCTTGAATATCTCGGCAACTATTAGTTTCACAACTATGGTCTAGAAGACAAAAACTATAGTGATGATGAGAGCAATACGTGGGTTTCGGCATCGGTACCGGTCTTTTTACATCCATACTAATATTATAAATGGGAAAGTGTGTGTGTGTTTGTTTGTCCGCCTTTCACGGCAAAACGGAGCAACGGATTAAAGTGATTTTTTAAGTGGAGATAGTTGAACGGATGGAGTGTGACATAGGCTACTTTTTGTCTCTTTGTAACCCTTCACTTCCCTAAAATGGGGGGTGGAAGTTTGTATGGAGCATTCCGCAATTTTCCGACAGTTCGACAACACACATTGTGACGTCATCAAGATCATGTGACGGCTTGGAGCGTTTAAGCGCAACATTTAAACAATAAACTAATTACATGTGATATTTTATTTAAAATTAATGAATAAATATTTTTTATATATTTTTCGTAATAATTACATGTATTGGCATTATATATATTGGCTTTAGGCATTATTGAGTGAACTTGGGTACTCGCTCTGTTAAAGAACTGAGTCTGAACCACTGTCTTTCAAAACACAGGTTGTACCTAGCTTGGAAGCCAGCGGGCCACTATAATGAGCTTGTCCTACAATGAGCTTATCCTAACATAATTTTGTTAATTCCTGTTATGTCCCTAAGCTGTGTTCATGAATAAAAAAAATATTATTATTTTATATCTATAAAATTAAAAAACAGTCAACATCCCTATTGGTAGAGAGCACGATTATTTAATTTCAATAGCAAAAATAATACTTTTCCATTGGTTGTTCAATTAATGAAATTTTTGAAATACACAACATATATTAAACTTTTTAAAGGCTCCCGAGAAATCAATTTTTATATAAAAAACTAGCCAAGCGCGAGTATTACTCGCCCATGAAGGGTTCCGTAGGATTTATGACGTATTAAAAAAACTACTAAATAGATCTCGTTCAAACCAATTTCCGGTGGAAGTTTGCATGGTTATGTACATAATATATTTTTTTTAGTTTTATCATTCTCTTATTTTAGAAGTTACAGGGTAGGGGACACACATTTTACCACTTTGGACGTGTCTCTCGCGCAAACTATTCAGTTTAGAAAAAAATGATAATAGAAACCAATAATCTCCGTAGTTAGTTAATTTGTCGGAGTACGAACGCCTATCTATAATATCTCCCACCCAATAATCTTTAGAGTTTTAGAAAACAAAAGTCGTTTTATTTTGACCCAAGACAGTCAGACAGTTACCGGTGGCAGACTTTATACCAGGGTCGTCTGCTTGGGTACCTCCATCTCACCTATTTCTGCCGCAAAGCAGCAGTGCTTTCATTGCTGTGTTCCGGTTTTAAGGGTAAGATATGGCAGTGAAATTACTGGGTACTGTGACTTTACATCTGACGTCACAAGTTGATTACGTACACTGTGGTTCTTGTGAGGGTTGCAGTTTTGCTGCAAATCTCACAAGAGCCACAGTATTATAGGTGACTGTTACCACTGACCATCAGGTGGGCAGTTGGCTTGTTTGCCAACTTAGTTGCCATAAAAAAAGGTCATAAAATCAATCAAATCAACGACAAACTGCATATACAACCACTAACAAATGTGCATCCATACCACAATTACTTTTGGTTGAGCCAGCATTATTGCACATCAAAAAATACTTACATGAAAAATATATATACATGACGTCATTAGTTTGTGGACTGAAATACGTCAAAGGTACACACATACCAACCTTGTAAAGAAACAGTAAAGTAGGTCAATGACTTGGCTGTGAAGACCCCCGGAGCGCGGTCGATAGCTGCTCAAGGGCATTGCGTGCAGTCCTTAGGGTGACTGAGCTGCTGCGGATGACAAGTCAATGGAGGACTTGATTAACACAAACAAGTACACTCCCGGGCCAGAATAAGTGGCCACCCACAATGCTCGACCAGCTTATGTCATAACAAAATTGTTTGAGAAAAATTGCTGTTCGCTTGAATTATGTTTTTCATGGAGGTTAAGAGTGCAATTGTGAGAGATGTGCGGGGTAATAAATTAGGAAGCCAAGGAACGAAGCTATGTGACTCATTCGACTAGAGCTAAGCTACTTGGTTGTGCAAGTGCAATAAGCTAAATAGATGCAATACTTTAATAATCAATTCATTTATTACATAATTTCGTATCATCTTAACCATTGTACCACCTCCGTGATCTAGTGGCTAAGACCATTCGGTATCCGGATTTGGAAGCCGGAGTTCAATTCCCTATAGGTATTTCCCCTAAGGCACTTGATATAGTTAGTTATATTTCATTTAAAAAAATTAATCACTAGTAAAAAATGGTTGAATTAATAGAGCAATTTTGAGAGCGATTACACTTTTTTAAACAGGTTTTTTTTTTCTTTTTTTTTATGTATGACCCGGCAAATGACCTCCTCCCGCCTGATGTTAAGCGGTGAAAGCGGCCCAAATGAGTTGACAGGTAGAGTAGGGACGACATCCACTATCCTACCTGCCAGCCCCTTGCCGGCCCAAAAGATGGAGGAAACACGTGCGCAGGTAGAGAATTCCAAGTGTGGGATGAACGACAGAAGAAGGAATCTTGGAATTTCTTGGTACGGTGTGAAAAGGAGGACACAGTGTACGGATGACTCCGAAGGCCCTTACGCGTGTTTCTGTTAAGGAATGGAGAGGGAGGGATAAGGTTAAAGAGCTCCTCAGAGCATTCCCCATGGAACATTCGATAAAAGGCGCTAAGAGAGGCGATGTCACGACGAAGTTGTAGAGGCTCGAGGGTGTTAGTTACCTCTACATCGCCAATAATGCGAATAGCGCGACGCTGCAATCTGTCCAGAGCATCGAGCAGGTACTGAGCGGAGCCATCCCAAAGGTGCGTGCAATATTCCACGCAAGACCTAACCTGAGTACACAATAATTCAGCTTAAATTAGTTCTCAAATATAACTTTTCACGAGTGCTCACGTAGTTTTCCTCGCCAGTGTATATCCCACGCATTTTATTATATGACAATAATTATGTTTATTTTCTACCTACTATAGACAATTTTTCAAACATTTATTTTGGATCTCAAGAGCCTCGAGGTCCTTTATAAAAAGGCGGTAATGAGCATACTATGTTTGAGCTTCTGAATACACACTGACGGTTAGTCTTAGCTATTTCCCAAATAATAGGGTAATGATTCACCCGTGGTCCCATATTTTTTGTGTAAACGAAAGGGACTCTGCGAGTTCTCGAACGCTGCCCCGTAGCATGACTCAATAAAACACGATTATGGTAAAAAGCGGTTAATCGTATTTTGGTAGTAATGCTACGGGAGCGGGGCACGGACCACCAGGTCGTTTATAAGGTGCATTCCGAATAAGCTTTTAGCACAGAATAGATAATAGTACTACGCTCACAACTGTTCCCAATGGGATATCACGCTAACATCGACAACGACAACATAACATCGACGCTGACAGTTGGCCATTCGGAACGATAGTTTGCACGCCTACGATGCTGACGTTTTCTTGACAATTAATTTCAGCAATAGCACGTAATTTTTGCATCTAAACATTTTAATGGGCACTTACGAGTAGGTAGGCAACAAAAATTAGTTTACTACTGCGTTATTTTTTGGCATCCCTCGCAATAAATATTGTACTTTTCAATCGCTGATATGACAGAACACTCACAACGATTACGATCCGAGGCATGGTCGACGTAAACGCAAAATAGCGAATGTAATGACGTCATCGATGACGTCAGGTTGGATGCTATGAGCATGCTCACGGTGATTCGAAACGATGTTAGCGCGCTGACATCGATGTCATCGCCATTCGGAACGCACCAATGAAACAACTACTAATAAATCTCATAAAAATTGACACTTTATATGATCATCATTCATTATCATCATTTCAGCCAAAAGACGCCCACTGCTGGACATAGGCCTCCCCCAGGGATCTCCAAACTGATCGGTCCTGCGCCTCCCGCATCCAGCGGCTTCCCGCGACCTTCACCAGATCGTCGGTCCACCTTGTGGGGGGCCTACCAACGCTGCGTCTCCCGGTACGCGGCCGCCACTCAAGGACCTTTCCGCCCCAACGCCCGCTGTCCTGCGAGCTATGTGTCCTGCCCACTGCCACTTAAGGTTTGCAATTCTTTGGGCTATGTCGGTGACTCCAGTTCTTCTACGAATCTCTTCATTTCTGATGCGATCGCGTAGAGAAACCCCGAGCATTACCCTTTGAGTGACATTGAGCCTTCTGATGAGACCCATTGTAAACGGCCACGTCTCAGTTCCGTACGTCATCACTGGCTTTATATGATGAAAGGTTATAATAATCAAATCGAGTGAATCAAAAAGGCAACAATCTTGTAATGCCATAATTACGTTGCATTTTATAAATCTAGCTAGTAAACATCATTACACTAACCAAACTGACATAAATATGAGTATAGCATTTGGTAGTCATTCAAACCACTTACCGCGACAAGTGCCCCCTACTGCGATTTCCATTAGACCAACTTCGCTGAAGGTCACGTTTTAATGAAATAAAACCCTCACAAAGTATACCACTAAACCAGGGTCTTGTTGTCTATATAACATGACTGTTTTAATTCATCACTTTAACACCAATCAGCACACTTTATCACACTTTACCAGAGGGAGATTCTGTACCAGAGTCGTCTGCATGCGTACCCCTATCCTACCTATTTCTGCCGCCAAACAGCGGAGCAATTACTGGGTAGTCTGATTGCAATCAGATGTCAGATGTCATATTAAGATGTCATGAAATCTTATGTCACAAGTAGGTAACGTACATAGGCATTGCGGGAGTTGCAGATTTGCAACTCTTGCAAGAACTACATGTACTATAAGCAACTATAGCTATTCACTATCAGGAGGGCAGCCTGTTTGGTTACCAAATTAGTTGCTGAGTACGGGCCTCTCCTTCAAAGAAGAGGAATGGGCTGTTTCGAATTTTCCATCTCTGCAGAGCTGATTGAGGTTATCATCATCATCACTGCTTATATACGTCCCCACCGAGGGACATGAGTCTACCCTAACTAATTATGTTAGGGCGATTAGGCCTTAGTCAAACCATGCTGGCATGCTGGCCCAGTACGGATTGGTTGACTTCACATACACCTTTGAATTACTTCGCAGGTGTATGCAGGTTTCCTCACGATGTTTTCCTAATTTAGTGGTTAAAGTTTTAGCAAAATCTGATGGAAATGTAAAGCTGAAAATTCTAAAATAAAAACAGTTTTCTTCTTGTAAGATAAAACGCTTTTTAGCATCACGTCGGTGGCGTTATGGATTCGGCACTGGCCTTCTAATCGGGAGGTTCGGGGTTCAATTCTGTCATGTACCCAATGTGTTTTCCGTTTTTTAAAATTTCATAGTATATACATTTGTCCGAATGTCCTTCTCCTACGGCAAAGGGAAACATCGTGAGGCAACCGGCATAAATCTACGAGGAAATTCAAGGGTGACTCGACCAATCCGCACGAGACCAGCGTGGTTGACTAAGGCCTAAACACCCTAACTTAAGGTAGGCTCGAGCCCCTCGATGAGAACGCATATGAGCTATGATGATAACAATAAAAGTATTTTACAAAAAATAAAAATCGACTACTAAAACACTGAAAAGTTAAAAATAATATAAGAATAGGTACAGACAACATCACACTTCTATATTGAAGTCGGTGCCAAACAATGATTTCCTATCTAGAAAGTCTTAAAATGTGTCACCGACTTCAATATAGAAATGTGACGTTGTCTGTACCTATTCTTATATTATTTTTAACTTTTCAGTGTTTTTGAAGTCGGTGTTTATTTTTTTGTATTATATTTTTTTATTTGTAACTTTTTAGTGAATGAAATCTTTTTTGTGACAGGAACCCTAATTCAATACCAGCTGCTGGTATTAAATTAGGGTTTCCATCGACTTCCATGAGATTCCATCATCAGATCCTGACTTTAGTAATCTTGGGACCACCCCAGCAGTATACTCAATCAAATACAAAAGGAATTTTGAAAATCGGTTCACAATTGGCGGAGTAATCGCGTAACATACACACAAAACACGTTGGACACAGCTAAAAATTTAAGGGTTTTCCTCGATTTTTATGGGATCACAGCATCAGATCCTAACTTTGGTGACCATGGGACCACCCTTGGAGTATACTCTATGGATTCCAAGAAGAATTTTGAAAATCGTAAGCCCATGGAGCGCGTTCAGTGCACCGCGGGTGACTACGGAGCTAGCTATCCGCGACGCGAAGAACTATCTGCGCGCGAATGAAATCCGTCCGCCGCGGACGGACGCCTATGATTCCTCACTTGGAACTGAACGGCGAATTCATCCGCGACGGACGTCGTATCTACGCCCTTATCCGCGAGCGGTCGTCGCCGGTCCGCATAGCACTAAATCCAGCCAAAGTATTCAAAGTTCAATCCCAGCCGATGCACAGATACATGGTCATATTTCCATAAATTAAACACGAATCGAATGAAATTAGTGTACTAGTGTATATGAATATAATGAATCAACTCATAGTCTACGTATGATACTCGTATGAGCAATGTTGTGTCGTTTCCCTTAGAAGGAGGTCAAAGCTCTAAGTAAACTAATTTAGACACAGTTATTTGTTTGCAGTCTCGCTCCAGATAGTGTTAGTCTAGAAAACCACTGACCAAGTCTAATTAGCTTACTAGCCATCCAATATGACGCAGTTCCAGCCCGAGAAAACAAATATTAGAGGTTAAAAATATAGTTGCCATTTTCTTCTGATATTTTTTTTCTAAGACTAAATATATTTATTTGTATAGAACAATCCGATCTACAGCTGCTGTTTAGAAGATCTTTAAAAAATTAAAACTATTCTAGGTTAATATTGTGGGATTTATTCGCGTGAATGTTATTTCCAATAACGTTCACGCAAAAAAATCCCACAATATTTACGAAACCAACCTTGAGAGCGTTACGGAAATAAGATTAGTGGTCCTAATGACCTTGCTTGATCGTCCCGCACTGATTACATAGGAGTGAGTGAGTGAGAGTGAGGGGAATATTTAAGCAAACCTTTACGCGTACATAAGATGAATTATTTCAATTAAAAATTAATAAAGGCGAATAAGAAAAATCTAAAAAGACCATCCGCTAGAATATTGTTCACTTTATTTGTTCACTTCTAATTATACCGTTTGATAATAATCTCATGTCACATTGTTTGTTATCGAACTCCTTCGAAACGGCTTGACCGATTTTTAACCCCCGACGCAAAAAGAGGGGTGTTATAAGTTTGACGTGTCTGTCTGTCTATCTGTGTGTCTGTCTATCTGTCTGTCTGTGACATCATAGCTCCCGAACGGATGAAGCGATTTCAATTTAGTTTTTTTTTATTAAAGGTGACTTATGTGCCAGTGTTCTTAGACATGTTTGATGAAAATCGGCGAGCCGTTTATAAGTTGTGGAGGTGAAAGTGGGGAGGGAAGAATAACCGAATGTCTGCAAATATACTCGAGTGGGGTCTCAAATGAAAGCGCATCACGTGCACATACTAGAATAATATGTTAGGCCGTTTAAAAAGTAAGAAAAAAATAAAAAATTTAAAAACTAAAAACTAAAACCCCTCGATAAGCCCTCTTTGTACTAAAACCCCTCGATAAGCCCTCTTTGGCGCCTGGCGCAGCCACGTCCAAAGGACGCGCCGCTGCCGAACGAGGTCGTGGGAACCCTTACGGACCGACCATAACACCGTCCGCGGCACCTGCCCACCAATGGCGGGCCCCTCACGCCCTCTCCAAGATGAAGATGGAGAGGAGTTCCCGGGGCATACTCCGAGTGGTAATTTTTTACTGTGGTTTTCTTCCACGCGGCCCGACGCTCAGTGCGCCAGGCCCCCGGCCCCGCTCAGTGCGGGGTAACGGGCTTGCCCGACGGCAGACCCCACTGGATCCACCGCCGCGCACACAAGCCGAAGCTCAGCGGCGCCAAAGCGCCGACCCACCGCAAAAAGCGGGCACGGGGGCCACACGAGGTGGCCCGCCGCCGCTGAGTAGCACTCGGGCATCCCACGCCCCCCTCATGGGGGCCGCACAAGTGTGCCGAAGCCACACGGTGATCGGGTCTGCCTCAGTCCTTGGAACAACGACACGCCGGAGCTCTACGAGTCTCCCAGCCTCGGAACACTGTCAGACTCTTAGCCCGCGGCAAAAAATCTGCCGGGTTGCCCAGGGTGCACCACGAGGAGGTGTTCTGACATCGCACCCCAAGTTAGTACGGAGTCAAACGGTGCGCGAGTCAAACTCATGGTCGGTGATTAAAAAAACATCCGATTTGTTCTCTTTTTTACAAGCTTTTATTTACTTTCACCTGTCCCGGTGTCTGTAATGAAATCTTGCAAGTTAAATTTGACCACCTTCCCGGTTACTGATTGAGTTGAAATTTTGCATGCATGACAATGCAAAATTATGATAAATTTGAGCTGATCTGATGATGGAGAGCGTCGTTGGCGGAGAGCGTCCGTCGGTGGCGCTGTGGACTCGGCACTTGCCTTCCAATCGGGAGGTCGGGGTTCGAGACCCGCCATGTACCAATGTGTTTTTCGTTTCGAATTTCATATGTACATTTGTCTGACGCTCCTACGGTGAAGGAAAACATCGTGAGGCAACCTGCATACATCTGCGAAGAAATTCAATGGTGTATGTGAAGTCGGCCAATCCGCACTGGGCCAGCGTGGTTGACTAAGGCCAAGGCCTAATCACCCTAACATAGGGTAGGCTCGAACCCCTCGGTGGGGACGTATATGAGCTGTTGTTCACGCCAGCAAGAGCCTGCGAGTAAAACACCCGCAATGTCGCACGCTTGAAGTTTGTTTCTATCGCGATTCGCGATACTTCACTTCTTAATAGACTCACCTTCAATACGCATGTCTGTTTTATAACCAAAATTTGTATTACAAAATTGTTTCAAAATCCAGTCTTTTATTCAAGATTCTTGTCTAAATAAGAAAATTGAAATTCTATATTCTTGCCTAAACAAGAAAAATTAGCGACCGTGACAGGACACCTGCAGTTTTGGAGAAAGTGAGAAAGAAATTGCCTAAGTGTAAAAACGATATTCTAACTTACAAAAGGAAGTCATCATTATTAACAAGTTAAGAAAATAATTGAAGATTGTACAAGTGGACAACGAATCATCAAAAGAATCGTGCCAGCGTTGTGGAATCATTTTAATTTGAACAAGTTAAGTGCCATCCTTTTTATCATTCCTTAACCGTCATAAATACAAAAAAAAAATTGTTACCTAAATTCCTTTAAAATCAACATATATTCGCTTCACATGTGCGTAATAATAAAAAGTAATCGTTTATTTTGTCTATTTGAATTGTATTTCGTTCTAAATGATGTTTCTTTTTTATACATAGGAATCATTTTGGTGGTTTAATGTAAGTAATTTTGGCGATAAACAAGTATTATTAATGTACTATTTACAACAATTAATTACATTCTGGTGATATTTTGTGGATGTCAATAAGAAAACTTATTTTTGTGCTTAATTAACGTAATTTAGCAAAATCTACAGTTACCTACCTACCTGTTTTATAAAAGAAATAAAAATTGTTTAAGTTATTATATTCTAAATAATAGTAAAGGGAAATAAGTAACTTAAAATATAGCTACATTAGATATTTACTGTATATTGTACTAAAACATAACATTACCTTGTCACATACTTACTTTAAAAAAAACTTATGATTAATAAGTTGAAAACAAATATTCGAAATAATTGTTATTTGTTGCGTGTGCCATTTAGGTACATAATAAAAATAAAACCTATTTCTCTTTGCATTTCTATTGTTAATTAATTTTTGGTTTACAAAATTAACCTTATACATAAGTAAATCAATTTGTATTGTTTTCGATCTTTAATGTAAAGTAATATTTTGTATTTATTTTATATCGTTTTAAATTAGTTTGCCGAAACATTTCAAGGTAGTGCACATCTAGTGGAGTTGAGCGGCCAAGTCCCAGTCTCACTGCACTGCAACCAGTTGTATATGGGTGTACCTGTGGTATTTCGCTAAGTCAGAACCGTGGGCAAGTCTATTTATTTTTTATTGCTTCTTGTGTTCGTCTAAGCTCGTTAGCCTTTTGGGATATTGGTTAATTTAACAATTAGTTACTAAAAATTTGTTAAACTTTTTAAATTGTGGAAATATCTAAATTATTGTAGCGTTATATATATTATCTCATTGAAAATATATTACAAGGTTACTTGAAAGGTACTATATATAAAGATAAAATAAAAATGAGTACCTCTAGCAATTCTACTTTAAAGGTCTTATACACAAGGCGAAGTTCTATGAAAGGACAAATAACAAAATTAAAAAATTATGTCGATAAACTGAGTAAAAGTATTGACGAAATAAGTAATTTGGAAGTAGTCGAATTGAATCTAAAATTAAGCAAAATAGAGTGTTTATCCACAAGATTCGATGATTTGCAGACCGAAATAGAAGTTCTAAATTCTGAAAATTTATTAGTTGAGGTCGATGAAAGGGAGCTCATTGAAGACTCGATCATACAATGTATTGCTGAAGCCAAAAATATTATTAAACAGAACGAATCAAGTAATAATAAGTCTTTCCATGAGTGCTCTGAGTTTGATCTTGGCATTAAACTTCCTCAAATTCAAATTTCAAAGTTTGACGGATCATACTTTCGCTGGTTAGAGTTCCGTGACAGTTTCATTAGTTTGGTACATAAAAGAACACACATCTCTGACATACACAAGTATCATTATTTGATCTCATATATTGAAGGTGATGCGGCTCGAATTGTATCAAATCTGAAAGTGTCATCCGCCAATTATAAGGAAGCATGGCACCTACTCTGTGAGCGTTATAACAATAAAAGGCTTCTAATTAACCACCATTTGGATTCGCTATTCAAAATTCACCCCTTGTCTCGGGAGTCAGAAAAATCATTACGTTTTCTTGTGGACCATGTCACTAAAAATCTTCGTGCACTCACTAGTCTTGGTCTTCCGACTGAGCATTGGGATGTGCTTATAATTTTTATGCTTACCTCTAAATTGGACAGTGATACAAACATAAAGTGGGAGGAATTTCGTAATGGTTTAGATGACATTCCTACATTGTATCAATTTAAAAAATTTCTTATTGACAGAGCTGATGTTCTTGAATCCTTAAATAGAAATAAATTTAGCCAAAAAAATGTATCTAATAATATTCCTAAAGTTGTAACAAATTCAAATATAAAACATCAATCATTTCCTCGTTATAATTCATATAATAATAATAATAATTTCAATAAATTTTAACACAATAAAAATACAAATGTTTTCACACGTTTAAAATCAAGTAATAACAATCCAGTTTCCTATCTTTGCATCATTTGTAGTAATAATCATAGGATTTATGATTGCTCACAATTTAAATCAAAATCTATTCAAGATCGTTACGCTCTTGTTTCAAAATATAAGCTATGCCAAAACTGCTTACGACAAGGACACCCATTAAATGACTGTCGTATGGGGCCTTGTCGCGTGTGCAATAAAAATCATAATACGTTACTATATGACACTGATATTGTTGCCGGTTGTAGTAGCTCTTATGATAAAAATCAAACCGAATCTGTAGTATCATTTTCAAAAGAAATATCTAATCCAGTACTTTTATCTACAGCAGTTATTGAAATTTCTAACCCTGAAACTGGCGAAGCAACGAGGGCACGTGTGCTTCTAGATTGTGGTAGTCAGTCTTCATTTATGACTAGGTCATTGCAACAAAAATTATTTTTAAAAAATATCCCTCTAAATGCAATTAACATTATTGGAATTGGCAATACCTATTCCAATAAGGTTACTCAAAGCTGTGTAGCAAATTTAAAATCTCTAAATAGCACTTACCAAGTTAAATTATCTCTTTACGTTCTAGACGAGTTAACCGGGGAGCTACCTAAAACTCCAGTTATGTTATCTAATCTAAATATACCTAAATCCATTATACTAGCAGATCCACATTTTACACAACCTGCTCCCATTGATATTTTAATTGGAGCAGACATTTTCTGGGATATCCTAGGTTTTGAGCAACGCTCGTTAGGAACCCATAATCTAAATTTGCGCAGTTCAAAATTCGGCTGGATTGTAACCGGTCCTATTAGTATATCTCAATCCAAAGAGATTCATTGCAATCATTCTTTAACATCAACAGCTAAAGTTGATGAGAGCCTTACTAAATTCTGGGATTTGGAAGAGCTTCCTCAAAAGAAACCTTTCAACCTAATAGAAATTGCTTGCGAAAATAATTACCTAAAACATACAACGCGTTCCGAAAATGGCAGATTTTGCCTTAGGTTACCCCTAAAGGATACCCCTGACTGCCTCGGAAACTCCTATTTTACAGCAAAAAAACGTTTACTGAATCTAGAAAAGAGATTTAGAAAAAATCCAGATCTAAAATCACAATACGTTAATTTCATTCACGAATATCAAGAGTTAGGACATCTTTTTGAGTCTAATGTGTTAATGCCTAACCCATCATATTATTTATGCCATCACGCCGTGTTTAAAGAAGAGAGTGATTCAACCAAGATCCGAGTTGTTTTCGACGGGTCTTGTCCCACTTCTTCTGGCTATTCCCTCAACGACATCCAAATGGTAGGCCCTAACGTTCAACAGTCTCTTTTTTCCACATTAGTTAGGTCACGACAACACAAGTTCCTTTTGACAGGTGACATCGCTAAAATGTACCGTCAAATTGAAGTACATGAAGATGACAGGAACTTGCAGTTGATATTATGGAGAGATGATGATCAGCAGCCTATCAAAACAATGAGACTTAACACCGTAACTTACGGAACCGCAAGTGCCAGCTACTTGAGCACCAAATGCCTTTGGATGGTTGGAGAGGAATGCCAGGATGAATATATTAAGACAATCATTCAAAACGATTTTTACATTGATGATTTTATAAGCGGTTGTGATGACGAAACTCAATTAAAATATATTTTAAATTCCGTAATAAATGCACTAAATTCAGCTTGTTTGCCTTTACGCAAATTTAAAACTAATTCTAAATTATTATTTAACAATTTCTGAAATCGAATCTACGGATGATTTAAGGTTTAGCGATTCGTCGAGTACTCTCGGTCTTGGTTGGGATCCTACAAGTGATGAATTTCACTTTTCTATAAAAATTCCTGCTGAGGTTGACGTTATTACAAAACGAATAATACTTTCGCATTCATTTCGAATCTATGACCCTCTAGGCTTATTGAGTCCTTGCATAATTCAACCTAAATTGCTTTTGCAAAAACTTTGGCTGATAGGCTTAGATTGGGATAAACCTGTTCCATCTGACATAAAAGAACAGTGGCTTGAAATTTCTAATAATTTGCACTGTCTTTCCCAACTGCGTATTCCTCGCAGAGTTCTTTGTGACTACCCAAAATATATAGAGTTGCATACTTTTAGCGATGCTTCGCAAGGAGCTTACGGCTCATGTATATATTTGAGGTCCGTGGATTGCAATAACGAAGTTACAGTTAGACTGTATTATTCTAAATCCAAGGTGTCTCCACTAAAACCTACCACTATACCCCGCTTGGAGCACAGTGCTGCTCTCTTGTCCGCGAAATTATGCAAGAGTGTTCTTGAATCTATTAGATTCACTCCTTCACGCATAGTGCACTGGTGTGATTCAACCGTAGTTTTGGGCTGGATCAAAAGTAATCCTAGTAAACTGAAACAATTTGTCGCTAACAGAGTTGGTGAAATTCTGGAATTAACTAATCCAAATTCATGGCGTTATGTTCCAACTGATTGTAATCCAGCCGATTTAATATCTCGTAGTGTGAACGGGAGTCAACTGCACAATATAGATTTATGGTGGTCTGGTCCTAAATACCTTTCTGAATCTGAAACCAAGTGGCCCAAATTGCATGATAAAATTAATACAGAAGATTTACCGGAAATTAAATCTCTGATTATAACAACAAATTTAACTACATTTATTGATTTTAATAAATTTTCTAGTCTAAATAAAATACAAAGGATTTTTGCTTACATACTACGTTTTATACACAACACAAAACCTAAAAATAAAGAAAATAAAATATTTACAAGAAATTTGACATTAGAAGATTTAAACAATGCTTTTATACATATATGCAAAATAGTTCAAAGGTCAAGTTTTGATCAGGATTATAAAAGATTGAAAGATGGTATACCCATAAGTGTTAAGTCCAAAATTCTGTCATTAGCTCCATTTGTTGATGAAAACGATGTCATTAGGGTTGGTGGTCGAATCGATTCATCAAATTATGCATACGAATAACGCCATCCGATATTGTTAGATGCATCTCATCACGTAACAAAATTATATTTTGAACGAGAGCATTTAAGGAATCTTCATGCTGGCCCACAACTACTGCTAGCAGCCGTGAGAAATTCAGTTTGGCCTATAAACGGCAGAAAGCTTGGTAGAAAGTGCATTACTTGCACTCGCGCTCGCGGTCAAACGTTGATACCTAAAATGGGTAATTTGCCTTCATATCGTGTTTCTTTAGATTTTCCTTTTAATTCAGTCGGCGTAGATTACGCAGGTCCTTTTCTTATTCTAAATAGAAAGGGCCGCGGTGCTAAATTAACCAAATGTTATTTGTGCTTATTCGTGTGCTTGCGCTTTAAATGTCTTCATTTAGAAGCTGTTCATGATTTGTCTAAAGAGGCGTACTTAATGACACTTCGTAGATTTGTTGCACGTCGCCGTAAACCGATGGAAGTGTTTTCGGATAACGGGCGAAATTTCATAGCAGCCGCAAAAGAGCTGTCTAATTTTTTAAAAGAAAATGAATATTCTATTTCGGAGTTTGCAACACAAGAAGGAATAAAATTTAAATTTATTCCTGCATATGCCCCTCACTTTGGCGGTATATGGGAGGCTGGGGTGAAGGCCGCTAAATTTCACATAAAAAAGTAATGGGAAATACGCATCTGAATTTCGAGGAGTTAAGTACGTTGTTTGCACAGGTGGAAGCGATTTTTAATAGCCGTCCTCTCTGTCCCATGTCATCCTCTCGCGACGATTACCTTACCCTGACCCCCGGGCACTTTTTAATAGGGAGACCATTAAACTCTCTGCCAACATCATCGATGGACAACGTGAAAGCAACTTCTATAAATCGTTATGCTCGACTTGAGCAAATTCATAAACACTTTTGGCAAAGATGGCAAAATGAATACGTTGCAGAATTGCAGCAACGGACGAAGTGGAAGACATCCAAGGCCACCCTGAACGTTGGAGATTTAGTTCTCATCCGGGAAGATAACATTCCACCATTAAGTTGGCGTCTAGGAAGAGTCATTCGTCTGTTTCCTGGATCAGATGGAGTTGCCCGAGTTGCTGACGTCAACACAATAAGAGGTTGCATACGAAGCCCTTTAGTTCGTCTGTGCCGATTACCTGCTGCTGACCAAATGCAGTGTTGAAAGATGAGGTCTTTCAACGGGGGGCAAGATGTTCACGCCAGCAAGAGCCTGCGAGTAAAACACCCGCAATGTCGCACGCTTGAAGTTTGTTTCTATCGCGATTCGCGATACTTCACTTCTTAATAGACTCACCTTCAATACGCATGTCTGTTTTATAACCAAAATTTGTATTACAAAATTGTTTCAAAATCCAGTCTTTTATTCAAGATTCTTGTCTAAATAAGAAAATTGAAATTCTATATTCTTGCCTAAACAGCTGTGATGATACTGCTGGAGATGGAAGGTGGCTATAAGAAAATAATAATAATAGCCTTTATTAACAATCTTATACTTTTTTCTACTAAATATAAAGTTTTATAATTTGACACCAGTTTCGCGAAGATTGTCTTGCTTGCCAGCATAGGCCTCCCCTAAAGCTTGCCACAAAGTGCGATCTTGCGTCTTCCTTCTCCATGTAATACCTGCTATTCTTTTTATATCATCCTCCCACCTGTAACGCTGTCTCCCTTTTTTTCTTTTGTAATGTCTTGGATACCACTCAGTTACGTCCTTAGTCCATTTATCCTTCCTGTTTCTCATCATGTGCCCCGTCCACCTCCATTTTAGTTTTTTAATGCAATATTATGTCACATCCGTAACTCCGTTACTCCGTTTGCTGCCTAATTGTTTCAAGTTTTATTTTGTTTTGTATTTTGACATTGAGCATGCTTCTTTCCATACCATGTTGACAGGTTTCTAGTTTGCGTATATTGTGTTATGTTAAACTCCATGTTTGGCAGCCATAAGTCATAACGGGTAGAATACATATACCTATCAAATTTTTTTTCTTAGATGTAAGTGGAACATCGGGACTTTTCAATATTTCCTTTAGGGACCAGTATCTTTTCCAAGACAGATTGATTCTATTGTTTATTTCTTTTGTTGTGAGGTCTTTTGTAAATATTATTTGACCAAGATACGTGTATTCATCCACATACTCCATCTGTGTGCCATCGACTACAATAGGGATTTTTTCGACGTTAGACATTAATTTCGTTTTTGAGGTGTTCATTGACAGTCCAACATTATCACTTTCAAATACAAGCTGTTCTAGCATTTCTTGCAGACTTCTCGCATCGCCTGAAATAAGTATGAGATCGTCTGCAAATCGTAGGTGGTTAAGTTGTGCTCCATTAATATTTAGTCCATATTTGTTCCAATCGAGACGTCTAAATACGTACTCCAGAACTGCCGAGAAAAGTTTGGGCGACAAAGGATCACCTTGTCTAACTCCCCTTTTTATAGCAAAATTTTCACCTACTCTTTCTGTTTTTATTTTTGCTGTCATGTTCTTGTAGATATTGCTAATGAGGCGTATATATTTTTTGTCTACACCCTGTGTTTCTAACGCTTCCCATATTTTAGCGTGTTTAAGTGAATCGAACGCTTTATTGTAGTCGACGAATGCTAGATAGTACTTAACGCCATATTCACCACTTTTTTGGATAACCTGTTTTATGGTATGGATGTGGTCAAGTGTAGAAAAGTCGCTGCGAAACCCTGCTTGTTCCCTTGGCTGATTTTCGTCCAAAATCTTTGTTACGCGGTCTAGTAGGATCTTAGAGAATATTTTATACATATTGGACATCAGGCTAATAGGTCTATAATTAGCTATGTCGCTTTTATTTCCTTTTTTATGTACAAGTATAATGGTTGACGTTGTCCACTGATAAGGTATATATACTGTGTATTAAAATTTCATTGAATAAATCTGTAATGGAGTTGAGTGTTTTAGCACATGTCCCTATTAAGAGTTCATTAGATATGGCATCTTCACCTGGTGTTTTCCCTCTCTTCTGTGTTTGGATTGCTTTGCTGACTTCTTCTCTCATTATACAACGTGCAAAAAAATTAAGCAGTAATATTTAAGGATGTGTATATATACCATGTAAAGTATTCACTGTTAAAATATTATCACTAAATGCGGTCATTTTTTTGTCCATACATTTTTTTTACTTAGTAAAATTTACATAATTTGGACAACCCTAATTTTGTTGTTTACAAACGCAAGCGCCGGATAAGTGACCTTTGGTGGCACGGTCTCGGCGCCGCCTTGTACCTATGCAGGCCTAGCAGGCGCAGGCGCGGTGGGTGGCAGATCAAACAAACATAGGTACCTATTATGTTTGTTTGATTTGATGACACTTTTACCTATCACCTATGCTTTTAACCTTCAAGGTATTCAATATTACTACTATGCAAAATGTACAAAAATAATTATTATTACCTGTCTACCTTTGAACATTTTTATGCGCCTGTTTTGCATTTTTGATGTCTGATGGAAAATAATGTATTGTGTAGAGAAAAACACAACAGACAAGATTTTAGATAAAGCTAATAAAAAATCTAGAAAAATAAAAAAAAATGTATTTAATACCTTAGTTTACACATTAGGTAATCACAAACAGCACATTTCACGATCGTGGAGTCATTTTAAAGTAGGTGTAAAAAAGAACACTAGAACGCGCACTAAGTTTTACATACCTAACTTATAAAAATGGCTCGAAGTGTCTACCTTCTTTTTCTAGGCACAGTTCCGTCCTACGCAACATTGATGCCCTCGCGTTATGCAGCATATGTGGGGTTATGGTAGCAAATGCAGTGTTTATTCTTTCCTCCATTTCCTCGCGTGTACGACACTCAACGGCATATACACTGCTTTTCACATAACCCCACAAGAAATAGTCTAGCGGCGTTAGGTCCGGGGAACGAGCTGGCCATGGTACCGGGCCTCCTCTGCCAATCCATTGCGAAAATCTTGCGTCTAAGTAGCCACGTACCCTACTTTCAAAGTGAGCAGGTGCTCCATCGTGCTGGAATATCATGCTTGAGTAATCAGGCAGAGGCAGATCTTCCAGCATTTCTTCCAACTCTCCGGTTAAAAGATTCAAATAAACCGCTCCAGTGAGTCTCGAAGGGAGTATAATGGGTCCCAGAACCCGGTTGCCGAAGATACCGGCCCACACATTTATCCGCCACTGGTGCTGAAAATTGCTTTCACTCGAAGCATGAGGATTTGTATGAGACCACACATGTTCATTGTGGAGATTGTGTACCCCATTTCTAGTAAAAGAAGCCTCGTCAGTCCACAGCACTTTCATAGAGAAATCAGGATCATCCATTGTACGGCTTCTGTACCACGTACAAAAATTTATTCGCGGTTGGTAATCCGCTGGCACCAATTCCTGTGTCCGACGGAAGTGATATGGGTGTTGACCATCGTCGTGAAGCGTGTGCCATATTACCATATGGTTCACACTAAAAAGAGCGCCGGCCCGTCGAGTGCTCGACCTTGGGTTTTGGTCAAAATGTGTCAATATTTGCTCCTCTACGTCCACGGCTCGTGAGGAAGGTCGTCCTGCTACAGAGTGGTCCGCATGGAAAGAACCAGTACTTTGAAGTCGCAGGCACATATTCCTGAATACGGAGTATGGCGGCAAGTGTCGCTGTTCAGCCGGGGGCCTGCCGTCGATGAACCGCTGCCTGTAAATTTCGCGCGCTTCATTAATGCTGTTGTTATGAGCAGCACCAACACACAGCATCATCTCATAGAATTCACTATTAGAATACACGTGACGACTCATTTTAGCTTTATGTAGCGACTAACTTTCTCAAGAGATACGAAGCAACTGTCTGAGTAAACTCGGCGGCGGCGGCGGCGGTCGGCTAACTCAAAGGAGTCAAAGGAAAGATATGAATGAAATGTTGTGTCGTGTTTGGGGCGAGTCCAAGGCAAGCATATTGTAAGTTATAAATGACAAGTAAAAATGATTTTGAGATTTATAATAGATTGCTTGGTTTTACTGTGAAAAATTGCAACAATTCGTTGTAAGCCAGCAATGTATTTTAAATAAATTACGGTTATAATAATTTCCACTTGGCATTTGAGTTACACAATAGGCCCTCATGCCACCCTACGTCTTGGGGAAATAGTTCAGTAGTGAAATAACAAAACGGTCTTTATTAAATTATTGGCTCATCGTAAATGATTTTTTTATTTTTTTATTGCCGAAAGTTGGCAAACAAGCAAACTGCCCACCTGATGGTAAGTGGTAACAGTCGCCTATAATACATGTGGCTCTTGTGAGATTCACAGCAACACTGCAACCCCCACAAGAACCACAGGTACGTTGCCAACTTGTGACACCAGATTTAAAGTCACAGTACCCAGTAATTTCACTGCCATATCTTACCCTTGCTACAAATAATGTATCGATTTTGAAGTAGTCACTTTTAATTACAAAAATATGTATTTAATCGCCGCGATTATTTTATGGAAACAGTTAATGTGTCATATTTATGTAAATGTATGCTATGTTAATAAGTATGACACATTGAGCGTTCACATAGAACTATCCCGGTGATTGATTACACATTTACGTAACCTAAAGTGACTACTTCGAAGATACATTATTTTGTAGCTTAAAAATGGATACATTAATGAAGTCGACTGTAACTAATTAATCTTCATTATCCATAAATATTATTGGATACTATCAACTCATCTCAATTATCTGATAATCAAATGTGAACATTAATTTAGTATTATCATAAATTATGACGCCGCAAACTACGGAACCTCCACTATTAAAAATCAAAAGGAGAGGACAACTTATTGGGCTCGCTCCGTCTCGCTCTCGCTAGGCGGCCGGTATTGGCGCGGAAGGAAGTGCAAAAAATTTCTTTGCCTACAAGTGCCTAAGCGCCGACAGTCCACGTGGACTAGATTAGAGATTTGCATGCAGACACGACTTTGATTTGCCGCAGTAGAATTATTACCTATTAAGTTTATTTTTTCTTAAATAGCTGCGGTTAAGTAAATTATCTTATTTCAGATAATAAATGAAGGTTTCCACGTTAAATATCGTGAATATTCGTGATACCTATGATGTAAAAAACGAAACCCAAATATTGGAACTTTTAGTGTATTAAAAAATCTTGAAAATACCAAAATAAAAAGAGACAGCTCGGAAAGTACTGGAGCTATTTTCATAAAACTTTTATTTATTTATTTATTTATGGATGGCCCGGCAAATGACCTCCTCCCGCCTGATGTTAAGCGGTGAAAGAGGCCCAAATGAGTTGACAGATAGAGTAGGGACGACATCCACTCTCCTACCTGCCCGCCCCTTGCCGGCCCAAAAGATGCTTTTTCACGCCTCTTTTGAAGGAACCCATGTTGTAGGATGGAGGAAACACGTGCGCAGGTAGAGAATTCCAAGTGTGGGATGAACGACAGAAGAAGGAATCTTGGAATTTCTTGGTACGGTGTGAAAAGGAGGACACAGTGTACGGATGACTCCGAAGGCCCTTACGCGTGTTTCTGTTAAGGAATGGAGAGGGAGGGATAAGGTTAAAGAGCTCCTCAGAGCATTCCCCATGGAACATTCGGTAAAAGGCGCTAAGAGAGGCGATGTCACGACGAAGTTGTAGAGGCTCGAGGGTGTTAGTTGCCTCTACATCGCCAATTATGCGAATAGCGCGACGCTGCAATCTGTCCAGAGCATCGAGGAGGTACTGAGCGGAGCCGTCCCAAAGGTGCGAGCAATATTCCACGCAAGACCTAACCTGAGTTTTATACAACAAGCATAGTTGGTCCGGCGCAAAATACCTACGCACCTTGTTCAGGACACCGAGTTTCCGTGAGGCAGTAGTTATAACGGATTCGATGTAGTCTCTGGGGTTCAGATCGCAGCGAATGTTCATTCCGAGCAAGGTGATGTTGCTCTGTGTGTGAAGGGTTGTGCCCTGAAGAGAAGGAAGGGGGAGGAAGGGCGACCTTTTCGCCGAGAACACGCACACCTGTGTTTTCTTAGCATTGAACTCAACAAGATTGTTGGAGCCCCATTCGGAGACGAGGTCCAGCGTCCTGTTGAGCTCAATGATAAGATTCTGCCTTTCCCTACCAATATCACCACGAGCAGCCCCCGAGGCTCCGTGATATCCCCCATGCACTGTACTGTCGTCTGCATAGCAATGTATAGCTCCCAAGGAAAGCATATCATTGATATGCAGAAGAAACAATGTGGGGGATAGAACGGAGCCTTGCGGAACTCCAGCGTTCACTGCCACGAACCGCGAAGCGCAGCCGTCAACGACAACGCGAACTTCTTCGTTCACCTTTTAGATAATTTGATTAAGTTAAAAGTAGCAACAAACAAAATATTTTTTTTACTTTTCTGTTTGTTTGTTGTCCTATGCAGGCACGGAATACTCCTTTGCCCTTATCGCTGCATTGATCGATCACTCGATGAGGAAAATATCGTTAAGGCGATTACATTGCTCTAATCTCAAAAACACCGTAACATTGAAGAAATTTGTGAAGGAACCCTTTAATGCAAAGGTGATGATTGTCTTATTCTAAACGTTACAAAAAATTTATTGTATTGTCCAAAATAATAATAACTTAAACTCAGTGGTGTTGAAAAAAATGTCAAAACGTCGTCTTTTTTTTTAACTTATTTACAAATTGTCTCTGTAATGGCTTATCAATAATACATACATTTTGCATCACAGGAAAGGCTACGATATCTTTTATAATTTGTAATGAAAGTATTTTTAATTACTTCGATGTTCTTTGAAATAATAAAGAAAAACTTCAAAAACACGTTTGATCGCGCGTTACTCTCTTGCTGACCCTCTCGCGCTCTCGCAACGACCTGAATGAAGTGAGAGAACGAAATGTGGCAAAATGCTCAAGGTTATTGAGTCATGTCATGTAAGGCATCTGTTTTATAAAATGCCTAAGTGTCGTTCAGCTGCAGAACACTTCAGTCAGTGTTATGTGCGACAGTAGCGTAGGCTAGCTTAAGGAAAGTAGGTGGAAAATAGAAGTTGATCGAGTCGCCACTTCTGCATTATTTATTAATCTTTGAAAGAGATTATTGACCCGTTTTCATGGTTGCAACCTGAAGAGTTTAAACAAAAACTAGAACTCATTTTTCTCTAAAACTATAAGATTTCCAGTCACCTATTATTAGTAAAAAAATAAGTAATTAATAATAATAATAATAATAATATCTTTATTTCATATCACAAACAAACATACAACAAGACACGCAAAAAATATTGGACAAGGAAAATTGTTTGTGCGAGATTGATGCCTATGCTAGGTAAAGTACCTGTGTTACAGGACATCAATCTCCCACCACTTCGAACCACCATGGGCTCAGTAGACAGACATACAGTGACAATCAACAAAGATAATACAGAACAAAGAACATAATAACAACATTGCAATATAAATGAACCTACAGTAATAGCTTTGTTATTATAGTAAAAAAGTGTGTATGGGTGTTGTATGTATGTATGTTAGTGTGTGTGTGTGTATGTGTGTGTATATTTGTGTATGTATTTATGTATTATTTCGTAACAGCCACAAGATTTTCTGTTTCCTCGTAATTCAGGTCTAACAACCACTGTATTATTTTCTTCCTACAGGCGTGCTTAGGAAGGGGGTATATATTTAGTTTTACATTGAGTTTATTATATAAGAAGTCCCCCAGAAAGCAAAAGAATTTCTGTGAAAATCTTGTATTAAATGGTAAGGTTGTGCAGACAGTTCCCTTTCTACGACGACGGTGTGACATTAGGAGAGGGTCGTATGCGAGAAGAGAGTGCTTGCGAAGTACCACCGACAGAACAAATAATTGTCGCACTGTAGGCACCTTCCAATACTTATAAAGATCTGTAGTAGGAAAAGTGAAGGGGAGGGATGCAGCGACTTTCAGGACAGCTCTTTGAGCCCTCTCAACTCGTAATAGGTGGGTTTTGTAAGCACCACCCCAGGAAGAAACACAATAACTCAACAGGGACTGGCACAGAGACTGGTAGACCATTTTAAGAACGGAGTGGTCAGCGACGTATCTCAGGGTTTTAAAGATATAAATCAACTTCCTGACTCTCGCCGACAAAAGATCAAGGTGAGCCCGGAAGTTGAGATTTGAATCCAACATTACACCTAGGTATTTGATGGTTTCAGTATAAGCTAGGTTTGGACAGCAACAATGCTCTTTTGTCAGACATATGTTTGCGTGTGATATAAGTCTGCTAGCAGATGTCTGTCCACAACAATTAATGGAGAAGGTCATGTACTTGGTCTTAGTTACATTAAGTGACAGTGAGTTGTTAAAAAGCCAGTCAGATACCTGATTCAAACCCTCCTGTGCACATTGGAAGACCTCGCACCAGTCACTAGCACGAAACAGCATGGCAGTGTCATCGGCAAACGCGATAAGCTTTCCATTTTGTAATTTTGTTTGACATAATTGGTTGACATAAATAAGGAACAGCGTAGGCCCAAGCACACTGCCCTGTGGAACGCCATGAGTCACTGGCAGCTCAGTGCTAGTCCATTTGCCAATTTTTACAGCCTGGAAACGATTGTTCAGGTAACTAGTGAAAAGCTGGTGGGCTATACCTCTAACGCCTATGTTCTCCAACCTATCCAGTAAGATTGTGACAGAAACCGTGTCGAAAGCTTTGGCCAAATCGAGGAAGATACCTATAACTTTATCCTTATCATCTAAGCTCCTGACTACAAAGTCGGTCAGGTCATGAACCGCATCATCAGTTGACCTCCCTGAACGGAAACCATACTGTGACGGCGATAATAAGTTGTTGCTTTCCAGGAAGTCAATCAGACGCTTGTTCATTATCCTTTCCAATATTTTAGATAGTACAGGGAGTAAGGAGATAGGTCTATAGTTTTCGATACTGTCCCTGCCACCACTCTTATGGATAGGCGTAATTATTGATTTTTTATAAATATCTGGGAAAACTCCCGTTTTAATGGCGAGGTTGCATATAAAAGTAATAGGAGGAATAAGAATACTCCGGTGTTTCTTTAGTAGGCGTCCCGATATCCTATCAAAACCCACAGCACATGCGTCTCGAAGGTTCATGATAATGCCTTCAATCTCGGCCTCATCCGTGGGTAGTAGAACCAGTGAGTTAGATGAAGACGAGGTGTTCTTAGCTAGACAGGCGTTGGTTCCACGTGTAATATTTGAAACTATGGTTTTGCCAATACTAGCGAAGTAACCATTCACACCATCAACGCTACCCTGGGGATTGTCAGAAGATACCAAGTGTGATGCAGGGCATTTGGCTTTCTGATGTTGTGTGATGTTTTTTATAGCCTCCCAAAGTTTCCTACTGCTGTTATATGACTTTTGTATAAGGTCTTTTTCATACGCCCGTTTAACGTTTTTTAAAAGCGAATTGCAAAAATTTCTGTACCGTTTATACGTAGTAAGTATCACCATATCATTGGGGTTGTTTTTAGATTTTTTATGCAATCTGTCCCTGTTTCGCATACATCTTAAAAGACCAGGCGTAATCCAAGGTTTAGTGATTCGCTTACGTCTAGGTATTGCGATTTCATGGGTGAAGTTCCTAACTGCCTCTATTAGCGATTCAGTTAAGTATTTGGCAGCCTCGTTTGCATCGTGAAGTTTGTATATAGGCGCCAATTACCAAACGGGTTGGCCACTCGAGTTTTATTGCTTATTTTTTTTACACGTTGTATATGGGGTTTCTTCATCTTGTTTGCTTTTGTAGGTAGTTAGTTGACATGATTCTGACAGTAATTCTTTTTATCACTATATAGCTGGCGGTAGTAGTCTGTTGCGATTTTAAGTATTTCGGTTCTATTTGTGTTGTTTCTTTTAGTTCTTCGATGTGTAATGTTTTCAATCCAATTAAAGTTGTCTCTCAGTTGCTGCCAAGCTTTTTTAGCACCACCTGTTTTTTCTATGTAATAATTAATTGTTTCTGTTCTTGTGTTCCGTCTATGATTACGTATTTCCAGATTTATTTCATTACTTAGCTTTGTTATCTCCTGTTTGTTGGTTCGCCTGTCTTTAAACAACAGCTTTCTTTGTTCCATTTTCTGGCTTTCAGTCCTACTTTGTCTCCTGTCGATTTGTTTTGTGTAATTTTATTTTCTATTTGCCTTAATTCTTTTTCTAGTGCATCGTATTTTTCTTGAGTTTCTTCAATGTTTTGTAATCTTATTAAATTTGTTTCTAAAGAGTTTAAAATATTTTCAGGAATTGGTAAAGTAATTGGTTTCTTAATTTTATAAGTATTTTTTCTTGATATTTTTGTTTCTTTTAAGTATAATTGACCTCTAAGCATTCTATGATCGATATTGTAGTTCAACTGGTTGACAATATCTATATTTGAGAATATTTTTAGTTTGTTTGTAATAATATAATCGATTTCATTCCATATCTTTCCATCAGGTGATATCCATGTCCATTTTCTATTCTTTTTTTCTTTTAAAGTATGTATTCATAATGCAAAAGTTGTTTTCCAAAACAAAGTTTACCAGTTTTTGTCCATTATTATTCCTTTTCCCTGTAGTATAAGATCCGATTATTTTGTCCTCGTTTGTTTTCCTCTTTCCGATTTGACCATTAAGGTCTCCCATTATAATTACGGTTTGATTTAAATTTGACATAGTTTTGTTAAGTCGATTGTAAAATTGGTTTTTTATTTCTTCTTTGGTAATTTCGGTTAGAGCATATACTTGAACAATTGAAGTAGCTTGTTTGTGACCGGGGAGCCTAATATTCAAAACGGCGAGTCTGTCTGACACTCCTTTGAATTCTATTATGTTATTTTTGAGGTACTTCTTCACAATAAATCCAACTCCATATAGCCCAGGTGTTTCATTTTTGTAATATAATATGTAATTTTCGTATTCTTCAATTTTCTCATCCGCTCTTCGTGTCTCACTTAAGCCTATAATATCCCAGTTTACTGTTTCTAAAGCGTGTTCTAATCTAATAGGGAGTCCTTAGACTTTAGTGATCGTGTTTTAAGCGTGGCTATATTTAGCTTAGACCTATGGTTTGTTATTAGTGTTTTCTTCGCATTTTCTTCCCTAAGCTTTTGGGGGGTATAGTCTATCACCCCGCGGTTACCAGCCGTATTGGGCTATAAGATACTCCACAATAAAACGACACAACCCTATCAAGTTTGGACTCGTTTGATTCGTATTGGCGAGTACTAGAAGCTGGTATTTAAAAGTTTTTTTAAATTATTTATGTTGTTTCTCTCAAGTAGCTTATTTGTTTGGTTGATTGGCCCAAAATTATTTTAACAATTCTAAATAGCAACACTTTTTAACGCTCTTTTGACAGTCTACAAAGTAAAAGATCGACCTATCGACATCTCCCGCCTTTCCTTTCAAAAACTTTAAGAGTGCTTCAGTTCAGCAACTGCTATGGCACTTTCTCGTCGATAATGACCGCGGAGAGCACTCGAGCCGCCCTCGGACCTTGAAGAATTAATACGCTGGGCAGCACAAGGACAAGGTCTGTTTCGTATTGATACCCTTTGTTTGAACGAAGTTTTAGATTCAAATTGACTGATTAACAAGTGACGATGAAATTTACAGGAAGATGAAATACCTACATATTTGCATAGCTAATTGAGTCAATAATTATTAGGTATAGTATGGTTATTTTTTTAGAAAGAGTAATTTTTAACAATTTATTGTAGTAAATAAAATACAAATAACAAACAACATAAAGAACGCAGGTACAAAATGTTTGGGTTATCTTTTACGAAATTTCTTCCAGCCAACCTACAGAAGGATTTTTTTACTTTAAAGTAGGTACAGACTTCACATTATTATTCATGTTTCACGTGAAAAATAATGCAACGCTCTAATTTTTAAGATCATTTTGTATACAGCTATACTTTACTAATAGTTTAAAGCTGAAGAGTGTGTTTGTTTGTTTGAACGGGCTAATCTCAGAAATTACTGATTCAAATTGAAAAATTCTTTTTGTGTTTATCCAAATAGTTATATTGAGCAGTATAACAGTTTGGAGTTTTTTTGTCCATTTTGTTATATCGTATAACTAGATGGACTAACCCCATTTATCGAGAAAGGCTTTAGGCTATAAAAAATCACGCTACGACTAATAGGAGCTGAGCATCAATGAAAAATATTGCAAAAACGGGAAAAATATATGGCGAAACGTAGTTCGCGTGCACAGTTATAAGTGCCTGTCTCAGTTAAAAAATTTCTTTGCCTGTACTCTTTTAAGAATCATGGGTATTTTAGCCGATGTCAAAAAAGGAGGAGGTAGGTAGGTACTCAATTCGACGAGTATGTTTTTTTGTGTGTATGTTACGCATACTCCGCTTTGTAGACCGATTTTCGAAATACTTTTTGTTTTCGGTAGAATATACTCCTGAGGTGGTCCCATTGTCACCAAAGTCAGTATCAGTCAAATCGAGAGAAAGCCTGCAATTTTAAAGCTGCATCCAACGGGTATCATGTTTTTTTTTCAAAGCTAATCAGGTGCTTGCGTCTTGTATTCATGAATCGAGCTGATGTAGAATGATCCTTAACCTTAAGAAGATACAGAGTTCGTTTTTTTTAATACAATAATCATGTTTTGACCCTCAGATGTATGCTTTCAAGAAAAATAATATTTTTTTTACAAAAAAAATAATTCGGTGGCTAATATTTTGCACCGATTTCAATATAAAATGTGATGTTGTGTGTATTCGTGACTTTTAAGAGTTATTAAGTCAGATTTATTCAGGACTAATAAAATTAACCCGGTGAACTTCCTTTCACCCACGGTCGATCAAAAACGGCTTTACCTTTATAATAGTCACTAAAATGGGTATTACATAGTGACAGATAGATGACGGATCTAAATAAATAATCACGAGGTGTACCGTCATTTTCCATACAAAATTACCATTTAAAATGGTAATTTGTATGGAAAATAGCTCGCTATTGTTTTAATTTCGCGAGTTTGCTATGATAGGCAGCGGCCCTACCGCCTAATTCACTCGCTATCTTTTCAGCTCTCTAATAATATTGTGATTTCGTACCGTCTATCCACGAAGCAAAAACAACAAACCGGCCAAATGCGAGTCGGACTCGCCCATGAAGGGGTCCGTACAATTTTCGGTGGAAGTTTGCATGGTAATGTACATCATGTATTTTTTTTTAAAAGATTTGAAATTTTGCAGAAAAACAAAAAATCATATTATTGACATAGAACGTATTGCAATATCAACGACGATGTTCTGATTTGAGTGACGTGAGCGCGCCTATTTGCCGGACCGGCTGTGAGCGCTGTGAGTGCTCATAGCGCTATTATTATTCAACGGAACACACCCGTTCCGTTTCGAGATTACACTACTCACAGTACTCAGACTACTCACGCCCAGAGCAGACCGAATCAATAGACGCGATAATGATGCCAATGGCATGCTATCGTTTCGGAACGGTCATGAACGCGCTTATATCAATAATATCAAAACAAACATAACCTCAAAAAGAATTTAACTCGTAATTTCAATTGTATTCTGTGATATCCAAGCTTTAGCAGTTTTTCTTTGCCTTGTACCTACCTTTTACCATTTTCTGCCCTTTTAGCATCTTCAGGAGACAGTTTGAGGTAAACTACTTTGTTTTCTTCTTCAACAATAACTGGTTATTCTAATGACGACATTTTTTCCTTATATCTAATTAAATTTTTAGGATATTTGACTTATTTTTGCCTTCAATTCAAATACAGAGTTATTTTCAATCATCGAACTAGCCAACCAAAACAAAATATCAACTTGACAATGACATTTGACTCACGGTGCTGACGAATTCGGCCTGAGCACTGTAAACGTTGTTTGTGACGCAATCAATGACGTCATCACACTATTGTCGCGAAACGGGCCGCCTGTTAGCGCGCTCACAGTGCTGATGGTCACTATAATCGCGAAATGGAACGCGGCCCCTATTGTATATTTTCTCTAATCTGTGGTGTGGTGACATTGTCATTGTCACTGTCAACAAAGTCAATAGCACATGGGGATCCTTGGGGATGGGGATCAATCTTGATTTTGCAAAAAAAAAATGTTATGTCGTTGTAAAAATAAACAATTTTCTGAAGATCAAACTTAAACTTTATTATTTTTATTTCACTGCCGGAAAATTATTCTTTAAATAATCATGAATTTCGTAGTGGACACAATAGGTGACGACGATCTTCAACAGAAAACAGAGTTATTAGATGAAAAGGAGAAACTGTTTGTTACTGGTTAGTAATAATTTTTTAATGTATTTTAATATTGACCGCAGAAAACTTTGCAAGTCGGTCATTAAATATATTTCAATCTTATTATTTTTAGACAATGAAGATAGAAAGCAAGCCATTATAGCCATATTCAATAAAAAGAAAGAAGAACTTGATTCTAAAATTGAAGCAGAGGAAGAATTGCAAAGTAAACTAAAAAGTCTAAAAATTAACAAGGTATTTGATGAATTCTTTGATGAAATGCATTGGAACCATACTGTAGCTATAAAGAAAAAACCTAAACTTTTTCGGTTTGATCAATTGGATATTGAGACTGGAAAACTGAAGTCTAAAATAGGTGCAGTAGATGTGGAGAAAGAAATGAAGAAATCTGTATTGCATCCAGGCTTAGAAAAAGAACATAGTCTTCCGCGCTATATTATTGGACAGAGAACATTGAAGGCAATGAAAAAGGTATGTTTTCTTTCAAAAAATCAATTTATATTATTAATCTTAAAAGTAAAGTTTTATGTAAGTACTCTCACAAAAATCTATTGAACTGATTCCCTTGAATTATCTTATTAAAGAAGATATGTCAAATATGATTGGAATAAAAACAAAGTTTTATAACAAGAGAAACAATTTTTTTGTTGTTCGTCACTTAACCTTCAAGCGGGTGCGCGGTCATTTGTAACGGCAGCGGTCGCGCGTAACCTGTAAGACTTATGGGGATATATCAGAGAAATATAACAATTATTAATCAATATTATTTATTTTTTATAATTAGAAATACTAGTCGTTTTGTAGGATATTATTTTGACGAAAAAAAAACTTTAGGTAAAAACTAAGTTATTAAATAAAAAAATACAACATAACTTTTATTATTATTTATTTAATGCACTAGCAGATCATTGATCTGATGCGTGCATATCACTGCACTTAAGTTTGATAGTTTTCGATTTAGCTAGGTAAGTATTCATCAAGTCTATTTTTAAAGCTGTTCACTGATGGTGCACTTAACACTGTTTCTGGTAGTTCAACTGATGTTCTGGTAGTTCACTGACATGCTATGGCCGTGTGAAGCACGACCAGGGTGCAGAAGGGATAAATAAAAGATATTTAGTCTTAAGTAAGCGTATATTACAAGACCTCAGGGGGAGTACAACGGTTTCGCTCAGTATGACTCGCAGAGATATAGGGTGGTACTTAGGTTTAGTTCTGCCTAGAGGAGGCAGAAGCTGAAGCGAGACGCAGAGGCCAGAAGTAGGTAGACGAAGACCGGAACAGGCGTTGCGATCTTCAGCAGGACCGGAACAGACGCAGGCAGTCTTGATCCAGTCAGCAAATTCGAACAGGCGTCGATCTGCTGCCCGTAGAAACGACCCTGTAATTGTTTTTAGAACCCAGTTTAGGAACAAAAAACCATCTTAGGTGTGTGTAACTAGCTATAAATATCTTGTAAATTATAAAAAAAAACTAATTATGAAATCAGTTGGCTTCATGAGATCAAATAATTAAAATAACCATCATCTTAGGTTTCTTAGGTGTCGTTTCGACGCACCGTGACTAAAACAATTGTGCAGTAAGGGGGGCGCGTTTATTTGGTAGGTAATGAAACCATGACAAGCTACTTAGGACAAGATATGCATGCGCTGTGTAATAATAATTATTATTATCAGCGAAAATGTAGTGAATGCGTCCGCGACTGCTTGAAGGTTAAAAAATTTTTGCCAGTCTGCTACCAACCCTACATTCAGGTCTTTCTCTCTTCATTAAAATGTCACGGCTAATACATTATAAATATTACAGAGAGAACGTGAGAAGAACAAAGGCCCTGGATGGTTCAATTTGCCAGCACCAGAGATGACAGAAGAACTGAAAAATGACCTAGAAATACTTAAAATGAGATCAGCACTTGACCCGAAACACTTTTACAAGAAAAATGATATGGAGGTGTTACCTAAATACTTTCAAGTAAGTACAAAAAGTTTTAAGTAAGTAAAAAAGCGTAGATGGCATAGTGTGTTAGGCCATTGCCTTCCAATCGGGAGGTAGCTGTTCAAACCCCGCCACGTACCAATGTGTTTTCAAATTTTGAATTCATATGTATGTTTATTCTATGCTTTTACGGTGAAGGAAAACATTGTGAGGAAACCTACACACACCTGTGAAGAAAGAATTTCTTTACAGGTTGTGTGTTAAGTCGACCAACCCACACTTGGCCAGGGTGGTTGACTAAGGCCTAAACGCCCAAGTCTAGGGTAGGCTCGAGCCCCTCGGTGGGGACGTAAATGAGCTGTTGATGATGAAGTACATGAACATACATATTATCTCAGTGTCAGTGAGCATAGCATAGGATGTGGACAAAAGGACACATGAGACAAATAAAATCATCCTCCGATCTCTTCCATCTAACCAGGAAAAAAGTTTCTGTCTAGCATCTATAAATTGTGCTGAAAATAAATAATATAATTTTTAATCTAGGTGTCACAATGGCTTGAAACAAAAATTAAACAGGATGTGACTTCAAAATTTTTATTGGTGACACTGTCATTATTTCAGTCAAAACCATGAACGTAATGATTTTTATATCTAAGAAAACCACAAAATTTAATGAATATAACCATGCGTTTCTGATCAGAGGCTGACCTGTATAAAATAGGTATAATCTTTTTAGTATAATGTTTTTCTTTATTTTTTTAATTATAATTTTTTTGAACATACCCTGTTGTAGCAAGTGTTTCGTTTTATAGTGAATCTATTTCAAAAACACACTCTTTTTATTAGCCTTATTTTTTTACAGAGAATTGCCATCTATTAATTTAACATGAAATAGTAGGGTATTGAATAACAAAATTATTCATAGAACAAATTGTCAATACTACTAATATTATGAAAAAATTAAACTTAACTGTTAGTGCATTCTAATCAGATTCTATCACAGTGCATTCTAATCAGTAAATTAACAATATGGTAAGTTCTACATTGTGTGGGACAGGAATGAGAAAAGGATTTAAGAATATTGTCATGTAAAGTTTTGTGTGTAAACTAGAATGCTTGACATAAACATGATTATTTATACAGTTTAAATGTGTTCCTAACCTAAGATCTCTAAGATTTGCATTTTTACTTTAAAAAATCCTACCTACTCTACAGTCATAACTTCTTATTATTATAAATACTCTGTCTGTTATTAGCTAAAACTCCTAAACCTTAGAAACAATTTTAAATAAATGTTGATATAGATAGATAGATAGATGGAACCTTGTCGAAAACGACAGGCTACTTTTTGTGCAAAAGTAGAACTTGAATACTTGAACCAGTGAAATAGTGGTTTAAATTTTGTTTGGAGTATTTTTACTTTAACTTCCAACTTGAAATTAATCAAAAAATAATTCTCGAGATTCAATCCATAGGGTGTTAAATGAAGCCGTGTGCATAGGTGGTGGAGTCGCAGTGTGGACCTTACCTAGCGCGCCCATAAGGGTCGGGAAAACACCGGGGGGTTTTAGTGGGTAGGCCTGGCACTGTGCCGGGAGAGCCCCATACACGCTCGCCATCTAACCAACGGCGGGTACGGTGCCGTTACGCATTTCCTCCTGAAAAAAGGTGTTAATTGTAGTGAAACCGTGCCTTCTTAGTTTCGCGGCGGAGGTGCGCTACTGGCTTAAAGGTTAAATTGAAGCAAAGCATGATTAGCATATTACTTGAAAAATTTCTCTTCTAACATAGTGTTAAGACTTCTTTTCTACAGTTTACAATTATTAAAAAAATAATAAATACATATATCTTTATAAAATATTAGTCTCCATTGAAAGACTAACATATTTATTATATTGTTTTATTTCAAGGTTATGTCACAATTACATTTGCAGGTTGGTCGTATCATGGATTCAAGTTTAGATCATGTGAATGAAAGATTAACCAAGAAACAAAGAAAAAGGACAATGGTTGATGAGCTACTGGCAGATGCAGAGTTTCAGAAATATAACAAGAAGAAATTCAAAGAAATCATAGATGAAAAAAGAAAAACTGAATACAAAACATTTATGAAGGATAAGAGACAAAAGAATAAAGCTGATCTGAAAAAGACAAAAATAAATAGCAACAAAAAGAAGGTTCCGCATTAAGAAAATATTTGTTATTTTACATTTTGTATTGTATGTCAGTAAATAGTTTTAACACACTCATTCTTTTGTGATCAACGGCCCGTTCCAGATAAGCATTTTTAGCCATAAATACCAACATTTTTAGCATCTCTGCGTTTCATTAGCCGGTGATGCTAGTTTTTCTTGCTGGTTGTCATGCGTTTCATTTAAGCATTTTTAACACGAAATGCTAGCATCAAATACCCATGCTAATAGATGGGTCCTCTGATACCACTTTTTGACAGCTTTCAAATTTGACATTTGGAATCTTTTTTTCATGAATCAAACAGGATTTTCAGTGGATATTTATAGTATCAGCCAATTCTGATTTATATTATAAAAAATTTTAAGTGGCTGGACTAATTAAGTGAGGTGTCAAAATTCAGCACGAAAAATCAGTACCTTGCGTTTCATTTGTAACAATTAGCGCGGCTAAAAATGTCAACATTTCTTAAAAGAAACGCAAAACGAGGCTAACATCAGATGTTAGCCTCAGAAAGTAGCAGTGCTTTATCTGGAACGCAAGGATAGTTAATTAATAGAATTACGGTTTCTAACTCATGGTCCACCTACATGATTCACCTAGGTGTAGGTACCTACCATGTAACCGCTGCCGCAGCCAGAGCCCTTTCCTCACAACAAGTTCCTATTGTTCTAAAAGTTACGTATTTCCAGGAAAAGGTGCTATTTACAAGTTTTTATTTACCTTGCCATGTTCGTATGTAACTCATTTTTTCAAATCTTGCTAACCAATTTTAAACAACTTCCTGATATTCAATTCACTTGAAATTTTGTATATGCGTTTGATTCACGTGACAATACATCAGTACGTCATGTTAAGCATGACTTGATGGTGCACCCAGGATCGGCTCCCAACGAAAGAACTCCTCAATAGTTAACAGTACGGACTTGAAATTGTACACGTGGCTACAGTGCTAATAGCAATGCAGTATTATGATGAAATGACCTGATGGTACACCCAGGATCGGCTCCCAACGAAAGAACTCCTCAATAGTTAACAGTACGGACTTGAAATTTTTTTACACGTGGCTACAGTTCTAATGGCAATGCAGTATTATAATCGAAATGACCTGATGGTACACCCAGGATCGACTCTCAATGAGACGTAACTCCTCAATAGTTAACAATACGGACAACAAATCACTTTTTTGAATGACTTAAAAGTGAAATGCAATAGTGTGAATACGCAAACATACCTATCCTTAAATATAAACCAAAAAAAAAGTCTGAAGACAGACTAAAAAGTAAAAAATAAATTAAAAGTAAAAAAACTTTAAAAAAAACAAGCTTTTATTTAAATGCCCTAAAAACAATATTTTTTTCGTTTAAAACTTTTACTATCAACTTATAATGTTATTACACAATATATCTGATAAAAAAGCTTGTCGCGAGTTTTACCTGCAGGCCTAGCACGGCGCGTGGACAATAGAAGAGAAAGTGACTAACTCTCGTCCCGTCTCGCTTCATTGTTGTATGAGAGAGCGAGAAAAAACATGTTATTTGTCTCATGTCCCGTTTTATCCACGGTCCGTGCTACGCCTGCTGAGCACCTAATTAAACAAGTAAACTAAATACTTACGAGTAGGTCCTTAAATCGGCATGTGAATGAGAGCCGCGTGACTTCAGCGGAAACTGTCAAACTAATTGATAATTGTGCTTACGGCTGGAATGTACAGTAAGCTCCTTGTCAAGCTATACTGTTTGATCTTTGGACCGTTCTTATGCCGCTCGTAATAGTGGCGGTTTTCGTAGTGTAAATGCAAAGCTTAAATGGGAGCTTACTGTACCTGTGGCCCAGTTCTGCTAATAAGTTACAGCCGAATCGAAACTAAACCGTTGTGATCGACCAATCAGAGCGCGTATATTGCCATTGAACTGTTCGATGGCGTGATAAGGTGGCGTTCTGTGTGCGGAGTGCGAGTTTTATCGAGCTTTACTCGATCACACGCATCGAACGCGTAAACACGAACTTGTATGGAATTAGAGCAGCGCCATCTAGTAGTCGCTAGATGAAGCTGTCTCATTCCACAGCAGCTACTAGGTGGCGCTGCTCTAATTCCATACAAATTCGCGTTAACGCGTTCGATGCGTACGATCGAGTAGAGCTCGATAAAACTCGCAATAGCCACTCTGATTGGTCGATCGCAACGGTTCAGTTTCGATTCGGTTGTAACTTATTAGCAGAATTGGGCCACTGTGTTCTGGATGAGCAACGGGAAGCAACTTTGATATTAAAATCCACACTAGAAAATTACTAAGACAACATAACCTAACCAATTTTAATTCGATTCGTTGATACGCTAAAGCTCTGGTTCGAAATCGTTAGCATGTTGATAGCACTTTTAGTGTGCTTTTTAATTCAGATTGGGAGATAATGATCGTTAGCAATGTAAGTGCTGTGACATCCCGGCCAGCGAGACGGGCCAATTCTTAACTGTTTGTGGGGATCACTGAGTCTGGACATAGAGGTAATTCTTAGACGGGGAGACTTATAATCACGTGTATCAAGAACCATCTTAGCCTGGGTAATACATTTCATAGAAATTGGAGCAGGTTTTTAATATTGTTCATAGAAACTTTCAACCCCTATTTTGCACCCTAAAGGGGTGAATTCCAATAAACCATGAAACACGTTGTGCGGGACAGAATGAGCGATAAATACGACTTGCTGGTTCTGTGTTTCGCTTGATATCAGCCTGATCTTATGGCTGGTAGGGGATCGCCTTTTTGATACGAGCAGATGATTTTCCGTACGTGTAGAGTTGTAAATTGAGTGCTGTCAAGCCAACTGCCACTAATCTAGCACTTGGAGCGGGCCTTTTTTGTAAGTCGACCGTTCGCGTTGGCGGCAGAGTTGCAACAGGCAGTTGAAAGGTGTTTTTTCACTACCGTCGATAGTCGTAATTTATCAAGCATGAATCTCAAGTTTTATCAAAATCGTTGCTAATTTAAAGATTTTTCCATACAAACTTACAACCCCTATTTCATCCCTTTAGGGTTAACATTTTTGAAAATCCCTTCTTAGTGTGCCTCCGCATTTTGAATTAAAACAACTGTCCAAATACGTTTCTACCATTAGAGATTACGGCTGTGCGTACGTCTATAGATGGGAACATCTCCTTTTATATACAGGATGTCCCAAAAAATAGTGTCAAGCGAAAGTCCAGAGTTAGAGCACCTCTTGGAGTACCCGAATCACCCCCATGTATGTTCCGCGATTATTCGTAGTTTTAGAGTAATAATTATTTTTCTGACTTTTTGAAAATTTCGTTCTAAAGAAGTTAAAAATTTTTAATAAAAAAAAGTTGAACATATTTTAATGTTTTTCTTTATGCCACTGAATTATCTTTAGTGCTTCTTTTATGTCTAAAATAATCAGCTCGTAACTTTAGTGGAAATTTAGAAAACAGTAGTGTAAAGTCAAAATTTGAATGTTAGTGAATAATTACTTAAAAATTCATCTTTAAATTAAAAATCTAAACAGGCGAATTCATGGTTTCTAAGTATGTGTAAAAACTTCTCTAGACTCTCTGCTTTCATAATAATTTAAAAAAAAGTACTTAATAGGGCTACTTTGGCTTAAATCGGCCATCAAAGACAGCAAGGTGAAAATTTCATAAAACTCGACATCTGAATATTTTTTTTAAAATTCCAATTATTTATTAATAAACCAAAAATGATTGTAGAAAAGTTAAAAATGTATTATTTGAAGGTCAAAAATAACTGTTCCTGCTGCCATCTTTAATAACCTTTGAAGGTTTATTATAACTTAATAAATGAAACAAAACATAATTTTCAAAGTATTTATTATTCGATCGCTTAAAGAAAGTTTTCAAAATGACGACCTTCGTGCTCAATACATATTCTACATCGTCTAAAAAAGTTTTCTTTTAAATTTATAAATGCAATTCTGTTGTTTTTTATTGTTTCTTCCGCTTGTATTAATTTTGTTCTTAACACTGTGACGTTTGTAATGTCCTTGGCGTATACTAATTCCTTGTAGTATCCCCAGACGAAAAAATCTATGGGGTTCAAGTCGGGGGACCGTGGCGGCCACGCAATGGGCCCTCCACGACCGATCCATCTGCCTGGAAATGTTTCAGACAAATGTTGTCTAACATTTCTAGCAAAATGGCATGGAGCGCCGTCGTTTTGAAAAATCATATTTCTCCGCGTTAATAGGTCTACATCTTCTAATAAGACGCCGAGATCACGTCGTAGAAATTGCAAGTAGGCCTCGCTGTTCAGTCGGTCCGGTAGTTCGAACGGACCAATCAGCTGTCCGTTTAGGATGCCTGACCACAAATTGATACTAAATTGTTCTTGGAAATTAGATTCCCTTGTGAGGTGTGGATTTTCAATACTCCACGAATGGTAGTTATGCGCATTAAACACCCCACATCGCTTAAAATGTGATTCATCAGTCCATAGAATATTTTTAAAGAAATTTTCGTTTTCAGCTTGTCTCCGAAACATTTCCTGACAAAATGCCACCCTTCTCGGGTAGTCTGCGGGCTTGAGCTGCTGAACTTTCTGGATGTGATATAGGTGAAAACGCTCTTGATGAAGTATTCGATGTGCTTGTGATTTCGGAATTCCGATTCGACGTTCTATTGTTCTTACACTAACTGATGGATCTCTCACCACTTCTTCGACCACTGATTGGACAGTATCTGGGTCACTCATTTCAGATGGGCGCCCCGATCTTCTACCTGGTAGGCGTCCTTCCATGTAAGAGTTATGTACTCTTAAAATCATGCGATGATCAGGCCAAGTTTCAGGCTGAGGTCCACCTCCATTTTGTACTTGCTGCCGGAACAACTTGGCTGCTTCAGAAGCATTTCCTCTTGCATATCCATAAAAGTAATGCATAAGAGCATATTCTTGCGATGAAAAAGACATCACAAAATGAAGAGCTTGAAAAGTCCGTTAAGAATGCCAAATTTGTCAAAATCCCGTATTCACACAAAACCAAATCGTAATCGCACTCAAGGTCCGTAAAGAAAGCAAAGTTCGTCAAATAATCACAAATGAGCGTATCGTACGTAAGGCGCAAACAAAAGCAGGCAAACGACTGGCGCCAGAACACAATAGGCGCTCGGACTACACCCCCCGCCTCATCCCCTTGTCACAAAGAATAGCATTCCTCAGTTACAGTTATCCATTTCGCCAATGAGAGTGAGAGAGATAGCAATAATGCGGTCTCTTTCATATCCTCTCACTCGGGCAATTTTTTAGCAGGTAAGTACTGCGTTACATCCAACCGATCCTACAACCGATGTGATCCGCGAGAAAAATATTTAAATATGGGTTTCATGTAGTTAATTTTTGCTAAATTGTAATTAATCTGAACCTTAGAAATTATAAAAAGACCAGATATTTTTTTTTTTCATCTGATAGGAATTTGGTAAATTTTATGAAATTTTCACCTCGCTGTCTTTGATGGTCGATTTAAGCCAAAGTAGCCCTATTAAGTACTTCTTTTTTTAAATGATTATGAAAGCAGAGAGTCTAGAGAAGTTTTAACACATACTTAGAAACCATGAATTCGCCTGTTTAGATTTTTAATTTAAAGATGAATTTTTAAGTAATTATTCACTAACATTCAAATTTTGACTTTACACTACTGTTTTCTAAATTTCCACTAAAGTTACGAAGCTGATTATTTTAGACATAAAAGAAGCACTAAAGATGATTCAGTGGCAAAAAGAAAAACATTAAAATATGTTCTACTTTTTTTTATTTAAAATTTTTAAGTTCTTTGGATCAAAATTTTCAAAAAGTCAGCACTCCAATAACATTTAAGGGTATGTATCCATCAGAAGTAGAGATTCTGTAGCAAAAATATTAGGGCTAACAAACCTACTTTTTTTTCCATACAAACTAAATAAATTATTTTTTGGTATTAAGTGCCGACAACCCTACATAAGCGTACGAGGAATACTACGCTCACGTCATACAAACTAAATAAATTATTTTTTAGTATTAAGTGCCGACAGCCCTTTTTTTTTCTCTCGGGGGGAAATGCGTAACCGCACCGTACCCGCCGTTGGCTAGACGGCGAGCGTGTGTGGGGCTCTCCCGGCCTACCCACTAAAACCCCCCGGTGTTCTACTGCTGGACCGCCTGCCAACATGGCTGGACAACTGGAGGATGGCCGTCAACGTGGGTAAGACGGCCGCCATCCTGGTCGGGTCGCAGCGCCGCATGCCACCGCCGCTGACACTCCGCGGACAGGACGTAGCTTGGCAGACCACAGTTGCGTACCTCGGATGCCGCATCGACCGCCAACTGCGCATGGTGCCCCAGGTTGACCACGTTGTCAACCAGGCCAAGATGGCCCGTGGCATCCTGCGCCCGGTGCTGGCATCCCGACTACCACTGCGTACGAAACTGATGGTCTACAAGAGCTACGTTCGTACGCGGCTCACCTACGCCGCCCCAGCATGGTATGCGTTGTGCTCCCCGACCCAGCGTTCCAGACTGCAGGTGGTCCAGAACGTCTCTCTCCGTGTCGTGACGAACGCGGGCCGCTACGTCAGGAATGACGTCATTGCCCGGGACGTTCGGATGCCGACGGTGGAGGAGTTCGTCGCCCGTCTGGCGCGTCGAATGTTCATTTTATCATAGAAATAGACACGGATGTCATGTACATTGTTAAGTGATTTATAATATAGGCCATTGAATTATATGGTGGTGTATTTTAGTTGCTTGATATAAAGGGTATTTTATAATTCGTAATTTTATACTTGGCTGGCTACCATGTACTTTTGAATTACCGTATACATCGCACTGACATACTTTGTAATTAATATACGTCGGAATTGTTATACTTCGCTACTGTATAGTTTCGAACTGGCGTACATCGTACTCATAAACTTTAGAACTATCATACAATCGAACTAACATACATTCGAACTGCCGTACATCGAAGTCATATATTTTCGAACTGGCGTACGTCGAAATAGTATACTTTAGAACTAACATACATCGAAATTTCAAACTTCGAGATTCAGTAGTGGAGTCCTTTATTCCACCTCGTAAAATAAAAGTGTAACATGTGATAAATAATACACGAGCTTATAATTATATAGGCACTAAGCTTGAAACATTAAAATATTACATATAAAAATTTTGTTAACTTCATTTCGCTGTGTAAACTTTCAAAGTATCAAAATTTTAATGTCCTAAGCTCTGGCATTATATTTATTTTATATTAAAACATAATATAACAATTGATGGAAAAATTGTAAGTACAAAAATATATTGTCATATTCTTTTTCTTAACATTCTGTATAACACACTGTTGTGAAAATATACATATGTAGTTTATTATAAGCTATTCAAAATGGATTAATAAACTTTTAGGAAGAATCAGAACTTTGTTCTGGCTAATTTCCACAGGACAATGCCCAAAAATTATAATCATGGAGCTGTGCACATGTGCCCCACTCTATAATATGCATGCCCACTATGTTTATCAATTTTAACGCATACCTACGTTAATACAATGGTTTTTGCGATAAAACGATAGTAATTCGATTCTACACCGGAATATAAAGATATTAGACAAATAAGTAATTACCTGCTACTTTTATTTGATCAGTGGGGCAAATTCAGACATTCTCCTTTGTTCAGATGCTGTAAATAATTGTTCCCTTAACCACTTTACTTAACTATTTGATCAGAACAACTTATTTGAATAACAAATTGATAGAAAAACTTGACAAAAATATAATTGATTATTCTCTTTCATAACATTTGTATCACAGGCACTTGTAAATATATTATTTGTTATTAACAATTTTAAAATATGATATACTTTTTTGGAAGAACCAGAACTTTGTTCTGGCTAGTTTTCGTCCTGAATACGTAAATTGTTTAAAACACCAAATGTTCTTGTTGATCACACCACTGCTCTTATTTTTGATATGTATTTGACTAGTTCTTAATGTGTTCGTCACGAAACTAGTATCCTCCGCTTACGTCGATAGCAGCTCCTGTCATAAATGAACTCTTGTCCGAGCTCAAAAATGCTATAAGCTCAGCAACTTCTACAAACACAAAAAAAAACAAATGTTATTAAATTTGCCAAAAGGCTTATGGTGTCACGAGTCTTTAGGACCATTTCATATACTACCATAAATAACTCTTCTTTGTTCTAGTCATCATCATCACAACTCATATAAAACGTCCCCACCTAGGGGCTCGAGCCTACCCTAAGTTACGGTGTTTAGTCAACCACGCTTGACCCAGGGAGAATTATTCGACTTCACATACATCTTTGAATTTTTTCGCAGATGTATGCAGGTTACCTCACGATGTTTTCCTTCACCGTGTTATGTTGCATGGTACTGTATATATTGGTGTAAAGTGCTATGTCATGTTGCATAATACTGTACATGAATTCATGTAAACATGAAATATTCACCAGAGGGTGACTCTCTTTATGAGTCTTCCAGTCTTTTGAGTGCTGTATGCAAAATTTTATGTCAACATGTAATATTTACCAAAAGGTTAATTGTTCACTATACCTGACTATACAGAAAAGGTTCACTACACCTGCCTGAGCGAGTCATCTGCGGGGGTAGCTACATCGTCCCTGTTTCAGCTGCATAACAGCAGTGTTTGCATTGCCGTTTTCCAATTGGATGAGTAAGACATACGAGTACAGTGTAATTACCGGGAACTATGTCAATCTCATAAGTTGTCAATGTAATGTGATTCTTGTAAAGGTTGCATGTTTGCAAATGTTACTACGGACGACTTGAGTAATTTACCATCTTGATTGCATCGAAGCAAAATTACACCGCGTAGCAGTCTCAATGCGACCGAAGATGATCAGCGATAATGAGACCAGACTTCGATTCCCAAATTTAACAAACACAGATGATGAACTAGAGATAAGCTCACCTATGCAAGTTATTTCATTTAAACATATGTTTGTTTGCTTGTGTACAATAAAGGATTTGTATGAATATAAACTCGTGGGGAAAAAATTACATTTCTTTTTGTTACACCACACCATATAGTATCATTGTAGAACACCTTCATTACGACGTCGACCTCCCATCAGTTGAGGCCCACGTTCACGATCTATCCCAACGCTACTTCGCTAGCGCCACCGTCCACCCTAACTCCCTTGTTAGACAGGCGGCCGACTACACCCCCTTACGTAGTGTAGCGCCAAAAAATCATCGACCGAGGAACATCCTCCTCCATCCCCCGACCCGATCACACGAGCGAATGACCGTCTCCCTGTCACTTCCAACGCACTGTCGAACACTGCACACTCACGCACTAGTCCCACACACCTCACTCGTAGAACAAGAGTGTGAAGGCCCGGTCTACACAGTTTGCGATATACCAGGTACAGATATGTACCTGGTCGCTTGTCCCTACCTTCTTCCTTCACGGCGAACTCGTGCGTCCGAGCCTTAGAGGCGCGCTCGCGTTGCTGCCGCTCCCCGCACCGGCTATAACCGCCTGATGACTCTACTCAGAGAGCGTGTGCCTCTCTGAGCTAGAAATCCATCAGGTTAGATAAGCCCAAACGAGGCTTGTGGACCCACCAAAGTCGCCTTCTTATAAATAATTAAGGTGAAGCTGTAACAGGCATCTGCGGCTAACAGCATAGGTCCCTCAAAAAAAATGTCATTGTAGAACGAATTGATATTGTCATATTAATAAGAGGACAGGTCTCGATAAGATTCACTAACCATTTGGTTCGCCAATTCTTCCTAGCGGCACCATCTTCAGCATTCCTTGAATGACCTTCTCAGGTACCGTTTCAATTATTGGAGTGCGTATGAAGCCAGGTAAAACTGCATTTACTCTGAAATTTAAATGTTAAGTTTACAGGGATACCTATGTTTTGTTTATTTACTGATGGTCTTATTAATAACTGTATAATAATCCTTCAATAGCTATATCAGCTTCGGTAGCTGTTATGAATAAGACCGTAAAACTTTTACACTACAAATAAGTAGTACATACTCGTATGGCGGCCTTATCGATAAACATCCCTCTCTAACAGTAGAAGAACTTTATTATAATACTAGCTGTGCCCGCGAACTTCGTTTCGCCTTACGATAGATTTCCGTAGGATTTATGACGTATTAAAATAACTACTTACAAGATCTCGTTCAAACCAATTTTCGGTAGAAGTTTGCATGGTAATGTACATCATATATTTTTTTAGTTTTATCATTCTCTTATTTTAGAAGTTACAGGGGGGGACACACATTTTACCACTTTGGACGTGTCTCTCGCGCAGACTACGCAGTTTAGAAAAAAATGATATTAGAAACCTCAATATGATTTTTGAAGACCTATCCATAGATATATCCTATCCCACACGTATGGGTTTGATGAAAAAAAAAATTTGAGTTTTAGTTCTATGAACCCCCAAAATTTATTTCTATTTTTGTGTGAAAATCTTAATGCGGTTCACAGAATACATCTACTTACCAAGTTTTAACAGTGTAGTGCTTATAGTTTCGGAAAAAAGTGGCTGTGACATACGGACGGACAGACAGACATGACGAATCTATAAGGGTTCCGTTTTTTGCCATTTGGCTACGGAACCCTAAAAATATTGTAGATATTATAATGTACAGTAAGTGCCGTGTCAAGGTGTTGATGTTGGGACCGATGTTGTCACTCGTAATAAGGACGGTTTTCGTAGTGCAAATATAAAGCTTGACGTGGCACCTACTGTACTAAAACAACATATAATAGAAATAACACACACCCTGAGAGCAGCCTATTACAAATATGGAAATGAATCTATTTCTGCCATATTCTATTTTTACACTTCAGTTTTAATTAACAGAGATATTTTAAAAACGTATTCTCCTCATTGCAAACTATGAGTGGGTACCTTTACGTATTGGTTATGAGACTTGGTTATGAGTGGGCGCAAGAGCCACGGACAGTCAACGCACCGCGTGATGCGGCAGAGCGTGACGTGTGAATGACTTAAACAGCTGATAGCGATAACGCACGCCGCGAAACTCTGCCTTCTGCCAAAATTGGTGACTATGATTAAATTAATTTCAATTGTTTTTTAAAATTACTATTTCTCTCATTGAAATCGATTCAGAAGCCATTTCGAAACTAATTTCAATACTCTACGGTTTCTACAGTTTACTTACCTTATATTAAACTTCCCTAATTCTTTTGCAGCAGATTGAGTCATAGCAACCACGCCAGCTTTACTTCCAGCATAATTTGTTTGACCTTGGAAAAATAAATAGTAGCTACAATTTAAAAAAAATTGGAAATTATATGCAGTACTGTGATGACAGAGCAGGGTTTTTACCTTTATGGCATATTTCATTTTTTCACATCGTTTCACATAACATTTATACAGAATAAATCTTTAGGCATACTTTATTTCCCCATACTTTTAAAATAATAATGATTGAGCATGTTTTTATAAAATTTATACAAGAAAACTTTATGCCATCACTGTTATGCCACACTACATTATGATTAAAAAGATTTTGTGGAAGAAAGATTTTGAGGAGGTGTTACCCCCACGTAGATGATCTGGTAAAGATCGCAGAAAGCCTTTGGATACAACCAACACAGGACCAAATGTTTTCGATCCTTAGAAGAGATCTATGTTTAAAAGGGGGCATAAAGTGTTTCAAATTGATAAAACACAGCATGTAACAAAAATCCTGTGAACCCTAAAGAAGAGTATCTAAATGTTTACGAAATAAGAAGTTACAATTAAAATACCTAATAATAATCATGAGTAATAATAATAAGCCATTATTCAGACATTCAACATATTAACCATTCAATAATTTCAGTTAATCACAGTATTAAATATTAAGTTTCTAATCATAACATTAATTAGAAATAATTTAAAAAAAAAACCTTTAATGTCAACTTTTTTTCTCTTCCAGCAAAGGCCTGCTCCAAACTTTTCCATTCTATCCTATATGCCTTGTCTTTTTGCACTGTCCTCCTCTAGCATCAGTATTTATTTACAAATAATCTATTATCAACATATTCAAGGACATTGGTGTTACTTTTTAAATATAAATGATTGAATATTTATTGTTTTTTTTTACTGAAGACTTTAAAAAATGAGATACATCAAAACCATTGCATACTTATCGATTCTGAACATACTCCTAAAAGGGTTTGCAGGGTTTTTGTTACATTTTGTATAGTATTTGTTTTTATATGAAAAAATGGAAAGTGGGTTTGTCGATTGTCGCACTTCCATTGTTCTGTTCTGTGTGTTCTGCATTTTTTTCTTTCACTACATAACTCAAAAGGAGAGGAAACTGCTTTACATTTTTTTCAAAAAAAAAAACACTGAAACAAGAAAAGTATAATCAACTAGCTTTCTACTTGCGACTTCGCCCACATTATTTTTGATTCGATGAAAATTGATTGATATTTTGATTTGATGAAAAATTCCCGTGGGATTTTTTTTCCCATAGGAAAATTACCCTATGTCCTTTCCCTGGTCTTGAACTATCCCTATACCAACTTTCATCAAACTCAGTTTAGTCGTTTCAAAGCCTATTCAATACAAACAAACAATCAAATCTTTCCCCTTTATAATATTAGTATAGATGTACAAATACATACCCATATTTCCATATTTTCCGACAATGCTAGAAATATTTACAATGGATCCAAACGTGGAAGCCTCTGTCATAGCTTTGGCAAATGCCTGCATTATTAAAAATGTGCCCTGAAAATAAAATAATGACATTGAGTAAGTATTAAGTGACAAACAAGTGTGCAATATTTTGTATGAAATGCAGGTAGGTATATTCTCATAATTATATGACAATGATCCAAACATTATATTCTCATAATAATTATATGACAATGTAAAAGTTTTGCACATAAAGATAATGGTGGCAATTCTGTTGGCACTAATTGGATAAGACTAAACTAAATTTAGTTTTAGGGCTGTCAAATCGAGTTTTTTGTTCGAAAATGAGTGAAAACACAATTTGACAGCACTAAATCAAAATTTAGCAGAATTGCCACCATTGCACACCTGATGGTGAATGGTTACAAATCAATAACCAATAGGACATGTGGTTCTTGTAAAATTAGTCCTCTCATTTATATGAATTTGCTCCTGCCAGTAAGCAGACACCATAATAATGTAACAAATGTTGCTTATTTACCTTTAAATTTACATTAAGCACAGAATTGTAGTCTTCCTCTGACATTTTCAGCAACCAATTGTCTCTGGTGATTCCTGCAGAGTTTATGACAATAGTCGGAGGTGCCTTGTACTGGGTGAGAACTGTTTCAAGAAGTTTCTGGACAGACTTTAAGTCAGACACGTCAACTTCTGCAGCACTATGATCTCCTACTGCTGGAATTTAAGAATCCACATTTAAAACACAAGATACCTACTTATGTATGCCATAGAAGTAAATCAAAGTTCTCAAGCTATTAAAGGGTAAGAATTTCAATTCAATTTTGAAAATACATACCATTATGTCCAGACGCAAGTGCAATATGTGATTTGATAGTTTGTACAGCGGAATCATAATTCCTATCGGCGGCAATAACTGTAGCACCTTCCCGGGATAAAACTTGGCACGCTGCTCTACCTATGCCAGATCCAGCGCCTGTAAATTAAGTAAACAGAAAATTTTTTTTTGAGCAATATTTCCCAATCCCAACCTCTAAATTATATTCCGTAGAAAATAGAAAACATTATTACCGGTAACTAATGCTAGTCTGCCAGCAACCATACCCGCAACCATTTTCGATTGAATATTTAATAACTAATTTATAATATTTTTTCTAAAGATATGCATGTAATAAAAATCTCCTCGTCCAAAGTTTGAAGTTTGACATGGTTTGACATTTGATTCTACTTCCGGTGTGGTCCGCATCATGAGAATAATTTTGATTAAAGAGGCGCGTTCAGAGCCTCTGGGTGTAGTTGTCCGATTGTTTTTTAACTCGCTCAAAGGCGTTGAACGCGTTGCAGCAACCAAATCTTTTATCTCCCTCTTTCACATAATGAATTTTTATTTCTCTCTCTTTCTATCAGATGACATTTTAGATTATGACCGCTAATATCATCCAATCACGTAAGAGTATTTCAGTAATAAACGTCAGAGCGTTTTACAACCATCAAATTCGATGGTTGTTCGGTTGTAACTCGCGCCGACACTCTAATCTAAGGTCTTGAACGGGCCGGTTGTTTCACCCGGTTGTCACGCTCGAAGGCATTGAACGGGGTTAGAGCGAAAAGTTGTACTTCGCGCGAAGGCTCTGAACGCGCTCTAGCGTTCACAACGCTCACGCCCGGTCCGCATTCGTTAGCCCGCTTAAATCGACAAATGACAGTTTGTGACAGATTATCATGCGGACCGACTTTTAGCGCGCCAACGAAACTGCTAGCTAACCTCAAATTTCAGATTTCCAAAAAAAAACTGCGAATTTATTACATCAGTACATAAATTGTTTCAGGCAGTAGAATATTATTACTCTACTTTCTCAGTAGATACTCTGTTTTTAGTGAATGTTGTATATCTATCGGTTTTATTATTCAAAAATTTTTTTTTCTTGATCTAGGTACTCTTATGGGCCATGGGGGGCATCACAAATTATCTAACGAACTCTGTTTACACACAACAACACATAATGCTTAGGTACATACCGTTGTGGAGTAAGAGAAAGCTCCACTACTATTTTACTATTTTCCTCATTCCTCACAGTTAGCGGAACCAGTTCAACCAAATCCATTTTTCTTAACTTTTTATAAATAATTTATTGTCTCAAAAGTTCAAAATACTTTTGCATTGGCGGTTTAATTTGACACTTTTGACAGTTCGCTCACAACGATAACGCTCTGGGGCATGGTCGATGTTAGCGCAAAATGGCTTCAATGACGTCATATATGACGTCATGACAGATGTCGTGAACGCGCTAACGTTCATGCAGACCGGCTGTTATCGCCATAATATCGATATCATCGTCATGCGAACTGCAACCTTCATTTGGCTCGAAAATTGAACTTCAAAATCTGGAAAAAAATAGTATTGCCAATCCCTCCAAAGTTTTTCCCCCAAGATAATTTTAATATCCCCAAAGTTATGATTTTTTTAAATAATCTTATATAGTTTAATAAATTATACATTAAATAATGTTTAGATATTATATTTTGCCTTGTCAGTAATCAGTATAAAGTGTTTTAGGGTTATATCATTGAATTACTACCAAACGTAGATAACGCATGAACGATCGAAAAGTAGGCCGGTGAAGAACTGCTCAATCGCGACTCGTGCAGTTCCTTTCCATAGTGAGTGATTAGCTGTCGGCACGTAAACATGCCGAAGTGTGCATTAAAAAGTTGTGGTAACAATAGCCAGAAACGGCAGAAAAAAGACGGGATTTCATATTTTGCGTGAGTAAACTCATTACACATCTTATCATGTATTCAAATATTCGATTTATACGTAAAAACCAGTCATAAACAATTATTATAATCATAAACATGTCGCATCGCGTCAGTGTCAGTACATCACAATCGTCTCGCTCGCACGGGCGTCGTATCACGATGTGTTATCTCATCCATGCGTTGGAGCGACAACGCGATAAGCAATTTCAAGCATTATGTTTGAGATTATAAAGTTGATATTTTCTTGTAGCAATTACTAAAGCGTCGTTTGATCTGTGGCCAGGTATGAAATGATGTAACTTCCCACGGTTGTACTTGAAATAGTTGCCGTAATAATGCAGAATAAGGTTGAATTCGATAAATACGATACTTTCTTTGGTAATTTTCATTCGGGCGTGTATATTCAAGTATATATCAGCGAGTAGGTACCAATGTATAGTCGATTAGGTGACAGATTTCAAGCGCGTTTTTGTATAAAGCGCTCTATCTACGTTTGGTAGTAAATCAATGGGTTATATAATAAAACTCCGAGACCGTGTCTTACGTGCTGCTCACGAAGGTCATCCGGACATCGTAACTATGAAGGTAAGATTAAGAACGAAGGTTTTGTGGCTTAGATGCCGAAACCTTTTTTAAGTCGTGCAAAGGATGTAAACTGGTTTCTGCACCAGAGCCACCACATCTGTTAAAGCGAAGAGAGTTACCTGAAGAGCCTTGGGTTGATATCGCAGTTGACTTAATGGGACCCTTACCAAACAAAGATTACTTATTGGCTACGGTTGATTATTTCAGCAAATATAAAGAAATCAAAGTGTCCCGGCGTATAACGAGAACTTGTAGCCTTGCTGAAGGAAATTTTTAGTCGGTTAGGCTTTCCTTCAACAATAGCCGCTGACGACGACAAACAATTCGTAAGTGAGGAGTTCACATTCTTCTGCCAAGAGAGGAATATCACCTTAAACAATTCCATACCGTATTGGCCACAACTAAATGGTGAGGTAGAAAGGCAAAATAGAGACATTTATAAATGCCAAAAAATTTGTCAAACCGAAAAGGGGAACTAGAAAAAAAATTGCAAGATTACTTGATAATGTACAATAGTACTTCGCATTCGGTGACAGGAAATTCCCATCGGAGTTTTTCTTTCATTTCTTTAATAAAGAAATGAAAGAAAGGAAAGTATACCCTGATAGGAAGAAGAAAGCTAAAGAATGCGAGTTAAAACCAGGATACAAGGTTTATGTGAAAAATATAACCAAAGATAATAAACTGAGTTTGAATTATGACTGCACACCTCACACAGTGACTAAAAGTATAGGAAGAGATATTCAAGTTCAAAACGAAGAAACTGGACAAACATATAGAAGGAACGTAGTGCATTAAAAAAGGTACAAGGACAATGTGAAGTAATAAACCAGAATGAGAATAAAGAAACGGAAGCAAATATGGAGAATATGGATAAATAAAAAAATAATTTAAAGTGAATGATCAAAAAGGTATTCAATGTAGAAGCATAATTAAAGTTGAAATTAAAGTAGATGAATCGTGTAATTATTTAAAATTAAAATAAGGAAGGGATGTAGTGTATAGAGATTTGTCTCGAGCGAACACGACACAGCTCGGTCGGTAACGGCGGCATTCGGCGTCCGGCAGTGGAGCGGAGATGTGGTGTTGTGTGCGTTGGCGAGCCAAATTATCGAGTATATGTGTACAATACAAAAGCTATACAATTATAAACTATATTCACTTGCAATAGTTGCAATAAAGCAGTCGCCTCGCACTAGTTGGTATAGATTTCTTGGGCAACCTCACAAACTATAATAATATAGAGATACTACGTATGGCAACCTCGCCCTAACAAAGTGAGTATCTACATGCTTATAGCATCTTCAATAAGTCTGTGGCAAAGAGTAATATCACAGATGGCATTATAGCACAGGAAGTCTGTGGTATCTACTATCTCTATTAAGTCTGTGGTATCTACCATGACCCCGTTCCGTTTCGAGATTACACTACTCACAGTGGGGCTAGCACGCGGGAGAATCGAAAATCGAATCGAAATCCGAATCGAGAGTTTGTATGGCATTTTTATTAGCGTCACGACGGTGAGTAGCAGAACTAATAAAATTGCCATACAAACTCCTCGATTCGGATTTCGATTCGATTTTCGATTCTCCTGCGTGCTAGCCCCACTGCTCACAGTACTCAGACTGCTCACGCCCGGCGCCCGGACCGAATCAATAGACGCGATAATGATGTCAATGGCATGCTATCGTTTCGGATCGACCGTGAACGCGCTTATGTCAATAATATTAAAACAAACATAACCTCAAAAAAAAATCAATTGTATTCTGTGATATCCAAGCTTTAACAGTTTTTCTTTGCCTTGTACCTTTTACCATTTTCTGCTCTTTTAGCGTCTTCAGGAGACAGTTTGATATAAACTACTTTGTTTTCTTCTTTTATTGTCGTCATTTTTTCCTTATATTTAATTCAATTTTTAGGATATTTGGCTTATTTTTGCCTTCAATTCTAATGCAGAGTAATTTTCAACCATCGAACTAGCGAACCAAAACAAAATGCCAACTTGATAATGACATTTGACTCACGGTGCTGACGAATTCGGCCTGAGCACTGTAAACGTTGTTTGTGACGCAATCAATGACGTCATCACATCCAACGTGAACGCTGTTGTCGCGAAACGGGCTGATGCTCACTATAATCGCGAAACGGAACGCGACGCATATCACTTTTTTTCCAGAGTTGCCAACTTGGGAGTTTTCCCCCCTAAGCTTAGGGGGGAGAAACATTGAAAGGGGAATTTTTAGGAGCAAGATTATTTTAGAGGATTTTTAGCCCTTGGGTAATTGTGTTCTGTGATTCTTAGGGGCCTAGATTTATTAACATCACATAGATTCGAACGGTTAAAATATACTTGCAATTTTCAAAATGATGTCCAACTTTTAATCTAAAAAAGACACATCCGAAGTAAAGACCAGTTGAAATTCTATTTTGCAAAATTTTATCGAATATGGTAATAAAATGACGTAAAATCGGAATGGAAACAATAACAAAACAAACAGTGGATACACACTACTTAGTTCTTCTGCCGAATTCTATTCAGAAGTTTATTATAATTCTGATGCTGCCAACTGCCAACGTTTTGAAAATATTGCAAAGATTGTTATAGCGTTATTAAAGCTGCTCATTTCCAATGCCGCTGTGTAGCGTGCCTTCTCCATAATTATGCTATTTTAAAAAATACATTGAGAAATAAACTTTCCTTGGACATCTTGCAAAGCATCATTATGGTAAGAATTATATATTTATATACGTAATTTATATACATAAAAGAGAATTCGGTTCGTAAATAAATTTTAAACCTTCAGGGAACATGTAAAAACCTTCAGCTACAGGATGTATGATCACAAAATGCGCCTAGCACTAGCTCTTCTGAGGTTATTGATGACGACGACAATGCCATTTTAGAAATATTTAATAATAAATATTGCCCAATTATTGAAAATTCCACCAAATTGGGTCAAATCCACTTAACAATCTTGTTAGAGCCGCTGAAGAGCAACTTTTTAGAGATTGCTTTATTTGACATATAAGACGTTCAAAAGCAGTTTTCAAGCTGTCAAATGGGCGGTCATGGCACGAAAGCTCATACATAAAAAAAGGTGAACGGTTTCGTGACGTCATTTTAAGCAGACCTGCAAACGCGCTGCTTTAAGCCGGTCATGGTACGGAAATAGACAGCAATACTGTTTAAGTCCTGCGATAAGAGCTCATGGTAAGGCCCCAGTACGGCAAAACGCCAAATTCTTAAGTAAGGACCTAATTATATAAAAATGAATCGCTGTGTGTTAGTCTCGCTAAAGGCTGGACCAAACCGACGCGACGTGTTCACATTGCTGAGGCGCGTTCAGAGCCTTCGCGAGAAGTACAACTTTTCGCTCTAACCCCGTTCAATGCCTTCGAGCGTGACAACCGGGTGAAACAACCGGCCCGTTCAAGACCTTAGAGTGTCAGCGCGAGTTACAACCGAACAACCATCGAATTTGATGGTTGTAAATGGCTCTGACGTTTATTACTGAAATACTCTTACGTGATTGGATGATATTGGCGGCCATATTCTATAATGTCATCTACTAGAAAGAGAGAGAAATAAAAAATCTCAGAACAATCACTACAGCATAGAAGGAAGATTAAAACAAGAATTAATTGTGTGCTATTTGTCTCTTTCTAACATACGGCACACAACTGTGTAAATGTAAGAGATGAGTAATATTTGTCTTTTGGCATATCACAAGGTGGTCACTAGATGAATTGATTGAACCCGTCGAGACCCAGGCGTACTCATATGATGACACGGAAAATGTGCGCCAAGGCCCACGACATCATATGATGACGGAATTTCTCGGCCGACTTTTTACGTTATTGTGTCACAAGTAAAGCTTTATTTGGCCTGCTGTTTTTTTTGGCATATAGACTACTAAATGCTCTTTGAAATGGTACCAAATACTCGTTAACCATAACTTTAACTTTTTGAAAATAAAAAGTTTAGAAACGTCAAAGCGTTCACTCATTTTGTGTCACTGGGTTACAACGTTAGTGAACGTCAGTTAGGAATAAATTGGTTGAAATCGCTGTTTTTTTATCGTAAAAGGTATGTAAAGTGATATTATTTCTTTTGTTTACAGTATTTCCAGTAATAATTAGCATAAACAATTGTATTTCATTGTATATTTAGTTTATAAATCCGCGGTAAATTGCTCCGCGGTAGAACAAGACGCCAATTTATTTTCAACATATAATTTAAGTAAAACAACACAATAAAACTATAAATAACCATACATATTATTATAGCCCTATGTTTAAAGATTTTTTTGATATACAATAGTTTTGGAAATATTTTTAATGAAAAAAAAAAATGACGTAATGAATTGCGTAACCCTTCAAAGCGCGCGCACTTAGAATTAAAAAATTGCATAAAATAAATTATAGTGTCTACAATAAAATAAAAAATACGTATGGATAGCTAATTTAATAAGGAATGAACTTATAATAGTTAATTAGATAAGGATTCATAATTAAATTAATAAAGGGCGAAAATGTTCGGTAGGTTGCGCAAGACCCAAAGAAAACTTTTTTTTTTTTCAAAAATTTTTTTTAAACATACAACACTATAAAACAATAAATAACCATATATATTGTTATAGTTGTAATCTTCAAGATTATTTTGATATACAATAGTTTTGGGAAATATTATTAATGAAAAAAGAAAAAAATAAAAAATTCCTTCTGTGACGTAATGCATTACGCAATCCGGGCGCGCGCGCAACCTCACAATTAAAAAATTGCAAAAAAATAAATTATTGTGCCTACAATAAAATAAAAACTACGTATGGATAGCTTATTTAATAAGGAATAAACATATAACAGTTAATTAGATAAGGATTCATAATTAAATGAATTACGAGCATTTTATTATTTCTATTTTTTGAACGTAACAATGGCCGCTTTGATCTCCGATAACTAATAAAATAAGTATCGGAATGCTTTCAAACATAGATAAGTTTTTAGTTTGTTTCAATAGCTTCTCAGAAATGTAGCTGTGATACCCTTAATCCTAAAAATTTGATTTCAAAAACAAAAACAAAAGCCGTAGGTGCCGAGCGCGGCAATACCTAACGGCGCGGCTGCGAGTCGCGGGCGTCCGTACAGACCGCCTGATTAGTCCAGTAGTGGAAGAAGTTTCAGTTATGAAATTCTTAAAGTTTCCAAATTTTTGATATTTTATGTAAAACACATTTAAGAGTTATTTTGCAAAAAGTTAGAAAATTTTAATGGCTGCTTTAGGTAAAATTTAGGTATTTATATAATTCGTAAAAAAATCTGTGATTATAAAATTTAAGTGGAAGAAATATACAGGATCTAGTATGAAATAATGATATCATAATACTATTAAGTTTTTAGAAATTTTATGTACCTGCTTCATACCGAAACTAAAAAATGCTTATAAATTTGTCAATATAAAATTTAAGTTTCTGATATTGGGAAAATAGTAATAAAACTTACTACCGAATTTCCTTATGAAAGATTAGAAATCTAGAATTTAAGCTTTCTTAGTAATTCACTTTTTTTGTCATATTTGGTCTAATATTGTATTTAAGTTTTTAAAGATAATACCACTTCATCACAATAATGCTATTTATAACTACGCAAAAAATTAGAAGTGTAACATCTTTGCAAAATAAATTATAACAGATATTAAGTTATAAGAATAAAGTGACCTACAAGCGAGCGCGGCACCGCGCGCAGGCACAAATAGCGCACACACCGCTCCGCGCAACAAAAACTATCGGATGTCCGCGTAAGCTACGTTTTAGCGTGCACAAATGCATAGGCTAGCCTCACACTGCATTATCGGAGACGCATTTTTGAAATAATAAAATTCAAATTCGAAATCGTAATATTGGAATACAAATTCACTATTTTTGAATATTCAATACGTGCATTCTGTATCGAGTGGGTTACTACTCACTCGTCACAGAATACACGGAAGGGAAACTTCGAAACTACGAGTACTTAACCGATTTTGAAGAAATTTGGCTGACTGCATGTAAATAATTTGGTCCAACCTCTTATAGAAGAATAATTTTTATCTTGATTATTGACGTCAATTTTTATTATTATTATTGCGTTAAACCTTATTATGGCGAAACGTGGTTCGCGGGAATTTGTTTTTAATGACAACACTGAATGCGAGTGATTTAAAAATATTTTAAATTGGCAACAGTAGAAAATAATTCGCATATTCGTGTTTGAATTCCAGGTTCACTTCTGTGAATCATTATTCAAAAATGCGTCTCCAGAATTGGAAGCTTGATAGTAACTGTAACAAATAACATCGTCTAATGAAATCAATAATATTGATATCATTTAGATAAAAATTTACATCTGCATTTTAAATACAATTAACTCGGGTCTATTTCGCGGTAAACAATAACTATATTGACTTACTGTTTCCCGACGTTTCGGCCGAATTACATCAGGCCGTGGTCACGGGATGACTGCCGAGGCTCAGCGACGTCTTCGCAAAGCGCGGGTTTCACGACTACCCTCCGCTTGATCTTCAGAATTTTCATTTTTATTTTTATCAGTATCGTCGGTACCTCGACATACCACACACACGACATCTACACACTGACGTTTTTTATAAGTGCCGCACTGCCTAAATTTGCTAATAACAGGGTTCCAGGTAGTTGATAAACGGTATCCATCTTCCCGGTTGAAGTTTTTATGTTTTTTTAATTTCAACCGCTTCTCGTGCTATTCTGGAATAATAGTGACGATCGGTGGAGAGGACCTGAGGTTTGTGCAGTTCTATCCAGTGGTTGGTTCCTGAATCCAGCAAATGTTCAGCAATGGCAGACTTACCCTTTTGCAGGTTTTTGACAGCTGCGATATGTTCCTTGACCCTTTCAGCTATTGTCCTTTTGGTCTGCCCGATGTAGGAACTACCACAACTGCAATCAACCTTGTATACGCCAGGGGTTTGCAAGGGAACGATGTCTTTTGGGTGTCCGCAATAGTTGGGATACTTTGGAGAACGGACTATATACAGTCTTAACGGAGTAATGCTTTAGTACTGTTCCAAGAAATAGACCCGAGTTAATTGTATTTAAAATGTGTACATCTGCATTGTTCCAGTTTTTTGAAAACAGAATACACCCCAGAACTAGCAGATATAATTATTATTTTCATTACTATTAATTTCAACCATACACAAATTGAAAGCATAAGATGTTACGACAAGGAACACAAAACACAATTTTTAGGGCGCTTGCGCACTCATACGTATTCGGTTCGTATTCGATTCGTGTTCGGTTTTGATCCGGTTTGGCCGGTCCTAGTGATTGTATGGACGCTTGAACACTCATACGTATTCGGTTCGTGTTCGATCCGTAAGTTCTCACTTCGAGTAATCGTTTTTAGGGTTCCGTAGCCAAATGACAAAAAACGGAACCCTTATAGATTCGTCATGTCTGTCTGTCTGTGTCCGTCCGTATGTTACAGCCACTTTTCTCCGAAACTATAAGAACTACATTGGTGAAACTTGGTAAGTAGATGTATTCTGTGAACCGCGTTAAGATTTTCACACAAAAATAGAAAAAAGCAATAAATTTTGGGGGCTCCCCATACATAGAACTGAAACTCAAATTTTTTTTCATCAAACCCATACGTGTGGGATATCTATGGATAGGTCTTCAAAAATCATATTGAGGATTCTAATATAATTTTTTTCTAAACTGAATAGTATGCGCGAGAGACACGTCCAAAGTGGTAAAATGTGTGCCCCCCCCCCCCCCCTGTAACTGTTAAAATAAGAGAATGATAATACTAAAAAAAATATATGATGTACATTACCATGCAAACTTCCACCGAAAATTGGTTTGAACAAGATCTAGTAAGTAGTTTTTTTAATACGTCATAAATCCTACGGAACCCTTCATGGGCGAGTCCGACTCGCGCTTAGCCGGTTTTTTAAATAGAAAATGGCAATTTATAGTGGAAAGCATATGTTAGAAGTGGAATGTTAAAACACCTACAGTTTATTCAAATATCAATTAATTAAGCTGGAACTTTTGCTCGTAATTCCATTCCCATATTATAACAATCTTTCCTTAGTACTAGTTCTGTACCCTTTCCCCTATTGAATACGCTGTCTCATTCTATCGGCCCAAGGTGGCCTGGAAGAGATTGCTTTTTAGCAATAAGACCTATTTGTACTGGTCTGTTTTTTTGTAAAATATTCCATACTGTTTTTGTTCCTTTTCCATTCATTTTTTTGTGCCATCAGAATTTAAATATTCGATTTTAAAAGAAACTACTATTAATTTCTGGAGGTAGGTATTAAATTGTGGTTTAATCTGTTACATCAAATAGTTAGTAACTTTAATGTTAGAGCATGATTCCGCCATTTTGATAATGAAAGCCGGATTTTGTCTAAGCTAAGCAGGTACCTACCAAAATTATAATGTTTGGTATCAAATAGTACCAAATGAGTACTAAATTGCAGTGAGTTTATAAAAACAGGAACTACAGGAAGTGATCCCGCCTTCTTGACGTTTATCGCACAACCGTCTCAAACACGAATCGAATACGAATAAGTACGCAAACGTTAGGACGTAAATTTCCCGTTCGGTTTTTTCACGTATCGAACACGAACCGAATACGTATAAGTGCGCAAGCGCCCTTACTATGGGACTAATCTTGAAATCGTCAAAAATATCAGCTGTTCCATACAAATGTTCGACATCCACTGAACCTAGATGTACTATTTGACAGTTTCTGAATTTCTTTTTTAAGAACTTTCATCTTTTCGTCGCGAATCGCAATGTTTTCATCTGAATTAGTAATAATGTTACAGTATCTGTCTATCTGCATTCCGAGGGAGGACTTGGGGCGGCCGAAGAGCGTCCCCCAGCGAGCCACTGCGACCTGTACAGATTTTTTTTAAAGACTTATGGTCTCTTAATAGGCTCACAGCGGTAAAGTAATCAATAACCCTTTTTGGAGACAGAGCCTTCGTATTGAAGGGTGGCAAACTAGGTCCACCCAGAGCTGCCAGCGCAGCGAACTCAACGCTGCGCTGGGAGGCGGAGACCTCTCCTTCTGCAAAATGACGTCCTCGCAGGAGGCGACATCCCCCCCATTTCGCCTCGCCGCGGAGCATGGCCACCACCATGTTCGGTAGCGAGGCGGAATGGGGGCTGTGAGGATGTCATCTCGCAGAAGGAGGCCGCGGAGAGGAAGCGGGAGGATGATCCTCAAGCCGCTCCGCCGATCCGCTTATTTATATGAATATTTGTAAATAAATAAAAAAAGCATGGTACTCACAAAGTATTTGAATTGGTGGCTCATCATCCTCGCCTCAGAATCTACAATTAGTCAAGCCCATTCTGTGCAGATGTTTGTTGAGTTTACCAGTTAAGGTTCTAGTGAGTGCCCTTAGTTGGCTTCTGCTTAGTTGGAGGTTTTGCATTGCAATCCTATATAGGCACTGACCCCACTGGAGACAGGCCTGTGTTTGTACCCACTTCCTGAGGACCCTGTTTTTGATCCCCCTCGAAACGCCACAAGCTGGTTTTAGTCGGATGAGAGCATTCTCAGAGCCAGCCCTCGTTAGTTCGTCGACAATTTCATTGCCTCGGATATTGGAGTGACCTGGAACGCAATCGTTACACGAGGTCCTGGTCCTGAATTCATTCTAGGCCTTTGTGCACTTCAAGTTGATTTTGGACTTGAATTCTACATCATCAAGTGCCTTTAAAGCAGCCTGGCTCTCCAACAGAATGAGAATGTTTTTACTCTCACTCGAACTGTTCGCGTGAAAACAGTCGATGATGGCGTAAATTTCTGCTTGAAATATGGTGGCATGTGCGCCCAAGCTCATAGTTCTCCTGTATTTCGCAATAACTCCGAAAACACCTGCACCTATTCTGCCTTCTCTTCTGGAGCCGTCAGTGTACCATATCTAGTTAGTTTTCCTAAAGGGATCAGGGATTTCCTTATCTAATTCATCTCTGTTAGGAATCTAAACTTTGTAGTTCTTCTTGAACTTCAAAGCTTCAAGTATACTAAAGTTCTAAAGTATACCAAAGAACTCTGAAATCAGAACAGCTCTTAGTAAATGAAGAATGTTAAAGCTCCTGGCGAGGACGAAGTGGCCATCGAAGTGGTTAAGGAAGAAGGAAGGAAGGAAAAAATGAGATAGATTTCACCAGTATATTGCTGAACAAGTGTCTAGAAGAGTACCCGGTACCCTCAAGTCAGGAAAGTGCACTTATCCTAGGAGACTTGCACTGCATTTGTTATAAATGAACGTTTCATCTGGCTTAATTAAAACCTAATATGGGGAAGAAACGCGTGGTTAGGGATCTTGTGAATACTTCATCATTATCATTTAAGCTAAGAGACGCTCTCTGTTGGACATAAGATTGCCTTCCCGAAGATCTCCAAATCGAATCGGGCCTGCGTTTCTCGTATCCAGCGGTTTCTCGCAAACTTCACCAGATGTTCAGTCCCACCTTGTGAAGTGCCCACCAACGCTGAGTCTCCTGGCATGCGGCCGCCACTAGAGGACCTTTCCACCCCAACGGCCAAGGACCACTGCTACTTAAGGCATTAGGCTTTCATTTTCCTGCGGTTCCCATCATTCTGTTTTGACAAAGTAAAGAAAACCCGAGCACAGCTCACTCCATTCCTCTTTGAGTGACCATAAGCCTTCTTTTGAGATCCTTTGTAAGAGACCACGTCTCAGAGGGCCTATTACCGATCTCATGGTTTTGCAAATGATATCATATGATATCATAGTGCAAAACGAAAAATACGATTTCCGGTCAGATTTTTGATCATTTGTTCATTATTTAATGATGACATCATTGTAATTATGCCATAGTGATGATATCATTGGAGATCAGTAATACAAAATGCAGCATTTCATGACTTCTTTTTCACAAATTTATACCATGTCATACGATGAAAGATCCATAATTGGCCTGCTGGTCCGTACATCATCACTGGCAGGTGGCAACACGCAAGTATTGAAGAGAACAATCTAGGTAGATTGTTCGAAAATATGCTGCGTAGCTGTAGCTTTTCGAACGCTGCCCAGCCAAATTGGATTCATCGATTAATCTCTTTCTGGAAGTTTAACTTACCGAGCTGGACTATTGCTCCAGGATATTCGTCAACAACTTTCACAGTAGAACATCCAATAATTACAGGAGTGGGAACTACGAGTACGTGGGAATTCGACATGATTCTAGTCTTGTCCAAGTTAATTTTAAGATCGACTTTTTTGGTAACTCTACAGAGGTCTTCAGGAATTGTGCCTAGATCTTCCATGGTCTCAGTTATAACTACAATACCATCAGCGAAACGAAGGTGAGTCATATAGAAGCCGAGCCCTCTCTAGTACCTACAAAAGCTGAAATACATCTTCTAACGCAGCTGTGTGAACAGTTTCGGCGATATTACGTCGCCATGTCTCAAAACTCGCTGAAGTCGTAGTGGTGTCCAGTTTTGGTCCTAAGGTGGACTGATATAGTACTCTAAGCAATCTAAACGATTTTGCAACTTGAGTTGGAAGCGCTCGCTTGTGAATACCTGTGGGCCTTTACATCATAGAATGGAGAAAGATATAGGGCCTTATTCGAGATATAAATATTGATGAATTGAACTGGCCTCTCCCTCTTAAGCTAATTGACTTTGGAGCACCACTCTTTCCGCCCGGGTGGTTAGGGCATAATACATAGGCTGTTCCGATAGTTTTTAGTTAAATGAAAATTAGCAAGGATATGACTAAAACATATTTATATTTTTTCCAAATATGGGGAATATTTCCATCCATCCAACCCCTATACACTTATGCATTCGCCTAAACCAGCTTTCAAAACATTTGAAAAATGCATCTTGCGGAAGATCGAAAAATAGCCGTCGAAATTCTTCAACGGCTTCGTCTGCTGTTTTGAATCTTCGTTAACGAAGCATTTTTTTCACCGTGGGAAATAAAAAAAAATCGCACGGAGCTAGGTCGGGACTGTAGGGAGGATGTGGTAATATTTGTACCCCTGAAGTTGTCAAATAATCCACAGTTCTGGCTGCTGTGTGAGCGGGCGCATTATCCTGGTGAAAAAGAATGCCACGGACGCCGGTACTTGGGCGCTCATTAGTCAACTCCTCGAAAGCTTGTGGCAGACAAACTTTGCAATACCATTCACTAGTAACTGTTCTATGATCTTCTAGTGGAATGACAGCAACTGGTCCACTGCGTCGAAAAAAACCGCTATCATTTTTTTGTTAACGCTTCGACCGCGAACCACTTTTGTAGGCAACTCGTCCTCTTCAAACACCCATTGCGTGGATTGCTGCTTTGTGAGAGGATCGTAGCTGTAGATCCAAGATTCGTCAGTTGTAAAAATATAGGAAACGTTTTGCGAAGTTCGTCCTTCGAACTTTTCCAACATAAATTTGCACCAATCTACACGACGGGACTTTTGCTCATCGGTGAGAGAATGAGGTATCCATCGCGAAGCAACCTTCCTGACTTTAAGGTGTTCATGTAAGATGGTGGAAACTGCCCGGGATCCGATCTTCAGTTCAGCCTGAATCTCTCGATATGTAATATTTCTATTTTCCTGGATTAGCCACTCTACACGGATAACGTTTTCATGAGTTACTGCTGTTGGTGGTCGGCCGGGACTGGGGTCATCGTTTAAGCTCTCTCGACCACGTTTAAATTCACGGAACCAATAACTAATTGTTGCTAACGCAGGAGCAGACTCACCAAAAGCAGCTTGTAAATTTTGTTGCGATTCCTTAAAGGTTAATCCTCGTTTATAATCATAGAAAATCATAGCACGAAAAGATTCCCGCGAAACGTCCATTGTTGCAAACAAAAGAAGCACGACAGACAATTTTTAAAAAATATTTGAAAAAGGAACGACTTGTTGGTGGCCAATGATTTTCAGCAAGGAGACTAGTATTGAAATAAGCCGTCAAATAAAAACAGTTTTAGGAAAAAAGAGATTATATTTACAGTGTGGCTAACAATTTCCGGAACAGCCCACGTAAGTATCCACCGTTTCCCCTCTTAGGTACAAAGGGTATAGCGATACGGCTGGCCCGCGATGGCTCCATGCTACCACAATAGGAAGATGCAAATTATTAAGGTTTTAAATTACCGGTAGGACAGAGAGATCCGACATGCCGCGTGACGTCAAATGTGGAATTTTCATTTATTTTTTATTGTTATAAGAAGTTTCTTCACAGTTTGTTTTGTTTTTGAATCTTGTATGATGACTTACTACATCATATAATTGTATTCTGTGCATATTGCCATTCTGTCTAGAATAGAAAATTTAATTTGCTCCTTCTTGAATATTACGTTGGCTGTTTCATTACACGAAAAGCACAAGTTAGTTATAAGATTCGATAACTGACTTCTCATCACGGCGGCTAATCTCGGCAGGGTCAAGAAATAATTTATTACTAATATGGCTCCAGATTAAATTTTACGGTCTACAAGTTTTGGTGCAAATTAATTTTTAGTCTTTCATGCAAGAGATTCTTCGCCCCGTCATTTCTCTCACCTCACTGACTGACGGGAAGCGCTCGAAATCTCACGCCTTTTTACTTACTTTTCCAAGATGAAGTCCATAAATAAGACATCTCTTTTTTACCCCATATAAAAATCGTATGCTTTATTACTGATTAAGACTAATATCAGTGCAGCTACTGCAGCGCATAGCTACTTTCCCGTTTTCGAACAATTTCGTTTTTGATTTGATTACCGCCACAAATATAAATAAAACATAGAGTTCTGAAATCCATATATATGATATTTTTGAACGTATTATCTAAACATTTTTAAAGACATAAACATGATTAATAATATTTCACTCGATACAAAGATCACTCTGTCCATTATTTTAAAACATCTGTGAATCAGAAAATATGTATAATAAATACATACATAATAATATATGACTGAAAATGTAAAAACACATTTTATAATTTTGAAATCCAGTTTTCCAAAAATTGATAAAACGTATTTAAAAGTAACGTTTTCTTTCAATCACAGCGCGTAAGCGACATTAGAAGCTATGCAATTATCAACTGTACATCCTGCAATAAAGTAACCGTCTCGTGCGTGAGTAGATTTTCTGCAAACCTAGAAGTAATCGAGAACGGACACACGAGTAGGTACGCGGCGAGCGCGAGGCTCGCGCTGGGTTAACCTAGCCGCCTGTCCGCAATTATTAGAAAATTGCGCGCTTTTATAAATTCTTTGTTTTCTTCTAAAGCCTATAACAAAATTTTCTAATTTTTTGGATTAAAGCTTTACGCGTTGGCATAGAATAGACAACTCATCTTTAATGACTTTAATACAGTATTAGGCTCACTGCGACATAAAATGTAATTTACAAAGAAAGCTGAACCTTCATTTTTCTAATATTTTTATTACAACATTTTTATATAGTCTTACAGCGTATTCAATGAATTTTAGAAACTTAAATTCAATATCGCTAAAATAAGTAACAATTTTTTACCTAACAGTATAGCAAGTATCTAAAATTTCTAAAAACTATAAAATATACAGCTGCTAACGTATAATGGCAGATGAAATCAAAATATTGCACTTAAATTTTATATTGCTGATTTTATTAAGAGATGTTACAAATACCTAAATAATACCTAACGCCGATGTAGAAAAGTTCTAAAAAGTTGCAAAAGTGTCTATACACATGTCCCTGACGATATATGTTAAAATAAACAACTTTAGAATTATCATAACTATTGCGTTAAAAACACCGTCCCACTACTGGACTAGATTAGGGGCCCGGGTCTCCACGGGTGAATTGTCATTTGGTTAAAATTGGTTAAAAATATAACACGGCTAAATTCTATAGTTCCTTGTATCGAAGATAGACCATCCTAGTTTGAACTATTTAAATTGTTCGTATAATAATAATTTGTTTGTGCGTCCCGTGGCTAGTAATATTTTGATGATATTTTATTAATATTTGAGCGTCGGTGGCGCTGTGGACTCGGCACGTGCTTTCCAATCGGGAGGTCCGGGTTCGAGACCGCCATGTACCAATGTGTTTTTCGTTTTCGAATTTCATATGTACATTTGTCTGACGCTCCTACGGTGAAGGAAAACATCGCGAGGAAACCTGCATACATCTGCGAAGAAATTCAATGGTGTATGTGAAGTCGACCAATCCGCACTGGGCCAGCGTGGTTAGCGGACTAAGGCCTAATCGCCCTAACATAGGGTAGGCTCGAGCCCCTCGGTGAGGACGTATATGAGCTGTGATGATGATGATTATTAATATTTAAGTGATTAGAAAGCAAGAATTCTTTAGGTATTTACAAATAGTGTGTGTTTGTGCACTCCGTAACACAATGTCTTGTGTAGTTTGGGGCTGCAAGTCTCATTCATCGCGAAAGGAAAATAATCAAAATTTATTGACCTTAAATTGGCATGATTTCTCATATTGTTACTTGAATGTGAGCTAATAAGTCAACATAAATACATATGAAATATCGCTGACTCATTTTGTAGAAAAACAATACTTACGTAATATTAACTTCACTTTTGTGTTGTAAAATTTTGTCGATATTTTTATTTTACAGATTTCCTAAAGACAATGTATAAAAACATATGGATAAAGTGTATTGTCAGACGAAATTAGAGTCCAAGAACGAAAGCATAGTCAAATTTGCTCCAGATATTTTCCATCAGATTAATTTGTATGTACTTTGTAGTAAAACTATGAAATAGAGACGTCATGACATAAGTCAAGTTATTTAATGAAAAGAAATCTTTAAACTAAAATATTATTTATGAAAATAAAAACGTATTTAATTTCTCAACTATTTCTTTAAGGAATCCTTGATACGGATGCCAAGAAAAACCAGTTCAGATGATTTTTTCTATGAATTAAAATATTAGAGAAAGAAAAGAACTTGAAAGAGTCAAAAAGGTAAATAATCAAGACGCCGCCTTCGGAAAATTTACATTCTAACTAAGCCCGGCCGCACATCAAGCGTAATAAGTCTATCGAAAAATGTCTTAATAATAAATTATGGTCAAATGTTAATGTTTTTAGTTTAATTTCCAAGCATATGTTCAAATAGTAGTTTTAGCATTCACGAATTATCCAAGGTTCAAAATCCACGAGGGTTTAATTTTCGGGTAAGTAAATTATATATGAGATTAACCTCAAGTACCTCTAAGCGATGCGATAAAAAATGAATGAAATCTAAGCGATGAAATAAAAGCAGTGTCTTTGATTTCCTTCCCATAGAATTTGTGAATCTCTGCAATTGGCTGTGTGCACGACTTCAGCGCCACCTAGCGTCCGCAACTCGGTTGGCTGTCACTTTAAAATTTAATGGCGGCATTGTGAGAAAATATTTGAATTAGAAACTATCTTTCAATTTATATTAAAATTACTGTGATATCGTGACATTATACACATACATTTTTGGTCATAAAAAAATATTAACCTTTCCGCAACTGTGTTTGAGATGCCCCGAGTCGGTTCTGGGTAGTCTTAAAAAAATAACAACCTAACGAACTATATTTGAGGTATTCTGAGTCAATTCTGGGTGGTGAAAAAAAAATGGTTTACATAATTTGGGTTATTTTTTCACTAGATATAATTTTTTCAGACAACTAACCTCAAAAATCAAAATTGGACGCTTTCCTCAAAAAAGCTTTTAGATTATGATTTGGGACATCAATGTCTATCGACCTAAGCCAAAATTAGCCAAATACTAGTGCAGCAGGATACTAAAGCCAACCCATAATATCAAATATGTATTTGATATTATGGGTTGGGATTATTATGGGTTAATCTATATAAGCTCATTTAAATCATGTGATTTAAATGAGCTTATGATGTTATTTACTTTTTTCTCTCGACGGCAGCTATCCATTGCTTGCGTTGTTTAGGTTATTAGGTTTCACAAGTAGTCTGGAATCGGTAAAACTTGCATTTACTATTTCTGTCAGTATTCTTGCAATTTACAATACAACAACTGCTATGATTCATTTTTGTTAGAGTAATAATGGGATTATTAATATTAGGTAGTTAAGTCTAAACAGATTGCTTTGACATTTATGACCATTGATTTACTAGACTACCAAACGTTTATGACAGATAACGGAGCTAACATTATTTGTAATTTTGGCCACCATGAGCGCTGCGATAGATGTCATTACCCCCACCTAGTACTTCGCACCCAGCGAATAGAAAAATTCCAACATTTTAGATAACGGGAAATACCCGTCACTTAAATAGTCCAAATTTTAGGGTTCCGTACCTCAAAAGAAACACTGAACCATTATAGGATCACTTTATTGTCCGTTTATCTGTCAAGACCCTTTATCTTGGAAACGCGTGAAGGTATCGAGTTGTAATTAAAACCATATAATTACTCAGTTCTACACTACAGTCCCTTGAAGTTGTGAAAAAATCAAACTTCTAAGTTAACATAAAAAAGGTACGGCCGTTTATGTCGCCAAAAACGTATATTTCGACATCCTCACGGGCATCAAAATGTATAGGGTACTTTTCGTTGATCTAGCTAGAACTATGAAATTTGTGAAGTTATATAGCCTTACGCTACAAGTCAGGGAAAATCTCAAACTCCACATTTGTAATTAAATCATAAAAAATTTAGTCTCTATTTAAAGTATAACCTACAAGTTTATACGGGACCCTCGGTGGGCGAGTTCGACACGCACTTCCCGCTTTTAGTCTCATGAACGGCCAGCCTGACCATACCAAAGAGACACAGCAGCTATTAGCTGGATAAGTTACATAAGAAAATCTACCCTTAATTATTTATGTTATATTTCTCGTAATAAAGACATTTTAGTATTAGGGATCTATTAAATACCTGCATTATATAATTTATCACTGGGAGAAGAACTGACAAGCGAGAATTAGTGACGACCTACAAAAGGGGAATGCCCATTTTTCATAGTAACCGCGGCCCCAAGTGCCCACCTTGAAATTAATATGCAAATAATAGTCCAAAAAATTACGAATAAATATTTTATGATTTTTAGACAGTACGGATGTGTTGGGCGCTCTTGGCCCGAAATTGGGCATTCCCCTTTCGAAACATCTTGCATATAGGTATCTCTGTCTAATTTCTATTAGCAGCGCCTATAATGTCAAACTGAGTCAAATATATTAAGTTCAGTAGCTATTTTTGCTAGGTTTCTATGCTTTAGTTATTCTTCCGAGAAAAAAATCATGTGAAAGAGGGAGATAAAAGATTTGGTTGCTGCAATCCGTTCAACGCCTCTGAGCGAGTTAAAAAACAACCGAACAACTACATCCAGAGGCTCTGAACGCGCCTCTGCGTCCTCATCAATGTGAACACGTAGCTACAAGTTCGTACACAACAACTGAGGCCCAATTCAGCTAATAAGCTACAGCCGAATCGAAACTGAACCGTTGCGATCGACCAATCACAACACCACATTATCACGTCATCGAGCAGTTGAAAGGCAATATAAGCGCTCCGATTGGTCGACCGCAACGGTTCAGTTTCGATTCGGCTGTAGCTTATTAGCTGAATTGGGCCTCAGAACTGATCGCCACCGTGCATGCCACCGCTGGACGCGTTGGTTTGGTCTAGCTTTAGAAGTGAATAACCACTCGACAGATTATTGCGTTTTCTGTGTGTTTGAATAGGTCCAGCACGCAGCAGTGCGAGCGCGTTCAGAGCCTCTGGGTGTAGTTGTCCGGTTGTTTTTAACTCGCTCAAAGGCGTTGAACGCATTGCAGCAACCAAATCTTTTATTTCTCTGTTTTTCTATCAGATGAGATTTAGATTATGAACGCCAATATCATCCAATCACGTAAGAGTATTTCAGTAATAAACGTCAAAGCGTTTTACAACCAAAAAATTCCATGGTTGTTATGTTGTAACTCGCGCTGACACGCTAAGGTCTTGAACGGGCCGGTTGTTTCACCCGGTTGTTACGCTCGAAGGCATTGAACGGGGTTAGAGGGAAAAGTTGTACTTCGCGCGAAGGCTCTGAACGCGCTGCGCTCCAGCACGCGTAGCACAAAGATCGCGAGAGTATTTTCTCGGCCTATTTCTCTACACCGAAATGTCACTTTTGACAGTAGCGAATGACTTATGTGCTTAGTGGGGCTAGCAGAGGGCTAGCCCCACAGGAGAACCGAAAATCGAATCGAAATCCGAATCGAGGAGTTTGTATGGCAATTTTATTAGCGCCACGGCGGTGAGTAGCAGAACTAATAAAATTGCCATACAAACTCCTCGATTCGGATTTCGGTTAGATTTTCGATTCTCCTGCGTGCTAGCCCCACTGAATAAGGAAACTAATGTGCCTACTATTGTTTGGTGTTGAGAAAGTGACAGTTAATGATAGACATATTTATCTCGGGGTCCTTGTGCTACGCGTGCTGGAAAGGTTTGAAAGTACAAATGGACCCAGTAAGTGGCGCTGGAATCGGGCAGGACGACGTCTGCGTCTGCCAAGCCCACTAGTCTTATGACTTATTGAATAAATCCTTACATGACATGATTTATTGAATAAATCCTAATTTATCATGATTTTTTTGATTTTTTCGTTTTTATCGTTAGAGTAAATGCAGGTAATTTGGAATACTGTTGGTAATTTGGAATACTGAAGTATCCAAGTTCCTAGTAGCGACATCTATTAAAAAACGCCGGTATCAGATAGTCTACATGCTAGTCAACGAATAGGGCGTGGCTTAAGATGCGCCATGTTGTCAGTGTCGTGTCAGTTGTCACGCGAGTGGAAGTGCTGTCACAGAATAGATAATTAATAGTACTACGTACAGAACGGCCACTCACCTCCCCGCACTCATTTCAAATACCTCGTCCTACCCGGCACTTCGTTGTAGACATCACTGACACATAAACAAGGGCGCGCGAGATCGCTCGGACGAGTAGACGCGATAACAGAGACAGCGCTATGCGGGTGAAAGAGAAGGCAGTCGCTGCACTTCCCGCGTCATTTCGATTGATAACCGCGCACTCAGCCCTACTAGATTCCACGCACACATTTGCGCGTGTACGAACGTCATTTGTTTATGTAGTAGTAATAGGTAATTGATTTGCGAACGTTGTATGGAGTGTCCGGGGTGTGGTGCTGTTTTAAAAATTTTTCAAGTAAGTAACAAATCCATTCGCATCTCGACTTTTACGTAAATTCATATATTTGTACCGGTTTAAATATATAGTTTAGTATATTAATTATTGAAATTAATACATATTTAGCAACAAAGTAGAAGTAAATAGATCACAGCATTTTGAGGTTAGGTAAGATATGTTGCCAATTTGGTATAGGGCAGGTGAAGTAAATTTGGAATATTCCGAATTATATGCAGATTATTTTAGTATACATACCTTTTTGATTTTTATTTTAAACCCCCGTCAAAAAAGAATAGTGTTGTAAGTTTCATATGTGTGTATGTATGTATGCGTGCGTTTGAAAGAGTGTGTGTGTGTCTGCCTATCTGTAATATCATAGCTCTTAAAATTAAGCAAGAGTAGTGTTTTTGACCGGCATGTTGGGTTACGTGAATTATGGCTGGTTTATAATAAATTGATATTTGTTTTAGCAATGTCCTCCTCTACTAATAAATATAAAAAACGAAAGAAGTAGAGGGAAGAAAATATGGCTACTGCAGTACTTGCTGTTCGGGAAAGTAAAATGGGGTATTTGAAGGCGGCGAAGACTTATAACGTACCGAGAACTACTGTATTTTGGCTTGCAAATCAAAAAAAACTTTCAATGACAGAAGTTCTTTCAAAGAAGATTGGTCGCAAACCAGTGTTTGATGAAGCTTTTAAGGACATGCTAGTTAGGTACGCCCTTTTAATAGAAGACAAATTGTATGGTTTGACTCAAATGGATATGAAAAGAATGGCTTACCAACTTGCTGTTAGAAATAATCTGCCGAATCCATTTAAAGATGAAAAAGCTGGCAGATACTGGCTGAAGGGATTTTTCTCAAGGCATAAGCAAATATTATCCATGCGGAAGCCCTCTGGAACATCATTTGCAAGAGCAAATGGATTTACAAAAGAAAGAATGGACGAATTTTATGACAACCTTGAAAAAGTTTACGATGCAAAAAAATTTACGGCTGAACGAATTTTCAATGTAGATGAAACAGGATTATCTATTGTTCAATCTAAAAATCCTAAAGTAATTTCTCGTCGTGGAAAAAAACAAATTGGAGCCATAACGTCCGCTGAAAGAGGTTCATTACCGTAGTTACCTGTATGAGTCCTGCCGGGAGCTATGTGCCGCCAATGATGATTTTTCCCCGCAAAAATATGAGCGAAATTTTAATGAAAGGTGCTCCTGTGGGATCTATTGGACGGGCACATCCATCTGGCTGGATACAGACACATTTCTTTACGCAGTGGTTCCAGCATTTTATTGACTACGTGAAACCATCTGAAGCATCACCAGTTCTTCTCTCGTTCGATGGCCACTTTAGCCATACAAAAAACCTCGAACTCATAGATAAAGCAAGAGAAAATCACGTAACCTTGGTTTCGCTGCCACCGCACTGCACACATAAAATTCAGCCCATGGATAAGGCCTTTATGGGTCCCCTTAAGGTGTATTACAGCGAGGAAATTTGTGTGTGGTTGCGTAAAATCTTACAGCTTATGATATTTCAGAATTATTTGGCAAAGCATATCGTAAATGCCAGACTGGAGAAATTGCTGCTAAAGGCTTCAGTATCGGTGGAATTAATCCATTTAATAGATACGTCTTCAAGAAGTCAGACTATCTTGCAGCAGCTAATGATGTGAAACAGCACCAATCAAACATCAATGTACCACCAGATAAATCTACACCGATAATAGAATCATGTCGTTTTAGCACAAACTGTCAACAGGACATAATTGAAACGCCAAATTTATCACCATCCATTATATCCATACAGCCTGAAAAACAACCGAATACATTAGCATTATTAGAACAGGTTGAACCAGATTTCAGTGAACCAGCAGGTCAATCGGCACCGACATCAAAATCTCGTCGTGTCAGCATAAATTGTTCTATTATAAATTCGCACGTAAATGAAGATCATTGTATGATAGAAAAAGAAAATCACCCAGGGGGGCTACCGCCTAACTCATAGCGATCACTCGCTATCGCTCTCTTGACATTAGAACAATAGCTCTAATGTCATCTGTGACATTAAAACTATTGTTCTAATGTCATGATAACGATAGCGAGTGCTCGCTTTGAGTTAGGCGGTACCGCCGCAGGTTCGTCTCATAGTAGCTCTGTCACCACACCGTTTGAAATCTCGCCTGTTCCTATAGCTAGAAAACGTGCATCTGATAGAGGTCGCAAATTGGGAAAATCTGAAATTATTTCAAGTTCACCTACAAAACTGAACTGGAAGAAGCAGAAAAGAGAAGGTTTGAAAAATTGAATAAACCAGCTGAACATGAAAATCAGGACAAAAATAAAGATCAAGGAAAGGGAAAAGGCAAGGGAAAAGGAAAAAATGAAAGGAAAGAGAAAGGAAAAGACAAGAGAAATTGTAATAAAATGAATGAAAAAGAGAAACGGAAAGATAAGACTGCCACTAAGAGAAAGATATTACAAGAAAATAATACGGACTATGATAGTGATGTCATATTAACATCAGATAAGTCAGAAGAAGAATTAGCTAAGGACGACAAGGTAACACAGCCAACAGATGACAATTGCCCGTGTTTCTTTTGAAATGGAAAATATGCAGATGATCAAAGAGAGGAATGGGTTCAATGTTTCATGTGCGAAGGATGGGTGCATAGCGAATGTGCTGGCTACGACTGCGGTTGCTATGTGTGTGATTTTTGCAAAGAGTAGAAATTCTGTTATATTCTTGATGGGAGTTTACGTAAGACTCATCTAGATTTAGGGTTTTGGATTTGCTAAAAGAGGATTATTTTAAAGAAAATTTTATTTTAAGATAAGAAAAATCTACAATTGAAAATTACATTTTCGACCCAGGTTAAATTTAATATTGATTATTTGAAAGTGCAATTGCTTAAGAAAAGAAGTCGTTAAAGTTTAAGTTAAACTATTTTCTATCTTAATAGATTTTAAAGTGAATTTAATTTGGAATACTCTATTCCAAATTATATTCACATTAGCCAGTCGATGCCTTTTAGTGATTTTATTTATAACTCAAAGTTTATGCCATTTATAGAAGAATAAGACTGTTGCTTATTTTTATGCTACTAATACACTAGTTTTACTAACTGTTTTTGTAGTTTTTACTCTTATTGCTCTTCAACCTTGTTGACTATGATTTTTATACAAACTTGTATTCCAAAATACCTGCGTTTCCTCTACTAATTTTAATAAGTAAGCAACTATTTTGCGGAAACGAAAGAGGAAGAGGAAAAATTAAATATTTACCCAGTTCTGAGGTAACTATTTGGAGCGATAGCCTCCTCAGCATCAGTGGAAAGTTTTTTTTTACATTTGGCATTAGGTCAGTCGGGGCAAGTGCGCCATAATTTTTTCATAGATGATTTCGATCCACAATAAAATATTTAAGTTGTTACGCGCCACACCGCCTCAGCCAATCGCAAGCCAGCCGAAGCCAGCCAATCAGAGCCAAGCACGTGTTGCCATATGACAGCCAGCCCAAGCCAGCCAATCAGAGCCAAGCACGTGCAGCCATGTGCCAGCCAGCCCAAGCCAGCCAATCAGAGCCAAGCCAAGCTAGCGCCTTACTATCGGAGAAACTATAAAATGCCGCGCCATCTCATATTTAGATCACTTCTCTGTTTTACTGTTTCTAAGACGGAACTCTGCCCGATTGTAAATCGAAATTAAATCAGTGTGATTCTGCAACGTCTACTTTTTATTTTATCCCGTTACATATCAGAAGTGGGATAAATATAAAAAAAAACCTAAAACGTAGTTAATGCGTCGAGTGTATGCCGCCTGGTCCGTCCGCACGAATGGGGCAAATCTCCGCGTGAAGATTCATCCGAGACAACTAGTGAAAACGAAGACAAAGTTTCGCCACCAGCCTCGCCTTCAGCTCGAAAAATCCTACGCAAGCTTTTGAAATCAGAGGTACAAAAGGCCATGAAAAGAATCCCGTGCAGCCTTGCTAATCCCCGAGTTCGACCCGGATAGCTAAGAGTATACTACTGCGACAGCAAGGCTCAAAAAAATTGATCAACGTGGCGAAATTCATATGGATGGTGCGAAAACATGAAGTCGTTTCATCTGCAAGATAGATTAAGGAGGTCAAGCAAGAAGATGGTACAACCGGCTGGATGAATACGATTACTCTTGGGAAGACTGGAAGTAAATGTTGATACGTGCATTTCCCGGACATCGCAAATATGGATTCGATGACCAAATATTATCAGGACAAAGTCGCCATGTGTTTTCGGTGTAAGTTGTCAGACAGCGCAGTTGTCTCATGCATCATTCGCGGTCTACCACCAGAGCAGAGCCACCAGCTGCACTACTACACCGCCTTCGGAGGTTCAGGTTAGCCCACATTATTTTATTGCACTACCTTTGTAGCCAAAATAATCTATTGCACACTAGCCAAGCCAATATTAGCACAATCGGGGCATCATACATAGAGGAAATCAGTTCAGATCTATTAAATAAAAAACGATTATGATTATTTGATTGCTTTACTAATCAATTTCCCTGATTATTTTGCGAGTAAAACACAAGACTTAGGATGTACAGATTTATTAAACATAAAAATAAAGTCAACAAGTGAACAGCCTATATACCGTCAACCTTACAGCTTGTCGCACAGTCAGTAGTTAGATCCAAAGTGTCTGAATTGCTCGACGCAGGTATAGTTCAAGAATCTGAATTATGTTTTGCTTCTCCCGTAATTCGTAAAAATAAAGAACGGCGATAGTAGACTTTGTGTTGACCCTTGCCTAATATCGATGATTAGGTTTCCAAATTAGCCATTAAGAATTTCTTTACGAGTCTTAATTTGGCACAAAGTTACCATCAGGTCAAAATCAACCCTGCAGATAACCACAAAACAGCCTTTATAACGCCACATTGATATTTGAATATACGCGTGTTCCGTTTGGCTTAGATAACGCACCGTCTGTTGTTATACGAATAATGAATAAGGTTGTAGATTCAATACGAAATTCCAATCACAAAAGGCGGTAGTTCAAAAACCCACAATGACTTTCCCGATAAATATGAAATGTTAGCATTCTTAGACAATTTGTTGCTACCCTTTTTTGATGTTCAGTCAGGTTTAGATATTTTACAAAAAGTTCTTCATAAATGAAGATCGGAAAATTTAAAGTGAAATGTGAGTAAGTGTTCATTCTTATAAAACAAAATTACATACTTAGGACATGAGATATCTTCGAATGGCATTCAACCAGGTGAATCAAAATTGTTAGCAGTGTCGCAGTTTCCTACCCCTAGTAGTGTTCATGAAATACGTCAATTTATAGGGCTATGTAGCTATTTCCGTAAATTTATTAAAAGCTTCGCAATTTAATTGCTCGCCCTTTAACAGATTTAACAAAGAAAAACGCAGTTATGGAAATGGGGCACTGAACAAGTCGAAAGGCCAATACTGGCTTTATATGACCCTGTATTACCAACTGAGATTATCGCAGGTATTTTTTTTACAAAAATACACTGATAATTCCCTTAGGCCTGTCATGTATTTCAGTAGGGCAACGAGTAAAGAAGAAAGTATATACCACAGTTACGAGCTTGAAACGCTTGCCGTAGTAGAATCTATGTGTAGGTTTAGAGTGTATTATAGTAGGGATACATGTTAAAGTGGTAACTGACTGTACTGCCGTTCGCGCCAGCCTTACTTAACGTGACATTATCCCACATATTGCTAGGTGCTGGCTGCCAATACAAGATTTTGACATGAGTGTACAATATGGCCTGGGGAAAAAATTTAACACGTAGACGCGTTGAGTAGAAATCCCGTCGATGCTATTAATGTCAACCGCCTTGAAGTGTCAGACTGGTTCTATACAGTCCAGTACCAGGATGACAAGTTAAGGCGTATCATTGTTCAGCTTAAAGATAGCTCAGCTGCCCCTGATATAAACAACAACTATGTGCTCTCAGATGATAGACTCTATAGGAAGACATTGTATGGTAATCGCCTCGTGGTGTCTGCATTGATCAGATAGACTAGTTCAGATGCACCACAATGATATAAGTCATGTAGGCTTTCAAAAATGTATAGATTTAATAAGGAGGGAGTAAATGGTACATTGTTCCCTATTCCGAAACCCACAGAACCCATGGTCATGGTTCATGTCGACCATATGCCCCTTTTAGAACAGCAAAAGGTTATCAATATATGTTTGTTATTACAGACTAGCTTCTGGCCGCGACTTCGTCTGCGTGGACTTCAATTTTGAACAATTTTTAATTTTCCTTCGGGAACTACTTAAGGAATCAGGATAAAAGATAGCCTATGTCGCGTTCTTTTCCATGTCAAAGGCTACATGCATGCCAAATTTCATCCAAATCCGTTCAGCCGTTTTTGAGTGATTGAGTAACAAACATCCAAATATCCAAACATCCACAATTTCACGTTTATAATATTAGTAGGAAGTAGGATAATTTCTCTAAATTTGTTATTGCTGAGCCCACCCACGGTCAATTCAGTAAAAAACAATAAGAATACTTTAAAAAATATTTAGTTTATTGGTTACCCTCATAAACTTGTCAGTGATCATGGCAAAGCTTTTAACAGCATTTATTAAAAAAAAATTCAACTGACAAGCAATTTAAGTACATTTTGACATCTGTTGCATGTCCACGAGCCAATGGTTAAGTGGAACCGGATCTTACTGAATGCGTTACGTGCGATTGATCCTAGCCAGACTTCAAATAATGTAAATGAAAATGAAAGTACAACATAGTCGTATAGCCCTATGATTTGATGTTATGAAAGTAATAATGAATCGGTTGAAATCAGACGTAATAATAGATCTAGTGCGCGATTAAAATTAGAAAGCCATAAGATGAAGCGTAACGTCGATAAAAAAAAGGAAAACTAGTCGAATTTACAGAAAGGGAGATTTAGTTCTTTGGCGGCAAGCACCCACAAGTAGTGTAACAAGAGTGAGCACTAAGCTTGATGATATTTACTCTGGCCCATATATCATTACTAAGGTGTGGGTAATGACATATACAGAATCCTCAGTATTAAGGGGTTCCGAGGCTACAAGGCCTTTACTAGCCTGGTTGCATCGGACTCTTGAGGCCCTATCACAAAATCACAGTACCCTATATCATACAGTGCCAGTAGCTCTGATGACCAGCTTGAAACCGAAGATCTCATTGACCTACTTGAAAGCTAACCACGTGTTTTTCCATTGCGGGAGCAATGATTGTTTCAGGACGGCCGACTGTTACGCGCCACACCGCCTCAGCCAATCGCAAGCCAGCCGAAGCCAGCCAATCAGAGCCAAGCACGTGTTGCCATATGACAGCCAGCCCAAGCCAGCCAATCAGAGCCAAGCACGTGCAGCCATGTGCCAGCCAGCCCAAGCCAGCCAATCAGAGCCAAGCCAAGCTAGCGCCTTACTATCGGAGAAACTATAAAATGCCGCGCCATCTCATATTTAGATCACTTCTCTGTTTTACTGTTTCTAAGACGGAACTCTGCCCGATTGTAAATCGAAATTAAATCAGTGTGATTCTGCAACGTCTTACTTTTTATTTTATCACGTTACAAAGTGATGACTTATGAGTGAACATTTAGCATGTTGACAAAATTTGGTATTTTGAAACTGCATGAAATGTCGATTCAATCAAATCTATCAATAATTTTACAATATTTTATCAAAAACTGGAAAACATGGATATAGGCGCACTTGCCCCTGGAAATGGGGCAAGTGCGCCTGTATGAAAAAAGCGCTAAAGAATTACGTTACAAGAAAAACAATTGGTGTACTCTATAGATCATTGCCAAATAGACGCATTAATCTTGTTTCCTTTTTAATAATCTAGTCCTATAGGCAACAACAGCTTGCTTAATAAATTTGGGGCAAGTGCGCCATAATTTCGTCATTAGGGGCGCTAAACATTTTAAAGTTATTTTTCTTATTATATTAATTCAAACTGCTCTATATAAATAAAAACGTTTGAGGACAATTTGGCTGGAATAATAGTATTTTTAATTATAAACCAATTATTGTTACTTTTATTTATGAAAAAAATACAAAAATGGGTAATCATTTTGATGCTTCATGTCCAGATAGGCCTGATCGGACAGCGTCAACTGCCTGACATAAAGTCTCTCTAGCTAGACCAAGAAGGATTAAGATTTTTTTTGGTAACTACGAGCCATCTGAAAAAAAGAGTGATTTTAGGGCGGGCGCGCTGGTAGTGGTAGTCGCAATGTGGACCTTACCATGCGCGCCCATAAGGGCAGGGAGAACACCGGGGGGTTTTAGTGGGTCGGCCTGGCACTCTGCCGGGCCAGCCCCACACACGCCCGCCGTCTAGCCAACGGCGGGTACGGTGCGGTTGCGCATTTCCGTCGGAAAAAAAAGGACTAATTATGGTCAATACTTATCTGACCTTACGGCTATTGTCCAGTTTCTTATTGAGTGGTCAGTGGCCAATCTAGTTCCAGAGTTAAGATCTATCCAACGACATCTTACACAATAACCTCAGCAAGTAAAAAATCATCGACACATTGCGTACCTTAAAAAAATATTTTTCGAGATTTTATTTGACCATTTTGTCGGCGTAATTAATATGTGTATCTATGCCAAATAACAGTAATCTTAAACTTGAATCTCATATTTATGGTGCGAACGAATGGATGGACGAACTATAACACCGTTTTTTGTTAAAATTTCATAAAACACTAATTTTGCAAAAACACTTTGTTTTCACTGTTTTAACACAAATTTCACAACTAAAATCTTATTTACAATAACTTTGTCAATTAATTTCACAATATCAATGTCAAGTGTCAACGTCAACGTCGTTTCACGTCACGTCAGTGACATTTGCAATTATCTTTGGTCATTCGTCTTGTTATGTCCTTTTTCAGGTAACCCAAAACAATATTATATTGACACTTTTGGCCATATTTCATAAAGTAAACCTTTAAACAGTATTTTATCCAAAACTTGAGTTTGGCAGTAATGGTTGTATTTACGACCGATTGCCATAAGTGAAGATCTTTGGTCATTATTCAATTTTTGCATAAACAAAATAAATCTCGCGTTTATCCTGGCCTTATTTACAAAGATAGTTTTTTTTCGCCCAAAATCCCGTGCTCCCCTTTAGGTGGGTTGATTTTCTCAAAATTCGGAATTTGACATTTAGACCGTTTGTTTTGATCATTTTTTGGAGACTAAGAAGAATATTATAATAAAATACACTTAAAGTTATAGATCATATAATTAATGATTAAACGAACTTACCTGTACGTGAAGTTCAATCATAATTATACGAAGGCTTCGTCCGAAGGGATTAGCAAATAATACTTGTAGTAACGCCTAGTGATACGCCAGTCACGCACTTTATTTGAGGGTATAAATAAAATTTAAAATGAGTCTCACGTCAACAAGGTGGGCGACCTATCCGCTCGCTTCATTTAGTTTAGAGTAGCCGCATCCGGAATATTTCACACAAAAATGGGGACTTGTAGTTGGGAGGGAGGGTTGCTAATCCCTTCGGACGAAGCCTTCGTATAATTATGATTGAACTTCACGTACAGGTAAGTTCGTTTAATCATTAATTATACTCGGCTTCGTCCTCGGGATTAGCAAATAATACTTGTAGACTTTTAGAGATAATAGTGTGAAATATTTTGTTTATTCCTGAATTTTCATTAATTTATGTTAATAAGAATAAACATCAATCATCATTTGAATTACTCGTATTATTAACAATTGTTCTGGCAAAATAATTATTTCCATTAGTATTGACATTACTTATGGTTCTATTATAGAATCGATAGAATGTGCTTGAAGAGCCGCTCCATCCAGCGGTTCGTCTTATTTGATCTAGGCCGACACCTAGGTGATGAGCCGCGGATGTAGCGGCGTGCTGTGCGCGGTAAATATGTTTAGATCAAAAACGCTATCGCGCAGTGTGTTCTTTATTCACTGACTTAAGGTTTGGGAACCGGCAGCATTATAAGGCTTTTTAGCACTTATGAAGAGAAGGAAAGATTTCAATACTTTTAATATTAATCTAGGACAATGTTTGTACTTTGTGTGCTGTCAACAGCGCAATGAGAGTGATGAGTTTTTTCGAAAGTTTTTCAAAAGACAATGTTTCATTGGCGTAAAATTGGCTGACATAATTAATAACTATTGAAGTATCCCACATATTTGGGCAAGGGAGGGCGTAACCGAAATATTCCTTTAAAATATCTTCTTACTCTGTCATCTTCTCGTAAATTATTTTCCCCTAAGCAGGGCGAGCGTGGATCTATAGGAGTTAAGCGTGCCATATTGAGCTCCCTCTTCATAATAGTTTGTTGAAATAAATTATTTGTGGAATTGAAGGATTATACAAGTCACAATTATTGTCGTTACAGTAATTGAACCAGCGCCGTAAATAAACATTATATTGTTTAAAAGAACTTTGGAATATAGATGCTAATATCGGCGGTACACTCCACGCCGTCCGCATAAGTTCCCCGCTATACAATGACAGAGAACGGGGTGAAAGCATAAAAATTAAAATCGGCCCAGGAAATGCATCTGGGTCCCTATGCCAGGAGACATAATCAGTGCATTTAGTATTTATTTGACTAGCGAATAAGTCTACTTGAGGTGCCCCATACGATGAGACAATTTCCTGATATGCCCAGTCCGCTAACTCCAATTTTTTTTTTTTTTTAATACGTTGCCCTACACTAGGATTTTCTCCTGTGTCGTGGGTGCAGTTACAAACATAGAATATCACAGGCACATACGCCCAGACCGGAACAAATTTCTGTAGGCCATAAAACATTTTTCACGTACGGGAATCGAACCCGCGACCCGTTGCGCAGTAGGTGATCACTCGACCTTTGCGCTAAACGTGTCGTCGATTCTATGTCAGGATGTACCCGCCTTGATTCGGCAACTGCCGTTATATTATCTGATAAGCTAATGTAATAAGCCATAACATACAAATTGCGACATTCACACCACTGCCATAGTTGACGAGTGATGTCAGTGAAGTGGGGGAACTGAATACCCCCCCTTGTATTGATGTAAGAGATTACTGTAGTGTTGTCGATGCGGAGAAATTTGACAACTAGGTACTTACATTTTTGGCGAACACTTTTAATCTTAGAAAAGCAGCTAGAATTTCTAGGTAGTTAATGTATTGTGTTCTCTCCTGAATGCTCCACAACCCGCTAACCTTCTCTTTGCCACGTACAGCCCCGTATTTGAGGCGTCTGAGAAAATTTCCAGATCATGTGTAATATGTTTGATTTTACAAAACGGTATTTGTATTGCGTCATTCCTAGGGATATTTATAAATTTATCATAATTATCATTAATGATGATTTTAAGTTTAATTACTTAATGCGCTCGAATATTTTAGTATAAGGCTAGTGTATTCTACAGCCGGGCAAACTGAGACTAGTAATTCGACTATTTGTGCGAATTGACGTATTCAACATCTTTTAAGAGTTAACCATTTTTTTTTTTTAATTTCTGATTTGTGATCTGGAAATTTTTAGTCTAGATTAGAACGAAACCTTAAAAATGTACATATATTACTAGGTATCATTAAACTTTTGGCCTCGTTAATTAAAATCAAAGAGAGGTAATTAATTTTTTGGTTTGTATATTTGGCCAATAATTATCTAAATAATTAGTTGATTTTAGGTCCGCAGAACGGAGTAATCGGACAATTGGTTTTATTGCCTTGATGGTGCAGTACTCAAGCCAAATAGTTCTTGTTCAATTTGAAATCTTAAATATTTTCTTGAATTAAGGTCAAAAGGCATCTTTTAAATCTATTTTTGTCATGAAACAATTTTTTGTTTTAAATTTTAGCACTGAGCGTAAATTTTCAATTTTTAAATGATCTGCTTTTATAAATTTATTAAAGTTTTTTTTTTTTTTTTTTTTTTACTCTGCACCCTATTTATTTATCGCCTTTGCAGTCTTAATAATTTCTGACAGGTTTTCGCCTAATGAATGAATAAAAAATGGTTAAGTATTTTGAAGCTGGTCTTTCATGTCCTTTTTAAGGGAAGACAGAATAAAATTCCGTCGTATGACTGAATCCGGTATTTTAAGTCACAGAGAATACGTTCTGTGTCCATCAACATTTTTATTAAATCTGGGTCACTGTTATTTTTCGAGGTCAGCGAATTAATAGCTTGGTTCAAGCATGAAATAGCCGTAGAAACTTGTTTTTGCCTAATTTCGATATTTTTATAACGTTTAGCGTTTATATCGGAGATAGCCACCTTAATTTCGGCATTCAGTACCTACGGGAGCATTAATTAGTTTGCAGTTAGTCGGCGAAAGGTATTTCACATTAATGTGTGTTCCAACTTAACTGCAGTCTTTGTGAATGTTGGCTCCAAAAGTATTCGAAATAGTTGGATCCTCGCCCAATATTTCAAGTATTGTGGTGTTTAGCATCGCATTAGCTGACCCAGGCTCGTCGGTATCCGTCACTTGCTCAGGCGCGCCGGCGGCGGCGGTGGTGGCGGTGGTGGCGACCACCACGGGGGTGACCGTCATGACGGCACAGAAGATATAAACGGCGGGCGTAGCCACTTCGGCGGGTTCTGGGTCGAGGTCGACCTGCATCTCCGAACGTGGCTCAGAACCAATAATCCCATCGAGCAGTAGGCCAATTATAAATCTTTCATCGTATGACATGGCATAATAAATCATGAAATGCTTCATTTCGTATTACCGATCTCCAATGATATCATTACTATGGCATAATTTCGATGATGTCAATATCATATAACGAACGAATGATCAAAAATCTGACCGAAAATCATAATTTTCGCTTTGCACTATGATATCATATGATATTATTTGAAAACCGTGAGATCGTAATAGGCCTGCAGGTTTAAAACGTTGTTATTACGTTCTTGCTCTGAAAACCACCGATATCTCCATTAGTCATGAAACAGACCAAAGTACTGTTCGCGAGACTAATTTATAGGGTAGTACAGCTCCAAAGAGAAGTACGCAAACCCGGATATGTAACCATTGCCACTATGAATACACCGATATCTCCATTAGTCATGAAACAGACCAAAGTACTGTTCGCGAGACTAATTTATAGGGTGGTACAGCTCCAAAGAGAAGTACGCAAACCCGGATATGTAACCATTGCCACTATGAATACACCGATATCTCCATTAGTCATGAAACAGACCAAAGTACTGTTCGCGAGACTAATTTATAGGGTGGTACAGCTCCAAAGAGAAGTACGCAAACCCGGAGAGGTTACCATTACCATAAGGTAGTACAGCTCCAAAGAGAAGTTCGCAAACCAGGATAGGTAACCATTACCACTATGTATATACTGTATTTGTTCTTTAGTATATAATCATAAAAAGTAGGTGCATGTTACGATTGGATAATTATTATTACTGCTAATCAGTTAAGGAACAATCCTAAAATACTGTTCGCAAAATTATTATTGGGTAGTGCAACCCCAAAGAGAGGTACGCAAGCCCAGTTTAGTGAATAATCATCTCTTCGGCGAAGACAGGATAATTAAGATCGAACTTCACTTCAGGTAAGTTCGTTTGATCATTTAATTATTTAGTAAACTTTCTTCTTAGAGATATAGTGTCATAAAAATTCATACAAAATAAGCCCACTAGGTAGGTATGAAATAAATCTTATTTAACAGTTTTCGTAAAACTATTTCATTGGATTATAAAACTTCATTTCAGAGGAAACCAGTAAAAAATAAAAACGTGACAAATTTACCATTATAGGTATAATTCGTCATTAACTAATTAAGTTTCTCTAGTACTTATGAGAATATAACAAGATGGCTGACTTATCATACTTCTGCCCGTTATCAAACGAGCATTGTACGGGCAGCAAATAGAAAATGACATTTTCGGCCATAGTCACTAATAAATGCACTTATTCACACAATGACTAACCTTGAGACTCCGCGTACGGCATCTTCGTAACACTTCGAGTTTTTTAAACTTACACAACAGATTTGACAATCCTCCTCACTTTTCCGCTTAGGCATTATAAATAAGCACTACCTCACTTAAAGTAAAAACTTTTAAGACGCGAGAGTGTGATCGTGGCGAGCACTAAAAAGCGAATGAAGCGAGCGGATAGGTCGCCCACCTTGTTGACGTGAGACTCATTTTAAATTTTATTTATACCCTCAAATAAAGTGCGTGACTGGCGTATCACTAGGCGTTACTACAAGTATTATTTGCTAATCCCGAGGACGAAGCCGAGTATAATTATTAGTTTCGTCGTATAGAATTTGGAAAGCATTCACAGTTTGTTTATGGTTAATTTTTCATTACGTTTTGTTTTTCAACCAAACTTATAACTTTAGCTGGAAATACATATTGCATTTTGTAGAATTTCGAAAGATCCGTATGTTGACTTGACACATCTTGAAACAAGTTAAGAATTTGAAAAGCTACAGTGAATTTTCAAAAGTCAGTTAATATTTTTAATCGCCGGCGCGCGATTCATTAAATTACTTAATTGGAAAAATAAATTTTATCAATAGATAATACTCCGCCCACAATAAGGTATCTAATTAACTTATTATATTTCATGATTTAAAACAGATTTTGTTAATTTTTTATTAGTGGGTAAATTGATTATTAAATCAAACACATTACATTTCCAAAATTCGCCTTTTTCATCCCCTATTTCATTAAAAAAACCTGATAGTAAGCGGCATTTTAGTGGGATTAATGCATATATTGAGTAACACTTGCGAATTTCATGTTAAATTCTAAATTTTCACTATATTAAATTTCACATCATTCTTTGGCAAATAACTCATAAATTAAGCTGTTTTCTTTTTATTAATAGCAATAATTATACACAAAATAGGTGCTCTCCCCTCCATATGTCCTTTTTTTATTAACTACTGACAATTCATTGAAAATTATGTTTGGAATTAACTTGCAATGTTTATTAGCTGAAATTCAAATGTATTGACTGGGATTCCTTCAGAACTCAGTGTTAGACCCACTGACCTCAAGATCATAGGCATATTTAATTATATTTTGAACCTAACACTGTGCTATGAATCTCCAGGGCAGTTCCCGGAGGCCGTAGGGCTCCGCTGCTTGGCTTTACAGCCAGGTGAAATAACCTGATATCAAGGAGGAATTCTGTGGAATTGTCCAAATATAACACATCGAATCTAAGGAACTGGAATACTATATCTCTGACCCGTGATCGCAGAGACTTAGCATAGAAGGTACGGTCTACTAACAACCGCTCCGGGGAAAGCTACTAATTTAAAAAAAAGAAACCTATAACTATTTGTTGGTGTACTTTATTGCCCCTCATTTTATAGTTTTGTACCCAATTTGTACCTGATTTTTACCTGCCGAGATTGATCAAACAAACCTGAACCATCCTGCCCTTGGCTTGTATTGATTAAACATTTAGTTAAGTGCTTTGCATTAAGGGAGTTTATTTACTTAAGTGACATATGCATAAGTGAATTATGTACCTTCAAGAATAAAGCTTTTCATTTTGTATCGAACTAAAGGAATAAGTTTGTTTTTTTTCTTTCAACTTTAAGATTTCCCTATATTTCTACAATTTAGCAAGAAAAAGCAAGAACCTAAATACGAGGCACCTACCACTACCCAAAGGCACTCATTCACCGTCTCCATCATGAAACCCTTTATAAGTTCTCAAAAAATTACAATAATGACACTAAAATATGAAATATCTGATTTACTCGGAAAATAGATATTCATAAAAATACATTTTTCTTCACAAAAATAAAGAATTTTGCTTTAGTCACTGATTTTGTGCCAACCCTGCCTTGTACCTTCTCGAGAATCTCGCGAGAAGTGTGTACCCAAGAAGTTCTTGCCGAGGTTCTCGCGGAGATTCTTGCCGAGACTCTCGCCGAGAATCTCGCGTGAATTGAATGTGGAGCGCTCATTATAGGTATGTCACCGTAAAATTGCAAATACCGTTAGATTATAATCTATCTCGCGAGATTGTAAACTATCGACTGATTGTGAACCGTAACATACTGCTTACAATTTAACGCATTATTTTTAGATAGATTATAATCTATCGAAGTGAAACTGTTAAATTACTGTCGCGCGTTAAATTGTCAACTGTCCAAAGCCTGTCCCTGATCGGTCTGTCATTGTAAGCAATATGTTATGGTTCACAATCTTTCGATAGTTTTCAATCTGGTGAGATAGATTATAATCTAACGTTAATTACAATTTTACGCCTACGGTGACATATATAAAAAAATTAATCGCATTGGACCCGGTCGGTAGGTGGCGCTGTAATCGGACAGGACAACGTCTGCACATCGCCCGAGGTAAAAATTTGCTCTCGTACTACTTTTCATCCCCTTTCTATGAGAAAATAAATAAGACTTAACTAATGAATATATTTCTTTAAAAAAGACATGTGAATAGGTATAAGTAATAGTTATTGTTTCAGGAGTTAATGCATTGTCACTTTCATAACTCGACGTAGAACTCATTATTTTTGCAAAAATAAAGTATGTAGATAGATACAGATAATATAATACTATACTGATTACAAGAACAGACTTAATTCGCGCGCTTTTGTTTTTTTTATAATTTACCGCGTAGCGGGGGCCGGTGACGTGCAGCCAACACGTACAGTAAGCTCCTTATCAAGCTATACTGTTTGACCTTTGGACCGTTCATAGGTCGCTCGTAATAGTGGCGCGATCTCTCTACGCGATCGCATCAGAAATGAAGAGATCCGTAGAAGAACTAGAGTCACCGACATAGCCCAAAGAATTGCAAACCTTAAGTGGCAGTGGGCAGGACACATAGCTCGCAGGACTGACGGCCGTTGGGGCGGAAAGGTCCTTGAGTGGCGGCCACGTACCGGGAGACGCAGCGTTGGTAGGCCCCCCACAAGGTGGACCGACGATCTGGTGAAGGTCGCGGGAAGCCGCTGGATGCGGGAGGCGCAGGACCGATCGGTTTGGAGATCCCTGGGGGAGACCTATGTCCAGCAGTGGGCGTCTCTTGGCTGAAATGATGATGATGATGAATAGTGGCGGTGTTCGTAGTGTAAATGTATAGCTTGAATGGGAGCTTACTGTACCAGCCAGTAATTCATACAATTTGCGTTCGATTTATATGAATGATCATCATCATCATCATCACAGCTCATATTAGTCCCCACCGAGGGGCACGAGCCTACCCTAATTAGTTATGTTAGGGCGATTAGGCCTTAGTCAAACCACGCTGGCCCAGTGCGGATCGGTCGACTTACTTTTCAGGTGTATGCAGATTTTCTCACAATGTTTTCCTTCACCGTAGGAGCGTCAGATAAATTTACATATGAAATTCGTGAAACGAAAGACATTGTTACATGGCAGGATCGATCGTGGGCCTCCCGATTCTACTCAGGGCACAGTCAAGTGCCGAGGCCACAGTGCCACCGACGCTCTAATGATACATGTTCTAAATTCAAATCTAATTCCCGCCCCCTAAAAAGTTCTTTACAGAAAAGAGCTACTTTGCTCCTACTTATAGAGGGACAAAGCGACACTTTTCAAATAGAAGGGATGAAAAATATAAACTCATATAATACTCATAAATAAACTGGCAGCAACAAACCCTATAAAAGTTGTTGAATAATGAATAACACATACCTATATAAAGTATTGATTGACTATTAACTAGTTTATAAAATAATTTACACAACATTATTATCATCATCCTTTATTCCAATACTCTAAAGATTTTTCAATTAAAAAAATCACTAGTTAACAGATACAGGTATTTCTTATGATCAATATCACAGATGTATTCTTATCAAAAGTACACTTATTCTATTCACATATAACTTTCCTCTTATAAGAACATTTTAATCCAAAATGAAATTAGGCATATTTTAATTGAAGAGAAATAATTTGATTGAGTCCTTAAACAAATAGAACAATGTTTCATGGAAATAATATTATTCTGGGCTCTGGGTGGTACTAGAGCTTCTGTGTTCGTTATATTGGACTGCATGGTTGTTTAGTAGTAAGTATGCCAGAATTTGTAATATAGAAATAAACTTGGAATAAGTTGAAGTCTAAAGCAATTTATGTAGCTCCTCAATTCAATTCAATTTTTATTTTTAGTGGCTTCTGTCAGATTTTACAATTTTGCTAATGTCAAGCAGTGAAAACAGTTTAATAGGATCTAGCGGTAATAATAAAATACTTGTTCGTTTGGGCTACCTGACAGTTTGCATTCAAAATGATTGATTATTGTTGCATAAGTTCACTGTAGAATCATAAGCCAAGGCCAACTAACATTTCATAGAAATTTCTACTAAATAACTATGTACAATTCAATATTGTCCATATTCAGAAAAATTGCTATAAATGCTTCACAAGCATGTATGCCATTTTACACATTATAATAATTAATTAACTATAAAACTATGCTCTATTAGTGTTAAAAAAAATAGTAATATTAGTTTAATGGATATGCTCTGCGGTGTGTCTCATACACACCTGTCCACTAGCCATTGTCAGGTATAATGCACAAAAGCATTTTACCTTATAAAAAATGAGGATATAAAAATAGATTGATATTTGACATTTTATGGCCATCTACAATTTAACATTCAGCAAAAAATTGAGACAGAGCCATATTTCCAATATAGTCACAAGAATATGCTAAGTAATTTTATTTTTTTCATAACAGACTTCAAAACTGATTCTAATAAAGCTTGTATTAAGGATGGCTAGAAAAGATTTTTTTGGAACACTTTTTTGTGTTGTTCATTTTATGTAATATTTTGAATATGCAATAAAGTAAATACAGTATACACATTTAAAGTCTGCACATAATTTAGAAATGTTATTACACTAACGTTTATACACGGTGCTTCATAATAACCAATAAATAATAAATGCGTTATCTATAACTAATTATTAAAATGTGTTTACACATAATGTCATTCAACCCAAAATTTTCATGTATATCATAGTATCATCATCATGTCTATGATTTAAATGAAAATTTTGGGTTGAATGACATTACGGGTAAACACAATTTAATAATTAGTTTTAGATAACGCATTGATTATTTATTGGTTATTATGAAACACCGTGTATAGAACATCAAATTTGTTGGTATACATTTAACATTAGCTTAACATCTTAGAAATCTACAACTGGTTTAAACATGGTCCATAGTCTTTCATATTCGGCCTTGTACCGAGATATGATTTCAGTTTGAGAAGTAACAATAACATTCTCCCAATTTCCATACAAAGCTTGGTTCGTCCAATTTAAGGAGCCAGTTACAACTAAAGGTATTGTATGTGCCTCTTCAGACAATGTGTCAATTAAGCAAAATTTATGATGCATAAGATTTGTTGATTTCATCCATCTCACTGGTATACTTAATTTCTCCAATTTACGAATACAGGAGCCACTGGTATATGCCATGTCGGCGTCGGTAATAATCCTTAGTTTAATTCCTTTGTAATGTAGCTTGATGATCGTGTTCATCAAATCAAGGTTAGTAAAAACGTACATACATATATCTATGGAATACCTAGGAGAACTAACATAGTACAGCAATCTGTCCATGCTTTTAGTGATCATACATCTGGAATATTTACTCTTTTTACATTCGTTATCGTTCTGATAGAACGTGATAACTTCATGAATATCTCTCTTCGCATGTTTTTTCTTCGCCCCAACATAGTAGTTGTTCAAATAATATGACAAGAATCCAAAAGTTGCCGCCAGTAAAACATAATTTCCATAAGATTTTAGGCTCATGATTGAACAATGACTTGAATATTCTTCTTCGATAAAATGTAAACACATAAAACTGACCAGACTTCTTCGAAACTGACCAAAACATTCAAAAATAAAGTCAAAGTTTAAAATATACGGTACAAAATCAAAAAATGCAAAGTTTACAAGTTGTAATTAATGTAATTGTTGTAATAGTTGTGTTGTAAATTACAACAAACAAAACTGTCAAATCAAAACCACAGTCAAAACTCAAACTGTCAAGTCGTCAAGATACCTACAGTGTGACCATCTCAAAAACGACAAATCTGCCCTACGTTGTCATAAAATGTGCCAAAATCTACCAAACTTTTTTATTGCTATAAAAGGCAGACGAGCAAACGGCTCAAACAAAAACTGATGGTAAGTGGTAACCGCCGCCCATGGCCTTTGCCAATATCAGGGACATAGCGAAGCCGCTGCCTACTTTGAATACAATACTCTTCTTACCTATATTATCCCATTGGGTCGTTAACGACCCAAGATTGGTAACTACCTTTAAATAGATGTATATTATTACTTTTAATAATAATCTGTAATTTTTTGTATTCCGCCAATAACTTGAAAGTATAAAGAACGTTTGACATTGATTTACGAGTTACTTAAGTGATATAATTTATTTTGAGAACTATTATAGTTTTTGACTCCTATTTGGAGTAAATTTTCTGTGTGCGAAGTTACGAAAAATGTAAGTATTAATTTTTTTAGCTATATTCATAAAAAATAAATAATGTAACATGCTAGTTAGATAGATAATTGATAATAGTTAAGTATTTCCAATGAGTTACAAAGCTGTTTTTACTGTATAAGAGCGCCGTAAAAATATTTGGGTCGCAAACGACCCACTGGGATAATCCCTTACCTCTTTCCTTTCTTTCACAGTTCGTCATGTGGCTTGAACACTTCAAATGTTTTGTTTCATTTTGGAAGTTTTAGAGTACACTATTGGAGATGATGTTTTTGGCCAATTGGATCTGTATTTGGATCCTCCTGATGATGGTCAGCAGTCGGAAGATGACTGGGAGACGAGGACTGCTCGGATATAAATATGACTGTCACTTACGTAGCTACAACTAGACTTGAGGCATAAATATGTGATTAGGTACGTGGATTAGGTATTTTTCGTTACCAGTACGTACCTAATCCATGCCACCTAGGATTAGGTATTCGTATACCATGTTTGTTAATCGTGAAATATCAATCTGTCAAACTATAGGTCCTGTAAACAAAACTACACTTTACGTCTAGTTATTAAGTTTCAAACGTCATCTAGTATAAAATACCATAACTATTTTTTGCTTAGAAAATACAGCGAATCTCTTGTTCATTAACAAAATCATAAAATCTTTATACAAAATACAAAAAAAATACAATTCGACTTCAAAAACAGTTAAAAGTAAAAAATTATATAAGAATGCACACCATCACCTTTTTATTATGAAGTCGCTGCCAAATAGAAATGTTTTTGAGGTCGGTTTTATTTTTTTTGTAACAATTTTTTTTTAATGTTTTTTGTAAATTTAATACCAGCTCACCGAAGTAACTTGAAAGAATGCCATTTAGCATCAAAACGTGCCTATTGTATTTAAAAAACTAACCTCTAACTCCTAAAAGTCAAGGATCCTTCCATCATCAGCTCATTTCATGACTACCAGACGCAAATACCTGAATAGCTTCGAAAAAAACATGAAACACGTTGGACGTACCTATGAAATTTAAGGGTTTCCCTCGATTTTCCTGGGATCCCAGCATCAGATCCTGACTTTGGTGACAATGGAACCACCCCAGGACTATACTCTATCGAACACAAAAAGAATTTTGAAAATCGGTCCACAATGGGCGGAGTAATCACGTAATATACTCACAAAAAAACGGTAAAAATATTAAACTTGAATCAAGAATGAAATTAAATATTAGGACCTATTACTATTCCAATACATTCCCTAATATTTATGCCAATACTGAATAAATATTAAGACCTATTACGATACTAATACATTCCCTATTCCAAATATTTATGCCGGTACCTAATAAATATTAGGACCTATTACGAGTACTAAACTAATACATTCCCTATTCCGAATATTTTTGGTGGAACTGAATAAATATTAGGAACAGGTATTTGGATTAGGTGTTTGAAAATATTAGGAACAGGTGGATTAGGTACGGAAATTAGCTAATCCAGCCCATGTCTAGCTACAACCCAATGCAATGGTAATAAATCGATCGAATCTCTAGAAGTTGGGAAAGAAATTGAGATTCAGTTTGATTAGGTCCGAGTAAAATGAGATACAAGAAGCCTATAAAATCAGGGCGAAAGTGGGTAAGCAAGATGGAACTGAAAAGTTTAGGCACAGCCTTTACCGTTTCGGCCTTGAAAGTAAGGCTATTGAATTTTTGCAATTGTTTATCGGATTTGACGTAAGAGAATATTTGGTAAAGAAGACAATGATATAAGCCGTACAAAAAATAACCCGCACTTTGTTCATTCTTTGGATGATTCTTGACACTTTTCTAGGGCTCATGATCTTATGGGGATATAACACTGTTCCTCGAAGACGGATGTACTGGGAATACAATAAAGATTGCCACAATACTTGTGTATCTACTGCAATGAGACGAAATCGTTTCAACGACGACGATTTTCACATATTTCCATTCAGTAAATAATGAGTAATGAGAATGTAAATTTGTAATGGGAGTGTCTGAATTTTACCCAAAAATGAAGAGGCAAGATCTTATGCGATAAGGGTTCATGTGATACGCTGCTAACGACGAGCTCGTAAGTGTAGATAAGTCAATGGATTTCCTCTGATAGGAGGTATGGATACAATGCAAACAGCATAGGTAAGCCCATAAGATTTTGTCATAAATGCTCAGTAGGAACACCTCTGTAGATATTGGATTTTCGTAGATCCTTGGCTTCAGCTCTACTCCTGACCCTCAACTCTAGAAGCTCCAGAACCATCAACCACAACTAGGCGCTCTGCTGTTTGAACACAATATATCGAATATATTTTACTATGTAAGTAAAGGAGACTACGGGGTGTTATTTCTAAAATAGTCGAGTAAATATTAGAAACAAAATGTGCAAGAAACGCGAAGTAAATCTCCATGATAAGTGTTTCCAACAATACTTCACGAGATTTCTATTTTTGTTACTTTTTAATTTCACAATATAATTTTCATTTCATTTTACTAGTTCGTTTCATTTCATACATTTTGGGACATCTATTATCCCAGTGGGTCGTTAGCGATCCAGTCAAAAAAACTAGTTTTTGAAAAAAAAATTCAAAAATCATGTGCAAGGCCTTTATTTGTTCCTATTTTGAGCAACATTTGTGAGTATCAGATATTTTCATGACCTAAATAATTACGGGCATATATGGGTTAAACCTCGCTTGAAAGTTGACATGTTATAGCGCTCGGGAAACACAGCAGCAGGAAGTTTATTCCAGTGCCGGACCGTACGTGGTAAAAAAGAGCGCTGAAAGCGAACCGTGCTAGGCGATATTGCTTCCAGGTAGTAAGGATGAACTGTACTGCGGTGCAGAGTGGTACGGTGATAAAAAGGTGACGTTGGTACCAAGTCGAACAGTTCCTCGGAGCACTCACCGTTGAAAATTCGATAGAAGACACAGAGAGATCCGAAGTCCCTCAGTGACTCCAGCGACTCTAACGAGTCTAGCAGATTAGAATCACGTCCTATCAACAATCAACCAATCCCGTCTTTGTAGAGAGTCAAATGGTTCAAGTTGGTATTTTGGGGCTCCTGCCCAGAGATGTGAACAGTACTCCACGTGCGGACGAACTTGAGCTTTGTAAAGCACAAGATGTTGATGTGGCGTGAAGTATCGCTTTGCTCTGTTCAGGACGCCCAGCTTTTTGCTAGCTAGTTTAGCCTTGCTTTCCAAATAACTCCCGAACTGGACTTTGCTCGATATATCAACACCGAGGATCCCGATACTGTCAGAGATTTGAAGGGGTACTCCCTGGAACTGAGGCTATAGAAAAGGGGACCTTCTTGGCAGTGAAAGCGCAGACTTCTGTCTTTGTGGGGTTGAACTGAACTAAATTCAATCCCCGCCATTTTGAGGCCCGCCCTAAAAAATCCTCAACTTCGGACACAAGTTCTGATCGTCTCTCTAATACAGAGCTCCGGAAGACCTTCTGAAAGCTGGTAGAGTTTGACACACGAAACATGAGCTTGGAAAAAAGCGGCAATTTCAAAAATTCTAGCTCTGGTAATACTGTCTACAGAAGGTAAAATACATTTTGATACTTGAAATATTCTAATATTTTTTTATTTATGTAGTAATTTAGAATGTTAAATTTGTGAAAGGATTGTCTTTTTTTTCCTTGAATATACTAGGAAATAAGGAGTTTATACTTTTTTAAAATTAAATATTAGGTAATGTTTAGTTTCAATTAACTTCCAACAATGAACCTTTTATAAGAAATCGCTGTATTTGGATTTCATGAATGTTAAAATTATTTAATATCTGTAATATTTCGACAGAAATTAAGAAAAAATATTATGAAATTGTTTATTACAAAGTATCAAAATCACCATGTTGAACTAAACTACATGAGGACATTGTATCAGTGTTGCTACTTGAAAAAATGTCAGGTTCATGTTTCGTGTGTCAGACTCTATATCGCGCATCACCCGTGCTGTCATCCGCATAGCAATGAATGTTCTCTATAGACAACAAGCACCGAGCCTTGTGGGACACCAGCATTAATTATTTTGGTCTCGGAGGATGAGCCATCGACGACGACTTTAATGCTCCGACCATCCAGAAAGCTGGCAATCCATTTGCAAAGTCTCCCGGGGATTCCATAGGAAGGTAACTTCGCCAGAAGAGCTCTATGCCAGACCCCGTCAAATGCTTTAGCGATATCGAGACTGACGGCTAGAGCTTCTCCGTTGCTTTCTAAGGCCTCTGCCCAGCGGTGTGTCAAATATACCATAAGATCACCGGCCGAGCGACCATGACGAAAACCGTACTGGCGGTCACTAATCAGCTGGCGGTCCTCTAAGTATTTTAACACTTTGCTGTTGATGACACGCTCTAATATCTTGCAGAGCAAGGATGTTACCGCTATGGGCATGTAGTTTGACGGGTCTGACCGGTCACCTTTCTTGGGAATCGGGTGGACAAGAGCAATCTTCCAGGAAGATGGAACCCTGTGAGATTTGTAGGAGAGACGGTATAGGCGCGTGAGAATCAGAGCCAACTCTGGGGCGCACGTCTTTAACACCACTGCAGGGATGCCGTCCGGCCCACTCGACCTATGGACATCAAGAAGGCTAAGCTCTCGCCTTACCGCACGTTGAGTTATGTGGATTTCTGGCATAGAGCTCCCACAAGGTGCGATTGTTGGTGGGGAAGCCCCTCCATCGTCCAAGGTCGAGTTTGAGGCAAAGAGATGTTGCCAGAAGATCGGCTTTATCTTTTGCACTATGAGCCAGACTACCATCACTTTTATGCAGCGGTGGGAGATTCGAATGACAGAAGTTACCCTCCGCAGCCTTGGCGAGCGACCAGAAGGCACGGCTTCCAGAGGGGAAGCCTGCAAGCCCCTCGCCAATTCTGGCAACATGTTGTGCCTTGGCGTCGGCAATAACCTTTTTGCTGGATCTGGAGGCGGCGTTAAATTTACGCTTCAACTCTCTAACGTTTCCATCGTTGTGTTTTTTGGCTAAAAGCCAGGCCTGGTAAGCGGACATTTTTATTAAACCGACAAGCTTTATTAAACCACGGGCGACTGCGACCACCAACAGGTATTTTTGCATTGGGAATGAATAAATCCATCCCAAGCAGAATTATTTCAACGATGGAATCCGCACAGACGTTAAGATCGTCAAAGGAGAAGCAGAACCGGTTCCATGGGGCGGATGCGTAAAACTCACGCAGTCCGTCCCAATCTGCTGACTTATATCGCCAGACTCTGCGTGACCCAGTTGCGCAGATGAGCGATTGGGACACACATCAGGGGCTGTATAACGGACAAGACGTGGTCAGATGACCCAAGGGGGGTATCGACCACTATCTTGTATCCATCTGGGTGAGTTGTCAGCAGAAGATCCAGCAGGGAAGGTTTGTGGTACTCAATGCCTGGGACACGGGTAGCCTGTGTCACCAGTTGAGAGAGACCATAGGCCGACGCCATACTGAAAACAGTTCGACCGGGGGGTCAGTGGTCCGGGATCTCAGCCACTCTTTATGATGAGCGTTGAAATCACCTAGGACCACCACCTCCACAGATGGGTACTGTTCCAGTATTTGGTCAATTTCCTTTTGGACGCTTTCGAATAGCAGAATTGACTCTAGGTCACTGCCGTGGGACCTGTATAGGCATGCGTAGATTCGGGTCAATTCCCCACGATCGACGCGCAGCCACATAACTAATAGGTCCCGATGTTCGAGACCCCGGAGGCGGCGACAGCAAATATCGCCCCGGACGAAAGCGCACACTCCAGCTTTACGAACGAATAAGTGTTCCAACTCGTAGCCTGGGTATTTTAGGTACGAGATATCATCGGGGGCATATATTTGCGTCTCCGTCAAAAAAAGCATTGCAGGCTGCGCCGTTTCAAGATGGTGATGAACGGCATCGATATTGCTATGTAGACCCCTAATATTGGCAAAATCCATTTTAAACGTGGATAGGGTGTCCGCCGAAGTTTTACTGCTCCTTTTATTGCGTTTTTTCATTAGGGTTTTTTTGAGAGTAGGGATAGAGAAGTGTAGGATAGCTCTCCAGCTGTACCCGAACGAGAGTCTCAATGATGTAACTGAGCAGATCCAAGGGCTATGTGAGTAAGCGACACGAAGCATGGAAGGGCCCCCGGTACCCCCCTGTGTACCATTACCGGGATCCACTCCGGTCTCCCACTCCGGCACGGTGACTGCACATCAGGATTTTCGCCGAATGGCAGGACAGCCTCCCAGGTAGAATAATCCTTGGTTCGGGTCCTCAACTGTTCGGCAGGTGGCCGACGGAAACTATTCCCACCGGGTCTCCCTGTACCACATGTCGGTCACTCACGCTCTGTGTCCTTGCTCAGATTTTCACCATTTACGGTTCGGGCAGTTCGCCGAAGATGCCATCCACACTTTATGGGATGGAAATGGGGGAAGGGAGCGGCTTTTCTGCCCTTCATCCGAAACACGTTGTTTCACGGCTGAAATAGGCAAGACGGTGGTACCAAGACGCACGAGCTCATGAGGAGTGAACTCTACCACCAGTGACAGGAAGAGGGGAAGGGAGAGAAAAGGACATCAATACCGCGGGAAGGATAGGGTAAACGGTATTGAAGGCTCGAGAGGCCGGGGTCGTGTACCAGAGTCACCTTGGTAAGAACCGGATAGGTTATTACAAGGAAAGCCCTCGGACCAGAAAATATATAAATATTTAAGTTACATACCGATGATTGGCCGCTATAACCAAACATATGCTTTATGTTTTGGGAGGTTATTTTAATGAAGATATTCTTGTAACTATGTAATTTAAAACTGCATACTTTTCAAAATGCAACATCAGGATCCTCAATGGATCTGGTAACGAAGAAGAAGAAGAAGGCAAAAGTTACCAAATCCGTTATAAAAAATAAAATAAATATTTTTGATTCTGTTATAATAATAAGTATTCATATAATCTGCCAAATTCTGCCTCTTTTCGAAATCGTCCGCTTATCCCAAATGGCATGCCAAAATGGCAGAGATCTGCCACAAATGGTCACACTGCATACCTACTTTTTATTTTATTTTTTTAATTCTTAGGGAGCGTTCAGAAACGCACCTTAGATAAAGATTCTATATTCTATGTTTTTTACCGTACCGTGCGTTTGCACTGAGAAACATAAAACATGCAATGTTTTACAGCTTGTTGTATGATACAAATCCCAAAATTTGTTGTGTATGCTTTTGCGTTCGCACTGCCGAAAATCGTGTTGGATTCGGAACAAATAATAAGATTTGTTGCAGATTGCGTTAGGATCGCCTCAAAACTTGTTGTCTGTCAACGTTTTTTATGAATTTGTCAACGATTGCGTTCGCACTTTCGGCTGTTAAAGGCTTCATACATGTTTTGCAACATGTTGGGGTGTTGACAATGGAAACGCATTCATAAACATTGACAGAAACATGTTTAAAAAACATGTCTTTATGTAGATGTTTCGTCAGTGCAAACCTCAAGTGCAAACGCACGTAACTCGTAGGTACGACGTTCCGAGCTGCGTTCGAAAACGATCTCCGAGTGCACTCCGTCCACTTCGTCCCGATATCCGTCCGAGAACATTTTGGGTGCACTCGGGGATGTTGGAACGGCGTGTCCGAAAACTTTACGGAATGCATTCGATCGAGTGGAATCCGACTAATCAAACAATGTGTAATTTCTTTCGATTGGATTTTGCGGGAAACTGTGTGGATTTGAACGTTAATGTTGTTAGTGATCATGATTATAATGGAAGATTTCACATTCACTCACACACAATTTGTGCATCTTGAAGAGCGGGGATGCGGGGATGATTCTTTACGTCGACAATGAGCTGGTGCTTGGAAAGATTTCCAGAAGTGGCGTTGTGCTGGGCAAAATTGTTCAGCTGTAGGCTGGTACTGGGTATTAATTTCCAGGAGTAGGAATTTGGTAGACAAGATTGTCTAGTGCTGGGCGAGACTGTTCAGCTGTCGTCTGGTGCTGGGCATGATCCCCAGCAATAGGATTGTGCTGGACAAGATTGTCCAGCAGTGGGCTAGTGCTGGGCAAGATTTTCAGGTGCAAAGGCGAATAACAGGCTCAAGGGGAAGGGGAATTTCTGCTTCCCCTCCCCCCTCCCCCCAAGCCTCGCCATACATAAATTGAATTTAATGTTTTGTTAAGGTTCCGTACCCTATTCATAAGACTCCGCTGTCCGTCCGTCTATCTGTCACCAGGCTGTATCTCATAAACCGTGATAGCTAGACAGTTAAATTTTCACAGATGAATTGTATTTCTGTTACCGCTATAACAAGTATTACTAAAAACAGAATAAAATAAATATTTAGGGACACTCCCATACAACAAATGTGATTTTTTTGCCGTTTTTTGCTCGATATTAGGTAATAACGGCAACAGGTAGAAAAATATCCACAAAATATTTAGTTCTTTAATCACTTTAAAATTAATACCTAATTAAATTGAATAAAATCAATATTAAAGTGATTATCTCACTTTAATATTAATTTTATAAAATCATAACTTAAAACGTCAAAAAATACATCGGAAGGAATCTTTGATGAAAAAGAGTGATTTTACAAATACATAGGTATATATTTTTTATTGCAAATGAAACTAGTACTCTGGAGAGCTATTTTTGAATTACGTATGCGACTTCGAAATCACCTATGTGACTAATAATCACCGATTTTCAATAATTCTTATTTTTGAATATCACTTATGTGACTACCTTAGTCACGGATGTGATTTCATTACGAGTGCCCTCACCCACTCGTAAACAAGTCATACATAACTGTGGAAACGTTATCTGTGTTTTACTCTCTTACTTAATTTTATATAATTTTTTTAAAAATCCAAAAAATGCTGCCTTAGTTGAAAGCAGGATTTTTAGAGATTTTTTTTATTTATTTGTAATTTTTTTTAATTTTTATTTTTATTTTTAATTTTTATTTTTATATAATAATGGATGTATCCGGATGTATCCTGAAGCATCCTTGAAATTTTCCAGGGTGATAAAAAAAAATTTATTTCATTTTTTTTATTTTTTATCTAATATTGGATGTGTCCTGAAGCGTCCCTAACATTTTTCATTCCAGGGTGATAAAAAAATAACCGTGTATAAGTTTAAAATCTTTTAAATTTGTGTCACAAACAAACTTAGACCAGTATTTTCTTATATTTTGGCCTAGTTGCAATGAAGTTTTAGCCGTATAATAACCGGTACGTATGTGTGTACTTTATCTATGTTGGCAGCTCCGCGTTCGACTTTCAAAAATAGGATGTTTGAGAATTCGTGACTTCATGCCCGTAGCACACCTCCGCCGCGAAACTATCAAAGCGAAACCGCGTCGCATAGTCAGGAACAAACAAAACGGCGAATCGGAATTTACGCCCGAACCCAATATGCGATCCTGATCCGTTTTTTCCGGATTGAGATTGCAAACTCAATCCAAAAGTACCATTTTGCGTCTCTATAACCAATCGAAGGATTGCATTTGTAATCTCTGAAAGGCAACCATCCATGAGAGGTCCGATCAGTGTTTTTGGATAGACCTCTGTTCGAAAATGACGTTTGACGTGTCCCAATAATCAATCTTTGATTAAAAAGGGATTGATTGACGTCTACACAATCTTTTTTTGGCAATCTTCCTATTTTCATGGTTTACTTGTCAAAATTTGGATTGATTTACATGTTTTGAAAATAATTGTTGTATTTTTGTCAGAAATGGCAATGGCAAAGACGATATTTTTGGAAGATGTGATAGTAGTGATTTGGAGTTATGAGCCGAAACAATATCAGATTTCGATACGTGATTGCAGTGATGATGATGAAGTGTTACAACAACAACGTCGCAATTAACACCAAATATCAACAATAGCAATAAATAACTACGAATTTACTTTTTGGTTCCGGCCGAACAAAACTGTCGTAAATTACTTTTAACGAAAATAATGCCATACATAAAAGAAACATCAAAACAGTGACTAAAATACCTTTTGCCGCGCTATATATGTGATGTGAATGTGTTTGAAATCTATACAAATAAATAAAATTGAAGTGTTTGTTTGTATTGTCAAAATAACAAGTTTTTAATGAATGGGTATGAATGTGAAACAAAAACACAATTTATAAAATTTTTGTCTGTCTGTTTGTTCCCGCTAATCTCCGGAACGGCAAGACCGATTTTGACGGGACTTTCACTAATAGGTAGCTAATTGTATAAGGTATAACATAGGCTACTTTTTATGAAGATCGGTCCAGCCGTTACTATTCCACGCGGACGAAGTCGCGGGCACAGCTGTGCCGGCGAACTACGTTTCGCCATAATAATCACCTAGGTGTATAAAAATTTACGGCCTATTCTCAGACCTACCGAACATACTTACACAAAAAATTTCATAAAGATCGTTCAAGCCGTTTTGGAGGAGTTTGGTAACAAACTGGGACACAAACATTTTATATATTAGAAGATAATAGCTTCAGCTTTGCCTCGCTGTCGGATTAAGTTTTTTATATTATTTTGTTCTTGTATAGATATTGTAAAAATCTTAAATTTAAGATATTTTTTGAAATAAATGATGATAATATAAATAAGTCATTTAATTTCCTCTTTACATTTCGTTACCTCAATAGTTTACACATTACATTAATTACTACATTACACTAATATAAAAATCTTCCTCTTCTTTTTAGTAATCATGGAGAGGCACCTCTTCTTTCTGTAATTTGTCACCCCAAATTTTACTTCTGTATTTATTATACGATAATTCCTTGCTTTTATTAATTTATATTAGTTCAAATTACAAATTGTATGTTCAAATCAAACCAACCACACCACAGCTAGCTAACAAACAAATATAATGTCACTTCCGTGCTCGTGTCAGTTTTATACACGTTCCATTCCTATAAAAATAAGTAGTTTGCATAATATTGTATTTGATATATTATTATTTACGGAATAATTTCTAAGTGTTTTTAAACATTATATTTATTGTTAGAAGCATAAGAAACATTATTTAAAAAGATTTATAGCTAGTTTGTTTTCATAGAACATACAGTAATAATATTGCACAATCTTATATTTTGCGTATAAAGAAACGGCCAAGAGGGAAAGGATAGCTGGCGATCCGGTGTCAAAAGAATCCTAGGATTGCAGTCTTTAGTTATTGGCACGCGGATTAGAGATCGATTGAGCGATACGCAATAATCCGAGATTGTTTTTAATCTTAAACTACGGATACAATATTGGGTTCGGCCGTTAGTCAGCGGTGATTTCTAAATCGCATACGTAATTCAAAAATAGGTCTCCTGGTCACCCACGTGCCAACAATGTAAAAGAGAAAGGAGTTACTTTTATATAAGTTTCATTAAGGGGTGTAAGGGGTTCCGAATCTCATCTAACGGAACCCAAGTCACTCTCACCTGCACGCGGTGCACCCTGCTACTCAACAGACGAGGCTCTGGCGCACCCCACCAACCCGCACTGGGCCAGCGTGGTGGGAGAAGGCCCAAACCCCCCCCCCCCCCTAAAATGAATCGAACCAACCAAAGGCCCCAAGTGCCCGGCGGTCCCGGAGGCCGTGCCGGCGGTGACGGTCGTCGACCCGGCGCTGGGACCTGGGGTGCGAAGAATCCCCGAGCGGCGAAAACCCCCCGCCAAACGACCTTGGCCCTGGCAACATACAACGCGCGTACACTGCGGACCGAGGAGAAGCTGCTGGAACTGGAGAGGGAATTTAGCGGATCCTAGTTGGAGTATTGTGGGACTATCTGAAGTCCGAAAAGAGGGTAAGGACACGATGGTCCTTAAATCCGGCAACCTGCTCTATTTCCGGGAGGGCGAAGAACTGTCCCAAGGTGGTATCGGGTTTAAAGACCACAAGTCTCTCGTGAACAACGTGGTACAGAAGTGTGTCGAAAAGGTTGGCGTACCTTATACTCAGAATCACCGAACGGTATTCGCTGAAGGTCCTACGCCCCGACCTCGACCCACCCCGACGAGGAAATGGAAGTTATGTATGAGGATATTTCTCGGGCAATACATGCTTCTAAGACTCACTACACCGTTGTCATGGGAGACTTCAACGCAAGGCTAGGCAAGCGGGGCGATAATGAGTTGAAAGTGGGGCAATTTGGAGCTGCAATCCGGAATTACCGAGGTCAAATGCTAGCCGACTACATGGAAAAAGAGGGACGCTATATGATGAACTCTTTCTTCAAAAAACGGCTGCATCGAAAGTGGACCTGGAAAAGTCCGGATGGCGTGACAAAAAATGAGATTGACTTCATCATGTCGACTAACGCCCGAACCCAATATGCGATCCTGATCCGTTTTTTCCGGATTGAGATTGCAAACTCAATCCAAAAGTACCATTTTGCGTCTCTATAACCAATCGAAGGATTGCATTTGTAATCTCTCAAAGGCAACTGTTGAGAGTGGACTGTATGTAGGTACTTGAGTTAAAACGCTGATTTCTTTGTGATAATATTTGGAGCTTTATTTACTTCTTGCAAGACGACTTCCACTGACCGACTACAACTGACTACAATTTATCAGTATTCGGCCCTATATTTATACACTATCCCTTGGTCCGCGGGGGGACATCCCGCCCGCGGACCAATCAAAAGGGGCCGAATTTATTTACGATATGGTTCATTCATGGGGACTTGGCCCGCATAAGCTTAGACTACGTCCGCTGCTTAGTTCTGGGTCCCCGGCACTTGCGAACTGTCGTCAACAGCAACCATCCATGAGAGGTCCGATCTATTAAAGTAAACTCCATGGACAAAGGAATATGATCCATGAGTAAACTTGTTTAGTTGCGTTGTCAACCTATAGAGTTATGGATAAAAGAAAAAAACATTCTGTTACTATGATTGATTTATGTCTTGTCTAGTGTGTCAAAAAATAAATAAAGTTGATTTTTTAGATTCTTCATATTATTAATTGTTATTATCATTTACGAATCTACCCAGTTCCTGCTAACTAACCCTGTTACGCTTTAAAAGGTTATGGGCCCAGTAAACACTGAGAAGTATGGAGCTTACTAAAATTCAGATACCAAAACTTGATACTGTTTCTAACAATTGGATACCATGGAAGTACCGAATGTCGGCGGTGCTCCGCGGCATGGAAGGTATTATGGATATTGTTGAAGGCAAGTTACGGAAACCTGAACGACCAGTAGTCGATGGTAGTGGTGACGTTAATGAAGCAGCTGCTATAGCTCTACATGAGAAACGTCTTAAGGAGTACAGTATGTTAGAAAGTACTGCTTTGTTATTGATAACTAATAATATTTCGGATGAGACGCTGGACAAAGTAATCAGATTCACAAACCCGAAAGATGTATGGGATGAATTACACAGAATTTTTGATGGTTCGAATGACGACAAATTGTATGAAATCTGTATAGAATTTTTTCAATACAAGAAGATGGACACCGAAGATATAGCGACCCATATCTCTAAAATTAAAAATATTTGGTATAAGTTAAATATAGAATTAGCGAAGAATAATGAGACCAAACTTCCTGAATTTTTGTTGATATGCAAAATTCTAAATACTTTGCCAGAAGAATATTTTTCATTCAAATCGAGTTGGTTGTTGATGTCCAAAGAAAATCGTACTGTCGAGAATATCACAAGCCAGCTATGCTCTCATGAAAGGGCGCTAAAGAGTAATACAGAAAGTGGACCAAGTTTATCTGGTGAAGCGCTAACAGTGAAGACGAAAAGATCGGCACGAGCTAAGATAGAAACAAAAGAATCAAACGGAGGATTTAAGGTCAGATGTTATATTTGCAAGAAAATAGGACACATCAGAAAGGACTGTCCTCAGAAGAAAGAAAAGTTTACCAGTAGCGTTAGTACTGTAGAAGGTACTGTAAGCACTAATATAAATATATTTAGCAGCTTTGAAGGGTGTAGCGTTAATCAAAATGATTGGTATGTGGATAATGGGGCTACTCACCATGTCACAATGCGCAAAGATTTGTTTGAGAGTTTTGAGCATTTCTATGAACGCCACACTGTTACCACGGCAAATGGTAACGTAGTTGAAGCCCTGGGAAAAGGGTCGATTAGACTGAAAGCTAGCAGTAGAGAATTCTTTCTGCGAGATGTTTGGTTTGTACCGAATATAGCAAGAAATCTGTTTTCGGTATTAGCAGTGCATGATACCAATCCTAATAGTCTCTTTCAATCACGAGTCACACATTGCACCATGAAAATAAACAATAAGGTTGTTGTGACTGGAAGTAGAATGAAATGTGGTGGACTATATAAACTGAACTGTAAAGCGGTGCAACCCGAAGTTAATGCGTGTGTTAATGCTGTAGACATATTACAGTTATACCATGAACGCATGGGTCACCAAGATAAGAGACATATAAAGAGCTTTATAGAACGAGAGTTAGACATCAAAACTAAAGACACCGGAGAGTTATGTGAAGGCTGTATTTTTGAAAAACTCACAGACGTCAGTTCGGTACCAGGGTAAGAGCACAATTACCAGGCGAACTGATTCACGTTGATGTTTGCGGACCGTTTCCTCAATCATTAGGAAAACACAGGTACTTCTTACTCTTTAAAGATGACTACTCGAAATTTCGATTCATTTATTTCTTAAAGCAGAAGTCTGAGGTTCCAGAAAAACTAAAGGAGTTTCTTGCCTTAGTAAAGAACCAGGGACATGTTGTTAAGGAACTGCTTACTGACAATGGTGGTGAATTTGTCAATGCAAGATTTTCAGACACGTTAAGATTTGCAGGTATTAAGCATAGACTTACATGTCCGTATACACCTGAGCAAAATGGTTGCTGTGAAAGAGATAACCGCACAATTGTAGAAATGGCAAGAGCGATGATGTATGCACGAGAGGAATTTCCTGAGCTTTTGTGGGCCGAATTGGTATATACGGCTGTATATATTCTAAACAGAACAGGACCAACTATGGTAGAACACAAAACACCATTCGAGATATGGTTAGGAAAGAAACCTCGAGTCAAGCATTTAAGAATTATTGGGTCATTATGTTATGTGCATGTTCCTAAGCAGAATAGGAAGAAGCTTCAAAGGAAAACCAGAAAGTGCATACTCATAGGTTATGATAATGATGATGGGTACAGACTTTGGTGTAGAAACAGTAACTCTATTTTAAGATCGAGAGATGTTACGTTTGACGAGAAGCCTATTCATTCCAAACTTGAACCTGAAATAAACGAACCCTCGATGACTGAGATAAAGATTCCACTTCGTACGAAATTCGAGACCAGAGAAGAGACTCAAGTTGCAAATAACAACAGGATGGTTAATGCTGAACCTGAAGTTGTTAGAAATACTGTTGAAAATGATGAAAGTGATTTTGTTGACGCAATTTCAAATCATGAGATAATAATTGAATCTAGGGGGGAGAATGAGGACGTCGAAGAAGTTGTCATTGATGATGAAACTGATGATGATTTTAGATATGATTATACTATGGAAAGATTGGTGAATGAACAATCAGATAGAGTGTTAAGAGATCGATCAAATATTCAACGACCTTCAAGATTCAACGATTTCGTCATGAATACAGAAGAACATTTTGAACCAACATGCTATAAGGAAGCAATAACTTGTCCTGAGAAACATTTGTGGCATAAAGCTATGGATAATGAGATGAATTCACTTAAAGAAAATGGAACGTGGGTTTTAGAAAAGCTACCTAAGAATAGAAAAGCAATTCCCTGCAAATGGGTTTTTAAGGTAAAGCTTAACGCTGACGGTAGTGTTGATAAGTACAAGGCTAGGCTGGTAGCTAAGGGGTTCCGTCAAAAGAAAGGTGAAGATTATAACCAAACCTTTAGTCCAGTTGCGAGAATGGCAACAGTAAGATCAGTTGTCAGCATTGCAGCAAATGAAGGATTGAAAATGTGTCAATTCGATGTATCGACGGCATTTTTATATGGCTCACTAAATGATGAGATGATTTATATGAAACAACCGGAAGGATATGATGATGCCTCGGAAAGAGTATGCTTACTGCGGAAAAGCCTTTATGGGTTAAAACAAGCTCCCAGGTGTTGGAACCACACAATACTAACATTTTTCAAGGACATAGGCTTACAAGTAAGTAAGGCAGACCCTTGCTTGTTCAAGAAGGAGACAAGCGATGGAAAACTTATTGTCGCTCTATATGTGGACGACGGACTGGTTGCTGGTACTAATGAAGCTCTGATTGACAGTTTTATGGAGCAACTGAAACTGCAATTTAAAATTACGATAAAACCAGTAAGTTACTTTCTCGGAATTGAGATTTCAAACAGAGAAGATGGTCTGCTAGTACATCAAACGTCCTATACTAATAAAATCTTAAAAAGATTTGGCATGCAGGATTGTAGACCGGTAACTACCCCGATTGTTAAAGAAAACACTCCACAAAAAATAGAAAATAAGGATGACTATTTTCTAGACAATTACAGACAAATTGTCGGAAGTCTGGCATATCTCATGGTCGGAAGTAGACCTGACATTGCGTACTCAGTTGGCGTAGCTTCCAGAAATTTAGAAAAACCAACGCAAACTGATGTCATAAGATTAAAAAGGATTTTTCGGTATTTACAGTATACAGTAAATCTAGGTATTCTGTACAGAAAAGATTACAAAAAGGGTATCATTGAGTGTTATAGTGACGCGGATCATGGCGGTGATTTAGGCACTGGGAGATCGACGACTGGCGTCCTATGTTTATATGCTGGTGGACCTGTATCTTGGCTAAGCCAAAGACAAACTAGCGTTGCTATCTCAACAACAGAGGCCGAGATAGTTGCAGCCAGTGAAGCTGCAAGAGAGTGCGTTTGGCTATCTACTCTTTTCAGCAGCATAGTGGAATTAGACCAAATACCGGAATTAAAAGTAGACAACGAAGCTGCCTTGAGATTGGCGGAAAATCCAGAATTTCATCGCCGAACAAAGCATAATTATACGATTACGACACTTCTTTGTCAGAGAGTTGGTGTCTCAGGGCGACCTTGTAGTCAGCAAAGTAGTCTCGGATTTACAGTTAGCTGATATGCTTACAAAGCCATTGCCTCAGCCTAGGTTAAACAAGCTTTGCGAACTCATAGGTTTACAGCGAGAGAAGATATTAAAGTAAACTCCATGGACAAAGGAATATGATCCATGAGTAAACTTGTTTAGTTGCGTTGTCAACCTATAGAGTTATGGATAAAAGAAAAAAACATTCTGTTACTATGATTGATTTATGTCTTGTCTAGTGTGTCAAAAAATAAATAAAGTTGATTTTTTAGATTCTTCATATTATTAATTGTTATTATCATTTACGAATCTACCCAGTTCCTGCTAACTAACCCTGTTACGCTTTAAAACGATCAGTGTTTTTGGATAGACCTCTGTTCGAAAATGACGTTTGACGTGTCTACACAATCTTTTTTTGGCAATCTTCCTATTTTCATGGTTTACTTGTCAAAATTTGGATTGATTTACATGTTTTGAAAATAATTGTTGTATTTTTGTCAGAAATGGCAATGGCAAAGACGATATTTTTGGAAGATGTGATAGTAGTGATTTGGAGTTATGAGCCGAAACAATATCAGATTTCGATACGTGATTGCAGTGATGATGATGAAGTGTTACAACAACAACGTCGCAATTAACACCAAATATCAACAATAGCAATAAATAACTACGAATTTACTTTTTGGTTCCGGCCGAACAAAACTGTCGTAAATTACTTTTAACGAAAATAATGCCATACATAAAAGAAACATCAAAACAGTGACTAAAATACCTTTTGCCGCGCTATATATGTGATGTGAATGTGTTTGAAATCTATACAAATAAATAAAATTGAAGTGTCTGTTTGTATTGTCAAAATAACAAGTTTTTAATGAATGGGTATGAATGTATATCGGGTACCAATAACAAAAACACAATTAAAAATATTTTTGTCTGTCTGTCTGTTTGTTCCCGCTAATCTCCGAAACGGTTGGACCGATTCTGACGGTACTTTCACTAATATATAGCTAATTATATAAGGTATAACATAGGCTATTTTTTATCAAGATCGGTCCAGCCGTTACTATTCCACGCGGACGAAGTCGCGGGCACAGCTAGCATATAATAAATAGCTGTGCCGGCGAACTACGTTTCGCCATAATAATTACCTAGGTGTATAAAAAATAGTTTACGGCCTATTCTCAGACCCGAACCGAAGAAGCGAACCGAACATACTTACACAAAAAATTTCATAAAGATCGTTCAAGCCGTTTTGGAGGAGTTTGGTAACAAACTGGGACACAAACATTTTATATATTAGAAGATAATAGCTTCAGCTTTGCCTCGCTGTCGGATTAAGTTTTTTATATTATTTTGTTCTTGTATAGATATTGTAAAAATCTTAAATTTAAGATATTTTTTGAAATAAATGATGATAATATAAATAAGTCATTTATTTTCCTCTTTACATTTCGTTACCTCAATAGTTTACACATTACATTAATTACTACATTACACTCATATAAAAATCTTCCTCTTCTTTTTAGTAATCATGGAGAGGCACCTCTTCTTTCTGTAATTTCTCACCCCAAATTTTACTTCTGTATTTATTATACGATTATTCGTTGTTTTTATTGATTTATATTAGTTCAAATCACAAATTATACGTTCAAATCAAACCAACCACACCACAGCTAGCTAACAAACAAATATAATGTCACTCGCGTGCTCGTGTCAGTTTTATACACGTTCCATTCCTATAAAAATAAGTAGTTTGCATAATATTGTATTTGATATATTATTATTTAAAGAATAATTTCTAAGTGTTTTTAAACATTATATTTATTGTTGGAAGCATAAGAAACATTATTTTAAAAGATTTATAGCTAGTTTGTTTTCATAGAACATACAGTAATAATAATGCACAATCGAATATTTTGCGTATAAAGAAACGGCCAAGAGGGAAAGGATAGCTGGCGATCCGGTGTCAAAAGAATCCTAGGATTGCAGTCTTTAGTTATTGGCACGCGGATTAGAGATCGATTGAGCGATACGCAATAATCCGAGATTGTTTTTAATCTTAAACTACGGATACTGTTGACGACAGTTCGCAAGTGCCGGGGACCCATAACTAAGCACCGGACGTAGTCTAAGCTTATGCGGGCCAAGTCCCCATGAATGAACCATATTATTAATAAATTCGGCCCCTTTTGATTGGTCCGCGGGCGGGATGTCCCCCCGCGAACCAACAGATAGTGTATAAATATAGGGCCGAATACTGATAAATTGTAGTCAGTTGTAGTCGGTCAGTGGAAGTCGTCTTGCAAGAAGTAAATAAAGCTCCAAATATTATCACCAAGAAATCAGTGTTTTAACTCAAGTACCTACCCACTGGAACGTCCGTGGGGACTATAGTCCCCAAAATCTCGATCTTCTCGCCCGACCTGGGTACTATGGTACCCAGTTCCCTTTGCGTAAAACCGCGCGGTGTGATAAAAAAATCGCGAAAAATAAAATATTTTCTCTATGGCTTTATTCCTTTGTCAATAGTCTCTTTCATAAGTTGACAGGTCATGTCCAATTTATTTTTAGTCTTAGATTGAAATAAATTTGTCATAGTCTGCGGTTTAACTTACTTGGCCGTATCCATACGTTTCTTACTCCATGACCGATGAGATTTATTGCGTACTTACTTAGTCTGTATTAGTATTTTCGTAGAGTGTTCTATATCAAAATAAACTAGAAGAATTGGGCTACATTATTATGTATGGTTTATGATAGTTTATAGTGTTATATTGCCACACTAAACGTTTTTTTCAAAAAGTGAGTATTTTTGAAATTTTAAGCACTTTAGTTACTATTCTCGTCATTATTCATTCAATTATGAATCCTTATCTAATTAACTATTATAAGTTCATTCCTTATTAAATTGGCTTTCCATACGTATTTTTTATTTAATTTTAGACACAATAATTAATTTTTTGCATTTTTTTAAATTTGAGGTCGCGCGTGCGCATCTCGCGTATATAATTACGTAATTAATCGTTTTTATTATTTTTTTCTTTTTTCATTAATAATATTACCCAAAACTATTATATATCAAAATAATCTTCAAGAATAGGGCTATAATAATATATATGGTTATTTAAAGTTTTATAAAATAGTTTTGGTGCAAAAAATTTTTAAAAAAAATCGGGTCTTCCGCGACCTTCCGAACATTTTCGCGCTTCATTCATTTAATTATTAATCCTTATCTAATTAACTGTTATAAGTTCCTTCTATATTAAATTACCTTTCCATACGTATTTTTTGTTCTCTTGTAGACAGTATATGTCACTCTCCGCAATTTTTTGAACACTCCGTACGCGCCGGGGTGAGTCATTCCGCAATGGCGGCACCTTTGATATTTGAGATATACTACTTTTTGCTTTTGAAACCCACCACGCTTCGCGTGGCGAGCGTTCCAGTGGTTAAATACAGTCCACTCTCAACATCTTGGTCATTCGAGACGGATACCAACTGTTAAGCGGAGAAGAGATTTCAAGTCACACTGAACGGTGACACCGAACTAAAGGGATCTCAACTCGCGACGAAAACCTGTACCGCGAGGAAGGGATCTCAAGTCGCACTGAACGGCGACACCGAACGGAAGGGGTCTCAACTCGCCCCGAACAACCACGAACGGAAGGGGTCTCAACTCGCCCCGAACAACTTCATCGACCGGAAGGGGTCTCAACTCGCCCCGAACAACTTCACCGACCGGAAGGGGTCTCAACTCGCCCCGAACAACTTCGCCGAACGGAAGGGGTCTCAACTCGCCCTGAACAACTTCACCGACCGGAAGGGGTCTCAACTCGCGACGAACAATGGCACCGAACTGAAGGGATGCCAACTCGAGAGGAGGAGAATGCGCGTCACGTTGATAAGACGACGCCGGTTAGGAACATTGCTCGCTCCACGAGATCGACCGCCAGTGCCATCGCCCGCCTGCAATTCGAAGCCGAAGAGAGACTAGCTGCAGTACGACGCCAGGAAGCTGCAGTACGACGCCAGGAAGCCGCAGCACTACGCCAGGAAGCCGCAGTACGACGCCAGGAAGCTGCAGAGGAAGCTGCAATACGACGCCAGGAGCTAGAAATTGAAGCGGAGCTTATTCGAAAAAAGCTAACCGCCGACCTAGCCGCCGCCGAAGATGGCAGTATGCTGGAAGAAGAGACTGAACCGGCGGAAAACCACGAACGAGTTGAGGCATGGCTACAGGAGACTTCGAGGCAAGAGGAACAAGTGCATCAAGTGCTCGAACCAGAACCCGTACTCGCACCGGTGAGACGCGACATAGTTAGACCTAGGGAGGTTGAAATCGCTACTCCAGTCGCGCACCGAACGAGACTACGGTGGGAAGAAACAACCACACCGCGTGATCGCGAGCACTCGAGAGGACGGGCTATTGAACATTTAGCCGGCACGCTCGACCACATGATGAGGTCGCGACCGCCGCCGCGTCAAGCCACCGACCTGCCACTATTCTCGGGATCACCGCTAGAGTGGCTGCAGTTTGCCGTAGCCATGCAAGAAACGACGGCCGTGTACCAGTTTTCGAAAGTGGAAAACCTTGCGCGCCTCCGTAACTGTCTGCGAGGCGAAGCCAAGGAGACCGTCGCGCCGTTACTGAGCACCGCAGCGCATCCTGACGTCATCATGAAGACGCTGCAGCAGTGTTTTGGCAGGCCTGAAATATTGATCGACGTCGCGTTCGAAGACCTAAAGAAACTACCGAAGCTCGGCTCGACCGCGATAAAACTCAACACCTTCGCAGTTCGAGTACAGAATGTCGTAGCCGTGCTTAACAACGTAGAAAAGAATTATCTACACAATCCGCTGCTCGTGAGAGAAATCTTCGAGAAGCTTAGCCCGCATCTAAAGACGAAATGGTGCGACTACGCCGAAGAACACAATGAACCTGAGCCGGAAATAGTCAAGTTGACCACGTTCCTCATGCGAGAGGCTGATCGAGCGCTCAAGCACGGATACTCCGGTACGACTCACAAGCCGACGCCGCAACCACCGCAACGCCCCGCCTCTAAACCCGAACAGAGGAGGAGGGTGTACAACGTGGCAGAACCGTCGTCGTCGGACAAGACCGAGCCGGAACGCCGTGCACAGTACGACGACGCGCAACCGACGCCAAGTCCGCCGCGACGCCCCGCCTCTAGACCCGAACAGAGGAGGAGGGCGTACGACGCAGCAGAATCGTCATCGTCGGACAAGACCGAGCCGGAACGCTGTGCACACTGCAACAACGCGCAACTACCGACACCGCGACCGCCGCGACGCCCCGCCTCTAAACCCGAACAGAGGAGGAGGGCGTACGACGTAGCAGAACCGTCGTCGTCGGAAAAGAACGAGCCAGAACGCTGTGCACAGTACGACAACGCGCAACCGACGCCGCCACCGCCGCGACGCCCCGCCTCTAAACCCGAACAGAGGAGGAGGGCGTACGATGTAGCAGAATCGTCGTCGTCGGACAAGACCGAGCCGGAACGCTGTGCACAGTGCGACAACGCACACCGACTTGACGCCTGCGACAGGTTCAAGAAGGTGTCTTTGGACGAACGATGGAACGTCGCGAAGAAAGCTGGCTTGTGTTTCAAGTGTTTGAAGAGCAAGCACCGAAGAATGAACTGCCGCCAGAAAACATGTGGCGTGAATGGATGTCGACGGCCACACCACCGCTTGCTTCACGCCGAAGCACCTGCGGCCCGAACCAACCAGCCGGAGGAAGCAAGCGTCTCTTCGACCCGAACTGAGTGCACTGTGAAACTCAAGGTTTGTCCAGTAACCGTATCGGGCAAGAACGGGGAGTGTAACACATGCGCGCTCTTCGATGAAGGCAGCACAGTGACGCTCATAGAAGAGGGACTGGCACGAGAGATAGGCCTGGATGGCCCCGCGACGCAGCTACGCGTAAAAGGAATCGACGACCGACAGCGTGAAATTGACAGCCGCGTCGTTTCACTACGCATCGCCGAGCGAAGCACGAACAACTTCAAGGCGTGTTCTGCGCGAACAATGGCGGACCTGAACCTCGCCACTCAATCAATTGCAAAGGAAGAGGTGCAGTTTGATCACCTCACTGACTTGCAAGATCAGTTGATGTACGAGAACGCGAAACCTCGCATACTCATCGGATCCGATAACTGGCCGCTGATTGTTACCCGAAAACTGCGCGTGGGCAAACGGAACGAGCCCGCGGCATCCCGAATGGAACTCGGATGGGTGGTGCACGGAACGGCATCGACCAACGTAATAATCAAGCGCCAAGATGAAGTGCTGCACGTGTGGACGCAAAACATCGAACGACGGGTCAGCGAGCACTTCCAATTAGAATCGCTGGGAATCTCGCTGAAGTCAGCACACACGAGGGCAAATTCAAATTCAAATTCAAATTCAAAAATCTTTATTCAACATAGGCCTTTACAGGCACTTATTGACGTCAAAACAGAGCAAAACAATCTAATTTAAAGAAATTATATTAACCTTGTATGTGCATACATCCTAAATATACTCAAGATGTCTGCAAATACAAGTAGGAATGAAAAAAAAAAAAAAGTTGACTCTACACCTGTTCGGAAATTGGGAGAGCCTTCTCGAGAAGAACAGGCAAGAAACTCGAAAGGTCTAAATTTTTTATCTTCTCTTTTAAATCGCCATTTACAATTTTGGTTTGTTACAGAGTCGTCAATTGGAAGCTGACCTCAAAGCAAAAGTTTGAGCTCAACTTCCATTACAAGAATAGATGTGTTAATTCACATTATATAACCTATCTCTGAGAGAAGTGCGTGAACTTAGCTTATAAATTGCTCTCACTGAACGTTTCTTTGAAACAAAACGCAATACATTATTAAATATTAGAATTGAGAGTTCAAACCCAAGCTTTTTTGTCCGTCATGTAATCAGACACTTTATAATATGCGTTTTTAATAAGTACATCTTTGATTGCAGCTTTAAATTTGTTTAAGCTAAGTTCTTGTATACAACTTGGGATTTTATTGTAGAAACGTATACACAGGCCTCTAAAAGAATTATTAATTTTTTGGAGCCTGGTATTTGGTAAAGCTAACATATTCTTTTGTCTAGTATTAACTGAATGAATATCACTATTTTTACAAAACACATGAATATTCTTACGAACATATATTAGATTCTCATAAATATATTGCGACGCTACTGTCATAATACCAATTTCTTTGAACTTTTCTCGCAAAGAATCTCTCATTTTAAGGTTATAGATTGCTCGAATAGCCCTTTTCTGCAGTACAAAAACAATCTGAATGTCGGCAGCATTTCCCCACAACAATATACTATACGACATCACACTATGAAAGTAAGAAAAGTATACAAGTCTTGCTGTATAAACATCAGTCAGTTGACGTATTTTCCATACAGCGTGAGCTGCAGAACTAAGTCTCTTTGACAATTTATCGATATGTGGGCCCCATTGCAGCTTAGAATCAAGTGTGATCCCAAGAAATACTGTGGTGTCCACAGGGTCAACACCTATATCCTTTATTTTTACAGTGGTGTGAACCTCTTTGACATTGGGTAAAACAAATTTTATACATTTTGTTTTCCCTTCATTAAGTGACAGGTTGTTCACATTAAACCAATGAACAATTCTTGAGATAGAATTATTTACATCGTCATTAATTTGCACACCTCTTTTAATTTTAAATAAAAGTGAAGTATCATCTGCAAATAAAACCATCTCATGTCTGTCCTGTACAAAATCAGGGAGGTCATTGACATATATAAGAAATAGAAAAGGACCAAGAATCAAACCTTGCGGAACTCCCATTTTAACTGCAGAACCTTGGGACCTTTTTCCATTGATGTCTACTTTTTGAATCCTCCCACTTAGATAAGAGATTAGAAGATCTAGTGCAGTGTCACGAAACCCATAGTGGTGTAATTTTCTGATCAAGATTTCGTGATAAACGCAATCAAATGCCTTGGACAAGTCACAAAAAATGCCTAACGCATCGTGTGAGTCTTCCCAGGCGTCGAATATATGTTGTATTAACTCAACACCAGCATCGGTTGTTGAGCGACCCCTCCTAAAACCAAATTGTTTACAGTGTAGAAGATTATTCCTCTTAAAATAACTTTGCATTTGCTCCAACATTATTTTTTCAAAAATTTTGCTAAAAGTAGGTAGCACAGAGATAGGTCTAAAATTACTGGGGTCTGATGTGCTACCAGATTTATGTAAAGGAATAATTTTACTTAGCTTCATTAGATCAGGAAATACACCACAGTCAATGCAATCATTAAAAATGTTAGCAAGTATTGGAGCTATTGTTTCAATTACGGATTTAGTAACATCAACGGAATTACCCCACAGATCCGCAGTTTTCTTTTTATTTAAAGTTTTAAAGGACTTTGTTATATCAATTCCACTAATGTGTACAAATTCGAATTTATCATTACAAACTTTAACATGATCCTTCACTATAGATTCAGCAATAGCGGGGGATGAATCCAAAGACTTTGTGATTGAGACTGGAATATCAGTAAAGAATTTTTCAAATTCTGCAGCTACTTCTGTGTCAACTGTTACCTTCTTACCATCAACATTCAAACAATATTGATTATTAGTAGTTTTAGCTTTTCCAGTTTCATTATTTATAATATTCCATGTCATTTTAATTTTATTATTACTGTTTTTTATTTTTGAACTTAAATAATTAGATTTAGCAAGCTTGCAAACTTTTTTGAACACTTTGGAATAAGTTTTTACATAAAGTTTAAATTCATCACTAGTATTGAATGAGCGTTCATTGTAAAGTTCAAAAAGTTTTATTCTGCTTTTGTGAATACCTGGTGTAGCCCATTCACTAAAAGCTAAAGTGCCATCTACCGATATAGTCTTTGGAATAAAAATATTTTTAAATTCAGAACAAAATGTATGAAAAAAATTTTCATATAATTTATTTGGATTTTCTTCATAACCTATATAATTTAATTTAATACCAATATTATTTTTCAGCCGTTCTAAGCGACCAGCAGTCTTTGGTACAACAGTGATATTCCTTTTTTCCATGCGTTTACATTTAAGTGGAATGGTAACAATTTGCCCAGAATGGTCAGATTCTAAATTATTAAAAACTCTTCTTGCTAAAGGAACAATATTTGTATAAATATTGTTAATGCATGTGGCAGACGATTGAGTTGTTCTTGTTGGCTCCAAAAATAAATTTCCAAGGTTATATGACCAAATCAGATTTTTAATCCTAATAGATAAACTAGAATTTTCTAATAAATTAATATTAAAATCACCACAAACAATGGTTTGTTTTGTGGAACTACACACTTTTTTCAATACTTCATCCATAGTATCTTCAAAAAGGTCATATAATCCTGAAGGAGGCCTGTATATACTTAATACAATAATCTGGTCCAGCTCCACGCAGGCTATTTCTATTGTTCGCTCAATCGAAAGACTCACAATATCCTTACGATCCTTAAACTTCAGCTTTTTATCTAATATTATTAAAGAACCACCACGAATTGATTTTTCTCGACTGAATGAACTACCAACCAGATGATTGCTGAAATTAAACATGAACTCATAACTTTTAAGCCAATGTTCAGTTACACAAAAGATGTCTACATTACTACAGTTCAAGAATAATTCCACTTCCAGATCCTTGCCTAACATTCCTTGAATGTTCTGGTGCACCAGGTTGATAAGATTTACTTTATTTTTGTTTTCAAATGGGTTTTGCAATACATTTACAAAGTTTTCAGTATCTTTTCTACCTAATGATAAGCAAGAGGATGTCTCTTTTGTCTCATTACTTAATTTAAAGATTTATTAAAAATATCATCAGTAACATTACTGACAGTCGTTTCACTACCACAGTATTGCTCAATAGGAGCAATTTCAGTACTTTGAGTGGGCTGCTCAATAAAAGCATTGTCAGAGAAAGGACAAGCGAGTGATGACCAACATTGAGTCCACCGTCAAACGAGCAGCGAGAACGATCCAACAAGTCGCCAAATTGCACATAGAAGCTGGCTTCAACCTGAAGGGGTGGAATAGTAACAGCGCGGAGCTCTTGAGGAACGTAGAGAGTGAACGCCGCGCGACCACTACGCTCCTTGGGAAGCCAGAGAAGGCACTGGGCCTCATGTGGGACGCGCAAGACACATCGCGCTTCAACACCGCGTTGGCTCGCGTCCCAAACGAGGTGAAGACGCAACTTCGGCCGCCGACGAAGAGGGAACCACTCTCGACAGTCATGAGCGTATATGACCCTCTCGGGCTGTTGAGCTGTTATACTGCTACGGCGAAGATCGCGCAGCAGAAATTATGGCGGCTGAAGACGAACTGGGATGAGCCAGTCCCTCCCGAGATTGCGTCGATGTCCAAAGACTGGCTTACGAGCCTGGAAGCCGTCGGCAGACTGCGCTTGCCCCGGTCTTACAACGGGGGGAGAAGAATAACGCGTCGCGAACTGCACGTTTTCTGCGACGCGAGCGAAGACGCATACGCTGCGGCGGCATATTGGGTGCACCAAAATGAAGATGGCACCTCAGGAACGATCTTGGTGTCGGCCAAGGTGAAGGCCGCGCCGCCACAAAGGATTCCACGGCTGGAGATGCAGGCTGCGCTCATCGGAGCTAGACTCGCTCAAAGCGTCAAGACGGATCACTGCATTCCCGAGAACGAAGCCGTGTACTGGAGCGACTCACAAGCCGTGCCCCACTGGATGGAGAACGGGAGCAAGCGCGAGGAGTCGCCACACATGGAGGTCGGCAAAAACGCTGACCGATCACTACTGGCGTCGATGGGTGCGGGAGTACCTCCCGAACCTTGTACCTCGCCCCAAAGCTGCGACGCCAGCAGAGCTCGACGACAGAGGTGTGACCCTGGTCGCAGACCCCATGCTTCCCCGGAATGTCTGACCGCGGGGACGCATAGACAAGATTTTCCCGGGACCGGACGGCGTAAGAAGAATCGACCGCACTCTCCCCGAACCAGAGGGAGGGGACGCGCTGCACATCGGCCTGACATACCGCACACTCCCCGGACTAGAGGGAGAGGACGCGCTGCACTGTCTTACGGCGAAGGCGAGTACGAGTTCTCGCCGGGGGGAGGATGTTGACGACAGTTCGCAAGTGCCGGGGACCCAGAACTAAGCAGCGGACTTAGTCTAAGCTTATGCGGGCCAAGTCCCCATGAATGAACCATATCATAAATAAATTCGGCCCCTTTTGATTGGTCCGCGGGCGGGATGTCCCCCCGCGAACCAACAGATAGTGTATAAATATAGGGCCGAATACTGATAAATTGTAGTCAGTTGTAGTCGGTCAGTGGAAGTCGTCTTGCAAGAAGTAAATAAAGCTCCAAATATTATCACCAAGAAATCAGTGTTTTAACTCAAGTACCTACATACAGTCCACTCTCAACATCTTGGTCATTCGAGACGGATACCAACTGTTAAGCGGAGAAGAGATCTCAAGTCACACTGAACGGTGACACCGAACTAAAGGGATCTCAACTCGCCACGATCGGCGACGCTCAACAGATACAATATTGGGTTCGGCCGTAAGACCCGTATATTCAATGACGTCTCAGTGATCAATTCGTTTAACACGGGGAGTAGGGTGTCCCTTATATGAGTAAAAAAAATTTTTTAGGTATCGAAATGCATACCCCCTATTTATTTTTAAACTACCCAGACCTACTTAAGTACAAAATATTATCTTCCTATGTCAACATTAACCCGTGCCGACAGAACTCTGAAGATTTTGAAAATTGCCGTTTTCAACCCTTTCGATTATGTAGCTCAATCAATTGAAATACTTAAATTTAAAAAAAATATTTATTTAAAGAAGATAAAATTACAGATCAGGCAGGATATTTTTATTGAGGGTCTTTTTTTTACATTCTGGATACAGATTTCTATGCTCCTGAACACAGTGTAGCAAAAATTTCTTTTGCTCTTTCTTTGCAGTGATCAAACCATGAAAATCTTGCATAAGCTTTACAGCTGCCCTTAAAGAAAGCTCTTTTTTTGCATCTTTAGATGCATGAAGAAAAGTGCTTTCATCTTCATCCCGTGTAAAAACGGGTCTCTGGAAGAAATTCTTATAAATTTTTAATCGAGAAAAGAAATTTGTGCTCTTGACAGACACAAAATCACTTAATGATTTTCTGCAACAATAAATGAGGCAGTATTATCAATTTATTGAAAATACTTTAAAAATAGTATTGTATTGTATTCCCACTTATCATACAAATAATCAGACATATCTTCTTCAGATGTAATGTATCTCTTCATAAAATCATACAAGTTCTCTCTTTGTAAATTCACTAAAATATTCGTCTTGGTTTGTTCATTAACTTCATTGCCAAAGAATGATAAAACGGCAATTTCTTCTGACAAGCATAATCGATAATCGTCACGTACACTGATATTTTGCAGTTCTTAATTATAAAATGTCAACAAGTCTTCTATTGTTGTATTACAAAAATGTCGTGCGACGATATCGGTGTATGTTTCAATGGCAGCAGGATTAATAGTTTTCCAGTTGTCTCTAAACTTTTTGAGTAGTGGAATATCAGGGCTACTTGTGACATGGTGGATTTTTGTTTCGAAAACACATTTTAAAACCAGTTCGTAAACGTGATGGCGGCAAGCAAAGAGTAGTAATTCTCTGTCTAGTTATTGTACCAAAAGTACACAAGCCCCTTTCAATCGTCCTGTATTAGACGCAGTTGTGTCACAGCACATTATTTGTACTTTGTCATGTTACAGTCATAAAGTGCCTTCAACACGGCTTTAGTTTGATACTGGCCGGAAGAGTACCCAAACTGGAGAGCAGTTTGGGTACAGCCAGAAGTTGTTCCTTTTCTCCAAATGAAATAAGAATGGGCAGGCGTTCTTCTTTAGGACTTCTGACGTCAAGTCCAGGTAATAATTGCCCATCCCAGTAAACGGTCACCATTTCAGGCATATTATTCTGAAAATTGGATTTTATAGATTCCGCTCTATCTTTTCGACTCTGTGTGCGAATGCATTGAAAAAATCATCACAGCTAAGATCTAGTGCTTCTACTACAGCCTGAAGTATATATACAGAATCCCTTATGCTTAATTGACATCTATCTAAAGCTGCAACTAACTTAGGCATGATAAAGTCTTTCCTTCCTCTTTTTGTAGTAGTTTCAGAACTTACCCTTTGAGAGGTGGATGGCACGGGTTACTCAAGGCTTTCATCAGAGCTGGTAAGTTGATCGTGATGTCCTTGCATTTGTATAGAATCTTGCGTAGTAAGAGATGCCGATAAACCTCCGAAACACATTTTTGCTCATATCTTTTTTCTCTTCATTTAATTTTCTTTGTCTTGCCCTTTTTTCTTTTTGTCTACATCCGCTAAATACGCTGGACGCCCTGGTTCTTTTTATCCGTTCCAAAGCAGCAGCGTGTGCTACATTAAATAAATTAAATTTGTTTTTAAAGTCCTCCTCACGGCGCTTGTAAATATCTTGTATTGTTTAAAAAATATCTGCAACTCCCTCCAAGTATGGTGAAGATCCACAAATTCTTTTACACAGTTAGGTATAGCTCAGGTAAGGATTCTAGCTTTTTCCTAAAATATAATACACTCCCGAATGGCGAGATTAGCGCTTTCCTAACAGTCTATTTAACTTCGCAAATCTTAAAAAAAAGTATTGCAAGAACTTGACGATTAGACGGGAACTTTGCGCCTGTTATTTGATAATTTACGTCTCCAACTTAGAAAAAACTTTTTTTATTGCTTCTAAATTCCATTGCCATCTTTTAAATGTAAAACAATACGTGTTAATTGCGAAAATAATTGAGAACAAATGATAAATACCGCGAATATGCACCGCTACTGCCGCGCAACATTAATGAACATGATTCGATGCATGTCGGCACGGGTTATCGTACTCCAAATAAGGTAAAAATTTATTTCCGAGTGTTTTAGAGGCAAATGAACAAAATTAAGACCTATGCGTTAGAAAATTAAAACTTTGAAAAATAAGGGACACCCTAACGGGGAGCGATCACCGAATGTTAAGAGGCGCATTGAATCTTAACATAAAAGCGGAAAGGTATCGACTGGTGAAGTCTGCGCTCCGTCCCGAAGCCATCCAGATCCAAAACCCCGAGCGCTTTCAACTCGAATTGCAAAATCGTTTTGATTGCCTGGAGGACTGCACGGATGACAGGGTTGTGGAAGCTGTCCTTACGGTGGGTGCAAAGTTTTGCAAACCCAGCCGTACTAAGCAAAGAAGTAAGATCTCGGAGCCGACAGCTAAGCTGATGGAGGAAAGGCGTGGATTGGGTCGGCAGTCTTCTGAAGATGCTCGTCGGCGACTCAACAAACAGATCTCTAAGTGTCTGACTCGCGACATGCGCCGATTTAATACTGAACGTATTAAAGAGGACATCGAGCAGAACAAGGGCTCCAAAGTGTTCGCAAGAGATCTGTCACTCGGTCAGTGTCTGCTGACGAAGCTGTACACAGAGGACGGCAGAGTCCACCAATACAAATCCGCGACACTGCAGACCTGGAGAAGATATCGAACCAATGAAAGTAGCAAGGACAGAAGCCAGATGAGTTAAAAAATTTGTTATATTTACTTTGTTTTTAAAGTTTTTGATTTGTACTTTAATATTAGCATAATTGTTCAGTACTTCGCAGTTATGAAATTGGCATTCACACATCTTTTATTACACACTTACAAGTTTATACATACAAAAAACATGTACACACACAAATACAAACATAAAATGAATATAAACAATTTTCGTTGCACGGTCTTATTAGGGTTGCTTGATTGCGGATTTTCTTCCTACAACAATTACTATCACGCACTCTTTATTATTGTAAAACGTTTGGCATTCTTTTTCATACAGACAATAAAATTTACACATTATATTTTATATAAACAATATGACTACCCTTGAGCTTCTAGCTGATATTGACAAATCGCTCAACATAGAATGCCATAATATCCTACCTCTCCCTGAAGAGTGCGGTAAATTTATGAAAAATTACAAGGTTAAAGTGCTTCATGTGAATATTCGGAGCATGCAACGAAATTTTGATAATTTTTTAGTTGTCCAAAAAAGGTTGCATGTCATATTTGATATTATAGTTCTTAGCGAATGCTGGCTGAGTGATGTGTCCACTGTTAAGCAGATTGATGAGTAGGTACACTAGCTACAACACTTCAAAATTTATACCTAAACAAGTCAGGAGGACTCATTCTGTATGTCAACAAGACCTGGTCGGTAAAGGTTTTTGAACCCGACATTGAGGATGCAAATGGTTTAATTATTGAAATTCCAAACGTCTTGACATTGTTTGGCTTATATAGATCACCCTCGTTTCCAAACACTTCGAGATTTGTTTCCTCTTTGGATACAATTTTAAATTCATTCAAGCGTTCACCCTGTCTTATAGTTCTTGGGGATATAAACATCAACATCTACTTGCGAGGACCAAACACCAAACAGAAGTGAAAGATTCGAACAAGCTTCGTATCTTTCACTTCTGGCCGAACATGGTTTAACCTCTTGCATAAACTCACCAACTCATTGTCACTCCTGCATAGACCATATATTCGTCTCTAGAGCTACTCATGCGGAAGCAGCGATTTGCCCTGTTGACCTAAAAGACCATAGCCTGACTATGGTAGGAGTAAGCACGGGTCTGGAAAAAACAAGAAGTGTCCAAAACCGATCTAAACTTAAAGTTGATCTCAACGCTCTGAAATCGGAAATCAAATTAGTAAATTGGTCCCAAGTCCTAAAAAGCTCTTCCGTCGACGTAGCTGTGGCCTATTTCTCTACTTTTCTCACCGAAGCTATCTCTAAACATTCCCACCTACATCGCGTCAGCCGTACTAAGTACAATATTCAGCCCTGGATGACTCCTGGGTTAATACGGTGTTCTAGACACAAAGATAAATTACACCTGGCTTTTAGAAAAAACCCTGAAGACGAGACAAAACGATTAATTTATTCTCGGTACAGAAACGTCTATATCAGTCTTCTGAGAAAGCTAAAATCCGATCACGATAGTAAAGAAATAAACATAAATAAAAAAGAGCCAAAAAGTCTCTGGAAAGTTGTAAATCGCATCTCATACAGAACGTCAAAGAGACCTGGTACATCTCTCGAGGACATTGCAGGTATTAACGGTTCCATTGAGAAATCTTTAGAGGAGTGCAATTCATATTTTTCATCTGTGGGGCAAAAGTTAAGAAGTAATGGGAGGGAGTAATTGGTAATAGCGTCAATTGTTCTGTAAAGGCTTTCAATGACTGTATGCGGAGTATATTTGACCTGCATGCTCCAGTGAAAAAGCGGTGTATCCGTGAACGTCAGTATCCATGGATTACGTCCACTCTCAAGGAGATGATGAGGCTGCGTGATCAAGCTTATGCCAGATGTCACAGAACAAAAGTCCAGGCTCATATTGATTCCTACAAACAACTCAAAAGCATAGTTAATCAGGCCCTTTTCTCGGAAAAATCAGCTTTCTTTAATCATAAGATAAATGAAAATAAAAGGAATTCACGTGACTTGTGGAAAAGTGTAAAGCAGAATATTGTTGATTTCAATACTAAGGATTCGCTTTTGCCGTCTACCCTTCGCGACCCTAAGCTATTGAACGACCATTTTCTCAGTGTGCCGGGTAGCGGTGACGTTTCCATATCGCAACTTGCATACTTCGACCGCAATCGTTTCAGCTCTGCCTCATTCACTCTCAAAACCGTGGACGACTCAACAGTTTTGAAAATTATCATGAACATCGCAACGAACGCCTTGGGAGTGGATGGCATCTCCAAGGATATGATCCTTCTGACGTTGCCACGTACCCTGAGAGTTATTACGTCGATCGTTAATCAATCCATTACCACTGGTATCTTTCCGGATATTTGGAAGGAGGCTTTAATTTTACCAATTCCTAAAAGTAGTGACCCGACAGAACCTAAGGATTTGAGACCAATAAACATCTTACCATTTTTGTCCAAAATAATAGAAAAGGTTGTATGTCAGCAATTAACAGACTATTTAAATAAAAATAACATCTTGCCTCAAAAGCAATCTGGATTCCGTGGTGGCCATAGCACTGCAACAGGATTGTTGAACGTTGTTGATGACATTTTGAATGGGGTCAATGAGGGTAAGGGAGCTATTATGGTTCTTTTGGATTATTCGCGGGCTTTTGAAACTGTTAATCATGATTTACTTTTGGCTAAACTTGCTTTCTATGGTGTGCACAGTACTGCCTTACAATGGTTCTCGAGCTACCTTGGTGGTCGTTCTCAGCGTGTTGAGATTCGTGGTGACGACGGGATAGTAGTTAGATCTGATTCTGCCCCTATTAGTCGTGGAGTTCCGCAGGGATCTATACTTGGACCAATTCTGTTCATCCTTTATTGTGCTGATATTGTTGGTTGCATACGCAATAGTAATTACCATCTTTATGCTGATGATCTCCAGGTTTATGCTTCTTGTCCACCCAGTGATACACTGCTAACTGTCCGTAAACTTAACGAGGATTTGGAGCGCATAGTTAAATGGTCACATGATAACAATTTAGTACTCAATCCACTAAAATCAAAATTTCTTGTACTTGGCTCGAAGTTGCAGATAAATCGAATCAACAGCTACAACCCCATAGTAAAAATTGAAGATAGTGTTATTGACAAAGTGGTGGAAGCTCGTAACCTGGGTGTTCTCATGGATGATAGGCTTAAGTTTCACAACCATGTGGTTGAGGTTGTTAGAAACTGTTTCTATAGGTTGAAAGTATTATATAGGGTCAGGGCGTTTCTGAATATTGATGTGAGACTTTATTTGTGCGAGTCTCTGATTCTTTCCAAGCTTAATTATGCTGACACTGTTATAGGTAATTGCTTGTTTGGTTATACTAAGCGCCTTATACAGCGAACTCAAAATGCTTGTGCACGTTTCTGTTTCGATATTCCATGGAGAGCTCATGTAACTCCTTACTTGAATCAAAACAAGTTGATGTCGATGCAGTCTCGACAGTCCCTTCATTTTGCTTGTCTTCTGTTTGGGGTGATTAGGAATAAATCACCGACATATCTGTACGATAAGCTTGAGTTTTCACGTCGCCCACTAAGAATGGCTTCCCGTTTAATGTGTCCACAGACCAGTACAGCCGCATTTCGTGGCAGTTTCCGTTATTCTGCCACGAAATGCTGGAATAATATTCCTCCTCCAATAAGAAATCTACTCAGTGTTGGCGTTTTTAAACGTAAATTTAAGGAACATCTGATAACCCAAAATATGAGGTAACTAGCTGTGCCCGCAATCTGCGTTTTGCCATAAATTTTTACCCGTTTTTGTAACATTTTTCTTTGATGCTCGGCTGTTGTTGGTTGTAGCGTGGTGTGATATAGCCTATGGCCTTTCTCGATAAATGGACTATCCAACACAAAAAATAATTTTTCAATTTGAATCAGTGGTTCCTGTGACTGGCGCGTTCAACCCAAGAAGCAATCAAGCAAGCTCTTAATCTTTATAATGTTAGTAAGTAGTCAGGGAAGTAAGTAAGTATAGATGGGATGGGCTAGATAGCTGTTTTTGTATTTGGTCTTATCCATATTTAGATTATAATTTATGTCATGTACAGTACAACTGAATGGATTTGCGCTGGTGCACAGTGATGCTCTCTTACTCATTTTATATATTTTTATATATTTTTGTCTGGTATTCACGGAAGATCAGCGTCGAGGCGTCTTACGATCGTCCCGATATTGTGCTGAGTGGATACCATTTCACAACCGCAATAAGCTGTAATATAATTAAATTCAACTGTAATATTAGATTTAAGTGTTGTGAATAAATAATTTTCTATTTCTATTTCTATTTCTATAATGTTAATGAAACAAAGCGACTCGTTTCAAGAACTATTATGAAGTGGACGTACGCAGAATCTACGTACGTAGACGGCCGTTGGGGCGGAAAGGTCCTCGAGTGGCGGCCGCGTACCGGGAGACGCAGTGTTGGTAGGCCCCCCACAAGGTGGACCGACGATCTGGTAAAGGTCGCGGGAAGCCGCTGGATGCGGGAGGCACAGGACCGATCGGTATGGAGATCCTTGGGGAGGCCTATGTCCAACAGTGGGCGTCTCTTGGCTGAAATGATGAAGTTTCATTATTGTTTTGAACATTATTTAAGTTTATTAAATTCGATCTCAATAAAATCAATTTTGACCTCAGAAAACTATCAAGATACTTTTAATATTAATAATAGTAAATAAGGTTTTGCTTTATTTTAATATTTATTTTAATATTCTACCAAATATTCTAAACAATAGTCTAGATGAATGAAAAAAAAAATATTGCTTCAATAGCTCATTCATATAATAAATAGGGAAAAAAATCGGTTTTCGAATATCATCCCAATTGTTGATTTTTAGTTTCATTTTAATCAGTTTTTTTTTAAATTTTTGTGTGTGATATCGGTAATTCATTACACTTAATGTCCTGAACACAAATTAATTGCGCATTACTATAAAGTTTTATAATCCTGCTTGATATACCTAGGTACAAAAATGTGAGCAATTACAACTTTAAATCGCTCTCCTGTAAAGTTGCTGTTTTGCATTTCCGACAGTGTTAATAGGGACGGTCGATATGATAGATAATAATTATAACTCATAAAATTGTATGGTACTTAATAGGTTCATAATTTTAAGACATTAACGTTTTATAAAACAGCACAAAAAATGCATTTTTCGGACAAAAAATAAAATTTTGGACCTGAAACCCACTGCCTTGTGAGGTATTTGTTATTTTGTCGTATAAACGAAGTATCTGGCATCGTTTTTGTGTTTATTTTAAAGAAAAAGAACCATTTCTTTTTTAGGAATAGTTTTTTTTGTACATAAAGTCCATAGAAAGTAATAAATATTTTATTAAATCAATAAAAATATTCAATAATTTTTTTGAAAATAAAATGTTTTTGTTGATAATTTATGATCTAGTTTCACCCCCTTCCGGGGTTGCACTTAATCCAGGGTCACACGTATAATGTACCGGCGGTGTTCATAAAAGCAGTAATTAGCACAGAATAAATAATAGTACTAACCAGGGATGTCGCGGATATTCGCATCCGCATCCGCTAATGCGGACCTTCCGCAGGGATTCGGACATCTGCATCCGCATCCGCAATAATCAATGCGGATGCGGATGTAAGACAAGTTGTAACAGGAATGAAATTGGGTGGGGCTGGCGAATGGCGCGTGCCATTCGTACTTGATATTAACCAATGGGAACGAAGAAATTGGTGACAAGATCCGACCTGTTTGTTGTGGTGCATCATTTGTTTCTTGTAAATAAATTATTACGTGTATGTTTGCGCTAGTGTTGTTGAATATATTTATCAACCGTTAAGTTTAACAAATAAAAAAAATTAACACATATTTCGATAAATATTTTCAACCATATCGAATAAAAATATTCATTCAAGTCAAATTGATTTTAACGCGAGTAATATTTATTCGTATATAGATAAATGTATCTAACTGATAAAATTATCGTAATGAATATTTTCAATCACAGACCGAAGTAATAAAAATATTGAGCGCCACGGTGCTAAAAAAATATAATGTAACTAGTTGATTTCAGTCTCCCGTAAAAACCTTAGGTAAACCTTGGGCTCATAAGTTTAAAGCTCAAATTTGTATGCAACAAAATGTAACACGAATGGCGGGCCGCACCATACGATAAATTCGTGTAAGTGCAATGGATATATTAATAAAATACTGTCTCGCTTTCATGCGACGCACGAGGCTGCGTTTTTTAGGTATTCTCTATCAGTTTAGGTTAAGGAACAAATTTGAAATATAGCTTGGATCGGTTTTTACGATGTTTTCGCCGGACGTTGACACTTTCATGTGCGACTTTAAGATGTGAAGCAAAGGCATCTTTTGAATTTTGTAGTCTACCGAACTGCTGATAATTTCAAGGTATCAAATTCGCTTGGATTAGATAGTTTATTTATTTTGATCCGCGCAACGAATTTCTTTTCATTAGGTAAGTATTACTTGTTGTTTATTGTTGTTACTTATATGATTACGGGTCGATTTAAGTGCTAACTTATACCATTTATGTGTGAGGGAGGCAAAATTATCTACGTTTAAAAATGCCGAAACGTAATACTGAAATTTGGGAACATTTCGAAAAGTGTATAGCCGGTAATAAAGTGGCCTAGCCATTAAATATTTTTTTTTTCTATTTCCATCAAATTAATGCTAGATAGTCCTAAGCCTGTAAAATTATGAAGGATTGTTCATTGAATAGGTATTATGTACGTATGTATTCTGTGTTGAATCAGCGTGAATAAATCAACTTGAAAAAAATATTCAGATATTGTATTTGAATGAAAATATTAATTGATATTTTCAACCATTAAAAGTATATGGTATTTTTATTCAACTATTAACTTTTAACTAATATTTTTTTAAACCATTCATGCCACCTCTAGTTTGCGCTGTGGAATACTTATCGTTTATCCACTCCACCAGGCAGTGTTCCTAGCGAACAATTATTTAGTAGCGCGGGTTTACTTATTTTATGAGCCTTTGCGTAACCGACTTGAATCAGAGAAGGCGGCAATATTACTGTTTTTAAGTATAATGTTCCTATTTTTTTAACTTCATTTACTAATTGTAATTAATAAAAATGTTAATAATTACTCTATCATTATTTTAATTCTAAATTCATATACTTTTTTCTATAACTTCTTAAACATCCGCATCCGCATCCGCATTCGCATCCGCGGATGTGAGCCTTCAAAAATCCGCATCCGCATTCACATCCGCGGATGTGAAAAAATCGGCATCCGCAACATCCCTGGTACTAACGTACAGAAGGATCATTCTCGAAGAAAAGCCAAGTTTAGGTATTACCTACTCTTAAGACCTTCATCTGACTGCAAGGGAAATTGAAATTTATTGCATGACACGAGTGTTCCTATTCCGTTACGCGTCGCTGACCCGATACTGATTTGGCGATAAGACCTCAATTATTACGTGCGACTAGGGTTACCATCCATGTCAGGGAGGATGCCTGTTGAGGATGCACAAAACGCCTTGGAAGGAAAAGCTTCTATCTGTATGTTCATTTCCAGTGGGGTAGTCCGGATCCCAAGCCTACGCCAATGTATTTGAGCTATTGAGACCCGCGAAAATGCGAAATTCAGAAATGCCTGTCCCAGCGTAGCGCCGGCCGCACGCCTGTCTAAATCGTAAAATGCCTGTCAAATGCGGCGAAGGCCTGTCAGATGGTAACCCTACGTGCGACGCGGCCGGTAGTCCAGTAGTGGAAGAAGTTTCAGTTATGAAATTCTTAAAGTTTCCAAATTTTTGATATTTTATGTAAAACACATTTAAGAGTTATTTTGCAAAAAGTTAGAAAATTTTAATGGCTGCTTTAGGTAAAATTTAGGTATTTATATAATTCGTAAAAAAATCTGTGATTATAAAATTTAAGTGGAAGAAATATACAGGATCTAGTATGAAATAATGATATCATAATACTATTAAGTTTTTAGAAATTTTATGTACCTGCTTCATACCGAAACTAAAAAATGCTTATAAATTTGTCAATATAAAATTTAAGTTTCTGATATTGGGAAAATAGTAATAAAACTTACTACCGAATTTCCTTATGAAAGATTAGAAATCTAGAATTTAAGCTTTCTTAGTAATTCACTTTTTTTGTCATATTTGGTCTAATATTGTATTTAAGTTTTTAAAGATAATACCACTTCATCACAATAATGCTATTTATAACTACGCAAAAAATTAGAAGTGTAACATCTTTGCAAAATAAATTATAACAGATATTAAGTTATAAGAATAAAGTGACCTACAAGCGAGCGCGGCACCGCGCGCAGGCACAAATAGCGCACACACCGCTCCGCGCAACAAAAACTATCGGATGTCCGCGTAAGCTACGTTTTAGCGTGCACAAATGCATAGGCTAGCCTCACACTGCATTATCGGAGACGCATTTTTGAAATAATAAAATTCAAATTCGAAATCGTAATATTGGAATACAAATTCACTATTTTTGAATATTCAATACGTGCATTCTGTATCGAGTGGGTACTACTCACTCGTCACAGAATACACGGAAGGGAAACTTCGAAACTACGAGTACTTAACCGATTTTGAAGAAATTTGGCTGACTGCATGTAAATAATTTGGTCCAACCTCTTATAGAAGAATAATTTTTATCTTGATTATTGACGTCAATTTTTATTATTATTATTGCGTTAAACCTTATTATGGCGAAACGTGGTTCGCGGGAATTTGTTTTTAATGACAACACTGAATGCGAGTGATTTAAAAATATTTTAAATTGGCAACAGTAGAAAATAATTCGCATATTCGTGTTTGAATTCCAGGTTCACTTCTGTGAATCATTATTCAAAAATGCGTCTCCAGAATTGGAAGCTTGATAGTAACTGTAACAAATAACATCGTCTAATGAAATCAATAATATTGATATCATTTAGATAAAAATTTACATCTGCATTTTAAATACAATTAACTCGGGTCTATTTCGCGGTAAACAATAACTATATTGACTTACTGTTTCCCGACGTTTCGGCCGAATTACATCAGGCCGTGGTCACGGGATGACTGCCGAGGCTCAGCGACGTCTTCGCAAAGCGCGGGTTTCACGACTACCCTCCGCTTGATCTTCAGAATTTTCATTTTTATTTTTATCAGTATCGTCGGTACCTCGACATACCACACACACGACATCTACACACTGACGTTTTTTATAAGTGCCGCACTGCCTAAATTTGCTAATAACAGGGTTCCAGGTAGTTGATAAACGGTATCCATCTTCCCGGTTGAAGTTTTTATGTTTTTTTAATTTCAACCGCTTCTCGTGCTATTCTGGAATAATAGTGACGATCGGTGGAGAGGACCTGAGGTTTGTGCAGTTCTATCCAGTGGTTGGTTCCTGAATCCAGCAAATGTTCAGCAATGGCAGACTTACCCTTTTGCAGGTTTTTGACAGCTGCGATATGTTCCTTGACCCTTTCAGCTATTGTCCTTTTGGTCTGCCCGATGTAGGAACTACCACAACTGCAATCAACCTTGTATACGCCAGGGGTTTGCAAGGGAACGATGTCTTTTGGGTGTCCGCAATAGTTGGGATACTTTGGAGAACGGACTATATACAGTCTTAACGGAGTAATGCTTTAGTACTGTTCCAAGAAATAGACCCGAGTTAATTGTATTTAAAATGTGTACATCTGCATTGTTCCAGTTTTTTGAAAACAGAATACACCCCAGAACTAGCAGATATAATTATTATTTTCATTACTATTAATTTCAACCATACACAAATTGAAAGCATAAGATGTTACGACAAGGAACACAAAACACAATTTTTAGGGCGCTTGCGCACTCATACGTATTCGGTTCGTATTCGATTCGTGTTCGGTTTTGATCCGGTTTGGCCGGTCCTAGTGATTGTATGGACGCTTGAACACTCATACGTATTCGGTTCGTGTTCGATCCGTAAGTTCTCACTTCGAGTAATCGTTTTTAGGGTTCCGTAGCCAAATGACAAAAAACGGAACCCTTATAGATTCGTCATGTCTGTCTGTCTGTGTCCGTCCGTATGTTACAGCCACTTTTCTCCGAAACTATAAGAACTACATTGGTGAAACTTGGTAAGTAGATGTATTCTGTGAACCGCGTTAAGATTTTCACACAAAAATAGAAAAAAGCAATAAATTTTGGGGGCTCCCCATACATAGAACTGAAACTCAAATTTTTTTTCATCAAACCCATACGTGTGGGATATCTATGGATAGGTCTTCAAAAATCATATTGAGGATTCTAATATAATTTTTTTCTAAACTGAATAGTATGCGCGAGAGACACGTCCAAAGTGGTAAAATGTGTGCCCCCCCCCCCCCCCCTGTAACTGTTAAAATAAGAGAATGATAATACTAAAAAAAATATATGATGTACATTACCATGCAAACTTCCACCGAAAATTGGTTTGAACAAGATCTAGTAAGTAGTTTTTTTAATACGTCATAAATCCTACGGAACCCTTCATGGGCGAGTCCGACTCGCGCTTAGCCGGTTTTTTAAATAGAAAATGGCAATTTATAGTGGAAAGCATATGTTAGAAGTGGAATGTTAAAACACCTACAGTTTATTCAAATATCAATTAATTAAGCTGGAACTTTTGCTCGTAATTCCATTCCCATATTATAACAATCTTTTCTTAGTACTAGTTCTGTACCCTTTCCCCTATTGAATACGCTGTCTCATTCTATCGGCCCAAGGTGGCCTGGAAGAGATTGCTTTTTAGCAATAAGACCTATTTGTACTGGTCTGTTTTTTTGTAAAATATTCCATACTGTTTTTGTTCCTTTTCCATTCATTTTTTTGTGCCATCAGAATTTAAATATTCGATTTTAAAAGAAACTACTATTAATTTCTGGAGGTAGGTATTAAATTGTGGTTTAATCTGTTACATCAAATAGTTAGTAACTTTAATGTTAGAGCATGATTCCGCCATTTTGATAATGAAAGCCGGATTTTGTCTAAGCTAAGCAGGTACCTACCAAAATTATAATGTTTGGTATCAAATAGTACCAAATGAGTACTAAATTGCAGTGAGTTTATAAAAACAGGAACTACAGGAAGTGATCCCGCCTTCTTGACGTTTATCGCACAACCGTCTCAAACACGAATCGAATACGAATAAGTACGCAAACGTTAGGACGTAAATTTCCCGTTCGGTTTTTTCACGTATCGAACACGAACCGAATACGTATAAGTGCGCAAGCGCCCTTACTATGGGACTAATCTTGAAATCGTCAAAAATATCAGCTGTTCCATACAAATGTTCGACATCCACTGAACCTAGATGTACTATTTGACAGTTTCTGAATTTCTTTTTTAAGAACTTTCATCTTTTCGTCGCGAATCGCAATGTTTTCATCTGAATTAGTAATAATGTTACAGTATCTGTCTATCTGCATTCCGAGAGAGGACTTGGGGCGGCCGAAGAGCGTCCCCCAGCGAGCCACTGCGACCTGTACAGATTTTTTTTAAAGACTTATGGTCTCTTAATAGGCTCACAGCGGTAAAGTAATCAATAACCCTTTTTGGAGACAGAGCCTTCGTATTGAAGGGTGGCAAACTAGGTCCACCCAGAGCTGCCAGCGCAGCGAACTCAACGCTGCGCTGGGAGGCGGAGACCTCTCCTTCTGCAAAATGACGTCCTCGCAGGAGGCGACATCCCCCCCATTTCGCCTCGCCGCGGAGCATGGCCACCACCATGTTCGGTAGCGAGGCGGAATGGGGGCTGTGAGGATGTCATCTCGCAGAAGGAGGCCGCGGAGAGGAAGCGGGAGGATGATCCTCAAGCCGCTCCGCCGATCCGCTTATTTATATGAATATTTGTAAATAAATAAAAAAAGCATGGTACTCACAAAGTATTTGAATTGGTGGCTCATCATCCTCGCCTCAGAATCTACAATTAGTCAAGCCCATTCTGTGCAGATGTTTGTTGAGTTTACCAGTTAAGGTTCTAGTGAGTGCCCTTAGTTGGCTTCTGCTTAGTTGGAGGTTTTGCATTGCAATCCTATATAGGCACTGACCCCACTGGAGACAGGCCTGTGTTTGTACCCACTTCCTGAGGACCCTGTTTTTGATCCCCCTCGAAACGCCACAAGCTGGTTTTAGTCGGATGAGAGCATTCTCAGAGCCAGCCCTCGTTAGTTCGTCGACAATTTCATTGCCTCGGATATTGGAGTGACCTGGAACGCAATCGTTACACGAGGTCCTGGTCCTGAATTCATTCTAGGCCTTTGTGCACTTCAAGTTGATTTTGGACTTGAATTCTACATCATCAAGTGCCTTTAAAGCAGCCTGGCTCTCCAACAGAATGAGAATGTTTTTACTCTCACTCGAACTGTTCGCGTGAAAACAGTCGATGATGGCGTAAATTTCTGCTTGAAATATGGTGGCATGTGCGCCCAAGCTCATAGTTCTCCTGTATTTCGCAATAACTCCGAAAACACCTGCACCTATTCTGCCTTCTCTTCTGGAGCCGTCAGTGTACCATATCTAGTTAGTTTTCCTAAAGGGATCAGGGATTTCCTTATCTAATTCATCTCTGTTAGGAATCTAAACTTTGTAGTTCTTCTTGAACTTCAAAGCTTCAAGTATACTAAAGTTCTAAAGTATACCAAAGAACTCTGAAATCAGAACAGCTCTCAGTAAATGAAGAATGTTAAAGCTCCTGGCGAGGACGAAGTGGCCATCGAAGTGGTTAAGGAAGAAGGAAGGAAGGAAAAAATGAGATAGATTTCACCAGTATATTGCTGAACAAGTGTCTAGAAGAGTACCCGGTACCCTCAAGTCAGGAAAGTGCACTTATCCTAGGAGACTTGCACTGCATTTGTTATAAATGAACGTTTCATCTGGCTTAATTAAAACCTAATATGGGGAAGAAACGCGTGGTTAGGGATCTTGTGAATACTTCATCATTATCATTTAAGCTAAGAGACGCTCTCTGTTGGACATAAGATTGCCTTCCCGAAGATCTCCAAATCGAATCGGGCCTGCGTTTCTCGTATCCAGCGGTTTCTCGCAAACTTCACCAGATGTTCAGTCCCACCTTGTGAAGTGCCCACCAACGCTGAGTCTCCTGGCATGCGGCCGCCACTAGAGGACCTTTCCACCCCAACGGCCAAGGACCACTGCTACTTAAGGCATTAGGCTTTCATTTTCCTGCGGTTCCCATCATTCTGTTTTGACAAAGTAAAGAAAACCCGAGCACAGCTCACTCCATTCCTCTTTGAGTGACCATAAGCCTTCTTTTGAGATCCTTTGTAAGAGACCACGTCTCAGAGGGCCTATTACCGATCTCATGGTTTTGCAAATGATATCATATGATATCATAGTGCAAAACGAAAAATACGATTTCCGGTCAGATTTTTGATCATTTGTTCATTATTTAATGATGACATCATTGTAATTATGCCATAGTGATGATATCATTGGAGATCAGTAATACAAAATGCAGCATTTCATGACTTCTTTTTCACAAATTTATACCATGTCATACGATGAAAGATCCATAATTGGCCTGCTGGTCCGTACATCATCACTGGCAGGTGGCAACACGCAAGTATTGAAGAGAACAATCTAGGTAGATTGTTCGAAAATATGCTGCGTAGCTGTAGCTTTTCGAACGCTGCCCAGCCAAATTGGATTCATCGATTAATCTCTTTCTGGAAGTTTAACTTACCGAGCTGGACTATTGCTCCAGGATATTCGTCAACAACTTTCACAGTAGAACATCCAATAATTACAGGAGTGGGAACTACGAGTACGTGGGAATTCGACATGATTCTAGTCTTGTCCAAGTTAATTTTAAGATCGACTTTTTTGGTAACTCTACAGAGGTCTTCAGGAATTGTGCCTAGATCTTCCATGGTCTCAGTTATAACTACAATACCATCAGCGAAACGAAGGTGAGTCATATAGAAGCCGAGCCCTCTCTAGTACCTACAAAAGCTGAAATACATCTTCTAACGCAGCTGTGTGAACAGTTTCGGCGATATTACGTCGCCATGTCTCAAAACTCGCTGAAGTCGTAGTGGTGTCCAGTTTTGGTCCTAAGGTGGACTGATATAGTACTCTAAGCAATCTAAACGATTTTGCAACTTGAGTTGGAAGCGCTCGCTTGTGAATACCTGTGGGCCTTTACATCATAGAATGGAGAAAGATATAGGGCCTTATTCGAGATATAAATATTGATGAATTGAACTGGCCTCTCCCTCTTAAGCTAATTGACTTTGGAGCACCACTCTTTCCGCCCGGGTGGTTAGGGCATAATACATAGGCTGTTCCGATAGTTTTTAGTTAAATGAAAATTAGCAAGGATATGACTAAAACATATTTATATTTTTTCCAAATATGGGGAATATTTCCATCCATCCAACCCCTATACACTTATGCATTCGCCTAAACCAGCTTTCAAAACATTTGAAAAATGCATCTTGCGGAAGGTCGAAAAATAGCCGTCGAAATTCTTCAACGGCTTCGTCTGCTGTTTTGAATCTTCGTTAACGAAGCATTTTTTTCACCGTGGGAAATAAAAAAAAATCGCACGGAGCTAGGTCGGGACTGTAGGGAGGATGTGGTAATATTTGTACCCCTGAAGTTGTCAAATAATCCACAGTTCTGGCTGCTGTGTGAGCGGGCGCATTATCCTGGTGAAAAAGAATGCCACGGACGCCGGTACTTGGGCGCTCATTAGTCAACTCCTCGAAAGCTTGTGGCAGACAAACTTTGCAATACCATTCACTAGTAACTGTTCTATGATCTTCTAGTGGAATGACAGCAACTGGTCCACTGCGTCGAAAAAAACCGCTATCATTTTTTTGTTAACGCTTCGACCGCGAACCACTTTTGTAGGCAACTCGTCCTCTTCAAACACCCATTGCGTGGATTGCTGCTTTGTGAGAGGATCGTAGCTGTAGATCCAAGATTCGTCAGTTGTAAAAATATAGGAAACGTTTTGCGAAGTTCGTCCTTCGAACTTTTCCAACATAAATTTGCACCAATCTACACGACGGGACTTTTGCTCATCGGTGAGAGAATGAGGTATCCATCGCGAAGCAACCTTCCTGACTTTAAGGTGTTCATGTAAGATGGTGGAAACTGCCCGGGATCCGATCTTCAGTTCAGCCTGAATCTCTCGATATGTAATATTTCTATTTTCCTGGATTAGCCACTCTACACGGATAACGTTTTCATGAGTTACTGCTGTTGGTGGTCGGCCGGGACTGGGGTCATCGTTTAAGCTCTCTCGACCACGTTTAAATTCACGGAACCAATAACTAATTGTTGCTAACGCAGGAGCAGACTCACCAAAAGCAGCTTGTAAATTTTGTTGCGATTCCTTAAAGGTTAATCCTCGTTTATAATCATAGAAAATCATAGCACGAAAAGATTCCCGCGAAACGTCCATTGTTGCAAACAAAAGAAGCACGACAGACAATTTTTAAAAAATATTTGAAAAAGGAACGACTTGTTGGTGGCCAATGATTTTCAGCAAGGAGACTAGTATTGAAATAAGCCGTCAAATAAAAACAGTTTTAGGAAAAAAGAGATTATATTTACAGTGTGGCTAACAATTTCCGGAACAGCCCACGTAAGTATCCACCGTTTCCCCTCTTAGGTACAAAGGGTATAGCGATACGGCTGGCCCGCGATGGCTCCATGCTACCACAATAGGAAGATGCAAATTATTAAGGTTTTAAATTACCGGTAGGACAGAGAGATCCGACATGCCGCGTGACGTCAAATGTGGAATTTTCATTTATTTTTTATTGTTATAAGAAGTTTCTTCACAGTTTGTTTTGTTTTTGAATCTTGTATGATGACTTACTACATCATATAATTGTATTCTGTGCATATTGCCATTCTGTCTAGAATAGAAAATTTAATTTGCTCCTTCTTGAATATTACGTTGGCTGTTTCATTACACGAAAAGCACAAGTTAGTTATAAGATTCGATAACTGACTTCTCATCACGGCGGCTAATCTCGGCAGGGTCAAGAAATAATTTATTACTAATATGGCTCCAGATTAAATTTTACGGTCTACAAGTTTTGGTGCAAATTAATTTTTAGTCTTTCATGCAAGAGATTCTTCGCCCCGTCATTTCTCTCACCTCACTGACTGACGGGAAGCGCTCGAAATCTCACGCCTTTTTACTTACTTTTCCAAGATGAAGTCCATAAATAAGACATCTCTTTTTTACCCCATATAAAAATCGTATGCTTTATTACTGATTAAGACTAATATCAGTGCAGCTACTGCAGCGCATAGCTACTTTCCCGTTTTCGAACAATTTCGTTTTTGATTTGATTACCGCCACAAATATAAATAAAACATAGAGTTCTGAAATCCATATATATGATATTTTTGAACGTATTATCTAAACATTTTTAAAGACATAAACATGATTAATAATATTTCACTCGATACAAAGATCACTCTGTCCATTATTTTAAAACATCTGTGAATCAGAAAATATGTATAATAAATACATACATAATAATATATGACTGAAAATGTAAAAACACATTTTATAATTTTGAAATCCAGTTTTCCAAAAATTGATAAAACGTATTTAAAAGTAACGTTTTCTTTCAATCACAGCGCGTAAGCGACATTAGAAGCTATGCAATTATCAACTGTACATCCTGCAATAAAGTAACCGTCTCGTGCGTGAGTAGATTTTCTGCAAACCTAGAAGTAATCGAGAACGGACACACGAGTAGGTACGCGGCGAGCGCGAGGCTCGCGCTGGGTTAACCTAGCCTAGAGTTGCCATCCGTCCTGTTTTCCCAGGACATGTCCTAGTTTTTGTAGTGTCCTGGGATGTCCTGAATAGTTTCAAAGAAGCGTCCTGGGATTTTTAATTTTAAAATTCGCAATTTCATAATTATTTGTTAACTCACCCACAGATACTGAAGGAAATTGGTGGGGTTGAAAAGTAAATCAAAAATTAATAAGTTGGTAGTTATTATTACAATTTAGTAGATACTATATATTTTTTTTGGGTTGGGGGAAAATGCTTTTACGCATCCTTCGTGGCCGAGCCAAACCACGAGGGTATGTGGGACTCCCCGAGCCATATCAGTCCAGGCCTACCCACTAAAAACCCCCGCAGCTCCTCCGTCAATCACAAGACAGGGGGACGGGGACAACAGCGAGACCTTATTCCCACTGACCCCCTGCCTGTGAGTCGTCCGTTGCCAGACTCGCGCTACGCCAGAAAGGCGCGTGGCTCTGCTGCTTTGTGGGCGGCGCAGATGTTGTGCGCCGCTTTGCACCCCGGAAGCGTCCCAGCACTAGGTGCCTTGGGGCTGGGGACCATTTATATCGCGGGGAATATCCCTTCCCGCGACCGCCTCCTCCTGGATGATAGGGGCCCCGATGACGTCCTCGGTGACCTCCATCTCCGTCCCGCCTGAGGTCTCGGGTAACCGGCTTGGCACTGCCCTCCTCCGTCTCCTGCTAATGGGTGCCTTGGGGACAGATCTTACCCCCGAGGCGATGGTCCGCCGGTTTCCCGGCCGCCGTGCACAATGGGCATTTGGGCTTCGCCGAGCACGATGACGACCTGTGCCCTGCCTCTCCACACCGGTAGCAGAGCGTGCTCCGGTCTACCTCTGCCTTACAATCTTGTCTTAGGTGCCCCGATTCGAGGCACCTGAAGCATCGCATTTTGCGGGGCTGGAGGATTCTCACCTTCGCAGCGGACTAGCCCACCAGCAGCCTCTTATATCAGCACCAGAGACTATAACTAACCTAAGTTTAAAAAATGTTACAAACTAAAGTGCTTATATTATGATAACTAGTTTGCAATTCGTACAATTTTATTCAAATACTTTTATTAAAATATATGATTATTTTAATACTGATTTAACTATTGCATATTATTATTCATTTAACTATTGCAACTCTATTACTGCGTCCTGTTTTTGAACTGAATTGTCCTGGTTTTTTGCAACTTCAAATCCTAGTTTTTTAAATTTGGGGTTGGCAACCCTAATAAATGCGCAATTTTCTAATAATTGCGGACAGGCGGCTAGGTCCTAGCCGCCTGTCCGCAATTATTAGAAAATTGCGCGCTTTTATAAATTCTTTGTTTTCTTCTAAAGCCTATAACAAAATTTTCTAATTTTTTGGATTAAAGCTTTACGCGTTGGCATAGAATAGACAACTCATCTTTAATTACTTTAATACAGTATTAGGCTCACTGCGACATAAAATGTAATTTACAAAGAAAGCTGAACCTTCATTTTTCTAATATTTTTATTACAACATTTTTATATAGTCTTACAGCGTATTCAATGAATTTTAGAAACTTAAATTCAATATCGCTAAAATAAGTAACAATTTTTTACCTAACAGTATAGCAAGTATCTAAAATTTCTAAAAACTATAAAATATACAGCTGCTAACGTATAATGGCAGATGAAATCAAAATATTGCACTTAAATTTTATATTGCTGATTTTATTAAGAGATGTTACAAATACCTAAATAATACCTAACGCCGATGTAGAAAAGTTCTAAAAAGTTGCAAAAGTGTCTATACACATGTCCCTGACGATATATGTTAAAATAAACAACTTTAGAATTATCATAACTATTGCGTTAAAAACACCGTCCCACTACTGGACTATTATGTTAGAGCGATTAGGCCTTAGTCAAACCACGCTGGCCCAGCCCAGTGCGGATTGGTTGACTTCACATACACCTTTGAATTACTTCGCCTGCATACACCTATATGCAGGTTTCCTCACGATGTTTTCCTTCACCGTAGGAGCGTCGGATAAATGTTCGTGAAACAAAAAACACATTGGTAACATAGCAGGATCAATCGCGGGCCTCCCGATTTTACTTGGGGCACAGTCCAGTGCCGAGGCCTCGAAAAAAAAGGTATTATATGAGAAGCTAATTAATTTTCTCGCCAAATGAAGTGAAAACAACACTTGTTCTGCACTCAGAGGATTCACATCTAGAGAGAAAAATGAAAGTTCCACATTACTCTATAACACTTTAATCATAACGTTATATTGTTTATGCTAAAATCGTGCGGCCTCAACCTTAAATTTAAATTATACGAGCCGTGATGCGCCGTTTGCAGAGGACCTCCATAGCCGCTTATGAGCGCGCAGGACCCATAGTTTTCCGAGCTGTTTCCATACCCCACCATAGTCTGGCCCATCAAGCTATTGGTGTTCGGCACGTATTGCCTATTGCTCATGTTCTGCATCATCAGCGAGTAATCGTTTTGGTAAAGGCCGGAGTTAGCTATTGGAAGGCCAATGTTTAAGTTGAGGTTGTTGGGTTGGAAGTGGTGTAGCCAGGGCTCTTTGTTGGTTCGTGCGAGGTCCTGCCTCGTGTCTGCTTGGTGGGGGATGCCAATCGGCACTGGTATGGGTTCCGGTGAGCCGTGGCTTGTCGACGAGCGGTGGTTCGACAGTGCCGATCTCTCGTTTCTCCGAAACTTCGCACGCCTGTTCTGGAACCATACCTGCGAATACAATGAGATACAGAATTACTAGAAGGGGACTCGATACTAGACGTCTGCGTAGGTATCTCTATCTCATCTATTTCTGCCGCCAGTTGCAGTTTGAAGGGTATGACAGGCAGGGAAATTATCTACTGCGACTTAATCTAAGGTCATATGTTGGCAAGGACTGTAAGCTCCTCGTCCGCCTATGGCCCGTTCGTTCTTATGTCGCTCGTAATAGTGGCGGTTTTCGTAGTCTAAATGTAAAGCTTGAATGGGAGCTTACTATATATGAGGACCTTGTGGAGGTTGTATATTTGCTAATCTTTCAAATACATGGTGACTGTAGTAGCCACTTACCATCAAGTGAGCAGCACGATTGTTTGCCAACTTTGTTGTATAAAAAATACTTATGTTAAAAAAAAGTTAAATATCTTTAAAACCCCCGACAAAAACCTCCAAAACGTAAAAAATAAAATGTGTTGGTTGCATAGCCCTTTAGTCGTCACGTCGGGGGACCGCAATTAATATATCTATTTATTTAATTACTTACTGACCGAATACGTTAGAGTTACTAGATATATTAATGCGGTCCCCCGACGTGACGATTATAGGGCCAACCAACACATTTATTTTTTACATTTTGGAGGTTTATTGTCGGGGGTATTTAAAATTTTTAATTTTATTTTTGTTTCATACTTTTTAAACGGCCTAACATTTTATTTTATATTGCGCACGTGATGCGCTTTCATTTGAGACCCCACTCGAGTATACTTACAGACATTCGGTTATTCTTCCCCACTTTCAACTTATAAACGGCTCAACCGATTTTCATCAAACATGTCTAAGACCACTCGCACATAAGTCACCTTTAATAAAAAAAAACTAAATTGAAATCGCTTGATCCGTTCGGGAGCTATGATGCCACAGACAGACAGACAGACACACACACAGACAGACAGACAGACACGTCAAACTTATAATACCCCTCTTTTTGCGTCAGGGATTAAAAAGAGGAGAAAAAAAGGTCACTCGTGTAACTTTGTTTACTATTCTGTAATAATTAAATTAGAAAGTGGATTGGGCCACAACGACCCATTGGCATTGGTCTGGCTCAGTTTGTACCCATTTGTAATGATTATATGCTCATTACTACCATACTGCTTCCTAACTTGTAATCTCTTGCAGAGTCGCCAATTACTAACTGTGCGTCAACTCTGCTACAGTCTGTTCTGAATCATTATAATTACATTGACCAGTCCCATCATCCTACACTTTCCCATCATAACCGCTTCATTATCATCATCACAGCTCATATACGTCCCCACCGAGGGGCACGAACCTAACCTGACCAGTTATGGTAGGTCGATTAGGCCTTAGTCAAACCACGCTGGCCCAGTGCGGGTTGGTTGACTTCACATAGATCTTTGAATTACTATGCAGTGTATGCAGGTTTCCTCACGATGTTTTCCTTCACCGTAGGAGCGTCAGATAAATGTGCATATGAAATTCGTGAAACGAAAAACACATTGGTGCATGGCAGAATCGATCGCGGGCCTTCGATCGACGCTCATAACCGCTTGATGCACCGTAATTTTGTAGCAAACCCGGTATTCTCCTCTTTATTAACCGACTTCGAAAAAGACTGTTTCTATTTTTTTATGGATGTTCACCGAATACTGCGCCATTTGTGGACCGATTTTTGTCATCGAAAGAGTAGTATACTCTAGAGGTAGTGTCATGTCATGATCTGATGATGGGATCTTATGAAAATTGAGGGAAACCCTTGAATTGGCTAGATGACTAAAAATTTTTTTTGCTTTAATAGAAGCTCATTCATATAATAAACAGAAAGAAAAAATCGGTTTTCGAATAACTATAAAAACAACGAAGATATAAGGTATTAAAAAATTTTCTCCATCTCTTTCTAGCAAAACGGCAATTTGCCAAGAGTTTATATGGCCGTACTCAACAATGACGTCATAGTTGATGTCGGATCTCTCTGTCTAATCGCCTTCAAATTAACAACTTCAAATGCTTGTATCTAATGTATTTCTAAGCCGATTTTAATTCTAATTTCACAGGACTGCATCTTTTTCTACGGTATTTTATTATTTAATGACGAAACGTAAAAATTAGAACCCAGTCATCATCCCAATTTCATAGGCACGTCCAACGTGCTTCATGTTTTTGCTGAAGATATTCAGGTATTTGCATCTGGTAGTCATCAATGTTACTGGCCTGATGATGGAAGGTTTCTGGTGGGTTAGGAGTTAGACCGAGTTTTAAGATTTTAAGTTTGCCTTGGCACAAATTCTAATACGCATGTATTAAATCTAAAAAGATTAAAAAAAAAATTACAAAAAAAATTGATTTCAAAAACACCAAAATATCATCAATAATATAAGAATACATATAACATCACAGTTTTATATTGAAGTCGGTGCCAAGCAATAATCACCTGGATAGTCTTAAAAATATGAGAACAATTCGCCATGATCGTAGAATAATGTCGGTTTTCAAAAAAATACAAAATTCATTTGTTACTATATTTGGGTACTATATTGTCTAAAAATTATAACTACACAAAAGAAAAAATTATATGTATTTTAGATTTCAAATTAATCAGTCGGTAAACTGACGGATTTGATAAACGCTCATAGTAAAATATCGCTTGTGTATACTCGACTTTGTCGGTCGCGCGGGTATCTTCCGCCGCCCCCTCCTGCTCCTGTCGAATCCGCGCAATCGTCACTGTTCGTCGAACACTCTGAAAAGCGCGCCAGCGGATAGTAATTTTTTGCAGTTACTTTTATTTTTTTTTGCTTAAAAACAAAGATAAACGCCTGTGTGATTTTAAGATTTATTTAATGTTATTACTACCTACCTACCTTACATTTATTGTTACAAATATTATATGAATACCAATAAAAATTATTGTGATACCATACTTTTGGAAATAAACGATTAATGTTTAAGTTTTATATTGATTATTTACCAAAAAGGAAGTAAAATTAGATCCAAATAGCTATTAACTTTATAATTTCTCGTGATAATAATGCTGTTGGTTATTACTTTATTCAAGCTTGGTGTTGATTATAATGATTAAAAAAGAGGTGAAATAATAGTGTTTTATTTAAGATACCCATCTTACCTATTTACATACCAACCACCTGCCGACTTACTTACTCATTCGTTCAAAGTAATAAATACTTTTATATTCTTAAACACACCCGCCAAAATATTACGCAGTAAGTCCAAAGAACCTGATCGGTAAGTAACATTCGTCATTCTTTAGGCAGGAACATTCCGAAGAACAATGTCGGATGATACTATGTGACTGTGTTGACTCCAAAATAAAATGAAGCATGTGATTTTCCGGGAAAACTATATTGGTGGTGCCCCAAGTAGACTCCACCACGTCGGCGTTTCACCGACTTGTATTGCTGAATTTTATTTGACTACCAACTCATAGAAAGCTGGTATTACTTACCTTGGCTCCAATTGTCTCCTTCCGTCTCCTCCGTAGCCGGTGGACTTCCTGAGCTAGCTCGAAGGAAGTCGCGGCTCCTGAAGATCTGCAGTGGATCCACCGGTGGAGACCGGAGCACTACAAATGCCTATTAGGCCACCACGACTCACACGCGATTCTGACACAAAGCGGGCACTCTTTTGCACAACACAAAGCGGGCTTTCGCACCCCGATATTAGGTGCGCCGCGCAAATCACTATTTGCTTGAATATTGTGTATTATATTTTATGGATGCCCGGACATCATCCTAACCACAAAATATGACATTTCGACTCGACTCAACTCACATATCACATGCGGCCGGCCGCCAAAAAAGCTGTCACTGCACAGACTAGAATGCAGTGCCGCCACTCGCTCTTCCTCGAGCGTGAACATCCCCCCGCTCCGGACAGTCCCGGACTGTCCGCCAAATCAGTCTAAGGGGAGGCGAGAAAGAGTAGCGACCGCGCGCTTCAAAACAGAATCCCCAACTAGGACCTCGGCAAACCTGGGCACACCATCAGACCCTAGAGTAAGTTGGACAATGCGTCCGCGACGCCAACGTAAGGGTGGCAGGTTTGGGTCCTTCACTAACACGAGGTCTCCAACCCTCGGTGGGTTTGTCTTATCTGACCACTTAACGCGCTGTTGCAAAATGTGTAAATATTCAAGGTGCCAGCGGCGCCAGAAACTCTGGGTAAGCTGCTGGAGCAACTCAAACCGCGAAAGGCGTCCGGGATTGATATCTCTATAAGGATACTCGGGCAGGGCGTTAAGTGGTCTGCCTATCAAGAAATGGCCCGGCGTGAGGGCCTGCAAATCGTTCGCGTCGGTAGACAACGGACATAACGGACGCGAGTTGAGAACCGCCTCAATCTTATGAAACACCGTCGCGAGTTCCTCAAACGTGAGAATAGTCTCCCCAATAACGCGGCGAAGGTGAGTCTTGGCGGCCTTTACAACAGATTCAAAAATCCCTCCCCAGTGAGGGCAAGACGGCGGGGAGTATCGCCATGTTACCCCCCTACGGGAGAGTGTGGATCCGATCTCAATATTATTTTTATCTAAAAATTCACAAACTTCTCTTATATGTCTATCAGTGCCCTTGAAGTTCGTCCCACAATCGGACCGAATTAGAGAAGGCAGTCCCCGGCGGGAGACAAATCTGCCTAACGCTGCTAAGAAAGCGTCCATGGTGAGTGCACTCACCACCTCCAAATGAACGGCTTTAGTGGCCAAACAAACAAACACACACAAATAAGCCTTTTCAGTGTTAGCATTACGGAGTCGCGACGTTTTTATAGTGAACGGTCCCGCGAAATCAGTTCCAACTCCTAAGAAGGTCATCGATTCATTCACACGATCAGCAGGCAAATCACCCATTTGGGGCTGCATCGTCTCGGGGCGTAAACGATAGCAGGGCAGACATCGAAAGATAACAGATCGGATTATTCTTCGCGCTGACAAAATCCAAAACTCCCGTTGGAGGAGCGCGGTCAATGCATTACATCCGGCATGAGCATTCTTCACATGGCGATCAATGATCAACAATCGCACCAATGGTCCGTCTTTGGGGAGCAACAGGGGATGACGTGATCTATAAGGCAAGTTAGCGTGCCTCAATCGGCCTCCTACACGCAACAATCCTTTATCATCCAGAAAGGGAGTCAAACGCACCAAGGGTCCCTTCAATTTGGACGTCCCGGTACGGAAAATCTTAAGTTCCGGTTCAAACGCTCTAGACTGGGTCATACGCACCCAATGCAGAAGAGCATCTTGGCGCTCCTGCGGTGAGAGGACCGGACACAAATCTTTGTCCTGAGGCCGGCGACAATTTCGTATAAATCTTCTTATCCAAGCGGTCACGCCGAGCAACTTGTCCAGAGAACTGTAGCGGTCTAATAAAAATTCCCGCTCTGGAGCCGCCATAGTCTCGACAGCGTGAACACGCAAGCCCGGATTTGGTACCTTCACCACAGCTGGTGTGGAAGGCCAAGACGGTTGTAACAACCAGTCGGGACCCCACCACAGAGTGTGGTCAATAAGCTGAGGGGCTTCGCTGCCACGTGATGCACAGTCAGCAGGGTTTATTTCACCTGGCACGTGGCGCCAAATCAACGTGGCCTTCGAGGCCTGTATTTGGGATACCCGATTGGCCACAAATACTTCCAGGGAGTGGACGGAGTTCTTAATCCAACACAGGACAACCTGACTGTCGGACCAAGCAAAGAGCGACTCAAAGTCCACACTACGTCCCAGGGTGTCAACAACGTGGTTCATCAACCGAACCAGAAGAGTAGCTCCAGACAATTCTAACTTCGGAATCGTTAATCGAGTCCGAAGTGGAGCAACCTTACCCTTAGCAATTAGCAAGTGGAGCTTAACAGCTCCTCTATCATCAACCGTCCGGATATATACGACGGCTGCGTATCCACTCTCAGACGCGTCACAAAAGCCATGAAGGCTGGCCGTAAACCGTCCCTTAGGCAGTATATGTCTAGGGATACTAACACGGTTAATGTCGGGGAGAGACAACATGAAGGACTCCCAATCTCGCAGCAAACGGCCCGAGAGGGGTTCATCCCACGACACTTCGGCTGACCAAAGTTCCTGTAGGAAGCATTTCATCCAAAACACTATGGGACTAATCCAGCCATTTGGGTCAAAGGTACGAGCTACTGTAGACAAAACCAACCGTTTCGTCCAGACCTTGGGGCTTGGCAGCTCCAATCGATAGGTGAACGTGTCCTGGACAGGTCTGTATTGCACTCCCAAAACAGACAGTAAATCTGGAGTGTTGGCATTCTCAAAAATATGAGGCTCCTGCTGGTGGTCGTCTGGCAAGTCACACAAAAGCTGAGGTGAGTTGGACATCCACTTCCTCAGTTCATAACCACCAGCCCCGAGAAGAGCAATTAGTTCATCTCGCAAAATCAAGGCTTCCTCGACACTAGAGGAGCCCGTACAAATATCATCAACAAATGCATCCTCCTTGAGAACCAAGGATGCGCGAGGGTATCGTAATCGTTCACGTTCAGCGAGTTCCACAAGTGAGCGAATTGCCACAAAGGGGCTCGAACGCAAACCGTATGTATTGGTGTTCAGCTCGTAGACCAGCATGGGATCCCTGGGATCCTCCCTCCATAATATGAGCTGATATCGTCTATCGTCCGGGTGAATCACAGTCTGCCGAAACATCATCCGGATATCGGTCACAAAGACGACGGCATGGCGACGGAAGTTGGTCAATACATCACCCACCTCGTGGTGCAACTTCGGTCCAGCATGCAGACATTGATTCAGCGAAACTCCGGTAGACGTGGGAGCTGACCCATCAAAAACAACGCGTATCTTCCCGGTGGAAGATTTCAAAACCGCGTGGTGAGGAAGAAAATTATGTTCCTCGTTTCGCCAGTCCAGTCGCGAGACCGACATGTGCCCCAGTTGCTCATATTCTCGCATGAAGTCGACATACTTCTGTTTGAGGTCGGAGTTCCTACTCATACGACGCTCCATGGACAGCAGCCGCTTCTCGGCCAACGGCCGGGAGCTGCCAAGTGAGGGGCGAACTGACAAAAAGGGCAAATGAGTGATCAGCCGTCCCGAGTGAAGGCGACCTGTATTATTCTGGTAGAACAACTCACACTCCTCGTCCAAGGGGTTCACTCGCTTCACGGTAGGTGGCTCTTCCACCTCCCAAAACCGTTGAAGGACATCCGATAAGGTGGAGCTAACAGTTATGTAACTGTCCACCGATGGAGATGGTGGGTTATGCCTAACTGGTCCCATCACTACAAACCCAAGCGATGTAGATAAGGCTACCAGCCCACCTTTCTGTAACTCTCTCCTCTTCCCACAATACACGCGGCCTAGAACATCGGCACCGAGCAATAAGTGAATCGGACCGGTTCGGTGGAAGGAAGGGTCAGCCAAGGTCAATCCTGATGTCGCATCAACGACAGCGCGCGAAACGTGCTGTTGCGGAAGCTGACCAACAACCTTCTCATAAACAATCGCGGTAGCGCCAATTTTGGGCGCTGAAGAGAAGTGGGGGGAAAAGGAGAACAAAACCTGACCGATCGGATCTGGGATCCGCAGGTCTCCGATTCCTCGTACCGATTCAAGGTATGGAGATGTGTTCAAACTCAACTGCCGGACCAGCCAGCTGGAGGCAATGCAACCCTGAGCTCCCGTATCCAAAAGGGCGCGAACTAAAACAAAGGTGCCCCTCGGGCCCCACACCTGTACGGAGGCTGTTGGTAACAGCACCTGCTCCTGTGGGGGGGTTGCAGCCGACAGTTGGTTTAGTGAAAATCCTCCCGCATTCCCCGCAACGGGGGGGAAGGGGGGTCCGAAGAAAAATGCGTGCGCGGCGGAGGAATAGGGCGCTCAAGGCGCTCGAGCGGGTCCCAATCCCGCACGTACACACCCCGACCAAAGCTGCATCGGGGGGCCGGGCGGTGCCCATGATGGGCGAAAGTTGGGGGAGCCCGTGACAACCGGGGTCTCTCCATCAGAGGGGGAGAGAAGCGTATCGGCTCCCGGCGTGGCTCCCTAATAACCGCGGCCCAATCCCGCGGTGGCGCCTCATAAGCGGCGCGTCGATCCCCCCCGCCCGTAGGGGGGGTGGGGCGCCCAATCCTCTCACTGGAGGGGGGGCGCCTGTCCAATCTCCGCGGAGGGGTGGCACGCCCCTCCGATCTCCTCGGAGAGGTGGGTGACCTAGGAGGGCCCCCGCCCGTGTGCGAGTCCCTCTCTCTCACCACCTCACGAGTGTTTCTATTGTTGAAGCACAAAAGGGGGTGATGGGCCCCTCCACAACAGTGACAATCTCGTGGGTGGGGGCAAGCCGAGGCCATATGAGCCCCCAGGCAGCGGTAGCACCAATTCCGCTGTTTGGCCATATTTCTACGCCCCTCGGTGCGTAGGCCAACAAATTTGGGACAGGCCGGCAAACGATGGCCATCCCGCTTGCAACACTTGCAAGGCATCGGCCTCTCCCTGTGTGGAGAGTTCTGCCGCACTGCAGTATACTGCTTGTACGGGCGGCGCTCTCTCCGTGGCGCTGCCCGGGTCGCCTCATAGCGACCTGTACTCGGTCCCGGTATAGGAGCCAGATCCAAGTGGTCGGTCATCCGACACTCATCCTCCAAAAATCTGAGGAGATCCGAGAAGGGGGGGAGGTACGAGGCACTATTGCCCCCATACCTTTGTTCGAAGCGTCCCTTCATCTCCATGGGAAGCTTATCGAGGATGAGGTGGAGCAAAATAAAGGACCACTGGTCCACCGGTAGATCAAGTCGTTTGAGCGCGTTAATAGCGCTCAGCAGCGGGTTCAAAATCTCCTTCCTCAATGAGGAGACCCGCGATACTCGTGGCAGCCCTAAAATGGCAGCCACATGTGTGTCCGCTAGCAAGCGAACATTCTGATACCGGGCGGTCAACAACGCCCTTGCAATATCATAACTGTCATCATTGACAGGTAGATGCTGGACAAGTACACCAGCCTCTCCACGTAAGGCAGAGAGCAAATAGGCCAATTTCTGGCTAGGGAACAGGTCGTCCCTCGAGTGAACCAGGCTATCAAAGAGGTTAATGAACCCCATCCAAGAAGCCAAGTTCCCATCAAAGGTTGGGATGTCTAAAGTGGGCAGTCTGCCCAGCAAGCCGGCCGGGGTAGGCTTGACCTCCCCGGGCGTGCACGACTCACCCCTCCGGACGGATAGGATTGCCTGAGCCTTGTTTATAATCACATCCGCCTGTTCAAAACACTGATCATAATCGGCATTAAATTGGTCGACTGCCCGCAACTCAGCGGCACCCTCGGCTGGGTGGTCGAGCAGATATTGTTGATGAGCAACGAAAAGCTGCTCCAATTCCTTCAAGCGAGCCGGTACTCCCTCATGCCGAATTAACAAGGCCTGTTCTCGGTCTGGTCGGTCTACCAAAGCGACGGCACTAGCAAACCATCTCAAAATCTTTTGTGCACCCGCGCGGGCACCACTAAGCGGGCTGACTGGCGGGACCATTTTGCACCAAAATTAATAAACACTATAATAATACACGGACAAACAGACCGACAACCGCAGACAATAAAACAGATCGGGAGGAACTTCAAAGGCAGAACAAAATATATAAACAAACCAAAATCAAGTGTAAATGCTAGAACTTAACTAGAACAACAAAGGCATTTAACAACAGAATTTTTCAAACAAATTAAATTCAAGCATTAAGTCAATAACTTAACAAACACAATATTCAAAGGCAAACAAAACAAAATCAAATGTAAATGCTAAAACTTAACACAGCAAAATAGTGTATTACAACAACAGCAAAGTCATTTAGCAGCAAAATCTTTTACACAAATTAAATTCAAGTATAAGTTTACAACTTAACAAACAAAATAGTCAAGGGCAAAACAAAGATATGAAAAAACAAACCAAAATTTAAATATAGGTAAATGCTAGAACTTAACTAGAACAACAAAAGACATTTAACCTCAATTTTTCATATACAATGACAATTAGTTAAGGAGATCGGTCCACAAATGAGCTGGTAGTCAGTTTAAAATCAGCAATCAAAACCAATTAATATGTATTGCCCGTTTGGACAACCAACAAGATTACAATATTAATTGTACAATACTAATCAAATACTCAAATCTAAGAACCACGCTCTGCTACCAAGAGATGGTGGTGCCCCAAGTAGACTCCACCACGTCGGCGTTTCACCGACTTGTATTGCTGAATTTTATTTGACTACCAACTCATAGAAAGCTGGTATTACTTACCTTGGCTCCAATTGTCTCCTTCCGTCTCCTCCGTAGCCGGTGGACTTCCTGAGCTAGCTCGAAGGAAGTCGCGGCTCCTGAAGATCTGCAGTGGATCCACCGGTGGAGACCGGAGCACTACAAATGCCTATTAGGCCACCACGACTCACACGCGATTCTGACACAAAGCGGGCACTCTTTTGCACAACACAAAGCGGGCTTTCGCACCCCGATATTAGGTGCGCCGCGCAAATCACTATTTGCTTGAATATTGTGTATTATATTTTATGGATGCCCGGACATCATCCTAACCACAAAATATGACATTTCGACTCGACTCAACTCACATATCACATGCGGCCGGCCGCCAAAAAAGCTGTCACTGCACAGACTAGAATGCAGTGCCGCCACTCGCTCTTCCTCGAGCGTGAACATATATAATTTTAAGTTTTTACTTTTATTCCATATTTAATTAAACCATATGTTTAGCATCTATGCTAATTTTTATAATCACAGGTTTAAAAACAAAAAAGTTATGTGAAAAAACTACTATAATTATTTGAAATGGCTGCCCTGTAAAGTTTAACATTTGTCAGATCCGACCCTATTCTACGACTAAGACGAATTTATTAATATAGTTACCTACTTAAAATTTGGCACCGACTTCAATATAAAACTGAGATGTTGTATGTATTCTTATATTAATTATGACTTTTTGTTTTTTTTTGAAGTCGGTTTTATTACAACAGACTCCGCAAAGAAATTAATATTTCCACCCGCATTTCCTTTTGCGAGGATTTTATCTCCTAGAAATAGGCAGTGGAGAGGGAGTGGGAAAATAATCATCATGCCACTCACTCAGGCCTGCGCTATTTTCTACCTCTATGTCAATAATTTGTGTATGTCACATCATAATAAAACACAGAATATTAATATTAACTACCTAGCTAACTAGCAAAAAAATTGATATGTTGTCAGTAAACATCTTTAAGAACCATAGAATATAGTCGCGACTAAGATCCTTGGTTTTATTATAAGTAGTTGTAAAATCTTGAAAATACATGCGAGTATCACTGTTGCTAAATGTTCTATGATTCTAAATTGAATTTTTTTTTGTTTTACTTTCACCACATCTTGCAGAAGTGTCCGCTAAGTAACCAGTCTCTCATAATCTTGAATGTTAACTAATCCTATACATATTATAATAACATTAATAAATGCAAAATAAATTGAAAAATTAATAAAATCAACAAAGAAAAATTCTCCAACGGAAACACCCAAATGCTACGAAATATTTAATTCAGAACGTCGATGTTCCGATTTTCAAAAGTCCGAATTTCATATAAGAATTTCTAAATCAGTAGTTTAAAGATTTCGTCAGCGCTAGTAAGAGCTCTTTGGTCGAGAGGTCTAGGCATCAACACGATATGCGCTACGCCACGAGACGTGCTGGTTCAAATCCCGCACGAGACAACATTTTTCTTTATTCATTTTACGATTTAGTTTGCATTTTCTTTATAAATTCGCAACCAGAATAAGGTTTTATAAATGCGACATTGCTTACAGCTACACCATTACCACACCCACTGCATGTAAATATGTATTTGTGCTGTCAATAGCACAAAAACATATTTGGTTGTATGTAGCAAGAAATGAACTTTTAATAACGAATAATATACAGACCTGCACCCTTGCTTCAGTCAAACTAACTCTAGCAGCTAAATCTTCCCTCACGAACGCGTCAGGATAATGTGTCTTCTCGAACACCTTCTCCAACGCCGCCAGCTGTTGACTCGTGAAGGTGGTCCTATTCCGCCTTGGCTTCTTCCTTTCGTCAGTCTTTGCCTCCTTCTCTTCCTCGTATTCTTTCTGGCATTCCGTCTCTTTCACGCTTTTCCCCTCATCATACTTTCGGCGCATGTCCTCGTAAATGTACCCAACGGGTTTTATGTATTGCCGTTGAATGTCCTTAGGGTACCAGGGTAGGTCGTTCTGGTAGGTAGGGTCGTAGGCTCCGTTCTGTCGGCCTGATGTCAGGTGGTGTAGCCTCAGGAGACTGTCCTCGTGGCATTTGATCATTTGGAATAGGTTGTGGTTGCCTTCAGCGTAATTACTGTGGGTCAGGTTATAATTGACTTGTGTCTGTGATTTTGTGTCGTAGTTCTTGGGTGTCGTATCTTGTCTTGAGCTAATTTGAATATCTGCAAATAAACATAAGATTATAATAAGTGCTCAGGTAGCTATGATCGAAAAACACATTGGTACATGGCAGGATCGTTCGCGGGCCTCCCGATTCTACTCGGAGCACAGTCCAGTGCCGAGGCCACAGCGCCACCGAAAAACGAATTTCATATGTACATTTATCTGACGCTCCTACGGGTAAGGAAAACATCGCGAGGAAACCTGCATACACCTGCGAAGTAATTCAAAGGTGTGTGTGAAGTCAACCAATCCGCACTGAGCGAGCGTGGTTTGACTAAGGCCTAATCGCCCAACCACAACTGGTCAGGGTAGGCTCGTGCCCTCGGTGGGGACGTACGAGTATATGAGCTGTGATGATGATAGCTATGACCACGATACCATAATGGAAAATTTGTGGATTATGGATATTAAAAGAAAAATTACACAGATAAATGGCGGTCCTTGGCTTACATAGATATATTATGTCTCTCTATTAGTTATATCTTTTACACAATACAAACAAAATATGTACGAGTAAGGATATACGATCTGTTTATACGCCCTAATACAATCTCATGTGTAGTTCTCTGTTGCGCAGGCGCACGGTAGTCCGTACGAGCGGCGCATTGGGCGCAGCCAACAATAGTATCATTTACATACACGTGCAAATGATTTTTCGCTTGGGCCATCGCGTACAGTTAGTTGCAAAAGTGTCTTAACATTTTTACCAACATGATGTTGAGGTGGTGTTCCTTAATAATGTCGGAACGTTTGTTTCTTTTTAACCGACTTCAAAAAAGGAGGAGGTTATCAATTCGGTTGTATTTTTTTTATTTTTTATGTTTGTTGCCTCATAACTCCGTCATTTTTAAACCGATTTCCAAAATTCTTTTTGTATTCGATAGAGTATACAGCAAGGGTGGTCCCAAATACACCAAAGTCAGGATCTGATGACAGGATCCCATAGAAAATAGAGGAAAACACTAAATTAGGGTTTCTTTAACTGAAAAGATTTCATTCACTAAAAAGTTAAAAATAATTTTTTTTACAAAAAATAAAACCGACTTTAAAAACACTAAAAACTTAAAAATAATATAAGAATAGGTACAGACAACATCACACTTCTATATTGAAGTCGGTGACAAATTTTAACACTTCCTAGGAGATCATCGTTTGGCGCCGACTTCAATATAGAAGTGTGATGTTGTCTGTACCTATTCTTATATTATTTTTAAGTTTTTAGTGTTTTTGAAGTCGGTTTTATTTTTTGTAAAAAATTTTTTTTTTGAAACATGAATTTTTCATTAACATGAAATTGGAGTACCTATTGTTGATACACACAGGGTATTACACCTCTATATTTTTTCTTATATCTTTAAGATTTGTGTTTTGTTGAGCAGTATGGATCTAAACACAGAGCCAGTTGTCGTTGTTTTGCAGATGCATGAAACAAGCGATCATTTATTCTGTGCTCAAGTAGCAATCACGGTCTAGGACGAATCACGACCGATTGATTCTATTATAGACGAATGAGCAGAATAAGTGACTTTATAAAACACGAGACAGCAAATTGACTCTCCTTTTCACTTCTATATTTTTCCTTCCCCATGGCCAATTCAAATAATAGCCAGAGCTCATACATGTTTATTTGGGCTTGCGGCTAGTGACGTCTAAGAAACTTAATTTTAAGAAACAAAACGTGCAATTGCGAGACGTCCTAAGAGCTAAAGCTTTATTAATTATTGGAAAAAATGTTTTGGGTGAATAATTCTCATATTGTATGTGTGCATTATTTATCTCAGTGCCGAACGATAGCATTGCTGCTAAAAGTTGAGTCGAAATTATGGAATTTCTGGTCTTTTGGCATGGCCCCCATGCCCTGGATCCGCCAATGATTGCAAAGGTGACATTTACGTACTGAAGAGTGCTGCTAGTGCTGTTACTAACGATCGATGCTGTCAGTCTAATGCCGGAGAAGTGTGTATGGCGAGCAGAATAGCAATAGCGAGACGCTATGATAGCATAGGATATAAGCTTATGATAGGCGGGTGCCAAATCACAAGATGACGACATAAACGAATATTGCTTGTTTACTAAACGAATACTACTTAAGTACATATTTCCGCGGCAAATCAGCGCTGCTTGTATTTGCCCTTGCTGTGTTCCGGTTTGAAGGGTAAGACATGGCAGTGAAATTACTGGGTACTGTGCGTGACTTTACATCTTATGTCACAAGTTGGCGACGTACACTGTGGTTCATGTGGGGGTTGCAGATTCACTGTGAATCTCATAAGAGCCACAATATTATGTGAGTACTATAGGTTACTGTTACCACTTACCATCAGGTGGTCATAGTGTTGCCAGATGCCCCGTTTTTTACGGGTTAACCCATTTTTCAGGTTATAATAATATAAAAACCCGTCATTGTGACAGTAAAATACCGGGTAAACAAAACTCACGTATTTACAGTGGGTAGATAACTGCCGACATAAAAATAAGCAGCTCCACAAAATTTTGGATTTTAATTTTGAAAACAATTTCTATCTCAATTAATAATAGCTTATCGAATATATTAAGCTACAATCTTTAAATACAAGTGCTCTCCAAACTAAATATTCTGTGGAAGTTGTGTTATTTACGACTGAGAGTAAACAGTGCAGTGTTTTATATTTGCGCAAATGAAATAAGAAGACGAACAAAGCTAAATTCTAGACGCAAGAGTGTTACAAAAAGTGTTCAAGATACCCAAACATTGTGAATATGTGATATAAATTATATATGGGAAAATATGATTGCTCATTTTGATTTGGTATGTAGAAGGTAGTCTTGATATAATACAAGCCCAGTCTAACAGCTTCTCGTAAATATTATCACCGCTAGAGTGTGATTCATAATTAGAGCAAATTGAAGTGTGTTAAAATAGCGCGGAGACAAAACATTCACTACCAACGCAAGAAGTTCGTGGTTCGAAACCCAGCAGATAACTGAAAACTTTTTTGTTAATTATTTCATTTTTTATACCTCAATTTCTTTTTATATTTAATTTATATTTTATTTAACGATTAATTATGAATTTTTTGGACAATATAACATTTCGACGTAAACGTACCCAGTCTGATACACTGAATGAGACAAAAAGTGAACTAGACACAATGGAAGAAACAAATACAAGTCTGCCTTATATATCGGATGACGAAACAGATCAGATAATAAAATTAAGAGAGCAGCTAGATGACTTAAAATCTAAACTAGATAGTGCACACAATGAAATAGAAACATTATCATTAGAAAATTTAAGCTTGAAACGTAAAAATGAAACTCTACAGAAAAATAATGAAATGTTAAAAAAAATTACAAGTAGTCCGGTTAAATCTAAACAAACACCACAAAAAAAGGCGATATCAAGTAAATTACACCAAAAAACAACCTTTAAAAAAACAACTCAAATGCAGTCTAACAAGCCAAATAGTAATATAACAAATCGGCGGTCATCTTCCCCTAATAGTGACAAAATAAAAAGAAATAAAGATCAAAGCAATGATTCCTCAAACAAAAGATCTACCGATGGAAACATATGTATATTAAGTTGTAATAAGACAAATAAAATACTTCAAATAGCACAAAAGTATATAAATCATTCAAATATCTGCCACTATCTGACACCGAATAAAAACACTGAACAAATGTTAATAAATATGAAAAATGAACTACATAATTTTACAAGGGATGATTACTGTATTATCATAATTGGCGATGAAGATTTTAAAACCACAAGAAACTATCATACTATGATACAATACATACGAGCAACATTACAACAAATAACACATACAAATATTATAATATGCTTGCCTATTTATAAGCTTGGATATCACAATAACCTCTTTAATTGGAGAGTAGAACATTTCAACAACCTATTATACCTAGATGTCATGACCCATGAATACGCGTATATCCTGGACAGCAATCGCCAGTTACGTTATGACCATAGAATGTTTGATCAATTTTCAGGATTAATAAATAATAATGGTATGAGGAATATATTTATTAATATCCAAAACCTTATCACGGATATTGAATACAACAACTCCCTCGAAGCAATAGATGTTGAGAAAATTGAAGATAAAAATTCCAATGAAATAGAACAAATAGACTTTTTTCGAGACTAAATTTTTCTTTGTTTTACATCAGAATATAGCAGGATTACTCAATAAAGCTGACGCATTTTTGATAAATCTAAATGAACTCTTAGACAGGAATATCGATCCTGATGTCCTTTGTATCACGGAACATTTTATGACGGAAGAAGATGAACAATTTCTTAATTTACCAAATTACAAGCTAGCAGCATGTTACAGTAGGAGAAACAGAAAAAGAGGTGGAGCCTGTATTATTGTGAAAAAAGAACATAACTGTAAAGAACTATCGGAAATACGTAAATTGTCATTAAGTAATATATTTGAATGTTGTGCAGTGTTGCTTATTGACTATAATATAGTAATAATTTGTATCTATAGAATTCCGGATTCAAAGTATTTACATGTATTTTTTAATAAATTAGATAGTATTTTGACATCAGTATGCAGAATAAAATGTAACAAAATATTAGTAGCCGGAGATTATAATATTGATATTTTAAAAAGCAATAATGTCTCTCTAAACTTTGAATGCCTTCTATTAAACTATAATCTAAAATTAGCTCTTAAGAAACCGACAAGACTACAAAGTAATACTTGCATAGATAATTTTGCACATAACTTCAATAAGAAATATAAAACTGAAGTGTTAGAATTTGGACTATCAGACCATACAGCGCAACTCATAAAGCTCCCAGTAAAAAAGATACCAAACATAAAATCTTGGAGAAAATCTATACGTGACTATAGCTATGAAAACATAAAAAAATTTCAATTATGCTTAAAAACTTTAACATTTTCCGAAATGTATGAGTCAAATGATGCAAATACTGCATATCAGCTATTTATTGAGGAATTTAAACTTTTTTATGATTTGTGCTTTCCAATGAAATATATCACAATCACAACTAAAAACAAGCCAAAATGGATCACCAAAGGTTTAAAAAAATTGTAGTAAAAAGAAGAGAAACTTGTTATGGTTATACAGGAAAAAACCAACAGAAAGTAATAAAAGAAACTACAAAAGCTATACTAAATTATTTAAAAGAATTATAAACTTAACAAAACGATCACAAAATAATCATAAAATTTACACATCTAACAATAAATCTAAAACTACATGGCAAATTATAAACAGATTAAAATCAAACATACCAAAAGACTATATCACAAAAATCAAAGTAAATGATAATCATATCTTAGAACCTTTACAGATAGCAAATGCCTTTAATAACCATTTTGTAGACAAAATACAACCAATAGTGAACAGTGGTATAAATGTTACCTCTCACATTAACCCAACACAACATTCTATGTTCATGGCACCATGCCTACCTCAGAATATTCACGAAATAATAAAACAACTAAAAAATACAAACAGTGTAGGCTACGATGGTATTGCAACCAAAATAGTGAAATCAGTCAATGAATTAATATGCCATCATTTATGCCACATTGTAAACCTGACTGTTGGCGAGTCTTGTATTTTTATACATCCATGTTTTTATACCTCTATGCTTTTTTACGTTGCTATAGAAATAAACTGTTTTCTGTCAGACGCATGAATTGTGATTATTTTAGCTCTGCTATCGAATTACTTTTCCTTACATTTTTTGGTCCTTCTGATCCGTGTTTTAGTTTAAAATGATCACCAGGTCTCAATCCATGCGTCTGGTAAAAAATTCGGAAGATTTTCTTGAAACTCGCACAAACTCAGGCGGGTTGGTGGGTGGGCTAGATCAGTCTCCAAATAAGGACTACCGTACGGTCGATGCGACATCTTCACCCACTACTCACAACACTGAGCGCGATTTTCGTGAAAGTCCACCGAATTTATCGACCACTGTTAATAATTCTCGCAGTTTCAGATCTCGTTTGTCGGCGTCATCGAGATCTGAGTCAACTATTAGGGCACGTACGTTGGCCGCGGAGGCACAGCTACTCCGGCAACAATATGAACGAGAACAAGCCCTAGAAAACAAGCTGAAAGCGGTAGAGCAATTGGAGTTACAGGCCAAAGTTGCGGCTTTGGAGTGTAAAAATCATTCGGTTAGTCGTTCCTCTCATTCTCGCACACGATCGTGGGTCAACGACCAAAATTTGCGTACAAATTGCACAGTTTCGATGAACCGTGATCCACCTGATAACTGTGAGATCACACAGATGGTTCCCGCTCGCACTACACTACGCGTTTCTTCATACAATCATGATTCTGCTTTATCTGCTGTCGGTCCTTTAAATACAAAAGATGTTGCTACTTGTACTGACACTGGAAATTTTAACTCTTTTTCAAAAAATAACGAGAATTCAAATACACGTTCACATTTTGCACAGAATTTTTCTATTGATACTTCTGAAAATATTAAAAAATGTGAACCTCGTTTCGATCGTAATTTAAGTTCACATAGATGTTTGTCAAAGTACATTGAATTGACAACTTTTAGTGGAAAAACCACGGAATGGCTTCTTTTCAAAAGAACGTACGATGAAACTAAGCAGTTATTTTCAAATGTAGAAAACCTAGTTCGCTTACGTAATGCATTAAAAGGTTCAGCCCTTGATAGTGTCTTATCTTTACTTTATACCGCTCATACACCAGAATCTGTCATGAACGTGTTGGAGCAGACATTCGCTGTACCAGAGAATATAGTTCGGTACGAATTAGCGCAGGTTCGAAGCCTGCCTAAGATTAACTTCGATCAAAGAGATCTTAATTCCTTTGCATGTAAATTACGTAATTGTATAGCTGTTATTGAAAGCTTAAAACAAAACGAGTATTTATATTCAGTAGAAATATTCCATACTGTATTGAGTAAACTTACCCCAATTTTGTACAGTCAATGGAAAGAATATGCTTACCGCAGTGACCGATCCGTTCCAAAGTTGATTCTTCTATCACAGTTTCTAAATATTGAGGCAGATAAAAACAATAGATTTGGGTTAATCAACGAATACACCAAGCGATCCGAGTCTCTTCCTTCACATACCCAAGCGACGCGACGTGAAAATATTCACGTTGCAGGCACGAGTCCTGAAAATGTCAGCGATAAATGTAAATACTGTGGCAGTCTTCTTCATAAGTTGACTAATTGCAATAAATTTAAATCCCTTACCTTGGATGAAAAATGGTCATGGCTGCGCGAAAATAAGATTTGTTTTAAATGTCTTAAAGCAAAAGCGCATCGTTGGAAGACATGTAAAATAAATCGTTGTAGTGTGGACGGTTGCGTTCGTTTTCATCATTCCTTGCTGCACTCACCCTCCACGCCACAGGTTTCTCACGCTGATGTCGTCATTTCACCTGAAATAAATACTAAATCTACTGATAACAATACAATATTAATATCAAATGCTACTGAATGTAGTAATAACTTAACAAATAGAGTACTTTTAAAAATAGTTCCTGTTCAAGTAAGTGGCCCTAAAGGTGTAATCGACACATACGCTTTACTTGACGACGGCTCCACGGCAACTCTGATTGACTCCGATGTGGCCCGTCAGATTGGGCTATCGGACCTACAGGTTCAATCAGGGTTGATGGGGTGGCCGGCATGTCAACAAATAAGCCTGTACAATTTGTAAGTTTTGACATCAAGGGCAAGAATTGTTCCGAAACTTTTAATATTGAACATGCAAAGTCAATAGATATGCTTTCTTTGTACAGTCAACATGTAAATAAAAACGTTGTCATTCAATATGCACATTTGAGAGATTTAGCTGATTTTATAACTCATGAAAATGCTACGCCAAAGGTCCTTATTGGAAGTGATCATTGGTATCTCACCGTCAGTCGTGAAATTAGAGAAGGCTCTAAGCAAGAGCCTATTGCTATTCGCACCGATTTAGGGTGGGTTTTACACGGAAAAACAAACGGAACATGGATTAAGCACATTTTTGTAAATAATATTTCCGTATTAAATGTAGATAACGTCAATAAATCTTATGATAGCAAGGACTCTATCCTTGATGAAATGGTTAGAGACTATTTTCGTCTCGATTCTATTGGCATTTCTAAGTTTGATGGTACCCAAAATGAAGATGATAAGTATGCTTTACAAATTTTAGAGACCACAGCCAAACGCCTTTCAACAGGCCGATATGAGGTTGGCTTACTATGGCGAAAAGTTATATCCAGCGTTCCTGATAGCTATCCTCATGCACTTTCAAGGTTTTTATGTATTGAAAGACGTATGGCTCGTGACCCAGTATTCAAACAGGCGTACTGCGCATTCATGAATGGTATGATAGAGAAGGGATACGCCGAAGAATGCTCTAAAAATACTTACCGATATTCCTGTAACTCACACACGCAAACAAATATTCGTTGGTACTTACCACACTTCGCCGTAGTACACCCTCAAAAAAACAAGTTGAGAATTGTTCACGATGCAGCTGCAAAATCGGAAGGTGTCAACTTAAACTCACTTTTACTTCCTGGCCCGGATCTTCTCCAGCCTTTATTGTATATATTGTATAGATTTCGTGAAGGTCGTTTTGCTTTGACGGCTGATGTAAGGGAAATGTTCCCACAGATACGAATTAGAGAAGAAGATCGTGATGCATTGCGTTTTTTATGGAGGGAAAATCTCGACCAGGAATTGAGGGAATACAGAATGACCTCTGTAATTTTTGGCGCAGTTTGTAGTCCCTGTACAGCATTATTTATAAAAAATCGAAATGCCCAAGAACTACAGACGTCTTATCCAGCAGCTTGCAGAGCAGTTATTGATGATCACTACATGGATGACTATCTAGGTAGCTTAGACGATCTTAATCAAATAACTCAACTTGCGTGTGATATCGTAAATGTACATAAAGGAGCGGGTATGGAAATGCGCGGATGGGTGTCCAATGAGCCGGCTGCGCTTTCCGCCATTCCTCAGGAGCTAAGAGCAAACCTCCCCGAGAATGTTCATGTGGGTCCTGGAAGTGCCATTAGAACGCTAGGTCTTATTTGGCATCCACAATGTGACAATTATAGCTTCCGTCAATGTTCGTATATCGCAAAAAGTGAGAAGCTGACAAAGCGCAAAATACTTTCGCAGCTTATGAGCGTTTATGACCCTTTGGGGCTTCTCACTCCTTTAGTTATTCAAGGACGTATTCTTTTCCAACAAACATGGCGGACTGGTATTGATTGGGACTCAGACCTTCCTCAGTCTACTGTTGAGAAATGGTTATCTTGGTCTGAGAGATTGAACTGCATTATTACCAACACCAAAATTCCTCGTTGGTATAGATATGGGTGCGAAAATAGACAGGTCACCGAAAGACAGCTTCACATTTTTGCTGACGCTAGTGAAGAGGCTTATGCCTGTGTAGCATATTGGCGGTTTGCTTTTGATGATGGTTCTATGAAGCTATCTCTCATTGGTGGAAAGGCACGCTTAGCACCACTTAAGCCCTTATCTATACCACGCCTAGAGCTGCAGGCGGCGTTGATTGCGGCTCGTTTTGCTGAAACCGTATGTATAGGCCACAAAATCGATATACATTCCATAACTTTCTGGAGTGATTCTACCACTGTTTTGTGCTGGATTCGCAGCGATGCTCGTACGTTTAAGCCATTTGTCGCGAACCGAGTAGGTGAAATAACGGAGATAACAGATCCTCATAATTGGCAGTACGTTCCTGGCAACTTAAACATCGCGGATGACGCTACACGTCTTAAAGACCGTATTGACTTGAGACGATGGCTGGCCGGACCAGAATTTTTACTTCTTGAACCTAACCAATGGCCCGAGCAACCATCATCGTTTGAAGCTACATCCACTTTGGAAGAGGTTAAAGCTTCCAAAGAGCATGTACATGCCACGAGTCTAGAATCATTGCCTTCACCGGTAGTGCCAGATCCCTCACGCTTTAGTGAGTGGTCGCGTTTAATTCGTACAACGGCGCGCTTTTATCAATCTGTAAGAAAATTTCTTTCTCTTTTGCTACATCCAAGGCACGATAGTGTCAGAGTAAATTCTGGCTGTATTAACATGTCTACTTCACTCGCTAATCTCCCGCCTCTGACCGCCTCAGATTCAATCGCCGCGGAGAAACAATTTTTAAAAAAATTGCAGATAGATAGTTTTAGACAAGAACTGATATTATTAAAAGACTCTAAGGCCCTACCTAAGACCAGTAAATTGTACGCACTCTCCCCAAAGTTAGATGACGAAGGATTGCTTAGGCTAGACAGTCGTGTAAAATGCATTAGAGATGTCGAATATGACACTATGTCGCCGATCATTCTCGATAGCTGTCACCCAGCTGTTCGTCTGTTATTGTTTTACTATCACGTCAAAGCTGGACACGGACACAACGAGATGGTCCTTAATGAAGTGAAGCAACACTACTGGATTTTAAGATGTCGCAACGCCGTTCGCATGGTCACCAGACAATGCCGTTTCTGTATAAAACGACGAGCTAAACCACATATTCCACCTCTGGGAAACTTACCTGATGTGCGCCTTGACCACCACAAACGTCCCTTTACCAACGTGGGTTTGGATTATTTTGGACCTGTAGAGGTGACAGTTGGCCGGCACAGAGAAAAGCGTTACGTTGCATTGTACACCTGCATGACAACTCGAGCCGTCCAGCTAGAACTTGTGTCATCTTTGTCAGCAGACTCTGCCATCTTAAGCCTGAGGCGACTGATTGCACGTCGTGGGATTCCTTCGAAGATTTTGAGCGACAATGGCACAGCTTTCGTCGGAGCCAGTCGTCAACTCGCAGAGTTTTACAGTCAAGCGGTGGAGGACTTTGCGGCAAATCACAAAATAACTTGGTGTTTCATTCCACCCGCATCGCCTTTTATGGGTGGTTGCTGGGAGCGGCTGGTTAGAACTATTAAAGTTGCCCTCTCTGTCACATTGAAAGATAAGGCCCCAAAAGAAGAAGTCTTGTGGACTCTATTGTCAGAAGCAGAAGCTCTTACAAATTCAAGGCCGTTGACTTATGTCACCCTCAACAACAGCGTAGAGAGCCTAACGCCTTTCCATTTTTTAATTGGCTCCTCCTCCAACCAACAGCTTCCCGCATCCCTGGATGACAGTGTGTTTTGTCATCGGAAAGAATGGCAGAAGACACTACGTTTGTCAGAGCACTACTGGAGTCGATGGCTAAAGGAATACTTACCATGTTTGCGACCTCGCCGACCTCAACAACGTGACCACAGAAACCTGCAAATCGGCGACATAGTTTTGATAGTCGATTACAGCGTACAAAGAGGTGTGTGGCCTTTAGGTCGGGTTGTAAAGTTGCACCCGGGGGTAGATGGCATCGTACGAGTTGTCGATGTTGTAACAAAGGGAGGCATACTTCGTAGGCCAGCCAGAAAGTTGGTTCTCTTAGGTCAACATGAGATTGTGTAGCTTCGCTACACGGGGGGACTATGTTGGCGAGTCTTGTATTTTTATACATCCATGTTTTTATACCTCTATGCTTTTTTACGTTGCTATAGAAATAAACTGTTTTCTGTCAGACGCATGAATTGTGATTATTTTAGCTCTGCTATCGAATTACTTTTCCTTACACTGACTATACAATCAGGCACATTCCCCGAAGATCTTAAAACAACAATCATCAAACCTATATTTAAAAAAGAAAACAAAGAACTGATGGAGTTCTACCGACCTATTGCCATGATATCAATATTTTCAAAAATATTTGAAAGTTCTATGTTAATGAAATCAATTCATTCTTGGATAAAAACAATATCATATGTAATGAACAAAAAGGATTTCGTAGAAACAAATCAATAAATATGGCTATCTATGATTTTATTAATAATATAATGGACCAAGTTGATAAAAACACACCAATATGTTCTATATTTTGTGACATGACTCAGGCTTTTGACTACGTAGACCATAATATTTTAATTAGAAAACTTTTCGCATATGGAATAAGAGGCAATATTCTGAAACTAATTGAATCGTATTTGAGTAATCGACGACAAAGAACTGAAATATCTAGAGTAAATAGCCAAACAAAAACCCTAGTTGCCTACACATCATGTGAACGTGATGTAAAGTATGGTGTACCCCAGGGAAGTGTTATGGCGCCATTATTGTTTATCCTTTATATAAATGACTTCCCAAGTGCAACCAAACACCCCATGACTCTGTTTGCTGATGATAGCACAGTTTCCATAAAATCAAACAATCTCTTGCTATATGACTTAGATGTAAATAATACACTGACACAAATAATTGACTGGTTAAATAATAATAACTTAAAAATAAACTTGACTAAAACGAATATAATGCACTTTAAACAAAGAGGCTCACCCGTAGCAAACGTTAACCTAACATATAACGGTGTTGATATCAATAAAGTGGAAACAGCCAAATTCCTAGGCCTAACAATTGACCAAAAATTAGATTGGAAAAACCATATAACAGATTTAAGCAAAAAAGTTAGTAGTTTAGCCTATGTCATGTTTAAACTTTCGTCATCTGTTAACCTTGATGCATTACTTACAGCATATCACGGAATGGTTGAGTCAGTACTGAGATACGGTATTATATTTTGGGGAAATTCTACAAATAAGGAAATTGTATTCAAAATGCAGAAAATATGTATACGAGCTATGTTTGGTCTGCAAACAACAGATTCATGCAAACCATTTTTCAAAGAATACAAAATTCTGACACTTCCGTCAATATATATAATTGAGGTAGCACTATTTGTTAAAAGAAATTTACATCTTTTTTCACTCCTGTCACATACAGGAAATCGTAGACGACGGCATGGTGACAAAATAATTATACCACTTGTAAAAAAAACTTTATTGCTTAAAAGTATAAGGTGCATGGCCCCAAAAATCTATAATAAAGTTCCTAACGAGTTTAAATCTTTGAGCATTAATATATTTCGTGCCAAACTCAAAAAAATGTTGCATGAGAAATGTTACTATAGTGTACAAGATTTTCTAAATGACAAGCTTTAACCTAAATCATTAGTTTTGTATCTCAAAAAAAAAACTATTTGTATTATGTGACTTTGAAATAAAAATGACATTAGTAAATAATAATATAATTCGACATTTTACTATGTGACACTATTTAAATTTTAAGGTATTAATCATTGACATATGTAACCATTAATTATTAGATCAGATTATCATGATTAAATTTTTAGATCAGAGCCAACTTAATTACTGGCAGTTTGTGTGAAAACTAATCTAAATAAATATAAGTAAAATAGTAAACAAGTAGTAACATAATAGACCTTATTGTATTTGTAGTTTTTTTTTGTATTATTATAAATTTGCATACTGACAATAGTAAACATGATGGACATCAATAATATTGTAACAACAACGTTTGTACTTAAATCTTCAATGTATGGTACCTATGTTTATATACACATGTTTTTGGCAAATAAATATCTGAATCTGAATCTGAATCTTACAATCATTGGCCAGATAAAGCACAATTCAACGTAATCAGCTTAACATTGACACAATAAAAGCGGAATTTTAAGTGAAATCACAAGTGAAGTGAAATTTAAGTTACATGCAATGAGTTTTATGTTTCCTTTTCAGAAAATGAAGATGTTTTAAAGGCCGTGTCCCCTAACAACAAATATACGATATAAGTGCGCCAAGTGCGGTATGTTTGTTATATAACTCACGAGGCGGAATTTCAGCCTAAGCCGAAGGCGATGGCGTAATAGGTTTATAGTGAAAAGGACCTATGCTGTTAGCCGCAGATGGCTGTTACAGCTTCACCTTGATTATTTGTAAGAAGGCGAGAACTTTGGTGGGTCCTCAAGCCTCGTTTGGCTTACCTAACCTGTTGGATTTCTAGCTCAGAGAGGCATCACCACGGGGGGTGTCCCGCTCTATGAGTAGAGTCACCAGGCAGTTATAGCCGGTGCGGGGAGTGGCTGCAACGGGAGCGCGCCTCTGAGGCTCGGACGCTGGAGTTCGCCGTGTAGTGGAGGATGGGGAGAAGCGACCAGGCACATATCTGTACCTGGTATATCGCAAACTGTGTAGACCGGGCCTTCGCACTCTTGTTCTACGAGTGCGGTGTGTGGGACTAGTGCGTGAGTGTGCAGTGTTTGATAGTGAGTTGGAAGGCGGAGGGAGAAGATCGTTCGCTCGTGTGATCGGGTCGGGGGGATCGAGGAGGATGTTCCTCGGTCAACGATTTATGGCCGCTACACTACGTAGGGGGGTGTGGTTCGCCGCCTGTCTAACAAGGGAGTTTGGGTGGACGGTGGCGCTAGCGAAGTAGCGTTGGGATAGATCGTGAATGTGGGCCTCAACCGATGGGAAGTGGACGTCGTAGTGAAGGTCGACATTGCGCATGTAGGCGGGAGCGCCAGTGGCGCGGCGCAAGAATCGGGTTTGGACCACTTGGAGCCTGTGAAGGCGAGACTTGGGGATGTGGGCGAACACTACGCAAGCGTAGGTTAGGATGGGTCGGATGCAGATCTTGTAAAGTGTTAGCTTGTGACGAAGTGACATTTTACTGCTACTGCGTATGAGGTGAGGCGTAATAGAGCCGAGTGTGTATAACCAATATACCTACGCACGCACGTATATCGTACGACGTTTTCCAATACACAATAAAATGATTTTTTTTTATTAAATAACACAAATCATTGTTCATTTGTAGACAAACTAAATAATCGTATTAAATCATTTGAAAAATCATGTAGTTCGTTGATGTCTTTTATGTTACCTCGCTTAGCTTTTAAAAAATATAGTACCTACATTACTGCCGCGGCCGGCAAGTGCAGCATTGCCGGACTCTGTGATGCGTGCGTCGGCTATAATACACGCGTTTTATAAGCTGCTTTATGGTATTTAAAACCGGTAAAATTAGATCCACTTTACGAGGAAGTGTGTTGAAAAAAAAAGGCTAAAACGGTAGATTTTTCAGGGCAATTTGCAATTTAATAACCTATGAAACTGTCATTATGATTACAATGGTAAAAATTATGATGACTCTACATCACGCTTATTATCTCTTGTTATCGACTCCAAGAATATGCTGTTACCGACTCTGCTGTTCGACTGGAAGACTATGCTATGATGGCAAAAGCAGTGGACAAGACCCTTGGAGGAGCCGCACCGATGTCGTGGGCTCACTTTTCGTTTCTCTGCGGCGGCGAGTACTCGGTTATCACGGAATTATCGCGCAGAGTTATAATAATAAGTAGTGCTACTGTAGTATTATATTATCTGTGGTAGTGCTATTTTTGTCTTCTTTATTTTGATCAGTAATTTAATAATTTTGTAGGTAATGTGTCAACTATAGATTCTTTTTAAAAAATAACCTATCCTCTGATATTTAAGACTCTTTATTGTCGTATTTCATGTTTTTTTAGATTGAAACGCAAAGTCTGATGTCAGTCGGGCGGCACCAGTTGTTGGAATTGATAATAAGCAACGCCACCGGCCACGGCGCCGCGGAGGGCGGCGGCAGGTGCTGGCGAAGATGAAAGTGTATGAAGTACTTACACACTTTTCCATTCGCCGACGAAGATACGAAATTCATAATTATATTTTTTCACCACTCCCGAACGAAAACGGTCCTAAAACCTTGTTGCATAAAAACACGCAGCACAGCAAAAACGATTTTTGCTGCGAGTTCGCTACTGGCAACAATATGGCAGCTGTATGTATTAAAATTGCTGTAATAAAATTAATTCAAATTTCGAAAACCACCTTTTAAAACGGTATTTAGGTACTTGTCAGGAAAAAAATGGTAGATTGTGTTTTTGAATCCAGAGCGGAGCGAAGGGTTTTAAAGTAGAATCCTGGGCGCAGCGAGGGATTCAATGTAGGTACGTCACTCGAGTTAAAATAGTGTTGTTCCCGAGGACCTACTCTTTATCACCCTCTATGAGACAATAAGTGAAACTTATGAGTAGCGACCATCAGACAAGTGAAAGAAAAAAGAAAAACTAATGAATTGTTAGCAATGAGCAGGACATTGCCGATCGAGTGTCTGCTTGTTTTATTTTTCTTTATTCGTTGACATCTAGCGTCACGGTATGTAAGTACATTAATTTAACCGACTTCGAAAAAGTTCTATGTTAGGCTCTATGTTCGAGTGGAAGAAAAAGTGGAAACAAATCCATGAATGGATCAGAGTGGAAGAAAAAGTGGAAACAAATCCATCGACGGATTAGAGTGGAAAAAAAGTGGAAACAAATCCATTAATGGATTTGTTTAGTGTAATGTCCAGGGGAAAATACGTCCCGTATGCTGCGTGTGCAGCGGGCCTTATGTGTGCCAAAAAACCGACAAGTTGACGGATACTCGTATTCGTTATTCTGGATTTATACACGTTTTGCGTGCGAATAAAGTAAATAAAAAAAAACAAAAGGCAAAGGCTTCGGCAAATAGGTGAATAAGCGGCACGACGGCATCTATCGGCTGCCGGCGAAGAAACTGTATGGTGCTTAAAGCATTAAATGATTAATTGCTCTAAGGTATGACGTAAAAGAGGAAGCTCAACAACATGAGAAATCTAAAACTATACGGCTCTGAGATACCATACTCCACAAAGGTGAAATATCTAGGAGTTACCCTGGATAAAGAACTAACGTGGAAGGAACATGTAGACCTCACTATTGAAAAATCCGGAAGGATACTCAATATGTGCCGGTCTACCTTCGGTAAAACCTGGGGTCTCAAACCTAAGATACTCTACTGGATTTACAAAATAATGATACTGCCGGTCATAACATATGGCAGTATTGTCTGGTGGCCAAGAACGAAACTAGTCACATGCAGGGAACTACTAGGTAGATTCCAAAGGCTGGCTTGTATGGCCATTACGGGGGCTTTCAAAACTACCCCTACAGCGGCCTTGGAGAGATTTTTAAATCTCGAACCACTCCACAATGCTGTACAAAGAGAAGCCATGAGGGCACTCTACAGGCTCAGAACTTTGGGAATGTGGAATGCGAACCAGCCACCCACAAAACACACGGCATTCGCGTTTGAAGGAGGCAATCTGCTGCTGAGCATGATCAGCGACAGAATGTTACCTCAATATATTTTCAGACGACTTTTTGAGGTACACATTCCAACAAGGGAGGAATGGGATAAGGGGCTGGCACCCCCTCAGGGGAACAGCATGATCTGGTATACAGATGGATCAAAAATGAAATCTGGTACAGGGGCAGGAATACACTGCAACAAAACTGATATATCGATCAGCATGGGTAAGCTGGCAACTGTGTTTCAAGCTGAAACATGTGCTATCCTAGCCTGTGCACAGGAGAATCTAGACAAGGGTCGCAATGGCCTAAACATCTACATTCTCAGTGACAGCCAAGCGACTCTCAAAGCGCTCCTGTCATACAAAGTGGAATCCAAACTAGTGCTAAATACAATCGAAGCACTGAACAAATTGGGTAAAACCAATACAGTACGTCTAGTTTGGATACCAGGTCACAAGGGTTTCACCGGAAACGAGAAAGCTGACTACCTGGCAAGAAAGGGATCGGAAACACAATTGGTAGGACCGGAACCATTTGTCGGGATCACTCCAAAAATAGTCAGTACGGGTATAAGAACTCAACTGCAAATGAGGCACCAAAGAGAATGGGCCAATCAAAAAGGAATGAACCACGCCAAGCTCTTTATGGGTATGGACAATTGGCTCAAATTTACACTGAGCTCAAGCAGATCCCAGATTCGCCTACTATTGGGTGCTCTAACCGGACACTTCGGCACTAGGATCATGCTAACCAGGATGGGACACGCCAGTTCCAAAATCTGTAGGGCCTGCAAGGAGGGAGAGGAGAGCATGGTGCACCTGCTGTGCCACTGTGACGCCCTAGCTTGCAGGAGACTAAGGCTGACGGGAATTGGATACCCAAAACCGGAGGACTACAGGGCCATACCACCGAAGGACATCGTTGAGCTCATGGGCACGATAGACTGGACCGTTGGTGGCGATGGCATTACGGACTAAGCTTTACGGCAAGGGGTAGCACAAAAGATCCATGGTGGGTCGAAGTGCGAAGGCTCAATAATTGGGCCACCCCCACCCGAAGATAAGATAAGATAAGGTATGACGTTCTATTACAGCTTTTCTGGCGCCGGCACGATTTTTACCTAGGTACATGTTTTGACATTTCTTGAATAAAAACTATCGCACTGTCGCTCAACAACGTTTAAAGGTAGGTACCTATATTGCTCCACTAGCTGTGCCCGCGAACTACGTTTCGCCATCGAAATGCTTAACACAGTGTTTAATTTTTTCCTCCATTTTATTTCATAACCTCCCGCACGCGCACCCCCGCCTTGGTGACGCTCATTTCGCAACGGGCCGTGCAGCAGAAATCGTAATATTTTAATTTCGCCATAACTTCAAAACCAAACGTCCAATTTTAATAATTCAAAGACCAAATATTATCTACATAAACTGTACTTAGTGATGAAATAATTTATTTTGATAAGGATTAATAGCATGAGAAAAAAAAATTCAAGATTTTTAAATAAAAAAATGGTTGTTGTGCCTCACTCGACATAGATAGGTATAATGTGTCGCGGACTTTTTTGTAGATATTTATAATATCTACAATTAATTAGAACATTTTGTGGTTCTATCTTTTATAGTTTAGGCAGCGTACGCAAAATAAGTTACTTTTCTGGTTGATTTTTTACACCTTGTGTCTGAAAAACCCAAATATCTTACGGAACCCTATTTTATCCAAAATAAAATTTTGCCTATGTTACTCGTGGATAATGTAGCTTTCGAATGGTGAAAGAATTTTTAAAAACGGTCCAGTAGTTTTTGAGCCTATCCATTACAACCGCAGCGTACGCAAAATATAATAAGTTACTTTTCTGGTTGATTTTTCACACCTTGTGTCCGAAAAACCCAAATATCTTACGGAACCCTATTTTTTTCCAAAATAAAATTTTGCCTATGTTACTCGTCGATAATGTAGCTTTCGAATGGTGAAAGAATTTTTAAAAACGGTCCAGTATTTTTTGAGCCTATTCATTACAACCAAACAAACAAAGTTTTCCTCTTTATAATATTAGTGTAGATATAGCAATATACTTTCAAACATCCAGCCTCCGTAGCTATGTTAAAGGCATAACAATTAATAGTACGACACGAGTATATTGACGGCAGGGGACATTTTACAAAATCTTTATTCATTGATGACGACGACAAAATTAGAATATAGATGAAATTGAACATACCTTTACATGGATCCATTTCCTCCAATGAAAGTAGAAAAATACAATAAATACTTTTTCTTCACTGTACCTAATAGGAATCACTGAACACTGTCACATTGAAATCCAATCTCAACTTGTCCAATCCAACTTCGATAGAAGGCAGCAAATAATGATTATTAGTCCGCGAGCTTATTGAATTACTTTATTTAATTAAATAATTCGACTAACTCGTCCTAATGTGTGAACTAATGGAGTCTGTGCCGTGATCTGGCTGATTCGATTCTCGTCCCAGACACATGTGGAGCTGAAAAATACCTTGTAAACATTAACATTTCAACCAATCAGACTGAAGCCTATATTCAGCTACGATACATTTGAAATTGAACTTTAGAGTAACTAGCTAAGGACTTAGATTAAAAACATGCACTTAAGAACCTTCTGCTGAAGAAATAAGAATTTAAAGTGTAGACCGCAGAAATGATATTCGAACAAAAACTATTAGTGGGTGTAGCGTTGGTGCGTTTTGTGATTTTGAGGCGTGGTTTCAAAATGCCCGCCCGCAAATTTACAAACAAAAAAATTAACGGGAAGTGATTTGGGGTAATAATTGACACGTCAGCGCATATTATTTATAGTTGGTAAAGATGTAAATTAAAACAAACTCGTTACGTAATTGGTTGTGATAAGTTTACGTTCGTGATGCGGATGTGAAGCTGATGGGATGGGTCACAGAAATAAACGCAGCATTATAACAACCACGGAAATGAAATTGAAGAAAAGCTTAATGTAGAATAGTTCAATTTTAGGTGATGCGCAAACCATCCTTGACATAAGAGTAGAGTAGTCGGACTTATATAAGAACACACAGATAAATAAGAAAACAAAAATAACAAAGGCACGGACCACGAGTCTGTGGTGATAATAGCTCAATAAAAAAAAGGACAGCTTAAAGACTTTTGTTAAGGAAATGTTAATAAAAATGCTTGAAATCGGAATTTTTACTGACTTACTAATGGTCAATTGCAATAACCTTGTCTTGGCTTAAGACGATCTAAGTGGCATGCTGTCACATTCTTTCCATTAGAGACAAGAAGTGACAGCATTCTTTTTAGGATTGTCTTAGGTAAGACAAGGTTAGTGCAATTGGCCATTAGAGATTTTTTGAACTGCAGTCACTGGACAATCTGGACATAGGTTAACAAGTGTATCGAAAAAAATATACTCATGGAGCACTCACAAACGTCTTAAATATACAAAACCGTAGACAATTAATGGTTAAACAAACTTACCTTTGTGATATTTGACCATAATTATACGAGACGTTGCATCCGAAGAGATTTATATATTAACCAGGTAGTCCACTTTCCAATGTACCGGGCACCAAGCACAATTTTAGAGCGAAGACATAAAAATAAAAAGATAGGTAGGTAGTTTTAGTATTATTCACCCGCTTGCGCGATGTTACGTCGTTTGACTCATTCCTTTAGAGCAAAATTTCTCAAAAACATTGGGTATTTATTTGCAACACAGCAAATAATGGGTAGGGAGGGAGTATAAATCTCTTCGGATGCAACGTCTCGTATAATTATGGTCAAACATCACAAAGGTAAGTTTGTTTAACCATTAATTATACCACGACGTTGCATCCTCGAGATTTATATATTAACCAGGTAGGATGTTTAGAGTATTTTGAGAAATTTTTGATTAGAAGAGAGAGAAAAAAGGAAGCTTGTCGTTAATTCGGTATATGTTGACTTTTTTTTTTATAATTTATAACAAAATCTAAATCAGTGAATAAGAGTTTTATTACCCATGATAGACACTTGATAGAATCTTGATAAGAATTTCCAAGGCACAGAAAATCACCTAAATAATTTATAATAGTAAATGGGTTTCAAAAGCTTAGTGAAAATGTATGAAGCTGAAGCAAGTGCAAAGGGAAGACATTGAAATTCTTAAGTTATTTGCTCAAATTTAAATCTAAGATAATGTTTCGACGATTAATGCATAGTGGCTAAAAAATAGACATCTAAATTGATAGTTCATAACAAGAGTTTCATAGGTGGTGTAACTGGTTGGGGTATTATGGGTGTGATTCCTTTACCAATACCTTGACCTTAGAAAAATCAATCCCTAGTTATAATCGAAGTGTATCATTTCTCCTGCTTTTCATTTTATTCAAGAAAAATTACGAAATAGTTTCGTTGGAACATATCAAGTGCACGCGACCTTCGAGGTTCCGTTTCCAGCTCGAGATCAAGGCTCAGGACACGCAATACATATTTAGCTATAAATAATAAGGATTCTCCGAATGATTCATCAATTTGTTATAATAATTTAAGTACTTACGCTAATTACCAAGGTACCTTAGGTATATCTTAATTACTTGAAATTTCTTTTTGATTTAGTACAGATTTTATTAAGTTTTTTGGCAGGTAGGATTTTTTTTTTCAAACATTATATTCCCAAAATGAGTCAAACGACGTAACATCGCGCAAGCGGGTGAATAATACTAAAACTACCTACCTATCTTTTTATTTTTATGTCTTCGCTCTAAAATTGTGCTTGGTGCCCGGTACATTGGAAAGTGGACTACCTGGTTAATATATAAATCTCGAGGATGCAACGTCGTGGTATAATGACGTCTTAGCAGCAGTGTGGTAGTGCATAAAATCCCTAAGTGGACTTAGGGACATCTTGAACTTGGTCATCAAGTGGTATTGAGGCGGCATTGAAGGCGGTCGTCGACGTATAGGTGTCGACGTCTTTGCTGTTGACGAAGTGTCGTTCGTCTGTTCGCGCTCTAACGAACAAAATCTGCGGCAAAAAACGAACAAAAGTAAATATTCGCGTACGCGTTACGCTTGTCCTGTCCATATACAAATAATTAGCAGCCGTTTCATCTGGACATTTGTCTGTTATCGTGTAGTTTGATGAAAATAGACCACGGCGACCGCCAGGTACCGTGTCCCATCAGATTATCGTTTACAGCTCCGAGGCTGCGAACATTGCCAAATGTTTTGCTGTTTTACACTTGACATATCGGTTCGCCCGTCTGTCTGTGAGCATTCATCAGCCAATCTAGCGATTGTCTTGAAAAGTATTTCGTTTCGCTTTTGGAATCCATCTTGATAGAACCACTTATCTCGGCGCCACCATTTATGTAGCGTGAACGAAGATTTTTTTGTCAAATTAGAATTCCCATTATAGTACCCATACTCTTGTGGATGTAAATGTACGGGAAAACATTTTTGCAATTTGTGACTTTTTGAGTACTCCAACGATGGTTGGTCCCATAGAAGTTTTTGATCAGTATTAGAAACAGGATCGATTGGCATCAAAAATGTTTTCATGTAAAATTGCTATTTTCTTGCTAACTGTAATTTTTTTTTCCAAATCTGTGAATGGGGTTCAAAATTCCATAAAAAAATATGGATTATCTCCTAAGACCATTTTCGTGTAGCTTCAACGGATAAGGTACTTCTCCTTACTGCCCCGCTGAAAGTTTCCACCCAGTACGGGTGTTTAGTGCAATCACTTTTAATTTTTTGACACAAGTATGAAACTTGGCACAGTTGTTCCTTGAGTCAAAATAAGCCGATTAAGATCGGTAGCCCTCGGCCTTCTGGCACTGTTGCGGGGGGTTGAAAGTAGCGCTCCGCCCGGCTTCATTGCGGAAATTATAACTGTCCATGTTAAGGCGCATAGTAGGGTCAAACATAAAAAATCACTGCAGAAAAAACCGGTTCTCTTCATAAATATTGAATAAAAAAATCTTTAAAAAAGATATGTTATTATTCAACGCATTCTTTAGAGGATGGTCTTTTTAATTTTTTGATAAATTAATTAAAACTTGGTTAAAATGTGACCCAAACATGCCTCGATTTTAAAACCTTAAACCTAATCGCGTCGTAAATATTAGGTTAAATCGTATACTTTCGATTTCAATAAATAAAGTGAACAATATTCTAGGGGATGGTCTTTTTAGATTTTTCTTATTCGCCTTAATTAATTTTTTATTGAAATAATTCATCTTACGCGTAAAGGTTTGCTTAAATATTCCCCTCACCCTCACTCACTCACTCCTATGTAATCAGTGCGGGACGATCGACGCAAGGTCATTGGGAGTACTATGCGCCTTAAGCTAATAGGACAAGTGTGGTATCATTTTCGTATAAATCAATAACGTAGAATTCATTTATGATATAAAAAATGCAATTTCTTGAGTAATTTCTGTAAAAAATCACAATATTCGAAATTTTCTACCATTTTTTTTATTTAAGTCGCCGTAATTAATACATCGGTGTATTTACTTTCAAACAAAAAATATGGCGATAAAGCCCATTTAATGCTGATTTGAAAAAATATAACTTTCAAAAACCTTTACTATCAAAAATTCCGAAAAAAAATTGTGAACTTCGCGCGCCGTCAATTTACTTTACCGGCAACATCAGCATCAGCAGCAGCAAAAGCGCATTCGGGAGTTTATTTCTCTGTAACCTAAACGCTTTGTTTGTCGAATAGATTTGCCTTAAATAATAGAATGACATTAGCGTATAAAATTTAATTGTAATGTCAATGTGAAAAAATAGAAGAGGAATAAAAAAATATTTTTTATAAAAATACGAGTATCAAATGAAAGCTTCTAAATATTATATTTGTGACTTTGCATTTTCTTTAAAATTGCCAAATAAATAGGAAAATGGGTGTATTGAAAACACGGGTTCGATTCCTGCCCGGAATAAAGTTTTTTCTTGTATTAATTTATTCATTTTTTACATTCTAAGGAGGGGGTTTTCAAAAATGCTTAAGCACGTGCTTAATCATTTCTGCTTATCAGCATACATACATTTCATGCTGCTAGCTTCAAAAATGACGGACTTCCAGACTAGCCTACTCTCAACAACTTAGGGGTAAAGTTTGCACAAACGCTGATACAGCCGTTTACTCATTTTAGCCCAAAAATAAAATTTCATCTTTGTGCCTTAAAAAATAACGGCGAGAAGTCTCAGCGAGACTTCTCGCCGAGGAATTGCGCGAGAATCGAGAAGGTCTCCACACTCCAGCGATCTTCTCATTTACATTCTCGGTCGTTATCCGGAATGGACGACAGTTCTACTGCCTAGGTAATGTGTGCGTTAGCACATTATAAGCTCGTTAATACCAACATTAAAAACAATATTAAGAAAAAAAGGCCTAGATGATGGTTGGATGGAGTTTTACAAAGTACTTTTTTATAGAAAAAGTGGCATGAGATAACATGCGATCTACGCCACGAGTCGCACTGAGAGCAAACAAAAATGTATAGCGTTCTCTTTCCTCGCCCGAGAAACTCTTTGAAGCGGTCAAAAAAAACGACACTGATCAGAGAATAGGTGAGCCCGAGAACGAGAAAGCAGGACACCAATCACATTCACGCTTGTCGGGTGTTCTCGTCGAGAGTCTCGAGGCGCCTTTAGTGAAATAACTGGATACTGTGACTTTACTTACATCTTATATGTTCGCAAATAAGCAGACTGCCCACCTGATGGTAAGTGGCTCCAGTCAGCTACAGTACATGTGGTTCTTGTGAAAGTCGCAACAAATCTGCAACCCCCAACAGAAATTACAGTGTAGGTACGTGGTGACATATGTCACCACGTACACTGTAGTTCCTATGGTGACTGGAGTCACTTACCAACAGGTGGGCAGTCTGCTTGTTTCCCAAAAAATTTGTATAAATATATACAGTTTTCTCCACTGAGACAGCTCAGTTCTTACACTTTGGTGCTCTCTCTATACAGTTACATCGCGATTTGCATTTTGCTTTGCATTCACATCTTCTAAATTCTAAACAGATACTTACCACAGCAGGGTTGTCAGGTCAGTGTGGTATTCAATAATCATCTTCATGTTTCCATCCCTAGGCAGAAGCTCTGGGCAAATTTGATAGAACCAACGGCTGGCCCCAAATATGAACCCCTTGGTAAGGTGATCGTAATGTATTATGGCTGGCTAAGTATTTTATGTTATGGCTGATATAAAGCTGCTTCTGTTGGAAGTGGATTTTCCAGGTGCCGATCTTTCTTAGTATACAAAAATTTCCGGCATTCTTTATCCATTTAGGGACTTGATCTGAAGAAACAGATGACATGTTATATTTCTAGCAATGCTTAAATCTCGACATATTATAGAGTATTATTTTATCTATCTCTCCAGTATTACATCTTCTTATCTTATCATATTTTATCTTGCCAGTATTTACAAGATGCGATAATGGAAGGGGCAAGAAAAATGGGTTCGAAGCAAAGAACGTATTTAGTCAGGTAACGTATTTAGACAAAAATGGGTTGGTTGAAAATAAATACACCGATGTATTAATTACGGCGACTTAATTAAAAAAAAGTTGGTAGAAAATTTCGAATAGTGTATATTTTTTCAGAAACTACTCAAGAAATTGCATTTTTTTATATCATAAATGAATTCTACGTTATTGATTTATACGAAAATGATACCACACTTGTCCTATTAACTTAATATGGACAGTTATAATTTTCGCAATGAAGCCGGGCGGAGCGCTACTTTCAACCCCCCCTCCGGGTCCCGAGGGCTACCGATCTGAATCGACTTATTTTGACTCAAGGAACAACTGTGCCAAGTTTCATACTTGTGTCAAAAAATTAAAAGTTCGGTCATTTTTTGACTCTAAACGCCCGTATTAGTACGGGCGTTGCCTTAGCTTAAGACGATCTTTTAAGATCTGTAGTTGTAGTTGTTGACGCTGTAGTTGTTGACAAGTATGTTTACCTGGGGCAAATAGCGGTTAGTCCGATTTCCAGAAAAAGGTTGAATGACGAATCCTACTTGGCTGGGCAGCATTCGAGAAGCTACACAGCAAATTCTCAGCCCATTTATCACGGTTCTCAAAAGACTAGTCTTCAATTCGTGCATGTTGCTAGCGATGACGTACGGAGTTGAGGCGTTGCCGCTTACAATTGGCCTCAAAAGAAGCTTCAAGGTCACTTCAAAGGATAAAGGATGGGTCTATGCTTGGGGGTTTTCTATGTGAACGAATCAGGAATGACAAAATCCGTAGAAGAACAAAAGTTACAAAAGTTAGTTGTTTTGTTTCTTCCAATTTCCCTATCATATCTAAAGTCACAGTTCTCTTTTCGGTCCACTTCTTCGAGTCGTATTTTAAGATCGAATTTGAATTTAACTCTTGATATTCCACCCCACTACACCGATTTCCTTTCATACTCTTGTCCCGCATATTCTCTCCCTGAGAGTATTAAGAGAGCTGGTACGCTGCAGTCCTTTAAGAATAAAGTTCGAAATCACTACCTTTCCCTAAATACTTAGCTAAATCAGTCCTTCGTTGTCCATATTTAGCTACTACTGCACCCATCCCCGATTTGAATTCCCTTATGTATTTCCCTGGTCCAGGTTGCCTGGAAGAGATTCCTTATTAGCAATAAGGCTGCCTGTGGTGTACATCTGGGGTTTTTTAAAATTGTCCGTTTCTATATCTTTGTGTGCAATAAAGCGTTTATTATTATTATTAGTTATCGAAAAGTCCAACGGATCTGTGTCAGTGCACAGGACCAGAGATTTAAATCTCTGCACAGCACATCACATCGCTCACCAAACATTTAATAGGTACGTCTAACGTGTTTCATGTTTCTTTCGAAGCTATTCACTGACTTGCGTCCGGTAGTCACGAACCGAGCTGATGATGGGAGGATCCTTAACTTTAAGGAGTTAGATTTTAATTGGTCTCTAGCAGAAAAGAAGTAGACAAGATTATAAGTTTTGGTGTTTAATATATAATATGAACAATATAAATACGCATAAAATAATTGAAAGTTTAATGAGCATCTCAAAATAAACACAAGTAATCTTTTTAGGTTCCGTACCTCAAAAGAAAAAAACGGATCCCTTAAGCATCACTTTCTAGTCCGTCTGTCCTTTATCTCGGGAACTCGTGGAGGTATCGATGTATATAGTAGAGTTGAAAACCATATACTCAGATCTATTGACCAAGCTGTGAAAAATAAAACTTTTAAGTTGACGTAAAAAATATACGGCCCTTTATGCCGCAAAAAACGTGCCTATATTTCGACACTCAATTAAGGGAATCAAAATGTATAGGCTACTTTCCGAAAACCTAGAATCACGAAATTTGCCAAAAAGCAATGTCTATAGCAAATATTAAGGAAAATATCTGACATCCGGAAATATGTACATAGTTAGGAAGTTATAGAACTTTGTAGGGAATCCTCAGTGCGCGAGTCCAATTCTTACTTGGTCGATTTTTTTATTAAAAAAATACAGCACGACTGACATGATTCGATAGCTATTAGTGCAGTCAGCTGAGAAAAAACATTTAAGATATTTTTTTTACAAAAATAAAATTTTCTATAGTAACGTTGATGAAATTTTAAGACTTTCTAGGAGATCACAGTTTGGCATCGACTTCAATAAGAAATGTACTATGGTGTCTCTATTCTTATTATTATTCCTTTTAAGCAGCCACTGAGCCACTTTGTCTTGTTTAATTAAATCTATATTGCATTATAAATTATAACTAAAGGAATTCAATACAAACACTTAATTTATCAGCCTCCTTGTCACACTTACTTACATAAAGTGAATGTATTTAATATGTTAATCTGTTTATATAATAAATTGCCGAATGATATTAACATTATTGAAGGTAGTGAACATTTTAAGAAAATATTGACTACATGGCTAAAAGCAAAATGTTACTACACCACCAAAGAATATGTAAATGACATTTTATATTGTTATCCTATTAAGTATTAACATATTATTGTTGTTTGTTTATTTTAACATTTCATAAAATTATGTTTTGACTTCATTATATTTTTTTAAAATGACATGGATTATTAATATTTCAATGGCATGGATTATTATTTACCAATTTTTTTTAAACAATTTAATTATCTAGAATGTTTTATAATTTGAATGACATAGCCTATCAATCTTTCCAACTTATTTATGGAGCCCACTAGATTCTGTAACACAACATCAACCTGTTTAGACAATATACACGGTTATTTTTTTATCACCCTGGAAAATTTAAGGGACGCTTCACGACATGGTATTAGAATGATTTAAATATAAATAAAAAAAATAACCCCCCTCCTTAATTTTATATAAATTTTTTAATAAATACAAAAAATGGTGCACTAGTTGAGAGCAGCATTTTTAGAGATTTTTTTATTTTTTTTAATATTTTTTTTAAATTTTTTATTTCATTTTTTTTATTTTTTATATAATATTGGATGTGTTCTGAAGCATCCCTAAAATTTTCCAGGGTGATAAAAAAATAACCGTGTATATAGTAATCTAGTACCTGTAAGTAAGAAAGTTATTACAAACTTAGATTCAGACCATTGCGGGCAATTAGCTTGCTTCAAAATTGACACAGAACAAGTCAATAAACGTAAAATTATATGTCGACCAGTAACTGCTGACAGATTGAAACGTATTGGAATTGAATTATGTTGTAAACTTCCTTTTTTATCACCGCATATGTCACCAAATGATATGTATAATTTATTTTTTGAGACATTTTGTAACCAATTTAACAAAATTTTCAAAACCAAAGAGATCACTGTTACTGTTAATCCAGTGTTTAGCGAATGGGCCACTGCAGGAATACACAAAAGTAGGCAAAAATTGTATGAGCTGTACTCAGAAAGACAGTTTAATAGAACTGAATCTTTTCAAAATTATGTTAAGTCATACTCAAAAATTTTTAAGCAGGTTTGTCAAACTGCGAAAATTAAATATATTAGTGCTGAAATTTATAACAGTACAAACAAAGTCAAATCTACTTGGAAAATTATCAATGCAGAGACTGGCCAAACAAAAGCTTCAGCAAATAATTATAAACTTAAAATTGATAGTAAATTTATTAGTTCAGACTCGGATGTTGCTAATGAATTTGAGAAATTTTTTACTCGAATTCCTGTAGATTTGACAAGCACTTTAGGCTCTTCCACCCCCATTGCAGAATCCTTGTTGAAAGAAAATGTTCCTTATTGTAATACTGTATTTAAATTTAACCAGGTTAGTAAACGTGACATCATAGACACTTTTAAATCGTTGAACATTAAAAAAACTGCCGATCTCTGGGGAATATCTGTATATATGGTAAAGAATGTTATTGAAATAGTTGCTACACATTTAGCTTTAATTTTCAACAACTGTATTGATAGTGGTGTGTTTCCTGATTTGATGAAACTTAGCAAAATAACTCCATTGTTTAAATCTGGTAGTACTTCAGATCCCTCTAACTTTCGTCCAATATCCGTACTATCAACATTCAGTAAAATTTTTGAAAAAACCACGCTTAAGCAATTACAGAAACATTTTAGTAATAATAACTTACTGCATATTAAACAATTTGGTTTTACCCGCGGACGGTCCACGACTGATGCTGGAATAAAATTGTTAGAGTGCATTTATGAGGCCTGGGAGGAGTCGCAGGATGCCTATGGTGTTTTTTGTGACTTATCGAAGGCTTTTGACTGTGTCCAACATCAGACGTTAATCAGGAAATTACACTATTACGGTATCCGTGGTACCGCTTTGGATTTTCTCACTTCTTACCTAAGTGACAGGATTCAAAAGGTGGTCATCAATGGAGAGCAGTCACCTGGATCATTTGTAAAAATGGGGGTGCCGCAGGGCTCAATATTAGGTCCATTTCTATTTCTGGTATATATTAATGACCTCCCTCACCTTGTAAGACACGACCATGAGATAGTCTTGTTTGCAGATGACACGTCTTTAGTATTTAAAGTTAAACGTGGACAAATTAATATTGACGAAGTAAACATTGCACTCTCCAAGGTCGTTCACTGGTTCGGTGCCAATAATTTGTTGTTAAATGAAAGTAAAACAAAATGCATTAGATTCACTATGCCAAATGTTCGATTAGTTAAAGCCAAAGTCAAGGTTAGGGATGAAGAAATAGAGCTGGCCAATCAAACTGTATTTCTGGGTATAACTTTAGATTCTAAGTTACAATGGGGTCCTCATATTGAATGCCTATCGAACAGACTAAGTTCTGCAGCATACGCCGTTAAAATGATTCGTCAAATAACAGATGTGAAAACTGCGCGGTTAGTCTATTTTAGCTACTTTCACAGTATTATGTCATACGGGATACTACTGTGGGGAAATGCCGCCGATATTGGCTGCATTTTTGTACTGCAGAAGAGGGCTGTTCGGGCGATCTATGGGATGGGCTCCCGAGAGTCTTTAAGAGAAAAATTCAAAGAAATTGATATTATGACTGTACATTCACAATATATTTATGAAAACTTACTGTATGCACACAAGAATAAAGATATCAAATTCAGTAAAAATAGTGACTATCATAATTTAAATTTAAGAAATAAAGACAAGCTAGCAATGCCCACATATAGGCTCCATAAAATAAGCAACTCTTTTGCAGGTCACTGTATACGAATGTACAACACGCTGCCATGTAACATGCATGACTTGTCAGTAAATAAATTTAAAATTTTAATTAAAGCTCAGTTAAGCAAAAAGGCTTTTTACAGTGTTAAAGATTTTTTGAATGATAAGGCAGCGTGGCGGTAAAAGAAATGAATTGCTCGTTCTCTGAATAGTTTTGTAATATTCACAATTTGTAAGACATTTGGCGATTTTAAAAGAGTTTTGGCACATGAGTTTCTTGCCCGATTCTTCTCATGTTAGCCCCTACATTCGGAATCGGGTCGCTCTTGGCGATTACATGCGCGGCATCAACTCCGCGGATGTACTTGCCACTAGCGCACGGGTTAGCTTGATTTTAGTAGAATATTTTTTATGTTTTAATAATTTTGTAAAATGTGTAAAATTGACGATTTTAAGTGCCCGCAAGGGCCTATGAAATAAAGTACTTTTGATTGATTGATTGATTAGGTGCTTATTTTCAATAATGTAATACAATTAACTATTATAGAGAATTGTATAAATGTTTGCACGCCTGCTTGCAGGTAGAATGCATCGGAATTGATGACTGTAACACCTAAAAATACTGTATTATTGCAAATAAATTTATTATTATTATAATAAAATATATGATTATGAGACAAATAAAGTCATTCTATATTCTATTCTTGCGGCCGATTGCACCAAATTTACGTTTTACGATTGCGTAAAAGTAACAATATAAATACGTAAGAATTGCACCATAATCTAGTTTGAATTGTAGTTTTAGGTATGATATCTACGTTTAAAAAGGTTGAATGTACGGCGCAAATCATATATTTAACAGTGAAACGACCCGTTTTTAGGTATTAAGTTGTTACTTTTTACGAAATCGTAAAACGTAAAACTTGGTGCAACCGGCTGTTAGTGTTTTTTAAAGTTGGTTTTTATTCTTTGTAAAAAAAAATTCTATCTTTTTAGTAAATTTAATAGCAACAATGCAACATGAAAGAATACGACAAAGGGTGAATATGTATATTGTTTTAAAAAAATCTAACTCCCTAAAAGTTAAGGATCCTCTCATCATCAGCTCGGTTTATGACTACCGGACGAAAATCCGTGAATAGCTTCGAAAGAAACATGAAACACGTTAGTCGTATTATTATTAAATTTCAGGGTTTCCATCAATTTTCCGAGGATGAATAAAAAGAGTCGGCCCACAATTGGCGGAGTAGTAACATAACATGTATCGAATTTAGAACCACCTCCTTTTTTGAAGTCTGTTAAAAATACGTTCCGTCACCACGCGGATTTTATGACTTTGAGAGTGAGACCTTTAAGAGGATGGCTTTAGTGATTCTGAGGTGTAAATTACGAAATATATAGTGTGATAAGGGATAAGTGAGGAGTGAAAGTGTTAATAAAGTAATGAGTGACAAAAATCGAGGCAGGAATGCTTAGATAGTTTTGGCACGTAGAAAGGATAGGGAAGATAGGAGGCAAAAGTAATTATGTAAGACATGATTACAGAAAACTCTTAAGTTATCTCAAAAATCTGTAACTGTACTACGACAGTAAATTTATCTGGTTATTAGATGACTTTATTTAGGTTGTCATGTTAGGGTGTCATGTTTCCTTCGAGATATATTAGGTTAAAAACGAAAGGGTAAGAGCGTTACAAATGTCCCCTATCCCGGGTCAAAAGTAACACCATTTCAAAAAAATAAAACTCAGTAAAGTAATCCTACTAATCATCCAAACATCCAAACTTTCGCATTTATATAATAATAATAATAAATGTGAAAGTTTGGATGTTTGTAACTCAATCATGCAAAAACGGCTGAACGGATTTGGATGAAATTTGGCATGCATGTAGCCTTTGACATGGAAAAGAACATAGGCTACCTTTTATCCCGATTCCTTAAGTAGTTCCCGAGGGAAAATTGAAAATTGTTTACGAGCTAAGCCGCGGGCAGACAACTTTGAAATTTGGTATGCATGTCACCTATGCTATGGAAAAGGACATGTACTATAAAGTAATGATCCTTAATGATTTCTCAAATAGTTCCCATGGGAAGATTAAAAATTGTTAACGAGCGAATCTTTAGACCCAATTCTGAAGTCCACGCAGACGAAGTCGCGGGCAGAAGCTAGTTAAAAATAAGAAAATGTTTTAATATCACAAGTTTCCTTGTTTTGTTATCGAGTCTGCGAGATAGTAAAATAATCAAATAATATAAATGCCAAAAGACAGTAACATTTAATAGCTACCCTTGCTAAAATTTTAAACAATGTTTATTTCAGACCCATAGGAATACAGTGCCCAATTTAAATAACAATAGTGAGTGTATGCTAAATAGAGTTTAGTTAAATGCAAGATTTGATACTTAAAATTATATTTTTATTTTGTATGAAAAAGCCTCTGTTACATCTGACCCTGCGTTACTATTGCCCCCGATATAAATTTGCACATTACAACGATTATATCGAGAGTTTGCAAAAAAAAGATCTTGGCCCGAAAATTATTGATAAACGTAAAAGTAACAGAAATTATATTCATAAAACATTTTTGCACTGAACGAAACGAACTGAGCGCCCTCTACATATTTCGTCATAAGGTTTTTTTTGTATAAAAAGGTCTTTAGTTCCACAGTCGGTTTTTCGCAATCTGTTTCTAGGCACCTTAAAAGAAGAAAATGGTTTTAACCCCGTTTTAGTAATAACGACATTTTTAATTTAATTAGATTGCACCAAAATCAACACTGTTTTGTGTTTAGCCGAATCGACAAAATATACCTCATCATCACAGCTCATATACGTCCCCACCGAGGGGTTCGAGCCTACCCTATGTTAGGGTGATTAGGCCTTAGTCAACCACGCTGGCCCAGTGTGGATTGGTCGACTTCACATACATCATTGAATTTCTTAGCAGATGTATGCAGGTTGCCTCACGATGTTTTCCTTCACCGTAGAAGCGTCAGATAAATGTATAAATGAAATTTGAAACGAAAAACACATTGGTACATGGCGGGTCTCGAACCCCGACCCCCCCATTGGAAGGCAAGTGCCGAGTCCACAGCGCCACCGACGCTCTTCCTCACCGAAAATATACCTACACCTACAGGTAGACAAACAGTTTTATTCTTAGTATATTTTGTTTTTAACATTTTTATTTCCGTACCCACCTAAATCACCATAAAAATTTGCAACGGTCTTTCGGTCAATAGTAAATTTGTAACACAGGGACTTTAAAGTAGGAATACGCTTTTTTCTTAAAAGTTTGAAGGTCGTATCGGTCCGGAAATACCGCAGGCAACAATTCGTTCCAAAATTCGTCTAAGAGATGTGAACTTGCTTACTGTTAGTGTTAAATATACCCACTCGCATTTTATGTGTGCAATAAACAATTCACATTGATAATATTATTATGTACCTTTCACGCGTTTTTTTCAAGTAATGCATATTTATAAAATAGAAACTGACTTGGAAGTTAGGAGAAATCATAAAAATCGAGTTTTATATTTCGTGCAAGTTTCCCGGCATCCGCCCGAGTCATCTGCCCGCGCCGGGAATAGACCCGGCGACCCGTCGGGTTGAATTAGCGTAAAACGTTGAAAAACGCCGCGCACCGCGACGCCGGACGGGAATGACAAACTTATTTATTTTCGGGGTTCCGTTGTTCGGTTAACAATTTTTATTAGTTCACTTCGGTATTTATATAATAATATATTGAAATCCAGATATTTTTTTGTAGTTTTTTTTTTGCAGAACACGGATAAGAGCAACTCTCAAGGTGCTCTTAACAATAACTCGTGGGAAAGATTTGATTGTTTGTTTGTATTGAATAGGCTTCGAAACTACTGAACCGATTTTGATGAAAGTTGGTATAGGGATAGTTCGAGGCCAGGGGAAGGGCATAGGGTAATTTTCCTACGCGAAAATATAAAACTCCCACGGGAAAACAAAAATAACGCGGACGAAGTCGTGAGCGGAAAGCTAGTCTGCTATAAACACAGAAATGTGAGTAGCTATAGGTGTACCAAAATCTGATGTCATATGTAGAGTTAAGCTTTCAAAAATTATTAGAGTAGTTTTTAACAAAAATCCTCTATTGTTCATGTATAAAATAAATTATTAGTGATTTAGCCCCTTTAGCATGACAGGATATGATAAAACGATATATCGATATAAGCTGTTAAAATAGTTGAACTTTTTAGTTATCTTTATGTTTTGAATGTGTTTGTATATTGGTATTATTATTTTGGACATTATTATATATTATCCAATATTATCCAATATATTTTGACAGTTCATATCGAGTTATCGTTTTATCATATGGTGTTTCGGTGTTCATGCTACGGGGGTTGAAGTAGTTATATATTAATAAAAAATAAAGAAAATAATTTTGTTTTTATTACAGTAAATAAATTCTCTACATTTGCCAGCAGATTCTGGTATATCTATATAATAAGTTTCCTGTTCTATGTTTTTAGTTTTGTGTTTAAGATCTACACATTTTTCATAAAATCAAACTCCTTTTCGGTTCGAATGAAATTGATCTTTACGATCGGTGAGATACTCCTAAAGGAAAACCTGCAGGCTGGAAATTCATAAAACACATTCTAGCAAGCTTAAAGTTCGAAATACATTCGATCTAAATTGTAGAGACATATTATTATTACCTGAAAACCGAAAATTGATAGTATCACTATCATAGAGTAAAACAAAAAAATAGTTCGCAATAAACTTATATAAAATTTTGTTTTTTTAAACTCACGTCATGGTGACAAATATGTACCTACATAATTCAGATACACGGACAATCAGCAAAATAGTTAATCGCACACATTATGCGACACAACAAACATCTTCAAAGCTGGCCTATATGTTTGTCGATACTGTGGAAAGGAGAGAAAAAAAATAAATCGTTCTATATTCAAAAGCAAACGCGCAAAACTGTCATGGCGGCCATAATTGGGGGTGACAGCTGACGGCGCGCGCGCACCGCCACTCGTTGGAAGCTGCGCGTAACGAGACCAAACCAATCTCGCCGTGTTCTTTGATTATAATATAAACGGACTAACATTAAAGCGAACATAATTTAATTTAAGCTCGTAATTCTGCCAGAGTAAATAACGTTTGGAAATATTGCAATTAATATTAATGTGAGAAGGCAAGCGCATTTTTTCGTAGTTTCAAACTAAACAAACTAGAACGACTAGTTGATAGTTTCAACTTTTAATCAGTTTTAAAACCGTATGAAAATCCGATATTTTTTAATTGTCATAGACAATAAGTTGCAGGCGCTTTTCTTAATAAATTTGTCACTGTTAGTCTATGAAACTTCCAGTGTCGTTTTCTTTGCCTTAGAATCGTTTTCAGCCGCCTGAAAACGCGGTTAGGCGCTATTCAGGAGGTGCTCTATCACTTACTAGAATATCGAAATTTTACCCAAGTTGCCGTTGTTTACAGGCGTCTGAAACATGTTTTCAGTCCGTTTCAGGCTACCCTCTTTCGAACCGCCACCATTACCCGAAAACCCTTTTTCAGGCGTATTTAACCCCTTATGGACATTAAAAGCACAGTTCATTATATGACAAAATTTTTATTTACAGTGAGTAAGATATGAGTATAGTATAATAAAGGGACAACAATAGTGAGCACCTTCCAGTAGGTTTAACTCTAAAGGTTCAGTCAGACAGCGGGCGGGGCGGGACGGCGACGGGGCGTCGGTGCGATATAAGCAGTTGTAATGTATTAGTTATTATGAAAGACGTCACACAGCGCCGTCCCGCCTGGCGTGTCACGTCCCGCCGACGCCCCGCCCGGCGTGAATACAACAGGCGGCGGCGCATTACGCGTTGTGTTCTATGAGTTTTTGCTGTAGTGTTTACACTGACGGCGGGGCGTCGGCGTCGACGTCCCGCCGGCTATGTGACGTCCACGCCGCGTCGCCGCTCCGCCGACGCCCCGTCGAGCACAACACACGTAGAACACAACGCGTAATGCGCCGCCGCCGCCACGCCGACGCCGCGCTCACGCCCGCCTGTTGTATGCACGCCGGGCGGGGCGTCGGCGGGACGTGACACGCCAGGCGGGACGTGACACGCCAGGCGGGACGGCGCTGTGTGACGTCTTTCATAATAACTAATACATTACAACTGCTTATATCGCACCGACGCCCCGTCGCCGTCCCGCCCCACCCGCTGTCTGACTACATTACATTACATGGCTTTACTCTTGAATTAATTCCGATAGATCGACATTGAGATAGTGATTTTTCGTACGCTTTTTTAGCAACACTAGCAACAAATTGGATCCATATGTCGAAAAAAATAAATAGCGCTGGGGTTGCTCAAGCTCAAGCATACAAAAAATCACAATCTCAATCGATTGGAATTGGTCACAAATCACAATCTCAATCGAAATGCATCCAGAACCTTCCAGACATACTGACAGAGATCAAAAACATAATCGGGTGTACCACGGAACTTTCCAGAAAGAAAGACAAACAAACGATCGGGCACGGAATGGTCGAAAATCGACCATTCTCGAATACCCCGAATGTTCGCCGGTCCTAAATGTATGAAGCATGAGGGCAAATGCAGATTGCGGAAGAGAGCAACGGAACGGATCAAGCGATACAAGCGACAATGGAGCGATCATCTGCGACTTGGAAGCGTTTTATAGTGAAGTGTTCTGTGTTCATTGTGTTCAGTGTTTGGTAAAGTAGTTAATTAAGTAAAGAGTTATGTGGCCATAGTGTTCAATGTTTATAGTAAAATGGTTTATTAAGTGAAGTGTTCTGTGTCCATAGTGTTCATTGTTTATTAAAGTGGTTTATTAAAGCCTTCAGTTAAATCTTATCTCTAAATTGTCGGTGTTTCGATATTTTCTATAGAATACCCACCCCGCAAACGCAACAATATGTAGTGATAAAGAATAAGGGCTATCCTCCACGCATGTTAATATCGCGTGTGTTATCGCAATAACTGATTTCAGTATTGCGACGACCAAGAAGTCAAAAGAGATAGCCCTAAAGTTCTTGGGCTTTGGATATCCAGTCCCATAGAGACTCATTCTCCTGCGAGCTAGATAATCACATTGTGTGTTCCTTCCTCTACTGTTTCTCCTTGCACAGTCTCTTTTAGGATGTGTACAATGTGTTACACACGTTAAAATACAATAAATACGTTGCGCACATCAGACGAAGAAGACACAACTGTGTCTCAAGAAATCATAACGTAGGTAGGTACTATCGCAATACTGAATCCGATATCGTCCGATATATCGCAGCATGTAAATGGCACTACTGAGTAGCCACGTTTGGGAAGTACATACATGTTGTCAGCGGGGCGATTCTCTAAAGTGACAGCCTTGAGATCGTCGCTGTGACGGCCATGAAGTTATAGGTATGTGACAGCGCTGTATGGTATTACCATGGATTTAATAATTATCAGGTCCATGGGTATTACTTGTCATAGTGAAAAACGTAATACAGCGCTGCCACAGCGTCGAACTCGAGGCTGTCACTTTAGAGAATCGCCCCGCTCTGTACCCTTGTGGTGTTGGCGGCGGGCGGTATGGTATTTTGGTTTGACAACGCACTGTGGTGACTCCGAATCGATCTGTTAGTTATAGGCTAAAATGTAGTGCATTTTTCTATATCCTCCAATAGGTTTGGATTGAAGTGCTACTTTGAGTTATATACAACATATATATATATATATATAGATAGATATCTTACAAAAACCGAGTCTACTCCAGCCAACAACTGTATTTGTAGCAGTTAACCAGTCTCTCCGCTTTACTAAGCACAGACAATGGGGATTACGATAGGGTATTAAAATGACAATTTAATATTCCATCAGTGAAATGAAAAAAATTCAGACACGACAATCAATTTTTGAACGCTTTGACGAAATAAAAACAAAACAACTGAGATAAGGAGTGAGACTCGCTACGTCTCGTGCTACGAAATCTACACCACGTGTGACGTCACGCAACGTCAAATCAATGTATAAGTTTTTGATTATGTTAAAAAATCACCCTCGGGCGCGTGGGTAGTGGAGTCCTACTACCTAGCGCGCCCATATGGGCAGGGAGAACACGGAGGGGTTGTAGTGGGTAGGCCTGGCACTCTGTCGGGAGAGTCCCACACACGCTCGCCGTCTAGCCAACGGCGGGTCAGGTACGGTTACTCATTTCCCCCCGAAAAAAAATAGAAAAAAGGTAAAAAATCACCAATATATTCTAATTATCTGCATCACGGGCATCAAAATATAATTTTGAGTTCAGGAACTTACATTTGTTGTTGCCTTCCTGTGTTGAACAAACGGAAATACCAACACAATCATTTCTTGAAATATTAAATTAAAAAAAGGAAAAGAATGAACTTATCATCAATTTTAAACGGTTCACATAATAATACGTGAAATAAATCATTTCCTCCAACCTCGGTCTCTGTATGCTTAATGATACCGTAAAAGTCAGTTTTCGCGGTGTGGTCTATTGGTTACAAGTTCATCTTCCTGTTATGGCGCCCCAATAAACCGTGAACTTTCCCATTTGTCACAATGTCATCCTGTATTGTGACCATGGGTTCAAAGTTGTGCGGATAAATTTTTACCAGTCTCAGTATACCGGTTCTGGTGTTAATATTACAACTGGTGGTACATCAATTTAATATAATAGTGGTGCCATCTAGTGGCAAGAAGCGGACGCGGACTGATCCCTTAAAATTCAAATTCAAAAAATTTTTTTCAACATAGGCCTTTACAGGCACTTATTGACGTCGAAACAAAGCCTTATCTGTGGTAACTAAAAATAATTATATGATTGTAGATTTACAGAAATTTAATGTTAGGACTAGCTGTACCCGCGACTTCGTCCGCGTGGAATAGTAACTTTTATTGAAGTTGATAAAAAGTTATGTTATACCTTATATAATTACCTATCTATTAGTGAAAGTCCCGTCAAAATCGGTCCAGCCGTTCCGGAGATTAGCAGGAACAAACAGGTAGACAGACAGACAAAAATTGTTTATTGTGTTTATGTTATTGGTACCCGATATACATTCATAACCCATTTAGTAAAAACTTGTTATTTGACATTACAAACAGACAATTCAATTTTATTTATTTGTATAGATGTATAGATGATGTAATAATGTACCTATATTCGAAGCAAATTGGTTGTAATATTACAACTGCAAATGAAGTTCATTCGCACAAAAATTGTGAAATTTCCTATGTTACTTTAAACACCATAGACTTCTTGCAGGTTTTCCTGTAATTTATAGAAAAAGAAAAATTTTTGTTTTTATTTCCTTAAAAGGTTTTAATAGTTAGGCCTAATAGTTATAATAGTTAAATATACAGGATTTAAATTATAAAAAATATACGACTATTTTAAGATTCTAACCTTAAGCCCTTTCGTTTATTAGTTCATTTCATTTTCATTCCATTATGTAAATACACATTTTTAAAAAAATCTAATTTACCCCATAAATGTTTAAAATTCATTTATTAACGTTTTACGTCTGTGGGTCACAAATTTACTATGACATACCTGTACCAAAGAACTCAATCGGTCAAGTAGTTTCGGAGCAAATTGGTTGTGACAGACAGACTACAGACTTACAGACAAGCGAGTGATCCTATACGGGTTCCGTTATTTCCTTTTGAGGTACGGAACTGTAAAAACAGTTAAGATAGGTTTTCTGTAATCATTGTAATCATTTGGTCATATTCACGTCATTTAAAGACAAACTTTACATAAAAACCCAAGTGTTTCTCGCCTAACTAGCAGCAACCAATTAAATACAAAGTCCATACTGAAATAAAATCAGATACACTTTTTGTGTCTATGAATTGTATTAAAAACTTTAATTAATCATGGTCACCACCATGCGCACACGCATGACAATTACAACGAGTCAATGCGACCATACATCATGTCGGATCCACGCAGCGGCGCGGCCCAACGATTAATTAGCGTACGACTTTAGCACTCACGGGAAAAATTCCCGAAATACACAATAAGCTACGCAAATAGAAACATAATTGATGATGGATTGAACGGTCGATTCGTTCTGCGTATAAAGACAATTCAACTTTAACATTGTTCTGCAATTAAACCAGTTTAAACTCAATACGTGTGTGTGGTGACGGAATAAGAATGTTATGTCGCTATTTTTTTTTATATAGACACTCACGACAAGAAAAGGAACAGCAACTCGCTGAGTACCTAGGAATAAAAAGCCGTCATCGAGATAGAAATTGAGTTTAAGTTAGTTAAGATGGCGTAGTGCGTAAGGCCGTCCCGTCGCCTTCCAATCGGGAGGTAGCGGTTCCAACCCCGACACGTACCAATGTGTTTTTAAATTTTGAATTCATACGACGCTTTTACGGTGAAGGAAAACATCGTGAGGAAACCTTCACACACCTGTGAAGAAAGGATTTCTTTACAGGTTGTGTGTGTATGAAGTCGACCAACCCGCACTTGGCCAGCGTGGTTGACTAAGGCCTAATCGCTCTAGTTTAGGATAGGATCGAGCCCCTCGGTGAGGACGTATATGAGCTGTTGATGAATACTAAGACAAATATTATTAATACTAACAAATACATATTAATGCTAAGGTCTCAGCGACTGATAATTACTGTTATTGATTGATGCTTTTACATTTTATCAATGATGTACCAAAAAAATATATTAAACATTTATTTTGCCTTGAATAAGTATCAGACAGACAAACGCGATATTTACGAGTACATGTCTGTGCGATATAATTTTGCGGAGGTACCTAGGTGTATAGGTTTAGTAATTGCTAGAGTAAATGTAATTGAAAGAACCTAGCAGAAGTTGTGGACTTACACATCATTGTTTTACAGTCATTACGAATCAGTATAGAGACTTCCGGTGTGCATCAGAAACGGATGATCAGTCAGAATTTTTCTAACAGTGTGCGGGATCTAATACATACAAAATGTATGCACTGTGCCTCCCGAGATCCGGCGAGCGTCAGAATTTTTCTGTTAGAAATTTCTTATAATATGCGGCCGCGCTAAGTCATTATATCAAATTTGAACGAATTAAGGGTCACACATCTTAGTGAAATGACCCTAGTGTGAGGCGCTGGGCGCTACAATTAGTGTTTCCAAATTTTGCAACAAAAGGCGAGTTCAATGAGATACTACAAGTCATATATCACCTTTGTATGAAATTAAAGTCAGGGACCCTCAATCTCTCGACCTTCAATCGACCTTCGATCGACCCTCTGTGCTAGTACTTATCATACTCAGTAATGAAAATGCAGTTCAACGAGTTCCGTTGCTACAAACCATACATTGCATTTATTATTATTTATATATAAAAATTAGGGTTTTTGGCCCTAGCCGACATGACTAAGATCGGACCGAAAAAATTACCAAAATGGGCAACACTAGGATGCATATCCTATCATCTAGTGAAGACCATAGTCTCTCTCTGCGTGGCCCGGGCACCGAGATCTCGATGGAAAGGACAGACAGGCAGACGGACAGACGGAAACATGTCTGCACATAAGCGTTACATTGACTTTATGATTAATAAACTCGTACAGCTTATTCGCATTTGTCGGAAAATAATGTCTATAAACAAGACTATACAATGTCTTACAAAAATACCCGTAAAGCAGAAAAAGGGTTAACGTCACACATTAATGTTCATTTACAATATTTGAAAAGTTTTAGTATCACCGTAAGTATGACTTATCGTCAAAAATATTCATAATTTTTTTTATTGATATGCAAGCCCTATTTCACTAATTTAAGAGTAAACTACGCAGGGTTGACAATATATTTTGGATTTGGAGCTTATTATATTTTTACAGCTTATTTTGTTAAACGTTGTATACCTACTTAAAAAAAACCCTCACACGACTCAAACGTACAAATTAATTTCGATTTATTTTTGGTATAGTTTGCATTTACAATATGTAGGTAATTAATTATGCTACAAATAAAAAATAAAGTACCTTAAGTTGCTTGTTGAAGAAATTATCATCCTACGAATTTCCTAAATCTAAGATTTGAAAACTATTCAACCGTGACTAAATCTTTGTGATCTATCCATAGCAAAGTGAGGCAATAGAAATTTTATAATAAACCAAGTAGGTATAACTTGTAAAACAAAGAATTTAAAAACACACGAATACAGTTACAAAACAAATCACATTAAGTTCCAAACACTTACAAAACAAAACACTAACTTCTTGGTGACATATATAAAAACTCAATTAGTCGAGTGTGTATGTGCACGGCTGATTAGTCGTACGCCCACGATGATGGGTGTTCTGATAAACGACCATTAGAGGCAACGGGGCATACAGTTGGCGCGAGAGCTTCCGGCCGCATACAGCAATTATGAAAGCTCCGCCGAAAAAAATCGTTCCACAACAAAACTTTTTTATGGTCACTATAATGTGGAAATACAAGAAGCTGACTTAGACAATGTCAATTTCTATGTTATCCCATTTTATATATTTCTTGTAAAAAAAATAAAAATGTTTTCGCCATCCTTCCTCCTGGAGAATAATTATATAAAAATATAAATTATTAACATAGCAACTAGCAAGTAATTTTCAATTTAAGTTTTATTTTATTTTACCCATTTCCCTATTTCGATTTGGTACTTGAATAAATAACATTCCAGCCCCCGTAGCACGTCCATCAAAACACGATATGATAAAGCGATTTATCGCTGTGAACTGTCAAAATACGACGAAACCTATTGTATTTTGAGAGTTCGCTGCGATAAACCGCTTTATCATATCGTGTTTTGGTGGACGTGCTAGGTAGGCTGGCCAGGTAAGAAAATGATACTGTTACCTACTACTATGGTACATTGTAAAATTTATTGTAAGGCAGTAGGTATGTCATCTCATAGGCCTCAATGATCAAAATGTGTTCCAGATGCAGCGATAGCACAAATACACGTCATGAGGTAAAATGTAAAACATGTAAAATGAGACACAACTAAAAGCAAAATGAAATCTCTTTTGACTTATTCACTTTGAATCATAATTAGAGAACCTTTCAAATACACAAGATGGCATTTTATAGTCTTTTCACTATTATTACAAAAATAAAATATTAATTCCACAGCACTCCCGTCGCATTAGTTAACAACATATTACATATGAATCAGTTTGGTTTTACTAAAGGTCGTTGCACTACAGATGCTGGAGTTGCACTTCTTAAACACATTTTTGCTGCTTGGGAGCGTAAACAGGATGTGATTGGTATATTTTGTGACCTATCGAAGGCTTTTGACTGCGTTGGTTACCAGACTCATTTAAATAAACTCAAATATTATGGTGTCTCTGAAGAAGCAATTAGACTTATTGAGTCTTATTTATCCAGTAGAGTCCAGAAAGTTGTCATTAACAAATCTAAGTCTGCTGGTACACCCATAATTATGGGTGTGCCTCAAGGCTCGATATTGGGACCTTTGCTTTTCTTAATTTACATTAACGACCTTCCACACTTCACTAATAGTTTGTGCGATACGGTGCTATTTGCAGACGATACTTCTTTAATATTTAAGGTTGACAGAGGAAACGGAAATACTGACGTTGTAAATAGTACTCTCTCTAAAGTATTGCATTGGTTCACCATTTATAATTTATCATTAAATTCAAGTAAAACTAAATGTATTAAATTCTCATTGCCAAATGTAAGAAAAGTTGATACTATTGTGCAAATGAACAACCAAATTGTTGAATTCGTCGATTCTACAACATTTTTGGGTATTACTCTAGATTCTAGATTGCAGTGGGATCCACATATTGAGTCCTTGGCAAACAGACTTAGTTCTGCAGCATATGCAGTAAAAAAAATAAGACAACTTACTGATGTTGAAACGGCAAGATTAATTTACTTTAGTTATTTTCATAGTGTCATGTCAAATGGAATACTTCTGTGGGGATCGGCTGTTAGTATAGAAAGTATTTTTGTATTTCAAAAAAGAGCGGTTCGCGCAATCTATAATTTACGAGCAAGAGACTCTCTTAGAGATTTATTTAGAGAAATAACATATTGACTTTAGCAGGACAGTACATTTATGAAAATTTGATTTATGTCTATAAAAATTATAATACATTTGAAACCAATTTCCAACTTCACCATTTAAACACAAGAAATAAAAATAAACTTGCCGTTCCAACGTACAGGCTCCAAAAAACTAGAGGCTCATTTATGGGGAAATGTATAACTTTTTACAACAAAGTCCCACAAAGTGTAACTGACTTGCCTTTTGATAACTTTAAAGCGCATGTAAAAAAGACTCTGATGAGTAAAGGATATTATAAAGTCAACGATTATTTACAAGATGCCAATGCCTGGTGTTAATTTGAATAAATTATTAATTATAATATATAATTATAATAATGTAAATAATCGTGTTGTTGTGTATAACTATTCATTAAGTAGTATTGGCAACGATGTACTAAGAAGAGAACTGACAAATCTAAATTTGTTATGGTTGAGCTCAAATTTTGGCCTTGAGGTCAGCTTCCAATTGACGACTCTGTAACAATACAGGGAGAAAAAAATAGCCCTTGCTGGTTTTCTTGCTGGTTCTTTCCAGTACAAGGTCTCCCGCCGTAGACTTGTGAACCATTGGCGTAGCTTCCTTGACTTTCAAAAGAGATTGTAAAATCCAAGTTGAATAAAATATTTTGATTTTGATTTTGCATTGGTGACTGTCATGACGCATTCTGGAAAAAAAACGTCATAATTAGGACGTCTCATGTGTTCACTGCGCGCGCGATTATGACATAATATCAGTTACTTTAAAAGTATCCTTCCTTGTTGAAGCTTACATTATTTTGTTTCATTGATTCATTTCGTTGTCACCTCCAGCGAAGCTTCTCTCCGCCTATAGGTTAAAAAATTTCTAACATATTAATCATCTGACGGCGTTGACGGGTGGTCGAATATATGGGATTCTGTGTCAACGAGCCGTGCGAATTGCGACGCACGCGCATCCGGGCTTACAGAGAATCTGTAAGCGCCATTAAGGTATTCTAAAAATGATGAATATTATGTTTTTTTTTGCATGTTAACTTTAATTAAATAAGTATAATTAGGTAACTTAACTCCTTTTACAGTAGAGCAGTTGATTATCTATTTTTTTTTTTGCTTTTTTTGGAAAGAAGATTAGCTGAAGATTTTCAAACCGTTGCTGAGATGTTATCACTTACTGTCCCAGCTTATGCAATGAAATATCACCGTAATAAATTTATCACAAAACTACAATTTAATGCATATATGTTTTTCAAATATATATTTGTAATCTTTTTTGTAATATACCGGACATAATAGCGTTTTCTGTCTTCCTCCTTTTAGTTTGTGGTATACTAAAGTTAGACATTCGTATGACCTGTCATTCACGTCATAAAATTGGATCAACATTATTTTTTATGAAAATTTCCTATATAATATATTTTTACATCTCTTTGAATTTATTTATTTATTGGACCATCAACATAGTTTACATCATTGTATAATTTAAAAAAACACAAAGTAATTAGTTCACAAAGTAGTTAGTTAGTAGTTAGTTCAAAGTAAGTAGTTTGTCCTTGTTAGATAGGTGCAACTCCAATTATAGACCACCTCATCATTCACCATAAACATAACAGTTAACAATAATGTTATTAATATCTCACCTTAAAGGAATACAGTACAATAATTTAATGTAGGATAGCAATTTATACTACATATTTATAAGTATGGAGTTAGCACGTCGAGCGTTTTACGTTTAAAAGCTGTTGAGCTGTTATGGTATAAATCTATAGTAATGTCCTTTTTGACGAATTCATCATACACACACTACACAGTCCAGGCAATAGGGAGTGGTGTCCTAAGTTAGTTCTATATGTCCTATGTGTAAATAAAGACACTGAGTGGCGAGCGAGGCAGCCTCGGCGGAATCTTAAATGTTATTTCTTTGAGTAATTTTGGAGTAGGTATCCAGAATTCCATTCAAAAGCCTGTATAAAAACAACAGATCGTGCATTTTACGTCTATTTCTCATTCACAATAACACGAAACCTTTCGCAATTCATCTCACGTAACTGTAAATGACGATAATAAACTCATTTGACGGTAAATGACGGCTTAAGGCGAGGTTTTCCTGGAAATCTACGCGTGCTCGGCGATTCCTTTATTGCGAGGTAATATAGTTGATAATTGTATAGCTTCTAATGTCGCTTACGCGCCCGTGACCGAACGAAAACGTTACTTTTTACATGTTTTATTCGATTTTTGGAAAACTGGAGTACAAAATAAAAAATGTATTTTTGCAATTTTCTAGACAATAAAAATGCACATCTATTGGTAACACTTTTATGCCATTTATATTCTGATTCACAGCTGTTTTAAAATATTGAACAGAGTAATCTTTGGACTTTTTTTCTATCGAGTAAAATATTATTAATCATGTTTCTGTCTTTAAGAATGTTTAGATAAAATGTTCAACAATATCATATAAGAATTTGAGAACTGTATGTTTTATATTCGTGGCGGTACAGTTAATCGAAATTGTATAAAACGGGAAAGTAGCGTCTTACTTATTAACAGGGGACCTGAGGCCCAATTAGTTTGTAAATAAATACAAGTAAGCACGCGCGAGCATACTCGCAGCACTGAAGCTTGCGTGCGCGTGAGTGCCCGGTGTGACATCCAACAGGGAACATCATTTAAGGCGCCTCTTCATAATGGCCCATGATGACCAAGTATACACAATCACGATTGTGTAGAGGGCATGATTGTCTATGATCGGCCATCATCGCCGGTAATTGTGAACAATCGGCGAATTGTCGGTACATCAAATACAAAGTCATCAGAGCTCTCACGTGAGCGACGTTGACGCTCCGCTCCGCGCGTGCACGCACGCAGTCAGTTTGTCAACAAGATGCAGCTCTGCGTGCGCGTGGCAGCAAATGTTACGTCACGCACACGTCACGCAGCTGATCTGACATCGCCCATAGAACTTCATACAATACAACTAGTGCGTGCACGCGCACGTCACGCGCACGCAATTGGTCTGCTCCGCACTTACCACTGAACGATTTACCTTTTGGACGCAACCATGAAACTGGATAGGTATTTCATTTTTTGAGTTGATAACTAACTTGATATATCATTGTGTCCTAATATAGAAGATGGTTGTATATTATGAATTGAGTATTGTGGTTGTTGTCGAATCTTTCTTTCTTCTTTCTTTCTTGCCCCTTTTTGTCCACGGCCCGTGCTAGACCTAGCGGCATAGACGAAGAATCATCCTTGATAGCGGGTAACTGAATTCCACTAATGCTCTCCAGTTTCTGGCGAGTGTGTTGGCTAAAGGTCGGTACTGATTTGTGCGGATAGATCTTTATATGATTCCGTACATTGTATCCTCGCCAACAGTGTCCGGTCTATCAGCTATACTAATCACATTTGCGTAGGCTAGGTATCAACATGTCAGGGTTTTCTGAAAGAGCGCAAGGACACAAACATTCTAAAATCAAATCATGTCACCTGAAGGTCGCCTACAATGTAGGTCCTAGGTACTCGTACTTATCACTGGAAATACAATTCAGGTTGCAGATTATATGATTCGTTAAACACAATTGCATGTATCTACGCTAAAACTACCTTGAAGAATGAACATATTTGTATAGGAAGTCATTACATTCAACTTCCCTTTTCAAAAGAAAATGTACAAATGTACAGTTGCCAAATTGAATAAAGTGTGTAAAACAAATATTTATTTGTTTTTTTTTACTGACTCTTTGCAAGTATTTAGAGCAATTGACTGGAAGTGTTTGTGCCAGTTCATAGCTTTGTAATTCATTTTGCTTGCCTTTAGAAGCTAATAGCTGTGCCCACGAACCACGTTTCGCCATTGTAATAATAAATAAAAAGTAACGCAATAATAAATATTGACGTCAAAAATCGAGATAAAAACTATTCTATCTTAAAAGTTGGACTAATTACCTACATGCATGAAGCCAAATTTCATCAAAATCGGTTAAGTAGTTTGAAAGTTTACCCCCGACAAATAATGTGAAACGAGATTTTTTTATTAATATGGATACATATTTATGTTCTCAAATAAAATAAACACTAATTAAATTTAAACAAATAAAATAAAACCACGCTTAATTTTTTTTTTCAACTTAAGATAACACATTTGTTGTATAAGTAGTCTATAAACAGTTTTTATTTCGTAAAGAAATAAGTAATTTAATTAGCCTTGTGCTGTTTTTTACCTAACAACCTATCAAATCATTATCTACTTAGATTGGATTGAAATGGTAAATAATAATAATACTCAAATAAGAACCAGTTCAAACCGGTTATTGATAAAAAATAATTAGGCTTGAAGATATTGCCTTAAATCCATATAGATTAGGAGAATCAACAACCGATACAGCCTTATTCAAAATTTTGAGATATTGAATAAAGCATGCTACAAACAGACAGTAATTACTGTGCAATTCGATGTATTCATTTCATTGATAACTTCAATTCATGTTTACACAGCTTATTTATCAGCTATCACATAATTACCTTTTATCAAATTAATCCTGAATTACATTGAAAGGGAATTTTAATTATTTTCAACATTTCTTTATTTCAGTTTTGTGATTGACCCTAGTACTTGATTTTAGTATACGAGTATTACGTAAAAATTGTGTAATAATGTTTATTTTCCCATTTTGGAGCATAAAAGCTTGTTTTTAAAAATGTTTTTTACTTTATTTTTTCATTTTGTTATTGATTAATTAAGATTCATATCACATAGGACACGTCATTACGTACCTACTTTCAAGCGCTCAGTCTCTCGAAATATCATAATCGCAAAACATGATATTCTCAAAACATCATATTAGGAAAACATGATACTTGCAAAATATTCTATTCAACTGAGGGATTCTGATAAACTAACGAGTTCATATGGATCCTCTAGGGGATCTGGCTAGGGGATCCTGGTGAACTAATTACTCAACGTGTGGAACTAACCAAAATAAGCCTATCCATCGCAAAATTTAAAAAAAACATTTTTTTAGTTATGCCCATTATAATATTAAAGGTGTGAAATGTATTCTAAATCTGTCATCACACTGACGATAGGACACACTTAAGTAACTTTTTTTTACATATTATTCTTTATTGTACACACATACATGTGAAAATACTTTGAACTTAAATTACAAGAGCGGGCATATCTCTCATTGAGATCTCTTCCAGCCAATCCAAGTGATGGTGTAAGATATCGCGTGTTAGCGAGGAAAAAATTTTTTGATGATGATGACTCTGTTCCATCTCGTGGTAAGTGCAAGTGAAGGCCAAATGTAAAGATAGCTAGTGCACGAGAGAGAATACTCGAAGTACTAGCCCTCATATTGCCAAACTGTAAGGTGCTACTTCTAGCCTCTTTCAAAGGACTCGGGGCAGTACTATTATATCTGCTGTGCCCGGGGTAAGAAGATACGTGTGCTGGCAGCAGATAGTTCCGTTTTTTGATAGTGCGATATAGAAATGAGTAACAAATTTATTAGTCCGCGTCGGAATGGTAGTCACGGTTAGATGGTGATAAAACAGGCCAGCACGTTTAGTCCTTAAGGAGAAAGGGGAAAGTGGGATTAAGGGGCCACAGTACCTACTACTAGCGCCGCCATTCGTTTTTTATTAATTATGATGAATTAAAGACGTTTCAAAAAAAAATAGAACAGTCAGGAACTCAATATATATATATTTTAGATTTTTAGGAGCCATTCAGGCATAGATTAAAAGTAAGGAGTAATCATAATCAGAATTATTGCTAAAGCCTGGCCTAAATTTGGCCACTTTAAGCAATAATTATGATTTCGACTATTCTATACGGTAAATGTGTACAAAATACGTAAATATAAATCTGAAGTATCTATATTGAGTTCCTGACTGTGCTATTTTTTGTAGAAACGTCTTTAATTTATCATAATTAATAAAAAACGAATGGCGGCGCTAGTAGTAGGTGTGATATATAGAATGCGCTTGGTGATGCAACATCGCGATGCAATTGCAGATGTTCAAGCCTGTTGATCACCTCTACATCGCCAATGATGCGTGTTGTGCGCCGCTGCAACCTATCCAAAGAATCAAATAAATACTTGGCGGACCCATTCTAGAGGTGCGAACAATATTTTACACAAGATCGTGTAAAACTTGCATTTTGTTTAGCAAGCACAGTCGATCAGCCGTGAACAATCGCCGCCTTGTTCAAGACACCGAGTTTTCGTGAAGCTGTTTTTGACGAGCTTTCAAAGTTCTGATAACTACGATTACAAAATCTCCATCTAATATATAAAAATTTGGCAAAAATTTTTCATTAAATTTTTTTGGTACATTGGGTAGGTCTGAGAATAGGTTGTAGGCTATTTTTATACCCCTAGGTGATAAGAATGGCCCTCTCCAGAAATTTTTGAGTGTTGAGCTTTATTAAAGCCAAATGAATGCAGTTCCCGAGCACAGCTAATAATCTATAAAAAAAACTCAACATCAAAACAGCTTCAGCAGTTCGGGCGTGAAAAAGTAACAGGGTTTCAGCAATTGATTTTGACAAAAACTATTTCACTAAATAGAATTAAGATAAAACTAATAAATAATAGCGTTTCCTCAGGAAACAGCCAATTTGGCTCGTAATTTGTAAATCACTGATAATCTTAATCAAAAACAGCAGTCGCCGGCGGCACTCCAGCCAGATCTAACTAAAATAGACACGTACAGAAACTCGCAGCTAGTTTTTTAGATACTTTTTTAAATTTACGCTTTTTTACCAAGCTCTTAAGTGGATGTGGTGCTCTTTAAGGAGCTGTCAACGTTTTACTCCGGATTCTCTCGGTTTTACGGTGTCCCAGATGACGTCTTGTGACATTCCCCTGGGTAAATGCAGATCAAGTTGACAGCATTTTTTTTTGTAATAACGCCGAAACGTGTTAACTTTTTAAACACTGATAAGCGATTTTAAATAAAGTACTTTCATTTTTATGTCAGTTTCAGGACACTTTCAGAAAGACACTCAAATGGCTGCGTATTTTTTGCCGTGCCCTCTCACGGAAAAAAGCCCTAAAAACTGTATTCAGCTTAAGTCGGTCGATATCAAAGTAAGTATTTAGTAGTTTTATTGACTGTCATTCGTTAGTATGAAAAATGTTTTGTAATACAAATGTAAGGTAGATTTGATTTGTAAAGTTTATTTCACAGTATTAGTAGATTGTCACAAAATACTGATTTTTGATCACGAGAGAAGCTTTGTGCGTTGATTATTTCTTGACAATTAGCATGTTTGTTATATGGGATGAGAACAAGAAGGCGGTATTTCTGACTTTGCTTTTTTGGGTGTAATGTAGATAAGAGGTTCCTACAGAAATGACTTTAAAAGCACTGCCTCCCCTAGACAATAACAGAAAAGTAGATTGTGTCACAAGGGATCAAAATAATGTATTATGGGCGAGAGCGATTGTTTGAATCTAGAGCGAAGCGAAGGATTCTAAAGTAGAGTAGAATCCTAAGCGTAGCGAGGGATTCAAAGTACATCGCTCGAGGTTAAATAATTTTGGAACCGTGTGGCACACTCTGCTTTTCATCCCCTTCTATAAGAAAATAGTAGATTACCAAACAAGTGAAAAAAGGTGAATTCTTTTCAAGGCACTATGTTCTATCCCGAGAGAAGCGAAGGATTCTAAAGTATCCTGAGCGGGTCAAGGGATACAAGAGCCGACATGATTTTCTTTTCACGTGTTAGGTAGGTACTCTACTTTTTATCACTAACTGCGAGAAAATAATTATTCTTTGATTATGAATCAGAATTTTTATGGGTATTACATAAAAGAACAATAGAAAACAAAAGAACTAGAAAATAATTGTAAAATTAGAACAGTTTTTGAAACTTAGTTATTATACGCTTCGGTGGTTTTTAGTACGTTTTTATAGCGAGAGTGTGCAACCTCTTTGCACGTTTTCCTTTTTTCTCACTATAATTCGTATATTCGCGCATGTTCCAGATTCAATTATTTTTATTCACTCAGTGAAACAAAGAGCGTTTTATTCTCTGTTTATGAAGAATCGCGAGCCCTTTATAATACTCTTTATTGCGCATAGTAACTTATACTATAAAATTATAATAGACAATGTACACAAAGGTGGACTTATCTCTCATAGAGATTTCTTCCAGCCAACCTGTGAGTACGAATGATATATTGTTTTGTGGGAAACACACAAGCGCATAAACTAATTCGAGTGTCAATGGTTAAAATAAATAAGATATAACTTTTAGTTGAGAAGAATATTTATATTTACATAACCAAATTGCAAATACAGTTTCTGAAAATGACTTCGCTTCTTTTTAATTTTTCCAGGTACTAATTTCATTTTAAATTTGCTTTTTGATATTTTTCTCTCGATTTGTTTACTAAATTGTTTCTGCGTAAAATTTTACACTTTCTGGTGTCAATATCTCATTTTCACTACTAGAACTCCTCTTTTATTCAATTTGTGGGAATCAAATTAAAATTGTCTGTAATATTTTGATAAAAAGTAAGTTAAAAATCGAAAATGAAGTTTCCGCGTATTTTCATTTTTTTTTTAGTTGGCCAATGCCACGTCGGCAGGCGCGCTTTTTTATTACCGGCTAGCGGATCTAAAACTTGAATCTGCGATGCGTTCTTTTTAGGTCCGCAGGACTTTATTGAAACGAATTGCGTGCAAATTTTTAATCAAAATAGTGTTCCAAATTCAAAAGTTATATACCTAATTCTTCCAAATAAAACTATTGCTTACATACAAAGCATAATTGAAAGGGGAAAATTAAAAACATACGTATTTACTAACACAACTAACGAGTAGGAATATTAATCTAAACAATTTAGTAGCATAATCTACATCAATAATCATAATCATTAGGTATAAACCTCCGCTAAATGAGGATTTAATAACTAGCGTAGTACAGGAAGGTATGTAGTATCAGAACCTTGTCTGTTTATCATCAAAATGAACCAGCAAGCATCAAGAGGTTAGATTTAGGGATTTTCCACACACCCTACACTCCATTTTCTATAACCAATAGCAATAAATAACACGCTAGCATATGGAATTAGTATGTATGGGCGGTTTTACCAACACAACGTTTTCCCTCCGTACGGAGCCGAAGAATCAAAGGGTATGTTGTTTTTTCAGCCGCCTCAGTTTCAGTAAGGAGTATCATTGTGACAGATAAGGTAACACGATCTCTTTCGTTCGGCGAATCTTCATAAATAACCGACCACCCCGCTTGAGCGGCGTCTGCGCAGTATTAGTTACAATGCGCGCTCCGCTGTCGGTGTCGGCAGACCATGACCTGTCACGTCACATGACACGATGATTAGGAAAAGGTCAATGGGTTTGTTTGGCTGTCGGGGAATAGTAGTGCCAAAAAATAAAAACTGACTTCAAGAACACAAAAATAATATACAAATTATACCTACTATTACGAGAAATTCTCGCGGACGCAAGCAAATGTATTTTTAAATAAGCCTTCGCTACTAAAAAAAACAATATCAACCGTGTCAAAACACAGATCTCACTGCACTCATTTGTTTCGAGTGCAATAAATTTGATCAAATCATCGGCAGACGTGCTGCTATTTCAAAGAGTCGAAATTTGTCCGGACAATATTTACGGTGACAGCGCAGCGTGCGCGGGCGCATGACTCGTTCAGATCAAAGGGGATGGCGCGCAGCGTCACGTGTTCCGCGAGAAGGTCGTCTCCTCGGGGAGCCGTTAAAAAAACCAAGCTTGTATGTTTTGTAAATAATACTTTATTGGCGCCTTTGAGTACCGTTCCGGCTGTCAGTAGCTCAGGAACACTCGAGATTAAACTTGAATCTTTTTTTTGTGCTAAGTGCTGTTGTGGCGAATTTTAAATGTCTATCTAATGATTTGAATTGAATTTTATAGATGAATGTATTATTATTATTATTATGTATTATTAACTTACTTAATCATTCACTACTAAATTAACGTAGGTTACATTAAAGGTAAGTTTTTCGAATACAAGGATCGAATTTAATGGAGAATTAAGTAGGGAAAATAATGACTCCAAATAAAAGATAAATTAATATAACATTTCACAAATTATATAATTATTATTATTTATTAAAAAAGTAGTTTTTATTAATTAAGTTGAACATTTCAATAATGTAATTTATTTATTAATAATTGATTACAAAATTTATACGATTAAGTAATTACTTTAAATTTTATAAAATTAAAATTCATTCAAAATCTATTTACATCAGATAAGTTACATGTATATTATTAAGTAGACAATTTAAAATAACATATTACTTATTTATTGAATAAGTATTTATTATTGACTAATTTTTGTAACTTTAAATTTAATAAGATTCTTGACAAAAATTGTAACAATAATATTTTTTATGTATTAGGAGATTTATTGTATCTACATAAAATTGAAGTGCCCTTGCAGGGTTCCATGTAAAAACGTTTAATAGAATGTACAACATGGAAGCAATTGATAAGGAAATAAAGGTAATATTTTTCGTTAGCAATTCGTCTGTTGCCTTAAATATTAGTGTTAAGTTGAAATAATGTTATGAATATAGCTTTATCATTAGAAATGCTTTCCTAATCAAATTCAAAAAACTCAAAAATCTTCATTCATCATAAGCTTTCCAAGCATTTATTTACTTCAAACAAAAAAGGTGTATCCGCAAAATAAATACTTATTTTTGATAAGTAATCATATTTCCTGTAAATTTTGTCGTAACGGTCCTGCCTGACGATTAAGTTAAGTCAGTCTTTAGGTTTACCCTGAAAAAAATTATGTAGAAAATCTAATTATTTGATAATGTTGATAATTCAACTCATGATTGAATTAAAGTTGAAATCTTATCTGCATATCTTAGATGCAATATTGCACTTTGTACGAAATGCTCCACCCGGAAGTAATTAATGCTAACCACTAATCGAACCACAAAAACCCTTTAGGTACCTGGCAAAGTTTGCCTGTGTAGAAGTAGGTACCGCACAGTCACACCTAGTTATCATATAGTGTGCACCCATTGATTTACTACCAAATAGTAAATCAATGTGTGCACCAGCGAATTGAGACTATAAGCGTAGTTATGAACTCAGGAGGCCGAATCTACGGGTGTCTTTTGGCTCGTCTAAAATACTAATCGACCTAATTACATTTTGCCGAATCGTATTGGCGTAAGCTTTTAACGTAAAATTGTTGTTTTACCTAACACTTATTTTGTCACTATAAATAGTTTGAACGTAGTAAATCAATATGGTTTGGTATAAAAATTTGAAGCTCTAATTTTATAATATCTAATGTTAAATGCACTAAATTGGCAAAGGTTTCTTTAAGCATTTTGAAGAATACGCTAAAGTATTGCAAAAATCCTAATATTGAAGATTCTTGTTTGGATCGTTGGAATCATTACTGGCTGAGATTGTTGGCTGGCAGCTGCAGCAGCGATGGTATGCAGAAGCCATCTGCGACGATGTTGATAGTAATGATAAGAGAGGAAACCATGACAAAGCGTCACTTGTTCTCCAAAGGCATTGAAGAACCGCATCTTACCTTAATTTTAGCAACACAACATAGATAGCTTCCCTTCAGCCATATTGGTAACAGCTTCGTCTTCGTAACAATAGTCACATTCACATTCGGAAATTCATTATCCTAATTACGTATATCAAACCATTTATCATGATTGCACTGATGTTTAAAAGTGATAATACTTTAATACTCTATATATACAAAGATAATTCTAGGTCGTTCAGTCACCGACCAGTTACCTACAATGAAGGCATTTGTGTTCACTTGTTTGTTGGCGGTTGCTGTAGCCGGCCCCCCTGTTATCAGGACACGAGCGCAGATTGAGAGCTACAAATCAGCCTTAGAACAATCTAGAGAAGGTATTTCTTTAACGTCCGAATCTAAACCAAAAAGTCATAAAGTTGCTTTGTTGCCTCCTGGAACTCAACGCAAATCGTTCACGGTGGGGAAGTATAGTGATTTTAAAAAGCTTATATCACCAGGATTTATATCTAATCTAAGGGTTATTTGCTAAACAGTCAACGTTTTGTCGCCCAAACTTATCATTCTCATTGGAACACGGCAAATTATGCAAAAGTACATTTTACAATTGCTACAACTGGCAACATAATTTATTATATTTGCTACTGTTTCAATAATACATTTTAATACGTTACAGACGATGGCCTCACCCTTGAGCAGCGCATGGAGAAGAACCCCAAAGCCAACGTTTGGGAGAACAGCGGCAAGTTCGAGGGAGACATCTTGTTGGACGATGACATGATCCAGGGCTTGGTCAGCAATTACGCCACAGGGCGCATGGCCTTCATTCACCCCAACACCAAGTGGCCTGGAAATACGGCAGTGTACGAATTTGGTGCCGGTGAATTTAGTAAGTACCTACCTATAATAATCATCAGTCAAACAATAAAATAGTGATACTATAGGATAGTCGAATTTTAGAAAGATACCTACTCGTACGTATTAGTTTACCTATTTAGAAAAATATTTCAACAACGGGTATTCCAATTAAGTTGATCATCATTTTTTTATACAACTAATTTGGCAAACAAGCATACTGCCCACCTGATGGTAAGTGGTAAAGCCGAAATTAGACGGTTCATCAAAAGTGATTCATTTCTGCGATGAAAAGTGAACAATGATTGTTTGTATAGACGGTTCTCTTTTGATGAAAGTTATTTTTTCATTCCTCGTGGAATTCCCGCGAGAACACAACGCCCGTGGCGACGCGGCAGTATGAGAAATGAACCGTGACTGAGCTGTCGTTGTTTAGACGTTTAACTTGTCGTTCATTGCCGATTAATGATGAAAGATGCTAGCGAAAACAATCGGAAGCCGGACGCTTTCATCGCGAAGGCACATTCTGATGAACGTCAATTTAGACATTTCATTTCCGGTATGTCATCGATGAAGCATCGAAAATGAAAGCAAAAATGAACCATCTAATTTCGGCTTTACAGTCACATATAAAAGTACATGTGGCTCTTGTGAGATTCGCAGCAAATCTGCAACCCCCACAAAAGTGTACGTTGCCACAGATAATATAATACTACAGTACAGATGCCCCATCCCATACAACGAAATGGGACCTACTTAAATCGGGCTATTCTTCGAACTATTTTATTTCACCATTTCACCGCGAGATGACGCACCAGCAAGCTCGGGCCATCGAGCCTTTGCTACATTGGGCTCAGTAGTTCTTGCACGCACTCAACAGATGGCACTTTGTGAACTGCTATGCTTATTATGCTTTGTTTAGTTCATGACTGCGTAAATAGGTCTTGTAAAACATCATACGCTTACGGCCGGCTGCAACAAGCTAAATGTGTTACAATTTGGTAAAAAAATTACGTATAAATCAATGTTATACCTAAGGGGTTGTTCCGCCATGGTTATACGATTTATGTCATACATTTTATATACGTTTGACATTTAAGATGTAATTGTAAAATAAATTTGATATCATTGGAGGTATAAGTCATTTTGGTAGTGGGTACTTTCTATTATATCTGTAACTATGAATTCAAAAAACTGGTTAAGAATAAAGCAAACTTGCAAATTTTTTATGTGACCTTTTTTTATCCCGCCCAAGACGATTTTTTTCACTGATTTATTCATCATTTTTTCAATTTATTTAGTATTTTTAAAGAAAATCAAAGTCACATAATACCTATTGTATTTTGTTAAAATGTGATTTAAAATTTTTATTTGACAAGATTTTTCAGTTTATGATTTTTGTTTTTTATATAAAATAAGTGTTTATTTTTATATTTATACATACTTACCTATAAAAAACTAAGCAATTTAATTTCTCAGTGATATTTTATAATATAAAATATCATTGAGAATTACTTATATTTTTATAATATAAAATATAATTGAGAAATTTATATTCTTATAGCCGGCAGAAATTAATTTATTCGACTGTTTTATCAAATTTCGAAATTATATAATTTTGTACTATTTTTTAAACAAAATTTTATTTTTCCTTGTTCTTTCTTACCAGTTATCTAATTTTCTGTTTCATTTTAAGAATGTTGTTATTAATTCTGTGATAAAAAATCTTTGAAACAAAAAACACTTAATGCGGGTTCGAACCACAGATCTCTAGCGGTATAGCTTAATAATTTCGCAGTATTTCCGCATGAGCCATCTGTTCACTTAGATCTGATGTTGAAATTTCGAATCTATTAGGTATTTAAATTATGTGACGTCTATTGTAAGTCGCGCTTGCCACAATATTTGTAAATGGTAAAATCTAATAAAACACTGTACCTATAATATTTTATTTGGCAAAATTCAAAATATACCTAATCACCATTGAGATTAAAAAATAATTCAAGTAGTACCTACATTAATTTTATTTATTTTTTTATAGTCAGGAAACTTATGTCCATTAAAGTATTTACTAAACTTACAGAAATTGTGTATGTAAAGAAAAAATATTGCTGTGTTTGTAAACTACCTCTAAGTTTTTGTATTACTGACACTATGTTATGTAACCTGTCACAATTTATGACACGTCATGCTGTTGATACAATGTATATACGTGGAGCTTTATGTACCTATATGTATTGATTTGTATATTTCTATTATTCCATGTTGAGTGTATTACGTAGATATTAAGATTTTTGTTGTTGTCCCATACATTTGAAAGCTTAGTGTGTGTGTGCCATAGTGGTGCCTCTTAGAGCGTCTTCAGGGTGTCTACGGAAGACCAGCGCCGGGGAGTCCGCGACGCCTCGGCATTATGCTGAGTAGATACCCTTTCCGTGGCACATCTATTAGTGTTTTCCCTTTTTTTATTTGTTATTCTGTGTTAGTGCCATTGAATAAACCATTTTCTTTCTTTCTTTCTTTTTTCTTTCATTAATACTCACGCTGGGCTTTAAATGTTGACCTTAAGACTGCCCTTATGTCGCTCGTAATAGCGGCGGCTTTCGTAATGCAAATGTAAAGCTTGATGGTTGCTGACTGTACTTTACGTATTACTTACCTAATTTTGTAAAATTAGTTTTGAAATCCCCCATACAAAATAGTTAGGTCAGTGAAAAAATCACTGTGGTTTTATGAAACCAACATGCAAGTGAAACTTTTTTCGGTTCGTAGGCATTTAACTGAAAATTTCCGAAAAATTATTTAATAGGGTAAGTTCTTACTTATTAAAATCGCGTTTCTAATCCTAACCTAAATCTTTTTGTTCTTAAATAAAAATTATAAATAAAAAACAAATTGAGATATAAATAAAAGGAATTGATATACTTAATAAACAAAAAGCAATAAAGAAAAACAAAATAATAAAACAAGCAATTTTTTTTAAAAATAACTACATCATGTAACGAAACCAAATCTAGCTCAATGGTCGAAGCGTCTCCATTGATTTTATCTCCATGTTTTCGTCCGGTCAATTATTTGATCAAAGAAGTATTGTTGTAGAAATATGACAATTAAAAATAATATTTTAAACTGGGAAGGATTTGATTTTGACAGGAATGTCACAGGCATTTATTGAAGGAAAAACATTACGGAATTTCGTGCAAGCCGGTTGGTCTTCGTCGCGCTCTTTGATTTTTCATATTTAATTTGAATTAATTTGTGTTTGCAAAGATTTGTGAATTTTAAGATATTAGTGTTTCGAGTTCGAATATCGAATTGTGAAGACCTAAAACATCGACATGGTTCGATGGACCACGGTCGGGTCACCTGACGGAGATTACGACAGACTGTGGTTTTAACTCCCTTCGGGGAGGGCGTTGTTTGGAACATATCAGCGCAGTCACTCTTTACCGACATAGTGACTCAAGTTCCCTGGTTTCTTTGGGAAGTGTTTAGCGGCGGGGGGACTGTCGAAGTGGACCCATGCCTTAATTGCACCCGTTTAGCTACGCATGGACTAAAGAAGCTGGTCCTCTATTTATATATGTATATTTACACCACGTATATAGGGTTCGTGAGCACACGGCGATCCCAATCCACCTGCCCGTGCTCGCGCATACACGAGTATAGGGAAATAGGCACACAGAGGCCCTCTCACCTCGCTTTCTTATTCTTTTAATGTTAGTTAGGTGTCTTACATTGCACTTCGTAAGACAACGCAACACACCACACGTTTAAATATCTAAAATGGGGTTAGTTTGTTCTTATTTAACTACACAAATAGAAGCTTATAGATTCGGTTAGACACGATACATCAGGTAGGGACCCTTAAGCTAAAATCATTATTATCATCATCTCCATCAATGATTTTACTGAATTTAATCAGGTTACTCCGAAGGAAACCTGCACCGATATTCAGATCCCTCTGTAAGAGGTCTGCACCGTTATTCAGGTCCCTCTATATGAAACCTGCACCGATTATTCAGGTTACTCCGAAGGAAGCCTGCTACGCTATTTATTCAGGTCCCTCTATAAGAAACCTGCACCGATTATTCAGGACACTCCGAAAGGAAGCCTGCAACGCTATATTCAGGTCCCTCTATAAGAAACCTGCACCGATTATTCAGGTCACTCCGAAGGAAACCTGCAACGATTATATTTATTCCTAGTTTCTCGAAGAGATTCTAGTGGCTTATTCCAATATCTGAGAATATTGAGTGAATTTTGGATCATATTTTCCATTGGGCTCGACTATGAAGTCCGCTCTAATAAGAGCTTTGTGTTTGATGCACTATTTGTCTCGTGGGTGAATTATTTTGGCACTGTGAAGTGGTTGTGCTTACATATAAAAAACTGAAGAGATGTGGAGGGATAATACTATATTGGGAACATTATCTGCAACGGCAACGTGTCAGAAGGTTAGGCACGTTAGTCGACTATTACTAAAAAATATTTGCTTCAGTGTCAGAAGGTTAGGCACTGGAGTTGTTCCCTTCGACGACATCTCCGACACATCTTCTTTATCTACGAATCGACGAATTATTCACACTATGGATCGGTGCCGAAATCTTGAACTCTTTGCTAAAACTAAAGTGATATGTGCTATTTGAAGTGATTACTTTGTGTTGTGCAAAATGGAGATTGTGATAAAGATCTCATGTAAGTTTCATCATCATTATTTCAATGTAAAGCTAATTTTGCTAAGACATTAAATGTCTTAGAGATCAATCTCAAATGTATTGAGAATATGAACTGGTAGAGTTTCTTTCGCTCCTTTCTTCTCTACAAAACTAAAGTTCTGAAAGGATGTAATTCTCGAGCGTAGAGAATTTTAGTAGTTTATTAAGTATGTTGGTAGGGCGAAGTAAGGTTCATTTGGAATCTTATGGAGCCCGAGGGTTAAGGGACTACCTTCCTGAAGGTATCAAAATCCCAATGTTAGCTTCAGAAAGTAAAGACAGCGGCGGTAACATACTTAAAAATCAAAACATTTGTTTTCTCATTACTGAGATCGTAAAATTCACTCAAAAGTACAGATTGTTATTTCGTTACTATGGCAGCGAGTTTAATAAGCGTTTGATCATGTTTGATAGAATAAATAAGGTATAGGGATAGTTTCGGCAATAGGAGTTCTATATCTATCCACTTGGAAAAGATCTTGGGTTACATAAGCGGTTGCAACGTAGATCCTAATAAAATCACTAGTCGATCATTGGCCAATCTTCATACAAATCAAAGCTATTCTGTGCGTTTCTTTTAAAAGGCATAAATTGTTAGTAAAACTACGAATAGAACTGTGTAAAGGGGTTTTCTATTTAGGGTTCCGTTTGACGTTAGGTTGGATCGTTACAATCAGGACAGGATCGAACCACTGCCACACAGATTTAAAAACGAAGATCTAACGAGTAGACCAATCCTGACCTATTGGAAGTGGTGCAATTTAAGATGTCATGTTTTTGTGTAATTCGACCCTAATTCGACATTACACTTTCAAATGTATGGGAATTAGAAAATTAATTTTGCAATTTCGAATTTTCAATGACGCCATTACTATTATTATTATGTCAAAATGCCAACATACCAAACACGTTGTAGGTAATATAATAAAATAAAATAATTCAACTCAATCTGTGACCATACGAACAAGCATACATAAGTAGTGCCATCTATGAGTGAGCAGTATGTAATCAAATAGTTAAAGCAGACATTGCGTACTACTTTGAGCTATGCTTTTGAGAGATACATTGAAGTTCAGACAATTTGTCGCTAGGAGTGCTATAAATTTGTAAAAAGAAATGTTAAACCGTTCTAGCATGACTTAAAAACGTATTTTGATACTTTCCACGTGCTAAGTGATTTTTTAAAATATAATCAATAGTTTTCTGAATCTCCTTGTTGACTTTTACTAAATTCACTAAAAAGTCATTACAAAAATCGATTAAAGTATTGTAAAGATTAAAGTAAAGTATCTATTGATGATTTTATCGAATTATTTTACTTTTGTTCGTGATGGGTCCCCGTGACGTTGCTAACTTGTGATATAAGCTGTAGTCACGGTATCCATGCAGTAATTTCACTGCCATACCTTACCCTTCAAACCGACGGCGCTACCGCCTATCTCATTCGCTATCGTTTTCGTACCGCTCTGTGACATTAGAACAGGGTTTCCCAACCAGTGAGGCGCGCCCCACTTGGGGGGCGTAGAGTGAATCAAGGGGGGGTGCAGCGAGCGGTTCCAGAATTAAATTGTACAAAGAATATTTATTAAAACTGTTCATATAAACTCACTCGACGCGGACGGTGCCACCTATGCGAAGTCACCGACACGTTGCAATCATCTTTCGAATAAAACTAAACACACCAATATTTTCATCGTTTGCTTAATTTTTTTGACTCCCCATTTCGGCCTCTAGGGGGGCGTAATATTTTAGCATAATGTTGGGTGAGGCTCATAGGGTAAAAGGTTGGGAACCTCTGCATTAGAACGATAGCACAACGATAGCGAGTGCATCGCTATGAGTTAGACGGTAGGGCCGCTGAACACAGCAATGCAAGCATAGCTGCTTTGCGGCAGAAATAGTGAAGTAGAGCGACCCTGGTACAGAGTCTCCCTACGGTTATAATACAAAAAATTATCCTGACCTTCCCACGAACCAAAATACCTTGTTGTTCATTTAGCTAATGTTTGCTTCTTAAAACCATTAATCTAATTAAATAAAAATGTATTGTCAAAAGGTTTTTACTATACCCGTGCGAGGCCGGGGCGGGCAGCTAGTGTACTGTAAAAGAACTTGATACACAATCTCGCAGAAGCGTCGACCAAAAAGTTTCGGAGACTTACTAATAGGCGCATGGTTCGCAATATATTAATATTATAAACATGTACACACAAATTTCTACCACGGGCACAGTTGTAATGAGTTTGCTTGCTAAATTGTAAAAATATGGGGAAATCTTAAAGTATGATTCGAGCTTTCGAATTGAGGTCATCGAACCCAAGTTATGTTTCCTTTTGAAATAATATCGATTGATACAATAGGAGGTTTTGGAGGACTGAACGAAACGAGACTGAAAAAAAACTTTGCTCACTCGTCGCGTTGAGCAGAGTTTTGACTTATTAGACGATGTTGTGCATCTAGTTCTTTTACGCATCAATGCATAAAACAGAATTAAAACCACAGTCAGAATAAGTAATAATAACTCTCAGTGTATCAGTTTCAATCAATATTGTTTTAACCTTGTTATAAGCGATAAAGGCCCCTAGGTAAAAATTCATCCTTAATCCATAATCATCTATTGGAAGCATTTTGCTTCATCTTATAGTGTAAGAAGTCGGAAAAAGCAAACTCGGAAGCTTTCCTATCTCTCATTAAAAAGCCAAGGCTAAATCTACAGGTGTGATTAAATTACTTCCCTCTTGGTCGCGTATGCGACGGTATGGCATGGTATTTAAGTCAGTAGCCGAAATTCACAACTAGAGGCCCCTGCGAAATGCGTGACCGCACCGTTCCCGCTTGTTTAGACGGCGAGCGTGTGTGGGGCTCGCCCGGCAGAATGCCTGGCCTATCCATTAAAGCCTACCGGTGTACTCCCTGCCGTTCAGGGTGCTTGTAGTAGAGTCCACAACGTGATACCACTACTCAGACCAACTGGTCGGGCTATCGCCAAGGGGGGATTGCCCCAGAACACCAGGGCAGATAGAGGACCTTACGGTGACGTGCACGGGGCCAACCGTGCACGCAGGCTTTTAACGTAGGGTCATTAAACGGGCATCACTTGCGCGAATGCCCACCTTCTCCTGCCTATCCGTCTGCAGCGCGAGGAACAATAACAGGCCCTTAACTATGGTCGCCCAAAACAATATCAAAACCGCACGAGAGTGGGATGTCGCTATACCCAGCAAGAGCGGTGTCTTGATTCCCTTTACAAATCCCCCCCCCCCCCCCTTTTTACATCCTTAAGGAATGATTTCGGGGATAAAAACTATGCTTTATCCTTCCCCACAACTCAAACTATCTCCATACTAAATTTCATCTAAATCGGTTCAGCGATTATTGATTCCCCATACAAACTTCCACCCCCATTTTCTCCCTCCAGCCGCCATGGCAAATAGGTTTCGCAACCAGTTGCCAAAAAAGAAAAACCTTTCTTCCTACTCAACCAGTTGCCAAAGACGAAGGCCTATTCTTTTTTCTCAACTATAGTTTCCAAATAAGATTTTTTTTAAATATGGTAATTTTTATTAATCAACTTTGATAATTGATGAAAAATTGATGAGTGTCAACCGCTAACACTGTTAACACCTATCTCCACATATTTTATATACATATTATAATATTATGAAAACTAAATTTTATTCTGTATTTGATTTTATTTTAGATTTGCACATGAGCAAATATATATTAAAAAAAACATAAGCCCTTTTTATTTAACAATAAGAAAGGAAGTTTTTCTTAAAATAACAAAATTAAACTTACAATTATCTAATTATATTAACTTTATACTAAATTTAGTATCGAAATTTGGAATTAGGGGTGTGTATGTGGCGCCTCCACTGAAAAAATTACTTAAAATAAAACAACGAAAGGGCTGATTATTTCGATACAATGTCCAACAGAAATTTTGTGATTATTTAAATCATTTATAGCCAATTCAATTTCTTCGTCAATCTCCTTATATTCTTTCTTTTTTTTGCTGCTTACTTTTTTTATATCGTAACACGTAGTTTCGGAATCTAGAACATCTAGTAGCTGTGCTAACGTTGGAAATTTACGGCCAATATAATTGTTAATTTTTCTGTGCCATCCTTCTATGTTATTGTTTGTTCTTATATTTTCTTCTTGACAGCAACAAGATTCGGAAAAGTTATTTTTTTTTATCCACTGCTTCTGAAAATATTTATTAAATGTCTTGATTTCCTCGCTGACTGGACTTTTTGCCATTACGTATCTATAACCTTCTTCTAAATATTTTTTCGGTAAACGAGCTATGCCGATACATCTTGCCACGTGCCTTTTTTTAACTCTTGATTTTATTGCTAAGCCTTTCGCCTTCTTCCATAGTGCACGGTTAAAATGGTAGTAACATCCCTTGAAAAGTATATTGGGAAATATTTCTTTAAATGCATTAATGGCTGCTATTTCGAAATCTAATGTAATTTTTTCTGGCCTCCATGTTGGAATTTGAGTCTTTATTAATCTTAACAAAATTTTATATGATTCTTGTTTTTTATCAGGAAGAAAAGCAAAAAATAATGGAGTAATTATAAAGTTAGTTTCATCATATCCGTGAATAGTATAGAGTTGTTTAAAACCTTTTGGGCAACTTCTAAAGGTACCGTCAGCAAAGATGTGATTGAAATTACTCATTTTTGTTTTAACATCTTCATTACAAAATACTATTATTCTGTAATCTAAGTCTTCGTATTCACAAAGATATAAATGTTGATACTTCATAGGTATAGTAAAGTCCACGGCCTGTGTGAAACGCATTTTTTTGCTACCAATTACTCTGTTCCTTTCATTATAAAGAGCAGTTTTCACGCTGTTAAACTTTGGTATATCGCTGATAAAATTATGTCCGTCATTTTTTAATTTACGAACCATACAGTCATATTGTTTACTAATGGATTCGAAATTGCAACTACTTCAACTTGAGATCATCTAATTCTTTTAAAATTATAGTTTTCCCAATATCATCTCGACAGTCATATTCGTGTGCTTTTTGAATTATTATTTCATTACGAGTATTTAATGTAATATTACCTTTACAGCCTTTGGTTGCACAACATTTCCAAAAAGTGTTTCCATTCACATAAGCTTTTTTGTGGTGGTAACGCCTGCCTTCATACAATATAGACACACCTCCTCTTCTCGTACTTATAAATTCAATTCTTGAAGAATTGGGGTATACATTTGAAGTAGACATGTTCGCGTACGTAATTCTTAATTTCGGTAAATATTAACTTCTAATGATATTTATTGAAAATTAATAGCATTCAGCATAACACAACAAGCGTAATAGTAAAAATTTATATATGTCACTAAAGTCAAAAAAAAAATATTAAAGAGTTTCGATATGTTTTAAAAAAGTTTGAAATATAGGAAAAGCAAAATCTGTTTAGATAGAAATTTTGGTTGAGTAGAAAGAAATTTTTTTCTTTTTCGACAACTGGTTGCAAAACTGCAAAGATTAATGATGTACAGCTACGCAAAAAGAATGGGCCTTCGTCTTTGGCAACTGGTTGAGTAGGAAGAAAGGTTTTTCTTTTTTGGCAACTGGTTGCGAAACCTAGTTGCCATGGCGGCCGGAGGGCATTTTCTACTCCTTAAGGTTTTATTTCTGCGATAAAAACTATGTCCGTTTCCTGGTTCTAAGCTACCTCCTCACCAATTCTCAGTCAAATCGGTTCAGCCGTTCTTGAGTTATACATTTTTATTTGCATTTATAAAAAATATTTTACTTTCAGACGTCAATCAACAGCGATTCATATTGAACGTTATGAATGGTCTGTCTGAGAGAACATGCGTCAGATTTCGTCACAGAAATAATCAAGATCGCAACTTCGTGAGGATCACGGTAAGAACTTTTGAACGTTGCTTATATTCACCTCTTGGCGTCACATCGTCTGATAATAATGTCGATCATCAAATTTCATACTAAATTCATCAAGTATGGGGGTCTTGTTAGTAGTCGCTAGTTTAAATACGGCTCGAAGGACCAAAAAAAACGTAGAATGTGGTGAAGGTACGAAACAAACTCAATAGATCTCTCTAACCCTGATTTATTTAGAAATAAAATGCATTTATATATTTTAGCAGATGCAGTACTAGGTTATTTACTACAATGTAATTAATTGCAGAAATATTTGACATATTACTGTAATAAACTTACGTAATTTTACGTGTTAAAAACGTTTTAAGAGTATCTTCATTACGTTGTGCAGTCGGGTAAACAATTGAAATAAAACTTGTACAGACTATATTGTATGAAGTTATTTAAAACAATGAGATTTACTACAAAGCCATTTAAAAGAAAAAATTAGTAACGATATTATTGTACGAATCATGCCATTACGTAAGTACCTTTCTTATATTAGGTTCTTACATATGAAATTAGCGTTTTTGATGTCAGATATCTGTGATTTTTCTTTGATTTCGTATCGTCCTGTTCACAAAATGGAAAACTTATCATCGCGTCATTTACGAATATGAGTTCCACCGGGGCACCATCACTGCATAAACAGATCAAAGATGTATATGGGGAAGATACTGTAAAAGAAAGCACGGTACGTTTTTGGTTCCAATTCTTTTCGTACAGGAAATGTCGACTACAGAACGAACCCTGTATAGGAGACCTAAGTTATGTTAGTTATGAAGAATAAAGGTTATTGTGGAAATGGATCCATCGCAAACTCAGTCAGAGCTAGCGGCGGTCAGACGCTTACGGCAGATCTGTATTGTCAACAGTTGCAAACCATGATGGAAAAGCTAGACGTTAAACAATCGAGACTGATCAATCAGCTTAGCCCCCTGCTGCTTCAAAACAACGCTAGACTCCATAATTCACGACAGACTGTAGCTTAATTTAGACATGCTGTGATTGAAATTTTTCAGCAATAGATTTCACAATTTTTTGCAATAGATTCAATGTACTACCTATAAAATGACGAAAGTGTATAGATAATAATAGTAAATTCTTCGATACTATTTTTTGTTTTACGTTTTCCATATAAAATGCTATTTTTTTATTAATATAACAAATTATTATAAGAGCCGGGATGGGCCACATCTAAGCGTTTTCTGTGCTGCTCGTTTCTAGTCGCGTAGCATTAATATTGATTCCTACGTAGTCCATCATCGCCCTAATGACGGTGGTTATCAGCGCTACGCTACAGAAGATGAGCGTCGTAAAATTTACTAAGATGTGGCCAGCTCCTTATAGAATTTTTCAACGATTTTTAACAAATGACGTAACCACTCCCTTCAATCACTTCAGGGTCAAGCTAACGGCTGCTACGCCCGCGTAGGATATGGTTCCCACGTCGGCGTCCACACGCTGAACCTGGCCCGCGCCAACCCTGGCCAGGGCTGCCTGAACTTTGTGGTGATTGCCCACGAATGGTACCACTCGCTCGGCTTCTTCCACATGCAGTCAACTTACGACAGAGATAACCACGTGCGCATCCACTGGGAGAACATAATATCAGGTATAACTTTTAATTACAGATATCTCTTTCTTTTATGTGAGCCCAGTGTTAGTTTTTGTACATAAAGTCAGCAAACAAGCAGATTCCCCACCTGATCGAAAGTGGCTACCGTGACATAGTATATGTTCCATCAACAGCTCATATACGTCCCACCGAGGGGCTCGAGCCTACACTAAAAAAACTCCCACCGAAGCCCCACTGTCCCCTCTAAAGGCAGGCCCGACAATATAAAGAAGTTGGTACTTCACCTAAGGAAGGGCTAGAGCTGTCCCTGCCTTCGCTGAGGGAGCAACACCGAACTATTTGTATGAATTAATAGCGTTACTGTTTACATAAATTCCCAATCTTACTTAATTTTGTTGTACCTCACTAGTCCTTATAAACAAAAACCCTGTTTACATTGGCAATCTCTACTAGGCAACATCCATGAGGAGAGGAAAGCATCACTCGGATTTTAAATTCCAAGACGTTTGACTAAACTTATTTCCTCAAAATAAAGGATTCAATTTTATTACAATGATTTTTTTTCAGGAATGGCACACAACTTCGACAAGTACGACAATACGATTGTAGGCAACTTAGGTCTTCCCTACGAGTACGGAAGCTCTATGCACTACGGGACACATGGATTCAGCTCCAATGGAAGACCGACTCTCTCTACAACTCAGGTAGGGGTTAATGGCTGAGGAATTGTCACAGCTTCGAGAAATGTGCCAACTCCATTAAATGCAAGTTGGGTCTACCCTACATTAATGTACCTAGGGAAGATCAGAACCACCCAACACAAGCATGATCACATGCTTCCTGGGTGATTCTGGCCACAGAATCTTGTGTATCACTTAATGTTGATGAAATAAACTATTTTTTATGGTATTTCCATGTAAAATGGCACACGCGGATTCAGATGTAATAGGAGACCGAGGCTGTCTATTGCTTACAAAACTTTCAAACTAGTATAGACTAATATGAGGGACACTTTCTGCCCAAGTCGTTTGCAGATACCTCTATGTTACTTTTTTTAAGCTGGCTTAACTGGTGCTTTTATAAGGGTTGTTGAATCTTATAGGGGCCATATGTACTATATGTCTGTATCCACTTATCACACAGATGGGCATACTGCTTGTTTGCCAATTTTTATTAATAGTTTTTTGTTACTACAGAATAAAAAAAATTTTTTTTACAAAAAATGAAACCGACTTCAAAAAAACTCAAAACTTAAAAATAATATAAGAATAGGTACAGACAACATCACATCACGCCAAACGATGATCTCCTAGAAAGTGTTAAAATTTGTCACCGACTTCAATATAGAAGTGTGATGTTGTCTGTACCTATTCTTATATTATTTTTAAGTTTTCAGTGTTTTTGAAGTCGGTTTTTGTAAAAAAAAATTATATTTAACTTTTTAGTGAATGAAATCTTTTTAGTGAAAGAAACCCTAATTTAATACCAGCTCACAGCTGTTATTAAATTAGTGTTTTCCTCGATTTTGAAGCCCCTTCGTTGTATCTGGCAAGCATAGCATGGTACCAAGTGGTATGGTCCGTTTTTTGAGCATCACTCAAATTGTATATGGGATCCCTCAAGAACACAGCTTTCTCACACCCAAATGTTTGTGTAGGATTGACTGTACATGACTCATGCCTATGTCCAATGATGCTCGGCTCTCATGGTAGGTCACATGCCTGTCTGTTTCGATCATACGGCGCACAGCATCAATGTCTTTGTTGTTCACAGCGGTGCACGGGCGACCATGCAACGAAAATTTTTTCGAGTTAAATCCATTTCATTGTCATCACGCAATTTTTACAATGACGCCACAATGTGAAAACAATTGACAAAGACTTCTAATTCCAAATGTTGTAATAACTTTTTAAATGTTGTTTATGTATGTGGCCTATTCCGGAAACTTTTAGTGTATGATTAGGAACCTTTTTATTTGTATTAAGAACAGGGAAGATTTGGTCTTGGTCTCACGTGATGGTAAGCAATTATAATGTGGGTGCTTCCTTCTGCAAGGAAGTCTGTGGCGTGATCCTGGGAACTATCCTCGTCTTGAGCTGTGTCACCGTCCAGCTCTCTACATATATAGCAGAACCTCCCGTTTCAGTGGATATAAGTGTGCGGACAGAGTCACCTTAAAAGAAATAGTCACCTACATAATCCAAAGAATTGTGACCTGAAATGGGGTAGGCACATTGCTAAGAGGACTGACAGACGTTGGGGTAGAGTGAAAAAGTAATTGACTTGTGACCTAGCACCAGACGATGCAACGTTTGTAGACCTTTTAACGACTTGGACTGACTATGTGGTACGGGTCGCAAGAAGTTGCTAAAGGGGAGAATAGGCCTGATTGGTTTGTAGATACTTGGGGTGGCCTGTGTATAGGACTGAGCGTTTCTTATCTGAAATGATTAACAAAACTTTTGGTTTTATTGCAGCCTTATAACGGCGTGCTGGGCCAGACAACTCATGTCACGGGCACAGACATCTGGCGATTGGCGCGCCACTACAACTGCCCCGGTGCCTGGGGTACCAGCATAGCACGGAAGGCGGCCTCCACCATAGTGCTGGCGCGGGAAGATGGCACTCTATATGACAAGACCGTCGAGCCGGCCGAAGAACAAGAAATTGAATAACCCTGTTTGCAACAACATGTTAACTTAAAAATAAACGTTTGTGATTTCGTGTCTGAGAGCCTTAATTTTACTTTCTGGCGCAAAGCACCATTATATGCGGGTCAGGAAGAAACACCGCAGTGTCATCACTGCGATGCTCCCAAAGACATTCTTGGAGAGCCTCGTGTTAGGCCATCACGGAACCCTTACAAATAATAGAACCGGCTTATACGGAGTCACAGTAGAGGTGAACATTTGGCGAGAGAGCAGGCAGGCATAACATTTTAGTTTATATTTTTTTTAAAGATTCCATTATTTTTACTGTCATCTTGTATTTGTAGAATTAGTTAATTTTAATTAGAGCAAGTTAAATAATTTATTTTATCTTTAGATAAATGTTAGTTTTAAATATAATGGCGTTACAACGTCACAACAATATACACCTATAATTATGTTTGAATAAAACAGGCAGTGAAATTACTGGGTAGGTACTGTGATCTTGTGTCACAAGTTAGCAACGTACATATGACGCGTTTCTTTTACATTGGGTTCTTGTAGAGTTTGTTTATTTGCAAACCTTGCAGTAACCACTTAGATATGTTACGGGTAATGCTAGAAGATTTAGTAAACTTAGGATTACCCGGGTAAAACTAGTATAACCCAAGCCTTTTGAATAAAGTCCGAATATTAAATCAAACTTAATTAATATCCGATGTTTACCCATACACACCTCGGTCTAACCAACACTGGTATGAACGGGGATAAAACTGAAATCTTTAGATTAGGTTAGGTTAGACATTAGGAGAGCGGAAAATCAAACTGCATGCTGCATGCTTGCTTGCACGCTACATGCTTGCTTGCACAAGGCACACTTGTCGCCCACTTGCATGCGTGCTACGGACTTTACCCAAAAGGCTTGGGTAATACTAGTTTTACCCAGGTAAACCTAAGTTAGGTTTATAGAATTTTTATTTCTCATCAAAAACATTAGGTTCATTTATAATGAGATATACAAATTTCATAAAAACAAAGTTTTCTTCCGTTTCTGGAGCAGCGGTTTTTCTTTTCATTTTCAAATTTTCACGCACTAGTTTCGTTGCACAGAATTAATTTGAGCTTCCTTTTAAATTCATGTTTGTTATCACAGCTTCTAAGTTCACTAGGCAACTTCTTGTACAGCTGCGCTCCCTGAAATATGTAGTTCGTACGCACGGAAGTTGCAACATGTTTGTATCTCTTAGACTGTGTGTGTATACTTTTTTTGGAACATTAAATTGGATTGGGTGGAATTTGAAGATATATTCTGAATAAGTATGCATGTATAATATTTATATAGTTGTTGTATATTACGTAGTTTACTTTTTTCGTATAATTGTGTTGTTGGAGTTAGATAGTGGTAGTGTAGTTCACTGCATCTTTTGGCATTAATTTTACAATTTCGAATTTTCAACATTGCCATATCTTCTTCTTCTTCTTATATCTTCTTCTTCTTATATATAAAAATGAAACGCCCTGTGTTAGTCTCGCAAAAACTCTGAAACGCCTCGACAGATTCTTACGAAATTTTCTGTGTGTTAGAATAGATCCAAGGAAGGTTTAAACGTAGAGTTGGTGGCGCTGTAATCGGGCAGGACAACGTCTGCCGGGCCCACTAGTTTTTTATATATTATTCTGAACATGCTACTAATTGGGTTCACAGAGTTTTTGTTACACACCGTATTTACTTAACTATACGTAGGGGCTTGTAGCCATTTACCATCACGTGGACAGTCGACTTGATTGTCAACTTTGTTGTATGAAAAAAATATAGCCATCTTCACCATTCACTTCATAGCTTTTTACAAGCTTTTATTTACTTTCACCTGTCCCGGTGTTTGTAATGAAATCTTGATGATTGAGTTGAAAATTTGCATGCATATGTATACCGCGTGAAAATGCAATATTATGACGACGTGGAGCTGATCTGATGCTGGAGCTGGAAGGTGGCCATAGGAACTCCGCAATAAAACGACACAACCCCATCAAGCTTGGGCGCGTTTGATTCGTATTAAGGAGTACTTTGATCTTATATGGTAACCAGGGTCTGATGCTGGAGCTGGAAGGTGGCCTCTTTTTAAGGCATAAAAATAAAAGCTTGTTTTTTCAAAATATTTTTTACTATTAATTTTATTTGCCATTAGTACACAATGTTTCTGTGAACCGATTAAACCCAACACAATTCTCGTGCCAACACCTATATACTTCGCAATAATATGTTTTTATTTAATGTAGAGATTTAAATAAACACCAAATTTAGCGATAAGGCCGATAAGCATCGGCTAATGAGATACGTTGAATGATAAGACGGACAATGTAGCAGTTAAAAAAGGCACAATTTCATGGATAGACAGACTACTGATGACAAACAAAAAATTCGCACAAGACACTTGTAACTAGGGTTGCCAGGTCTCCCGATTTGAGCGGGAAGTCCCGATTTAACCATGGTCCGGACGCACAATGTCCCGATTTTATTAATAAAGATTATATCTATCTATCTATCTATTTCACCATATCTGAGGCTTCCAGACAGCAGTGGCAAATTCAAGTTGACTTGGAACAAAACGTTATACAAAATTCTATATACTTAAATGGATTTCAAAAAGTGTCCCAGCTCGTAGAATAAATTCCTATTTCTAATAAGAATATTCCATGACGGAAACAATGTGTGAAACAGACGTTAATTGTGAATCCAAAATAACTTAATGGCTTCGAATTTTATTCACTCTTCTTAGTTATTCACCATTAAATTAATAGTCATAAGTTGAATTTTAACGCTTTTAGAAAAGTTATTAAACTACATTTATCGAGATTTAAAAATAAATTATTTTTGGAACACAAACTTGCCTGAGCTAGTATTATGTTATCTGTGCCTGAGCTCAGCTCAGTAGAAAGAAAGTTTTAACTGAAACTTCATACAAGAGGGACATATCAATTACATAGAGTTGTGTGTGTCACATGACTTTCGTAATATTCATATTTCCTTTAAATTACGAGTATAGTCCTATTGGAGAGAAGCAGAAAATTCATGTGGTTGAGAAAGTCGCCAAGGAACGGGTGTTCCTTATTAGGTCCCAGTTGACAGGGAACTCAGTATAAATTCCCTTCATTTCGAAGTCCCTGTCAGTAGTCATGTAGAGTTCGTATTGTTACGTTTGTGGGGTGGGTATTCTAGAATATTTCATAGCCGATCGATCGTTTGTCTTCTAGAAAGTTCCATCGCATTCCCGATTATGTTTGTCTCTGTGAGCATGTTCTATCTCTGTCAGTCAGCACGTTTAGAAGTTTATAGATGCATCTCGATCTATCTTTTGTTTCCGGAAGGTTCTCACTATATTTGTCTCTTTCTTATCGTGCTATCTCCTATTGAAAATTTAGTCACATATCGAAGTATGCTTCAAAGGCCCATAAGGGGTCCTGAAAACGCCTGAAAACGGGTTTTCAGGTTATGGTGTGGTATAGAGGGTAGCCTGAAACGGACTGAAAACATGTTTCAGGCGCCTGAAAACAACGGCAACTTGGGTAAAATTTCGATATTCTAGTATGTGATAGAGCACCTCCTGAAACGCGCTGAACTGCGTTTTCAGGCTGCTGAAAACGCTTCTAAGGCCAAGAAAACCACGCCGGAAGTTTCTTATACCATCGACGTAACAGTATATAAAATTTTACCAAAACGAGACCATATGGCTCACACTGTTAAAAAGTTATCAGATCTAAAATAAACTGCTAATAAGTCCTTTTCACAATCCAAAATTTTACTTTATTACAATGCAAAGAGAAAAGATAGTTGTTATATCAACACTAATTTATTGTCATTGTGCAATTGTACTGATAGTGATGATCATTGTAAGAAATGGATACCTTGAAAGAAAAGTACCTGATTTTAACTATACCGATAACGATTGAAAAATACGCATTCACCTACAAAACAAGCTTATACACAACGTATGCATAATAATAGATACCCTGATAAGTTGATATAATCGCTAATATTGATTGATTGATGTTGGCAAATAGTGACATTTTAATGATGCAGTTGATAGTGCAAATTTTACAGCCTTTGTTCTAGTACATACATCGCTTCCTCCTTACGCTGAGCGCTGAAATGATCCTGATCTACACATATGCGCTGTAACCAGCTGACGCCATTTCATACATATATCAACACTGTTTTTGCTTTAGAGACCGTCCGAAATCCCGTGAGGTTTTCACTCGGTAAAAAAGAAAAGGATAGAAATAGTACGAGAAAGAGAAATTCAACTGGTTTTGAAACGCTAGCGAGTGATTTTTGCAATTCAGGAGTTTTCAAGCGGGTTCTGACAGTTAAAAACGCAAAGTAGAGTCCCTTGTCAAAGAACAATGGCTTTGCCTCAGAACAATATGCTGTACTTTTATTCTGAGGGCTTTGTAACGCGAAATTGCTTCACTTTAAAACTGCACAAAGCTTTACTTATCATTTGCAAACTTCTTCGACTTAAATACGAAATACGTGGTCACCGTCGAATACTTAAAAAAGCACCGCTAAGGGAGATCATCAGAGGCCAAAAAATTCTCATTTCGCAGTTACGGTAGCCTTTCCTGACTACACCGAATAAGTCTTGAGATAGTTCTCAGGAATGACAGCTAGCCTGGCAGCCTCAAGTGTATCCCGATAGATACCGTGTGTTTTGGCTGTTTTAGATCCTCCCTGACTAATGGCCCGCGAGTTATCGCTGAGGCCCTCCCTACCACGAACGGCACCACACTCGGGCTGCTTCTCTTGTGCCTATTGCGAAACAAGTAAAGCCATCTGTCATGTAGATCTGTACTTATTATTTCTCTACTCAGGGAGGCTTTCCAATTTTGGTTCACCATCGGAATAGGGAATAGGGGGGAAGGGGGAAAAGAAGAAAATGGGTTGGAATAGAACATAAGACCAGGTTGGTCATATTTTGGCCATATGATGGTTATAGAACAAAACAGGCGACAATCTCGGGAAGGATAGTCCACTAGCCTTACAGATACACGACACTGCGCTCTACCCTCGGGCCTTTCGTCACGCACGTTGACCGGTGACCTACATATTGTACCTACTATTTTATTTAAAACGCCTGCGACTTCGTTCGCGTGGATGTCGGAAAATAACAACATCGTGATGTTATAACCTATAGCCTTCTCGATAAATGGACTATCCAACACAAAAATAATTTTTCAATTTGAATCAGTAAGCTCCTGAGTTTACCGCGTTCAACCAACCAAACGAACCTTTCAGATTTATAATATTAAAGATTATATAATAGATAATATATTAATATAGATAGAATATTAGTAAGTATAGATTAAAACTTAAAAATCTTTGTATGCATGACTAGTGCTTACCTAGACTATGTTTATTTACGAGTAAGATGTACTAGTAAATAAACACTTTTCCCGGTACCAGAAGTGAAAACGAGAATTACAGAGCCTAGGCCAAGTGCTCATCGCTATGAAGTTACGTATCAAAAGTTCGACGTGTTTTTAATATTGCGGCTATATCTGAAGTAACGAAACGTGTATTTATGATGGTTGAAATATTCGGAGAATGAAAAAGTGGCCGTGGTTTTATTTTTTTAATTAAATTTATTATTAAATACTCATACCAACAATGGGATTCGTTGACCCCCGTCCGAAAGATTGGATAGTTTTTATCGTGATTTTAACCTCATTATTTTTTTGCTAATTTAATGTTTGTGGTGTTAATGGAGACAGATTTGTATACAATATTTCCATTAAAAAATTGTCCATGAAAAATATTCCTAATGGGCGCAAAATGGGTGGAAGACGCTTATGAAATTTGTTTTACAAAACTATTTCTTGATTTTGAAGGTAAGCCGATTTAATCTGTACAGTTTTCATAGGGACCTATTCATAATTTTATATTATTATTTATTAATACAACTTTTATAAAAAATATTTAAAAATAAATATAATAAAAAACTTTCGTTGTTCAGACACTAATGGTTTCTTCGATTAAATTGTGTCGGATGAATGTTTATGTTCAATACGCACTATAACTAGACTTTTAATGCTGACTGTACTACGAAATAATTTACGTAATTAGCCTACACGTTAAAAGGACGTACCCACTTAATTTATCTTTTATAATTATCAAATGCCGATTTATTTACTGATGTCTGGACAAATAACATATTGCTAATTATATTTTTTGTATCAAGGTACTTTGCAATTGTTTTTTTTACACGCAACTAGGGTTGCCATCTCTCCGGATTGAGCCAGACATGTCCGTCTTTTTTCTGTCGCGTCCGACCAAATATTAATATGTCAGGTCTGTCCGGTTTTTGGTAGGCTTTTAGGTCTACGACCCAAGACGGCAGAAGCATAACGCACTGCGTCTGCTAAGCAAGGCGGTAAAGCGACCGTGCTGTCAGACCGTAGCGCGGGTGGTGCCCTTCTTCTCCCCAGCGGGTTTTACCTTCAGTTCAGCTCGACCATAGGAGCTCCTAGCATGCTCACGCGCTCGACTTCTACATTATTCTGTCAAAGCGAACGTCATTAAGGCGCATAGTAACGTCAATCATAAAAAATCACTGCAGAAAAAACCGATTCTCTTCATAAATATTGAATAAAAAAATCTTTAAAAAAGATATGTTATTATTCAACGCATTCTTTAGAGGATGGTTTTCTTAATTTTTTGATAAATTAATTAAAACTTGGTTAAAATGTGACCCAAACATGCCTCGATTTTAAAACTGTAAACCTAATCGCTTCGTAAATATTAGGTTAAATCATATACTTTTGATTTCAATAAATAAAGTGAACAATATTCTAGGGGATGGTCTTTTTAGATTTTTCTTATTTGCCTTTATTAATTTTTTATTGAAATAATTCATCTTACGCGTAAAGGTTTGCTTAAATATTCCACTCGCTCTCACTCACTCACTCCTATGTAATCAGTGCGGGACGATCGACGCAAGGTCATTGGGAGCACTATGCGCCTTAAGCTATAAAGAAACCGGCCAAGTGCGAGTCGGACTCGCGCACCGAGGGTTTCGTACAAACCTGTAGGTATATAATTAAAAATATTTTTATTATATGATGTAACTAAAAATTTACGGTTTTCGCAATTTATCTGTGCTATAAGACGTTACTTCGTACCAAATTTCAAGATTCTGAGTTCACGGGAAGTACCCTGTAGGTTTTGATTCCCTTGCGAGTGTCGAAAATTTGCGGCATAAACGGCTGTATCTTTTGATTGCATTGGCTTAGAAGTTTGATTTTTTCACAGCTTTAAGGCATATAACACATTGCACCGGACACCGCTGCGGTGTACGGAGGGACGAAAACCGCATGCGGCTGCGGCGGCACGGAACCGTGCCACCGTACGGTTTGCTCCGTATCACCGTCCGGAGCTGCGGTGCACGACGACGCCCCGTATCACCGCATTATCTATGTTGAGATCTATTAAGCGTATGCACGTCCTTTCTACGCAAAAATCTGTACGATACTGCGGCACAGTGTGGCATACCCCGCGGACCGCACCGCATCACCGTCCGGGAGTGCGGTGCCGTCGCGCGCGCCGCACAACCGCACGGTAATGCGGTGCGAGTGTGTTATACCCTGCGGTTTTTGTATACAAATTAAGATTCTCCAGTCAAAATTAAAAACCGCAGCACCGCACACCGGAGCGGTGTCCGGTGCAATGTGTTATGCGCCTTAGGGACAGTAGACCTGAGTATTTGGTTTAAATTTCAGCTTGATACCTCCACGCGTTCCTGAAACAAAGGGTCTTGACACACAGACAGACGGACGGACGGACGGACGGACGGACGGACGAACAACAAAGTGATCCTAAAAGGGTTTCGTTTTTTTCCTTTCGAGGTACGGAACCCTAAAAAGCCAATGTCCGACCCTGAGGAGCAAACGTCCGGCTTTTGACAATGACGAGTCCGGTTTTGTATTTTAGGAGACGGCAACACTACACGCAACAGGGAAACTCTTGGCCTTCATCTCACCTGCAGGCTTATTCGCCAACTACGGTTGGTAACTAGAACTGTCATTTTTGATAGACATTTTATATCCATTACTGGTTTAGTGATCTTATGTGTTACGACAGCGTCCATTTTAGAAGCAATGGATGTTAAGTTCCTTTTAAAAATGACAGTTCTAGTTAGCAACCGAAGTTACAGAATAGGCCTGCTGATGGTAAGTGACGATAAGGCCGAAGGTGAAGGGGAGCTTCATCTGGACTCCTCAACAACTGAGGAACTGGGTATAATCTTACCTCTATTGTCGGAACAAATTACTGAGAAACATTGTTATTATGGCGACATTGAACTCCAGATTGATACCGGGTAGTCTCTACTACTAGACCACGGAGGCAGTTCAAAATTTACCAGGTGAGTCTGTACCAGAGTGGTCTACGTGGGTACCTCTATTACCCACCTATTACAGTCGCCAAGCAGCGGTGCTTGCATTGCTGTGTTCCGGTTTAAAGAGTACGATAGGCAGTGAAATCACTGGGTACTGTGACTTGACATCTTATGTCACAAGTTGGCGACGTAAGTACATACAGCGGCGTCCTTCTTGGCGTTGTAGATTTGCAATACTTATAGAAACCACTTGTACTACAGGCGACTGAAGGCACTTACCATCAGGTGAGCGGCCCGCTTGTTTGCCAACATTACTGCTTTAATATTAAAAGGGAACAGTTTTTCAAATTGACAAATTGATATTCTTTTTATAAGATTTCTTATTTTTTTGCTATTATTCTACGCACAAATTTTTAGAAGCATTTAAGCTTAATAAAAAAAAGTATCTCAAGCTTATTGTTACCATTCTTAATTCGTTACTAATAGAGCCAGTGATACAACCAATTTACAGTGGTAGATACACGTCACAACCTATGACCTGTGACCTATGTCACAATTTCGATTCCCAACAGTTTGTCTTTTAATATAGCTCTGTCTTTTACTATAAATAGAAGCCTTTGATTCCAATAATAATAATGTGTTCTGATATATAAATATCAGATAATAGGAACGTCGGGGGCGCTGAAAAATACATCGTGAGACAAGCTGCATACATCTGCGAAGAAATTTAAAGGTGTATGTGAAGTCGTCCACACTGGGCCATCGTGATTGACTAAGTCCTAAGCACTTAGGGCACCCTAACTTAGCGTAGGCTCGAGCCCCTCGGTAGGGTAGGGACATAATATATGAGTTGTGGTGATAATCATAATAGCTACTTGGCCGTGGTTTCAAGACTAGCTACATGCATCCACAAATTTCGCACATTATCAGATGCAGCCTAAACAAATATCAAGCCCCAAAAATAATTAAACTTCGATAATCTGGTTATAATCAGTTTGGCCTCGTCTAAACCAGAATGTCTCTGCGAAATCTTATCACCTTAATTAGCTTAGTTCCGATGCATTATCGACTCGTATATAAATGTTGGATTTCGAGCACAAATTGTAAACAATTCAATGCTGAGATACGCGATCCTCTCCTGCTTGCTGGCGGCTGCTGCAGCCGGTCCGCCAGTTATCAAGTCCAGGCGCCAGATTGAGGACTTCAAGGCAGCTCTGCTAGCATCTAAAGCAGGTACGACTATGTAGCAGATAGTAAAATCATAATTCGTTTTTTTTTTTAATGGTACATTTAACGTTTTTTATGGTATTATCAAGGATTATTTTTCGTCTATGGTATTATATACTTGGAGGAGCTTGGTCGAATGATTGCTAAGGTTAAGCAACGTTGGATATGGTTAGTCCTATGAGGGGTGACCAAAATACGAAACTCAAGATCCTCCGTCCTTCGGAAGGCATGTTAAACAATAAATCCTGCGATCCTCATCTCGCCCCGGTGGTGTCGGCTTACCGTCCCATAGGTCTATGCGAGTGAAGTAACAGAGATTGCACTTGCGTTTGCACAGTCACTTGTGCACTATAATTATCTCCTGCGCAGATGGCTATTATTATTTCGTCACTTTATTCGAAGACATAGATTTAATTTATATGTATTTCAGATATACATATATCAGTCTAATACGTAGTCCTTCTATTGTTTGAGCAAACATTCGCACACTTTTAAGATTTTACAATACAAATATCGATAAATTAAAAAACAAAATCGGTCCGCTTAGTGGCAACCCCAGCCTCTCAGCGGTACACCACGCTACTTTTGCCTCATTCTTTTATTGTGCGCGCAACCAAACGTACGCTTTCCTAATAAGCAAAATGCCGAAACGAAGTGCTGAAGAACAAATCGCGTATTACTTCAATAAAATTAAAAAGCTTAAACATAAAGAAAGCAAACGACGTAGTCGTGTTATAGTCTATTCGGATTCATCGGATTGCGAAGAAAACGTTGGTGAGTAAACATGTTACAATTACCCCCATTTTGATGACAAAAATTTTATAGTGCAAATTTCACAAAGTAGAAGCATTGTAATAAAATAAAGCTTTAGAGTTAACCTTGAGTTAACCGAAAAGCAATTTTAGCCCAAGAGTTAACCGAGAGTTAACCAAAGGGTATGGGTATGGCTACCACAAGAGATGGTGGTGCCCAAAGTAGACTCCACCACGTCGGCGTTTCACCGAATAATGATGCTGAATTTCATAACCGACTACCAGCTCCTAGAAAATTGGTTTTACTTACCTTGGATCCGTTCGGTCTCCGTATGTAGCCGGTGGACTTCCTGAGCTAGCTCGAAGGAAGTCGCGGCTCCTAAAGGGCTGCTGTCTGACCGAACCGGATGGTACACTTGCCTATTAGGCCACCAATACCCGAACTCATTAACGGACACAAAAACTTTGGTACACTATTCACCGACACTAAAACTTGGCGGAACCTCGCACCAACAATCACTTGGTGCCGCGCGCAATACTATTTGTTATATATTTCTCGAAACGAAAACTCACCGCCCGGTCATCATAACCTATTTCAATGTCATTACGTTCGACTCGACTGACATGTTACATGCGGCCGGCCGCCACAGGCTCTCACTGCACAGACTATAATGCAGTGTTGCCACTCGCTCTTCCTCGAGCGTAAACATCCCCCCGCTCCGGACAGTCTCGGACTGTCCGCCAAATCAGTCTAAAGGGAGGCGAGAAAGAGTAGCGACCGCGCGCTTCAAAACAGAATCCCCAACTAGGACCTCGGCAAACCTGGGCACACCATCAGACCCTAGAGTAAGTTGGACAATGCGTCCGCGACGCCAACGTAGGGGTGGCAAGTTTGGGTCCTTCACTAACACGAGGTCTCCAACCCTCGGTGGGTTTGTCTTATCTGACCACTTAACGCGCTGTTGCAAAATGTGTAAGTATTCAAGGTGCCAGCGGCGCCAGAAGCTCTGGGTAAGCTGCTGGAGCAACTCAAACCGCGAAAGGCGTCCGGGATTGATATCTCTATAAGGATACTCGGGCAGGGCGTTAAGTGGTCTGCCTATCAAGAAATGGCCCGGCGTGAGGGCCTGCAAATCGTTCGCGTCGGTAGACAACGGACATAACGGACGCGAGTTGAGAACCGCCTCAATCTTATGAAACACCGTCGCGAGTTCCTCGAACGTGAGAATAGTCTCCCCAATAACGCGGCGAAGGTGAGTCTTGGCGGCCTTTACAACAGATTCAAAAATCCCTCCCCAGTGAGGGCAAGACGGCGGGGAGTATCGCCATGTTACCCCCCTACGGGAGAGTGTGGATCCGATCTCAATATTATTTTTATCTAAAAATTCACAAACTTCTCTTATATGTCTATCAGTGCCCTTGAAGTTCGTCCCACAATCGGACCGAATTAGAGAAGGCAGTCCCCGGCGGGAGACAAATCTGCCTAACACTGCTTAGAAAGCGTCCATGGTGAGTGCACTCACCACCTCCAAATGAACGGCTTTAGTGGCCAAACAAACAAACACACACAAGTAAGCCTTTTCAGTCTTAGCATTACGGAGTCGCGACGTTTTTATAGTGAACGTTCCCGCGAAATCAGTTCCAACTCCTAAGAAGGTCATCGATTCATTCACACGATCAGCAGGCAAATCACCCATTTGGGGCTGCATCGTCTCGGGGCGTAAACGATAGCAGGGCAGACATCGAAAGATAACAGATCGGATTATTCTTCGCCCTGACAAAATCCAAAACTCCCGTTGGAGGAGCGCGGTCAATGCATTACATCCGGCATGAGCATTCTTCACATGGCGATCAATGATCAACAATCGCACCAATGGTCCGTCCTTGGGGAGCAACAGGGGATGACGTGATCTATAAGGCAAGTTAGCGTGCCTCAATCGGCCTCCTACACGCAACAATCCCTTATCATCCAGAAAGGGAGTCAAACGCACCAAGGGTCCCTTCAATTTGGACGTCCCGGTACGGAAAATCTTTAGTTCCGGTTCAAACGCTCTAGACTGGGTCATACGCACCTAATGCAAAATCCGGTCACGCCGAGCAACTTGTCCAGAGAACTGTAGCGGTCTAATAAAAATTCCCGCTCTGGAGCCGCCATAGTCTCGACAGCGTGAACACGCAAGCCCGGATTTGGTACCTTCACCACAGCTGGTGTGGAAGGCCAAGACGGCTGTAACAACCATTCGGGACCCCACCACAGAGTGTGGTCAATAAGCTGAGGGACTTCGCTGCCACGTGATGCACAGTCAGCAGGGTTTATTTCACCTGGCACGTGGCGCCAAATCAACGTGGCCTTCGAGGCCTGTATTTGGGATACCCGATTGGCCACAAATACTTCCAGGGAGTGGACGGAGTTCTTAATCCAACACAGGACAACCTGACTGTCGAACCAAGCAAATAGCGACTCAATCCCAGGGTGTCAACAACGTGGTTCATCAAACGAACCAAAAGAGTAGCTCCAGACAATTCCAACTTCGGAATCGTTAATCGAGTCCGAAGTGGAGCAACCTTACTCTTAGCAATTAGCAAGTGGAGCTTAACAGCTCCTCTATCATCGACCGTCCGAATATATACGACGGCTGCGTATCCACTCTCAGACGCGTCACAAAAGCCATGAAGGCTGGCCGTAAACCGTCCCTTAGGCAGTATATGTCTAGGGATACTAACACGGTTAATGTCGGGGAGAGACGACATGAAGGACTCCCAATCTCGCAGCAAACGGCCCGAGAGGGGCTCATCCCACGACACTTCGGTTGACCAAAGTTCCTGTAGGAAGCACTTCATCCAAAACACTACGGGACTAATCCAGCCATTTGGGTCAAAGGTACGAGCTACTGTAGACAAAACCAACCGTTTCGTCCAGACCTTGGGGCTTGGCAGCTCCAATCGATAGGTGAACGTGTCCTGGACAGGTCTGTATTGCACTCCCAAAACAGATAGTAAATCTGGAGTGTTGGCATTCTCAAAAATATGAGGCTCCTGCTGGTGGTCGTCTGGCAAGTCACACAAAAGCTGAGGTGAGTTGGACATCCACTTCCTCAGTTCATAACCACCAGCCCCGAGAAGAGCAATTAGTTCATCTCGCAAAATCAAGGCTTCATCGACACTAGAGGAGCCCGTACAAATATCATCCACAAATGCATCCTCCTTGAGAACCAAGGATGCGCGAGGGTATCGTAACCGCTCACGTTCAGCGAGTTCCACAAGTGAGCGAATTGCCACAAAGGGGCTCGAACGCAAACCGTATGTATTGGTGTTCAGCTCGTAGACTAGCATGGGATCTCTGGGATCCTCCCTTCATAATATGAGCTGATATCGTCTATCGTCCGGGTGAATCACAGTCTGCCGAAACATCATCCGGATATCGGTCACAAAGACGACGGCATGGCGACGGAAGTTGGTCAATACATCACCCACCTCGTGGTGCAACTTCGGTCCAGCATGCAGACATTGATTCAGCGAAACTCCGGTATACGTGGGAGCTGACGCATCAAAAACAACGCGTATCTTCCCGGTGGAAGGTTTCAAAACCGCGTGGTGAGGAAGAAAATTATGTTCCTCGTTTCGCCAGTCCAGTCGCGAGACCGACATGTGCCCCAGTTGCTCATATTCTCGCATGAAGTCGACATACTTCTGTTTGAAGTCGGAGTTCCTACTCATACGACGCTCCATGGACAGCAGCCTCTTCTCGGCCAACGGCCGGGAGCTGCCAAGTGAGGGGCGAACTGACAAAAAGGGCAAACGAGTGATTAGCCGTCCCGAGTGAAGGCGACCTGTATTGTTCTGGTAGAACAACTCACACTCCTCTTCCAAGGGGTTCACTCGCTTCACGGTAGGTGGCTCTTCAACCTCCCAAAACCGTTGAAGGACATCCGATAAGGTGGAGCTAACAGTTATGTAACTGTCCACCGATGGAGATAGTGGGTTATGCCTAACTGGTCCCATCACTACAAACCCAAGCGATGTAGATAAGGCTACCAGCCCACCCTTCTGTAACTCTCTCCTCTTCCCACAATACACGCGGCCTAGAACATCGGCACCGAGCAATAAGTGAATCGGACCGGTTCGGTGGAAGGAAGGGTCAGCCAAGGTCAATCCTGATGTCGCATCAACGACAGCGCGCGAAACGTGCTGTTGCGGAAGCTGACCAACAACCTTCTCAAAAACAATCGCGGTAGCGCCAATTTTAGGCGCTGAAGAGAATTGGGGGGGAAAGGAGAACAGAACCTGACCGATCGGATCCGGGATCCGCAGGTCTCCGATTCCCCGTACCGATTCAAGGTATGGAGATATGTTCAAACTCAACTGCAGGACCAGCCAGCTGGAGGCAATGCAACCCTGAGCTCCCGTATCCAAAAGGGCGCGAACTAAAACAAAGGTGCCCCTCGGGCCCCACACCTGTACAGAGGCTGTTGGTAACAGCACCTGCTCCTGTGGGGGGGGTTGCAGCCGACAGTTGGTTTAATGAAAATCCTCCCGCATTCCCCGCAACGGGGGGGAAGGGGGGTTCAAGAAAAAATGCGTGCGCGGCGGAGGAGTAGGGCGCTCAAGCCGCTCGAGCGGGTCCCAATCCGGCACGTACTGGCCCCGATCAAAGCGGCATCGGGGGGCCGGGCGGTGCCCATGATGGGCGAAAGTTGGGGGAGCCCGTGACAAACGAGGTCTCTCCATCAGAGGGGGAGAGAAGCGTATCGGCTCCCGGCGTGGCTCCCTAATAACCGCGGCCCAATCCCGCGGTGGCGCCTCAGAAGCGGCGCGTCGATCCCCCCCGCCCGTAGGGGGGGTGGAGCGCCCAATCCTCTCACGGGAGGGGGGGCGCCTGTCCAATCTCCGCGGAGGGGTGGCACGCCCCTCCGATCTCCTCGGAGATGTGGGTGACCTACGAGGGCCCCCGCCCGTGTGCGAGTCCCTCTCTCTCACCACCTCACGAGTGTCTCTATTGTTGAAGCACAAAAGGGGGTGATGGGCCCCTCCACAACAGTGGCAATCTCGTGGGTGGGGGCAAGCCGATGCCATATGAGCCCCCAGACAGCGGTAGCACCAATTCCGCTGCTTGGCCATATTTCTACGCCCCTCGGTGCGTAGGCCAACAAATTTGGGACAGGACGGTAAACGATGGCCATCGCGCTTGCAACACTTGCAAGGCATCGGCCTCTCCCCGTGTGGAGAGTTCTGCCGCACTGCAGTATACTGCTTGTACGGGCGGCGCTCTCTCCGTGGCGCTGCCCGGGTCGCCTCATAGCGGCCTGTACTCGGTCCCGGTATAGGAGCCAGATCCAGGTGGTCGGTCATCCGACACTCATCCTACAAAAATCTGAGGAGATCCGAAAAGGAGGGTAGGTACGAGGCACTATTGCCCCCATACCTTTGTTCAAAGCGCCCCTTCATCTCCATGGGAAGCTTATTTAGGATGAGGTGGAGCAATATGAAGGACCACTGGTCCACCGGTAGGTCAAGTCGTTTGAGCGCGTTAATAGCGCTTAGCAGCGGGTTCAAAATCTGCTTCCTCAATGAGGAGACCCGCGATACTCGTGGCAGCCCTAAAATGGCAGCCACATGTGTGTCCGCTAGCAAGCGAACATTCTGATACCGGGCGGTCAACAACGCCCTTGCAATATCATAACTGTCATCATTGACAGGTAGATGCTGGACAAGTACACCAGCCTCTCCACGTAAGGCAGAGAGCAAATAGGCCAATTTCTGGCTAGGGAACAGGTCATCCCTCGAGTGGACCAGGCTATCAAAGAGGTTAATGAACCCCATCCAAGCAGCCAAGTTCCCATCAAAGGTTGGGATGTCCAAAGTGGGCAGTCTGCCCAGCAAGCCGGCCGGGGTAGGCTTGACCTCCCCGGGCGTGCACGACTCGCGGATAGGATTGCCTGAGCCTTGTTTATGATCACATCCGCCTGTTCAAAACATTGATCATAATCCGCATTAAATTGCTCGACTGCCCGCAACTCAGCGGCACCCTCGGCTGGGTGGTCGAGCAGATATTGTTGATGAGCAACGAAAAGCTGCTCCAATTCCTTCAAGCGAGCAGGTACTCCCTCGTGCCGAATTAACAAGGCCTGTTCTCGGTCCGATCGGTCTACCAAAGCGACGGCACTAGCAAACCATCTCAAGATCTTTTGTGCACCCGCGCGGGCACCACTAAGCGGGCTGACTGGCGGGACCATTTTGCGCCAAAATTAATATACACTATAATAATACATAGACAAACAGACCGACAACCGCAGACAACAAAACAGATCGGGAGGAACTTCAAAGGTAGAACAAAATATATAAACAAACCAAAATCAAGTGTAAATGCTAGAACTTAACTAGAACAACAAAGGCATTTAACAACAAAATTTTTCAAACAAATTAAATTCAAGTATTAAGTCAATAACTTAACAAACATAATATTCAAAGGCAAACAAAACAAAATCAAATGTAAATGCTAAAACTTAACACAGCAAAATAGTGTATTACAACAACAACAAAGTCATTTAGCAGCAAAATTTTTTAAACAAATTAAATTCAAGTATAAATTTACAACTTAACAAACAAAATATTCAAGGGCAAAACAAAGATATGAAGAAACAAACCAAAATCAAATATAGGTAAATGCTAGAACTTAACTAGAACAACAAAGGCATTTAACCACAATTTTTCATATACAATGACAACTAGTTAGGGAGATCGGTCCACAAATGAGATTGTAGTCGGTTTAAAATCAGCAATCAAAACTAATTAATATGTATTGCCCGTTTGGACAACCAACAAGATTACAATATTAATTCATCATCACAGCCCATATACGTCCCCACCGAGGGGCTCGAGCCTACCCTATATTAGGGTGATTAGGCCTTAGTCAACCACGCTGGCCCAGTGCGGATTGGTCGACTTCACATACATCATTGAATTTCTTCGCAGATGTATGCAGGTTGCCTCACGATGTTTTCCTTCACCGTAGGAGCGTCAGACAAATGTACATATGAAATTCGAAACGAAAAACACATTGGTACATGGCGGGTCTCGAACCCCGACCCCCCGATTGGAAGGCAAGTGCCGAGTCCACTGCGCCACCGACGCTCACTCAATTAATTGTACAATACTAATTAAAATACTAATCAATCAATCAAATCTAACAACCACGCTCTGCTACCAAGAGATGGTGGTGCCCAAAGTAGACTCCACCACGTCGGCGTTTCACCGAATAATGATGCTGAATTTCATATCCGACTACCAGCTCCTAGAAAATTGGTATTACTTACCTTGGATCCGTTCGGTCTCCGTATGTAGCCGGTGGACTTCCTGAGCTAGCTCGAAGGAAGTCGCGGCTCCTGAATGGCTGCTGTCTGACCGAACCGGATGGTACACTTGCCTATTAGGCCACCAATACCCGAACTCATTAACGGACACAAAAACTTTGGTACACTATTCACCGACACTAAAACTTGGCGGAACCTCGCACCAACAATCACTTGGTGCGCCGCGCAATTGGCGCAATACTATTTGTTATATATTTCTCGAAACGAAAACTCACCGCCCGGTCATCATAACCTATTTCAATGTCATTACGTTCGACTCGACTGACATGTTACCTTGTTACATGCAGCCGGCCGCCACAGGCTCTCACTGCACAGACTATAATGCAGTGTTGCCACTCGCTCTTCCTCGAGCGTAAACAATTAACCCGAGTTGACCGAGAGTCAACCTATTATTATGTCATATTCAATTTCTCTTTTTTGATGAATATCACATTGACTCCAACCTATTGACGTGCATTTCATTCGTAAAACACCTTCTTATAAAAGTTATTATTTCTAGATGTCGCGATCGATGAGAATATGACAAGCAATAACACCAATACTCAGTCCAATATTGACCCTGAGATTTTGGTATCACAACAGACGTTACAGTCGTTAGATAATGCTGAAGCTAATAATGATGTAGATATTTTGATTTCCGACAAGACTTTGCCCCCGTTAGACCCTGACGTACTGATAGCCTTAGGAGAACTCGTCCCAGAAGAAGTTACCTACGGAGAAGACATTCATCCAGATTTGGCACAGAGGTGGGTTCCAATTCTTCGTAAGGGTATAAATGATGAAGAGCAAAAAAAATTAACTATTTAAAGAATATGCTACCCCAAAAAACTGTAAGCTGTTTAGAGCTCCTCTGCTGAATCCAGAAATAGCTGCTGCAGTTTCTGAATTTGCTAGAACGCGGGACAAAAAATCGAGAGCTCTCAACAACAGTTGGGGGTAGGTCTAACTGCTATAAATAGAGCTATGACGGTGCTACTTTCAGGCTATAAAATATCTATCGGATGCTTGTAGGATCTTGTCAGACTTACATGCTTCAGAAACCCACACTTGAACAAAGTCATTAACACAGGGGCTAGAAAAATCTTTTCTTAACCTAATTCAAGATACAGAGCGTGATGAGATGCTTTTTGGCACTGGTTTACCAGATAAAATTAAAGCTTCAAAAGCTATCGAGAAACAAGGTTCTCAAATTAAGAAACCCGACAACAAGGCAACTTCGGCGCCATCAAGTTCTCGTTCAACTAGACTTCAGGGAAACTGGAGAGGCCCCTCTCGCTCGATGACGAGCAGGGGGGGGCGCACAGGTTTCAAGAAGGCTGTCTTCACGAATCAGAAACCCACCTCCTCGACGCATCAGACCAACTTCAATCCGTCGAGAGTGTGGAACAAACCTCGTGCAGGTCTTCGGACATAAAGGTACATGCTGGTAGATTACAGCATTTTTATAGTTGTTGGTGTAATATTACTACGAACAAATTTGTATTAAATTGGATTCGAAATGGTTATGCGATACCTTTTTGCAAAAAAGTAAAAATGGTCGAGAACAGACATCGAGAATGGCTGCCGGGAGAAAAAATTGAAATATCTAAGGCCATTCAAAAATTACTCGATCTCGGAGCTATTTCCGAATGCAAACCATCTCGAAATCAATATGTATCTGATATATTTTTAGCACCAAAATCTAATGGCGATAGCCGGTTTATTTTAAATTTAAAATCTTTAAATAAATACGTTGAAAAATCACATTTTAAAATGGAAGATTACAGAATGGTTGCCTCCTTAATCTCCCAGGGTTATTTCATGGCAACAATTGACCTAAAGGAATCCTATTTGTTAGTCCCAATTAATCCCAAGCATAAAAATTTTTTGAGATTTCAATTCGAAAATGATGACTTGCAGACAATTACTTATGAATTTAATGCAATGCCCTATGGTCTCTCTGCTGCACCAAGAACTTTCACAAAAATTATGAAGGTAGTTGTAGGGTATTTGAGAAACCGTGGTTTCAAGTCAGTCATTTATCTTGATGATATTTTGTGCCTAGGTTCTAATTTTGCGGAGTGCCAAAACAACGTAATTGAGACCCAGAAACTATTGGAATGCCTTGGTTTTGTCATTAATTTTGACAAAAGTCAACTTAATCCTGTAACTAAGTGCAAATATTTAGGTTTTGTTTTTGACTCGATAGAAATGACCATTAGCCTACCCTTAGAAAAGCAGAAAAACATTTTTTCCCTACTCAAAAAGTTTTTTGCCTTGCCTAGATGCACCATTAAAGAATTTGCACAAATGATCGGAGTGCTGGTAGCAGCCTGTCCAGCCGTTAACTACAGCTGGATGTATACGAAATCACTGGAAAGGGAAAAACATTTAGCCTTACTTAGATACCACAATAACTATAATGCAAAGTTTAGACCCTCAACTATCATATTGCCAGATCTTCATTGGTGGATTAATAATATTTTTATTTATAAAAATTGGTTGGATAAGCCTTCATTTGTATTAGAAATATTTTCAGATGCATCTAGACACGGCTGGGGGGCTTTTTGTAATGATACGCGGGCAGGGGGTAAATGGAAAAAAGAGGAGCTGCAATTTCACATTAATTATTTGGAACTTAAGGCAGCATTTCTTGCATTAAAAACATTTGCCCGAGATTTGAGTAATTGTGCTATATTATTACGCTGCGACAATATCACAGCCATTAGCTACATAAATCGAATGGGGGGAATTCAATTTCCCCATTTAAATGCAATTACCAGAGAAATATGGCAGTGGTGCGAGAAGCGAAAGGTTTGGCTATACGCATCTTATATTAATACCAGAGACAATAGAGAAGCTGATCAAGAATCGCGTAACAAAAATATAGATAGAGAATTAGAAATATCCTGTACAGCGTTTAAAAAACTTACTAATATTTTAGGTAAACCTGATATAGATCTTTTCGCCTCACGTGCCAATGCCAAATGTGACATGTATGTATCTTGGAAGCAGGACCCAGATTCTTTTGCGGTTGATGCTTTTACCTTAAACTGGCGACCATATTTCTTTTATGCTTTTCCTCCATTTACCTTAATTTCAAAGTGCCTCCAAAAAATTAAAGAGGACCGCGCAGAAGGTATTTTAGTTTTTCCTTATTGGCCTTCTCAACCATGGTACCCATTTTTAAGGGACATGTGTAACTCTGAAATTCTTTACTTCGATGCTAAAGAACACCTCGTAAATTTTCTTTACAGGAGAAGGCAACAGTTCCAACTTACCCTAGGTGTCGCGAGGCTCTCCGGGAGTCTTTCTTAAGAAAAGGAAGCCCGGAAGAAGCGTTAGAGATAATGTTATCCTCGTTAGCAGCTAATACTTTTCAACAGTATAGCTGCACATATAAGTTATTGTTAGGGAACTTGCAAAAATGGCAACTTTTAGTTCTCACCGGCGCCGCGGGTGGCGCTGGCAGTCAGAAACTTAGTCTGCTGCTTGAGATATATTCTCTCTAATCTGTGATTTCGTGATTCGAACGTTTGACGGTTAGGGCATTCAGTTTTGAAAACCAGTGAACTGCTGTGGGTGCTGTGGCCGTTTGTTTACGTTTAAGTTTCTTCACTTACGGAATTGTATTAAATAATTATTAATTATGGTTAGGCAGAGAGAGGAGCCGGGGTGGTGAAGGTGAATGTTAATGCATTATAAAGTAGCTACTTAAACCTGCACCAGGGTCATAAGCCCCAGGCACCGCTCTTGGCTCTCTTCTCTGTAACGCGATAGCATGGAATGCTAAGTTATCGTCTCTCCTTGGGAATAACCTAACAATCAGAAGTGACAAGTGAGTTAATCAACGCCCATCGGTAAGTCAGCAATTGCAAATAATAATGATAAAGTAAAACACTATTATTAGTGTATTTAATCATAATGACATAGCAGAACAATTCCCATACGCCATTTGAATCACATATTGTTTACCTGCCTGTGTACATAGTACATACATAACTTTCGGGACTGATTATACTGACAACTTTTATTACCTACTAGGTATTTATTATTACCTGCCTATTCATTACCTATCTACCTTCATATTACCAACTTTTATGATAAGAACATTTGGTTGTTTGATCATGATCGAACCAGTGGAAATGACAGCTATACCCATGTATGAATTTCTATTCCACTCTTTTAATAATAGGTTTAGGTTACAGTTTGTTTTTGTAGGAACGCATACATATATTTATAATGTACTGATATATGGGCATTGGGCAGCCCATTGCTAGGCATTATGGCTATAAAATATATTATTGATATAATTTGATATTTTAAAAATGCAAAGGTGTATTCTATACATAAGAAAATTAAAATATTGGCTTTCTGAGAAATACTCATATGATCTTAATGATTTTTATAATTACAGTTCAAAATAATTTATTATATCCACCCTATTTAAAATTAAGAATCAGTAATATCAACTCAACTTTATGTAAACTAAGCGTAGTTATAGTGATAGTAATTTAAATTGATATCTTAAACGGAAAGATTCGCCGCCTCCATGGTCTAGTGGTTGAGACCACCGGGTGTTCATCGGGAGGTTTGGGGTTCGATTCCTCATGGGGGCAGGATTTTTTGTGCTCAGTTTGGTTGGTGGTAGGGCTTCTGAGCCCGCCTGGCTAGCTACCACCGTCTCACCAAGTTTGTCGCAATAATAGCGATATTAATAGTATTGCTGTTTCGATAGTTAGAAGTAAGATAGCCAGTCCCTCAATTGCTGAGGAGTCCAGGTGAAGCTCGCTTCCTCCTTCGGCATTTTCATCACGTGACATCGGGTGAGATGAAGGCCAAGAGGTTCCCTGTTGAATGCTAGGAAAAGTGGTCATTTTCGTACTAAGCAATATATTATATACAACCATTGGGTGAAAAAAACTTTGTGATAGTAGTGAGTGACAGAAACATACAGATAACCATAAACATACTTACATAATGATTGGATATTTTTTAAATGCAAGTCTATATTAATAAAATATAATTTATTTCTTATACTTACCTAGTTAATAAATACATACAAACTAAAAGAAGAAGTTAATACATACTACTACAAATGTTCATACAAAAATAACGCATGTTTTGTATAAGTTCCATGTATGGTTTATTTTTGGCTCTCTTATGATTACAATATACATTGTATATGCACTCACACCCATAATCTCCAAAGGGTTGTATGGGGCCTTGGAGTCAGGGTGTTTCCTCGGTTACTTTCAGCAATTATTTTCTTTTACGGTTTACTTATAAAATTTATGCATGATTAGATCTGTAAAATTTAAATAATGCTTTGATATACTCGTAGATGTTTACATCTACTGTTATGTGAAATTCATGCAAGCCGTGAACTTACTATATGTGGATCCCCAACAAAGTTTTTCACTAAAGGTAACCTAGTCATGACACCAAATCACTGTTTACCCACTGATGAGAAAAGTATGAAAACTAGATCAGAAGTATCAAGGCCCATTTCAATTTACAACAATCTTGAATAATTACAGATACGAGATTACTCGTATACCAGGTTTCAGAAAACGTACTCATAAAAACATATATCCAGCTGAGTGATCAGCTCAAACAGTGGATGACATTTAATGAAATTAATGTTGATAGTGAAAGTGGTGAAGCCACGGAAAGTAGCAGTGATGAGATTTAGATTAAGACTAATGACAACTGCTCAAAATAACAATTGATTAATTACTTAGCTGATTTGTGTATTGACCCAACCAATTTTGATTTATATTTATAGACAATGACATTCCGAAGAATCCTCCACCAAATTCCTTACCATTACTTGTATTACAGGATAAGTTATATAGAAATGGAAATATATAATAGGAGATTGATAAAACATAAATAACTTGAAATAAGAACTACTCCTCTCGCTAATTATTATTAAGGAAAGGATCAGCATAATGACCTTGTACATGCGATATTAAAGAAAAATGAATACAGGCAAAAGGTATTGCGAAGTGCAAGCGGTGCTCACATAGTCTTGAAAGGGATGCCGAAGCACAAGCGCTTCTCACCTCAATATATCTAGATATGGAAAATATTGTTTGTGTGATCAATGTAAATGCAGGTGATATACTTAATTATGTATATGTGAAAAGGTATACCGAACCGAAGTGCAAGCGGTGCTCACATAATTGTGAAAGGGATGTCGAAGCACAAGCGGTTCTCACCTTAATATACCCAGATATGGAAGATATTGTTTTGTGTGATTAATGCAAATACAGGTGATATAATCATGTATATGTGAAGGATGCCGAAGAGCAAACGGTGGGTGCTCAAGCGGTACTCACAATACATGTGAACTAATTGTGTGGTCAATGTAAATGCAGGTAAGTAATGTAATCATGTATATGTGAAGGATGCCGAAGAGCAAATGGTGCTCAAGCGGTGCTCACAATACACGTGAACTAACTGTGTGGTCAATGTAAATGCAGGTAATGTCATCATGTATATGTGAAGGATGCCGAAGAGCAAACGGTGCTCACATTTTATGTGAAAGGTAGGCCGGAGCTCAAGCGGTACTAAACTGTCTTATAATATCCAAATAAATAATATAAACTATATAATATAGAATTATGTTAAATAGTAATAACATATATTCAAACTTTGTATTTTAATAATATTGTCTTTTGTGTGCAGATAAGTCTCTACAAGTACTCACTCAAAGTTTTATTCATTTATCTACGAATTCGATCGATGTGTGAACTCTGCGAGTTGGATGACGCTTGTAAAAGCAAATTGAGGCAGAGCAGGAGTATGTATGATAGGAACATTGAACACATCAATAATAGCATAAAGAATTTACAACATTCATTCTCAGCTACTTATGAAAACTATAACACTGCACAAAGTGATATTAAAATGCACATCCAGTTTATTGTTATAGGCACACTCTGTTAGCATAACGAGGACCACTATCAATCTTGCTTGACAAACAATTTTTGGCCTCAAGTGGGAATGATTCAAAAGCAGAATGTAGTGTCAGAAAACAGTAACAATGCACCCATCATACATCCTCCGCCCATATTAAAAACAATGTGTGTCAACCACCAGTCAATTACCAATAAAGTTTTAATGTTCAGAGAGGTCACTGTCGAAGCAAAAAAAAAATGCAATATTTTTTGTGGTGACATTGGAAAAGGTAGGAGCCAGCTATTGAAAAATAAATTGGGATTAAGTAAATTATTTTATGCCTGGCTCAAATTTCCATGATATTGCATGTAGAGTGTTTTCCCTTCCGTATCATAAATCATTTAACACAAAATAAAAATATTATTAGGTATAAACTTAATTTGATATTAGATTTAATGACAAATTATTCGGAAAAATTCCATGCTATTGATTTTAATTTATTTAATTGCAAAGCACATAATGCATTTAGGTATTTGAGTACAAATGGTTACTTAGGTACATGGATATGTGACGCCCTTGCAAGGGCATAGCAATTTGTTGAGGATGGCATACATTATTTAATTATTGTGCTTTTTAATGAAATTACTAATTTTAATTTATTTTATAATTATGAAAAAAAAAACAATATAATTTCGTGAAAATATACAGTAATTGGAAATTTCATTCTATTATAGTGTCATTCCATTAAAATATAGAACAATACATCGCATTAAATATAAATTCTTGTTTAACATAAATTGTAAAATTCCTAAAAAAAATCGTCTACGTTGTAATAACATTTATCACAAAGGTACTTCTTTAAAAATGCATTAAATTGTTTTGTTTCTTGTATTTCTCAGTAATGGTATGTGGTTATAAATCTTAATGGTCATTGCGTGGGGATTGTCGCACCAATTTTTAAGTTATACTGATCGAATTTAATTTTATTATCGTCACGTCACGGTGTTCTCTTTTTCTTTTAATCTTGACAGGGGAGAATAAGGAAAAGACATAGTTGTAATCTCTGTTGAACGAACTATTGAGTTACCTCGTATGTACTTGATCATTCCAATATAATTTGTGTGTACAGACCCCCCTCTGGAAATTATTCAGAGTTGGAGTCCGCTATGGAAGATACCTTAAGAATAAGATCCAAAAAAAAAATTGAAAAAATCTTGTTTGTGGGGATTTTAATGTAAATATTTTAAAGGAATCACAAATATCTAGTTCCCCTTTTTAAAATTTAATTGTTAGAATTTTACTTGATATTTCCTTTCTGCTTTTACTTATTGATATCTTTTGTCAATTAATAGTTCTATGAAGCACTATCTAGTAGATTTATTTACTTATTCAAATCATTTAACATGAATTATGTAATTCAAAAACCAACCCGAAGCATCTGATACTTGCTTAGACAACATCTTCTGTAATTGTATGTATAAGTTAAGTAGAAATTGTATTAACTCTGATCATAGCGGACGAATAGCCTCGAATGAGCACCATCATATTTGTTCTATATGTGAGATTATTTGTAGACCTAAAAAAAAAAAAAAAATAAACGCGGCATAGAGGAATTCACAAGAAATGTTATAAGTTAAACTACAAATTTGGCATTCAGAGAGATGAACGCCAATAATCTGTATAATAAGTTATTCATGTAGTTAAAGATGAATGCAATGATTTATCCAAAAAAAAAGTAATCAAAGTGGAAAATGAAAAAATTTGTGATTGGGCTCCGCCAGGTATAGTATATAAAACTCGTAGAAAACTATTTGAGTTATACTCATTGCAGACTTTTATTTTTATTTAATTTCACCTGTCCCGGTGTCTGTATTAAAATCTTACAAGTTGGATTTGACCCGTTTCCCGGTTTCCGATTGTGCTGAAATTTTGCACGCATATTTGTATAACGCGTGACAGTGCAATATTATGATGACATAGGAATTCCGCAATTTAACGACACAACCGCATCGAGTTTGGGCTCGTTTGATTCGTATTGATGAGTACTAAAAGCATGTACTTACTAAAAAAAAAGATTTTAATAATAATTATTAAAAGTAACCACCAATGAGCCCGTCTTCATAAATTTTATCAGAAATTATTCTAAAACACTCAAGAAAGTGTGCATGTCCACAAAAGCTATTTACATGTAACTAAATATATGTACATAAGTAAGTAAAATCAGTTTATCTAAAACTAAAATAAAAACCACCTGGAACATCATTATAACTGGGAGACGGGTAGACCCAAAAGCACCGTGAATTCTTTCTCATTAGAAATCAATAACAAAACGATTAAATCAGACAATGCAGTTACCAACGCGTCTCTTATGTAAGTACCCATAGAAACTACAAGTAGTCTGAACTTGTGTCCCAATGAGGCTGGTGCTCTTTTGGGACAAAGTGTAGAAGGGATGAACCAAGATTTTCATTTTTTATCACGCTGATGCTTACACTGCTATGAAAATATTTCGTATGATAAAAAAAAAGAAAACTGAAGACCTTAGGGGTATTTCAACCAATATAATTAAATCTGCACTAAAAGAATTTGCTTTTATATTTAAAAAAGGTGTCGATGAAGATGCCTTCCCCGATCTCATGAAGAATAGTAAGTTTAATGCCTCTATTTAAATTTGGGGATGAAAATGATTCTTCAAATTATCGATCAATATCGATTCTACCAGCCCTTAGGAAAAATAAAAAAAAAATGTAATCAGTGAACTGATCATTTCTCAAGTAACACACATTTTACATATGAACCAATTTGGCATTACCAAAGGTCGTTGCACTACAGATACTGGAGTTGCACCTCTTGAAAACATTTTTGCTGCTTGGTAGTGTAAACAAGATGTATTAATTGGTATACGAGTATTTTGTGACCTATCAAAGGCTTTTGACTACGTTAGTCCAACCAAACCCTTTTATATAAACTCAAGCATTATGGCATCTGTCTCTGAAGAAGCGATTAGACTTATTGAGTCTTATTTATTCAAGAATAGTGGATACTATTGTGGAAATGAATAATCAAAATTGGTGAATTCATCGATTTTACTATATTTTGTACTAGAACCTAGATTGCAGTGGGATCCACATATTGAGTCCTTGTCAAACAGACTTAGATGATGAAACGGCAAGATTGATTTACTTTAGTTATTTTCACAGTGTCATGTCATGGAATACCACTATGGGGATCGTCTGCTAGTATAGAAAGTATTTTTATACTTCAAGAGCGCTATTTATAATTAACGAGCAGTTACAGTGAATTTATGAAAATTTGATTTATGTTTTTAAAATATTATAATACATTTAATATCAATTTCCAAAAAATCCTATTTAAGTATAAGGGATAAAGGTAAACTTACCGTTCCAATAATTAAAAAAAAAGACTATTATAATGGTTACTTATTATGAACTCAACGATTATTTGAATGATGCTAATGCCTAGTGTTAATATGTAGATATTATTCGTTATAATGTATGTAACTATTTATGTATACAAGTGTTGCTGTGTATGGTATCCACATGGTGTTTTGTATATGCCTGTACATTCCTGCTAGAGCTGATAGGTTTCTTGCGCCCATTCTTCTTGTCAGCTAGGGTATGTCCAGAATGGGTGGTTTTCGGATAAATATTGGCAGAGAAACAATCGACTCTGGTTCATTGGACAGAGGGATTTGTCATGCTATTTTGATAATTATATTCCGCTGATTTGACGATATAAAATAATATTTTACGATATCAAATAATTTTAATCATGGAGTACCTACCAATAACAATTCTGTAATAATTCATTATTGGCAGTCTTATAATTATGTACCCATGCTCAGTAATGACTAGTATTATCTACCGTATAATAATGTCCAAGAAAGGACAAAATATTTTGTCGTAATCATCTAAAATTATATAAAACTAGCTTTACTTTACGCGGCTTCGCCCGCGTTGTTTTTGTTTTCCCGTGACAGTTTTGTATTTTCCCGTGGGAGGCATGGTTTTGTGGCCTATGTTAATCAGGGTCAATCAGTGTAGTATTCTAATGGTGGGAGAGATTTGAAATCGGTCCAGTGGTTTTTGAGTTTGTTCACTGCATGCATACATGCAAATCTTTTCTCTTTATAATAATAGTGTAGATGGTGTAGATTAGGATAGGAGAGTTAATCATGCTTAGTTAGATTATTAATATTGCATTTTTCTTTAAGTCTAGATTGGGGAATTATTTTGTAGGAGAAAATTAAATAGCCTCTGAGATTTTTCACCTTTTACTTTATTGTCACATTTTAATTAGATTAGAACGACAGTTACAACTATGTATGTGATAAAAAGATATCGTGTGGACACGTCTAACGTTCGAATGGCCGAGACGGGTCGGAATGGGGTCATTCCGAAATCAGGAAGGCCGTCTGTTAGGGAACTTGCAAAAATGGCAACTTTTAATTCTCACCGGCGCCGCGGGTGGCGCTGGCAGTCAGAAACTTAGTCTGCTGCTTGAGATATATTCTCTCTAATCTGTGATTTCGTGATTCGAACGTTTGACGGTTAGGGCATTCAGTTTTGAAAACCAGTGAACTGCTGTGGGTGCTGTGGCCGTTTGTTTACGTTTAAGTTTCTTCACTTACGGAATTGTATTAAATAATTATTAATTATGGTTAGGCAGAGAGAGGAGCCGGGGTGGTGAAGGTGAATGTTAATGCATTATAAAGTAGCTACTTAAACCTGCACCAGGGTCATAAGCCCCAGGCACCGCTCTTGGCTCTCTTCTCTGTAACGCGATAGCATGGAATGCTAAGTTATCGTCTCTCCTTGGGAATAACCTAACATTATGGTGGTCATTTTGCAATGATCTAGATTTAAATCCATACAACACTGATTGCGAACAGGTAATTCTGTCTTTCTTTACAAAGCTTTTTAACCAAGGTGCAGCATACGGTACTCTCAATAGCCATAGGTCGGCATTGGCATTATTACTTAGCAATGATTTTGGAAATTTCAAATTAATTTCGAGATTTTTCAAAGGGGTATATAAATTGAGACCAACACTTCCGAAATACATGGCTACATGGGACTCTCAAATTGTGCTCAATCACATAGCGCTTTGGAGGCCCCATAGTGAGATTTCCATAGAAAAACTGACAAAAAAAGTCGCAATTCTCTTAGCTCTCTGTACAGCTCATAGAGCGCAGACATTTTCATTGATTAAAATAAATAATATCAAGATGGGTTCAAATGATATTAAAATTATTATTTCTGATTTAATTAAAACTTCCGGTGCGGGACGGCCGCAGCCTTTGTTAATTCTTCCATTTTTTCAAGAAAATGTGGACATTTGTCCAGCAACCGCTATTAAAGATTACCTGTCGAGAACGGAACAGTTAAGAACTGAAGTTAGGGATAACTTGCTGCTATCGTTCACACCGCCTCACAAGCCTGCGACGAGTCAGACGATCGCGCGGTGGGTGAAACAGGTTCTCGCCGAGAGTGGAGTGGATGTGGCGGCATTTAGTGCACATAGCACTCGTCATGCCGCCACATCCGTGGCTAAGAACGCGGGCGTCTCACTTGACGTGATACGAAAAACGGCGGGTTGGACCCCCACATTAAGCACGTTTGCCAGGTTTTATGATCGACCGATCGTAAGTGACAATAATTTTGCTAGATCTGTTTGTATCCAACGTCAGTCTTCTTGACTGTCCCGTTCTCATTAGTTATATGTAAGCAATCAAACTACAGTATACTTTAATTATTTATTAGGTATATCTATAATAAAGTAGTGATTTCCATACTACATCTTTTATTTCAACCTAATATATGTAAATCGGCAAAACTTTAGTATCTCTAAACATCTACGTATTAGACTGATATATGTATATCTGAAATACATATAAATTAAATCTATATCTTCGATTAAAGTGACGAAATAATAATACATGATCAAACGAACTTCCAAGTGAAGTTCGATCAGTATTATACTCGGCTTCGTCCTCGGGATTAGCAAATAATACTTGTAGTAACGCCTAGTGATACGCCAGTCACGCACTTTATTTGAGGGTATAAATAAAATTTAAAATGAGTCTCACGTCAACAAGGTGGGCGACCTATCCGCTCGCTTCATTCGCTTTTTAGTGCTCGCCACGATCACACTCTCGCGTCTTAAAAGTTTTTACTTTAAGTGAGGTAGTGCTTATTTATAATGCCTAAGCGGAAAAGTGAGGAGGATTGTCAAATCTGTTGTGTAAGTTTAAAAAACTCGAAGTGTTACGAAGATGCCGTACGCGGAGTCTCAAGGTTAGTCATTGTGTGAATAAGTGCATTTATTAGTGACTATGGCCGAAAATGTCATTTTCTATTTGCTGCCCGTACAATGCTCGTTTGATAACGGGCAGAAGTATGATAAGTCAGCCATCTTGTTATATTCTCATAAGTACTAGAGAAACTTAATTAATTAATGACGAATTATACCTATAATGGTAAATTTGTCACGTTTTTATTTTTTACTGGTTTCCTCTGAAATGAAGTTTTATAATCCAATGAAATAGTTTTACGAAAACTGTTAAATAAGATTTATTTCATACCTACCTAGTGGGCTTATTTTGTATGAATTTTTATGACACTATATCTCTAAGAAGAAAGTTTACTAAATAATAGTTATTGCTACAGTGATTATTCACTAAACTGGGCTTGCGTACCTCTCTTTGGGGTTGCACTACCCAATAATAATTTTGCGAACAGTATTTTAGGATTGTTCCTTAACTGATTAGCAGTAATAATAATTATCCAATCGTAACATGCACCTACTTTTTATGATTATATACTAAAGAACAAATACAGTATATACATAGTGGTAATGGTTACCTATCCTGGTTTGCGAACTTCTCTTTGGAGCTGTACTACCTTATGGTAATGGTAACCTCTCCGGGTTTGCGTACTTCTCTTTGGAGCTGTACCACCCTATAAATTAGTCTCGCGAACAGTACTTTGGTCTGTTTCCTGACTAATGGAGATATCGGTGTATTCATAGTGGCAATGGTTACATATCCGGGTTTGCGTACTTCTCTTTGGAGCTGTACCACCCTATAAATTAGTCTCGCGAACAGTACTTTGGTCTGTTTCATGACTAATGGAGATATCGGTGTATTCATAGTGGCAATGGTTACATATCCGGGTTTGCGTACTTCTCTTTGGAGCTGTACTACCCTATAAATTAGTCTCGCGAACAGTACTTTGGTCTGTTTCATGACTAATGGAGATATCGGTGGTTTTCAGAGCAAGAACGTAATAACAACGTGTTAAACCTGCAGGCCTATTACGATCTCACGGTTTTCAAATAATATCATATGATATCATAGTGCAAAGCGAAAATTATGATTTTCGGTCAGATTTTTGATCATTCGTTCGTTATATGATATTGACATCATCGAAATTATGCCATAGTAATGATATCATTGGAGATCGGTAATACGAAATGAAGCATTTCATGATTTATTATGCCATGTCATACGATGAAAGATTTATAATTGGCTTACTGCTCGATGGGATTATTGGTTCTGAGCCACGTTCGGAGATGCAGGTCGACCTCGACCCAGAACCCGCCGAAGTGGCTACGCCCGCCGTTTATATCTTCTGTGCCGTCATGACGGTCACCCCCGTGGTGGTCGCCACCACCGCCACCACCGCCGCCGCCGGCGCGCCTGAGCAAGTGACGGATACCGACGAGCCTGGGTCAGCTAATGCGATGCTAAACACCACAATACTTGAAATATTGGGCGAGGATCCAACTATTTCGAATACTTTTGGAGCCAACATTCACAAAGACTTTGCAGTTAAGTTGGAACACACATTAATGTGAAATACCTTTCGCCGACTAACTGCAAACTAATTAATGCTCCCGTAGGTACTGAATGCCGAAATTAAGGTGGCTATCTCCGATATAAACGCTAAACGTTATAAAAATATCGAAATTAGGCAAAAACAAGTTTCTACGGCTATTTCATGCTTGAACCAAGCTATTAATTCGCTGACCTCGAAAAATAACAGTGAGCCAGATTTAATAAAAATGTTGATGGACACAGAACGTATTCTCTGTGACTTACAATACCGGATTCAGTCATACGACGGAATTTTATTCTGTCTTCCCTTAAAAAGGACATGAAAGACCAGCTTCAAAATACTTAACCATTTTTTATTCATTCATTAGGCGAAAACCTGTCAGAAATTATTAAGACTGCAAAGGCGATAAATAAATAGGGTGCAGAGTAAAAAAAAAAAAAAAAAAAACTAATAAATTTATAAAAGCAGATCATTTAAAAATTGAAAATTTACGCTCAGTGCTAAAATTTAAAACAAAAAATTGTTTCATGACAAAAATAGATTTAAAAGATGCCTTTTGACCTTAATTCAAGAAAATATTTAAGATTTCAAATTGAACAAGAACTATTTGGCTTGAGTACTGCACCATCAAGGCAATAAAACCAATTGTCCGATTACTCCGTTCTGCGGACCTAAAATCAACTAATTATTTAGATAATTATTGGCCAAATATACAAACCAAAAAATTAATTACCTCTCTTTGATTTTAATTAACGAGGCCAAAAGTTTAATGATACCTAGTAATATATGTACATTTTTAAGGTTTCGTTCTAATCTAGACTAAAAATTTCCAGATCACAAATCAGAAATTTAAAAAAAAAAAAAAAAATGGTTAACTCTTAAAAGATGTTGAATACGTCAATTCGCACAAATAGTCGAATTACTAGTCTCAGTTTGCCCGGCTGTAGAATACACTAGCCTTATACTAAAATATTCGAGCGCATTAAGTAATTAAACTTAAAATCATCATTAATGATAATTATGATAAATTTATAAATATCCCTAGGAATGACGCAATACAAATACCGTTTTGTAAAATCAAACATGATACACATGATCTGGAAATTTTCTCAGACGCCTCAAATACGGGGCTGTACGTGGCAAAGAGAAGGTTAGCGGGTTGTGGAGCATTCAGGAGAGAACACAATACATTAACTACCTAGAAATTCTAGCTGCTTTTCTAAGATTAAAAGTGTTCGCCAAAAATGTAAGTACCTAGTTGTCAAATTTCTCCGCATCGACAACACTACAGTAATCTCTTACATCAATACAATGGGGGGTATTCAGTTCCCCCACTTCACTGACATCACTCGTCAACTATGGCAGTGGTGTGAATGTCGCAATTTGTATGTTATGGCTTATTACATTAGCTTATCAGATAATATAACGGCAGTTGCCGAATCAAGGCGGGTACATCCTGACATAGAATCGACGACACGTTTAGCGCAAAGGTCGAGTGATCACCTACTGCGCAACGGGTCGCGGGTTCGATTCCCGTACGTGACAAATGTTTTATGGCCTACAGAAATTTGTTCCGGTCTGGGCGTATGTGCATGTGATATTCTATGTTTGTAACTGCACCCACGACACAGGAGAAAATCCTAGTGTAGGGCGACGTATTTAAAAAAAAATAAAAAAATAAAATTGGAGTTAGCGGACTGGGCATATCAGGAAATTGTCTCATCGTATGGGGCACCTCAAGTAGACTTATTCGCTAGTCAAATAAATACTAAATGCACTGATTATGTCTCCTGGCATAGGGACCCAGATGCATTTCCTGGGCCGATTTTAATTTTTATGCTTTCACCCCGTTCTCTGTCATTGTATAGCGGGGAACTTTATGCGGACGGCGTGGAGTGTACCGCCGATATTAGCATCTATATTCCAAAGTTCTTTTAAACAATATAATGTTTATTTACGGCGCTGGTTCAATTACTGTAACGACAATAATTGTGACTTGTATAATCCTTCAATTCCACAAATAATTTATTTCAACAAACTATTATGAAGAGGGAGCTCAATATGGCACGCTTAACTCCTATAGATCCACGCTCGCCCTGCTTAGGGGAAAATAATTTACGAGAAGATGACAGAGTAAGAAGATATTTTAAAGGAATATTTCGGTTACGCCCTCCCTTGCCCAAATATGTGGGATACTTCAATAGTTATTAATTATGTCAGCCAATTTTACGCCAATGAAACATTGTCTTTTGAAAAACTTTCGAAAAAACTCATCACTCTCATTGCGCTGTTGACAGCACACAAAGTACAAACATTGTCCTAGATTAATATTAAAAGTATTGAAATCTTTCCTTCTCTTCATAAGTGCTAAAAAGCCTTATAATGCTGCCGGTTCCCAAACCTTAAGTCAGTGAATAAAGAACACACTGCGCGATAGCGTTTTTGATCTAAACATATTTACCGCGCACAGCACGCCGCTACATCCGCGGCTCATCACCTAGGTGTCGGCCTAGATCAAATAAGACGAACCGCTGGATGGAGCGGCTCTTCAAGCACATTCTATCGATTCTATAATAGAACCATAAGTAATGTCAATACTAATGGAAATAATTATTTTGCCAGAACAATTGTTAATAATACGAGTAATTCAAATGATGATTGATGTTTATTCTTATTAACATAAATTAATGAAAATTCAGGAATAAACAAAATATTTCACACTATTATCTCTAAAAGTCTACAAGTATTATTTGCTAATCCCGAGGACGAAGCCGAGTATAATTAATGATTAAACGAACTTACCTGTACGTGAAGTTCAATCATAATTATACGAAGGCTTCGTCCGAAGGGATTAGCAACCCTCCCTCCCAACTACAAGTCCCCATTTTTGTGTGAAATATTCCGGATGCGGCTACTCTAAACTAAATGAAGCGAGCGGATAGGTCGCCCACCTTGTTGACGTGAGACTCATTTTAAATTTTATTTATACCCTCAAATAAAGTGCGTGACTGGCGTATCACTAGGCGTTACTACAAGTATTATTTGCTAATCCCTTCGGACGAAGCCTTCGTATAATTATGATTGAACTTCAGGTACAGGTAAGTTCGTTTAATCATTAATTATATGAGTCACTTTATTCGAAGATAGAGAAACTTCCCGCCCATTATCCCAGCCCAACATTGTTTTGCCGATTTCTGAGAGACTCTGAAGAATGAGGCAAAAGTAGCGTGGTGTACCGCTGAGAGGCTGAGGTTGCCACTAAGCGGACCGATTTTGTTTTTTAATTTATCGATATTTGTATTGTAAAATCTTAAAAATGTGCGAATGTTTGCTCAAACAATAGAAGGACTACGTATTAGACTGATATATGTATATCTGAAATACATATAAATTAAATCTATATCTTCGAATAAAGTGACTCATATAATACTGATCGAACTTCACTTGGAAATTCGTTTGATCATGTATTCTGAGTTGAGATTATTAGCCGTGACCAAATATCAGTTAGGAGAACATCATAAACTTGTATTAGCTAACCGGGCCACGCGGTGCTGTGGCTCTATCCTTGAAGTACACAACGCCATCTAATGAATTTTTATCCAAGATAAAGAAGGTATTTACGTCGATAATGAAACTCACACCGCCATCTGTAAAAAACATATGGAACTTACAAATAATTACAAACCATTCAATTCGCAATAATAAATATTATTGAGAAAAAAACTATCCTTTTTTCGAGGGGAATGCGTGACCGCACCGTACCCGCCGTTGGCTAGACGATGAGCGTGTGTGGGGCTCTCCCAGCAGGGTGCCGGGCCTACTTATGGGCGCGCGTGGTAGGTTGCCACAAAATCAGGGACGGATTTATACATTTTTCGCCCCTAGGCACTATTCTAACTGCCGCCCCCTTAAAACACTGCATGTGCCATATATGGTAAAGCCATTTTTGGGATGTTGGGGGGGGGGGGGAGTAGTGCCCAAAAACTGCCGCCCTCTGAAACTTGCCGCCCCTAGGCACGTGCCTAGTATGCCTGTAGGCAAATCCGTCCCTGCACAAAATGCGACACCACTACCCATGCACCCGGGCTAGCTCGACATAATGGCCGAGTTATCGCCAAGGGCGGGATTATCTGAAAACACCAGGACAATCCCCCGACGGAGAAGCCTTACGGCGGCGTGCACGGGGCCAACCATGCACACAGGCCTCCACAGCAGGGTTACTACACTAAACGAGCATTGCTTGAGCAAATGCCCGCCTTCGTCTGCCTATCCGTCTGCGGCGGAAGGGAGCGGCTTGAGGATTTGTCTCCCGCTCCCTCTCTGCAGCAAAAAAACTGTCCTATCTGTTGAGTTGAGTTGGACCAAATTACATATATTAAGCCAAATTACATAAAAATCGGTTTCGGAGTTTATCCCAGAGAATATAGATTTAATTGTGTTTTCAAAAGTACATTTGTGCATCAATCAACTTTTCTTACTCAATTCTTTCTATTTCGATGTACCTATGCTAGGAACTCGAAATGTGACATCGATTTTCTCAGATAAGTTCCCCATAGCCTTCGCACCTTCTATCAAATGACGTCTAAAATACAATCTGTGCCGTGCAGTTTTGGATGGAACTAATTATAGATTGTTCCCACAGAACACATCTTTCTGTGTTCTGTGATTGTTCCTGTGTCGGTAACCCGTGACCGTAGATCAATTTTAACATTTTGTGTTGTTTTAATTGTAACTTGCGCAGAGTCAGTTGATTTGCAAGTTAAAATATTATTATTATTTACTTTGGATTGTTGTCATCCCATTAAGATATGTTTTTTTTTTGTATAAAGGCACGATACATTAAAACTTAAGCAAAAATTAACTAAAAATAAAATATTTCGTAAACACTACAGATTTTGCAGGAGTCGAAACTAAACGCAATTGAGCACTTTCCTTTTATTGTTTACGTAGTTTTATATAAATAAATAAAGGAAATAATGCATTTTTCGGAACCTTCGAATTACATTATCTACATTTTGGTACACATGTACCTCAAGGGTACAGGACATGGGCAAAAATTTATGGACTATTCAGCGGTTATTGATACCCATATAAATTTCCACCCCCTTTTCTACCCTTTAAGGGGTGATTTCTGCGATAAAAGCTATCTTGTGTCCTTTCCTGGGACTCAAACTACTTCTATTCCAAATTTCATCTAAATCGGTTCAGTAGTTTAGGCGTGATTGCGTAACACACAAACAGACAGAGTTACTTTAGCATTTTTAATGCAGGGATTTATTTCTTTCCAGACGATGGATTAACACTCGAGGAACGTATGGCTAAAAACCCAAAAAGCAGCGCTTGGGCGAGCAGTGGCAAGTTCCAGGGTGACATGATCCTCGATGAGCCCCTGGTCGAGGATATGGTGAACACCTATGCCACTGGACGCGCTGCCTACATTTATCCGAACACTAAATGGCCACAAGGAGAAGCTATTTACGAATTTGGGCTAGGAGAGTTCAGTAAGTAGGCTGCTCAGGATAAGCACAAATTCATGTTTAGTAGTAACAGTCATGTGACTGCTACAATAATCTACGAGTAGGTACATTGGTTTGCAACGGAGAATGGTTCGTTGTGAACTAAGTGAAGACCTGGTAATTCATAAAAAATATGAGAATAACTAATGAGTCAGTTAAAATTTGTCACCGACTTTACTATAAAATGTTGATGTTGTATGTAATGTACCTAATCTTATTTTATTTATTGGTGTTTTTGAAGTCGGTTCTTATTTTTTTGTAAACTATCTTTATTTTAACAAACCTATGACCACATTGTACCAACGAAGAAATTGAATTAAAAATAGAGAAATTGTACCGCACTGTGATGGAAAAAGAATTAGAATGAAAGAGTATTATAAACTAACATTTTTGAATAGAAAATTAAAACAAACTATTTTTTGAGTAACAGGTCCTTAAATAAATATATTTTTAACAGATCTGGATCAGCAGAGACATATCCTCAATGTCATGAACTTCATGGAACAAAACAGTTGCATCAGATTTCGTCACAGGACCATCAACGACTGGGACTATGTCAGGATTACGGTAAGGAAATTATTTTAACTCATCAGTTTGATTTGCCCTTGTAGCATAGATAACTTGCTAATGAATGGCGATATTAATCTTGCATTGTGTTTTTATAAGATGAATATCTGATAGAAAAGGCGATAATTGAATCTAATTAAAACTAGGCTGTTGAAGGAATCTCAACAAAGTGATATAATGAATTAGATTGTAAATTTTTCATATAGTGATGACTATATCCGAATTAATTTGGATAGAAGCGTAGACTCCTTCAATTTGCATTGCTACCTGTCGTCGTTTAGTTAATTGTTTATTTCATCAAAACATCGAATATCTAATTCGTAGGTATGTAGATTAATTAAAATGTTTATTAATTGATTGAAACAACAAAGTGATTTAATGATAATAAGAATCTCGAGGATTTTATAATATGCACCTCTACTAAAGCTAAACGTCATATTGTAAACATTTAAGCTTGCAGTAGTCGATAAAATTATCTATTTACTAGCTGTGCCCGCGGACTACGTTTCGCCACCAAAATGCTTAACAGTGTTGAGTTTTTTCCTCCATTTTATTCCATATTGATTCAACTTTATTCTGCCTTTTTGAGCAGCGGCCATTTCGAAATTAGGACAATTATCGTAGGTTCGCTATGCTCTAGGTACTCTTCAGGGCCTTTCATTTAATACCCATATTGATGGGTGTGAAAAGGAACTTTTTCCGGCTTTTTTGAGAGACGGCCATGTTGAATTTACGTCAATGTTGCTACGTTCATAGTGCTCTACTGATCAAGGCCTTTCATTTATTACCCATATTGCTGGGTTTGGAAACGAAGTTTTATCAATTTTTTTTGAGCAGCGGCCATATTGAATCTTGTGCGATTTTCCTAGGTTCATGGTGCTCTACTCTTTAAGGCCTTTCATGTAATGCCCGTATTGGTAGGTTTGGAAACTAACTCTAATCCACCTTTTTTGAGCGGTCACCATATCGAATTTACGTCAATATTGCTAGGTTCACAGTGCTCTACTCATCAAGGCCTTCCATTTGATACCCATATTGCTGGGTTTGAAAACGAACTTTTATCCGCCTTTTTATAGCGGCGGCTATGTTGAATTTCCATCAATGTTGCTAGATCCCTAGTGCTCTACTTATCAAGGCCTTTCATTTTATACCCATATTGCTGGGCTGGGAAACGAACTTTTATCTGTTCAAATTTAAGACGATTTTCTAAAGTTGATAGTGCTCTACGCTTGAAGGCTTCTCATTTGATACCCATATTGCTAGATTTGGAAACGAACTTTTATCCACCTTTTTTGAGCGGCGGCCATGTTGTATTTATGTCAATGTTGCTAGGTTCATAGTGCTCTACTGACCAAAGCCTTCATTAGATACCCATATTGCTGGGTTTGGAAATGAATTTTCATCCTTTTTTTTGAGCGGCGGCCATGTTGAATATAGGTCGATTTTCCTAGGTACCTAATGCTCTACTCTTCAAGGCCTTTCATTTGATACCCATACCTATTGCTACGTTTTGAGCATTTTTTTTGAGCGGCGGCCATGTTGAATTTATGTCAATGTTGATAGGTTCATAGTGCCCTACTCATCAAGGCCGTTTATTTGATACCGATATTGCTGGGTTTGAAAACGAACATTTATCCATCATTTTTGAGCGGCGGCCATGTTGAATTTATGTCAGAGTTGCTAGGCTCATAGTGCTCTACTCATCAAGGCCGTATTTGATACCGATATTGCTGGGTTTGAAAACGAACATTTATCCATCATTTTTGAGCGGCGGCCATGTTGAATTTATGTCAGAGTTGCTAGGCTCATAGTGCTCTACTCATCAAGGCCTTTTATTTGATATTGCTGGGTTTGAAAACGAACTTTTATCCATTTTTTTTACCAGCGGCCATGTTTAATTTAGGCCTTTCATTTGATACCCATATTGCTGGGTTTGGAAACGAACTTTTATCGGCAGTCATGTCGAATCAGGTCAACGTGGCTAGGTTCAATGTGTTTTAGGTCCTTCGTTCAATATCCATGTTCCTTGGGTGGTTGCAAAAAATGTGATCCATCATTTTAGACATTAGGATCAAGAGTCCCACGTGTAACCCAGAATCATTGCAGCCAGATATTTTTTTTAATAATCAATATAAATCAATTACTTTTAATAGTTTTAAATGGATTGTTGAGTTTGATTCCTTAGTCATAATGTAAAAACATATACTTGAAAAGGGTATCATCACTTTTCAACATTTAAATATTTCAAAATTTGTACAGATTTTGTGAAAATTGGTCAAGAATTAAACCAACCTACAAATATATTTGTGACGTGATATTGTCATTTAGGTGAAGGTCGCGGTAAGTCGCGGCTTAGCTGTCATAGTGAGCGCGCGCATTCCCGATTTGTTTTGTTGTTTCGATATCGATTCCAATTGAATTGGCTTCAGTTTGTTATTATTGAGTTTTGTTTCGTAATTTCTGTTATTGTGTCGTATATAGAATAATATAATTTGTATGTTTGAAATCAAACACACAAATTATTCCGTTGTTAACGTCTTGTTTTTTGGGTGTCTTTTGTTCTTTTTTTTTGGTATAGGTTTCATTCTTTTTCTTATTTAATTTTTGTTGTTGATCGATATTGGTGTGCGGGGCGTTGCCCCGGCATCAGTAGTAGTTTATTTATTTGTCTATTTCGTTGTTTGTTGTTCGTTCTATTTTTTTGTCGTATCAATTTCAATTTGTCATTGTGGTCAGCCATTATTTGTTTAGGTTAGGTTCATTTCAGATATAGGTTAGTTTTGTTTTCTTTTTGATCGTTGTTTTTGTTAAAGGTAAAGGGTACTGTGCCATTTAGCCAAGTTACTTTTTTTTTATATAAAGGAGTTACTCTCCGCGGGGCCGGGAATTTGTTCCCGGTCATTATTTTTGTTGGACTGAAGACAGGAGAACCTTGCTCTGTTTTCGCCTACAGAATCTCTGCTGGGCTGGGCCCACTATTGGACCATGTCCGACTCGGACATCATGTCCGAGACGGACGGTGCAGATGAGGGGGGGACTGTTAAGGTTGCCATCCGTGTGGCGAAGAGCCGCTCACCGGTCAATGGTGGTGCAGCGAAGCCAGTTGATGGTGTAATGTCCCCGGTTTTGTCGCTGTCCAACGGCGGGGGGGCAGCACCCCGTCAGAGCTGCGATAACGCGGGAAGATCTCGTTCCGTCTATCGGGACATTACTAGCGGGAAATCAGGATTGTCGGAGGCGGATATCTCGCTACCGCGAGTTGGTGGTAGAAAGAGGCCAAGTTATAGCCGCTTCTTTCAGGATCCCTTAGCCACGGACCTGGAAATAACGACAGAGGCAGAAGAGGTGGTAACGGCGCCTTACGCTCCCAAGGTCGCTCGTACTAAAAGGGGCAGAGGAGGCCTAGGACATAGTGTCGGGCTCTCCCAGGCTAGGCGGGAGTTACAAATGTTGGAGGCCGATACTGAGTCAGAGTCTGACCAGGAGTCGGTGATTGCAGAGGCCCCCGAAAAAAGGGGGAAAGGCAAGGGGAAGCGCTCTCCCGAGCCCACTGCCGAGCTCCTTTGCGGCAAGGCCGAGGAAAGTGTGAATGCGCTGTTAGGAGTAACACGTAAGTCCCGGAACTTAAAAGGGACTTACGTGAAAGAAATTAAGGACGCCTCCGACTCGCTCCTGGAGATTGTCCGCACCCTGGCGTCCAGGAAAACCTCGGAGGAGGTGCGTCGGCTTCAAGCCGACAACAAGAGGCTCCGGTGTCAGCTGGACGTTGTTGAGGGTGAGCTAAAAGCCCTTTGTCGGGCCTTTTCGGAACGGGGACTCGAGCGCCCGAAGGGCCGTTGTGTGGTTGCGGCCCCCACGATTGTGGATAACGTCGAACCGGAGGCTGCCGACTCCGAGGGAGACGATTTAGAGGAGCTTCCAGGGGTGGAGCAGCCGGCAGCCCAGCCGGCCAGGGCCGTCCCCGCTGAGGGAATCTCCAAGAGGGAATTCTTGGAGAGTATTGAATTCCTTCAGCGGGAGTTGCTGGCCCAAGTGGGTACAATGGTTTCGGCCCGACTAGAGGGCCTCGAAATAGATGGGCGCCTAATGCCGGCCCCGATTCGCAGGCCACCGCTGGCGTCGGATCGTGTGAAGCAGCCGCAGCCACAACCGCAGCGGCCAGAGAAAACGCTGACGGTCAATACCACTCTTGCCCCACCGGCCAATATGCCGAAAGAAGCAAGAGTGGTAAAAAAGAAGTCTGCGGCAGTCCCGTCTACCTCTGGGGTCGTGGCAAGCACGGCGAATATAGAGGATCCCTGGACCGTTGTCACCAAGCGTGGCCGGAAAAAGCCGGCAGCGGAGGTGACGGTGCCCAAGAGGGCCACCGTGGCGCAAAAGATGCCAAAACTGCCCAAGGCACCACGTTCCCTGGCGGTGGTGCTGGCCCTCAAACCGGAGGCGGTGGCGAAGGGTCTCACTTATAGTGAGGCTATTGCCAAGGCCAAAGCCTCCGTCAGCCTTGGCGCCCTAGGCATAGGGCCTGCCAAGTTCAGGACGGGTATTACCGGAGCTCGAATTATCGAGCTATTAGGTACCGATGCTAGTTGCGGGGGACTTTAATGCATGGTCCACCGCGTGGGGGTCGTCCGTAGGACGGCCCCGGTACCGATGCTAGTTGCGGGGGACTTTAATGCATGGTCCACCGCGTGGGGGTCCTCCCGCACCAATGCGAGGGGTGGAGATCTGGAGTCCTGGGTTCTGTCCCTGGGGCTCCAGATTCTGAATAGGGGCTCCACCCCTACCTGCGTTCGGGTGCAGGGCACGTCCGTGGTAGACGTGTCCTTTGCCACCCCCTCTCTCGCCAATCGAATCAACGACTGGCGAGTTGAGGAAGATGTGGAGACCCTGTCGGACCACCTTTATGTCCGCTATGAGGTCTGCACGGCATCTCAAGGGGCCCCGAACCGCAGGGGCTCCGCAGTGAGTGCCTTTCCTCGATGGGCGCTCACTAAGCTCCGTCCGGACGTGGCGGAGGAGGCGGCGATGGTGCGGGCGTGGTCGGAAGTGCCACCCCACCTCGCCGGGGATGCCGATGGCATGGCGGATTTCTTCGCAGACGATATGAAGGCCGTCTGCCAAGCCGCCATGCCAAGGGCGCAGGCCTGCCCCGAAAAGGGACAGGTGTACTGGTGGACGCAGGAGATCGCGGATTTGCGTACCACCAGTATGAGGGCCAGGCGCGCCTACGTGCGTTGTCGTAGGCGCGCCAGAACTACACCCGACGAGGAAGCTGAGCTTCGTCGGGTGTATGCGGCAGCCAAGAAAGCCCTGCGGAATGAAATCTGCAGGGCCAAGGAGGAGTCCAGAGAGCACTTTATTCAGCTCCTGGACGACGATCCGTGGGGGCGTCCGTACCGAATGGTGAGGGGGAAATTTAAAGCTTCTGCTCCCCCCACCGCAGCCATGGATAGGGGGCTTCTGGACCGGGTGTTAGGAACTCTGTTTCCTGATCCCGGTCCGTTCCAGCCCCCCAGAATGGTCCCCCCGGACACTCCTCCGGTGGAAGTGGCTGCCGCCATCCCTCCCGTGTCGAACGTGGAATTCGACACGGTGAGGAAACGGTTCCGGCGCAAAAAGAAGGCGCCGGGGCCGGACAGTGTCCCAAGTAGGGTTCTGGCCCTCGCCCTGGGACACCTCGAAGAGCGGTTCCGGGCGGTGCTCGATGTGTGCATCGCCTCGGGCCGCTTCCCCAGGCGCTGGAAGGCGGGCAGGCTCTGCCTACTAAGGAAGGAGAGCCGCCCGGCGGATTCCCCGTCTGGTTACCGGCCGGTGGTGCTGCTCGACGAGGCAGGGAAGTTCCTAGAAAAAATTCTGACTTGCCGCATCGTCGAGCACCTGGAGGACCGGGGGCCGGACTTGGCAGTCAACCAATTCGGCTTCCGCACCGGTCGGTCCACGATGGACGCGGTGGCCCTCCTCAAGAGGTGGACTGAGGAGGCCACAGCTCGTGGGGAGACTGTTGTTGCGGTGTCTCTTGACATCCGCAACGCCTTTAACAGCCTGCCCCACGAGTGCATAAAGGAGGCACTCCGTTTCCACCGGGTGCCTCCGTACCTCCGCGCCCTCGTGGAGGACTACCTAGAAGGCAGGTCAGTTCTCTACGAGGGCCCGGACGGTCGCGTCCATACGTGGGCAATGGCGGCAGGTGTACCCCAGGGTTCCGTACTGGGTCCCCCCAGAATGGTCCCCCCGGACACTCCTCCGGTGGAAGTGGTTGCCGCTATCCCTCCTGTGTCGAACGTGGAATTCGACACGGTGAGGGAACGGTTCCGGCGCAAAAAGAAGGCGCCGGGACCGGACGGTGTCCCAAGCAGGGTTCTGGCCCTCGCCCTGGGACACCTTGAGGAGCGGTTCCGGGCGGTGCTAAATTTAAGCATCGCCTCGGGCCGCTTCCCCAGTCGTTGGAAGGCGGGCAGGCTCTGCCTGTTAAGGAAGGAGAGCCGCCCCGCTGATTCCCCGACTGGGTATCGGCCGGTGGTGCTACTCGACGAGGCCGGGAAATTCCTGGAGAAAATCCTGGCTTCCCGAATCGTCAAGCACCTAGAGGACCGGGGGCCGGACTTGGCTGACAACCAGTTCGGCTTCCGCACCGGCCGGTCCACGGTGGACGCGGTGGCCCTCCTCAAGAGGTGGACTGAAGAGGCCACAGCTCGTGGGGAGACTGTTGTTGCGGTGTCTCTTGACATCCGCAACGCTTTCAACAGCCTGCCCCACGAGTGCATAAAGGAGGCACTCCGATTCCACCGGGTGCCTCCGTACCTCCGCGCCCTCGTGGAGGATTACCTGCAAGGCAGATCCATCCTCTACGAGGGGCCGGATGGGCGCGTCCACACGTGGACAATGGCGGTGGGTGTGCCCCAGGGTTCCATACTAGGTCCTCTGTTATGGAACCTGGGGTACAACTGGGTCCTGCGAGGCGACCTTCTGCCACGAACGAAGGTCGTCTGCTTCGCCGACGACACGCTTGTCGCGGTGAGAGCGAAAACGGGGGAGGAGGCGGCCCACCTTGCGTCGGTCGGCACCTCACTGGTCGTCCGACGCATCCGCCTCCTGGGCCTGGACGTGGCCCTCGACAAAACGAGGGCCATGTTATTCCACGCCCCCCGTCGCAGGATCCCACTGGGGCTCCGTGTCCGAGTGGAGGGGGTACGTATACCGGTCGAGGCGCATCTCAAGTACCTCGGCTTGGTTCTGGACCCCCGATGGAGTTTCGAGGAGCATTTTAAGCTCCTCGCTCCACGGCTGTGCGCCGCCGCAGCCGCACTCGGGCGGGTCCTTCCCAACGTGGGAGGACCAGGATCGGCGTGCCGTCGGCTGTATCACGGGGTGATACGGTCGATGGCACTATACGGAGCCCCGGTATGGGCGGAGTGCCTCTCCCCCCGTACGGTGGCCCTGCTGCAACGTCCGCAGAGGGTCATAGCAGCCCGGGCCGTGCGAGCCTATCGTACGGTCAGCCACGGTGCGGCCTGTGTTCTTGCGGGCCAAACGCCGTGGGATGTCGATGCACGCGTCCATTCGGAGGTGTATCGGCATCGGGTTGCTGTACGAGAGCGGGGGGGACGGTCTGCTCCACAGGAAGTGGAGCGGGTTCGTACCCTGGCGCAGAGGGAGGCTCTGCGCAAGTGGGGTGAGGCACTCGCCTCCCCAGCTGCCGGCCACAGGACGATTGATGCAATTCGTCCGGTGTTGGAGGAGTGGGTTGGGCGCCGGCAGGGCAGCCTAACATTCCGCATGGTGCAGGTACTTACCGGGCATGGCTGCTTCGGTCACTACCTGCACCGGGTCGCCCGTCGGGAGGAAACGCCGCAGTGTCATCACTGCGACGCTCCCGACGACACTGCCGAGCACACACTATTGATGTGCCCGGCTTGGCGATTCCAGCGCAGCGAACTCAACGCTGCGCTGGGAGGCGGAAACCTCTCGCTGCCGAGCATGATCGTGGCCATGCTCCGCGGCGAGGCGGAATGGGGGGCTGTCGCCTCCTTCTGCGAGGACGTAATTTCGCAGAAGGAGGCCGCGGAGAGGGAGCGGGAGGTAGATCCTCAAGCCGCTCCCATCCGTCGCAGACGGATAGGCAGGCGAAGGCGGGCATTCGCACAAGCGATGCCCGTCTAATGACCCTGTCGTGGAGGCCTGCGTGCACGGTTGGCCCTGTGCACGCCGCCGTAAGGCCCTCCGTCTGGGGATTGCCCTGGTGTTCTCGGGCAATCCCCCCTTGGCGATAGCCCGACCAGTTGGTCGGGCTTGCCCGGGCGCGTGGGTAGTGGAGTCGCAGTGTGGACCTTACCTAGCGCGCTCATAAGGGCAGGGAGAACACCGGGGGGTTTTAGTGGGTAGGACTGGTACTTTGCCGGGAGAGCCCCACGCACGATCGCCGTCTAGCCAACGGCGGGTACGGTGCGGTTACGCATTTCCCCCCGAGAAAAAAAAAAAAAAAAAAAAAAAAAAAAAAAAAAAAAGGGTTCCGTACTGGGTCCTCTACTATGGAACCTGGGGTACAACTGGGTTCTGCGTGGCAACCTCCTTCCACGATTGGAGGTCGTCTGCTTCGCCGATGACACGCTGGTCGCGGCGAAAGCGAAAACGGGAGAGGAAGCGGCCCACCTTGCGTCGGTCGGCACCTCCTTGGTTGTCCGACGCATCCGCCTCCTGGGTCTGGATGTGGCCCTCGAAAAAACGAGGGCTATGATATTCCACGCCCCCCGTCGCAGGATCCCATCGGGGCTCCGCGTCCGAGTGGAGGGGGTCCGTATACCGGTTGAGGCGCATTTTAAGTACCTCGGCCTGGTTTTGGATTCCCGATGGAGCTTCGAGGAGCATTTTAAGCTCCTCGCTCCACGGCTGTGCGCCGCCGGAGCCGCACTCGGGCGGGTCCTCCCCAACGTAGGAGGACCAGGATCGGCTTGCCGTCGGCTGTATCACGGGGTAATACGGTCGATGGCACTCTATGGAGCCCCGATATGGGCGGAGTGCCTCTCCCCCCGTACGGTGGCCCTTCTGAGACGTCCACAGAGGGTCATAGCAACCCGGGCCGTGCGAGCCTATCGCACGGTCAGCCACGGCGCGGCCTGCGTTCTTGCGGGCCAAACGCCGTGGGATGTCGATGCACGCGTCCATTCGGAGGTGTATCGGTATCGGGTTGCTGTACGAGAACGGGGGGGACGATCTGCTCCACAGGAGGTGGAGCGAGTTCGTACCCTGGCGCAGAGGGAGGCTCTGCGCCAGTGGGGTGAGGCACTCGGCTCCCCAGCTGCCGGCCACCGGACGATCGAGGCGATTCGTCCGGTTTTGGAGGAGTGGGTTGGGCGCCGGCAGGACAGCCTAACATTCCGCATGGTGCAGGTACTTACCGGGCATGGCTGCTTCGGTCAGTACCTGCACCGGGTCGCCCGTCGGGAGGAAACGCCGCAGTGTCACCACTGCGTCGCTTCCGACGACACTGCCGAGCACACACTATTGGTGTGCCCGGCTTGGCGACGCCAGCGCAGTGAACTCAACGCTGCGCTGAGAGGCGGAAATCTCTCGCTGCCGAGCATGGTCGTGGCCATGCTCCGTGGCGAGGCGAAATGGGAGGCTGTCGCCTCCTTCTGCGAGGACGTAATCTCGCAGAAGGAGGCCGCGGAGAGGGAGCGGGAGGCAGATCCTCAAGCCGCTCCCATCCGCCGCAGACGGATAGGCAGGCGAAGACGGGCATTCGCACAAGCGATGCCCGTCTAATGACCCTGCCGTGGAGGCCTGCGTGCACGGTTGGCCCCGTGCACGCCGCCGTAAGGCCCTCCGTCTGGGGATTGCCCTGGTGTTCTCGGGCAATCCCCCCTTGGCGATAGCCCGACCAGTTGGTCGGGCTTGCCCGGGCGCGTGGGTAGTGGAGTCGCAGTGTGGACCTTACCTAGCGCGCCCATAAGGGCAGGGAGAACACCGGGGGGTTTTAGTGGGTAGGCCTGGTATTCTGCCAGGAGAGCCCCACACACGTCCGCCGTCTAGCCCACGGCAGGTACGGTGCGGTTACGCATTTCCCCCAGAGAAAAAAAAAAAAAAAAAGGTGAAGGTCGCGGGAAGCCGCTGGATGCGGGAGGCGCAGGACCGATCGGTTTGGAGATCCCTGGGGGAGGCCTATGTCCAGCAGTGGGCGTTTCTTGGCTGAAATGATGATGATGATGATGATATTGTCATAAAAAATGCTTTATACATTGGTTGTATGGCTTGATCCTTTTGCCTTACCACCACGGTAATACATGAGAAAAAGACTATTTAAACTTCTAAACTTCTTGGTTGGCGAAATCCATATGGGCACAGCCATTAACAGAAAAGATTAAATTTTTCTTTGCACTATCACAGACTTGTTAAAATAATTTCACGTGCGCCAGGTTGATTTCTACATAAGCATTGTAAAAAAATTTTATATGGTATTTTTTCACTAAAAATTAAAGTGAATTTAAACAAATGAAATTATGCCTAAATGTTCTTCCGGAAAATTTTAAGCATTGTGGTGTAAGCCATATCAAATTCTGTCCAGTAGTTTCGGAGATCATTCCGGACAAACAGACAAACAAACAAATTTTTTTTAAACTATTCTATCGTGTTCTGCTAATGATTTTAAGGCGACCTGTGTATTTTTTTCCTAATATTTCGCAATTACAGATTTTTGTACCCCTACATTCAATTTTAAATACGATTAAGATAATTAATGCAGAATCGTATCTCTTCAACTCCATTGCACCCCATCAAGGAATGATGGTATTTTGCGTCCACCATATTGGATTTTGATTTCGATGTTATTTTCGTAATCTACGACCCAGAAAACCATGAAAACGACAATAATGTCGATATCACATTTTACCACCCCATTTCACCCTATAAGGGGATGAATTTCAATAAAATACGAAACATGTTATCCATCGATTGTATTAATGAATATTTATACAAAATTTAAAGTAGATTGGACCAAGGAATCTAGTTGTCCCATACAAATTTTGGCCCCCTTTTTCACCCCCTTAGGGGTAGAATTTCGGAAAATCCGTTCTTAACGGACGCCTACGTCATACAAAGAACACACCCTCCAAGTTTCAAGTCTCTACGATCAGCGGTTTAGGCTGTGCGTTGATCCGTCAGTCAGTCAGTCAGTCAGTCATTCAGGACAAGGCATTTTATAGGTATAGAAGATTATAATCCATTTTAGGAAATCTTTTAATTATTGTGCAGTGTGGCATTTTTATCAAGCTTAAAACAATTTCTACTTCATAATTATGTCATAAATTAAGATTTCATTATAAAAATGCAAAATATTCATATTGCAGGGCTTCCCAGATGGTTGCTACGCTCATGTAGGATTCTGGCGAGGTCGTGGTATACACATCCTGAATCTGGCACGCAACACCCCAGGATGGGGCTGCCTGAACTCCGTGACCGTTGCGCACGAGTGGCTCCACGGTCTTGGCTTTTTCCACATGCAGTCCACATACTCCAGGGACAACTACGTGCGCATCCACTGGGAAAACATCGTGGACGGTACGTTTAATCACATATATCACCTTACTTTTTTAATGTTACAGTTCATATTACTTAATACCCTTATTAATATAATGATATATTTTAATAATAGAGATTCACCATTAAAAAGAAATTTAAGAGACTCTATTACAAACATTATTGCATCACTTTCTTATTTGTGATCGGCTAACTAATTTAAATTGTATTTTAAAGGCCTTAACTATTATTGCCCACAATTATCTATTGCAAAACTGTCATTTAGATACAATTATTTAAGCAAAAAGTCAAAATTTTGTCTTGTATTGATTTTTTTGACGTAACTAAGTTAGTAAACATGCAATCTGCCCATCTGATGATAAGTGATTATAGGCGCCTACAGCCCTGTTAGATTCACATATGCAGCTCCTGAATGGACGACAGAGAACATTGCAGAGTGTATTGCCAACATATGATTAGATGATGCATGGTCCTAGTATCCGCTAATTTCCACTCACCCTTCAAACTGGAACACAGCAATGCAAGCACGTTGATTTACATAATGAAAGGCTACAAAACATTATAAAATGGTTCGGTTTCGAATAATTTAAACTCTCATTGTTTTTAATTCATTTACTAGCAATAGAATCTAATGGACATTTTTTATTGCAGGCATGTCCCACAACTTTGACATGTACGACAGCTGGACCGTCAGCAACCTTGATCTTCCATATGAGTACGGCAGTTGCATGCACTACGGCACTCATGATTTCAGCGCCAATGGACGGCCTACCATAAGTACCACACGTGTAAGTAAGATCAAATATTTAACTCCTTTATACCGACGTATTATCTTTGAGTCACACTAATCTTAACTTGGGTGTCTCCAACAAAATTATGTTTTGTAGCTTAATCTACTTTATTGATTGAATTTATTAATTCTGTTTATAGCCATACGATGGAGTCCTCGGCCAGACTACCTACGTCACTGGACTTGACTTTTGGAGACTGTCTCGGCACTACAACTGCCCAGGCGCATGGACGGCAGATGCTCTAGAAAAAGCACGAACCACGAGATACGTCGCCAGTGATGATGGAACCTTCAAGGAAGAGAAAGTGGATATACCACTTGCCGACGACTTAAAGTTATTAGAAGACAATGAAACCACCCAATAAGCTTTAGCTGTTATGTTTTAGGACTATTTATAAGAAATTTGATTCGCCTATTTTTAGAAATTTTAATGATCTTATTTAAGGATTAAATACACAATTTACACTCAATAAAAATATGTTTATTTTCAAAGGACCAACATGCAGTCCCGTAAGCATGTTCAAGGATGCCAAAATAACTCAACGGCAACTATGCTCTTAATTAAATAATGCCAGAAGTTGGCCGATTTGGCGGTCTTTTATCGTGTCCATTTCAAATAGTGTGTCTTTTTGCACGGCGGACTTATTACCGAAAACAATCGGTTGCCAATTTTATTGTACAATAGCAACGCTATAGCTACTGGTTGTGGTTGCTATATTAGTATTACCAAATATTACCTATAATGTGTGGAACGTTTCCACGTATAATAGTACATTACTGCAGAGGCCGGGAAGTTAGGGATTGCCGGACGAGTAATGCTTTCAAGGCCGAGCGTGAGCAAGGCCTTGACAATAAATACGAGTCCGGCAATCCCATTTCTGCCGAGGTATCTAAAGTGCTTTTCTCAATAATTGCGAGGAAATAATGAAAGACGTAATACTGGAATTAATTATGAAATTCAGTGTAATAATAATACCATATAAATAAAAACCTTTCATATTAAAATATTGTTTAATGTTGTCTATTTATTCAAATATTTATAATTGCCGTGATCTTCGTATAATTTATCTTTATGATCTTTAAATGGATAACAAATTAACATAGGTATCAAATGTGCATGTGTGTGTATGTATGTGGTATGTATATGTGTGTATATATATATATATATATATATATAGATGTATGCAGTTTGAGAATGAATAAAAGTAACTAGTAATTAGCAAGTAAACTTAATTACAGTTAAAATAATAAATAATGTTATAGAATGGGAGTAATACAATATTTTATTCATGTTCTATAGATTTAGAGAACTTAATTTTGTAAATTAATAGTTGTATAAGTGTTTGCTCTGGAGGGTGGTTTAGCCAGGTATGGGGTTACCCAGGTAACCCGAGTCCAATGGCATATCCTTGGGGCGGCTTTGTCAGCTTTCAGCCCCTTGTTGAATCGTAAAGAGATTCCCCCGCCTCAAAAAAAAAAAAAAAAAAAAAAAAAAAAAGTAGTAGTAGTATTGTGCGACCATCTTTCGGAGGGGAGAGTACTGGTGTACTGAGACACAGGCATCCGCCTAGTTCGGCGCCAGCCTCTCGCAATCTTGGCGATGTAATATAACGTAGCTCTTACTTAAGGTGTACATGTAAGATTGTCGGAGATAACAATAAACTTATTATTATTATTAACTTATTATTATTATTATTAAATAAGACAATAGTAGGTACCTAATAATAATAAGCTCCCTCTCTCTTGTTCAACGATTGCGTGCCCAACGTGTCCATAATGATCTTATTTTTTGTGAACCACCTATTTTACACATTATGATATGCATAAAAGATTTTGAATTGCATTGGAAACAAATGAGTATAATATGAATAAAAAAACAAATCAAGCAATTAATTAATTTTAGTAGCCTATCATTTAGTAATACTTTTAAATTTTCAATTAGTGCAAAGGAAACAAAGCTCATACAGCCCAATCATATTTTACGCAAAAAATGTAATACTGCAGATTATGACTTTTTTCTCTCGCAACGAAAATTAAGCATTATTTTCGTGTGATTTCATACCAACATTTTAATAAAATTGTTGTCATATTTATAATACTTACAACGTGTCTCATAATAACTTCCCATAAAAATTATAATATTCATTTAACCGAAAAGAATGTATCAATTTTAATAACTTGTTATATCAATCGAATTTAATTGTCAAATTTTTGAAAATTCAGTTTTAGAACAGTTTTAGGTTGGCACTTTTGATAGTTTAAATAAAATAAAATATTTCAATTTTTATGGGGAGATATGAGACACGTTATATATGCTCGAAGAGTGCATTTTTTATAATGTGGTAGCAATTGGCTGTATGACAAGTTACATAATTCAAGTTATAGATAAATTAAAAAACATTAGAGCAGCGGCTAATAATGAATTTTTATACTTACTTTCCTGGCCTAGGCCGGTAAAGTAATGCATGAGCCAAGAATTACAAACTTTGTGTCTTCTTTTTACTCCAATAATGCCTACATTTCCGAGCATGTTTGAGAAAAAATATTTTACCTTCTTTGACCCAGACAAACCTGTAGTCTAGATTTTTTTTAAGTTCGCGAACTTTCTTCAATAACAATTTATTCTGTGGAGTGAGGTGTTCATTAAGATACAGCTGTTTGGTGGGCCCGTCAAAACCAAGGTCTGTGGTTGTTATTTCTCGACGAGCTTTAAATGCAGCCAAAAAGTCATTTTTATGTGAATGCCGACAGAAATGAATAATTATATTAGGTATCAGTGTGGATTCCTTGTCTGAGGTCGGAAATTTCCTAACTCTGTGAATATGTTGGATGTCTGCCGGCGACAAATTTTAACATATTTTCATACCAATTTTGGTGACAATGGAAAATAAATCCTCGCCTTTGACGAACGGCACCCCAGAAAGTTCTAAATTATTCGAACGTTCTCTTTGATCTTTCAAAGATAGTTGGTCTTGATTGGGGGACATCAAGAGGATTTACAGAAACACAGGAACGTTTGGATCGAGGACCCGGTGGGAGTAAATGGAAATGGGAGCGCAAGTATTCGGGGAAATCAGGATTGTATTGAGGATGTGTATGTTCCTCCGAAGCCGAAAAGTAGGCCTACTCTTGAACCATTTCCAATCGATCGACATTGAGATTGTGATTTTTTGTACGCTTGATTTTCCACATTGGCACAAAATTGGAACCGTATTGTGGTGATTTTGAGTGAACCAAACTCGGTGATATCTAATTTTCTCAAAATACGGATCCACTTAGTTGCTAGTGTTGCTAAATAAATCACAATCTCAATGCCTATCGATTGGATATGGTTCAAGAGTAACCCTACAGGAAGCCACTGAAGCTTAGCGGAACTCGGACACATGATCGTACTTTTTTTTTTTTGTCGGGGGGAAATGCGTAAGCGCACCGTACCCGCCGTTGGCTAGACGGCAGGCGTGTGTGGGGCTGGCCCGGCGAAGTTCCAGGCCGACCCACTAAAACCCCCCGGTGTTCTCCCTGCCCTTGTGGGCGCGCATGGTAAGGTCCACACTGCGACTACCACTACCAGCGCGCCCGGGCAAGCCCGACCACCGGTCGGGCTATCGCCGAGGGGGGATTGCCCGAGAACACCAGAGCAATCCCCAGACGTAGGGCCTTACGGCGGCGTGCACGGGGCCAACCATGCACGCAGGCCTCCACGGCAGGGTCATTAGACGGGGATTGCTTGCGCGAATGCCCGCCTTCGCCTGCCTATCCGTCTGCGGCGGAGGGGAGCGGCTTGGGGATCTTCCTCCCGCTCCCTCTCCGCAGCCTCCTTCTGTGAAATTACTTCTTCACAGAAGGAGGCCACAGCCTCCCATTCCGCCTCGCCGCGGAGCATGGCCACGACCATGCTCGGCAGCGAGAGGTCTCCGCCTCCCAGCGCAGCGTTAAGTTCGCTGCGCTGGGGTCGCCAGGCCGGGCACACCAACAAGGTGTGCTCGGCAGTATCGTCGGGAGCGTCGCAGTGGTGACACCGCGGCGTTTCCTCCCGACGCGCGACTCGGTGCAGGTAGTGACCGAAGCAGCCATGCCCGGTCAGTACCTGCACCATGCGGAACGTGAGGCTGCCCTGCCGGCGCCCAACCCACTCCTCCAACACCGGACGGATCGCGTCGATCGTCCGGTGGCCGGCAGCTGGGGAGGCGAGTGCCACACCCCACTGACGCAGAGCCTCCCTCTGCGCCAGGGTACGAATCCGCTCCACAGGAAGTGGAGCGGATTCGGATCGTCCCCCCCGTTCACGAGTAGCAACCCGATGTCGATACACCTCCGCGAGGACGCGTGCATCGACATGCCACGGCGTTTGGCCCGCTAGAATGCAGGCCGCGCCGTGACTGAACACATGATCGTACTTGCGAAAACCAAAAGTAAATCGTATTGCTAGATTTTGAAGATGCTCCTGTTTATTAGGACGCTCTTCTGTGGCATCCAGATAGCATACATCAGCACAGTCAAAGATTGGTAATAGGAGAGAGTAAGCTGGCATAACTTTAGTATTAAAAGGTCTTAAAACTGAAATCGCTTGAGAGAGTGGTAGGTAGGTGAAATGCATTCATCGACTAACGTCATTAATTAATTAATTAATTCGAGGGGTCCACGATAATGTATTATCAATGATAATACCAAGATCTTTACTTTGATCTGGAAAGGTGGTCACAATGCTATTATACAAGGTAATTTTTTTAGTTACTAAGAGAAATTTGTGTGCTTGTTCAGACAAGCAAACTGAACAACTTTCACTATGGGACCAACTTTGAAATCGCAAAGAAAATCAGTTGTGTCAATGTCTAGGTTCAGTGAATGTTGAACATTACGATTTCAAAGTTGGTCCCATAGTGAAAGTTGTTCAGGGGCCTTACCATGATTGCTTATAGCAAGGTTAAAACAATGTTAAAACAGAGACACCGCTCTTGCTGCATATAGCGCCATCCCGCTCTCAGTGCGGTTTTAATATTGTTTTGAGCGATCATGGTTGGGGGGCAGTTTGCTTGTCTGAACAAGCACACAAATTTTTTTCAGTAACTAAAAATAAACTTGTATAAAACTTTTGTTAAGTCACTTAGAACTAACCTTCCATATAGTCTGATTTTAGAGAATAGTAAGTATAAGTAAAAACAAATACGTCAAACTACCGGTGTGAAGTTAGCAGCCAAAAGTAGCAGCCGATGTATAACCCAACCAATTTAAGAAGTAGTTATAAAATCTTCAAATAAAACCAATTAATTCAGTCTTTAAAACATTAGAATATATGTCACATTGCCTAAAGAACATAAAATAAGATAAGATCATTAAAAATTCCATTCTAACACTAATATAAATGAAAATAGTATTAAATCAATGAGATGATATTTTCAAACATGAAAACTGTGGCGCCTATCAATTTGTAGGCTCCTAACTATCTTGATATGCTCAAACCCTTTCAGAAAAGCCTAAATTTATTATTTTATGACCTATATCACCCAGAAACCAAGTCCATTAGCTTAAAAAGTCAGAGTAAATGTATGAAATATCGTGTCACAAGGCTTGTTAACGAAATCCTCCGAAACAACACGACCGATTTTTATGAATATATTTGTGTATTTTTGGCAGGCCTCAGAATAGGCCGTAGGCTATATTTTATATCACTAAGTGATAAGTCCGGCCCTCTTCAGATTTTTTTTGGTTAATTATTATGATGAAACGTATTTCGCGGGCACATCTAGTATATTATATAACAAAGGCGACTGTTGATTAGCTTCAAAATATTTTATAAAAAAAAAACCAAAGCGCGTACCACTTTGTAGCCTACTTAGTATTCTAGATATGCTTATGTTCTTTTATAAAAGCCTAAATTTATTGGAATAACTAGGGGACAAGATACTTTTATCACACAGCAGCCAAAACAATAACTAGCAAAATATTGTAGTGAATACATTCAACAAAAAACGCGAATGTTGGTTATTTTTTCAGTCGATAAAGCACATGTACCATTTGATGATTTCTTCTATAGCCTAAAACAGTTCAAAATCTTTCTAGAACATGTATATTTAAAGTTGTGTTGAGGGGTTTTTACACCCGTTCAGGCTAGCAGCCGCATCTTAGCAAACCGGTACCAAAATATTGAAACTGTGGTCTCTACCATAAAAACCAAGGCGCGCACCACTTTGCCGTCTAGTTAGTGAACTAGCCATACTCAAGAGCTTTCAGAAAAATCTAAATATTAAGGCATATCTAGGGGATTAGATACTTCTATCACCCAGCAGCCAAATCATTACCTAGAAAAATGTGAGAGAAAACATATTCATTTTTTAAGATGAAAGGTAAAAATATTTATAGTAAAAGAAGGAAGTGTACCACTTTAGGACTTACTCCAAGGTCTAGAATAGCTCAAAACCTTTATAGAAAATGTAAATTTGTACATGTTTTGAGAGGTATAAAATTTTATTTAGGCTAGAAGCCGCATCTTTGAAAACGAGTATGAAAATATTGAGACTGTGCTCTCTGCCATAAAAACAAAGGCGCGTACCACTTTGCGGCCTACTTAGTATTCTAGACATGCTAAAACCTTTCATAAAAGACAAAATTTTTCGGAATAACTGGGGGATAAGATACTTTTATCACACAGCAGCCAAAACAATAACTAGCAAAATATTGGAGTGAATACATTCAACAAAAAACGCGAATGTTGGTTATTTTTTCAGTCGATAAAGCGCATGTACCATTTGATGATTTCTTCTATAGCCTAAAACAGTCCAAAATCTTTCTAGAACATGTATATTTAAAGTTGTGTTGAGGGGTTTTTACACCCGTTCAGGCTAGCAGCCGCAGCTTAGCAAACCGGTACCAAAATATTGAAACTGTGGTCTCTACCATAAAAACCAAGGCGCGTACCACTTTGCCGTCTAGTTAGTGAACTAGCCATACTCAAGAGCATTCAGAAAAGTCTAAATATTAAGGCATATCTAGGTGGAGGTGCCCAAGGTAGACACCACCACGTCGGCGATTCACCGACTTATATTGCTTGCTGATTTTTGTACCCTACTACCAGCTCATAGAAAACATTGGTATTACTTACCCTGGATCCGATTGGTCTCCGTATGTAGCCGGTGGACTTCCTGAGCTAGCTCGAAGGAAGTCGCGGCTCCTGAAGTTCTGCTGTCTGACCGAACCGGATGGTACACTTGCCTATTAGGCCACCACGGCTCACACACGCGACGATAACACAACGCGAGCACTCTTTTGCACAACACAAAGCGGGCTTTCGCACCCCGATATTAGGTGCGCCGCGCAAATCACTATAATGCTTAAATATTGTGTATTATATTTTATGGATGCCCGGACATCATTATAACCTAATTCAACGTCATGACATTTCGACTCAACTCGACTGACATATTACATGCGGCCGGCCGCCAAAAAAAGCTCTCACTGCACAGACTAAAATGCTGTGTTGCCACTCGCTCTTCCTCGAGCGTGAACATCCCCCCGCTCCGGACAGTCCCGGACTGTCCGCCAAATCAGTCTAAGGGGAGGCGAGAAAGAGTAGCGACCGCGCGCTTCAAAACAGAATCCCCAACTAGGACCTCGGCAAACCTGGGCACACCATCAGACCCTAGAGTAAGTTGGACAATGCGTCCGCGACGCCAACGTAAGGGTGGCAGGTTTGGGTCCTTCACTAACACGAGGTCTCCAACCCTCGGTGGGTTTGTCTTATCTGACCACTTAACGCGCTGTTGCAAAATGTGTAAATATTCAAGGTGCCAGCGGCGCCAGAAACTCTGGGTAAGCTGCTGGAGCAACTCAAACCGCGAAAGGCGTCCTGGATTGATATCTCTATAAGGATACTCGGGCAGGGCGTTAAGTGGTCTGCCTATCAAGAAATGGCCCGGCGTGAGGGCCTGCAAATCGTTCGCGTCGGTAGACAACGGACATAACGGACGCGAGTTGAGAACCGCCTCAATCTTATGAAACACCGTCGCGAGTTCCTCGAACGTGAGAATAGTCTCCCCAATAACGCGGCGAAGGTGAGTCTTGGCGGCCTTTACAACAGATTCAAAAATCCCTCCCCAGTGAGGGCAAGACGGCGGGGAGTATCGCCATGTTACCCCCCTACGGGAGAGTGTGGATCCGATCTCAATATTATTTTTATCTAAAAATTCACAAACTTCTCTTATATGTCTATCAGTGCCCTTGAAGTTCGTCCCACAATCGGACCGAATTAGAGAAGGCAGTCCCCGGCGGGAGACAAATCTGCCTAACGCTGCTAAGAAAGCGTCCATGGTGAGCGCACTCACCACCTCCAAATGAACGGCTTTAGTGGCCAAACAAACAAACACACACAAGTAAGCCTTTTCAGTCTTAGCATTACGGAGTCGCGACGTTTTTATAGTGAACGTTCCCGCGAAATCAGTTCCAACTCCTAAGAAGGTCATCGATTCATTCACACGATCAGCAGGCAAATCACCCATTTGGGGCTGCATCGTCTCGGGGCGTAAACGATAGCAGGGCAGACATCGAAAGATAACAGATCGGATTATTCTTCGCCCTGACAAAATCCAAAACTCCCGTTGGAGGAGCGCGGTCAATGCATTACATCCGGCATGAGCATTCTTCACATGGCGATCAATGATCAACAATCGCACCAATGGTCCGTCCTTGGGGAGCAACAGGGGATGACGTGATCTATAAGGCAAGTTAGCGTGCCTCAATCGGCCTCCTACACGCAACAATCCCTTATCATCCAGAAAGGGAGTCAAACGCACCAAGGGTCCCTTCAATTTGGACGTCCCGGTACGGAAAATCTTAAGTTCCGGTTCAAACGCTCTAGACTGGGTCATACGCACCCAATGCAAAAGAGCATCTTGGCGCTCCTGCGGTGAGAGGACCGGACACAAATCTTTGTCCTGAGGCCGGCGACAATTTCGTATAAATCTTCTTATCCAAGCGGTCACGCCGAGCAACTTGTCCAGAGAACTGTAGCGGTCTAATAAAAATTCCCGCTCTGGAGCCGCCATAGTCTCGACAGCGTGAACACGCAAGCCCGGATTTGGTACCTTCACCACAGCTGGTGTGGAAGGCCAAGACGGCTGTAACAACCATTCGGAACCCCACCACAGAGTGTGGTCAATAAGCTGAGGGGCTTCGCTGCCACGTGACGCACAGTCAGCAGGGTTTATTTCACCTGGCACGTGGCGCCAAATCAACGTGGCCTTCGAGGCCTGTATTTGGGATACCCGATTGGCCACAAATACTTCCAGAGAGTGGACGGAGTTCTTAATCCAACACAGGACAACCTGACTGTCGGACCAAGCAAAGAGCGACTCAAAGTCCACACTACGTCCCAGGGTGTCAACAACGTGGTTCATCAAACGAACCAGAAGAGTAGCTCCAGACAATTCTAACTTCGGAATCGTTAATCGAGTCCGAAGTGGAGCAACCTTACTTTTAGCAATTAGCAAGTGGAGCTTAACAGCTCCTCTATCATCGACCGTCCGGATATATACGACGGCTGCGTATCCACTCTCAGACGCGTCACAAAAGCCATGAAGGCTGGCCGTAAACCGTCCCTTAGGCAGTATATGTCTAGGGATACTAACACGGTTAATGTCGGGGAGAGACGACATGAAGGACTCCCAATCTCGCAGCAAACGGCCCGAGAGGGGCTCATCCCACGACACTTCGGCTGACCAAAGTTCCTGTAGGAAGCACTTCATCCAAAACACTACGGGACTAATCCAGCCATTTGGGTCAAAGGTACGAGCTACTGTAGACAAAACCAACCGTTTCGTCCAGACCTTGGGGCTTGGCAGCTCCAATCGATAGGTGAACGTGTCCTGGACAGGTCTGTATTGCACTCCCAAAACAGACAGTAAATCTGGAGTGTTGGCATTCTCAAAAATATGGGGCTCCTGCTGGTGGTCGTCTGGCAAGTCACACAAAAGCTGAGGTGAGTTGGACATCCACTTCCTCAGTTCATAACCACCAGCCCCGAGAAGAGCAATTAGTTCATCTCGCAAAATCAAGGCTTCCTCGACACTAGAGGAGCCCGTACAAATATCATCTACAAATGCATCCTCCTTGAGAACCAAGGATGCGCGAGGGTATCGTAACCGCTCACGTTCAGCGAGTTCCACAAGTGAGCGAATTGCCACAAAGGGGCTCGAACGCAAACCGTATGTATTGGTGTTCATCTCGTAGACTAGCATGGGATCTCTGGGATCCTCCCTCCATAATATGAGCTGATATCGCCTATCGTCCGGGTGAATCACAGTCTGCCGAAACATCATCCGGATATCGGTCACAAAGACGACGGCATGGCGACGGAAGTTGGTCAATACATCACCCACCCCGTGGTGCAACTTCGGTCCAGCATGCAGACATTGATTCAGCGAAACTCCGGTAGACGTGGGAGCTGACCCATCAAAAACAACGCGTATCTTCCCGGTGGAAGGTTTCAAAACCGCGTGGTGAGGAAGAAAATTATGTTCCTCGTTTCGCCAGTCCAGTCGCGAGACCGACATGTGCCCCAGTTGCTCATATTCTCGCATGAAGTCGACATACTTCTGTTTGAGGTCAGAGTTCCTACTCATACGACGCTCCATGGACAGCAGTCGCTTCTCGGCCAACGGCCGGGAGCTGCCAAGTGAGGGGCGAACTGACAAAAAAGGCAAACGAGTGATCAGCCGTCCCGAGTGAAGGCGACCTGTATTGTTCTGGTAGAACAACTCACACTCCTCGTCTAAGGGGTGCAACCCTGAGCTCCCGTATCCAAAAGGGCGCGAACTAAAACAAAGGTGCCCCTCGGGCCCCACACCTGTACGGAGGCTGTTGGTAACAGCACCTGCTCCTGTGGGGGGGTTGCAGCCGACAGTTGGTTTAATGAAAATCCTCCCGCATTCCCCGCAACGGGGGGGAAGGGGGGTTCAAGGAAAAATGCGTGCGCGGCGGAGGAATAGGGCGCTCAAGGCGCTCGAGCGGGTCCCAATCCGGCACGTACTGGCCCCGATCAAAGCGGCATCGGGGGGCCGGGCGGTGCCCATGATGGGCGAAAGTTGGGGGAGCCCGTGACAAACGAGGTCTCTCCATCAGAGGGGGAGAGAAGCGTATCGGCTCCCGGCGTGGCTCCCTAATAACCGCGGCCCAATCCCGCGGTGGCGCCTCATAAGCGGCGCGTCGATCCCCCCCGCCCGTAGGGGGGGTGGGGCGCCCAATCCTCTCACTGGAGGGGGGACGCCTGTCCAATCTCCGCGGAGGGGTGGCACGCCCCTCCGATCTCCTCGGAGATGTGGGTGACCTACGAGGGCCCCCGCCCGTGTGCGAGTCCCTCTCTCTCACCACCTTACGAGTGTCTCTATTGTTAAAGCACAAGAGGGGGTGATGGGCCCCTCCACAACAGTGGCAATCTCGTGGGTGGGGGCAAGCCGATGCCATATGAGCCCCCAGGCAGCGGTAGCACCAATTCCGCTGCTTGGCCATTTTTCTACGCCCCTCGGTGCGTAGGCCAACAAATTTGGGACAGGCCGGCAAACGATGGCCATCCCGCTTGCAACACTTGCAAGGCATCGGCCTCTCCCCGTGTGGAGAGTTCTGCCGCACTGCAGTATACTGCTTGTACGGGTGGCGCTCTCTCCGTGGCGCTGCCCGGGTCGCCTCATAGCGGCCTGTACTCGGTCCCGGTATAGGAGCCAGATCCAAGTGGTCGGTCATCCGACACTCATCCTCCAAATTTCTGAGGAGACCCGAAAAGGGGGGTAGGTAGGAGGCACTATTGCCCCCATACCTTTGTTCAAAGCGCCCCTTCATCTCCATGGGAAGCTTATCGAGGATGAGGTGGAGCAAAATAAAGGACCACTGGTCCACCGGTAGATCAAGTCGTTTGAGCGCGTTAATGGCGCTTAGCAGCGGGTTCAAAATCTCCTTCCTTAATGAGGAGACCCGCGATACGCGTGGCAGCCCTAAAATGGCAGCCACATGTGTGTCCGCTAGCAAGCGAACATTCTGATACCGGGCGGTCAACAACGCCCTTGCAATCTCATAACTGTCATCGTTGACAGGTAGATGCTGGACAAGCACACCAGCCTCTCCACGTAAGGCAGAGAGCAAATAGGCCAATTTCTGGCTAGGGAACAGGTCGTCCCTCGAGTGAACCAGGCTATCAAAGAGGTTAATGAACCCCATCCAAGAAGCCAGGTTCCCATCAAAGGTTGGGATGTCTAAAGTGGGCAGTCTGCCCAGCAAGCCGGCCGGGGTAGGCTTGACCTCCCCGGGCGTGCACGACTCACCCCTCCGGGCGGATAGGATTGCCTGAGCCTTGTTTATAATCACATCCGCCTGTTCAAAACACTGATCATAATCGGCATTAAATTGGTCGACTGCCCGCAACTCAGCGGCACCCTCGGCTGGGTGGTCGAGCAAATATTGTTGATGAGCAACAAAAAGCTGCTCCAATTCCTTCAAGCGAGCAGGTACTCCCTCATGCCGAATTAACAAGGCCTGTTCTCGGTCTGGTCGGTCTACCAAAGCGACGGCACTAGCAAACCATCTCAAAATCTTTTGTGCACCCGCGCGGGCACCACTAAGCGGGCTGACTAGCGGGACCATTTTGCACCAAAATTAATAAACACTATAATAATACACGGACAAACAGACCGACAACCGCGGACAATAAAACAGATCGGGAGGAACTTCAAAGGCAGAACAAAATATATAAACAAACCAAAATCAAGTGTAAATGCTAGAACTTAACTAGAACAACAAAGGCATTTAACAACAGAATTCTCAAACAAATTAAATTCAAGTATTAAGTCAATAACTTAACAAACATAATATTCAAAGTCAAACAAAACAAAATCAAATGTAAATGCTAAAACTTAACACAGCAAAATAGTGTATTACAACAACAGCAAAGTCATTTAGCAGCAAAATTTTTTAAACAAATTAAATTCAAGTATAAGTTTACAACTTAACAAACAAAATATTCAAGGGCAAAACAAAGATATGAAAAAACAAACCAAAATCAAATATAGGTAAATGCTAGAACTTAACTAGAACAACAAAAGACATTTAACCTCAATTTTTCATATACAATGACAATTAGTTAAGGAGATCGGTCCACAAATGAGATTGTAGTCGGTTTAAAATCAGCAATCAAAACCAATTAATATGTATTGCCCATTTGGACAACCAACAAGATTACAATATTAATTGTACAATACTAATCAACCACTCAAATCTAAAAACCACTCAAATCTAAAAACCACGCTCTGCTACCAAGAGATGGAGGTGCCCAAGGTAGACACCACCACGTCGGCGATTCACCGACTTATATTGCTTGCTGATTTTTGTACCCTACAACCAGCTCATAGAAAACATTGGTATTACTTACCCTGGATCCGATTGGTCTCCGTATGTAGCCGGTGGACTTCCTGAGCTAGCTCGAAGGAAGTCGCGGCTCCTGAAGTTCTGCTGTCTGACCGAACCGGATGGTACACTTGCCTATTAGGCCACCACGGCTCACACACGCGACGATAACACAACGCGGGCACTCTTTTGCACAACACAAAGCGGGCTTTCGCACCCCGATATTAGGTGCGCCGCGCAAATCACTATAATGCTTAAATATTGTGTATTATATTTTATGGATGCCCGGACATCATTATAACCTAATTCAACGTCATGACATTTCGACTCAACTCGACTGACATATTACATGCGGCCGGCCGCCAAAAAAAGCTCTCACTGCACAGACTAAAATGCTGTGTTGCCACTCGCTCTTCCTCGAGCGTGAACACTAGGGGATTAGATACTTCTATCACCCAGCAGCCAAATCATTACCTAGAAAAATGTGAGAGAAAACATATTCATTTTTTAAGATGAAAGGTAAAAATATTTATAGTAAAAGAAGGAAGTGTACCACTTTAGGACTTACTCCAAGGTCTAGAATAGCTCAAAACCTTTATAGAAAATGTAAATTTGTACATGTTTTGAGAGGTATAAAATTGTATTTAGGCTAGAAGCCGCATCTTTGAAAACGAGTATGAAAATATTGAGACTGTGGTCTCTACCATAAAAACCAAGGCGCGTACCACTTTGCCGTCTAGTTAGTTAACTAGCAATACTCAAGAGCTTTCAGAAAAGTCTAAACATTAAGGCATATCTAGGGGATTAGATACTTCTATCACCCAGCAGCCAAATAATTACCTAGAAAAATGTGAGAGAAAACATATTCATTTTTTAAGATGAAAGGTAAAAATATTTATAGTAAATAATATTTATAGTATAGTATAAAATTTTATTTAGGCTAGAAGCCGCATCTTTGAAAAGGAGTATGAAAATATTGAGACTGTGCTCTCTGCCATAAAAACAAAGGCGCGTGCCACTCTGTGGCCTACTTACTTTTCTAGACATGCTAAAGGCCTTTCATAAAAGCCTAAATTTATTAGAATAACTAGGAGATAAGATACTTTTATCACACAGCAGCCAAAACAATAACTAGCAAAATATTGAAGTTAATACATTCAACAAAAAACGCGAAATTTTGAGGAATAAACCTGGCATTGAGATGGGTGGTCAAATGGTCGAGCAAGTGGGGGAGGCTAGGGATTTAGGTGTAGTCATAGATAGCCATTTGCGTTACGAATCTCATATAATTTTATAGACTTAAGGTGCTATATGGAATTCGTAATTATCTCAATGAAGATATGCTTGTTAGTGTATGTGAGGCGTTGTTTTGTTGGTAAAAATATTTATAGTAAAAGAAGGAAGTGTACCGCTTTAAGACTTACTCCAAGGTCTAGAATAGCTCAAAACCTTTTTAGAAAATGTAAATTTGTACATGTTTTAAGAGGTATTAAATTTTATTTTATTCTAGAAGCCGCATCTTTAAAAAGGAGTATGAAAATATTGAGACTGTGCTCTCTGCCATAAAAACAAAGGCGCGTACCACTTTGTGGCCTACTTAATATTCTAGACATGCTAAAAGCTTTTCATAAAAGACAAAATTTATCGGAATAACTGGGGAATAAGATACTTTTATCACACAGCAGCCAAAACAATAACTAGCAAAAGATTGGAGTGAATACATTCAACAAAAAACGCGAATTTTGGTTACTTTTTCAGTCGATGAAGCACAGGTACCATTTGATGATTTCCTCTATAGCCTAAAACAGTTCAAAATCTTTCTAAAACATGTATATTTAAAGTTGTGTTGAGGGGTTTTTACACCCATTCAGGCTAGCAGCCGCATCTTAGCAAACCGGTACCAAAATATTGAAACTGTGGTCTCTACCATAAAAACCAAGGCGCGTACCACTTTGCCGTCTAGTTAGTGAACTAGCCATACTCAAGAGCTTTCAGAAAAGTCTAAATATTAAGGCATATCTAGGGGATTAGATACTTCTATCACCCAGCAGCCAAATCATTACCTAGAAAAATGTGAGAGAAAACATATTCATTTTTTAAGATGAAAGGTAAAAATATTTATAGTAAAAGAAGGAAGTGTACCGTTTTAGGACTTACTCCAAGGTCTAGAATAGCTCAAAACCTTTATAGAAAATGTAAATTTGTACATGTTTTGAGAGGTATAAAATTTTATTTAGGCTAGAAGCGGCATCTTTGAAAACGAGTATGAAAATATTGAGACTGTGCTCTCTGCCATAAAAACAAAGGCGCGTACCACTTTGCGGCCTACTTGGTATTCTAGACATGCTAAAGGTCTTTCATAATAGCCTAAATTTATTGGAATAACTAGGGGATAAGATACTTTTATCACACAGCAGCCAAAACAATAACTAGCAAAATATTGGAGTGAATACATTCAACAAAAAACGCGAATGTTGGTTATTTTTTCAGTCGATAAAGCACATGTACCATTTGATGATTTCTTTTAGCCTAAAACAGTCCAAAATCTTTCTAGAACATGTATATTTAAAGTTGTGTTGAGGGGTTTTTACACCCGTTCAGGCTAGCAGCCGCATCTTAGCAAACCGGTACCAAAATATTGAAACTGTGGTCTCTACCATAAAAACCAAGGCGCGTACCACTTTGCCGTCTATTTAGTGAACTAGCCATACTCAAGAGCTTTCAGAAAAGTCTAAATATTAAGGCATATCTAGGGGATTAGATACTTCTATCACCCAGCAGCCAAATCATTACCTAGAAAAATGTGAGAGAAAACATATTCATTTTTTAAGATGAAAGGTAAAAATATTTATAGTAAAAGAAGGAAGTGTACCACTTTAGGACTTACTCCAAGGTCTAGAATAGCTCAAAACCTTTATAGAAAATGTAAATTTGTACATGTTTTGAGAGGTATAAAATTGTATTTAGGCTAGAAGCCGCATCTTTGAAAACGAGTATGAAAATATTGAGACTGTGGTCTCTACCATAAAAACCAAGGCGCGTACCACTTTGCCGTCTAGTTAGTTAACTAGCAATACTCAAGAGCTTTCAGAAAAGTCTAAACATTAAGGCATATCTAGGGGATTAGATACTTCTATCACCCAGCAGCCAAATAATTACCTAGAAAAATGTGAGAGAAAACATATTCATTTTTTAAGATGAAAGGTAAAAATATTTATAGTAAATAATATTTATAGTATAGTATAAAATTTTATTTAGGCTAGAAGCCGCATCTTTGAAAACGAGTATGAAAATATTGAGACTGTGCTCTCTGCCATAAAAACAAAGGCGCGTACCACTTTGCGGCCTACTTAGTATTCTAGACATGCTAAAGGCCTTTCATAAAAGCCTAAATTTATTGGAATAACTAGGGGATAAGATACTTTTATCACACAGCAGCCAAAACAATAACTAGCAAAATATTGGAGTGAATACATTCAACAAAAAACGCGAATGTTGGTTATTTTTTCAGTCGATAAAGCACATGTACCATTTGATGATTTCTTCTATAGCCTAAAACAGTCCAAAATCTTTCTAGAACATGTATATTTAAAGTTGTGTTGAGGGGTTTTTACACCCGTTCAGGCTAGCAGCCGCATCTTAGCAAACCGGTACCAAAATATTGAAACTGTGGTCTCTACCATAAAAACCAAGGCGCGTACCACTTTGCCGTCTAGTTAGTGAACTAGCCATACTCAAGAGCTTTCAGAAAAGTCTAAATATTAAGGCATATCTAGGGGATTAGATACTTCTATCACCCAGCAGCCAAATCATTACCTAGAAAAATGTGAGAGAAAACATATTCATTTTTTAAGATGAAAGGTAAAAATATTTATAGTAAATAATATTTATAGTATAGTATAAAATTTTATTTAGGCTAGAAGCCGCATCTTTGAAAAGGAGTATGAAAATATTGAGACTGTGCTCTCTGCCATAAAAACAAAGGCGCGTGCCACTCTGTGGCCTACTTACTTTTCTAGACATGCTAAAGGCCTTTCATAAAAGCCTAAATTTATTGGAATAACTAGGAGATAAGATACTTTTATCACACAGCAGCCAAAACAATAACTAGCAAAATATTGAAGTTAATACATTCAACAAAAAACGCGAAATTTTGAGGAATAAACCTGGCATTGAGATGGGTGGTCAAATGGTCGAGCAAGTGGGGGAGGCTAGGGATTTAGGTGTAGTCATAGATAGCCATTTGCGTTACGAATCTCATATAATTTTATAGACTTAAGGTGCTATATGGAATTCGTAATTATCTCAATGAAGATATGCTTGTTAGTGTATGTGAGGCGTTGATTTTGTCTAAGCTAAACTACGGTGATATAGTTTACGGGCCGCGTATGCTTTCGAGATCACGTCGCTTATGCCAACGTGTTCAAAATGCTTGTTGCCGTTTCTGTTTCCATATACCACCTAGGAGTCACATCACACCTTATTTGAACGACGCTTCTCTGCTCAACATGAGTTCGCGTAGGCACCTTCATCTTGCGAGCCTCTTGTACGATATACTTAAATATAAAAAACCGAGTTATCTTTACACAAAACTAAAGTTTTATCATACTAGGCCTAACACCAGGGCTAGACGTTGCCTACTGGAGTACCATCCGCATAAAATTGGCCAAGTGCTGGAACGATTTACCGCCACCTTTAGGTATATCAACCTCGAAACCCATATTTAAAAAACTTTTTAAATCACATCTTGAAAAACAGCGATTGGGTATACCTGATGGTTATTTATTGAGAAATTTCCGAATTTAGCTTGTTCGTGACCGTAGTGCCAACGTGTAATGTAAGGATACGCAAATGTGTACATTAGTTGACTCTTGTTCATATGTGCAACGAACTCATCGGTTTCATCATCAGACCTATGTTTGCACACATTTTCGTATGTATAATCGAATATCCTTCAAATATTTATTTTTCTGGTAGTAAGTGTCTTTTAACAAACCTATCAATCTCATATTTATATGTGATATGTTTGTATGTGTTTAAACATACATGCAATATATTGAATAAATGATGAATATGTAGATATTAAATATATTTTGTAAACATTTCTCGATTTTAAACGTTCATCGGAAGGTGTTTTGGCTTTTTGATACCTCATTTTGAACCTCTGGGCTACAGCAGAATACCAGTGATTTGCTCATCTACATGAGCAAATCGTATGCTGAGCTGTGAGCCCTTTTGCACCACTCCAGCACACAGCGGTCGTACAACACAGTACATGCGTTTATAAATGCATATTTTATACATTGTTCCATTGTTTGTATTGTTGTATTGTGATAGTTTTTGTTTTTGTTTGTTGTATTTAATCGTGTGTTGTATTGTGCAAATAAAAATGTACCTATCAATCTATAAAAATAATCATTATTCGCGTTTTTCATTTAATGTAATTACTCAAATATTTTGCTAGTTATTGTTTTGGCTGCTGTGTGATAAAAGTTTCTTATCCCCTAGTTATTCCAATAAATTTAGGCTTTTCTGAAAGGCCTAAAGCGTATCTAGAATACCAAGTAGGCCACAAAGTGGTACGCGCCTTTGTTTTTATGGCAGAGACCACAGTCTCAATATTTTCATACTCGTTTTCAAAGATGCGGTTTCTAGCCTCAATAAAATTTTATACCTCTCAAAACATGTACAAATTTTCATTTTCTAAAAAGGTTTTGAGCTACTCTAGATCTTGGAGTAAGTCCTAAGGCGGTACGCTTCCTAATTTTGCTATAAATATTTTCAACATTTATCTTTAAAAATGAATATGTTTTCTCTTAAATTTTTCTAGGTAATGATTTGGCTGCTGGGTGATAGAAGTATCTAATCCCCTGCTTATGCCTAAATGCTTAGACTTTTCTGAAAGCTCTTGAGTATGGCTAGCGCACTAACTGGACGGCAAAGTGGTACGCGCCTTGGTTTTTATGGTAGAGACCACAGTTTCAATATTTTGGTACTGGTTTGCTAAGATGCGGCTGATAGCCTAAATAAAATTTTATAGTCCTCAAAACATGTACAAATTTACATTTTCTAAAAAGGTTTTGAGCTATTCTAGACCATGAAGTAAGTCCTAAAGCGGTACGTTTCCTACTTTCACTAGAAATATTTTCACCTTTCATCTTTAAAAATGAATATGTTTTCTCTTACATTTTTCTAGGTAATGATTTGGCTGCTGGGTGATAGAAGTATCTAATCCCCTAGATATGCCTAAATGTTTAGACTTTTCTGAAAGCTCTTGAGTATGGCTAGTACAATAACTGGACTACAAAGTGGTACGCGCCTTGGTTTTTATGGTAGAGACCACAGTTTCAATATTTTGGTACTGGTTTGCTAAGATGCGGCTGGTAGCCTGAACGGGTGTAAAAACCCCTCAAAATAACTTTAAATATACATGTTCTAGAAAGACTTTGAACTGTTTTAGGCTATAGAAGAAATCATTAAATGGTACCTGTGCTTTCTCGATTGAAAAAATAACCAACATTCGCGTTTTTTGTTGAATGTATTCACTCCAATATTTTGCTAGTTATTGTTTTGGCTGCTGTGTGATAAAAGTATCTTATCCCCTAGTTATTCCAATAAATTTAGGTTTTTATGAAAGGCCTTTAGCATGTCTAGAATACTGAGTAGGCCACAAAGTGGTACGCGCCTTTGTTTTAATGGCAGAGAGCACAGTCTCAATATTTTCATACTCGTTTTCAAAGATGCGGCTTCTAGCCTAAATAAAAATTTAAACCTTTCAAAATATGTACAAATTTACATTTTCTATAAAGGTTTTGAGCTATTCTAGACCTTGGAGTAAGTCCTATAGGGGTACACTTCCTTCTTTTACTATAAATATTGTTACCTTTCATATTAAAAAATGAATATGTTTTCTCTCACATTTTTCTAGGTAATGATTTGGCTGCTGGGTGATAGAAGTATCTAATCCCCTAGATATGCCTTAATGTTTAAACGTTTCTGAAAGCTCTTGAGTATGGCTAGTTCACTAACTAGACGGCAAAGTGGTACGCGCCTTGGTTTTTATGGTAGAGACCACAGTTTCAATATTTTGGTACCGGTTTGCTAAGATGCGGCTGCTAGCCTGAACGGGTGTAAAAACCCCTCAACACAACTTTAAATATACATGTTCTAGAAAGATTTTGAACTGTTTTAGGCTATAGAAGAAATCATCAAATGGTACATGTGCTTTATCGACTGAAAAAATAACCAACATTCGCGTTTTTTGTTGAATGTATTCACTCCAATATTTTGCTAGTTATTGTTTTGGCTGCTGTGTGATAAAAGTATCTTGTCCCCTAGTTATTCCAATAAGTTTAGGCTTTTATAAAAGAACATAAGCATATCTACAATACTAAGTAGGCCACAAAGTGGTACGCGCTTTGGTTTTTATGGCACAGATACCACAGTTTCAATATTTTGATATTCGCTTGCAAAGATACGTCTGCCAGCCTGAACGGGTATCTAAACCCCTGAATATCAGTATAAATATACTTTTTCCTACACGATTTTTAGACGTTTTAGACTAATAAGTAAGTCGTTAATTGGTACGCTCCCTATAATCATTTTGAAGCTAATCAACAGTCCCCTTTGTTATATAATATACTAGATGTGCCCGCGAAATACGTTTCATCATAATAATTAACCAAAAAAATCTGAAGAGGGCCGGACTTATCACTTAGTGATATAAAATATAGCCTACGGCCTATTCTGAGGCCTGCCAAAAATACACAAAAATATTCATAAAAATCGGTCGTGTTGTTTCGGAGGATTTCGTTAACAAGCCTTGTGACACGATATTTCATACATTTACTCTGATTTTTTTTAGATAATGGACTTGGTTTCTGGGTGATATAGGTCATAAAATAATAAATTTAGGCTTTTCTGAAAGGTTTTGAGCATATCAAGATAGTTAGGAGCCTACAAATTGATAGGCGCCACAGTTTTCATGTTTGAAAATATCATCTCATTGATTTAATACTATTTTCATTTATATTAGTGTTAGAATGGATTTTTTAATGATCTTATCTTATTTTATGTTATTTAGGCAATGTGACATATATTCTAATGTTTTAAAGGCTGAATTAACTAGTTTTATTTGAAGATTTTATAACTACTTCTTAAATTGGTCGGGTTATACATCGGCTGCTACTTTTGGCTGCTAACTTCACACCGGTTGTCAAACTGTATAGTTATATTACGCAATGTAATAAAATCAAATTTAAAATGTCATATAGAATATCATCAAAATGTTAATTATAAAAATGTCAATGAAAAGAAGTCCTTCGTTGAATATAATTCTTTATCCAACAAAAGGTTTCTCAGTCGGTGCGTAAATGTTTTGTCGTTCTTATCATTACGCAAATCCTCCGGCAAATGTTCGTAGTATTTTGGACCAATGACACGGGGGTTTTTTGTAGCCAGGTAGGAATTTCTAGCGACGCTCGATAACCTACCTGCGTTTCGCAATTTATAAATATGATTTCCACGGCGTTCGAACAGATTTATATTTTCTCGTACGTACATAATCATGTGAAAAATGTACAGGGAGTACATAGTCATGATTCCATGACTATGTACTCCCTGTAGATATGGCCCGGCCCATATGGTGGCCGAAATTTTGTTTTGTCTACTAAACCAATAATTTGTGTTCTTATAGAAAGGATAATTCGACACAGCGATCGCTACAACCCTGTTGTGTTGGCTATAGGAATAAGATTTCATTATCTCAGAGACGATGACGAATTTAGATATCGTTTCCCTATGAAACAATTGCCACTTGTCTAGGCCCTCAATACCCGAAGCTCTCGCCTACGAGATCACTGTCTACTCACCAGTAAAACGGCGACGAGTAATCATTTCATATTACCTACTTGTCGTGTCGTCAGATATCATCGATGCTAATTAGCTATTTAAAAATAATATTGATAATGAGCGATAAACAGTTAATATTTAAAAGCGATCGAGGTCACCACGTAGGGTATTGTAAACTGGAAAATGTTCCGTGTAGCGCTAGTCTGCTGTCTGGTCGGAGCCGCCTTAGCCACCCCGGCGGTGGTCAGGACCAAGGCGGAGGTGGAGGCGTTTAGGCACTTCCTCGAGAGTACTAAGAATGGTGAGTCAGCTCACAATTTATCATAGTGTGTCAAAAAAAAAGAGAACCATGTCATTTTATTATTTTCGAGTATAGTAGCTTCTTAGTATATAATAAAAGGAGAAGTTCCCACTGACATAACAGACGCACGCACAGCCGTAACCGCTAATGGTAGAAACGTGAAATTTGGACAGTTGTTTTAATTCAAAATGCCGAACCCACACTAAGAGGGGATTTTAAAAAATTTTAGCCCTATAGGTACAGTAGTATTATATTATCTGTGCTAAAGAAATGAAATAGGGGTTGCAAGTTTGTATGGAAAAATAAATATTTAAATTACAACGATTTTGATAAAACTTGAAATTCATGCTCTTAAAAACATTATGGTTTATTGGAATTCACCACCTTAGAGTGCAAAATAGGGGTTGAAAGTTTCTATGGAAAATATTTAAAATCTATGAAATTTATTATCCGAGCTCCTAAATATATATAACAGTCTTCTATATAATAAGCTACATAATTATTTTTCCTACGGGAAAATATAATTTTCCCACGGGAAAACAATAATAACGCGGGCGAAGCCGCGAGCGGAAAGCTAGTCTATACATATCAAAATATTTTACAAAATAAAAAACCATCTTCGAAAGTACCAAAAAGTCCTAACTAACTCACCAGAAACCTTTCCATAATCAGCAGTAACATGACTACCAGATGCAAACACGGTCTATGAAATTTCAGGGATTCCCTCGATTTTTCTCGGATCCTATAAGATCATAACTTGGCAACTATGAGACTATTTTTATCGTTACCTACAAAAAGAATTTTGAAAATCAGCATACAAATGGCAGAGTAAACACACACACAAAAAAAAGAAAGATTGAGAACCTCCTCCTTTTTTGAAGTCGGCTAAAAATAGATACCTACAATCGAACATTGAAGTCTGTTAAAAATTGGAAATAATCGTGACTGATTTGTAATCGCCAAGTGTGATATTTTAAAATTAAAGACGTGATTCAAACAATAACTAAGGATGTATTTTAGTTAATTTTACCCTTGAATAGGAGTCTGACATTTTTTTCAGGATTACTTAATCGGAATTCATGATTACCCAAATCAAGACTGGTGCAGAAATGTGGAAAAAATATTAATTTATTTCATACATCTCCGGCATTTTGTGGAATTTCATAGATTTCATTGAAAATGTATAGAATTCCCGATCTTGTAACTTCAGTTTATTTGTTTATCGTTAGACATTATGGTCTAAATTTAGTCTTGGCTTCAACCCGACGCTGTCTCTATCTTCTCATCTCTCGTTAAACCAAGTGAAAGAACATCAGCTTTTAACCAAAAGTAGGAGTCAATATAAAAGAATCTGTAACATAGCATTGTATATGCATTTTGCTGAAAATGAATTTACTTTACAATTCCATAGATGGCGCTACACGCAACACACGCATCCCGATGTCTCCGAAGGCGAACGCTGAGGAAAACAGCGGCAAGTTTCAGGGCGACATCGTCCTCGATGACTTCATGATCGAGGGTATGCTGAAGCAGTACGCCCTGGGTCGCAACGCGTACACGTACCCAGACACCAAGTGGCCCAACAACACGGTTGTGTGGGAATTCGCCGAGGACAACTTTGGTGAGTATTAAGGTCATAAGAGTCTGTGTGGAAACAAATCCGTTCCGATTAAAAAGTTCTGGCAATTGGATTACAACACGTAAAACAATAGAGAAAAGTGTTTTACAAAAAATAAACACTGACATCAAAAACACTAAAAAGTTAAAAATAATATAAGAATAGGTACAAACAACATGTATCATACTTCTATATTGAAGTCGGTGCCGAACGATGATCTCCTAGACGGTCTTAAAATTTGGCACCGACTTCAATAAAGAAGTATGATGTTGTCTGTACCTATTCTTATATTATTTTTAACTTTTAGGTGTTTTTGAAGTCAGTTTCTTTTGATAAAATATTTTTATATGTTTAGTGAATGAAATCTTTTTAGTTAATTTAATACCAGATCACCTTCGGGGAGCTCTGTTAAATTCAGCTCCAAGGTCAGGTCAGGTCAAATCCAAAAGTTAAGGATCTTTCCATCATCAGCTCGGTTCATGACTACCAGATGCAAATACGTTTATAGCTTCAGAAAAACATGAAACACGTTGGACGTACCTATAAAATTTAAGGGTTTCCCTCGATTTTCATCCCATCATCAGATCCTGACTTTGGTAACTTTGGAACCACCCCAGGAATATACTCTATCGAATACAAAAATAATTTTGAAAATCGGTCCACAATTGGCGGAGTAATCGCGGTAAATCATATGTAGGTACACACAAAACACGTTGGACACACCGAAAAATTATGGATTTCCCTCGATTTTTCTGGGATCCCATCATCAGATCCTAACTTTGTTGACCTTTGTTGACCACTCTTGAAGTATTCTCTATCCGATAGAGTCTATCGAATACAAAAAGAATTTTGAAAATCGGTCCACAATTGACGGCGTAATCGCGTAACATTCACACCAAAAAAAAACATAAATATTGAATGGAGGACTCCTTTTTTGAAGTCGGTTAAAAAGGGGAAAAGTGGAAGCCTTAAGTTCCACATAATACCTTTCCCTTTATTTCTTTGTTCTTAATGTTGTAATTCACAATAGTGAAACGTAAATTCAAAAAGAATGAATGGTCTTGGATCAAAATGGTAGATAGATATCTTCGTTTGTGTACCAAAAAAATAACCAGAATAGGATTGCTGTCGGCGGAGCTTGTGTAATGTCTGAGATAGAAAAGCTGGACTAGCTTCAAACTGCTTTTTTAGATCATGATATTTATTTTTAAGCTAGATAGATATCTATATTTTTTTATGTTATAAAGTTTAAGGGTTTGTTTGTTTGTTTGAACGCGCTAATCTCAGGATACTGATTCAAATTGAAAAATTATTTTTGTGTCCATTCCAGTCCATTTATCGAGGAAGGCTATAGGCTATGTAACATCAGGCCTCGACTATTAGGAGCTGAGCAACAATGAAAATGTTGTTCGTAGTTCGCGGGCACAGCTAGTTCTTTATAAATTGTTAATCAGAGCCCAAATCTTAACAATTATAGCACTTAAAAATATGGTGAAAAATTTTCGGACTACCAATATTATGTCAAAAGAAATCAAAGATTTCATTTTATGCTACACAACATTATGCCTTTGAATAACTATGCCTTATACAAATTATGCAAAGAAAAAATTATGAGACGTTAATGTTATGCTTCTCAATGATTATGCTTAGTGATTTATGCCAAGCGTCTTTATGACAAACAACATTATATCAAATGAAAGGTCGCCGTTTTTGCTTTTTCGAATTTCATTTGTGCATTTATCCGACGCTAACTTAGGGTAGGCTCGAGCCCCTCGGTGGGGACGCATATGAGCTGTGATGACGAATACGATACAATATTGTAGAATTCGGGACAATCCCGGACAAAACCGGGGCGGACTGCAACTCTGCTTCCCACGGCTATATAGTTCCATTATTTTTGTATGTGTATTATGTTGCCTGCGAAAGAAAAAAGATAATAAAAATCAAAAAACCGTGATCCCGCATGTATCTAGGTCCAGAATCAGAATGGGACAACGTGCCTGGTGACAATAAGGCCGAAGGTGGAAGCGAGTTTCATCTGGACTACCTTCAAACATGACATTATATCATGGAGCACAGAGCTCAAGGTACAGAGTACATAGTACAGAGTCTCTCCGTCTAAATCTTGTCATCTAAATTATGAAAATTATTCTTTCAAACAAAATTAATACCAAAAATTGGAAACAAAATAACCACATCCCTTATAAAGTCTTTCTATGTTCTGAAAAGTAAGAACGTCAAAGTTGCAGTTTCTACCAGCGATATACCTAAACATTACGAGCCGATAAAAATCACGTTTTCCTTAACAATCACAATTCAAAACAATCAGTCAGTTTATACCGATATTATGAGGTCTGCAACCGGTAGGTTGTTCGGCCTGGCGATCCCAACATCGCGAGCTACGTGGCGTCGGGCGACTGTGACCTCGCTGCCAGTCATCGTTAGTAGAGGCGAGTGAGCGTTAGTGTTGACTAGTGAGAGGGCATGGAAGGCTGTCGATTCCTTCTGTGAGAATGTTATCACGCAGAAGGAGGCAGCGGAGAGGGAGCAGGAAAATGACCCAATGATGCTCCCCTCCGACGCAGACGGTTGGGCGGTAGAAGGCAGCCTGCGCGCTAAGGTGGCTCCTGATGCACGCGATTATAAGCTTTCCTGTCTGAGGATTACATCTATGTCTATGAAGGTGAATTCTCCAGAGGTGTTAAGACCGGCCTGTAGCTGGCCGGGCCGTCTCGGGTTATCCGGAGAAATTGGGTTTCTCAGTCCCTTGATCACCTCGACTAAGGACAAGATGGACGTCTAGGTGGTTTAGTGGGTATACCCCGCACAGTGCGGAGTGACTCCTACACACGCCTGTCGATCAGCCAACGACAGGTACGGTGCGGAATAGCATTGCACCTACTTAAAAAAGTGAAGCTAAAAAGTATTAATTTTATTGTTGTATCAACATCTCTAATTTGTATACTTGAACTTTACTATTGCATTATCTATTCTGTACTATTGCTTAAATTTCAGTATAGATTTCGGTTGCAGATATTTAAAATAGCATCAGCAAAATTAGCTGGTTTTTTCTCAGCATCAATTTTTTATATGTAGGTATACGTAATAGTAAATATGTATGAATCGGCATACATTGCCCTCATGTTAAATCGCAAACAAATCGATCAAACACATTTTTTGTAATCCGATAAAATAACGCAGACGCTAGAAATTATTATATCAATCCATCAACTTAATCACTTAACGGTCAATAATATTAACAACCAAATTATGACCATGTCACACAGATAGCAATACTTAATTGAAATTACTTACATTATCATTTTAAGCGACAAAATAATTAATTATAGTTGCTTGATTAAATAAACAATGTTTCTATTAAATTTCCAGGTCCTCTACAGCAACAGGCTATCCTCGATGGAATCAAGGACATAGAGAACCACACTTGCATTAAATTCCGCAGACGTGAACCAGGAGAGACAGCCTTCGTGAACGTCACTGTAAGTAAACAATTGGAAGTCTAATTTTATATGAGTCGAAAACAGAGTCGAAAAGTATAAAAATGTCAGGATTTAACGTTGTACTTTGATTGCTATGTTCCGCCGACAGTATTGTTGTAAATTATAAGGAGCGAAGGAAGCGCCCTTTTCACAACGAGAAAAAGAGCAGTTACATTAGAATAAACAAGGAAACTCTTCCACACAGTAGGTACAGTCGCGGTAACTTAAACGTAACAGCTGCTGATTGCGCATTCGGAATCCCCCCCATCTAGGGCTACCAACCTTCCCGCTATGTGCGGGACGTCTCGATTCTGACGCCGCGCCGTTAACGACACGGTTCACTTAGAGTACGTGCGGGACACAAAAAAACCGCTTTTTAATAATTACCGAGCTATAGTGCTTTTTTTAACAAACGACTACCGAGTATGTCTCTCGCACATTTCCGGTATTGACAGAGTGAGATGGGTCATTGTTATCTTAGGGGCGTGGCAAACTCTTTGTTGTTGAAATTGTAAATGAATATGAGCTCGGTGGCCGAAAGGTCTAGGCATCAACACGGTGCCGGATGGTCGCGTTCATTCGTGGGCAATGGCGGCGGGTGTGCCCCAGGGTTCCGTACTAGGCCTTCTACTATGGAACCTGGAGTGCAACTGGGTCCTGCGAGGCCACCTCCTTCCAGGAATGGAGGTTGTCTGCTTCGCCGACGTCACACTTGTATACATGTGGCTCTTGTGAGATTCGCAGCAAAACTGCAACCCCCACAAGAACCACAGTGTACGTTGCCAACTTGTGACACAAGATGTAAAGTCACAGTACCCAGGCCTCGTGCCTCGGCCTGGTTTTGGATCCCCGTTGGAACTTTGAGAAGCATTTCAAGCTCCTCATTCCACGGCTGTGTGCCGCCGCAGTCGCACTCGGACGGGTCCTCCCTAACGTGGGAGGGCCAGGATCGGCGTGCCGTCGACTGTATCACGGGGTGATATGATCAATGGCACTCTACGGAGCCCCGGTATGGGCAGAGTGCCTCTTCCCCCGAACGGTGGCCCTCTTGCGACGCCCGCAGAGGGTCATAGCAACCCGGGCCGTGCGAGCTTATCGCACGGTCAGCCACGGCGCGGATCTCCATCAACTTAAGATGACATGAGTCCTTTATCATTAGCTTTAAATAGCTTTCCTGTTGTCTATAAAAACATAACCAACAGGGTATGAATGGCGGTTGCTACGCGCACGTGGGCTACTGGGAGTTGCGAGGAACCCATATTTACAACCTAGCCCTCAACACGCCCGGCGTCGGCTGCTTCAGCCACGCCACCATCGTGCACGAGTGGCTGCACGTCCTCGGCTTCTTCCACATGCAGTCCACACACGACCGCGACAACTACGTGAAAATCGTTTCAGAGAATCTCATATCTGGTCAGTATACATAGATCATGCAAAGTATAGAAGTAAAGTCGCATAATTATCGCACATCTGATATCGAAGGCTTTCAAAAAAATTCTGTAAATCACCTTTAAACATTACATTACATTGGAGCTAAAAAATTGGCCCGCAGATTTGCACGTTACTCGGTTGCGGTCAAAACAACACTTTTAAGAGCATACTGTATGCCTCTTTACACGTGCAGCTTGCAGCTTTACACACGGGCCAACTATATGAAGCAAAAATACAGCGACCCCGTGTCCTGTATAATAACGCCTTCAGGATGTTGTTGGGACTGGCTCGATTCTCTGTATCCTTTCTTGGGGCTCAAGCTTATTCATTGAAATTGGTTTAGGTGCTTAAGTGTGAAAGCGTTTCTCGCATTTATAATGAGGGAAAATAGGATAAAATGAACAGTGGGCCTACACAAATGCTTATTGTTACGCAGTCGTTCCGCAGAATTTGTAAAATATTTGCACGTCGTTCAGCGACAGAGTATGTTGGACATAACAATGTATTTACCACCTATTGTACCATATCCTGGCAAATAAATGATGATTGATTGAATAAATGTATGGAAATGACATGAGCTTGTGACAACCTCACGCTATTTTTTCCGCAGCTAATGTCATCTCCATACATTTTTTCCGCGGAACAACTGCGGAGAAATAAGCCTGTAGCTTTTATCTAGCCCCACAGCGCGGACTCTAATCTCACTACTAATAGATATTTGAGAACAATCTAAAGATCCTAGTTGGCAAAATAAACTGTATTCCATAACAGCAGGTACGCTTTTTTCAGGAACCGAAAACAACTTCAACATTTACACTCCGGATTTGGTGGACAACCTAGGCATTGAGTATGACTACGTCAGCTGCCTGCACTACGGGCCTTACGCGTTCAGCATGAACGGGGAGCCCACCATTGTCGCGTTGCAGGTTGGTTTGAATAGAATAGTAAAAAAAGCGTTACACCTCATCCTGATATTTCATTTGAAATCCACCCGGAAGTCTTTCTTACTGATAGTGACGATAAGTGGAAACTAATTGAATTCGCGGGCAGATCAATCATATTCATTGAAGCTGGCTGGTAAAAATACAGTAGGGTAGTAGAATATGACATGAAGCTGCTATTTTCAAAAAAAAACTCTTGGGCCTTGTCGATCAGTGAGTCTTTAGAGACACAGTTGTATTCAGAGGCCTAGTAGTAGGTCTTTGAGGAAAGATCTATCTTCAGGGATCAGTTTATTTTTTTAAGGATAGAATAAATATTGGTGCTATTTTATAAGCCAGCAAACTATAGCAGCTCCTCGTCAATCCCGAATCCAGATTATTTTTATCAAAGGGAGACTGTACCAGTGTCGTCTACGTGGGTACCTCTCTCTACCTTATCTATTTTCAAGCAGTGGTTTTTTTGTTATTGCAACTAAGTTGGCAAACAAGCAAACTGCCCCCATAACCCTACCTGGGAAGGCCTGTACCCAGCGGTGAATGTGTTGTGGCTGAGATGATGATATTAAGATGATGAATCACTTACAGGAACACGAAGGAGTGATGGGCCAGCGAGACTACATCACGGACAAGGACTGGCTCAGGGTCAACAGACATTACAACTGCCCTGGCGCATGGGACTGAATTAATAAAATTATATTTTTTTATTCTTGTTTTATTCGGCACCCGAAGTTGTGTTCTAGGCTGCGAAGTGGACGCTACCGCAGGCACCAGGCGCCGACCGATCGCTATTTAGAAATCTTAACCTTACAAAGGGTAACTTGAACATAAATTTTCTGTTGAACATAAATAATGCTGACTGACTTATTTCATGAGGTTTCTGTAGATTGATTTGAATTTAAAAATAAACATTATGTGATTGGCATATTATATAAAATGAAACAAAGGTTATTCGAGCCATATATCCCTAATAAAAAATTCTACACAATTAATATTTATCAGTGGCGGCCACGTACCGGGAGACGCAGTGTTGGTAGGCTAGTCCCCACAAGGTGGACCGACGATCTGGTGAAGGTCGCGGGAAACCGCTAGATGTGGGAGGCGCAGGACCGATCGGTATGGAGATCCTTCGGGGAGGCCTATGTACAACAGTGGGCGGCTCTTGGCTGAAATTATGAATATTTATCATTGGTTACATAGAGAGTTACGTACAAGAGCGAACTTATCTCTTTAAGAGGCCTGTAACAATCAACCCTAGCAGATGTAACGAGATTTCAACTGGCCGCCACCAGACCAAGCTTTGATGGCTTGTAAGTCTTGATTGAATTGGTCTATGGCGCTATTTATGTGATCAACATCAGCTTGAGCGTAAAGTTGCAAGGCATACACCGCATTTACCGGAGGTAGACTCTGTACCAGGGTCGTGTGCATGGGTACCTCCGTCTTACCTATTTCTGCCGCAAAGCAGCAGTGCTTGCATTGCTGTGTTCCGGTTCGAAGGGTAAGATATGGCACTGAAATTACTGGGTACCGTGACTTTACATCTTAAGTCACAAGTTGGCAACGTACACTGTGGTTCTTGTGGGGGTTGCAGTTTTGCTGCGAATCTTACAGGAGCCACATGTATTATAGGTGAATGTTACCATTTACCATCAGGTGGGCAGTTTGCTTGTTTGCCAACTTAATTGCAATAAAAAAAATACAGATGATATGAACAGCGAAGGTGGAGAGTAATAAAATTAATGAAAATTGAAAATAGAAGAGAAGATAATATGCCGCCTTGAGGAACACCAGCACCAAGATCGCACCAAACAGAGCTCATATCTCCCCAGACAATCAATTGCTGGCGCTCCTGAAGATAAGTTGAAAACCATTCTATTACTTCAAGAGAAACACCAAGATGGGTAAGAATTGCTAACAAAGTTTGGTGATTAACAGCATTAAAAGCATTAGAAAAACCAATTAGTACTAAAACGGTTAATTTAGTATTGTCTATTCCATGTCTAATGTCTCCAGTCACCTTCCCCTGATTGAAAGGTACTGAGGAGGGAGTTTTTATGGACGAAGGAAGATAATTGTTTGTGAACGCAGGCTTCAAGCGTTTTGGAAAGGTAAGGGAGAATGGAGATCGGGCGAAATTCATTGGGACGGATAGGATTACAAATTTTAGGCAATGGGCGCACAAAGGCCTTATGCCAGAGAGACGGAAAGACACCAGAACTAAATGAAAAATTTATTATGTGTGTGACAGCAAGCAGGATATAGGTAATCTAAGATCGTAATAATAATCATCTGACGCGAGATGTTATCACACCCCATCGCATTCAATTTAATAGCAAGGATAATCTTTTTATCCTCGTCAGCAGTCATGGGTAAAAGGTTAAAAGGTGTAAATATGTTAAATTGAGGTAAGTTAGCTAAGCTGGCAATTGCACTTGTTGTGCCGAGAGAGGCAAGATTGCTGTTTGCGCAAAAGTGATTATCTTAATCCAAGGTTAGTGTAGCGGGAGGATCAGAGTGATGACCTTTGCCAAAACCAAAAGTTCCGAGGAACTTCCAGACAGCGGCAGAAGATGAAGAAGAGACGTTTTCGAGTATATGGTGACGTTTAGCGTTACGTATCATCTTATTACACCGATTCCTCGCAAACGTATAAACATTCCACTTGTCCTCACTGCGATCCTTTTTAAATGTCAAAAAAGTACGATCCCTACGTTTCATCATTTTACGAATATCGTTAGACATCCACGCAGCAGGCAAACGTTTTAGTTTTATTTAACAGGAGCGTGTCTGTCGTAAATGTCAGTCGTAATAATCGTGCCCATTTAGGGTTCATCCTCCGCGCTGATCATCACGTAGCTTCTCTTTATTTAGTTTGTTTTGTGCTGCCTATTTTTTATAATCCCTGACCAACAATTTGTTTTTTTTTGTTAGTTCTGTACAAGAAGCCTAAGTAGCTACGTTCGTCTATAAAACATACGGTACCTGTCTTCTTATCTTATCTTAATTCGCCTATATTATCGCCTATATAATCCCAAAGACCTCCCCTTCCTTTCTCCATTCTTCACGGTCTTAGGCAAGCTCCCACCAGTTGTTATTGAAACCTTTAAGGTCATCACTCCATCGCTTTCGGGGTCTACCACGACCACGTTGTCCGTCCTGTGGTACCCATTGCGTGACAATCCGGGGCCAGCGGTCTGCACTCATTCGGCTCACGTGTAAGTAAGTTTCGCAAATATGTGCCCCTCCAAGGACCACACCGCAGTTTTTTTTTATTGCTACTAAGTTGGTAAACAAGCAAACTGCCCACCTGATGGTAAGTGGCAACAGTCACCTATAATACATGTGGCTCCTGTGAGATTCGCAGTAAAACTGCAACCCCCACAAGGGCCACAGTGTACGTTGCCAACTTGTGACTTAAGATGTAAAGTCACGGTACCCAGTAATTTTTCAATGCCATATCTTACCATTCAAACCGGAACACAGCAATGCAAGCACTGCTGCTTTGCGGCAGAAATAGGTAAGACGGAGGTACCCAAGCACACGACCAACTTGTCACAGTATGTCTCACCCTTCAAAAGAACCAAAGTGTACGTTGCCAACTTGTGACATCATCACGGTATCCAGTAATTTCACTGTGATATCTTACTCTTCAAACCGGAACACAGCAATGCAAGCACTGCGGTTTTTCGGCAGAAATAGGTAAGACGGAGGTACCCAAGCAGACGACCCTAATACAGAGTCTCCCTCCGGTAATATTGAAGTCGATGCCAAGCGATGATTTCCTAAAAAGTCCTAAAATTTGCTTCCGACTCTTTAAATAAAAATATGATGTTGTGTGTATTCTTATAACAGGCTGCCCGTTTCGCAACAACAGCGTTCACGTTAGCATGCCATTCGCATCATTATCGCATCTATTGATTCCGTCAGGGTGTGAGCAGTCTGAGTATTATGAGTGGTGTAATCTCGAAGCGGAGCGGGGCCCTATTATTATTATTGTTCTACCAAAATTTGGCACAAGGGAGCTTTATAAACAGCCATGTTTTTTTTTGTTTCATTTCATTTATTTGAATATTTGTAAATTGCTTGTTTTTTTATAATTTTTTTTCTTTTTTTTGTTGTTAAGTAGCTATAAATGTGTGCTTATGTGCTTACTCGTAATGTCTTTGTAGTTGATGCTTTTTATTTTTATGTGTGTTGTTGTGATTAGTTTAGGCATTTTTAATGGCTGCATCCATTTTTATTCTTAGTCAGCTGTGCTGGGTGCGTTTTTTGATTTTTTTTTATTGTTTTTTTTACTCTATAATTATCTGTATTTTATTTTTTATATTTTTATATATTTAATTATATTTATCGTTTTAAATTATATATAAGTATTTTATCATATATGAGTAGGATACATTTAGATGAACAATTTCAGTCTTACTCCTCAGACGAGTATGAGAGTGCAATAAGTGACATCTCTTTCTCTTCTGATTGCGTTTCTTCGGAGCCTCTGCATGGTCAGCTTTCGCATGTAATGAATCGTGTTGGCTTAAGACTTGTTCATATTAATGCTCAAAGCGTTTTGGCTCATTACACGGATCTCCTTTCCTCTTTTGGTGACCAAAGCGTTGATGGCATTTTAGTTTCTGAATCATGGTTAAAGCCCTCACTGCCTTCAACGCTTTGTTCACTACCTGGATTTAAATTGCTACGGAATGACAGGACGGGTGCTGGGGCGGGTGGTGTTTGCATCTATTTAAGGGCTGACATTCCTTGTACTATTATTGGGGTATCATCTTGCAGTGTACCGTACACACCCTCTCTCGAATACTTGTTAGCTGAAGTTACACTTCATCACACTAAACTGCTATTGGGGATACTGTACTGTCCTAGTGATAAAATTGGGTATTTCGATACCTTGGATACGGTCTTAACTGATCTTTGCGCGGATTATGATCATGTCGTGCTAATGGGCGATTTAAATACTTGTCTGCTCAAGAATGATGTGCGCTCTCGAAGTCTACAAGAAGTTTTGGCAGCTCATGACCTCTCAGTTCTCCCTTCTAAGGCCACTCATTATTTTCCATATTCCATTCCTTCCCTAATCGACTTGGCGATCGTTTCCAAAGAGGCATGTGTCTTGTCTCACGGCCAATTGACTGCACCATTTTCGTATCACGATTTGATTCACATCTCATATAAACTGCGCCCACCTAAACGCAAATGCAGGATCATTCAGCGCAGGAACTTTCGTGATTCCAACGTGGACCAGCTGAAACAGGATGCTGCTGGTCTGGATTGGTCAAACTTGTTTAAGGCTGACTCTGTAGACACGAAAGTGTCAATCTTAACGTCTCAAATTTGCGAACTATTTGACAAACATGCTCCACTGCGTACTGTTCGCGTTAGGCATTTTCCTGCACCTTGGCTTACGCCAGAACTTAAGAAAATGATGGCAAAGCGTGACAGGGCAAAATCAGCTTTTAAGAAGGATCAGACAGAGGAAAAGCTTCTCGCCTATAAAAAGTTGCGCAATTACTGTAATCGCCAATGTCGGGACAGTAAGCGCCGTTATATTCATGATACATTGAAAGATGCTTCTCCTGGTCAGACGTGGCGCTTCCTTGAAACTATTGGTGTTTGCGATGCGTCAAGTAAGCAGTGTGGGTCTGAAATAGACTTGGATACATTAAATTCTCATTTTTCCACGCCACCTTTCTTACTGGACAGCACTGCTAAAGCTTCCACTCTTCTCTCTCTCTCCACTTATGCGCTTCCCGACTGCGAGCCTTTCAGATTCATTGATCTCACAGAAGAAGAAGTTCGTAAAGACATCTTAGCCATATCAACCAGGGCCGTGGGTAACGATAACATATGTCGAGAGATGCTACTTCTCATATTAGACTGTCTAGTTCCAATACTAACTCATATTTTAAACTGCTCTTTAAGTTCTAATACTTTTCCGGAGGCTTGGAAGTGTGCATACGTGATCCCTTTGCCTAAAAAGTCGAATCCTTCCTCCTTCTCTGAATTTCGCCCTATTTCTATTCTCCCCTTACTCTCCAAAGTTCTAGAGAGGTCTGTCCAACGCCAGTTGCATTCACATTTATGTAGAAACAGACTCTTAAGTTCACTTCAGTCTGGGTTTCGTCCTGGGCACAGTACGGTTAGTGCATTGCTGAATATTACTGATGACATCCGTAGTGCGATGGATAGTAAAAAGCTCACTCTGATTACTTTGCTTGATTTCAGCAATGCATTCAACTCCGTGGATTACGACATCTTGCTCAAAGTTCTTGAGCTAGCACGCATATCTGATCAGACTCTTCCATGGTTTGACTCTTACCTTCGTGGTCGTAAACAGTGCGTAAGGTCGGGGGAATCCTCTTCGGGTTGGTGTGAATTGTTTGCTGGTGTGCCCCAGGGTGGAGTTTTATCACCATTGCTTTTTGCGTTGTTCATCAATAGAATTGCCTCCGTGGTCAGCAGCTCCTTTCATCTTTACGCCGATGACCTTCAATTATACAGTCATTTCTCTATCTCTGAAGTTTCTTCGGCTGTTGAGCGTATGAATGCTGATCTCGTGGCGGTTAGTGACTGGGCCAAATCTTATGGACTTCTTGTCAATCCGTCCAAGTCACAGACTATTGTAATTGGAAGTAGTCGTTTGAGGGGATCGCTTGTGCTTCCCTTGCCACCTGTTCGCTATAACGGCGTTATCATTCCGTACATGGACAAAGTTCGCAATTTGGGCCTCATCCTAGACAACAATCTTTCTTGGTCAGCTCATGTGGGGGAGATAAGCAGACGGATGTATTTCTCCTATCATTCCCTCAAGCGTCTGCAGTTTTTTCTTCCCTATCACACTAAGGTTATGCTTGCGCATACGTTGCTATTACCACTGATGGATTACGCAGATGTTTGTTTTTTGGACGTCACCCAGGAGCTGCTAAACAAGCTTGAGCGCTTACAAAATCTTGCCATCAGATTCATCTACGCTTTGCGCAAGTATGACCATGTAACGGAATATCGGACACAGCTTGGATGGCTTCCTATAAGGCAGAGACATGAGTTGCATATCCTCACCTTCCTCTACAAAATCCTTAATAATCCCAAATACCCCGAATACCTTCGCTCACGTTTCCACTTCCTATCCCAACGACCATATCCCAGACGTACATGTGTCACCATTACTCTCGAGCAGCCTTCTTCCAATACACGCTTTTTTTTCCACTCCTTCTCAGTTACTGCGGCGCGTCTTTGGAATAAGCTGCCCGAGAGGATTCGCGATAGCCAGTCAGTGGACACTTTTAAGGCTAGACTGAAGGAGCATCTCCTATCTCAGCTCGATCTGAATAATTTTAATAGTTAATTTTTAGTACCTATATATTATTTTTCGGTATATATATATCCTATTTTATGTATATGTGTATATATCTTTAAAATTGTATATGTATTGCATTGTCAAGTTGTCCGCAAATGTATGTCTCCACACGCCCAGTTAGGTTGACTGGAAGAAATCTCTTTTAGAGATAAGTCCACCTTTGTACATGTTTCTCTTGTGTATTTGTTTTTTTTTATTAATTTATGTGCAATAAAGAGTTTATATATTTTTACTTTTAATTGTTTTTGAAGTCGTTTTTAATTTTTTGTTAAATATTTTTTATTTTTATCTTTTTAGTGAATTTAATACCATCTCACCAAAGTAATTGAAAGAATACAACTAAAAGTCAATACATGCTTATTGTATTTAAAAAAAATATTGTACTAAACTCAACTCCTAAAAGTCAAGGATCCTCCCATTATCAGCTCGGCTCGTGACTACCAGACGCAAATACCTGAGTAGCTTCAGAAAAATCATGAGACACGTTGGACGTGCCTATAAAATTTGAAAAGCTTCCCTGTTTTCTCCAGGGAGCTTCATCAGATCCTGACCTGATGCCCATAGGACCACCTGAGAAGACCACCCTTTAAAACAAAAAAAAAATTTGCAAATAGTTTCAAGCGTCTTCGAGTAGTTCGAGCAATCGAGGAACATACACAAAAATAAAACATTACGACGAATTGAGAACCTCTTCGTTTTTTGAAGTCGGTTAAAAATAATAATTTACTTTGCACGATTGCCTCGACCGCCGTAGCATAACCACTAAAACACGATATGATAAAGCAGTTTCATCATCATCATCACAGCTCATATATACGTCCCCACCAAGGTGCTCGCGCCTTCCCTAAGTTAGGGTGTTTAAGCCTTGACCCCAGCGCGACGCATTAGCCCTCGCGCTGGGCCTAGGTAGGGGTGCGCCCGTCGTGCTGGCCAACGTCACACGCGAGATGCTGACCAGCGCGACGGCGTGGGAGGCTGTCGCCTCCTTCTGCGAGGAAGTGATCTCGCAGAAGGAGGCAGCGGAGCGGGCGCGAGAGGTTGACCCTCTCGCCGCACCGCTCCGGCGCAGGCGGTTGGGTAGGAGGAGGCGCGCGTTCCTGGACGCGCGCCACCAACTCCCCTAAGCAAGCTGGGGATGAAATGGCCCGGCCGGCCGACAACCGGTCGGGAGACACTTTTCTACCCCTGGCCTGCCCGTCTGGGGGGTCGAATTATGGCACTTGTCGACCCCCCCGTAGAGGTAAGACCTGGCGCTTGCGTCAGGCCTACAATCCAGGGGGCGCACTCGGGGAATGGCTAACGCCGATCCCGAGTGTGTCTCTACGGAGGTAGAAGTTGCTCTGGAGGGTGGTTTAGCCAGGTATGGGGTTACCCAGGTAACCCGAGTCCAATGGCATATCCTTGGGGCGGCTTTGTCAGCTTTCAGCCCCTTGTTGAATCGTAAAGAGATTCCCCCGCCTCAAAAAAAAAAAGGTGTTTAAGCCTTAGTCAACCACGCTGGCCCAGTGCAAATTGGTCGACTTCACATACACCTGTGAATTTCTTCGCAGATGTATGCAGATTGCCTTATGATGTTTTCCTTCACCGTAAGAGCATCGGACAAATGTACATAACGTGAAATTCTAAAAAAAACACATTGGTACACGGCAGGATCGAACCCCGAATCTCTCGATTAGAAGGCTAGTGCCGAGTTCACAGCGCCACCGACGCTCCCTAAGTTAGTAAGTGACAAATAAAGCGTTGAAATATCAAAAGTATTTTGATCGTTCACCGCGATAAAATACTTTATCATGTCGTGATTTGGTGGTCCTACTACGAGGGCTGCTCTACGTAACTAATACTGCTAATACGTTCTGAGAATGCTATCTTGAAATCTCCAGAATGTCCTTAGTTTGATTTGTAAGCTGATATGTTTTTTATTTCGTTCGTGAACAAAGCAGATTACTGTATCAATCTCAAATTAATATTGTGTACGTAAGCAACTCAATCTAGATTGGTGATATCATTATGTGAAATTATGTTTATTGTTCTTTTTTCATTCAAATTTTCATTTTACAAAAATGGGAAATGTCGTGACGATTTATATGAACCGTAGTATAATGCACACAATAGGTTACACGACATAAGAACAAAATGTATTAGTAACTTTAGGGAGTAACATAGGCTGTTCACGGAGTATCGTCTTATCTATAAGCATTGAGAGCCATGCCATAGTCATAGTCAATGGAAAGGGTCATACGGCCCGTTTAACTCTCTGGACGGAAGCCGAGAAACTCTCAGGTACTAACGACAGGACACCTAGACACATCTAGAGGCCATTACACCTGTCCCTTCCGTTAAGGGCCGTGAGAGCTGCCTTTCTATAATCAACACAATTAGGGGGTCCAACCCCCACAGACCTCCAACGTCCCCTAAAGTCTGCCCATGCCTCGCATCTTATTTACGGTCTTACTACCGCTTTGAATGCGTCACCATATAACAGTGTAGCAGGTGACGCAGTGGTGCAGTGGTTAGGGAGGGTCAGCCAAATAAAGCACCAGGATTGTGTCACTGATATATATTTTCTTTCAGCGTTACAATATTATAATATAAATAAAAGGAAAAGACACCCTGAAACAGATATTATGGACTATTTTAAAACTATGGGAAATAAACATAATAATATAAAAACTTACCAAAATATAAACTTACACATAAGTACCTTATTCGTTATAACAAATTTTAATGGTCGTCATGTCGACAACAATCAAGACAATCTTGATATTGATAAAATGTATAAATGCATTGAGCATATTATTATTATTATATAATATTGGTTTGTGGCAACGCAACATTTCACGTCTCGATGTCGGCCATTGAGTGACGGGAGAGGCGAAATTAATTATGTCAAAGACATAAGATTTGAAATGCAGTCAGGTTAGGCGGGAATGCAAAGAGTTGCTATATGTAGAGTATAGCACCTCGTTACAACCACTGACGCTCCTGATCTCCCTCACACAACTAGGCGGTCTCATCACCTGTGTCACCAATGACGCACGTGGTCCATCCATGATTGCCCTTGACGTAACACATACGCTCCTAGGCTTCAATTCCGCGAGATAGGGTGGCCCAGGCCCGACGTCCCCCAGGACAGTTACAAGAGATCAGTAGGCTCGGGCTCTCCGGCCACTGTTGGACATATCAGAAGGACCATACTTCATGAACTTGCACAATTCTTATATAAGCCATCAGGCACTTAACATAATATTTCTTTTTATTATTTATAACCTATAACCTCCTTACCTCCTTATAACCTCGCCACCTGGCCAGTTCACACTGTCACGTGCTGTACTTTTCTTCAGTTCAAGTGTCGCCCTTTATCACCTTCTTCTTCTTCTTTTTTATTTTGTGGCAATTGGTCGTTGGAGAGGATAACAACCATTACTGCCAGTGTCAAGTGCCAGGATAGACAGTGTCATAGAATAATTTCGTGCCTATTTGGGTAAAGTTTTCAACGTCGTCATTTGACAACCTGAAAAGACAATCACAACACAAACATAATAAAAGAACAGATTGGTATGATAAGATGGTTTATAATTTAATTTGGTTAGTACAAATATATTTACATAACACTTTGATGACGCGGACATCTATTAGGTTAAGTAAACTCTTAATATTAATAGGGTAGGGATATCATTAGGAAGGAGTTCATACAATGACACAGGGTACAGAGGACAATTAAAAAAAATATGATCTGTTGAACCTTCCTCGAGTCCGCAAACACAAATGGGACAATCTCGGACTTGTATTTTATTTAGATGCACCGGAGTAGAAGAATGGCCAAATGTAAGTCTGCATAATATTGACGAGCAGTGTTTATCAATAGCACGAAAACGGAAAAACCAAGACTTTATTGGGGGGACCTTTCATTAGGCATAATGTTGTTTGTCATAAAGACGCTTGGCATAAATCACTAAGCATAATAATCGAAAAGCATAACATTAACGTCACATAATTATTTCATTGCATAATTTGTATAAGGCACAATTATCCAAAGGCATAATTTTATGAAGCATAATTAATGAAATCCCTAATTTCTTACATAATATTGGTAGTCCTAAAATGTTTTGCCATAATTTTAAGTGTCATAATTAATGATATCTCTAATATTTTGGGGCATTTATTTATAATTAGAAATGATGTTATTTTAAAGGATATAATGTTTACTCTGTTTTACTTAACTTTTTATAATAACATTTCATATATTATTTTATTCACACAATATTATGCTTATTACCATTCTGCTTCCTGATTATTATGCGTCTTGACGATTATTTCAATCGAAATTATGGAATATGATTTTATGACAATAATTTTTATGCCTAGAAATAGAGAGCCGGATAGAAGTCCTTACTACCCGTCACAACTGCATCTTTAGCAAACGCGTCCACAGTTCCATTACCCTTAATACCTTTATGGCTTGGAATCCAAACCAATGCTATGCTTATGTTCTCCCTGGAACAGAGATATAAGAAGCTCTTTGATTATTAAAATATTTGGGTGTCTGGACCCGATAGACAGAGGATCCGAGTCAATGGCTGGCAGACTGCTGAGGGAGTCAAAAATATTATTGTTTTATCAAGTTTATGACATATTATACTTTGAAATATGTCGTTTGCTGGAGAATTGTCTTTATTTATGCCAAAAGAAACAATATGTGGGGCTTGAATATTAAAGCTTCGTAGGGGGTGGAAAAAAGAGATGATGGGGATTGATACCGAATATCATTCAGATTGCGCAACTTAGGAAAGCTATTAATTAGGCAAGGGTACTCCTTCCTATTCCAATAGAGATTTTTGCCGGTTTTTTAATTTATTATATAAGGGATGAGAAGGAGACTGCATTATTTTGAATAAAAAGGTGTCACCAAGAAAGAGACGTCTTAGGTCAAAGGGGGGATCAACTCCCTCAATTTGCAGAGCATTGCGCTTAACATTAAACGGAGGCTTTTAAACTGGATTCTATCTAGTATCCTAAGGCATTGGCGTAGGTATGGGGGGGGGGGGCTTGGGGTCCGGACACCCCCCATTGAAACTCAACGTACACTAGATTTTTGAAAGTTTTTAAAAATGGTAAAGCAATTACTCCTTGGAAAAATTTATTACACTATAGAAGAATATCTTAGTGATAAATTTAATAAGCCTTAATTTTAATTAATAATTCATGTTGACTTATATACAAAATACTTATTTTAAATTGATTTAATTTAGTTTATTTATTTGAAATTAATGTAATTTTAATCCGTTATTGACAAATTGACATTACATATAATTTATTGACATTTCATTTAATTTATTGACAATTCATTTTAATTTTAATTCGATATTGACACATGGACATTACATATAATTTATTGACATTTCATTTAATTTATTGACATTTCATTTATTTTATAGACATTTCATTTCATTTATTGACATATTATTTAATTTATTGACATTCCATTTAATCAACTGACATCCTATAATTTGATTGACATTTAATTATTCATTTGGGTACAATATTAATTTTTATTTACTGACATCCAATCTACTTCATAAAAATTTTACTCAATCTGTTTACTTCCATTTACCTAATTAGGCGCTTAATACTCGTAGTATCACGTTTTCGAAATAAATCTAATAATTCGATTGACTTATATATTTTATTTACGACTTAATGAGATTTAATCTAGTTTAATTAATTTAATACAATTTAATTTAATTTGATTTTAATACATTGACATTTCATTTTATTCTTTGGCATTCCAATTAATCTATTGACATTTCGTTTAATTCATTCATATTAATATTATTTATTGACGCTTGTTTAATTTATTAAAATTTATTCAATTTGTTTATTTTCCATGTAATTAGGCACTTTACAATATCACGTCTTCATAATAATGTAATTAAATAATTCTTATTTAGTAAAACTAAATGTCTGCCCTTCTCTATTCATATTTAATTGCAACGCCTTAACAAGGTACAATGTGTAACTTCATCTCACACTTCTATTGCAATATATAAATAAATAAATAAATAAATAAATAAATAAATAGATAGAATGAACTTTTCCTTCCAAGTATCAGTACACACTAGGCAAATTGAAGTTTTAATCTAGAATTTATGTAGATGTTTCGTTAGTGCAAACTCGCGGTTAGACCTACCAAATATACTATAATATTGATAAAAATCGGTCAAGCCGTTCGATAACAAGAGGAGGAGTTGGATAACAAACACTGTGACGTGAAATTTTCATATTAGATTATGCCTAGATACGAAAATTCCATCAATTAAAACGTAATCAGCGATTAATAATTGTGATAGATAAGCTTCAAATATAAGAGAGTGCACAACATTTTTATATAGTTCGAAAAAATGTTCCGTTTCGTGGTTCTTTGTTGTGTCGTGGGGCTTTGCCTGGGGAACCCTACGATAGTCAGGACCAAAGAAGAAATAGAACAGTTCAGGCAATACTTGGAGGGAACTCGAAGAAGTAAGTAAACAGCCATCCAAGCCATCTTGACTATTTGGCGCTGCGCAATGCGCTGCCTCAATCCCATACAAATTCACAGTCTGAGAATGTTAACTATTCCGTGAACAATGGATCCGTTCGGTCGAGTAGTGATAAATCCGACAACGCTCTCAGTATGGACACAGTTTAACAATGTATATTGTTAAACTGTGGTATGGAACAGCTCTCGCTCATTGAATGGAACAAGTCATCCGCTACGATTAGTTCGACAACAAATCCGTTAAAGGGTAGCCGGCAACTGAATGACTAATATAACGAAATTCTTATGTGTAGTGCAGTAGGTGTCACGTCAAACTTTACATTTGCCCTACGAAAACCGCTTCTACTACGAACGAAATAAGAGCGGTCCAAAAATCTAACAGTGAAGCTTGACGGGGCGATACATCCACATTTTAAAATTTTTCATTTCAGCTTCAACAAGCTCTACATATTTTCAGTAAAAATGCGCAGTGACGGATCTAGAATACCTGTGGCTCGCTCTCTTTCTGCTCGTGAATGTCATGAGTTTACTGCAATGAAACAAATTTGAAACAATAAATTTTTCAAGCCGGGATAATCAACGAGTATTACGATACCAAGTAGCTAAGCTAATGAGACTGCCCGTAGAAGTCTGGTCCACTAGCGGCTCTTTGGCTGGTCTCCACATATTCGGCTAAACCATCCTCACCTCGAACGAACATTTCCGCCTCCTATGAAGGGACGTTCGAAATCAGAAACTAGCAATTCACCAAACAACATAAACCTTACTGTCCAACGTTGTGTAGTTCGTCCTTGTCTGGGGAGTTTCGTGTCAATACTATTATTCTGTAGCCGTATCCAGTAGTGGGCATATACTATGGTTGAAGCCTATGCGTAACGCCTAAAGCATGGCACAGGGGCGTGGTGGCACTTTTCTTCAAAAGTTGAAGAACTATAGATCCAGAGGCCTGCGTGCACGGTTGGCCCCATGCACGCCGCCGTAAGGCCCTCCGTCTGGGGATTGCCCTGGTGTTCTCGGGCAATCCCCCCTTGGCGATAGCCCGACCGGTTGGTCGGGCTTGCCCGGGTGCGTGGGTAGTGGAGTCGCAGTGTGGACCTTACCTAGCGCGCCCAAAAGGGCAGGGAGAACACCGGGGGGTTTTAGTGGGTAGGCCTGGCACTCTGCCCGGAGAGCCCCACACACGCTCGCTGTGTAGCCAACGGCGGGTACGGTGCGGTTACGCATTTCACCCCAAGAAAAAAAAAAAAAAAAGATCCATCACGCTGCTGAGTCATGTTTTTAAGATTTGATTGGCCCCTCACAAGGTGGACTGACGATCTGGTTAAGGTCGCGAGAAGCCGCTGGATGCGGGAGGCGATCCGGACCGATCTCACTCCTGAGTCAAGTTTTTAAGCTGTTCTCGTGGGTCATCACGAATCGTCTCGCTCGCAGGTTTGACGACTTCCAGCCTCCCGAACAAGTCGGATTCCGAAAAGGCCGTACCGTAGATCACATCCATACGCTGAGGCAGGTTATACAGAAGGCCGAGGCAGGCCCCCGTCACTCGCGCAATGCAGCGTTATAAATACCTACCGCTAAGTAGCGCGCCGGCGCGCCGACCGGCAGAGGGATGCCGCCACCCGCCGCGCCGCACGCGAGACTTTTATTATCATTATCAAATCTTGTAACTTGTTTTTTCATAAATTTGTTTTTATTTTATTTTATTGTTTTTTTGTTTATTATATTAATTGGTTTTAGTTTCGTTTTGTTTTTTATCAATTATTTTTTTTATTTATAATTTTCTTTTCAGAACCACGAAAGGGATTTTTCGAATCCAATATTTTCCCGAAAATTTTATTTTTCAAAAATTTCAATTCTATTTTAGTAAAACTGAATAAAAAAAAACATCGGTCATGTATTTTTCATTATAATTCGTAATTTTTTTTATCATTTGTAATTTGACAAATGAATAAAATCAATGAAAAAAAAATTTCGCCTCGGGCGGGATTGGTAATTTTTTAATAATTTGTATTTTTTTAAATAATTTTTAAATGTATGACGATAAAATAATATTCTATTCTCTTATTTTTTGACATGTACTATTTTAAATTTTTAAATATTAGCTCACTGCCAATGTAGAAGTAGATTATGAGGAATAATGTGTATAATTTAACACCAATCATGTATTACTATTATAATAATAGTACCAAAGTGCGATTATTATTATCATTTTATACAATTAAAGCACATTTGAGTCAGGGGCTTTCCTCGCAATCACTTTATTTCATTAATCCTACGTATACCATTTTGTTTATGTTCTTTGTACAACCCTTAAGTTTTCGCTCGATGACGCAATCACGCGGTGTACCCGGGAATCTCGATTCTCGGCGCGCGTTCATAGAGACCTTTTCTTCTTGCAGCGACCTTTGTCTGTCGGTTTTGGCTATTATTATTACAGCGATTCGAGCGTTTCTATGGGAGTGATGTATCTGTTACGTAGTAACTATTATCTAATCTGTGGCCGAGGAGTGTAATCTGTCACTATGCTTCGCGTTTGTGAACTTTGAGAAAGCTTTCGATTCTGTCGAGACCTGGGCCGTGCTTAGATCACTCCAGAGGTGCCAGACTATCGGTACATCCAAGTGTTGCAGTCATTGTACGAAAACGCCACCATGTCAGTCCGCCTTCAGGTCCAAAACTCGAAACCGTTACGGTGACGTTAATATCGCCGAAACTGTTCACAGCTGCGTTGGAGGATGTATTATTAAGCTTTTGGACTGGAGAGGACTCGGCATCAACATAAACGGCGAGTACATGACTCACCTTCGTTTTGCTAATGATATCGTAGTCATGGCTGAGACCGTGAAGGATCTAGGCACAATGCTCGAAGATCTCTATAGAGTTTATCAACAAGTGGGTCTTAAAATGAACATGGACAAGACTAAAATAATGTCGAATTCCCGTGAATGTTGGAGGCTCTACGCTGGAAGTAGTTGACGAATATGTTTACCTGGGGCAAACAGTCCAACTTCTCGGCTTTACAGGCTCGGTAAGTTCAACTTCCAGAAAGAGGTAAATCAACGAATCCAACGCGACTGATGGGCAGCGTTCGGGAAGCTACGCAGCATATTCTCCGCCCATCTACCGCAGTGTCTCAAGACGAAAATCTTCAATTCGTGCGTGTTGCACGTGATGACGTGCGGAACTGAGACGTGGCCGCTTACAATGGGTCTCATACGAAGGCTCAAAGTCACTCAAAGGGCAATGGAGAGGGCTATGCTTGGGGTTCCTCTACGTGATCACATCAGAAATGATGAGATCCGTAGAAGATCTAGAGTTATCGACATAGCCTAAAGAATTGCAAAACTCAAGTGACAGTGGGCAGGCAGGACACATCGCTCGTAGGACTGACGGCCGTTGGGGTGGAATGGTCCTCGAGTGGCAGCAGCGTACCGGGAGTCGCAGTGTTGATTGGCCCCTCACAAGGTGGACTGATGATCTTGGTTAAGGTCGCGAGAAGCCGCTGGATGCGGGAGGCGATCCCAACCTATCGGTGTGGAGATCCTTGGGGAAGACCTATGTCCAGCAGTTAGGTTAGGTCTTTTGACTGAAATGATGATGATGATGGTTGAAGACACATAATATAATGAAATAGATTAGTCAGGCCTTGTGCGCAGCGTATGAACGCCACACGAGTATGGCGCGCATAGATATCTGATTTATATTTCTATCTTATCTGATTATTTATATTCAATGTAAATTAGCGCCGAAATTAAAGCGCATTAATTGTTTTATTATCATATCAAAAATGATTTCCGTTATCAATTTGACAGGTTCATCGCCTAAGGGCCATTATTTCAAGATAACAATGTTTATTTATGCATGTCAGCAATTTATAACACACTAGCTGAGCCCGCGAACTACGTTTCGCCTTATAAAAGACTTCAACGCGTTCTTAGTTATATCTCCCACATTTTCCCGTTTTAGCAACATTTTTCATTGATTTTCGTCTTCTATTGGTCGTAGCGTTATATTACATAACCTAAAGCCTTCCTCAATAAATGGACTATCCAACACAAAAACAATTTCAATTCGGACCAGTAGTTCCAGAGATTATAGCGCGTTCAACCAAACAAACAAACAAACACTCAAACATACTCTTCAGCTTTATAATATTAGTAAGTAAGTATAAGTATAGATAAGTTCTTATGAATATCATCTGTCTGTTACGCCGACTATACCTATTGAGAGTGAATAGCTGTAATCTGGTCTCGTCTACTCTTGGGCGTACAACATGAAGATTTGGGTCACAAATTCGGAAGTGATTTTTGGATTATATTAGGATCATGCTTTTGGTTACAAACGTGTACTATAGTTACCACATTACATCAGATAGCCATGCTTGTTTGTCATTTATTAAAAAATAGTTGGTAAGTATTGGCCGTAATGGCCACTAACCCCTACTTGCGGTCGAGTTCTGGTCGATTTCCTTTATTCAGTAGTGGTGGTGTGTCGTTAAACGCGTCTAGAACATCTGAGGGTCTTTATTATTTTTAATACGAAATGTAATGCCCTTGCCGATGACTAGACGCAAAGAGCGGGTCGTATCCCCTAAACTGGCTTAAACCAATGTCGACGTCAATCTTGTCCATAGTAGGTGCGATGGGAAAACCCAAAACTGCGACCCACCGCGCAACAGCTACTCGATGAGATACGTAATGGGTCTTAACGCCTGTGGTGGAATAACCTAGATAAAGAGGTAATCTCCAGATGTTGGCGGTTAATCAGGACCTTTCTCAACAAACCGTACCTGCCGGTGTATAGTCAACAAGGGTGTATGAAACTGTCCCTGCTTAGTGCCCTCCTTTTTTGTTTTCCGGGGGGAAATGCGTAACCGCACCGTACCCGCCGTTGGCTAGACGGCAGGCGTGTATGGGGCTGGCCCGGCAGAGTACCAGGCTGACCCACTAAACCCCCCGCGGTGTTCTCCCTGCCTTTGTTGGCGCGCATAGTAAGGTCCACACTGCGACTACCACTACCAGCGCGCCAGGGCAAGCCCGACCAAGTTGGTCGGGCTATCGCCAAGGGGGGATTGCCCGAGAACACCAGAGCAATCCCCAGACGGAGGGCCTTACGGCGGCGTGCACGGGGCCAACCATGCACGCAGGCCTCCGCAGCAGGGTCATTAGACGGGCATTGCTTGCGCGAATGCCCGCCTTCGCCTGCCTATCCGTATGCGGCGGAGGGGAGCGGCTTGGGGATCTTCCTCCCGCTCCCTCTCCGCAGCCTTCTTCTGCGAGATTACTTCTTCGCAGAAGGAGGCCACAGCCTCCCATTCCGCCTCGCCGCGGAGCATGGCGACGACCATGCTCGGCAGCGAGAGGTCTCCGCCTCCCAGCGCAGCGTTAAGTTCGCTGCCCCTGCTTAGTGCCCTAGCACGAAGGTGACGCCTGTAAAGTGTGACTACGCGAAAACTCAACTCAACTCTGGATGACGGAGGTAATATACCACCAACCATCCCACGATGTGAGTACTCTATGCCTGAAATCCGCTTCACACAGAGTGCGGTACGGCGAGTCCTTTTCTCCCTTGATATTAGGAAGTCCAGTGGGCCTGATGGTATTCCTGCAATTGTTCTCAAAACATGCGCTCCCGAATTGGCTCCAACTCTCACGCGTCTTTTCTCTTTGTTGGGCAAACTCGGGCAAAGTCCCGTCTTCATGGAAGATCGCCTTTGTCCATCCGGTCCCCAAGAAGGGGATCCCCCTTCTTCTATCCCCCGTACAGATCCTTCAAACTATCGACCTATTGCGATTACCTCCCTGCTCTCGAAGGTAATGGAGCGCGTAGTAAATAACCAGCTCCTAGATAACTTGGAGGACCGCCAGCTTATTAGCACGGCTACAACAATACGGCTTTCGCCAAGGTCGCGGTGCTGGTGACCTGCTTGTCTATCTCACTCACCATTGGGCAGCTGTTATCGAGAGTAAGGGAGAGGCATTAGCTGTTAGCTTGGACATCGCAAAAGCTTTTGATCGGGTCTGGCATAAGGCACTTTTATCGAAGTTACCATCTTTCGGACTCCCGAAAGGTCTGTGCACATTGTCGTGGCGATTTATATGAACCTTAATGCACACAATAGGTTACACAACATAATAACAAAATGGATTAATAACTTTAGGGAGTAACATAGGCTATTCACGAAGTATCGTCTTATCTATACGCATTGAGAGCCATAGTCAATGGAACGGGTCATACGGCCCGCTTTACTCTCTGCACGGAAGCCGAGAAATTCTCAGTACTAACGACAGGTCACCTAGACACATCTAGGGGCATTACACCTGTCCCTTCCGTTAGGGGCCGTGAGAGCTGCCTTTCTATAATCAACACAACCACGGGGGTTCACCCCCTCACAGACCTCCAACCTCCCCTAAAGTCTGCCCATGCCTCGCAACTTATTTACGGTCTTACTACCGCTTTAACTGCGTCATCACTGACACTCCTGATCTCTCTCACACAACTAGGCGGTCTCATCGCCTGCGTCACCGAATGACACACGTGGTCCAACCACGACTGCCCTTGACGTATCGTGCACGCCCCCAGGCTGCCCTTGACGCATCAGTGTACGCCCCCAGGCTACCCTTGACGCATCGTGTACGCCCCCAGGCTTCCCTTGGCGCATCTCGTACGCCCCCAGGCTGCCTTTGACGCTGTACAATACCATTATAACCGCTGAGTCGACACAACATTAATTATACTGACAAAAGGAATTGGGAGTGCTGCTGGTAGTATCGGTAACATCAATAATTCGCATAATTAGATTTATAATTTATTTATTACCCATAACAATATTAGAACCATAATCATTGTATCAATTTACTCACTTCGTTTCTTACCGGAAGTAGTCAGAGTATTCGCGGAACTCCGCGACACACATGGATTGCTAGCTTTCTATCTCGGCGTAGCATCAAAGTCGTTGTGGACGGAATGTGCTCGGATTCCATGCCCATAAATGCTGGCGTTCCTCAAGGATCTGTGTTATCGCCGACACTGTTTAACCTGCATATCAATGATATGTTGGTCTGTGCATTATCTGCAAAGAAAACACCTTTTGCTGTGACGCCTAAGTTCCAGAACACTCCCCTTACCATATCTAAGAGTATCGGGATCCTCGACGTCGACATTACGAACGAGGTCCAACTTCGGGGTCATTTGGAGAATAAAGCAAAGCTGGCATCCAAAAAATTAGAAGTACGAGAACCTGTAAATTTTCATACAAAAAGCGATAACGCTTTTCTCCCTTTTAACATAGTCCAATTTTCATAATTTTTGGAAATATTGTAGATAAAATGAAGATATAGGTTTGTACGTTTTGATTTTGAAGTAATATTGCTCAAAATATAAATTATTAGCATGTAAATATCCATATTTTAGACTTTAAAACAAACTCGAGCATTTTTATCTTTATTGACTAAATTATAATGAATTACAGAAAAAGCAAAACGTAGAAACATAGATTAAAGTGTACTGAATGTAAGGAGACCAAAAGTGTCTAATTTCGTAAAGGTTAAGGGTGGTAAAACAGTAATCGCCCAAAACAATATTGCCTCGGACTCTAAGCGGTGTGCAACAAGCTGCATTTTTGAAAGTGCATACTCGAGCCATGAATTGGCACTTCACAGTCCTCTTAATAAGGCGAAACGGTGCTACACGCCGGGTCACCGACTTTTATTATATAAAGCCCAGGTACGACCCCACATGGAGTATTGCTCGCACTTATGGTCCGGTGTCCCAAGATACCAACTTCTTCCTCTTGACTCCATCCAACGCAGGGCTGTTCGTATCGTCGATGATCCGGCACTCACAGATGGATTAGAACCTCTTAGCCACCGAAGAGATGTTGGGTCTCTGTGCGTGTTCTACCGTCTGTATAACGGGGAGTGTTCTGAGGAACTTTTCAAACTGATTCCTCCATCGCTATTTCGCCACCGCTCCGCGCGCCACGGAAGTAGAACTCACCCCAACCAGCCCCACATATTGGACGCCTGGCATCAGCATACTTTGCGGGCGTCTCGTTCGTTTCTCCCGCGAACATGCAAAATGTGGAATGAGCTTCCTCCGGAGGTGTTTCCAACGCGCTACACCATGGCATTTTTCAAGGGGGTACTTAAAGTCAAGGCAGGTGACGCATTAGCGGCACCCTTGATGTCGCAGATGTCCATGGGCGACGATGACCACTTACCATCAGGTGGCTCGTTCTCTCGTTCGCCGCCTTTGGTGACATAAAAAAAAATGGAGACCAAAATTCGAATTGTCTTGAGAAGAGAGAAATCAGGATATATCTAATCAAGTAAAACGTTGTCCACAGATGACGGCAGACGACTGCGGATGACCTCTCCCTGGGCCACTGCCGAGGAGAGCAGCGGCAAGTTTCAGGGTGACATAGTCCTCGACGACATTATGATCAAAGACATGGTCGAGCAGTACGCTGCGGGTCGCAACGCTTATCTGTTCCCGGGCACCACATGGCCCAATAACACAGTTTTATGGGACTTCAACAACCCTGATGAGTTCGGTAAGTTTGCCATCATGGATAAATATATGTATAAATCGCGTCGAATCTGGGCTATGTAAGACGTATTGTACCATCCTAGGCGATGGCCAAGACATTTTATTTGAATCTTCAGAAAGATTTACGATTTTATATATTAATTTAGCTTACTTATCATTTTTTCAGATGAAAGACAGAAGCAGGCCATTTTTGATGCCATGAAGGACATCGAGAACCACACTTGCATCAAATTCCAAAAGCGCGAACCAGGAGATTTCTCGCAGACATTTGTTAACATAACTGTGAGTTGCATTTAATATGGTTTCATATGAGTGGAAAAGGAATAACCTTCTAGACTCTGTAAGAAATAATGAGAATAATATAATTGCCAATCACTATAGGTATACGCTTATTCCTCCCAAAATGGGGGTTAAACTTTTTTAAATCTTTCATCCTCATAAAATCTTTTTTAAAATATATGAGTCACAGTTAAAAATAAAACAATATACCGAATGGAATTCCATGTATGATACAAGTAAAATTTTTACTAATAAGGCCGTCGGAGATTCTTACCTGTTCTCGAGAAGACTCTCCCAATCTCCGAACAAGTGATGGTAGTCGCTTTTTAGCTATGTTTACTGTCAATGTGTACGTGTAAAAGTATGTTTTTTCGTATTGTGAATTTGAGAATCACCGAAGAAAGGTTCGGTTTTAGTAGTCAATAGAAAAAAAATGTGCTCACTTGGTTATGCCGTAAGACTCTGGTTCAAAAAAGCTATTCCACTGGCTTCTTATTACCTGCCTAAATCTCCCTCTGGAACCTCACCACCACCAATGAAGAGCTGGGTTGAGAAGGTTAAATTCACTAAGCGAACCTATCACAGAGACGCCCACTGTTGGACATAGGCCTCTCCCAGGGATCTCCAAACCGATCAGTACTGCGCCTCCTGCAACCAGCGGCCTTCCGCGGCCTTCACCAGATCGTCGCTCCACCGATCGTCGGGTCACCTTGTTGGTAGGCCCAACGCTGCGTCTCCCGGTACACGGCGGCAACTCGGAGACCTTTCAGCCCCAAAACTTTTCTTTGGGCTATGACAGTGACTCGAGTTTTGCTACAGATCACATTGCTTTTGCTGCGATCGCGAGAGAAACCCCGAGCATAGATCTCTTCACTACCCTTTAAGCGAACCCAATATTATACCATTTACACAGGGGGTGCCTGACGGTTGCTACTCCCACGTGGGCCACCGGTATTACCTCGGGCCACGCATCTTCAACCTCGCCCCCAACGAGCCCGGAGTGTACTGTTTCCGCCACGCCACTATCATCCACGAGTGGATGCACATCCTCGGCTTCTACCACATGCACTCCACACATGACCGCGATGAGTACGTGAAGATTGTAATGGAAAATATGATGCCTGGTAAGTTATTTATTTCTTGTTGTATGTGGTAGATACACCCAATTTAAGCATTCCGGTGGCATTAGACACTTGCTGTAAAACTTTCACGTTGTCAAAACAGTAATACCATGCCATCATGCCACCATCAGGGGGCTTATTCTGCTAGCGTCAACTGATTTATGGCGTCAATAACCCTTTTTCGAGATAGTTATTGACTGATGACCAAAACATTCGTCACTGTTGACCTATCAAGAAATTGTAATTCGTTACTAAATATTTACAGGATTAAAACGCGTTTTGTACCTTATTTGGTTCCGACGTTTCGGCCAGGAGGAAGATTCTTCATCGGACACTGAGGCGTAACATCGCTGCTACAATCAGCCCGTGACCACGGCCGGTGAAACTTGGTCGAAAACTCGGAGCCAAATAAGGTACAAGACGCGTTTTAATCCCGTAAATATTTAGTAATTTAAGATGCAACGCGAAAGTTTAAAAGTGTATAATTGTAAAACAAATAAATAGCACTACGAAAATAGTATAAATGTATGTTTTATTGAAACGCTGTTAAGTCACGATAACTACGTTAAGGTTAGCAGAATTAGGCCAGAGTGCTGCGTCAGCTGTGCGAGCATGGACTTGTCGATCGACATAATATCGATCGATAAAAGCATCAGTTCTGTCACAGATTGTTCTGTCCTTCTTCACAAAATTTACCTACCAATTTTTGTCAGCTACTATGTCGATCTTAACTTTGTGTCTAATTTTGTTCATCGAAAGTTCCATGCTCGCACCCCCGGTCAGAAGAACCGAACCATACTCACTGTAAGGTTTTATACGGAGCAGTTGGAATCTTTGTTTTTTTTAGTTGGATTCATAAAATAATAACGGTTGGATTGTTATTGCTTACGGGAGGGCAAGGGGAAAATGACTCGTAACAATTGATTGTAAGCCGAAAAATTTTGTATTGATTCTTACAGGGTTTGAGAGTAACATGGCTTTGCATGGCTCCGATGAAGTGGACAACTACGGCATTGAATATGATTACGTCAGCTGTCTACAATACCCAGAGCTCGCGTTCAGCGCTAATGGGAAACCTACTATTGTGGCTTTGAAGGTTGGTTCAACTAATTATTTATGAAAACTATGACATAAAATGATACAATAATTTCTTGCCTTGACGCAAAAAAATGATATTATTAAACCCAATTGCATGTGAAAGAATATCACATGCAATTGGGTTTAATAATATAATTTTTTTCATCAGCCTGTGTTGACAATATAATATAAAACTTAAATATTATTGCTACGTATTATCACAGATAGATTAGGTATTAGAGGGTATTTCACACCATGTAAGAAGAAGTATACCTAAATATGCATGTTAATGATATATTTCGTAAAAATTAAGGGAGAAACGCCGATATTTATTTACAAAAATGAAATATAAATTAAATAATTCAATATTATATCTTATTTTTTAATCTGTTCTTCAAATGTCAAAAATGCCATTCGACATATTGAATTCCGACGTGACGTCACTCGGATAGTAAACAAACTTGATAATGATTTTGCCGCGCTCTGTGTTATTTGAAATTTCCTAAGTTATTATCACGTTTGTGGGACTTTTATACTTTATTTTATTAAAAATACATAATGAAGGACGGTCAGTCAATATGTATCATAGGTACATAGCATAGCTATAAATAAGTACATTTCAAAATATGCCATTTGTTTTGTAATATTAACATACCTAAAAGTTTTCCTTTAACTATTCTATAGTTAGTTTTCCATTTATAAGGGATACTTACAAGTAGTCTTCGCAGAAATACAGTCGTGTCTTTGTGAACAATATTTTTAATCTCTTCTAGCCAGTTTTAATTAAATGTTCTCATTTTGATATCATTTGGCATATAAACCCACAATTTTTGTGGCGTTTTTTAACTCATATTCTTGCATTCAGATACAAGGCACAATGATATAGATTAAATAAGCCATTATTTTCAAAAATCTTTTAACATGGTCTTCCGCAGAGTCGTTACACACTCAGAAAGTAATACCTATGTTGGTAGTACCTATTGTTTGTTTACTAGCGGAGTGATGTCACGAATCGAAATAGCATGGCGGCTAGCGTTACCGCGCGAAAATTCAAAATCATAAATGAAACATTGTTTTTGTCTTTTTTCGGTTTTATAAAATTAAAATGAAATTTATACAGGTTCATTACGACCTCAAGATTGATTTAAAATAGTTTCCAAAAAAGGGTGTAATAGGTACCCTATTGTTTACGGGTAGTCTTATATACACATTTCAAACACAGTTTTTCCATGTCTGCATATTATAAACACTTTTACAATCTGATATGTCGCTGACTTTTCCTCCCAGTTTTATGTTCCTTTCCCTTTTTCTCAATTTCGTTTTCAATCTCAGTATCGTAAATATTTCCAGGAACACGAAGGTTTGATGGGCCAGCGAGACTTCGTCTCTGAGAAGGACTGGCTCAGGATCAACAGACATTACCGCTGCCCAGGTGCTTTTGATTAAAATAAACTCCTTTTAAGAGATGTTATTGCAAACGTTTATTGAATTGTCTGTTTTTTTTTAAATTTAAATATACTACGTCTGTATGCTGATTGCTGGATTCTGACTACGTGCATACATTGCCCAAAAAGTGTCAGTTAACGAAGCGGAAACGCTTAAATTATAAAAATAAAAAAACAAGTGTTATTATAAAATTGTATTTTTTATGCTTTATATATAGAAAAAAAATATTTTTATCGCTCTACAAATAAAATATATCACTATAATACTTACTTATTTCTGAATAAAAAAATAAAAAAGAAAATTACAAAATTATTGGACGCGATACCATTCTTACGGTCCTTTTAATTTTTAATATAAAAATTATCTGGACCCTCTCAAACATCCCGTCGTGTTGCGACAATCACACTCCTTTACTGAAAATCCTTATTTATCTACCCTCTTAAATTATCAGTTCAGCAAAGAGTTTACACAACTATTAACGTCTAGATGCCCTAAAATTCTACTTAATTATTGGCAAAATTAGCGTACGCGAACATCATAATCACATTGAATCTCGTGCGTGAGACATATGAACTTTCCTATGAATAGTTTTTTATTTACTAATACAAAACCAAATTGTAAATTCTTTCCAAATATAATGCCGATACTAAAAACCCAACAGTAGGGTTACTCTTGAACCGAAGCCGATCGATCGGCATGAGATTGTGATTTGTCGTACGCCTATTTTTGCGCATTGGCTCCAAATTAAGGCGCTATATCGAAAATATTGGTTATTTTTAATGTAATGCCATAGGTAACTGAGAGATCTTACAGATCTGAAAGTCAAATATGTGTTTCTTTATATTTTTAACTAGTCACGAGCAGAACCGGAACCGCGATTTAAAGATTTTGCCTCGATACTTTTTATTTTTGAAATTACCTCTTAAAAATAACAATATTCAGAATTACTAGTAAACGGTGTTAGGTATTCATTAAAAAGATCCTTAAATAAGTAGCCATCATCAGTATCCAGAATCGTACAGAAGCATTTTTTTCTGATCATTATAGTTATTTTTTAATAAAATAATTTGTATTTTGTCGCTTACGTTGGTAATTTCTAAACGATCTGATTGCATGCGGGCGCAACGCATTCACGACTTTGGTGACATTGATATAAAGACTAGCTTCTTGAGCACGGCGGGCGCCCCGCGTTTACGTATAGACCACGCCTCCCATTGTTTGATTCATTTTCGATATAGCGCCTTAACACCGTATTGTGCGGATTTTGCGTGAACTAAACCCAGTATTATTAATTTTTCTCAAAATACGGATCCAATTTGGCGCTAGTGTTGTTACTCAAGCGTACGAAAAATCACAATCCCAATGACGATCCATTGGAATTAGTTTAAGAATAACCCTACAAAGCCATTACACTTTGTAAGCAATAGAAAAATAAAAGAAATATCTTCATAACATACCTTTTCTGTTCGCTGTAAAACTAAGTCAGGATTTTAAATGTAAGCGTAACTATGGCTTTCGAATTGTTTCATATAACTCAACTATACAAGAAAAGTTAATACACGTCACTAGGTACTCTGGCACTGTCATTTGAATTAAGAAAAACTAAACATATGTATACTCATACTCGAGTTATTTTAGAACTAATATATAACCAAGTACTTGTGCCCTTAAACTTTAAATCGCCCTTTTGTTTGGAAACTTCGAACGTTCTATCGAACGTGTATACTTATCTTCCAATGATATCTACTGAAAAGATTGATTGTCTCACTAAGAAATCCAGACTTATCCAATACTTGAAGTGTTCAATACTAGATAATACCAATTTATTAACACTATTTCTTGAAAAGGCCGATAAGCCGATATCTATCGTCAAGGCGTTTATAATTCACAAAGCAACTATCTTAACTATTAACTACGCAAACTAACCAACTAACCTAAACGGTATGAGAATATTTTTTCGTTAATCAAAAAATTATTATTGCAATAAGTATTACAACAAATTAATGCTTAGAGCAACAACAAATATTCGTTTACAATTTTACAACGGCAGTGAATAACTGGTTTTCGTCGCTGAACTTTAATTTCAGCTCTTCAAAAATAATTTACGTGCGATAACATAGCATAAAGTACTAACATATTATATTATTTAATTGTCAAACTTTCATATAAGTACTAACAAGACACTGTAAAAGTACCTAATCAAAAAATATTTTATCTATTATAGTAGATATAATAAAACTATTGAAATCTGAAAAACTCTTTAGAAGCTCTGAATCTTTATGCTAAGTATATTGCACGGAAAGTAAACAAAAAATTCACAGACGGCAAATGCACGGATATAAATTCTGACAGTTTTACTCTCAGAAAGATTTTCAGAAAATAAAAAAATCTAATACATATCCTAACATTAAGTAACTTAAATGAAATGGCAATGCTTATATTTCCGTCGAGAAAGCGGACCGCTCATTTTTTACTCCTAATAATAAGTAATTACAATAAATAATCATTATATTACCTCAACGTCTTTTATATAAAAATACACATATCAATCATATAGATATATTACCCAATATCGAAACAGTGCTTTTTTTTAAAGTTTAGATTGTTACAAATCAAGTCGTAAAAATGACAATAGCAAAGCGTCACAGCCACAAAATACACAAAGAAGATTAGAAATGACTTCGTGATACTATTTAAAAACAAGTGGTGTACCGAAAACTGGCACTTAAATGCATAGTAGGTATGTGTGCAACCACGAAATTGAAGAAGTATGTGGTGGTAAGCGATTGCGAAAAATCCCCTTTGTGTATCTCAAACGCGTTTTGACTAACCCCCCCCCCCAATATTTTGAGTGGGTATGCCTCGATTAGCGAGAGGAATCCCACATAGCCGTAGGCGAACCCCACACCAACTGTAGTAAATATAAAACCTTTTAAATGGAATAATGCAGTCGTTGAAATATAGTGTTATGTATATCCCTATTGTGGCGTTTCTAATAATCTTTCCAATATTCTTTGTCTAATTCGTGATTACATCTGTAACCTGTGGAAACATCCAAGTAATCTCTCTTGGGAACACTTATTAAGAATCTGATAAGCTAAGGCATACTCTTCGAGCATTTTATGCTCTATCACCTTTTCCGAATCGAAGTACACATATATTCACCTAATTAGAGAGTTCAGTACCAATTCCGCAAGACACATAGATTTTTGATATATTTAAATAAACTATTAGGGCAATCTGAAGCTTTAATTTACAGCATATATATAGATTGCCCTGACAATTTAGAAACGCATAAGGCAAGAGTCATCAAAATTTCGCAATAGACAAAATAATCCAAAAATATTATGCAATTGATCTTGTTAGTTTGGAATATAGACCGCCATTTTAACACGAAAGTCAAATGCAATAAGGACATTAGTTAAATTATGTAAATGAGAATAACATATTCAATTCTGATTAAAATGTCAGAAACAGCATACATGTAAATTGAATACGCTCATACATACGTGTTACAAGCTTAACGGCATTACTAGTTAAAATAACCATTAAATTGTTCCCTTGATTTTGTGAAATATAGAAGATAACTGGTTTATTAATTAGATTATTGTAAAAGCATAATGGCAGTGTGATATTTGCATAACTATCGCTTTACATCAATAATATATATTATTCTACCACTAAACAACTATTAAGATGCAGTTGCAGACCATTGCATTTACGTCGCAGCACATTCGTCATCAATATCTTAAATCTGTATAAATACTATATAGTGATAGACCCTGAAAATTTTTAAGTAGATAAATAAAAAATATATAATCTCATAGTGTTAAGGCAGAATACAGATATTTTGAGTACATTTCTAGTAAATTATCTATTAATAAATCTAATCTTCCTTGAAGAATGAACTGTAAAATGTATCATAAAATAAATGCATTTGGCACAATTTAAAAGTTTATGTACAATGTGAATGTATATTTTCAAAAAAGGCCTGATAGACAAATCATTTTCTCATGAAATCTATGAATTGTTTTTGGCGCCCAAACAGGGACCCCTGATTGTCCCTGTTTGGGCGCCAAATCTTACTATGGCCAAATCTTACGTTTACACTTAAACACGTTTTGAGTATTCATTGTGTCATAATTGTGTGTAGTATGTCTAGTGATATGTAAGCTAATCTATGTACAATGTTCTAATATCGCATTTCAAGGACGAGAAATTGTTAACTTTATGGAAATAAATAAAGGTGCATGATCGAATGCTTAAAGCAATTAAAATAAAACCGCTTAAAGATATAGTCATAGAAAACTAGAATTTCGAAATTGTTGAGCAATGTGACTTAGCACACATTAGTGTTATGCACCAGCATTCAAGCCTATTCAGTGATCACCCCTCAGTAGCTCCATCAAAAGGTTGAAGCTTGGTCCTTCGCCGTCCTTGCTTTTATTCGCCGGATTGAGCATCTCTTTACCGACTTGCATGAAAAACTGGAATGAAAGCAATAAACTTAGCATAAAAAGCATTGGTTTACATACAAATGGTTCCTTTTTAGACATGTATACTAAGTGTCAAATATAACCGAGCACATATTTTGTTTAACACATACTTTTTATAAACCAACATTAAAATCTTAACAAAGTCAGCATTCAGATGGCTTTGATGCAGAGATAACAATTACTTCACTTTTAAGTTACCTATCACATTTTTGTAAATATTATAAAGTTAATTAAACTTCAACGGTTCCACTTACCTGACAAGTCCGCTGCAACTCCGGTATCCGTAGTAGGAGTTCGCCAAATTTCGATGGCGTTTCGGGAGAGTGCGCCGCCGTATACGCCTGAAGTGCGGCAAGCGCCTTTTCTTGGGACGCCCTCACCTTCTCACTCTCGCGAAGCTCGGGCGTATCTATTATTGAAACATGTATATGTTAATGATGTAGCTACAAATTTTTCACCATATGGGAGAATGAATTTGCACACCCTACCCGTAACGCGGGCAAGCGCAAGGGCGTGACTTCCTACTGAATCACCCCTTCGCAATATAATATTAACGCCATCTTATCATTGTTATCTTCCATGGCTTGCCACTCAAAGTCAATTTCAACTCAACGTTAGTAGTAAGTGGTTACAGTCCCCTATAGAACATAAAGTCCACGTGGGATTTGGTAATCTAGAACTTCTACAAGGACGATAATGTACGTTGCCATCTTGTGACATAAGATGTCAAGTCGCAGTACGCAGTAATTTTACATTGCATATAAGTTGGGTACATACAGAACTCTGGGCTGTGCTCTGGGGTCGGTTTTGTTTATAACTAAGCAGAGAGACAGCAAATCATTATTATTATTATTATTATTATCTATAGAAATGAAAGCCCGAGCAATTTCTAATATGCCACTAACAAGGGTAAATTGCATCACTTGTCACTTTTACTTGGGCAAGTCATGCAAAATGATAAGATACCTCACATCGCTATGACATATAAAAAATAGTAAATGCAAATATGTTTCAAGCAGCACTTAAAAGTAATGATCTAGCTAGTGACATCTAGTGAGTTTTAAGAAAAACTAAACATAAATATATAACCATCAAGTCAATACAACTACAACATAAATGTGCTTGAATATTGACGTATATACCATATTCCATTTTTTAAAAAAGCGTCTTCACTTACCCGACGTAAGAAGAACGATGACTTTCAACGCAACATACTCGTATCTGTCTACCCGCAATCTTCTCAAGTGGTCGGTGAAGCTCAGCATTCGTTCTATGCAAGGCGTCAAGCCTAATCTGCACCACAATAAACAGAAAATGTAGTATCCACGGTATCGATAAATTCCGAAAAGATGATAATGACCATATGTGAAGATTTCTACGCTAGCTATACAGCAAGGGATGTTCTGATTCAGCGTGATGCCACCGCTCCCCGCCCTCTCGCCTTGCCGAGGACCAGTACGCACTTTAACAGGACCTCCTCATGTACGCTAAGACAGCAAGTGTACTCACTCGACGCACTGGTCGAGAGATGCTCGATGATCATCGATGTTAGACGATAAACATCGATGATTTAACATCGATATTGCATTATATAAAACATCGTAACATCGATGTCACGGACACATAATCGAAATTTGGTCGCGGACACATAATTGATTTATATCTATGAACGCTTCCACAAAGTATTTATCAAATCCTGAACGCAACCAAAAGACAAAAAAAGGCATGTCTTGTTCGTTCTGATCTGTGGTCTGTGCTGTGTCTGACTTAAAGGGTTCTGCGCTTTCAAAATTATTATTTTTACAGTCGATTGACAGAAAGTATTGGAAGTTATAATTTGTTCCTACGGAGGGCGTAGGAACAAATTATAAGTTCCAATACCTTATATCTCTAATTTAACAATTTCTTTGTTTAAGTAATTAAAAATATCGTGTAATTTTATGGTTGTTTTATTTATTGATGATGTTTGCAAAAAACATCAATGTTGGCTGACATCGATGTTTTGTGCTCGATAAACATCGAGTATCGATGTTCAGCTATCGATGTTACTATCGATGCCATCATCGATGTTTTTGCAACATCGATCATCCCTACACTGGTCCAGTGTGATGCCGCAGCCCCCGCGCTCTCACCTCGCCGAAGCCCAGCAGCTCGCATCAGCAGTTTATCATCAAGACCTGTGTGGCTAGCACGAACGTATGCGTTAAAGTACTCGTATCGTCATCGTGAAATATTTGTATGAGAATTTTACAGCGCTCCTACGGGGCGTACTTGGAACTAAAATTCTTATATAAAAACTAGCTGTTGCCCGCGACTTCGTCCGCGTGGAATTCGGTTATTATCAGCAAGTCACTAATTTAACATTCGATTTCGATGTAACAAAAACTGTATGTCCTTCCAGACTAAGCTTAAACTACCCGTAAAATAAGCATTAAAATCTGTTCATATTTCCATACAAACTTTCATCACCTATTCCCTATAGTTATTATTTTACCACCTTGAGGGTAAAATTTTTACAAACTTTGAATGTCGTATTTATTTATATCTAATCAACAGCCTAAACATAAGTTTCAAGTTTCTAGCTTTAAAAATGACAATACTTCCATACAAACTTTCATCCCCCCCTTTCAACCCGTTGCAACCCTTTTTTCGCATTAAAAAGTAGCCTATGTCCTTTCTCAGGCTCTAGGCTATCTGTTTAACAAATTTTATTTAAAACGGTCCAGTAGTTTCGGCGTGAAAGCGCGACAGACAGACAGAGTTACTTTCGCATTTATAATATTAGTATGGATTAGCGATGACGATACGAATACTTCGACGCAAATGTTCGTGCTAGCCCTACTGATCATGATCATCACGTTAAGACAGCGTGTGCACTCACTTGGGTTCAGTGTGCCTAGTGCGAGTTTTATCGAGCTCTACTCGATCGTACGCATCGAACGCGTTAACGCGAATTTGTATGGAATTAGAGCAGCGCCATCTAGTAGTCACTAGATGAAGCTGTCTCATACCACAGCAGCTACTAGATGGCGCTGCTCTAATTCCATACAAATTCACGTTTACGCGTTCGATGCGTACGATCGAGTAAAGCTAGATAAAACTCGCACTCCCCATACTGGTCCAGTGTGATACTGCAGCCCCCGCGCTCTCGCCTCGTAGAAGCCCAGCAGCTGGCGTCAGCGGCTTAATAGTAGAACCTAGTCATGCACGTTAAGATAGCGAGTGTACTGACTTGGCGCTCTGGTCCAGCGTGATGCCGCGGCCTCCCCCCACCCGCACCTCGCCGGGCGTACCCACGCCGCGGTAGCAGCACGACAGCACCAGCAGCTCGCACCAGCTGTTGATCAGCAGGCAGATCTGGTCGTCGATCTGGCCGAACAAAGGTTGAACATATTGTTAGTTATTAATGTTCTATCGACGTGGAAGGCCTCATCGGAAGAACAGCGCTTCGGTGGCGAAATGCCATCGAAGCATATGCTGAGGGGGGACCTTTTTGGCCCAATACTGTTTTTTTTCTTATTTTGTATTGTCTCTTCTTATGTTGTTAATACTGTGTGTACTATATATTACTCTTAGCTCTGTAAGTTTTTTGTGGCCAAATAAATACTTATTCATTCATTCATTCAACAGACAGACTAATAATATGTGAAAGAACATCATAGGCAGTATCAGCTTTAATGAGACATTTACTTTATTGAACCTTGTTCAACTGACTGTAAGAGACTTTTATAGATAAGATGGCATGTTTGTTTGAACACATGTATTGGGAGTTTGGAACAGTTTTGTCCAAATAGTTCGATAGTCGAACTACTGATAAGTTTCTGGAAGGCTGATCAAATTTTTGTTCAACTAACATCCATGTCATCTTAACAACAGTGTCAAATCAATTTGAGTTTCCGAAACGTTAATTGGTTAGCCAAAATTTACTTATCTTTAATAATTTGATTTCTCGTGAGAAATATTTCTAGACACGGTCACATTGCTGAAATCATATATTTTGTTTTATTCATATGTATTTTGGAAACCCAAAATGAGTCTTTCCTTAATAATTTTGAAATAAATTTGACAGCTGTGTCAACTAACACAGTGATAAGTTGATTTAGCTTCCAGCAACTCAATTCATAGTTAGCATTAGATTTGACAGCTTGTTAGTTAATTTTATCGCTGATCAGCCTTTCAGAAACTGGGTGTAAATGGAATAAAGGACTTTCTTCGACCAACTTTTATTTTCATTCTAGATAGAGACAGTTTACCGAAGGGAGAGTCAAAACTAGTCGTACTAGTCGTCTGCGCGGGTACCTTAAATGCATAATATTATACTCCTAACCGATATTCGGTAACGGCGGCCAATCTCAACTTATTTCCTACTTACTTATTTCCAGCAGCAGTGGTGCTTGCAAACAAAACTATTCATTGGGTATAAAGCAGTTGGTATAAAATATTTTAACAAAAATAAAAACCGACTTCAAAAACACTGAAAAGTTAAAAATAATATAAGAATAGGTACAGACAACATCACACTTCTATAATTTGCCACAGGGTATACTTAATGTGCTACAGTACTGGTATGCGAATCAGACCAACAGTGTACGCTGGGCGGGGGCAATGTCGGACTCATATCAACTTGAATGTGGTGTCCGACAGGGTGGATTAACATCTCCTACTCTTTTTAATTTGTACGTAAATGGACTGATCGCAGCGCTCAGCAATCAACATGTCGGATGCCATGTTGATGGGATCTGTGTTAATAACTTAAGTTACGCAGATGACATGGTCTTGCTGAGTGTGACATCGATCTGTGGTTTGAGAAGACTGTTACAGATATGTGAAGAGTATGCGGCTGGTCACGGTCTAAAATATAACGTGACTAAAAGTCAATGCATGGTCTTTGAGGCCGGTGAAAAACTCGCTGATGAGGTACCCCCGGTTCGACTTAATGGAGCGCTATTAGATTTTGTGACGCAGTTTAAATATTTAGGTCACATAGTAACCACCGACCTCAAAGATGATGCTGATGTCGAGAGGGAGCGGAGGGCCTTGTCAGTTAGAGCTAATATGTTGGCTCGCAGATTTGCACGTTGCTCGGTAGCAGTGAAATTAACATTGTTTAGAGCATACTGCACGCCTCTTTATACGTGCACCTTGTGGGCCAACTATACGAAGCGAAAATATAGCGACCTCCGTGTCCTGTATAATAATGCCTTCAGGATGCTGTTGGGGCTGCCTCGGTGCTGCAGCGCTTCCGGCATGTTCGCGTGCGCACACACTGCATGTTGCCATGCAGTGATGCGCACGCGAGCAGCGTCTTTGATGCGCAGAGTGCGGATCAGCCCCAATCGTATTCTGAGAATGATCGGATCTCGGTTTGACTGCCCTTATCTTCGGCATTGTGGTGAGAGACATCTCTCTGTGCCCATGCCGGAGAGAAGGTTCTGAGTTAGTTATATGTTTATTAATTTTTGTGTAATTTGATTATATTGTATTCATACCTACTTATTAATTTAATTTTATTTGATTTAATTTAGTTTATTTTGATTTTATTTCATTTGATTTTATTTAATTTGATATAATTTAATAATGTATTTCTTTCTAATCTAATCTTCTAATTCAAAATTTTTATTAATGTAGTAATATTCTTGTAATAGTTAAGTTTGTTAATAATAATTTGTATGATGATATATGGGCCTTTGGCCTGAAATAAATTAATTTTATTTATTTATATTGAAGTCGGCGCCAAACGATGATCTCCTAGAAAGTGTTAAAATTTGTCACCGACTTCAATATAGAAGTGTGATGTTCTCTGTACCTATTGTTATATTATATTTAAACGACTTCAATATAGAAGTGTGATGTTCTCTGTACCTATTCTTATATTATATTTAGAGTTTTTGAAGTCGGGTTTTATTTTTGTTAAAATATTTTTAACTTTTTAGTGAATGAAATCTTTTTAGTGAAAGAAACCCTAATTTAATACCAGCTCACTTTCGGTGAGCTGGTATTAAATTAGTGTTTTCCTCGATTTTCATGGGATCCCATCATCAGATCCTGACTTTGGTGACCTTGGGACCACCCCAGGAGTATACTCTATCAAATACAAAAGAATTTTGAAAATCGGTCCACAATTGGCGGACTAATGGCGTAACATACACACAAAACACGTTGGCCAAACCTTAAAATTTAAGGGTTTTCCTCAATTTCCATGGGATCCCGTCAGATCCTAACTTTGGTGACCACGGGACCACCCTTGCAGTATACTCTATCGAATACAGAAAGAATTTCGGAAATCGGTTTCAAAATGACGGAGTTATGACGAGGTGACAAACATGAAAAAAATACAACCGAATTGATAGCCTCCTCCTTTTTTGAAGTCGCTTATTAACCGTGAGCACATCTCACCGATATGTTCTTGAAGAGCGGCAGGCTCTTGCACCACTTGACTATCTTGTACAGCCTGTGGTCGGCGATGTTGCACAGGTCGGCCAGGAAGTCCGGGCTGGAGTTGTGCGCGGTGATGCCGCTGGCCGCCAGCAGCGGGTTGGCCGACGGGCTGCCGGCCGACTTGCCGAGCCTGCTCAGCTCCGACTCGTTGTACTGCCACAGGTGCTCCACCTCCATTATCTCCTGCGAAGATGGTCCTTTTTTAGGGTGCCGTAGTAAACAAGGAACCCTTATATGTAGTTTCGCCACGTCTGTCTGTCTGTCCGCGCTTTTACTCAGAGACTATTAGTACTAGAAAGCTGTAATTTGGTATGGGTATATATATAAATCATGCCAAAAAAGTGGTGGAAAAAATTATTGAAAAAATTTTTTCTTAGAGTAGCTCCCATACAAGTAAAGTGGGTGTATTTTTTTTTCTCAACTAACCCATCGTGTTGGGTATTGTTGACTAGGTCTTTAAACAATAATGTAAGGTTCAGAACACCATTTTTCGATATAGGGATCCGTTTTTGAAATATTTGGTTTTAAATTGCAAATTTTTGATAGAGGTAAGTGCCCCCCCCCCCCCCCCCCATCTATCTGGTAAACGGTTATACACGGCGTTTCATAATAACCAATAAATAATCAATACGTTAAATAATCAATATAAAATGTACTCGGAAAAGTAAAATTTCATTGAAAATTAGTACTGAATATAAATTTACCAACCACGTGAAGTTAGGGAAATATAAAATCATTGCAGCTTTAATAATAATAATGCCTAATTTAATAGCAACGTATTAAGTTATCTGTAGCAACGTGTTGTAAGGTGTGAGTGTGAACTCAAAGTTGGCATTTGCAACTACGGAACCCTACACTGCGCGTGGCCCGACACGCACTTGGCCGGTTTTTTTTTATTGCCGTCGGTGGCAGACGAGACAGTGGCCCACCAGCAGGTGTAGCACGGACCGTAGATAAAACGGGACAAGAGACAAATAACATGTTTCTTCTCGCGCTCTCATATAACAATGAGGTGAGACGGGACGAGGGTTAGTCACTTTCTCTTCCATAGTCCACGCGCCGTGCTAGGCCTACTGATGGTAAGTGGTGACCACCGCTCATGGACATTTGCAATGTCAGGGGCATAGCTCAGTTACTGACTACCTCGAGAGAAATGCTCTTTTTAGGCCTCGTTTAAAGTTAGAAATGTTGTTTTATGAAGCAATAGTACATTTCGATACAAGTGCGTAAAGTATGTCTTCACGATTCCACGGTTTGTTGACCCAAACGCAGGTCAACATTTGCGAAATTCAGCCAATTCAATGGCAATTTATCCAAATTCAACAAAATTTTAATTGCATCATTTATTAAAAGTATTTACGCTGTAAAATAGTAATTTCATACAAAATTGTTGTATAGAAAACTTTTTGATTTTTGGGTCCTATACATGGTATGGGGATCCAAATAACACCTCCGGGACACAAACGAACCCACCTGCTTGCTTTTTATCCTTTCCCTTCAAATTGCGCTGGGCCAACATAGTGTGATAAGGTCTTTTCAAGGGAGACCCATACAGTGGGCGTATTGTGCCAGAGATGATAATGATGTAATAGGGGCGAGTCATTTGCCATTAATTGCTACGGAGAATTGAGTTTTACTTACACAAAAAACTTTAAAAAACTCAGTAAATAGACTTACCTGTAATAACGGTGGTATATCAGGCGTTAGTCGGCTATTACTCGGCTCCCCTCTGCTGTTGTATGAGCCCGGGCCGTTGACCTGTGACAGAGTTTTAACATTTAGTAATTTGAATTTGTAGTACTGTGTGTAGCTATTGACAAAGTTCAGAGGGCCTATTACCGATCTCATGGTTTTGCAAAGGATATCATATGATATTATAGTGCAAAACGAAAAATACGATTTCCTGTCTGATTTTTGATCATTTGTTCATTATAATATAATGATGACATCATTGAAATTATGCCATAGTGATGATATCATTTGAGATCGGTAATACGAAATGCAGCATTTCATGACTTCTTTTTCTCAAATTTATACCATGCCATACGATGAAATATCCATAATTTGCCTGCAGATCTATGTTGGCTTAACAAAGTAAAAAGAAGTATGTGATGTAAAAAAAACTCGTTCACTTACGCAAGTGAGACTGGACGCGTGTCGGAGGGTAGTCGGCACGTGCGCGGACAGTAGCGAGCCCGTAGACGCCGCTCCCGACAGGGAGTACGAACACTGGTACGTGGAACGCCCGCCACGAGTCCTGTCCTCGCGGATCGCTGCAAATTTCACGTATATATAATAACAATATTATAAAGCTGAAGAGTTTGTTTGTTTATTTGTTTGGTTGGTTGAACGCACTAATCTCAGGAAGTATTGTTTTAAATTGAAAAATTATTTTTGTGTTGGATAATAATCCATTTACAGAGAAAGGCTATAGGCTATATAACATCACGCTAAGACTAATAAGAGCTGAGCATCAATGGGAAACGTTGCAAAAACGGGAAAAATATACAGGGTGTAACTGAATACCCCAATAACATTTAAGGGTATGTATACATCAGAAGTAGAGATGCTGTAGAAAAAATATTAGGGCGAACAAACCTACTTTTTTCCCATACAAACTAAATAAATTATTTTTTAGTATTGAGTGCCGACAACCCTACGTAAGCGTACGAGGAATACTACGCTCACGTCATACAAACTAAATAAATGTTTTTTTGGTATTAAGTGCCGACAGCCTTACGTAAGCGTAGGAGGAATACTACGCTCACGTCTGTCACGTGTCATTTTGTGTTTAAATTTCTTTTCTGTTAAGAGCTGATTATGGTTGTCACTTAAAAGTTTTTGCTTTCAGTTTAAAATCAAATAACTCTGAAAGTATAGGTATTCCAGATCTCAGACAAGCACCGAAGGTCCATTTAGTATCTAACTTATATGCCCCTTAAATATGGCGTTACCCATACCCGTTACCCCGCACTGAGCGGGGCCGGGGGCCTGGCGCACTGGGCGTCGGGCCGCGTGGAAGAAAACCACAGTAAAAAATTACCACCCGGAGTATGCCCCGGGAACTCCTCTCCATCTCCATCTTGGAGAGGGCGTGAGGGGCCAGCCATTGGTGGGCAGGTGCCGCGGACGGGGTTATGGTCGGTCCGTAAGGGTTCCCACGACCTCGTTCGGCAGCGGCGCGTCCTTTGAACGCGGCTGCGCTAGGCGCCAAAGAGGGCATATCGAGGGGTTTAGTGGGTAGTCGCTCGCTGCGGAGTCCCACACAAAGGTCTTCTGAACCCGTCTAGCTAGCTACTTACGTCTAACCTGAATTTGTCGTCATATCGTTAATAATATTGTTGTATTACGACAATTCGATATGCGGATAATATATTTCAACGAATTTTCATTATCCCTTTAATGTTTCTTAAGTATCCGCACACCACACTTGACGCTTATACCTGTATAACATTTAACTTCTTGTAAGTTTTATACATTGAGGTAAAGATCCTATTGTTCGAGACTCTGAAAATTTGAATTCCAATATTTTTAATCGTCTTGAGTTAGTGGCTGAAATCAAATGGTTCAGATCTGGAGGTCAATAGTTCTATTCTATATAGGAATAGACGATTTGGATTGGCGACACCTGGACCTAACAACAACAGTAAGCTCCGAAAAAAGAAATAAGATAGTCTGATGCCGGTAAATCTGGCTTCCATCTGACCTTATCGTCACGTACTATCAAGAGAGATGAAGTCAACGAGCTTTTCTGTCGTGATTAGAAAAAACTTCGACTATACCTTCAAGCTTCATGCCGCAGCCGAGGCACTTGTCGAAGCGGCACGCTGGACACTTCTTCCTAGTGGCGACGGTAACAGGGCAGTTTCCGCCGCGTAGGCACATGTAGTTCTTACGGTTCTGCACCGTCCGCTTGAAGAAGCCCTTGCACGACTCGCACGAGAAGATGCCGTAGTGGAAGCCGCTGATTTTGTCGCCGCATATCGGGCATGGACTGACACATTGAAAAGAATAGGATAGTTAATTGTTTAAGAAGGAAATACGTTACCAATATGAACCTCAATCACGAAGAAAATACAAAGAATTTTGTAATATTATGTGACATGGCAAAATGCGCGGCAAGGGAGACGTTAAGAGCCATCTAGTGGCGAACGGAAGTACTCGAAAAGCACGCTTTGTGGATTCATTCAAGTTTTCCGTAGTCTCATGCTAGATGGCGCTATAGAGTGTGGAATGTTCTAGAAAAAAATGTTTCTTTTGAAAAATAAATGAGCCATATTTAAGTACTTACCGAGTGAAAAGATTTTTTTTATCGTTGACTTATTTCATTCGTGCGTGTACTTACAACAACCAATAATACAGCACTCCATTTCTGAGCAAACAAAATATTTGTGGACGGTTGCAAACTGATTGCAGCGCCTCTAGTGCTGAGATTCTTAATGCAAATGTGTTACGTCAGGATATCATTGGCATATAAAGGACTACATTTAAAATAGGGCAACCCTCTTTGTATTTGCTTCATGGTCTCAATCACTAACAATTATGCTAAACAAGTATCAATCATAAAAATAAGGTACCTGTTAATAAGCTAATGCCCTGGTGGTGAGGCTCGCGGGTATCAATCACAATCAATCACGTATCAATCACAATATAACAATGAACCTTTAATGAGCAGATTCCGGCCTTTGCCCGGGTCGTAGTGCAATCGAAGGATCGCAATCCAGTCAATCACATTATCAACCAGTATCAATCACAACATAACAATGCACCTGTTGATGAGCTGTTGCCGGCTGATGCCCTGGTGGTGGTGCAGTCGTTCGTCGTTGCCGTCAGGGTCGTCGTCGTGTGTTGTCGGCTCACGGTACACCACGTGAGGATGACGGCTCTGTGAAACAAGTATAAAGTAAGACACACAGCCGCAAGCCCCGCTGCTGGGCTCTCAAGCATCCCAATCCCAAAAGAATTTTGAGCCATCCCCCACTACGCTAGCCTAGTGCGGTTTGGTGGGAACAACCAGAACCTCATGTTGGCCAATAGATTTGCTGGGGTTTTCAATTTTTTTTTTCAGTGCCCTAGAAAACCAAACTAGTAACAGCAGTAAAATATCCGCCTATAGCTTACGTACAAGTATGACGACAAAAATTTACTGTTTTTTGAAAATAGTTATTTGAACATACGAAGAATTTTTAACCACTTCCGTGGTCTCCCGGTATTGATCGGAAGGTCTTGGGTTCGATTGCCCATGGGAGCACAAGTTTGGTTGATGATAGGGCTGCCTAACTACCACCGTCTAGCCTAACTTTGTCACCCTAGTAACAATGTTAATAGCATTGTTGTGTTTCAACAATTAGAAGAAAGATAGCCAGTTCCTCAGATGTTGAGGAGTCCAGGTGAAGCTCACTTTCGTTTAAGGCCTTATCGTCACTATACAGTGGATGGCATGTCAAGCTTTACATTTCCACTACGAAAACCGCCGCTATTACGAACACACGTGGCGCCCTCTGTACGTCATCATCATCCTGCCTTTGTCCCACTTTTATGTCGGAGCAACACGTTTTCTTATAAGCATCTCTATCATACGTCATCTCAGCACTGACATTCATCGAATGCATATCCTTTTTCACGCTATCCATCCATTTATTATGTCTTATCCTACGCGTATGTCCGTCCTCATTCATATCCGTTATGGATATGTCTTCTGGCAATATGACTCCCATCCCTCCTCATAACATATCCAAACCACGCTAGACTGTTACTTCTTATCCTCTCTGTCACTGGTGCTACTTTAAAACTTCTTATACAGGTTGTAACGGAACACCGACATGAAAATTAAACTTTGGGTATGTATCCATCAGAAGTGGAGATTCTGTAGGAAAAATATTAGAGCTAATCAAGCTACTTTTTCCCAATCAATATTAATAAATTATTTTTGATCCTAAGTGTCGACAGCCCTACATCAACGTACCTTGTTTTTTCATTGAGTGTTTACATTTCTTTTGTGTCAATTCCATAGTCAGCTGGATCATGATTGTCACTTGAAATTTTTTAGTTTTAGTTTAAAGTCGATTAACTCGGATAGTAGTATCCCATTTAATATTAATAAATGATTTTTGGATACCAAGTGTCGACAGCCCTACATCGACGTACCGTGTTTTTTCATTGAGTGTTTACATTTCTTTTGTGTCAATTCCATAGTCAGCAGGATCATGATTGTCACTTGAAATTTTTTAGTTTTAGTTTAAAGTCGATTAACTCGGATAGTAGTATCCCATTTAATATTAATAAATGATTTTTGGATACCAAGTGTCGACAGCCCTACATCGACGTACCGTGTTTTTTCATTGAGTGTTTACATTTCTTTTGTGTCAATTCCATAGTCAGCTGGATTATGGTTGTCACTTGATTTTTTTTAGTTTTAGTTCAAAGTCGATTAACTTGAATAATATTAGGTTTCCAGATCTAAGACAAGCAACTATTGGATCCATTAAATATTTAACCTATATGCCCCTTAAATATTATTTCCGCATTCAGTTACACACGATATATTTTTTCCCTAATCTTATCCATTCTAGTCACACTACCATCCATCTTAACAGCCACGTGAACTCTTCTTTCATCCGTCTCCGTTGTCGCTTATTGCAATACTCACTTAAAGTAAGATTAAGTCATACCTGAACAGGAGAGTGAGTGGGAGAGAACTCGGAGCTGTACGAGTAGCAGGAAGAGTGGGATGCATCGCTGTTGTTGCGAGAAAGAGACGGCGTATAGTGTCGCGAGGCCCGTGGACTCGCCGAAGGACTGCTGTACACGCTGAGGGCAAAAATAAACTATAAGGGCGCTGCTCCACTGATGGGCGTGCAGTGCAAGATATCCACGCTCATGTTAGCTGCATGTGTCCGCTTGTCAGACCACGTGGATCAGCGTGCGCGGCGATGAGTTGTGTGTGTGACATATCCGATCAAGATACGCGTGTACAAAAATCCCGTCAATTCATGCGTTGCGTGTCCGTGGGTTGCATTTATTGGTAACACTTATTGTTTAGTTACAGGTCAATTGTACTTAATTCATTTCATTTCATAATACTTTTTTAAATACTAATAAATATTGTATAGTAAAAATAAATTCAATATAGTGATAAAATTATCAATACATTAATTCATTAATTTTAATAAATATACAATTAAATTGCAAGTCATCTTTTGTCATAATTTATAAATTCGTCAATTGACAGTCATGATAAAACATTAATTTTAATAAATATACAATTATACTGCATGTCATATTTTGTCATAATTTACAAGTTCGTTAATTGACAGTCAAAAGGAAATTCAATAAAGTGATATTATTTCAATAAATTAATTCATCTGATAAAATATTAATTTAATTTAAAAAAACAATTGAAAGTCCTATTTTGTCATTATTTCATAAATTCGTCAATCCTATAGTAACATTGCTCAACAAGCCAATTCTTTAGTTTTAGTTTAAAGGACCGCGTCGTCTCAGCACTTGTGATTTCATTCGGTAGGCGGTTATAGACTGTCGGTGCCATTACATGAACTAACTTTCCCGTTTTCGTAAGCCGTCGGGGTACTGCTTTTAGTTTTTCCCTATATCTAGTCATGTAGCTGTGGCTATCACCTTGTTTACAGTATTCAAAGAGGTGATTTCGTGCATACATAGCGGCCTGTAAAATTACAAGCCCCGGGACTGTAATAATTCTAAGGGATCGAAAGATAGGTCAGGCTGGAGTGTCCCACGGAACTCTGGCAATCGCTCGCACAGCCCTCTTCTGCATTCTAAATGCCCGCTCCCAGTCGGCAGCTCTACCCCAGAAATCGACGCCGTACTGCAATAGGGACTGTACTGATGCGAAATAGCAGCTCCTTGTCATGTGCGGCTCCAGAGTCGCATAGCGGAGCAGAGTCAACGTGCGAAGCATTGCCGTGCGCCGCAGTGGAGCAACGCCTTTAACCTTATTGTTAACTGCCCCCGTGGAATTTAATTCCATCTCCATTTCAATGTGCGGAGTGCAAGTTTTATCGAGCTTTACTCGATCACAAGCATCGGAGGCGTAAACGCGAATTTGTATGGAATTAGAGCAGTGCCATCTAGCAGTCATTAGGTGAAGCTGTCTCATTCCATAGCAGCTGCTAGATGGCGCTGCTCTAATTCCATACAAATTCGCGTTAACGCGTTTGATGCGTAGTACGATCGAGTAGAGCTCGATAAAACTCGCACTAGGCACTCAGATCACGCGTTATCCAGAGATAATAAGCATTTGCCCTTCCCACGGCTTCATCTTTTACGAGCAGAGAAATCGACATCTAATGTATGTTGGCAACGTATGTACATTTGGTTTTGTTTGCAAATCTTACAGTACCTACACTGTAGTATACTGTAGGCGTAAAGGCGACTAAATCCACCAGCGGGCAGCTTGTTTACCACTTTTATAATAAAAACATAATAATATGAGAAAGTTATAGGTGTGAATAGGCAAAGAGACATTTCGGACACAGTTAGACGCTGAGCATCAAGAGGATAGATAGTCACGCAGCAGGAGGACGAACTTACCTGTGCGTGTACATGGAATGTACAGCGGAATCTGTGCTGGCGCTCGACTGCACTCGCGGCAGTCGGCCCAGCAGCGGCGATCCGTGCAGGGCACCCAGCAGTTTGTCCATGCCTACTGACGGCTCGCACTTTAGCTCTGCAAACGATCAAATTAACACTGTTCAAGGAATGTATATACATCATAACAGCTCATATACGGCCCCACCGAGGGGCTCGAGCTTACCCAATGTTATTGTAAAACTGTGGTTAGGGTGATTAGGCCTTAGTCAACCACGCTGGCCCAGTGCGGATTGGTCGACTTCACATACACCATTGAATTTCTTCGCAGATGTATGCAGGTTGCCTTACGATGTTTTCCTTCGCCGTAGGAGCGTTAATGTGTTTTTCAAACGAAAAACACATTGGTAATGTAACACAAAGTTAGGATCTGATAATGGGATCTCATAAAAATCGAGGAAAACCATTAAATTTTTACGTGTGTCCAACGTGTTTTGTGTATATGTTACGCGATTACTCCGCCAATTGTTGACCGATTTTCAAAATTAGTTTTGTATTCGATAGAATATACTCCTGGGATGGTTGGTCTCGAGGTCACCAAAGTCAGGATCTGATGAGAGGTCCCATTAAAATTTAGGGAAACCCTAATTTAATAATACAGGGAAACCCTAATTTAATATATTAGGGTTTTTTCTCTAAAAAGACTTCATTCACTAAAAAGTTAAAAAAATAATATTTTACAAAAAATAAAAACCAACTTCAAAAACAGTGAAAAGTTAAAAATAATATAAAAATAGGTACAGACAACATCACACTTCTATATTAAAGTCGGTGACAAATGTTAAGACTTTCTAGGAGATCATCGTTTGGCACCGACTTCAATATAGAAGTGTGATGTTGTCTGTACCTATTCTTATATTATTTTTAATTTTTCAGTGATTTTGAAGTCGGTTCTTATTTTTTGGAAAATATTTTTTTAACTTTAATGTTACAAATAAATTGTAAGTATGGCAGACTTGGTGATAAGCATCGCTATGTTCCAATCAATCGTTGGGCCAAGCAGAGAAACAAAGTGGCAGCATTTTGGAAGCAAATTATAAATATAATCCATTATCAAACGGTAGGGAATTTCAAAACCTTATTGCTAGTTTTACTCTTTTAGATTGAATAGCATTAGAACAATTTAATTACCTTATATTTACATTTATTTATAGACTTTGGATCTGTAGGGCTAGTACGAACATTTGCGTCAAAGTATCCGTGTCGTCAGTTCATCATCGTGAGATATGTAATATATATGAGAATTTTAGTTCCAAGTACGCCCTTGTAGGGGCGCTATACAATTCCAATACAAATATTTCACGATGACAATTCGAATACTTTGACAGATCCAAACAGACCAAAGTCTATAAATAAATATAAATATTAGGTAATTAAATTGTTCTAATGCTATTCAATCTAAAAAGAGTCAAACTAGCAATAAGGTTTTGAAATTCTCTACCGCTTCATAATAGATTATATGTATAATTTGCCTCCAAAATGCTGCCACTTTGTTTCTCTGCTTGGCCCAACGATTGATTAGTACAAAGCGATGCTAGCACGAACATTTGCGCCAAAGTATTCGTGTCGTCAATTCATCATCGTGAGATATGTACATATGAGAATTTTTGTGCCAAATACGCCCTGTAGGGGCGCTATACAATTCCTATACAAATATTTCACGATGACAATTCGAATACTTTGACGCAAATGTTCGTGCTAGCCCTACTGAAGATCGGGTGCGTTTTCTACTTCTTTCGGATGATGATAGGGCTTCTAAGTCCACCTAGCAAATGACTAGTCATCATCTAAACAACTACTATCTAAGTGTCGCGTATAAGTCGCCTATAAGTCTTACCTGCCAGCTGCTCCTTCTTGATGGTCAAGTTCTGCACCTCTCCGAGCGCCGTCTGAGGCATGTGCGCGCTCTGGTCGGACATTACCAAGGAGGTCGCGTTTTGCGGCGAAGACGGCCGTCTGGGGAGAGAGAGGCTGTTGTCCGTTAGCACCGAGATCTGGAACAGATTTTGGAATTATACTAACGACATTATTAACGGCGTTAGACGATAATAGATTTTGTATCAACTCCGCAGATGTCGCCACCGCGTTCAGCTGTTATTATTAACGCAACCAATAAGGCGTATTATGACGCACTCTCTCACCCTGTTCATGCTGAGACTCCGCTGGTGCTGCTGCAAAGGCGACGGATACTTCAGGTCGAGCACTCTCTGGTCGTCCGCGCTCTGGTAGGGCTCCGCTTTCAGTGGCTCCGTCTTTATGGTGACGTTGCGTAGGGTGTCGATGGAGTCCCGAGACGACTGCAGGTCGAGCGAGCTGCAGTTCTCGTCTGTGTAACGAAATATTATTGTTATAACTTTAGCAGCTTTGCGAATTTCATATGTACATTTATCCGACGCTCCTACGGTGAAGGAAAACATCGTGATGCAACCTGCATACATCTGCGAAGAAATTCAAAGGTGTATGTGAAGTCGACCAATATACACTGGGCCAGCGTGGTTGACTATGGCCTAATTACCCTAACTTGGGTAGGCTCGAGCCCCTCGGTAGGGACTCGTGACGTTTATGAGCTGTGATGATGATGATTGTTATAGCAAGTTTGAAGTAACATTAATGGTTTTCAAAATATTTAGTTTCCGATGGCCAACAAATTTACACTTACGAATATTATCTGTTCATGTGCAGGTGTCATTTTATGAAATACTAGAATTATCAATATAAACATATAAACGGGAATTAACACGATAAACACGAGGTATTTACATACCTATTTTATTGCCTGACGTTTCGGCTAGGTTGCACCAGCCGTGGTCGCAGGCGGACTGGATACAACCCTACGGCCAGAGTTACACGTAGAATTCGAGCTCTGATCCAGGAAAACCAGGACTTATTTGCAGAAGACGAGTACGAAAAATTGTATAAGCCGTCACCACACCAACCACCAAGGTTATATGGTCTGCCTAAAATACACAAGTCCAACGTACCATTGCGGCCAATCGTAAGTCAAACTGCCTCTCCCACTTACGACCTTGCAAAGTATGTTGCGTCAGTATTGCAGCCACTCGTAGGTAAAACACCGTCTTTTGTTAAAGACTCTCGACATTTCGTCCAGATTGTAAAAAACCTCACATTGGAACCAGATGAGGTGATGGTGAGCTTTGACGTGGAGTCGCTTTTCACCAACGTTCCAGTCAAGGAGTGCCTGGACGTCGTGAGGGAGAAGTTAGGAGACAACGATATGCCGTTTAATTATATTGATCTACTAAGAAACTGTTTAGATGGCAATTACTTCCTTTTCCAAGGTCAATATTACCTCCAGATTGATGGTGTCGCAATGGGAAGTCCTGTAGCCCCTGTACTAGCCAATCTCTGGATGGAGCATTTCGAAGAGAAGGCGCTGAAGAGTGGCCCTAAAGTCGTAAAACTTTGGAAGAGATACGTGGACGATGTATTCAGCATCGTGAAAGGGGGTAGACAGGAAATAGATCAATATATAGAACACCTTAACTCCATTCACCCGAGGATAAAATTCACCTATGAGATGGAGGCGGACAGATCGTTGTCGTTCTTGGATGTGAAGATTACCGCCAGACCCGATGGATCACTATCACACTGTGTATACCGGAAACCTACACACACAGACAGGTACCTACACGCAACGTCACATCATCATCCGCGTCACCTACAGTCCGTTGTGACGTCTCTCAAGAACAGAGCCTATGAACTCTGTGACCCTGAGCATTTGGAGCGCGAGCTAGATCATGTTCAGGAGGTACTTAAAAACAACGGATATCAGGTAACGCGAGGACGAAAGCTAACAGCTAGGAGAAGCAAGCATCCGGAGGTAAGCAGGCAGCCAGCGTATATGCCCTATGTCAAAGGAGTGACAGATAAAATCGGGACCGTGTTAAGAACCTACTGCATACCTACTGTATTCATACCCGGTATAAGGGTAAACAACATGGTGGGTACACCGAAGGATGTCTTGCCACTACAAACTCCAGGTGTCTACAAAATTGATTGCAGCTGTGGTAGTTCTTATATAGGCCAAACGAAGCGGTCCATAGCTGAAAGGGTCAAGGAACATATCGCGGCTGTGAAAAACCGACAAACCAGCAAATCGGCCATTGCGGAACATCTCCTCGAAGCAGGCACCAACCATTGGATAGAATTTTATCGTACGCAAGTCCTCTCCGCAGATCGCCACTTTTATTCAAGAGTAGTGCGTGAAGCGATTGAAATCAAAAAACATCCAAACAATTTCAATCGGGAAGATGGTTTCAAATTATCAACTGCGTGGAATCCAGTGGTGACCAAAACACAACCTCGATTTGCACAGTCGGTTGGTTCGGGCTCGGCAGTCGATTTTCGAAATACGGACACTGTGAGTGTAGTGTGTGACGGTACTTGGATGACAAAAAATATGCCGGTGGTTCGAGAAGAACGCCGCATCACGGAGACCTGACAGCGCAGCTCCAGTCCGCCTGCGACCACGGCTGGTGCAACCTAGCCGAAACGTCAGGCAATAAAATAGGTATGTAAATACCTCGTGTTTATCGTGTTAATTCCCGTTTATATGTTTATATTGATAATGCAACACGAAAGTTTGAAAGTTAGTATAGCAAACCGCTACGGGTCGGAAATTGTATTAGTGCGTCATCTTGAATTCTTACGGAAAAAACTTGCGCGAGTGGAAACATCGTTGGCATTTTTAGTGAAGTGTCGCGATTCGGACTTACTACCTACGTGTGTACGTATTAAACCGCGTAGTGATATCGCATTTTCCGGTAGAATTCTAACGAATGCGAGTGTTAGGCTCCTGAGACAATTAATACGGAACAAACACAGTGAACTGGAATGCATACGGAGTGAATTATATACGGTACATTTAAAGTGCAGTAGTTATTTATCTGTCACAGATTTTGATTTATGTGACCGGGTGACGTTTTTGCAAGCAACTCGCACCTATGAACTGTGCAGTGTGAGTCATGACAAGAAGTTCTCGGTGCTGTTTAACCGTCGACATGCCGGGAATAAAACGTCATATGTACCACCGAACCCACCGACGGATACAGTTGTTAATCTGTCAGTTTTAAGTTTAGATGACACTACTATGAACATCTTGGCCAAAGGTATGAATTTCGCCCCTACACCTAAGCGAATACCGTACGAGAAGGTAATTAGTAGTGTCGAAGAAACGATAGTCCGTAATAAAATACCGCCAGGAGATGCTGATACCCTTAGACAGGACGTCGCGGTCATATTACGGAAATCGAGACTTCCAACTAGTAACATTACCAGAGAAGAGCGTCAAGCACTGGAAAACATTCGGAACAACCACGACATTTTAGTGCTTAAGGCCGATAAGGGAAACGCCACTGTGGTGATGAACACTACCGATTACGAGCACAAAATACGGGAATTGTTGTGTGACGAAAAGGTATATAAACCGGTCTCATACAACCCTACGGCCAGAGTTACACGTAGAATTCGAGCTCTGATCCAGGAAAACCAGGACTTATTTGCAGAAGACGAGTACGAAAAATTGTATAAGCCGTCACCACACCAACCACCAAGGTTATATGGTCTGCCTAAAATACACAAGTCCAACGTACCATTGCGGCCAATCGTAAGTCAAACTGCCTCTCCCACTTACGACCTTGCAAAGTATGTTGCGTCAGTATTGCAGCCACTCGTAGGTAAAACACCGTCTTTTGTTAAAGACTCTCGACATTTCGTCCAGATTGTAAAAAACCTCACATTGGAACCAGATGAGGTGATGGTGAGCTTTGACGTGGAGTCGCTTTTCACCAACGTTCCAGTCAAGGAGTGCCTGGACGTCGTGAGGGAGAAGTTAGGAGACAACGATATGCCGTTTAATTATATTGATCTACTAAGAAACTGTTTAGATGGCAATTACTTCCTTTTCCAAGGTCAATATTACCTCCAGATTGATGGTGTCGCAATGGGAAGTCCTGTAGCCCCTGTACTAGCCAATCTCTGGATGGAGCATTTCGAAGAGAAGGCGCTGAAGAGTGGCCCTAAAGTCGTAAAACTTTGGAAGAGATACGTGGACGATGTATTCAGCATCGTGAAAGGGGGTAGACAGGAAATAGATCAATATATAGAACACCTTAACTCCATTCACCCGAGGATAAAATTCACCTATGAGATGGAGGCGGACAGATCGTTGTCGTTCTTGGATGTGAAGATTACCGCCAGACCCGATGGATCACTATCACACTGTGTATACCGGAAACCTACACACACAGACAGGTACCTACACGCAACGTCACATCATCATCCGCGTCACCTACAGTCCGTTGTGACGTCTCTCAAGAACAGAGCCTATGAACTCTGTGACCCTGAGCATTTGGAGCGCGAGCTAGATCATGTTCAGGAGGTACTTAAAAACAACGGATATCAGGTAACGCGAGGACGAAAGCTAACAGCTAGGAGAAGCAAGCATCCGGAGGTAAGCAGGCAGCCAGCGTATATGCCCTATGTCAAAGGAGTGACAGATAAAATCGGGACCGTGTTAAGAACCTACTGCATACCTACTGTATTCATACCCGGTATAAGGGTAAACAACATGGTGGGTACACCGAAGGATGTCTTGCCACTACAAACTCCAGGTGTCTACAAAATTGATTGCAGCTGTGGTAGTTCTTATATAGGCCAAACGAAGCGGTCCATAGCTGAAAGGGTCAAGGAACATATCGCGGCTGTGAAAAACCGACAAACCAGCAAATCGGCCATTGCGGAACATCTCCTCGAAGCAGGCACCAACCATTGGATAGAATTTTATCGTACGCAAGTCCTCTCCGCAGATCGCCACTTTTATTCAAGAGTAGTGCGTGAAGCAATTGAAATCAAAAAACATCCAAACAATTTCAATCGGGAAGATGGTTTCAAATTATCAACTGCGTGGAATCCAGTGGTGACCAAAACACAACCTCGATTTGCACAGTCGGTTGGTTCGGGCTCGGCAGTCGATTTTCGAAATACGGACACTGTGAGTGTAGTGTGTGACGGTACTTGGATGACAAAAAATATGCCGGTGGTTCGAGAAGAACGCCGCATCACGGAGACCTGACAGCGCAGCTCCAGTCCGCCTGCGACCACGGCTGGTGCAACCTAGCCGAAACGTCAGGCAATAAAATAGGTATGTAAATACCTCGTGTTTATCGTGTTAATTCCCGTTTATATGTTTATATTGATAATGCAACACGAAAGTTTGAAAGTTAGTACTAGAATTATGTTTATTATTTGCGCTGTAAACACACATTGTGTAGCTGACTGATTGAGTACATAATAACTGATTAATTAAGTAATCATTTAGCTATTTACTGATTACTTATTCTTGTAATTAGCTTATTTGGTAGAAAAGTATTCCATCAGTGATTTAAATGATCAAATGGTATTTTTATGTACACCCTGATTTGTCAGACGTCCTCACACATCACATAATACATGAATTGATCTGACATGAATTGGTTGTTGAATGACTCGCGGAACGAGTTTGAGGTTTGAAAATTGTAAATACCTACATATAATTGCGTTTGAACATCGGACAACTCTCCTTCGCAACGTCATCAATCTCTTCCGTTCTGGTCGTTGGCGTACTAGAGTACGCACTCAACATTATGGACGCTCGTGTCAATCACCATCCCTGAGTCGAAGCTCTGCCTCCCAAGCAGGCGTAGCACGGGCTGCCAAGACTGGACTCGAGTCACGCATTATCTCACAATTTCAGTGACATAATTTCTATGTCAAGAATAGCACGGTGGTGCGTATTAGGTGGGACTGACGTGAAGTGATCGTCAAAGGACACATGTCACAAATGTTTTGCTCTCCGACTGCTGCTACATCTTCTAAGGTATTAAAGCCCTTGCTACAACCACAGCAGTCGGCGCACAGGCACGCCAAGAAATTTGTGATAAAACTCAGTCACACGTGTTCCTTGACGAGCGTCAAGAAAATGTACGTGATAACACTAAATACGCGCCACCGTGCTACTCTTTAAGACAGAGATTATGTCACTGATATTGTGAGATAATGCGTGACTCGAGTCCAGTCTTGACAGCCCGTGCTACACCTGCAGGACATCGTTGGGGAACAAGCATACGTACTACTCGTAATTAACTACTACCATTTCCGCATCGGAAAGTTATCCCTCTATGTCCTTGTCGCACCTGGTCGTTGATGTGCTAGCGTACACACTCGCTATTAAGGACGATTGTGTCGATAACCATCTTCGAGGTAGAAAGCTCTACCATCAGGACATTGGTAGCGCCCGGTAGTTGGGGTGCTAGCGTACGCATTCACCATTAGGGACGCTCGTGTCGATAACCATCTTCGAGGTGGAAAGCTCTACCACCACGACATTGGTAGCATCCGGTACTTGGGGTGCTACGGTGCTAGCGTATGTACTCACCATTATGGACGCTCGTGTCGATCACCATCTCCGAGTCGGACAGCTCGCCCTCCCACGACATCGGCCGCTCCCGGTCGTTAGGGTGCGTGTCGTACTGCGCCCCGCTCGACGGCCTCTTCTTTTTGTTGCGCATGTTGACCTGAAAATAATTAATCGTGTATATGTACAGCTAGACACTACAATGTACTAGTGAAACCAAAGAATTTGCCACGGGCCTCAGATGGTATAGTTACGCCCCCTTGTTACTCGTACATAACCGAGTTACATTACCAGCCACTGCTTACAGACAAAGAGAGCAAGCGAAATGACTCGATTTTTAGGAGAATCTAATTCTAAAACCACATTATTATTTTATTTAACTAACTTCTAAATACTATTATCTACAACGCGAAATCTCTTGGCCTTCGTTCGATCTGATTGTAAACTCATGGTTAACTCTCAACATTGAACCAGACAGGAACTAGCACCATTTATTCTAATGATTTCCCAAGTCTAACCTCATTTTGATGTTGCGTGAAGTCTATCTTCGAGATCTCCGCATCGGTGGAGTCTTCGTCGTGAGGGTCGGAAGACACGCTGATGCGGACGCCACTCGAGCTGTACGAGAATTGAACTGGAAAGCAAACAAAACAATCAGCATCGGAAAGTAATCTATCACAGAGGTTATACTCCATTTTAAGCAAAATAGTGCTTGAAATGTAAACAATTCATTTTTAACGTGCTCAATTAAATAAAATTTATTTTTTAATATATTATTTTTTTAGTCATCAACATTTTTGACCTAATTTAATGGGTATGACTTTTAATTGAAAATTTACTAGCAATGTTTTTAAAAATAAGTTAAAAAACTATAAACATTGTTTTCACTTTTATACAAGACACTTAAAGGTTTTAAAAAACAAGATTCGATAGGGAGTTTTGGGGAAACGGCAGTCCCGTTTTATTTAGAGCCAGAGCGCACTAGCGACTTTTGTCGCCCGATAGTTGCCCGATAGTTTGATTGATTAGAAATCACATAGTCATTTTCGGCGATTTTTAATCGATAAATGCGTGCACTTCAAGCTAGCTCTATACTTATTCCCTGAACGATCAAACTATACAGGGTGTAACTGAACACCCCAATAACATTTAAGGGTATGTATCTATCAGACGTAGAGATTCTGTAGGAAAAATATTAGGGCTAACAAACCTAGTTTTTTTTCCATACAAACTAAATAAATTATTTTTTGGTATTAAGTGCCGGCAGCCCTACGTAAGCGTACGAGGAATTCTACGCTCACGTCATACAAACTCAATAAATTATTTTTTGGTATTAAGTACCGATAGCCCTACATAAGCGTACGAGGAATACCATGCTCATGTCTGTCACGTGTCATGTTGTGTTTAAATTTCTTTTGCGCTAAGAGCTGATTATGGTTGTCACTTGAAAGTTTTTGCTTTCAGTTAAAAATCAAATAACTCTAAAAGTATTGGGGCTCCAGGTCTCAGACAAGCACCGAAGGTCTATTTAGTATCTAACTTATATGCCCCTTAAATGTTATTGGGGTGTTCAGTTACACCCGGTATAACTATCGTCCAACTAAAAGTCGCTAGTGCGCTCTGGCTCTGTTTTGGAGAGAGAACTCTTTTTTCTTTTTAAAAATTATGTCGTTTCATTTGTGTTACTATGGGTAGATAGAGACAGTGTCATGTTTGAACCATTATAAATTTAGACAACGTAAGGCAGTACATGTCAAAATTGTGGAAAATTTCGAAGTGTATATATCACGTATGTTTTTATAACACTTTAAAAGACACCTGCTAGTCTCTTAACCGGCCTTGAGACATCATTGAAGGGCCTTTTTTGTCGAAAATGAACACATGTGGTCTCAGTACAACACCACTCAGTTATGGTTTAAATATGTGGTTAGTTTATTTGTGTTAATGAGGGTACATAGAGACAGCGTCATTTTAAGCCAAAATTAATAATTATCAGCACTTTAAGGCACCATAGTATTTGCCGCTTGATGTCATGTGCATCAGACGAATTCTTATCTCCTAATAATAAAAAAACGTCCCCAACAACACACGCTTAGTGTGTTGTGTTGAGGACGTTGATACCAAAAGTTTATCGACCTGAACACAGTTTCCTTGTTGTTTTATAATTAGGTAAGTTGGCTGCTATAAGTAGTTAATTATGCTTTTATGCTATGACCACATTATCACGACAACACGTATATTCGCGTTGCCGCGATACGTTGTTGCAAGAAATTATTAATGTCGCGAACCCACTTTAAATTAGCGACAGATTACAAACTATTTTGGAGAAATTTTATCACGATTATGGACAATAAATATTCTTGATAATGTGGCCCCACCATTAGTATAAGCATAATATACCAATCGATAGTACATGTAGAAAAGAATGTTCCCGTTCAGGCTCCGGAATCGCCTTGATCCAGGGCACAGTAGGTGCAAAAAAAAACCCGGTCGTCTTTGTTCGCCGATAATGGCCAAATAATTTGATTTTCGTAAATATAAAAATATGAAGAAAGAAGGGCGTCTTGGATAACAACAATATCAGATTATTTACTTGCAAACAATCCGATTATACATATTAAGTAAAATGTAACAAATTATAAGTAAAATAAATAGACTTGATTTTGCAATCAAATATTACCGTTATTAGTTTCAGGGCCGGACATGCTGATAGTAGTGACTGAGACGTGATGAACTCCTTCCACCTTCACCGGATCACACTCGCTCGTCATCGCGCCCTTCAACCGCGCACGACGCACATTACAAAAATATCGATAAAATATCGATACTGCCACTACACAACACTGAGAGCACCATTCACATTTGTCTAATAAAATACATCCAAAAATAGAGTTCGCGAATTTTTCTAATTTAGTTTTGTATTTCCCGCATATTTTTTATTATTAGTCTTCCGATGCTCATCATCTTGCGTCGCTGCTCATTTTTAAGGCATCTCGAGTCAGTCTTGCTTTAAGGCTCAGTTTACATAGCTCCGCAGCTTGGTCTCTGTTTTCAGATATCCATGGTTTGTATGAAGCCAAGTCCCACTGTAGATTACAGCCCGATGATAACGGGATCATCTTGGTTAATCTGAAAAGAAAGAAAACTCTATTAAAAAAAACAGATCGCCAAGTCGATAGGTCTTGGCTAATAACATTTACACAATAACATAATTTACATTGACCGATCCACAATTCTAAATTTTAAGAATACGGACACAGCGAGAGGAAACAAAAAGGCGCCCGACAAACTTTACACGCGATTCAATTTTGGAACGAATGTCATTTTGGAACCGTTCTCATTGTGTTTGTCTACACGCACTGGCGGGCGGCGCGTCGATGGGCCGCGGCCTTGCGGGCGCTAGTGCTGCGCGATACCGCCGACATTATCGATAGGTACGTGCACTCGACCTCGTGTCATTGGCACTTTGTTTACAAGACCGCGAGGCTCGTTAGCGATAACGACGCCAGGGAGTTGTTCAATGAATGTATGTTTACTTTGGTATTGATAAATTTCATTATTTGATTGTCCAGACTAGTATAATGTTTACACAGATAAACAATAAACACAAGTATTTACATTGAGGGCCTTTATCAGCTGAGATGTCTTTTTTGTTTATTCAGCAATTATCGCAGATACAATATTTTTAGTTACACCAAATTGCATTTTGTATTCGATGATCGTTGTTTGTTTGTAGATGTAATTTAGCCTAAACCGGTAAGTAATTTTTGTTAAATGTTACATACATTTTCTGATTTCTTGTACTTTATAATCCACCATTAACGTAAATATAACAAAACTTAATTCTGCAAGTTCCAGTATCTATACAAAAATAACGACAAAATTTTTGCACAATTGATATTTGATTGTATTAAAACAGCTTCAAATTTCTGTATAACAATAAGTTGGCCTGTCTTAGTTATATTATTATGTGTTATCTGTTATTTTACAAATATGGGTCTTTGTTCGGGCTATTATTATTTAAAATGTATAACTCCTAAGATTTATTTCACTTTTCTATCATATAGTCGTTTAAATCTTATGCCAAGATTATCTACGCTCGACAAGTTTATCGATAAGTACAAAGACAAGCCCATTGGAAGAGAAGGGGGGAGGCGGCGGCCTTCACGGAGCCGGTTGTTGCGACCGGCCGGCCGCGAGCATTTCGCCTTTCGCGCTGGACTGGCCGCTCCCAATACTCCGCATCAACCGTACTAATGAAACCTGTTATAGCAGCGTGATACAGTGAACGTAGATACGTGCAGAAAGCGTCTCACAAAATAAAATTAACGTTTAAAGTACCTACTATACAATTCAAGTGCCTAGTGTTTCGTATCAAAGTACTAAAAATAAAATGAACTTATCGGTTTTATCATATTCACGAACTATATTATTACTGAATATTGCGATTGTACATTTTTATTAAACTCACCACAATAAATATCACAATTTTGCTTCATAAGAAAGAACTGAAGGAACAATATAAAGTAATTTAATATATTAAGTAAAAAAGGCAAATTACAAATAAAATGCATCTCGCCTCTTTAGTGTTATGAAAAAAAAGACCATTCAAACAAAAGATCCCAGTTTTATTCAAATAACTAATAAGTCTAATAACAAAAAATACCTATCGTATACAAATGCAACTTTGAGCTGTCTGGCAGATCAATTACCCTCCAATCAAGTCCTTTGCCCCCAGACATTTCTTCATTATCGCTATAATGCAGTTGCCTCAACAACTCTATTAATTTTTAATCATGTCTGCCAGGAATTTTTTTGCATAGAAATTTCAAACTTGTTTAAACAAGCTTTTAGAGCGATAGAATATAAACACAACATAAAGTGTTAACATGAATTCATAGGTCAGACATTCTATTAATATGTACCAACATTTATGAAAAAATCACAAATAATACGCAGAATCTATAGGATCAATATAAATCCACCAAAACAGGTACAGCGATTGTGACGTTTACCGAGTTCTAAAATTAAATCTGTCGACGTATAAACATTTGTTTATTCTTTCTAAAAGGCACAAAGCGTCTCGAGTGCGAGCGAGGCAGCAATAAATTCGGTGTCCCAACAAAAGGAGTTCATCCGCACGAAAGATGGCGTCATCGCGGCCTAGACAAGGCCGAGCGGTCATTTGTACGATACGCCAGACGAGAGCATTGTCTGACTCCGATTAAGGAATACATTCGACGAAACTTTTAAGCGTCATTTGCGATCAATTTATTCTCGTATCATATCATTCATATCGTCTATTATATCGATAAAGTTGAGCAAATGCTGAGTATTATCGATAAATTGTGCTTATATTAACAGCAGCAACTCTTAGAATAATATTTGATAATTAAAATCATTCAATATTTTGCAAATGAAATAGTCATCATCAAACTTCACTATAATATTACGGCACTAACTACCCAGAGGTACAGCTTTTCAAAACGTAAAATACTTAATGTAAAAAACACACCGATATTCAAACTAAGTAAAACGACCTAGTAGTGTTAAGTACCTGGTACATTATTAATGAATACAAAATTAACAAAAAATTACAACAAACACTTCACGCTGTACTCCCGAGTGTAGGAGGAAAACACCAGCTTTACTTATACAACGCACTGAACTCGAGGCAGTGTCCTTGCAAAGTTAACAATACTCATCGATAATTTGCAATTGCTCGCTTTTGCTTGTGAGTCGGGGCGTCGACGTCGACCGATAGTAATTATCTTAAGGTCGCACATCCCTATCTTCGTGACGCGGACACCGTGTATTATTAACATTAGCAATGATTGCGATAAACAATAAACGTACAGTGAGCTCCCATTCAAGCTTTACATTGACACTACGAAAACCGCCACTATTACGAGCGACATAAGAACGGACCAAAGGTCAAACAGTATAGCTTGATAAGGAGCTTACTGTACCACCAAAACGGCGCGCAATAATAACTCCAGTTCAATCGAGTTGCCATAACGACGGCGCCGTCCAATCAATCTCAACTCAATAGAGATTAACTAACAGCACAGACGATTGCAGATTATAACAAAATAAATAATAAAATACTTTTTTATACAAGCCCCCCCTAATGGTAAATGGATGGCAGTCACCTATAGTACATGTAAGATTTAGACCTGTAAGATTTGCAATCTACAGCATACAGCCCCCCGCAACGATGTTAATTAGTGATGCATGCAACTAATACGAATATTCGTATTCGCCGAATATCATCACGAATATTAGAATTATCTATTTTATCTGAATCTAACGCAAATTGCAATTTGGCTGTGTATCCGACCGAACGCACTATATTACCTGTTATACGCACTAGAAAAAACAAATTAATTAACACCTGAGAAAATACAAACAGCCCTTCAGGAAACTCGACCTCCTTCGAGCTAGCTCAGGGGGTTCACCGCGGCTACATAGTGCTGGTCCACCGACATTTGGTAAGTCAAGTCAAATTAGATATGAAATTTAGCCTAAGCTGCATTCATGTTGTATTCAGTAATTTAATCGGGGAATCTCCGAATGTTTGCGTCGACTTTGCGTAAACATTGTTTTTTTTAACAAAAATTAGTCAATGGTAAATTAAATTAACTAAATCTCTTAATAAAAAGTAAATAGTACGAATAATTCAGCAAGGTAATGAATAATAATATACATCAATTATTATTACCCAGATTGTTCAGTCTTATTTTGGTCATTGTAACTTGTTTATAATTAATTTTAGTTTACTAAAATAACTAATTTCTATCCCGAAAAGTGCTAAAGTGGCAGCACTTGATATAGCTAACAACAACAATAAAACTAATTAAAACTAATCCTTAGCCGATCAAATCATAGAGTTACGAAAAGTTAACTGATAGCGTAAAAAGAATACACTTCCGTGTTAATGTCATTTAAAAAACAACTAATGATTTATTGTTGTTATTTTATTAAAAACCTGGTTATATTGCCTTTAAGTCTGTGATTTATTATTGATAAACTTTGCCATGATTTGTACAAGTTTTTATTTTTATTCAACTGCCGGGTTAATTAAATGCACAATTCCCAGTAATTTCCCTGAGTGGCGGCAGAAACAGACAAGTATACTACAAGCAGTAAACAGTGCAATCGCAAGTAAGGTACACTCATGCTTTCCCTGTTTTGGGTTGGGATAATCACTCACGATACCAACCTTTTTTTTAAAGCGCGGGAATCTCTTTATAATTCCAGGGAACAAGCTGACAAGGTTGTCTCTTGGATATGCCGCAGGACTCGGGTAAAAACCCGACCTACCGACTGATATCACAAACCTGACAGTCTTAAAATTGATAAAGGCGTTATTTATTAACACATTATTGGTCAAAGCAAAGTTAATAATAAAACATCTGTTTGATAGGTACTCTCCAACACTGTAATATCCTTATATTACAGTGTTGGAGAGTACCTATCAAACAGATGTTTTATTATTAACTATTATGGTTACTGGCATTATCCTTATGTTTAAAGATTATATCATTTATTTAGGATGAAGAGGACAAACATTTGTATTGCTTGACAATAATTAGAAAATTCGACTGACTTTCGAAGGGAACAACAAATTGCAATCTTTAAAATATAATATTGGCTCACTATAATATTAACATTGCACGTTAGCGAGTTCGACAAAATATAACAAATGCAATTAAAATATGAACACGTTTTATCGAAAGCCGATGTAAGTACAGACAGTTCACTGAACCGAACGAGATCGTTCATCTTTCGGAACAAACACACCAAAATGTGTAAATAGACAAAACGAAATTATCTCTGTAACGAGGGACGTGGAGCCAAAAATATTTAGCTCCGACGATTCTTACACTTATTTTTATCAATGAGAAAAATCAATCGATACAACATTATTATTTTCATCGTTAATATCCTGCCTCCAAGCGCAAACTCTACATGATGACAATTGGCTGGTGGTAAGTGGTTTCGTTATAATAACATTGGCAAATATGCAACTTCTGCAACGACAATGTCGTCAGCTTACAATTTAGGAATCGGAAGATATAAAGTTTGAGTGAAAATCATCACACCACTGACTGTAACATCAATTACACTCCTAGTACTTAACCCAGTATACTCCTCTCGTAAGGTCCCAACCAGTGCCAGTAAAGTGTAAAGTTCCCTTTACCTAATGGGCAAGATTTCATAATTACTGTCGTATAACCTTATTTCAAAAAAATTAAGGGAGATTTTTTAAATTTTAATTACTAATTTGAAAAATTGATCATTCTACAAGAGCTCTTATCCACCATTTGAAGGATTTATGGCGTATATGCCTTTAACAAAATCTAAGTAGGACGAAGTCAATGCATTCGGACCTCGGGCGCGTTAGTAGTGGTGTCGCAGTGTGGACCTTACCATACGCGCCCATAAGGGCAGGGAGAACACCGGGGGGTTTTAGTGGGTAGGCCTGGCACTGTGCCGGGAGCCCCACACACGCTCGCCGTCTAGCCTAACGGCGGGTACGATGAGGTTACACATTTCCCCCCGAAAAAAAAGGACGAAATCATTGCATAGACTCGTATGATCAATATCACAGTTAAACAAACTGTGTCAATATTAGGCGCGTTCCATTTAAACGCAGATTCGCATCATTTACAACATTTTTAGCATCATCGCGTTTCATTTGCTTTACGTATGATAACGTAATATATATACGTAGTATATCTTGTTTTTTAGGTTAGGTTCCCTTTGTGAAAGTTAGCGCGTTTAAAAATGTTAACATTTCTTAGAAGAAACGCAAAACATAGTTAACATTTGATGTTAGCGTGACAAAGAGAACTCGACGTTTATTATCTGTGGATTTAACACAAGCTCACTCACATGGACTTATCGATTAATAAATCAGTTTGTGTGAGCATTCACACAAACTGATGTCAAAGTGACATTGACATTACCATTAGTAGCTTTTTTTTATAAATAACGCAAAGGTAACTGGCTCGGAATCCTACATCTTGATATCTCGAGGTTTTCTCAAATATTTCGATAAATAACCATTTCAAAAATCTGAAAAAATACTCGTACTTACGACGACGACGTTAGAAATTCAAAAACCACGCAAAGCTTTTCGATTTAAGGTACCTAGGTACCTTGTTAAAAATGAAAACATGTCCATTAAACTTAACGAGTAACTGTCGCTTAGAAATTGAGCTTTTATTTCGGGAACTAGCGAGTTCGTTAGTTCGTTAGGACGTATAAATAATTGTTTTTAGAACCTAATCTCACTCCACGGCCTTGACACCGCAGAGGTCGCCAGCTAGTCGTGTTTCCCTAGAGTCGATGCACCCTATCGCCCACGCCGCACTGAAATAAACGAGGTTATTACCCCCCGACATCGGCTCTAACTTCTAAGAGGAACAAAGAACTTCACACCTGCTAAGGACAAGGCCTTGAAAGTTCACCTTTCTTTTAGTCCTTTCAATGACAGTGTAGTTTGAGTCGAATGTTTGGTACCTATTTGAATCAAGATCAGTTTAAGGAGGATTATGATAAGCTATTTTTGAAATGCAAAATTATGCCTATAGAATTAAAAACTAAGTATCTTATAGCCATGCAAAATTACTATGGTGATGAATTTAAAGTCAAAGTAAAAAATAAGTACAACACTAGAAGTGTAGTCCAGGGAAAGATGATCCAGGCAAGGGCATGTAATTACTATGGAAAAAGGTGTAGTAAATATATTGTTCCAAAAATATACAATGAGATAGATTGGTTAAGAGAAGATAGAAAAGTTAGTAAGTACATGTTAAAAAGGAAATTGAAAGGTTGTCTATTGCACTAGGTTTTAGATAGCATCTTAATATTTTCATATAATAGATATATAAATGAGAATATAGTAATATGATATAATATAATAGTATGAATATAAGCCACACTATGCAGTACTTGGTAGTGATGGTGTTTGTTTTATGCTTAATGATTGATATGTAAAGAATAATTAATAATTACAAATAAAATAAAAATATTGTATACACGGATTAGGCAGTTTATGGGAACAAATGTATTAACTGGTAAATAATGTAATTTTTTGCTAGGAGGTATACAGATTTTGTTACGTGTTTCTCAAGCTCATAGAGCAGTATAAAGATTTATTGTAAGAGTGCATGCTAACGCCAACAAACTGCACTGCAGTTTGGCGTTGTATTATTAATGTCAAATTAATTTGTAAAAAATTTTGTATACTTAAATAAAAAAAAAATAAAAAAAGAATCTAACGCTAGTAACACATACAACGCGTATGATAAACCAATTCCTCTGTAGTTCCAGACTATTTCTTTTGTGGTTAGGTATATGATTTGCTGTATGATGAAATTTATTATTAGGTTTGTTGTTTATTGTACAAAAATAGCAAGATAACACTAATTAAAGGTTAATGTCATTGTTACACAAACACAGGCTAGTTTCAAAGTTTCAAGTTGATCCGTTTCATCCAAAAGTCAGGTCAATGTAATGTTAAAGTTACCACACAAACTAAAGTATCCAATCTAATACATTTGGGACCTAGAAAAACTCTGAACGATCTACTGCTGGTATAAACGTCATATACCTATACCTTGATTCAACGTCGAAATTTGCAGGCACGCATGACATCAAAAATGAAGTATGTTCTAATTAGGTATTATCCGAGACTATGTCTAAATGTTTAAAAGTATTTCCTGAATATGCATACATTTAACTATAATTAAATAAAAAAAGTATGATAAGGCAGCAAAATAGGTAGAAAAATTGACTCTATACTTGTTCGGAAACTTGTAGAGCCTTCAAGAGAAGAACAAGTAGAGTTGCCAACCGTCCCGTGTCAGGCGGGACGTCCCGTTTCCACGGCTCAAATAATGCGTCCCGCCCCGCGACACATGCGTGCGGGACGCTAAATGTCCCGCTTTATTGTAATAAAGCCAGCCCGATTAAACAAAAATTGCATTCAAAGTGAGAGCGATGCGCGAACGGTGTGATGTCAACGGGCGGCCGGCAGAGTTTTATGGCTAGGTGTTAAAAAATAAAAAAATACTTAAATGTGCTAAATCACAAAATAAGTACTTACTCTTTTAAAAATAAAAACTAATTGTGATTTGGCTCAGTTGATCGAGACGAGTGCTTTAATTACTGATTAGTATTCCTATGTGCTGTTATAATTTATGTTTTTATATTGTAATAGCAGAAAGTTTACTTTGTTAATTTCATTTTAAAAAAAGAAGAGAAGAAGAAGAAGAAAGAAAGAAGACAAGAGATAAAACTGATTTAATTTATATTACGGCCAAGTTTTATGGCCAAGTCCCGCATAAAAATTTCTAATGTCCCGGATATTCGTGAATCCGGGAGTTGGCAACTCTACTCGGAATGTCAATTTTTTTTGTAATGCCACGTTTACCTCTACGTTTACCTCTAGTTCAGACGTCATCTTTCACGGTTTTCTGCGAATTTTAATGCTAGGATACCACCTGCGTAAATGTTAATGTTAACGCCTGCATCGTATTCGAAATACGCCTTATTGAATGCGTAAAAAATAAACGTAGGGGCCATACCAGCGGAGTTTGATACAAAATCTGTTAACGTCTAACGAAACTAACACTGCCGCATAGAAATTAACGCGTTACACTATTGGCCTCATCTGTGTAGTGTCATAATTATCCCCTATAAAACGCGCAAGGACGCAGGTGGAGCCGTAGCATAAAAAATACATCTTCATCATCATCATCACAGCTCATATACGTCCCCACCGAGGGGCATAGCCTACCCTAACTAGTTAGGGCGATTAGGCCTTAGGGCGACTAGGCCTTAGTCAAACCACGCTGGCCCAGTGCGGATTGGTTGACTTCACATACACCTTTGAATTACTTGGTGTATGCAGGTTTCCTCACGATGTTTTCCTTCACCGTAGATTTATCTGACGCTCCTACGGTGAAGGAACATATGAAATTCGTGAAACGAAAAACACATTGGTACATGGCAGGATCGATCGCGGGCCTCCCGATTCTACTCGGTGCACAGACCAGTGCCGAGGCCACAGCGCCACCGACGCTCTCAGTCGATAAAAATACATATAACATTATTTTGTTTTACACATACTCATTGTTTGCGCGCCGAACTTGCAGACCAGACGGCAGCTGTCCAAACAAGTTTAATGTAAACTTAAACTTAACTGAATGTTTGATGTGAGTTAGCAATTATGAGCTACCGACTGCTATCTAAAGAGCTACTTCATCTATGAGGCGATTTTAGTCTCAATCAAATCAACACAAAAATAATTCCAACTCGGGTCCTCGGGCCGAATTCAAAACTGCAGATTCCAAAATCAAATAAATTCGGAAAAGTATCGAAATTAAAACTCTTCTTTATTTAAGTTTCGAAATTGACAACCGTAATTTCGGAATCCCGAAATTTCAGACATTACTAATTAAATGAAGAGAAATACTTGTCACGGTGCCATTTTTCTTGCCGCTCGAAATTAGGCGCACTGTGACATAAATTAGGCCTTAAAATACATAAGGGGAATATGACTCTTACCTACTTTTTTCTCCTTATTTAATAATTATAAGATTATAAACAATTTCATTACGTTAATAATTTTCTTATTTCAAATTGATGTTAGTTTCAAGACGAGTCTTCAATTCGTGCGTGTTGCCAGTGATGACGTAGGGAACTGAGACGTGGCCGCTTACAATGGGTCTCATAAGAAGGCTCAAAGTCACTCCAAGGGCAATGGAGAGGGCTATGCTCGGGGTTTCTCTACGTGATCACATCAGAAATGATGAGATCCGTAGAAGAACTAGAGTTACCGACATAGCCCAAAGAATTGCAAACCTTAAGGCAAAGGCCACACCGGAGGTGGCAGGCTTAGAGGTTGGCTAGGAGGCAGGCTTAGCGGTCAAAATACTTCGATAGATAGTGGCCACACTGGCAGCGCGCGCCTGGTGATTTAAAGCGTATTTATGGGGGATTAGATATAGTAAAATGTCTCACTTTTAAATTTTTCTAGAAAACTTCAATATGTCGACGTCTACTAAATGAGAATTTGAAATTTTATACAAAAAAAGTAAATTGCATAATACTTACTATAAAACAATTGTAAAATGTCGGTTACTTCTTGCCACAATTTTTAACACACATAAATTGTTTACTTAACGTGTGGGAAGGAGTTCACAATGGCTCGTTTTTGTAAAACAGAGGGCTATTATCAATCAATTCCTCCACAATGCATCCTAGTAATCTAAGCAAATAACCGACGCGTCCGTTCGCCTCGCTAACCGCTAAGTCGCTATCGAGGCGCCAAGCGTCCCACCAAGCGAGCGGTGGGGCCGCGCACATAGCGTGCAGTGTGTTGGTTCACTGGGATGAGTCATCGAAGCGACCAACTAACCTCTTGCCGCTAAGCGTGCCACCTGCGGTGTGGCCTTTGCCTAAGTGGCAGTGGGCAGGACACATCGCTCGTAGGACTGACGGCCGTTGGGGCGGGGCAGTCCTCGAGTGGCGGTCGCGTACCGGGAGACGCAGTGTTGGTAGGCCCCCCACAAGGTGGACCGACGATCTGGTGAAGGTCGCGGGAAGCCGCTGGAGGCGCAGGACCGATCGGTTTGGAATCTTTTGGGGAGGCCTTTGTCCAACAGTAGGCGTCTCTTGGCTGAAATGATGATGATGATGATGTTAGTTTCATAATCGATAATTTTATATTAATGAATTTGGATATTCTTTAAAAAGACTAAATAAATTGAATTGAAGTGGACTGAGGGAAATATCTACTTTGGCTTAACAAAGTACAAAAGGGATCATACAAAAGAGCTCGGTGGCCCAGTGGTTAATACGTCATCGCGTGAAGACGTGTTGATTTATTCTTTTTTCATTGTATTGATAATATTTTTACCTCGTGATTGTGAAGCCAAAGTTGACCATACGTTAATAACTACGCATCAACATCCACTCTAGACATCTTTATACATATCGTGATAATATAATCCTTACATATTATAAAACAAAGTCCCCCGCAGTTTGTCTGTCTGTCTGTCTGTTCATGATAAACTCAAAAACTACTGCACCGATTTTCAAGCGCTTTTCACCACTCGATAGCGTGATTCTCGATGAAGGTTTTAATATATAATTTGTTAAGTTTTTGTATTTATTTCTGTGTACATTAACGATATTTGTTGAAGATGTCGGGAAAAAATAAATTAAGGCGAAACGTAGTTCGCGGGCACAGCTAGTTGGTTATAAGAATAAAGCGAGCTCTCAATTTTTTTTCGGTTTTGTTATTGTTTGAAATTAATCAAGCATTTTTTAAAAATATGACAGAGTCACAAATATAAGATTTTAGTATTTTACGGGGGTAAAAGTAGTGTTCGTGTTACTAAGTGTTCTTATGTGCTTTTGTGATAATCCAGCCTTTATATTTATTGTACACCTCAACGTTTTATTTCTACAATTTTTATAAAGCAAAACCACCAAACAGACAGACAGGGTTTACTAATGCTTTTATAATATTCGCAGAGATATTGAGTTGTGGCAGCCCTAAGCTACAACTCCTCAAGAATTCCAGACCAACTACCGCAGTGCAGGACACGACCCAAATTATCCAAGCTGTATTTCATAAAAGCTTGTTAGCGCAAGCTATTAATGCGATAGACGATAGCCGATAAGATAATTATAACAAATAGCGTCGAGTGCTTTATGACCCGCTTAGTGCATAACGTGTCGCTGTAATTGAATAGGTACTCGTATTACAAGAACACGACATTAACGCTTCAAAGCTCTGATAAAACTATATTGTATATTTTATTAATAGTATAATGTCACTGTGTGAAAAGATTTATGTATGTTGTTGCATTCGATTGTTTGTAGTGTAGATGTTTTTCACCTGTAACTAGATAGATAGTCTTGTATATTTTATTTTATTCAGAGCTTTCAAAACGTTAATTCCCCTCCGATTTGAAGCGTGATGCAAGATGACACGAAATGCTATATTCGTCATCTTGGTGGTAAAGTTCAATGTTTTCAGTGATGGCATAATATCATTTTTTTCTACTCGAACAGCAGGCCTGTTCGCTAACTACGGTTGGTTGCTAGAACTGTCATTTTTGAAAGACATTTTATGTGATCTTATGTCTTACGGCAGCGTTCATGATAGCAGTAATGGATGATATTTAAGTTCCTTTCAAAAATGACAGTATTAGTTAGCAACCGAAGATAGAGAATAGGCCTGCGGTTCCTTAAATAGGGCTATGATTCGACAGTTTTCAATTAGTTGTCAGTTCACAAATGTGATTTAAATCACTAGATACCCTCCGTTTCGGAAAACAGTGTTTAGCGCGAACTCTTCCATTGCACGATATGTAAATTGGTAAACTAATATACCTAACTAGCTTCCGCCCGCGATTTCGTCCGCGTGGAATAGTTATTTTGGGCTAACGCTAACTTCGACTTAGGAGCGTCGGTGGCGCTGTGGACTCGGCACTTGCCTTCCAATCGGGGGGTCGGGGTTCGAGACCCGCCATGTACCAATGTGTTTTTCGTTTCGAATTTCATATGTACATTTGTCTGACGCTCCTACGGTGAAGGAAAACATCGTGAGGCAACCTGCATACATCTGCGAAGAAATGCAATGATGTATGTGAAGTCGACCAATCCGCACTGGGCCAGCGTGGTTGACTAAGGCCTAATCACCCTAATACTATGTATTAGGGTGATTCGGTAGGCTCGAACCCCTCGGTGGGGACGTATATGAGCTGTGATGATGAACGCTAACTTTAACCCGCGACTTCGTTTATATAGGTAAGTATTTTGGGTCTTATATTCATTTAAATCGAATGATGTAAAGGGCAAAACAGCCTTCCTCGATAAATGGGCTATCTAACACTGAAAGAATTTTTGAAATCGGACCAGTAGTTCCTGAGATTAGCGCGTTCAAGCAAACAAACAAACAAACAAACTCTTCAGCTTTATAATATTAGTAGAGATAATCAACTGAATATAATAAAAACAAAAAACAAATTATACAATACCACCAATGTAAATGAACTAACGTGATGTATTTATCTACAAGTGTTTGTAACACCTAGATTAGGTCATTTTATTGTTTTTGTGAATGTAACCAGCCAGTGTAATAAACCTTGATAGATAAATTAAAAAATAGAAAAGCAAAAACTCGATACTTCATTGAAAAGTAAATATTACTAGGGGGTGACTCTGTGAGTTACCCCCTAGTAATATTTCCTAGGGTTCAAATATCTCGTGCGCTCGGTGAATTGACCGTGCCCTCAGTGAATAGGCCGTGCGCTCAGTGAATTGGCCCTCCGATCCCGAACGTACCTTCACCGGGGGCAGAGGTTACGGAGGGTGGTTTAGTCGCGTATGAGGACACCATCGGAAAAGCTTTTGAACCGAGTCCTACGGCATACCCAAGACAGCGGTCTAGTCAACTTAGCCCCTTGGCATCGCAACAGATTCTGCCACGACAAGAAAGGGTTCAATATCTCGTGGTTCGTAGAATTGTTACCCCGACCCTGAATCGACACTGGGCAAGGAGGACACTGGAGATCGAGGTTGGTTTGGTGGGTATGGCCCGCACCCAGCAGGGAGCATTCCACCTCGTAAAAATGGTTCAATATCTCGTGACTCTCATTCGACACTCTAATTGAGTAAATCGCATATAATGTGTAGTGTTGCCAAAAATCGGTATTGCAGTCTTGCGAGACTCTTGCACGACCGTGACCACAACCGGCCTAATTGTAGCAAGAGCAAACCAAGACTGACCCGTGTAAGATGTTAGCAAGACTCTTGCTTAAATCTTGCATGGGTTAGAAGCCGGCAAACGCACTTGTATGTAACTCCTCTGAGGTTGCGGGTGTCCATGGGCGACGGTAATCTCTTACCATTAGGTGATAGTCTGCTCGTTTGCCCCTTATTCCATAAAAAAGACAATAGTGCTATAGATCTTTCTGTTTTAAAAGAGGCCCCGCTTCAAATAAAGAAAGCTAAAGATGTGAGCAATACTCTCGCTCAAATCTTGCATGGGTCAGGCTTGGTGTTGGTCTTGGACTCGATCGGAGTGGATCAATTGGAGTCTCGCAAGACTGCAAGACTCAGATCGATTTTGGGCAACACTAAATTATACCATAAGAATAACTAATAATACTGTATTAGTTATTCTTATGATTATACCTTTCTTTATTTGAAGCGGGACCTCTTCATGTAAAAGACAAAAATCTATAGCACTATTGCCTTTTTATGGGATAGGGGGCAAACGAGCAGACGTATCACCTGATTGTAAGTGATTACCGTCGCCCATGGACACCCGGAACCCCAAAGGAGTTACAAATGCGTTTGCCGGCTTTTGGTGAGGTTCAAACAAAACATCTTGTATTTGTACGTAAAATGATGATTCATATTAGTCACGACTGTGACTCATTTCTCCAGATATATATAATAATAACGTAGAACCAGCTGAAAACAGTTACTTTATTATAGTACAACACGTAAGTCAATACCTTAAAGTGTCTGTTAAAATAATATAATAATGTGAGCGTTATTATGTAAATATTGTTGTAACACGACTTCAGATGGTGTAGTAATGACAGAAAGTGTAGAAGTCTCGATCACTTTGTACTCAAAGATATAGGAGATAGATAAAATTAATACCTTTCTCTTGTTAAAATTGTTGTTTGAACCTTCCCTTATGCAAGATGTTTACGTTCAAATGTTGTTGACATATTTCAGTTTAGATTAAAATTACTAAGTGTGGTTAAAAGCAACCAGCTTGTTAATGTCGTCGGCGACTCAGTAAATGTTGAATACCTTGGCTGTATGGCTGTGTACACAAGAAATTGTATTGCGCTAGGATTTGCCCGTCTACCGCTCGCCGCAACCAACACCAATAGTTTTTGCATAGCGACTTGCAAAAGCAATAACTATTCAATTGTAATAAATGTGGATGTATACATGCCTAATACTTATTTCTAAGGTCATTCGCATAAAACCTATTTGAGTACTTGGGTTTCTGACATACTAACATAGAAAACGCCAGCTTAAAACATAATATATGACACGAGCATTGTATATTTCAATACATTTCAATTCAATGAATTTGACTGGGTAAACCAAAACCTTATTTTCCACAAAAGTAGAAATAAACAGGAAAGTATATACCTATGTGTAATTGTGTACCAAAAAAATGTTAAACTAAATATAAAAACGATGAAATCGGTCTGTTTAAGTTACTGCAAAATAATTAGTTAATTAGTTAAGTGGATGTTAAATGAACCATACAAGCTGATATCAATTATGAAAACAACTTAACACTATATAAATGACCGCAAAACCTAAGAATTGTCGGTAATAAGAAATTCGTACTACCTAAAACAAATAATACCTATATTACTGTAGTATTATATTATCTGTGCCTATATGGAACTCTAAACAAGGAGCATATGTAATTCCATGAACAAACAAAAAAAGAAAATTTCACATAATTGCTTTTGGCAAACTGCTTCAGGTATCGTCTAAATTCAGATCGTATCAAAGACATACAATGGACAGGTACAACGCTGTAGATTTGTAGAGAATGAATCATAAGATTTCAGCCAACCTTGGGCGATAAACGCGCCAGCTGGAAGTACTCGGCGACGACGTGGCTTGGTGGTTCGTTTCTTATCTATCTAAAAAATAAAGCCGTTATATTCTGGGTGCATTTTCAAATTTTAATAATAAAAAATTTACTTCCCGTCCCAACATCGCATCAATGAACTGTACTGCACATACTAGAAATGAGGTAAATAAGACCTTTTCTTTCAAGGAAATGGAGCTTTCAAATCAGTAATGAAAAAAAAATACTCATCGAATTAGACTAGACCATCCATCGGATCTTGTTCCCTTTAAGGATACTGATTTAAGTCAATCTGTAAATTTTTGAAAGGTTTTAAACAGCAACTTTATTCTTTTTTGATTGTCGCAGATGGCCGTCAGTTGATTAAGTGTAAAGACGAGAACTTGTAGGTCCTCATGCCTCCACCAATCCTGATGGATTTCTAGGAGACAGCCATCACTTCAAGGATTTGCCCCTGTCTGAATAGTCACCGGGTCCGAATAGTCATCCGGCGTAAACAGCCAGGGGCTCTATTTCTGAATCATTCGTCCGGCGCTTTTTAAGCGTCATCTGTACTCGATTCCTATTGATTTTCGTTTCTCTTGCGATGAAAATCAATAGAACATTACGACGAAGATCAATATTGTTTCGATTTTCGTCGAAAACAAAACGAAAATAAGTAGAAATAGAACACTGACGAGCGCTCGATGCCGGAAGAATGATTCAAGGATAATCCCAGGCCGGATCGGAAATATGATAGATGCGCGTACGTACAATTCAGTCATTGATTTTAATGTACCATTTTCGTCGGAGGGTACCTCTATCTTACCTATTTCTGACGCCAAGCAGCGGTGCTTGTATTACTTCTTGTTTGATAAGACAGGCAGCGAAGTAAAATAACTTGAAATTACTGGTTACCGTGTTTTGACATCTTAAGTCGCATGTTGGCAACGTACACTGGGTCCTTGTAAAGGTTGTATACTGGAAAAACGTTACAGGAACTCATATTTTTGTTGAGCCTTTCTAATACCATCACAACTTTTTGGAACACGTTTTATAATCTGTGCTACGTAAAACAGTGTATGTTTACGCTGTGACAAGACTCGACAGCTCGCTCGTTTCACAACGCGGAATCAACATCACATCGGGGGCACGCAGGACCGGTACCCACCCACCAGCGTGCAGCGCGGGAGGGGGGCGTCAAATGGGTCGCCGCCGCCGCAACCGCATTCCGCGACGTTAACATTTCACAGGGAAACGCGGCTCGCGGACCGGAGACTGCAGAACCGTGGTGGCTCTCAAGTCTCCAAGCATAAATTAGCAACGTGGGACCTCATCATGGCAGACGTAAAGCTTAAAAGTTCAGGTCCATGGTCAAGTCAGGTCACAAGTCCAAAAGTTAAGGATCCTTCCACCATCAGCTCGGTTCATGACTACCAGATAACCGGACGCAAATACGTGAATAACTTCGGAAAAAACGTGAAACACGTTCGACGTGCCTATAAAATTTAAGGGTTTTCCTCGATTTTTATGGGATCTCATAATCAGACCCTGACTTTGGTGAGGGACTGACCCTGGCTGGGGCCACCCAAGGAGTATACTCTATTGAATACAGTAAGAATTTTGAAAATCGGTCCACAATTGGCGGTGTAATCGCGTAACATACACACAAAAAAACATACGCATCGAATTGAGAACCTCCTCCTTTTTTGTAAAAAGTCGGTTAAAAAGGGGTACAGTCTGCCAAAAAAGTGGTGTCCAGTTTTGATAAAGCTACGCGTATAAGCAAAATATCGTTAATGATACCTCGGTAGCTGTCAGTATGTTATTGCAAAGAAAGTCAACGTGTTGTTTTATGACATGAATGTGTATTTCAACCTTAAGTCAGCAAAACTGGTATGCCACTTTTTTGCCGACTGTACACCATTGAAATTTGAATTGAAACATCTTATGAATGTGAGCCTTTACAGGCATATATTGCCGTGAAAAACAACATACAATTCGAATTAGAAGAAAATTCATCCCAAATGTAATCAAGATGTCTGCAAATCAGAAAAAAGTTTACACAATAGCACTCTTACTTTTTGGATTGCCCTACAGGGCCCGTGTGTGTTTTAATGCTAAAACTCCACTTGTGTTAAGTACCAAATGCAATTAGGCGTGCTATTAGGGGTTAATCCTTACATATTATAAAACAAAGTCCCCCGCCGCGTCTGTTTGTCTGTCTGTTCGCGATAAACTGAAAAACTACTGCACCGATTTTCAAGCGGTTTTCACCACTCGATAGCGTGATTCTCGAGAAAGGTTTTAGTATATAATTTTTAAGTTTTTGTATTCATTTCTGTGTACATTAACGATATTTGTTGAAGAGTATTGAAGAGTAGTAGTGTATAGAGTTTGAGCAAGAAACACTACGAAAACTAACTAATTAATTTTTACGCACGTGGATTTAGTCAGATCTTTGGATTTTTCCACAAATAAAAATCTCCTTGATGTATAAATAGCTATACTCAACGTTGAGGTTATTAAATGTAACAGAAGTGCTTCTAATTTATATATCAGTTGAATACCCATCGCACCAAAGCATTACACAGTCAAAAAATGATATTCGATACCTCATACTCATAAAGTAATATTGATGCCTTGTACACAGGTGTTTTAAAAATAAAAGGAGCAACCGTCGTCACACAAAACCAGTCTGCGTCTAGAGTTATAAAAAGCCTCCGGAAATTGCTGCAGAGTGGTGTCATGGTTATGTCCAATTTTGGCGCACGTCTATCATCAAGTGCGCATCCACCGTTGTGGGCAAGATGGGCATGTCCATAACCCTAATAGAGTTGTGACGTCACAATTTCACGGTCTATTGATATCGATAGGCTGATGAATCTGATGATATTAAATCCAATGCCATGATAAAAAAAATAATATTGGTCAGGGCGTCGTATGTTTTGTAAACATCTCCTTTGTACTTAGAGCATGGCCAACGTTCTTTGGCAGAGGTGTTCACTCCAGGCCTTGCCATCTCCAGGCTAAATGCTCTCTTTGTACTTAGAGCATGCCCTAAGCCTAGGAAATTAGGAATGCACCATCGGCCTTACTATAGGCTTACTATAGTTTTATTGCTAAGCATTTTTTTATTCTTTTACTAAAATTTTACAAAAAATAAAACCGATTTCAAAATATTTAAAAGTTAAATATAATATAATAATATTTTTTTTATTTTGTTGGAGATCATCGTTTGGCACCGACTTCAATATAGAAATGTGATGTTTTCTGTATTCTTATATTATTTTTAACTTTTAAGTGTTTTTGAAGTCGGTTTTTATTTTTTGTATTTTTGTTTTCTTTTTAGTGTATTTAATACCAGTTCACCGAAGTAACTTGTAAGAATATGACAAATTACCAATACGTGCCTATTGTTTAAAAAAATCTAATCTCTAACTCCTAAAAGTCAAAAATTCTTCCGTCATCAGCTCTATTCATGACTACCAGACGCAAATACCTGAATAGCTTCGGAAAAACATGAAACACGTTGGACGTAGCTATAAAATTTAAGGGTTTTAAGGATTTTTCTCGGATCCTATCATCAGATCCTGACGTTGGTGACAATGGGAGCACCGCAGCAGTATACTCTATCATACAAAAAACATACGCATCGAATTGAGAACCTCCTTTTTTGCAGTCGGTTAAAAAAATACTAATTTGCTTGTGATACCTTTACCTGCATAATATGATTAGAATAAAGGCAGGATGATAATGATAAAGACGATAGCAAGCGTAGGCGGAGTAAATATTTAAACGTCATTTGAATTTCATTCAACTACGAAATAGGTTAATTTTGTGTTGGAACTTAGGTTACAATGCGGTTAACCTTGTTGAGGAAGCAAAACCGAAAAACTAAACAGTACAGCATTTCTCAAATATTAACATACTATGTTATTCTTTGCGCTGAGTTTAACATAAAGATTGTAAAACTCAATTTTCACTAATGAAATCTTGCTCATAGCACTATAAATGATTTTTTCTTTATTGTCGATGGTATCGGGCGTAAATAGGCTAATTTTCATTTCTATAAATTAAATTGAGTCAACTGATGGTAGTTTAAACGTGGAGACCTGTCATTGGCCAACTGTATCTATTTATTGTCAATTGTATGTTTTATGTGCTGTTGGTCTTCCAAATAAAAAATAAAAAAAATAAATGACAAGAAATGTATTAACTATGTAGAAGCCAGATCATTTCAACAAAAAGGCCCTAATTTACGGTGAAGCCTGAGTAAGCAGAGCTAACGCTAGAACGCTAACCGTTAGAACTCAAACGAGGCCCAAAGGAAGCTCTCGCGTTGGCTGACATCGCCAGAAGCAGGAGTAGTGCGACGATATATAAGACTGTCGCCTCCTTCTGCAAAGCTGTCATGAAAACGGGCGTGAAAAGAACCTTTTTGTCGCCCCAATCGACCGCAGGTAGCAAGATAGATGTGCCAATATCCGTAGGTGGGGAGAGACTAGCCCGGTCGAATGACCACGGGCTCGAAGTGATGGTCCTGACCTGGTCACCTGTCTGGGGAATACAAACCAGTTTATAACCTGGTGATCCCTTATTGTCCCGGATATTATAGATCCTGGGACAGGGGGATTTATTCGGCGATTTGGACCTTCCTGATACGGAATGGGTTATTAAAGGGGGCAAAGAGGTTCCGGGGGAGTCTTAGCAGAGTAGACGACATCAATGGATTAGCTACTAGCGTAACGGAGTCTTGCAGCATAAGCAGCAAGCAGGCGGTTCCAGCTTGTGCTCTATTGGTATCGTATCGGCTGTAACTCGTGGTAAAAAAAACGCTTCTTGTTCGGCACGTAAAATCAAACTGTGACTCATATTGTGTCTACATATGGATATTCTCTAATTCTTTGTTTGGTCACTATAAATGGAAGCCTTTGGAGTCAAGGACATGATTTCAAATTTATCGCGCGAAAAGTAGTAGGGGCTGCTCTGACTCAGCGGATACGGAGAAGGTAGGCTCGCTCCATAGTAAAGCGGCGCCAAGATAGGGTTACCACCCCTTAGCCTTTTTTTTTATTGAAAACCCAATATTTGTTGGTTTTAAAATTTTGCAGAAGTATAATAAAATTCATTTACTTTCCCTCACTTTATTGGAATACCGACAATACTGGACTGGTCCAGTAATAACTTTTCCTAGAGACAGGCATAACCTAGTGTGGAAGTCATAGACCAAGTAACTTGCTTGTGTATTTAAGTGAAATATAGAAGAAGACAAGTGTATTGTAACTGTGTGTGTACCAAGAGTTTCTATAGTAAAATCCAAAAATAATGAGTTTTAAATAATTTACTAATGCGAAAAAATGGTCTAACATGCTCACGCTAAAGCCTCATGCCCCCTAGCACGACCACCAAAACACGATATGATAAAGCGATTTATCGCGGTGAACTGACAAAATACGATGAAAACTTATTGTATTTTGACAGTTCACCGCGATAAACCGCTTTATCATATCGTGTTTTGGTGGTCGTGCTAGGGGGGCATGACATTTTGAGTATGTGTAAGCTGTAGTAGAAAACACATGCTATCCTTTCAGAGACACAATGTGGAAGAGAGGATAATATGTTTGTGAACGTGAGATATTTTTTGACACTTGACTACGAATGATTGTTTCTTGTCTGTTCTTCTCGGGAAAGAATGAATGAATTAAGGACATCCTAATTTCCGAATAGCTGTAGAATTTTTTTTTTCTGTTCCACTTGGTCATATCTTGATGATGGTTGGTATTATACAAGGCTTAGTAGTTGAATAATTTAGACACTGTATTCTCTTCAAATTACAATGTCGTGTTGGTTGGTTCTCGGCGGCAAAGTAGCTGTAAAGCTCAATGCAGAATAAGGATTTTTGAGTTGGACTTAATTACGCCATTTTTTTCATGAGGTCGCTAGCAGTAACCCTCGCGAACCTGCTCCCAACGACCATGACTCACGCGGTAATGATTACACGGAATTTGATTTCGAACGGTTCGAGTGTCGCGGCGAGCACAGGTTCGAAAGCTTGGGGCCTCTGCGCTGGCGGGTAGTGATAGGAATGAGTCATGTTATAAGCGCAGTCGCAGCTTGATTAGGTAGAGGTTAACAGGACAACTCGCGGCCACCTACCCCTTGGATAACATAAATACTGTCCTGATCGGAGGACACAGAAACTTATATGTTCTATAGCTATTATTATAGCTTGAGATTCTTGAGAACGGATTGTGACTGACTTGCGTATTGGCGAGTCAAAAGCTCGTGCAGTTAGCAAAATGTATGGACTTCCAGACAGCACATTATGTCTTTCCCCACTAAGCTCGACATGACATTGTTTGACTGAGGTCTTATTTGAAGTAGGAGTATTTTCCCAATCTAATCAGACTATAAACATAAATTAAGGTTCCCAATGGTTGATTTTTTGCAGCATTTCATTACATCGAGGCCCAATTCTCCTAATAAGTTACAGTCGAATAACTAAACAAGTTGATGTTGTAATAATTACGACAAAAAATTAATCAATTTTTGCAAAAAGTTTAGATTAGCTAGCTCTAAGCTTAATCTCAGTGCTATAGCTCTAGCGAAGTAAAAGTTGCCGGTAGAGGTGGTTGCTGGCTGGTTGGCCATGCATCCTTGCCTCTTACTTTTGGTGTCGCAACTCTCGGGGTCGCGGCGACGCGACGCGAGCGCATGAAATAACCAACGGGCGCTCGCGTTCGCCGGGCCAATTAAATTTTGCAATAACCCGAAATGCTTCAAATTAACTGTTCTCCTTAAAAGGCTACTTAGGTATGTCTTTTATTATAAACATACAGTAGGACGTCTTTTGGCGAAGTACTCGATTGGGAGTTTTCGCTTCAAGGGCTGGACTTTAGGCGCTCCTCGGCTGCGCTGCTGGACTAAGATACTAGGAGTTAATTTTAGAGAAATAGGCTATTCTTTATTTTACCACTAAGGCATGTAATTAAAGGCCTGTAACCAGAGCAGTCGACTGAACTATAGTGGATGTCAATAAGGCCACATTCAAACAATGGATTTTAATTCGATCTTTGGCGTAAACCAGCAGACGGTAGACAACATCTACTCGAGGTCACAGACAGTCTGGTATTAAATCTGTCCTGAGCAATAGTGATGAATGATGATGATGAACTAAAAAGGCAAACTACAGAGAACATAATTTGTAAAGGTTTCTCAAGACAAAAGCTTCTCGGTTAAGCTTAAAGCTCAGCATAAAGCTTCTGTCCGAAACAAAAGGTTGTCATATTCCGAATGATCCGGCAACACGCTCTCATCTACCTGCGCAGTCCAAAACTGTACAGTCATGACTGCAGATTCTGTGCATATATATTGTACTGCGTAGTATTATATTATCTGTGGTACTGCGCAAATCGGGTATATGCAGGCATGCATAAACCCGATTTGCGCAGTAAGTACAATATATACACTGGCATAATACTAAAAAAATAACTAATACCTATTGATAGAAATCACCACTGAAACAGACTCCAAAAAAACCCGGCAAAGTGCGAGTTGGACTCGCGTACGAAGGGTTCCGTACCATTGACTAGAAGTAAATATACAATTAAGTATTTTTGAATATATCAAGTGTTACCATTTATTGATATCGAGCAAAAAAGGGCAAAAAGATCGTGTTTGTTGTATGGGAGCCCCCCTTAAATATTTATTTTATTTTGTTTTTAGTATTTGTTGTTATAGCGGCAACAGAAATACATAATTTGTGAAAATTTCAACTGTCTAGCTATCGCGGTTCTTGAGATACAGCATGGTGACAGACGGACGGACATCGAAGTCTTAGTAATAGGCTCCCGTTTTTACCCTTTGGGTACGGAAACCTAAAAAAGAAGGAGGTTCTCTATTCGATTGTAGGTATGTTTTTATTATTATTATTGCATCATAGCGGATCAGAGCGACGGGTACATAATATGCTGCGAATTAATTACTAATTAGTTGTAATTTTAGCTCAGTCACGACAACGAACGAATGGAACAGTTAAGTAACTCATTCATTTAAATAAATAAGGTCGCCAACATTTTCAGCATGAATGACATAAAGAGCAATTATTATTCTGATATAATGTCAATACCTTAAGAAAGAAACAATAAAACGTTGTCAGCTTGGAAATTACGTATTTTAATTGATTGATATATATTATACAATATAAAGACACGTGTCAGTAAAGTTGAAAATTGTTTAACATGTAAAAACTGGCCAAGTGTGTATCGGGCAATGTAGAATTCCGTACTATGTATTATGTTTTACTTAAGTAACAACTTTATCAAACTAATTTTCAAGGGAATTTGTAGGACATTTTCCTTGACCAAATACATTTTTATAAGTTGGTTGGATTATAACATTTTAATTTGTAAGCCCTGATTAGCTATGGCTATGACAGTTTTCCTTATTATTTCTTTATACTAATATGCTGCCGTGAATTTTTTCAACCATTTTGCTGACGGGAGGGACATGACTTTAACAAAAATTAGCACTTTAAATTCATTAATTCACATGCGGTTCGCTGAGTTGTAAAACGGTGTTCACACACTCACAATATTTTTGAAAGACCTCTCCAACTATAAAGACGAGATAACCCCCCTTTAATATGTGAGCGCTGTACGTTTCCTACATTTTGAAAATTTTTATTTCAAAATGTAAACTACCCATGCCAAATTACACTTTTTAGCACTAAGATTCTCTGAGCTAAACCGTATAAATAGATAGACACTTAGACAGACGGACATGGCGAAACTATAAGGGATTTTGACTACGGAACACATGTCTTTAACCCGAGGTAAATACTGTGCTTTTCATTACGAATACAAAGAAAGTAAAAATAAAAACATGTATTAGCTAAAGAAAAAATGAGTGAATTTTATTTTAATAAATCAACAACTTCTGTTTTAGTCTCTTCTCTTATGAAATCAGACGTTAAATAAATCCACATCTAAATCAGATTAACTCATATAGGTACGGAAGTTATACTTCCGTATAGCAAGGTTTAATTAGCACAAAACTTTTACAACTCGAAAAAACAAACGGAGATCGGATTGCTGCTTTCCTGCTTATTTTGTTTTTTTTTGCTGTGGCCGGCCAGCTATTCAGCAATTATTGTAAATATTTTGCCCAAATCTATGTTATTTCAAAGAAATAGTTGAAAGTAAATTATAATTTCAATTTTACACCGCGCTGTAATTGAGTGGATTGAGTAAGTTGGGACATGCTTCAATAGAAATGTGAAAATAGAACTAGTTTCTATTTTATAATTTGACAGGTGTCAGTTGAAAATGTTGAAATACAATTCTCCCTAGGGCTGAAAAGTATTACTTTTTACCCACTCCTCAAGTATCTTCAGACCTACTATCAGAGTATGAGTAATGAAAAAAATATTATTCTCCTTTTTTTTTAGTTTTTCCTCCTTTTATGTTAATTTTTTATTAAGGTAGTTAGTTTAAGTTTAATAATGTTTTATTAGTTTTAATATTACACTATGATGAGTTTAGTTTGTTATTAGGTAACCATTAATTTTAGTTGAAACCAATTATCAGCGTTGCCGACCAGCCGGCTCAGTCGGCTAGTCTTCAATATCCATAGTAGGCCCATCTCTACTAATTATATATGCTTGGGCCTTAAGCCATAGCGTAGGATGCCATTGCCACACCTACTTAATATATTCGTTAGAGACAATATCAGTAGCAAAGCAAAGTTCATCTAACGGGACTCACTTGCCAGAGATATAATATATCCGCCGCTTTGCTTTTCCTATACCTTTCTCGGCTTTTGCTTACAGCGAACGAGAAAATATTTTAACACCGTATTATATTACCTTTGCTTGTCATTGTGATAAAGTACTACTACTTTAATTTACGAAATATATTCGAACAGAAATTATTACATCGAATTAATTTAATATATCGTCAAATACATCTATCAAAATTATGGAGTTCTCACTTTTAGGCCAGTCAGAATTAGGGTTGCCAGATGTCCCGATCTGAGCGGGATGTCCCGATTTTGAGAGGTAAATGAAAACGTCCCGATTTAACCATGATGATGATGATCTGGACGCAAAATGTCCCGATTTTTGATCAGATCACAAACATTTTTCAATTTTCCATAATAAAACAGCGAGTAAATATTATAACTGACATATCTTGGAATATTTATATCCCTAAAATATTTAAATTGAATACATTATATAAGACTAGGCTATATGAGAGTTCAATCAAAATTCAAATTTTCTCCTAACTTTCTCAAGTTAAAATCTAGTTTTTTTACTGTCCCGACTTGAGTGATAATCCCGATTTTTACAAGCTTCTGTCCCGAAATTTCGTTGTTCAGACCTGGCAACCCTAGTCAGAATTGACAGGTGGCAGCCATGTTGTTTTAGCGGTATTTGTCCCTAGTTAAAAATTTGACTGACACAATGTGCGTTTTTTTAATTGTTGTCCTTTTATATCTTTTCCTTCTATATCTATACCTTTTATATCTGTGATGTTTAACCCACTAGCACAGCTTGCGGATTCTTCATAAACTGCTCTCAATTTGCAATAAAAATTGCAAATATTCAAACTTGCTAACTTATATCATCTTTCAACATCAAACATGTGTCACTACTATAATAAGCGCGAGTAGGTATTTAGTTTTACCCACTAAAGAACTCGAAGGTTAACCGTTCCAATATAACAGCGATATACATAATACGTTATAAAAACAACTAACGATTAAAATAAAAATGTATATAGAAGAACATCAAACAAAACAAAAGACAGTCAAGGTATCGCCATCGTAGAGACTCAAAGTGGAAATATATGATGGCACCGTAGGAGAATATCCTTTGTTTCTAATCAAATACCTACGTTGCGTGCGTCATTGCGTAATTTGTGAAGCTACAACAAAAAAGGTACCTAGCCTAGGTAGGTATACAGAGGGGCACATTTAGATCGGTCAGTATGGGCAAGTCTGTAACTATAAGAGATACAAACACTCATCGATTTTAGTGACAAGAAAAACTGCATACCTAATAGATTTAAAAAAAACTTGTACTCAGTTCGGGAATCGAACGCGGTCGTATTGTAAAATAAAACATACATTATTTCAATTGCGATATTGATTATGTATGTAGGTCATAAGCAGTAAATATTACTATGAAAAATGTCTAAAATGGTTTTTTTAATTAATTGAATAAAAGATCAAATAACGCAAATAAATTCATAAAAATTATAAAATTTTAATGCAAATTCACCACTGTAAGATATACAATACGCAATAGTAAGCGTATCGTTACCTAAACGGGTTGAATATTGTATTAAAAAATGGTCGACATTTTGAACACCTAACTTAATTAAATTAATGAATATGAAATACAATACATTTTATTTATTTTAGATATCATGTTTCATAGTAACATTTACTGCTTATGATCTATCCACACAATCGATATTCAATTTTATTATTCAATACAATCCCGAACACAGTACAAGTTTTTTTTTTAAATCTATGTAGGTATGCAATTTTTGACAAAATTGATGACAGGTTCCTAAGGACAGATCTTTGTATCTCAGTTACAGACTTGCCCATATACTGACCGATATAAATGTGCCAACCAGGGGGCCGATTACGGATCTCATGATTACAAATGATATCATGATGACATAAAATTTATTTGCCTTTTTACGGATCAACACTTCATAAATATATCTTTCAAGGGTTATGGCATGATGACATTATCGAAATTATACCCTAGCAATCATATCAGTAGAGTAAGGACAAGTAAATGAGCATTTCTAGACATTCTAAATATTGCAAATTTATACCATGTCATGTCATAAACGATCCGTAATACGGGGGCTGTATAGTACCTGAATTCGAGCAAAACAAAAGAAAAGACGATCGCAGTAAATACAATCGCCGTCTCGCGAGGGGCCCCGGCAACAATATGGTGAACGCTCGATATGGGATTAGAATTCAGAAATCCTTTATTTCCGATCAACTAGGTACGTTACATCAAAAGAAAAAGTGGAATATGAGCTCGAGCAAAACAAAAAACGATCGAGGTGAGTAGGTACAAGAACCGAGAGGGGGCCCCGACAAGACAACACCACACAACACTATCGTAGACGCTCGATGTGGGAAATAGACGATGGCGCGAAGGTCCCTGCTCCCTCGGCTGTCGGCAGACGCGCTGACTCACGCGGCCGCGCGCTTCCGCCTGATAGCAAGGTCACCGGCCGCGACGCACACACCTACCACGCACTCACACCGACACACGTGAAAGTAGTGAGAGTACACTCGCGTACGACAGCGCAAACATTTAATTTGCACATCGACTTTTTTGGATGTGTTCAAAGGCAGCTATCGCCATATCGCTGAGTCAATCGCATCGCAAATGCAGCGATTACAATATTTCGAAGCACAGAATACTACATTTTCCTCAAATAACTTTAGTAATACCTACACGCTGTTTCGCAGTGCTTACAATGATATGACTTCAAAATGTAAAAAATAGCTTTGTTAACATAAAATCAACTGGTTGTTGATATGGATCGTCTGATTTTTTTGCAGCAATAAGACTACTCGTATAGGTATGGTTGCTAGCACACGCTACGACGAACAGCCGGTTTCAAAACAAGTCTATTCTCGTTTGAAATAAAATTCGAGGTCGTCACTTCTAATTGCATTATGTATTGTGCCTACTTTACCCAATTTTATTCTTCAATGATATCTCAAAACATATCATATATTATAGATAGATAATCTAGTAAACAGAAAGGAAATGACAAAACCTTACACAATATAAAAATTTTACGAAGTTTACCTTCGCACAATTCGCACCTTCCTCCCGAAGTGGGTCCTAATGTTAGCAACAGCATGAAGTGTTGCTAAAACTAAAGTGACATCTTTCCCGAACCACTGAGCAAAGAAATAATCGGGCTACTTACACGCCGGCTGCAGGGGCAATCTAGGGTGTAAAAGTGGGGATGACCCTTAATTGGCACTAAATCGTGATGTGTCTAGGAAAGCAGGGGCAATTTCCCAGATTGGCCCTGCGACAGGGCGGCAGGGGCGCGACTTGTAACGCACACAAACTACAAAAAGACGGCCAAAAAAATCAATGAATCCCGACCGACACGAATATCGATGAAAAATGTAACGTTCGTAAAAATATACTAATACGTCATCGTTCGCACTAAAGACTGAGTATTAGACAGCTGTAATTTTGCATGGGTGGGTATATTATAAATAATGAAGAGATAGTGGTAATTTTTGTTTTCTTTTTGTTCTGACCGTGTGAGGTCTTTCAAAAATAGTGCTTTTGTAAGACTCAAGTATCACACCCCATCTCCCCTCTTCAATCAAGCTAAACTATTGACTTGAAATGTTAGCTCTGCTCCGAAAGGTGCCTACTTACGAGCGGTTTTTATAATTTATCTATCTTTGGATTAGTTTACTAGAATAGAAACTAGGAGCTAATGGAGCTAATGTAGTAAGTAACCAAAGGACTAGCGCCTCCTGAAAGGAACAGGGGGGTTATTGTCTAAGAAAAAATCTATCGCGATCGCTTACAATTTGACAGTCGAAGCCCATCCATTACTGCTTTATAAAAGGAAGTCGGTACAGAGTCTTATGATCACGGCGCAATGGCTGTCAAATTATAAGCGATTGTGATAGATTTTCTCCTAGACAATAACCAGTGTGTGGTAAAAAATACGGATTCAAAACAGACACTATACAGGTGCATGAATTTATTCAAAAGGCTATGAAGCTTAGCATCGGTATGGGCAATCTTGCTACAGTTTTTCATGCAGAAATATTATAATATATGCAATCCTGGCCCATGCACAAGAAAACATCGAAAAAGGGCGCAATGGACTGCGGCGCTAAGACCACTGATGTCGTATTTAAAGTGCATTCCAAACTGGTCCCGAATACCATTAATGTATTGAACAAACTTTCAAAGTTAAATACAGTGTATTTAATATGGATTGCAGAACATAAAGGTTTCTACGGAAATGAGAAGGCCGATAATCTTGCGAAAAAGAGATCGGATGCTGATTTTGTGGGTCCGATCAACTTTGTTATCATTACGTATACGTCAATGGTTATCGGAGGTCAGACAAGGAGAAGACACCAAACCGAATAGGTCGCTCAGAAAGGAATGCCGCACACTAATCTGTTCACCACATTTTTTATAGTATACGTTAAAATGGTCGAACAATATTTTTAATTCCAAATTCAGAACACATTTATCTGCATTCATCAAAAACCGAATCGGAAAAGATCTACCTACTTTGATCCGTGTTATTGTGCAACGAAACGTCACTTTTTGAATAGATGGGATGAAAATAAAATTATTTAATGTGGCAACACCTCTTTTTCTCCATACAAAAGATCTTAGTGTTGCCATTTAGGACGCGATCTGGGCAAAGATGTGGCGAAGAAAATGTTCTTTATTCTTCTTCATGTTCTTCATTTAATAAAATGTGATATTTTGGTCCTTATACATCGCCTATTGACGCTAAAACGTAAAATCTGGAGTCAGGTCAGAAGGTGGCAAATCAAAAACACTTCGGAGTTACTTAAGAGAAAAGGATAATAAATTAGACGAAATACTTTTTTTTAAACCGCCGAATATAGTCCGAATAGTGCGTTAGAGTAATTACAAATATCTTAATCAATCTAAGGCCTGGAAATTCAAATACAAGAGAATTAATAACCTAGCGAAGCAGTGCTCCGTACTCAGCTGGCGCAGGGAACCGCTACGCCGCCGACGCCGAACTGCCGCGCCGGCTTGGTTGTGGTTGTTGATGCAACAATGTATGGCCGCTTCAGTAACATTATAGTCAAATTAATTTTATAAAGTTACTGTGACCAAGACAAAAATGCCGCTACCAATACGCATATGCCGTATAATAAGGTCGCATTATTATCATATATTTAGAGTCGAGAGTTGTAGGTAGGTACGACATTGTATTTTATTGCATATTAATGCCGTTGCAGCAACATTAAAAGCTGTTGCATACCGTTGCCTAATCGCTTAGGTTGTAAAGCTTTCATTTAACATCGTTATGCTGCAGCTGGCGACACAAATGTAAACGCAAATCGTGATTCATCCCTCAAATCCATAATTTGTAAGTACATTTCGTTTCGTTGAATAATGTGAACTTGTTTTACGGTCGTTATGAAATAATTAATTTAAATAGTATAACAATGGTTGTATTAACTAATTGATAAATAAGCATATGAAGACATTAATTTGACAGTATGGTTATTATGGCTGTGAATTGCGATAACTACTTTTTACTGCCGATGATATTATAATATTGATGGCGATTTTAACGGCCAACTTCACCAACCGTGTCTTAGTTTAGGAAAATCCTAAGTAGGTACCTTTTTTTTTGTTCCGCGGGGAAATGCGCAACCACACCGTTGACACCGTACCCAACGTTGGCTAGACGGCGAGGGTGTGGGGGACTCACCCGGCTACCTATGCTGTCACTTTTGGTATTAAGCATGGACTTATCATAAATCCATGGTCTTATTTGAATGTGAAAGCTTAAGATCAAAGCTAAGACTAAGTTGGTGCAATTGGCCGTATATCAAGAAGTGCAGAGTTAAGCTTTTCTGCTGCAGAAGCAGTGCCAGCTCCATGCAAGAAACAACCACATCTACCTATCAAGAAAAGTTTAAGTAAACTTCTTGTAGGTAGGTATTGAAATGCAATGAAATTATTTTCGGTCGTTGTATCTTTTGTATTACAGTATTACTATTATACCTAACTACTTATCACAAAATTTGTCATTCATTTCATCTGTAATTATGGTTGCCAACCCTACTATATAATATAGTATCCTACTATATTTGTTGGTCAAATACTACTAATATTTCCAAAAAAATATACCTACACGGTCTTTCAAAATAACCAATAAATAATTAATTCTTTATCGAAAACTCATCAATGTAAATCATAGTATCATCATCATGTCTATGATTTACATGAAAATTTTGGGTTGAATGACATTACGTGTAAACACATTTTAATAATGAGTTTTCGATAAAGAATTTTTTATTTATTAGTTATTTTGAAACACCGTGTATAGTAGGCGAAACTACTAGATATTTTCTAATTATCTATTTCATATTGAGTTAGAAGAGAATGGAATGGAGTCATAATTGCTTAAAGTTTTAAAGATTATTATTTAATTTGTTCTTCCAATACCAGCAACTTCTGCTTTTAGGAAAAATAATTGGTGAGATGAGCACAATCGGGATGACCAGAATTGATAGTATTTTTCAATTTGAATCATCATCATCATCACAGCCCATATCTACGTCCCCACCGAGGGGTTCGAGCCTACCCTATGTTAGGGTGATTAGGCCTTAGTCACGGAGTACGTACTCCGTGGCCTTAGTCAACCACGCTGGCCCAGTGCGGATTGGTCGACTTCACATACATCATTGAATTTCTTCGCAGATGTATGCAGGTTGCCCACGATGTTTTCCTTCACCGTAGAAGCGTCAGAAAAATGTACATATGAAATTCGAAATGAAAAACACATTGGTACATGGCGGGTCTCGAACCCCGACCTCCCGATTGGAAGGCAAGTGCCGAGTCCACAACGCCACCGACGCTCTCAGACGAATTTGAATAATGGAGTGGAATGTAATGAATGACTTTCGATTTTTTAATTATTTAAATTATGTTTCGATTTTGAACATACCTACTACCTATATTTGTTTTAAATTTTTTGCCATCTATTAGGTATATTTTTAGAGGTAAGAGTTTTAAAAATACCATATGATGTAGGTATATGATTCAAAAAAAGTTGGCAACCCTATCTGTAATATGTATGTTGTACCTACCTAAAAATCTTAACAGATTTTTTAAAACAGAAGTAAACTGTGAAGGGAGTTAATGAAAATAGCTGCGTCATATTTAAAAACATCGACGAGCGATAAAATTGTAAAACAACAAATATAAAATATAAATCATTCCAATCTATACGAACTGTTAACATCCCCTTATGAATGAGAATTGAGAACCCAAACAAACGAAGCGACAAGGGTGCGAAAGAAGCCGCACGCCAAGAGGGGCGGGGGTTGGCACCCTTCGTCGCGGTGCTTCGCGTCACGTGACAAGCGACCTTCAGGCGGCGCACCGACCTTGAGCACCGCTCGCCCCGCGCGGGTCAGAGGTGAATGTACGCTGAGCCACGTCCCGCGCCCCCCGCACGCCACCGTCGCCCTGCGCGGCCCCTAACGCCATAATCGCCACCTTATCCTGTGCCACTCACCTCGCTGTTGGCTACACCACCATGGCTCCCTCTCTAGGCACCCCAGGCGCCCTTGCAACCATCATCCCGGTCTCCAAGTCTCACACGTCTGGTACAGGTACGAACACGACGCGGTGCACCTTTCCCATAAATTAATACCAGCGACAAGTTTATTGACATCAAACCTCACGAAAGATTGCGTAAATGTTCTATGTTTTTTGCAAAACTACCACATACACAATTCGATATAATAAAGAAATCACTATTTATAATATGAAAATCTTTCGTTCACTTAGAAAATAGATTTAGTATGAAAAACATGTAACACAAAAATGAAGAATGTGAGCGTCAGTACATGATGTCCTTTCACGTCCGCAAAACAAAGCGGAATAAATAAAGCGAAAGCTGAACTTGCGTAGCAAGTTCAGCTGCCAGCCAGCGAACTTGTCAAAGTGACGATGTTCACTCACAACAACACATCTACAATACAAGTAAAGCAAAGGCAACAAACAAACTTAAAAAGCAATCGTGTTGACATTTAATAACATGCTTTGTAACCAGATGTCGCGTGTATCAGAAATAAATTAAATCTTTTTAAAGTTGTTAAATGACAATAATATCAATAGTTTAGGTACTTATTTATCACAAAGTAAACAGGCACTTAATCTGCATTTTACAAAAATTCTCTACGAGACGTATGTCCTTAAAAATATTTTTGATACCTGTAGGCCTATTCTCTAACTACGGTTGGTAACTAGAACTGCCAATAATGAAAGAAACTTTTCCATTACTAGTTTAGTGATTATATGTGTTACGGCGACGTTGACGATAGCAGTAATGGATATTGTTTCTTTCAAATAATGACAGTTCTAGCAAGGATGATATAAAGAAAGGATTGTCAATGTCTAACATTTCTAAAATTAGTTATAACCACCAGCAATAGATGGAGCGAGCTGTATCAAATCCAAAATTTGTCGATATTTCTAAAAGCAACAAAGCACACACGCTCCTAGGGTGCACAGCAGTGATTACATAGATTTATGTAGTTATACAAGAGCACGATAGATGGCGCTATATACATTTTTGACACTTTCTACCAGACATTCCCTCTCATTCGAGAACAAGGTACCTATTTAAGGAACAAGAAATTGATAACGTACGAGAAGCAAAGTGGAGTAATTTTCGCCTGACAGGAGTGAATTTCTCGTGGACCCCAGAAAGCGTTAAATTTTACCTGGTATTGACAGATGATTGTTCTGTGATTAGTGGCTTTCGTTTTTATGTAGAAGTTAAAGTTTGCAAATAGTAAGTAAAGCTTTGCGCAGAACAGTTGTAAAATAAAGCAAGTTCGCGTTGCAAAACACAAAAACTCTTTTCTTTATTTTTGAGCTACAAAAAAATTTAGGAGTGGCAAAAAATAAACCCTTTTTTAACCGACTTCTAAAAAAACCGTATCGGGCCACACGCAGTGTAGGGTTCCGTAGTTGCAAATGCCAACTTTGAGTTCACACTCACATCACACCTCAACACGTTGCTATTAAATTAGTAATTATTATTATGATTAAAGCTCCACTGATTTTATATTTACTTAACTTCACCTGCCCCCCTAGCACGTCCACCACACACGATGGACGTGACGTTACACGATATGATAAAGGGGTTTATCGCGGTGAACTGTCAAAATACAATAGGGTTTCGTCGTATTTTGACCGTTCACCGCGATAAATCGCTTTATCATATCGTGTTTTGGTGGACGTGCTACGGGGGCAGGTTCGTTTTATATTCAGTACTAATTTTTCGTCTATAACTTTTTAGTTTGTACTTAATACTCAACTCTGATAGTTTTCCTTTAAACTTCGTTATACAAGTTGATTTTTTAGTTATGACAAAAATTTAGTGTGCTTGTTCAGACAAGCAAACTGAAACACTTTCACTATGGGACCAACTTAAAAATCGCAAAAAAAATCAGCTGTTTCATACAAATGTTCAACATTTTTTTTTGCGATTTCGAAGTTGGTCCCATAGTGAAAGTTGTTCAGCTTGCTTGCCTGAATAAGCACACATTTTTGTCATAACTAAAAAATAACCTTGTATACATATACTACTGTTGTAATATTTTTCACGTGTCCATATAAACGGTTATTTTTTTATCACACTGGAAAATTTAAGGGACGCTTCACGACATGGTATTAGAATGATTTAAATTACCTATGAATAAAAAAATAACTCCCATATTTAATTTTATATTAATTTCCCAAAAAAATTCAAAGAATGCTGCACTAGTTAAGAGCAGCATTTTAGAGATTTATCTAATTTTTTTCTATTTTTTTTAATTTTTATTTCATTTTTTTTATTTTTTATATAATAATGGATGTGTCCTGAAGCGTCCCTAAAATTTTCCAGGGTGATAAACAAATAACCGTGTATAACCGTTTAGCAGTTAGAGGGGGGGGGACACTTACCTCTAAGAAAAATTTGCACTTTAAAACCAAATATTTCAGAAACGAATTCCTAAATCGAAAAATGGTATTCTGAACCGTACATTGTTTTTTAAAGACCTATTCAGCAATACCCCACACGATGGGTTAGTCGAGAAAAAAATGTTACTCCCACTATACTTTTTTTCAATATTTTTTGCTACCACTTTTTTGGCATGATTAATATACATTACCCATACAAAATTACAGCTTTCTAGTACTAATAGTTTCTGAGTAAAAGCGCGGACAGACAGACAGACATGACGAATCTATAAGGGTTCCTTGTTTACTACGGAACCCTAAAAAGGAGGAGGTTTCTCAATTCGACCGTATATATGCTTTTGTTATGTTTGTTCGCGGATAACTTCGTCGTTTATGAACCGATTTTGATGATTCTTTTTGTATTCGATAGAGGATACTCCAAGGGTGGTCCCATGGTTAGGATCTGATGATTGAATTCCATAAAGATCGAGGGAAACCCTTAAAGTTTTAGGTGTGTCCAACGTGTTTTGACCGATTTTCAAAATTCCTTTTGTATTCGATAGAGTAGGTATACTCCTGGGGTGGCCTCAAGATCACTAAAGTCAGGATCTGATGATGGGATCTCATGAAAATCGAGGAAAATCCCAAATTTCCTTTATATTATTTTAGGGTTCTTTTCACTAAAAAGATTTCATTCACTAAAAAGTTAAAAATAAAAAATATTTTACAAAAAATAAAAACCGACTTCACAAACACTGAAAAGTTTAAAATAATATAAGAATAGTTACAGACAACATCACATTTCTATATTGAAGTCGGTGACAAATTTTAAGACTTTCTGGATCATCGTTTGATACCGACTTCAATATAGAAGTGTGATGTTGTCTGTACCTATTTGTAGACTTTTCAGTGTTTTTGAAGTCGGTTTTTATTTTTTGTAAAATATTTTTCTATAGTGAAGAACGCAAAATTGTTTCAATTTTTGATGTGCCTCATTTAATAAAAAATATAAGAAATAATGTTTTAACTCATAATATCATTAACAACAAAAATTAAGTCTTTTAAAGATATCATCAACTTATCATTTAGACAAAAATAATAAAAGTAGGTCGCTTCTAAAAATAACCGATCGGCACATAAATCCGAACGCATTCCAAAAAAAGACTAGAAGCCTTGCAACCATGAAGCAAATACAAATTTGTATTTGTAGTTGTATTTGCTTCATGCTTGCAACTCAGCACCTAAAAGTTTAGGTACCTACCGTGCATAGAATCAAGATAGAATTAAAATGTATCGGAGCATCGGGTATAACGAAGTTAATTTCTCCGCGTGTATTTTTTCTTTTTTTTACAGCTTAAAATACACTTTTTGTTACTTCTTTTAATATTTGTGTACATGAGATATCATTTACAATTCCTATAATATACACAGAAAGAATTTAAAAAATATATATTATTGAATGTAACATTATCCATTAAATTAAGCGCCATCTAGTAAAAAAGTATTATAACAATCTAAGCACCGCACTGACCGCACCGTGCTTAATTGTATTTGCCATCTAGCGCGAAACCGTAGAAACCGTGTAATAGGATTAAACTTTTCGATAAAGATTAAAATTGTTCTGGCGGAATATTGTAGAATTATTTGTAATTTACTATTATTAAAACAACTTTTTATTAATTTTCAGGCATGATTCAGTATAAATTATCAACAAAATTTAAGTTAGCCATCTTATAGGTCAGCGCCATCTAGATATAAGGCGGGAATAGGACCTTTCTTATAGTTGTATGACATTGGCAGTCTATATTATTCTTCGTCTATGGTTCTAGTTAGCAGCCGAAGTAAAAGAATAGGCGCCGCTGATCTATTTTAGTAAAGTGCCAATAGATGGCAGCCAATTATAAACTTAAGCTGTCAGTGTCAATGTCAGGCAATCATCAGGTTCCGCATCCACTCGGTCATTTATTTCATTCATTCACAATCAGTCAATCACAATCAGTCAGTCAATTTTGATTTCTTGCGGAGCTAGTACATTTTCCGACAACATCAACAACATCGTCTCAAAGTTTAAAGAAATAAATAAAAACGTTTAAAGCTGTGTTCTATAATTGTTAAGCCTATCAGTGTTTTAGTGAAAGCAAAACTGTGATTTTTGTGATATAGTTAAACTAAATTCATGTAAAATGAGTCATTAATTACACAATTATAATTCGCACAACTCAAGTCAGCAATAATAAAAGAAGTTTGTGGACTTTAATGGTTATGATTACCTATCATTATGGCTGAGGATAACGAACGTGCATACGGCAGAACACCAAACAAAAATACTTTATTAAAGATTGTGATCCTTGGCGACGGTGGAGTTGGAAAGTCATGTTTAATGAGCAGGTTCATTTCGAACCACTTCGATGACCACAGCTTCCACACCATCGGAGTAGAATTCATGAATAAAACTATAGAAGTTAATGGGAAAGAATATACGTTACAGGTAGGCAGCAATGGATATTTTTTCCATATTTTTCTGTTAAGTAATACAGATTTAAAACTATCTGTACAATATTCTACCTGAAAATGAAGTTAGCACAAAATTTTTACCATTTATTGGTGAAATGTGCTGATGAATAGGTGAGAGCCTGACAGACCATATTGCCACCCCATAAGTTAATGCCATTTTTCCTTAGAGCATTCATACATTTTTCTGAGTTTACCCAACAAACAACTACAATTCAAGTTAATTTTAAACAAAAATCGGACTCCTTCAATCAAAAATATTAAATATGAATACAACTCTATAATTTGCAACTGTAGTAGTATTATTAAGTTGGTTGTTCATTTCATAATCCCTCATCTGAGGAGCACCTTTGGTGTCTGCTCAGCCATTACTGCCATTTGGCCGGGCTGTCCAGGGGGTGACCTGGAGATTTTGGGTCAACCAGATCTCAGAGCACCCCACAACTGGAATGACAAAACACCACAGAAAAGTTTTTAACGGAGGGGTCCTACATAACCTATAAGTCCCATACCCTTGGGTAGATATAATATCTTTTCTGATTGAGTAAACAAAAAAGGGCACTGTGTTAACTATTAAGTCTTTCAGCTTAATCTTTATTTATTTAGGCCTAAAAAAAGAGTAAGTAGAATGTCACTTGTGGGGTTCCATCAACCACTGGAAAATCAATGCTTAAATTATAAAGTATGTACAAATAATTAACATTGATTTACTACCAAACGTAGATAACGCATGAACGTTCGAAAAGTGGGCCGGTGAAGAACTGCCCAATCGGGCCTCGTGCAGTTCTTTTCCATGCGTTGGAGCGACAACGCGATAAGCAGTTTTGAGCATTATGTTTGAGAGTATAAAGTTGATATTTTCTTGTAGCAATTACTAAAATGTCAAATTTAATGTGGCTAGGTATGAAATGATGTAACTGCACACGGTTGTACTTCAAATAGTAGCCGTAATAATAAAGAATAAGGTTAAATTCGATAAATACGGTACTTTCTTTATGGTAATTTTAATTCGGGTGTGCATATTCAACTACCTATTTAACAGGTACAAATGTATAGTCGATTAGGTGACAGATTTCAAGCGCGTTTTTGTATGAAGTGCTCTATCTACATTTGGTAGTAAATCAATGATAATTAACTATAAATTACAAAATTAAAATACTAACCAATTATTTAATTAGAACAATGAAAAAGTTGTCCAAGAACTTGAAAACATAATTTTATAATAAGGTACTCACATGAAACATTTGCACACCTTATCAATATACAAGGCCTTTAAATATTTGAATACACACATCCTAACAAGAATATGTTAATCTCCTGCAAGAATATTTTGTTTGGAGAAAATATTAAGATCACGATAATAATAATCATAAATGACACAGGAAACTACACATCTCATGTAATTTTGTAACCAGTATGAGCAACATAATTTATTATCTTTAACCTGACTAAATGGCTAAGCAAAAAGGAAGGTAGAAAATGATTTCGACCAGTTTGTATGTGACAAGGTGTTTGTTACATACCTACACTATCAAGCTAAAACCTACCCATGTTAAAATTGTCATATAAAACCTATAGCATCATTTAAAATTAAAAATTGTTAAATTTATTTTCTCAATACATTGATTGTCTGTTCCCTTGTAACTTCTTTACTGATCATAATTTAATGAGGTGTTGTTAGAGACAAAAATTATTATAGACAAATGACATACCATTGGAAGCAACTTGGCTAAATCTATTGAATTGGTAAAATCTCTTAACCACTATTTCTCACGGTGACCAATTTCAACAGAGACTAGCCATCTGCGCTAAAGATGTTTAGTGCAAGACTCATTGATTTACTACCAAATGTAGATAATGCATGAACATTCGAAAAGTGGGAGGTGAAGAACTGTCCAATCGCGACTCGTCAACATGCCGAATTTGATAAATACGGTCCTTTCTTTATGGTAATTAATATAACACTGCAAACACGTAGATAGGGTGGAGATTTGATAGAGACTTATAAAATCTTGAATGGTCACTATGACATCGATAACTTTGAGGCATTATACAAATATAATCAAAACACCAATTTAAGAGGACACACACATAAACACTCTACAAGACAGTCGAATAACAACCCACACAGGCACTTCCTCACAAACAGAGTAGTAGCACCATGGATACAACTGCCTCAAGATGTGATCTCAGCTTCTAGTGTTAACTCGCTTGAAAACTAGAATTATAACTACTGAACTGTCGGATATCAGTTGCAAAACTGCCTGCCTGAATAAATAATAATAATTTTAATTCAGGCGTGCACATTCAACTATACAGGGTGTCCCAAAAAATAGTGTCAAGCGAAAGTCCAGAGTTAGAGCACCTCTTGGAGTACCCGAATCACCCCCATGTATGTTCCGCGATTATTCGTAGTTTTAAAGTAATAATTTTTTTTCTGACATTTTGAAAATTTCGATCTAAAGAACTTGAAAATTTTTAATAAAAAAAAGTTGAACATATTTTAATGTTTTTCTTTATGCCACTGAATTATCTTTAGTGCTTCTTTTATGTCTAAAATAATCAGCTTCGTAACTTTAGTGGAAATTTAGAAAACAGTAGTGTAAAGTCAAAATTTGAATGTTAGTGAATAATTACTTAAAAATTCATCTTTAAATTAAAAATCTAAACAGGCGAATTCATGGTTTCTAAGTAAAATGATTGTAGAAAAGCTAAAAATGTATTATTTGAAGGTCAAAAATAACTGTTCCTGCTGCCATCTTTAATAACCTTTGAAGGTTTATTATAACTTAATAAATGAAACAAAACATTATTTTCAAAGTATTTATTATTCGATCGCGTTAAAGAAAGTTTTCAAAATGACGACCTTCGTGCTCAATACATATTCTACATCGTCTAAAAAAGTTTTCTTTTAAATTTATAAATGCAATTCTGTTGTTTTTTATTGTTTCTTCCGCTTGTCTTAATTTTGTTCTTAACACTGTGACGTTTGTAATGTCCTTGGCGTATACTAATTCCTTGTAGTATCCCCAGACGAAAAAATCTATGGGGTTCAAGTCGGGGGACCGTGGCGGCCACGCAATGGGCCCTCCACGACCGATCCATCTGCCTGGAAATGTTTCAGACAAATGTTGTCTAACATTTCTAGCAAAATGGCATGGAGCGCCGTCGTTTTGAAAAATCATATTTCTCCGCGTTAATAGGTCTACATCTTCTAATAAGACGCCGAGATCACGTCGTAGAAATTGCAAGTAGGCCTCGCTGTTCAGTCGGTCCGGTAGTTCGAACGGACCAATCAGCTGTCCGTTTAGGATGCCTGACCACAAATTGATACTAAATTGTTCTTGGAAATTAGATTCCCTTGTGAGGTGTGGATTTTCAATACTCCACGAACGGTAGTTATGCGCATTAAACACCCCACATCGCTTAAAATGTGATTCATCAGTCCATAGAATATTTCGTAAAGAAATTTTCGTTTTCAGCTTGTCTCCGTAACATTTCCTGACAAAATGCCACCCTTCTCGGGTAGTCTGCGGGCTTGAGCTGCTGAACTTTCTGGATGTGATATGGGTGAAAACGCTCTTGATGAAGTATTCGATGTGCTTGTGATTTCGGAATTCCGATTCGACGTTCTATTGTTCTTACACTAACTGATGGATCTCTCACCACTTCTTCGACCACTGATTGGACAGTATCTGGGTCACTCATTTCAGATGGGCGCCCCGATCTTCTACCTGGTAGGCGTCCTTCCATGTAAGAGTTATGTACTCTTAAAATCATGCGATGATCAGGCCAAGTTTCAGGCTGAGGTCCACCTCCATTTTGTACTTGCTGCCGGAACAACCTGGCTGCTTCAGAAGCATTTCCTCTTGCATATCCATAAAAGTAATGCATAAGAGCATATTCTTGCAATGAAAAAGACATCACAAAATGAAGAGCTTGAAAAGTCCGTTAAGAATGCCAAATTTGTCAAAATCTCGTATTCACACAAAACCAAATCGTAATCGCACTCAAGGTCCGTAAAGAAAGCAAAGTTCGTCAAATAATCACTAATGAGCGTATCGTACGTAAGGCGCAAACAAAAGCAGGCAAACGACTGGCGCCAGAACACAATAGGCGCTCAGACTACACCCCCCGCCTCATCCCCTTGTCACAAAGAATTGCATTCCTCAGTTACAGTTATCCATTTCGCCAATGACAGTGAGAGAGATAGCAATAATGCGGTCTCTTTCATATCCTCTCACTCGGGCAATTTTTTAGCAGTAAGTACTGCGTTACCTCCAACACTACAACCGATGTGATCCGCGAGAAAAATATTTAAATATGGGTTTCCTGTAGTAAATTTTTGCTAAATTGTAATTAATCTGAACCTTAGAAATTACAAAAAGACCAGATATTTTTTTTTATCATCTGATAGGAATTTGGTAAATGGAAAAAAATCCACTTTCCCATACAAACTAGGTTAGCTGATCGAGACTTTAGTATGGGAAAGTGGATTTTTTTTTGCGATTTCGATGTTGATCCCATACAAAAAGTTGTTGCATCTGAGCACTAGAATCAGCCCCTGGGAGGTTGTTGATGCATTAAAAATTATCCTGTATAGTCGATTAGGTGACAGATTTCAAGTGCGTTTTTGTATGAACTGCTCTGTCTACGTTTGGTAGTAAATCAATGACAAGACTGCACAAACACAAGTTGCTTCACTGTATAGTCCGATGGGATGGGTAGCCGACACAACTGGAACGAGATTAGGCACAGAACCCACTGCTTGACATGCGGTCTAAAGCACACAGAAGCTTGAGGTGTTTCGTTTTTGGTCACCCATCATAGCCTGGCCAGACCATGGCCAATTGTGCTTAACCTTAACAATCGTTAGCTGAGCGCATACTCTAATGTGCCACCAAACTCCCCTGTAGTTATAAACTATGTGTCATCACCTCAAATTGTATATTGCACATTCTAGTACACTAATGCCCAATTTCACCAACCTTGTCTTAGCTTAAGATACTCTTAGGGTGGCATGTTGTCACATTTTTTTCATTAAAGATAATAAAAGTGACAGCATACTTCTTCGGAATTTTCTAAACCAAATAAGGTTGGTGAAATTTATACAGTGTGATTCTGCTTAAAGTGCACATACGAGGCACGGGGCAAAAAGCGGGTCATTTGAGTGATAAAAAAAATAGAAAAAAAACCCAAGTTCTTTTGTATCTTTTATTTTTTTACCCTCCATTGCAAACCTGACGTGCAAAAACCGTTATAACTCTTGAATGAATAGACAAATATCAATGAAATAAACACCAATGTGTTCCTTAAAGGTCAATAGTGCTGTCAAAATGTTATCAATTATTATCACACACAATTAATCACAAATGATTAAAGGAGAAAAAAGCATTAATTTAAATTTGTTTTTTTATTCTTTAAATCCAATTTTTATATAAAAAAATACTCCCTATATGGTATTGTTTTCTAGTGCTTATTTCAATCTGTACCATTTCAGCTTTCAAACACCACATACCTAATTCGTGTCTCTAGGTTAATTGTAACAATAGCTATGATTATGGGGATGGGGTGTTGGAGACAGCAGTACAGATAACTTTGCAAATTTTTTCTACCTGAGTCATGTGATTGGACACTTCCTATTTTTAGTTTGACCTCATTGAAACCTTACATTAATAATACTACAGTGAGATGTAGATTATTCTCGACTAGACTGTGTTGACATTATTCTGACTTGATTTAGATTTAACTAGCTGTGCCCGCGTCTTCGTTCGTTCGCGTGGAATAGTAATTTGATGGACCGATCTTGATAAAAGTAACCTATGTTTTACCTTATATAATTAGCTATATATTAGTGAAAGTCCCGTCAAAATCGGTCCAGCCGTTCCGGAGATTATTTGGAACAAACAGACAGACAGACAAAAATGTTTTAAATTGTGTTTTTGTTATTGGTACCTGATATATATTCATACCCATTAAGTAAAAACTTGTTATTCTGACATTACAAACAGACACTTAAATTTTATTTATTTGTATAGATGAAACAACTCATAGTAATCATAATCGTAAAGAAATAACAAAGTATTTACATCATGAAGTACTATTAGAAATTATTATTGTATTAAATTCTCGAAATGTTCCCCTCATTGTTATAGGCACATTGCTGCCCGAAAAAATATTTTTTGTGTTCCGCGTCGAGTCATGCCACGGTCATTCCGCAGGTCTTCAGCGCAACTTAAAATTTTATCTCGCGGTTCGACTTCTGTGTTTATAGCAGGGTTGATTGATTTAAATCAAATGATTTATATCATGATTTTAATCAAGTGATTTATTTAAAAAAATCAATGATTTAAATCAAAAATGATTTTTTTAGTATTAGGATAGGAAGATATTTAAAAAACTGTAATGATATTTACTTTACACCATAACTCCAATTCAAACACGCAGGATTTGGGGAATTCCCTGTGTTTTTAATTGCTACAAACTTAAAATTTGCATAAAAGCCATAAAAGTCATAAAAGCCTATGACCGTAGTACCTGCAAACAGATCCGAGGATTAAGCAGGAACAACATACGCACTTTGGTCAGAGCCCTCACTGGACACTGTCGCCTTAATAAGCACATGTCGATCATGGGGCTGAGCGAGTGCAGAGAGTGCAGGATCTGCCACGAAGCAGAAGAGACGCCTATGCACTTGCTCACAAACTGTGGACCACTGATGCGTAAACGCAGCCTACATCTGGGCAAACACTTTTTACTGTTACCAGATGAGGTCAAGCACCTCTCCCCCAAGAAAATACTGCACTTCTTAGAAGATGCAGGGCTTGTGGGGGAACTGTAATAGTGGCGGTCACAATAGATCTTATAGGTCGCAGTGACAAACCATAGCCGCTCATATCAGTAAAAAAAATACATTTACGAACGTTCCATTGTTTTTTGACCTACTTTTCTTCATTATGTTTCATTCTCCACCGTCAAAAAATCGGCCACCGATAGTCGATCGTATGCGTTCGCGCTAAAAGGTATGAAACAAGGAAATAGTGTTTAATCTGCCGTAGTTGTACTGTACTGAAGAGTAGGTGTGCACCTACCCTAACAACAATACATTCAATATGGATAAAGAATTACATAGATAGCAATGCTACCATCCATATTGATCCGTCGGCCCACGGTTGAAAGAAAAACCGGCCAAGTGCGAGTCGGACTCGCCCATGAAAGGTTCCGTACGATTTATGACGTATTAAAAAAACTACTTACTAGATCTCGTTCAAACCAATTTTCGGTGAAAGTTTACATGGTAATGTACGTCATATATTTTTAGTTTTATCATTCGCTTATTTTAGAAGTTACGGGGGGGGGCACACATTTTACCACTTTGGAAGTGTCTCTCGCGCAAACTATTCAGTTTAGAAAAAAATTATATTAGAAACCTCAATATAATTTTTGAAGACCTTTCCATAGATACCCCACACGTGTCGGTTTGATTAAAATTTTTTTTTGGATTTCAGATCTTTGGGAGAACCCCCAAAATTTATTGCTTTTTTTTCTATTTTTGTGTGAAAATCTTAATGCGGTTCACAGAATATCATCTAGTTACCAAGTTTCAACAGTGTAGTTGTTATAGTTTCGGAGAAAAGTGGCTGTGACATACGGACAGACAGACAGACATGACGAATCTATAAGGGTTCCGTTTTTTGCCATTTGGCTACGGAACCCTAAAAAGTAGATTGTTTATTACCAAACTCCAAAGAACTACACATTAAAACACTTGTACATGATACTTTTAAACCTCACTAACGGTCGGCTTGAACTCGTACTCGTTTAAGTTGCAAAAACTGCTAGGTTAACTATATTTTCCAGAGTATTGATCTTCTTTATGAAAAGGCTGATGTTGATCACATGCCCTAGTTTGCTGAAGGCCTTCACGAAGGTCGAATCTTTGTAGGAATAACAAAAAATGGTTATTGATTACATTTTTTTGCTATTGAATTTGGAGTCCTTAATTCAATGTAGTGTGTAATACAAATATAATTTTTAAAGTATAGTGTATATCACAGCTAATTTTTATTTATTGCTCGGGCTCTGCTCTGACGCTCTACCTGCGTTGTAAGGCGTTAACAAACGCAATAATTTTCACATTACACCATATTATGTAGGCAACAGCATAGCGCCTTAATTGGTCATAACATTGTAAGCGTCTTTTAACGTTAATTTTGTAGCTGAATTTACGACAAAATGGAGACTACATCATGTACAGTAAGCTCCTTATCAAGCTATACTGTTTGACCTTTGGAACGTTCTTATGTCGCTCGTAATAGTGGCGGCTTTCGTAGTGTCAATGTAGAGCTTGAATGGGAGCTTGCTGTACCCTGTATTTTTATTAACGATTTATCTTTATTAACGAACGCACGCAGGCGTTAATAACACACTAGATAAACGTTACTTAGTCAACGCTCTGCCGCCCATGAAGCAAATACAAAGAAGAGGTGCCCTATCGCGTTTTCCGTATGAAATCAAGTGAAGCCGGAAATCGGGGTGCGGGGGGAGGGTGCGCGACGCCACTGTCACCGTGTAGCGAGTAGAATTACTAAAATGCCAGCATTATTGACGTTAACATAAAAGTTGCGCTATACATTACTAGGTGGCAGCAGTGCTAGTACAGACTAAAATGCCAGAATTATTGACGTTAACATAAAAGTTCCGCTATACATTACTAGGTGGCAGTAAAAGATACATTCGTAGGAGAAAGATAATTATGTTAAAAGATACATTCGTAGGAGAAAGATAATTTATTAGGTGCTGTGTCAATATAATCTAAAAATAAAAATCGTTAAAACTGCTTATATTAATTCACGTGTTTTGTTTTCGCCCTTAATACATCCTACGTTTTCGTTAGTATTTTTACTCGCCACTAGAGGGCCTTTGTGCTTTATCGGGACATTGACAAAAGCGTCCATGTGGCGTCGAATATTCTAGAAGCAATACGTCAAGTAATAAATTAAAAATGCTTGTTTAATGTACTTACAAATGGAAAGAGATTTTTTTTTCGTTCACTTTGTTTCTGTCGTCTGTGTAACTTTTGCACGATAGAATACAACATTTCATTTTGTATTTAGGTAATTTAAAACTAAAATAAAAGAAGAGCGTACGACGTACTAATCCGACAGATAAAAAGATCGACTGATGTCAGCGCCTCTGGCGTTAAGTAGCTAAAACTAAAAATGCGTGACGTCAGGACTCTGGTGATAGGAGCTGGACCTAGATGCTTATAACATCTCCTCTTTGTATTTGCTTCATGCTGCCGCCCGAATTAGCCTCACTGCCTCATAAAAAAACGTTTGGTATGAAGCTTAAAAGATACTACGTACTTAAATAAATTTGACACCTTAGCAATAACTATAAAGCATCATAACCGAGATTCGCACTCGCAGAGTCGCAGTCAACCACGAAAGTGGTTTGCGAGGCTTTTAAGTGATGAGCGCTCCACATTCTCGCGAGAATCTCACGAGAACGCGAGAACAACACGAAAAGCGAATTAGCGAAGACGATCCACATTCAGTATCCGATTCGCATGTTCTCGCTATGTTCTCCGACTTTTGCCGGTTTTTTGGCGCGAGACAAAGGCGCGAGAACTATATTGAGAACCTTGTGATTTTTTAATAAAATCCAATTAATCATGATTTATTGAATAAATCCTAATTTATCGTGTTTTTTTTTATTTTTTCGTTTTTATCGTTACTAATTTTAATAAGTAAGCAACTATTTTGCCGAAACGAAAGAGGAAAAATTAAATATTTTCCCAGTTCTGAGACAACTATTTGGAGCGATAGCCTCCTCAGCATCAGTGGAAAGTTTTTTTTTACATTTGGCATTGTTCACTCGAAATTACGTAACAGACTAGGGACCAAAAAGCTGGAAAATTAGTTTTTTTTAATCAAGAATTTTTAATGACACTGAAATATAAAATATCTGATTTACTCGGAAAATAGATATTCATAAAAATACATTTTTCTTCACAAAAATAAAAACATTTGATTTAATCACTGATTTTGTGCCAACCCAAGTGTGTGTGTGTGTGTATCCAAGAAGTTCTCGCCCAGGTTATAATAATAATAATAATAAACATTAACATTTACGCAGGTGCAGCCCTAGCATTATACTCATCCGATTTTTTCATAACTGTAGCACAGTTTAACAATCATACAGTTACGAAACGAACGTGTTTGCGCAGAGCAACGGCGGGGAACTCACGGGGAAGCGGGCGGCGCGGTCCGTGGCCTACAAACTCGCCGAGTTTGTTTACTCGAACGCTGAGGGTTGAAGGAAATGACTGTGTGTGACTGTGTGATACGCGAGCGAAATTTGCATTGGTTTTTTACGTGAATTGTTTATTACGTTATTTATAATGGTGCACACTTGTTCTGTATACGGATGTTTCTCGACCGCAAAATACAATAAGGAATTAAGATTCCATAGATTTCCCTGCGACGCGAGGTATATATTTATTCCTATAATTTCTAATTGTTACTTAACCAAATTGGTATCGTCAAGTACTATTATTTATTTTGTATACACTATTTATATCCGTCGTTTAGTGATATTATACTAGTAAAAAGGTTAAAGCATAACTTCAAGATTTAAAAAGTTATAATCTGCATCTATGCACTATGAGAGTTTATTGCAATAATAATAAATACTTCCTAGTTAATTCTCAACTATATTTTAATAAACTCTAGAATAAATGTGTTGCCGCTACCTATCTTCCCGTGGATCTCGAAAACAACCACTAAAAACTATATTTTAAATTACACTAAGCTATTATAATATAAATTATAGTTTATAGTTAATTCTGCACTATGAATGAACTCTATAATACATCTATCGCCGCTACCTAGGTATTTTCCCGTGGATGTCGTAAGAGACGACAAAAAAGTTTAATGCATTTTTTTTTACTTTGTAGACATTTTTATTTTTTATCAGACCTTTAAAATATGGCGAACTTAGGTAGGTATTCGATGTCTGTACTTTAATTCACCTACGAGCACCGATCACCTACCTGACATAGCTACCTAACATACCTAACATATGTAAATGTAGTTAGGTATATAGGTACTTCTTGTAAATAAAATACATTATAATCGCATTTAAATTATTTTTCTTTTTTGACAACCCTTACACATTTGCGAGTGACAGCGTAAGTTCCCACGCTGCTGGCGGCATCGTCCGACATCAAACGCGTTTCTAAACTGTATGATTGTTAAACTGTGACTGTAGGTACTGCTGCTAACTATGGTTTTGCCTATGTCACTTAATTGAAATCAACAGAAATAGATTTGTTTGAAGCTCTTCACACACAGCTGCGGCAAGCGGGACGGTAGCGAAGCGGAATTTTTTGTAATGTTCGTGTTGCTATTGACAATGCCACACAGAAACGGCGCCGCGCAAGTAAATTGCTTACCGCAGACCCCTTAGACAAAAAACACACGCTAAGTTATCCGCAGTCGATCCGCAGAAAAAATGTATGGAAATGACATTAGCTTGTGACAAAACCTCACGCTATTTCTTCCGCAGCTAATGTCATCTCAGTACGTTTATTCTGCGGAACGACTGCGGAAAACTTAGCGTGTAGCTTTGTCTAGGGGGCAGTACCGCTACCGTCCCGCATCCGCCCTATGTGTGAAGCACGCTTAGCGTAGAAAATAGTACATACACTGGGCTACAAAGAAAATCAACAGTAATTTCTTCATAAACGATTTTTTTGTATAGTACTTATTTTATAACAACGCCAAAAAGGAAAATATTTATAATTAAATTATTTTAAGTATATGTTATAAATTTAATTTTAATTTAGTATTTATTTTATAAAACTAACGCCAATATTGTAACAGATACAGAGGTTTTGTCACTTGCCCGTTTTCTTTGCTGCCCAGTGAATTAACAAGTCTTTGCAAAGTTGCCCTTAGCGTGTTTTACTTGTATAGCAAACTGTTTTCACCGCGGGGCGAGCAACGGAAGAACCAGTCGTAGCCAGTCGCCTATGGCACGCCGTATTTTATAGGATATGTATTCACGAGAGCATTTTTTTATGTCTCGTGCCTTTAAATCACTCTATTTACCTAACTCACGAATCGCCTCTACTCCTAGTAAAGGCTTCCTTAGAGTATCCATGTATGTTTGATGTGCTAGGCCAGTGCGTGTGATGCTAATATCGAATACACTAGTTTTTCTTTTTTATACAACTAAGTTGGCAAACAAGCACACTGCCCACCTTATGGTAAGTGGTAACATTCACCTATAGTACATGTGGCTCTTGTGAGATTCGCAGCAAATCTGCAATACCCACAAGAACCACAGTGTACGTTGCCAACTTGTGACATAAGATGTAACGTCACGGTACCCATTAATTCCACTGTCATATCTTACCCTTCAAACTTTGCGGCAGAAATAGGTAAGACGGAGGTATCCAAGCAGGCGACCCTGGTACAGAGACTTCCACCGGTAGACCTCCGGTATTAATGAGGGGTTAAGGGGCGGTGTTAAGGGGCTCTTTATAATCCTTAAATCTCCGCATTCGAGGTATGGGACACGGCCGGCCAGGAGCGGTTCAAGTCTCTCCGGACGCCGTTCTACCGCGGCTCGGACGTGTGCATCCTCGCGTACGCCATCGACGACCGCAGCTCCTTCAACAACATCAAGATGTGGTTGAACGAGTTCCTGCACTACGCCGGCGTCAAGAACGGCATCGAGAAGTTCCCGTTCATGGTCGTTGGAAACAAGGTGAGTAAACACCGTCGTCTAAGGCGCAATACCACCATCTTCTGGGCGTTTCTCTCCTATCATAAAGAAGGCTCTAACAATTTCTCGCCACGCCCGCCAGTCCAATGTTGGCTTACTTAATCACAGTCCAATTCGTTTTGGGGCATATTTTTGGATCATTCGCCTGCCGTCGAGCGTTCGTCGAGCTCGTCGTCTTCGTTTGATTTCTACAGATTTTCTTTTACTTTAAAAATCAATATAATAATACAACTAATATCAATGTGACTTTGATTAAAAAAAAAAACGAAATGAACATAAATAAATATCTAGCGAAGATGGCGGCGCTTGACCAGCGCTCGACACATAAGGGCCCTGGTAAAACGCACAGAAGGGAAATGTTTGGAAATTACATATATAAACCACGTGAATTTATGTCATTCTTATACTCTGCTGGCCCCTTGCGGTTTACGCGTATGTGACTTCGACTATAGGCTCTCTAGTCAGTGTACTCGTCGCCATCTTTGATAATGGAAGCTACTTTACCACAAAATGATGCTATTTAGTCTATTTTTGACTTTTTGTTGGTCGTGTCCACTACTGTCCGAGGACGTAATTTCTGAACCCATCTCACTCTTCCTGGCGTAAATTCGAAACCCTTCATTGTTACTGTACCCTTTTAAATATGTTTTTATTTATTTGGACGAATAAAGTTATTCTTACATAATTCGCAAGGTTATTGTAATGTCCAAACAAGTCAGAGTTAAGACTCACATGAGGGGTTCCGCACGATGAATATAAATCACCTATCAAAAATATTATAGTAATATGGATCGCAAGTAAAACGTACATAATGTACATACTTATTAGATATTTTATTAAATGCTTATAGAAACATTTCCCCAAAAATATTTAAACCAGTGTAGATGAGTAATAGACATCTAATAAATAGTGTGTACCGTTATAAAGCACACAACATGCAGTCATCAATTTGTATAAGACTGCAAATATTTATTTGATAGATAAACTAAACAAAAATGTAAAAGATCAGGCGCTAATTATTTTTCTAATAATTAACGCAAAAGTATCCAATAAAAATTGCTTTCGTGTTGAGTTTCGCCGTTTGTCCTTGCATTGTAATAATGCAACATCTTACTCGTATTTATGTGTTCGGTTTTTCCTTTGACCCAAAGACGTAATCAATCGTCTTCTGTTCGTTGTTCAGGCTGTTTGCTTGAACTTAATTATGCATCGTGTGGTAACATGTTATACCCTTTGAACTAACGGTAACTGAACTGAGAAATCGATATAAAGTAGTATTTCAATACGAGATTCATATATTAAACCTTTCAGATCGATCATGTTTCTTTTTATAAAGGCTTTTCAAGAAGGATAAACTGTGAGTGAGGTATTGACAAAATTAATTTTTTGTTTGAAAGTGCCAGTATGCCATTTAGTATGGAAAATGATATTTAAATGTCCACCGCGGCAACGAATCTGAGAGGTTCAATTTTCATTGACTCCGCCACACAGATCCGGCTGAATTCGGCCGATGCTCTATGTTGACTTTGAGGGCATTCGTCGATTGCGGCCTATTGGTATAGCCCATGAAGCAAATACAAAGAGGAGATGTTATAAGCACCTAGGTCCAGCTCCTATCACCAGAGTCCTGACGTCACGCATTTTTAGTTTTACCTACTTAACGCCAGAGGCGCTGACATCAGTCGATCTTTTTATCTGTCGGATTAGTACGTCGTACGCTCTTCTTTTATTTTAGTTTTAAATTACCTAAATACAAAATGAAATGTTGTATTCTATCGTGCAAAAGTTACACAGACGACAGAAACAAAGTGAACGAAAAAAAAATCTCTTTCCATTTGTAAGTACATTAAACAAGCATTTTTAATTTATTACTTGACGTATTGCTTCTAGAATATTCGACGCCACATGGACGCTTCTGTCAATGTCCCGATAAAGCACAAAGGCCCTCTAGTGGCGAGTAAAAATACTAACGAAAACGTAGGATGTATTAAGGGCGAAAACAAAACACGTGAATTAATATAAGCAGTTTTAACGATTTTTATTTTTAGATTATATTGACACAGCACCTAATAAATTATCTTTCTCCTACGAATGTATCTTTTAACATAATTATCTTTCTCCCACGAATGTATCTTTTACTGCCACCTAGTAATGTATAGCGGAACTTTTATGTTAACGTCAATAATTCTGGCATTTTAGTAATTCTACTCGCTACAAGGTGACAGTGGCGTCGCGCACCCTCCCCCCGCACCCCGATTTCCGGCTTCACTTGATTTCATACGGAAAACGCGATAGGGCACCTCCTCTTTGTATTTGCTTCATGGTATAGCCCTGTGACTTCAGAAAACCCCAAAATCTTGTACGGATGCAGGCTCAAGTCTCGACGCAATATTTGCCAATTTGATATCTGCGAAAGGCAGAGTTTTTGTGCAAGGCGAGTAATTGACTGCCTCGGGCGCCCCACACTTTCACGGACAGCGGCGTTATGTTCTCTGCCGATGTGGCGTTTCTTTGACTGCTTAGAATTTTGCCGCTGAACTGTGGATCATCGACTTTAAAGGGTCACCGCGTCTGCCGTAAAACTGCTCCACCTTTTTCTCAACGAGCACTCATTTTGATTATAAAGTTTTATTATTTGGTCGTGCTGCTCAGCCATATATCATGATAATAAGCGTGTCACTGGTCACTTTCATTAATCGCTAGCCTTGATACGACAGTTTACTCATTCGACGTTTTCTTCATTCGCTATTTATCTTACTTGCCAGTCCCACCAAGTTGTCTGTTCCTTTAGTAAGTCAAATTCCTTGTTCGTAAGTTGCCTTATTCATCAGTTATTTTAGTGAGTAAATAATAAACAACAGATTGACAGCTCCCGCTAAAAAACATGGCCGCCACAGACTGTCAACAGCGACCGGTCCTTATTGGAAACCCCATTACAACTAAGTTGACAACAAGCAGGCTGATGGCAAGATTGGCAAGTGGCTTCCGTCGCCTTTATTACATGTGGCTCTTGTAAGAATTAAAAATATGCAACCTCTTTTTAGGGTTCCGTACTGAGCGGGATCCTTATAATTGTATACTTCGTTATCCGTCTGTTCGTCCGTCTGTCAATACCCTTGTTCTCTGGGACGCATAGAGATATCAAACTAAAATTTATATTAATTACTCGGATCTGGGGCCCTATTTTTGAATCATTCTTCCGGCATCGAGTGCTCGTCAGTGTTCGATTTCTACTTGTTTTCGTTTTGTTTTCGATGAAAATCAAAACAATATTGGTCTTCGTCGTAGTGTTCTATTGATTTTTATCACAAGAGAAACGAAAATCAAGTGGAATCGAGCACAGACGACGCTTGAAAAGCGCTCGATGCCGGACGAATGATTCAAAAATAGAGCCCCTGCAATGCAGTGTCTTTCAGCTAAGTTTGTATTACGGATGAAGGATTTAAATAAAAGCCTACTGCGTCAGCGGCTAACAGTCAGTAAAAAAAAATATTTTACAAAAAATAAAAACCGACTTCAAAAACACTGAAAAGTTAAAAATAATTAATATAAGAATAGGTACAGACATCACACTTCTATATTGAAGTCGGTGCCAAACGATGATCTCCTAGAAAGTCTTAAAATTTGGCACCGACTTCAATATAGAAGTGTGATGTCTGTACCTATTCTTATATTATTTTTAACTTTTCAGTGTTTTTGAAGTCGGTTTTTATTTTTTGTAAAATATTTTTTATTTTTAACTTTTTAGTGAATGAAATCTTTTATTGCTGCTGGTATTAAATTAGCGTTTCCCTCGATTTTATTGGGATCCCATCATCAAATCCTGACTTTGGTGACCTTGGGACCACCCTAGGAGTATACTCTATCGACAACAAAAAAAAATTGAAAATCGGTCCACAATTGGCGGAATAATCGCGTAACATACACACAAAACACGTTGGAAACACCTTAAAATTTAAGGGTTTTCCTCGATTTTCATGGGATCCCATCATCAGATCCTGACTTTGGTGACCATGGGACCACCCTTGGAGTATACTCTATCGAACACAAAAAGAATTTTGAAAATCGGTCCACAACTGGCGGCGTAATCGCGTAACATACACACAAAAAAAAACGCATCGAATTGAGAACCTCCTCCTTTTTTGAAGTCGGTTAAAAAATGTTAATAGGTAAATATTACGTATATAATACATGAGCCGATACAACCGTATGTACTTATGTATTTCTAAATGAACGCATTTAACGTTTTATCTTAACATTAAAACAACACCAGCAATCAAGGAACTTGACCAGGTCTTGGTTACGATCATTTTAAGTTTTGAGGCTACGTGTTTGGCTTCGAAATGAACACGAATAATAAATTACATGGCTGGAAGAGTTTTCGTTAATATTTTTTATGTATAATTTTGCATTCTATACCAATACTACCTGTGTGAAGGAAACATTACATTACAATTGCCCGTTCTTTTCATCTTACGAATTTTTCATTATAAGTTCAACTTGCAGATTTTTAATGACATAATCACCTAATATAGTTGAAAATAGCCATATTACCTAGAAATTATCAATTTCATGTGAGGACGTGCCAGATGCCAAATATGTACGAAGTCGGAATTTTATCCTTGTATAACGTTTTGTGGTTTTTGCGGCTAACGGACCCATACTTCTGCTATCCTGCCACTGTGGCTGAGATGTAACCTTATGCCGACGACTGTAGTATTATATTATCTGTGCCGACGACAATATTTGCCACGATTCAAATATATTGGAAAATTGTTTCTTGGTTCATAAGAGCATTTTACGGTAACTGCAACATCCTCAATCCAAACCAACTTTGTATACAGAAGATTGTTAGAACTATTATTACTAGCTTCTGCCGGCGACTTCGTCTGCGTGGACTTCAAAATTGGGTCTAAAGCTTCGCTCGTTAACAATTTTCAATTTTCCCTCGGAAACTACTTAAGGAATCGGGTTAAAAGGTAGCCTATGTACTTTTCCATGTCAAAGGCTACATGCATGCCAAATTTCATCCAAATCCGTTCAGCCAGTTTCGCGTGATTGAGTAACAAACATCCAACATCCACACTTTCACATTTATAATATTAGTAGTATTTCTTGCGACCAAGGTCTTTAGAAACTGTTGTTATGACTTATGACGTAATAATAAGAACATCGAAATGCTACCGCTGCAGACGCAGATTAATTAAAAGTTATTACTAATGACATTTTATATTTAATATATATTAATAGATAATATATATTAGTTTATTTTAATTATTTTATTTGTGTAGTAGAATTTTATGTTATAGTATATAATATTCTTAATAAGCTGTCCCATTTCTCGGTACATCTACCGCATCACCCTTTTCTGCACCACCCTTAGGTTGACTGGAAGAAAATGCCACAGGCATTAAGTCCGCCTTTGTACGAACATTGTGTAATAAAGAATAAATAAATAAATATTTTCCCCGTCATTATATTTACAGCTTTATCACAACTTATCCTCAAATTAGGGAAGGCAGTTGAGCGGAAAGGAAGGAAGGTGCGTCTCATATTTATTTAGCGCGATCAGGGACGTTTCATTAAGCAAGGCAAAGGCGATCCACGGTATAGTCCCGGCCATTTGAATAGATATACCTACAATTATCACTAGTTTGTGACGTGAGTCACGGTTCCAGTCCCCTCTGTAGGTTAATTTATTTTTTTACGTCATTTGTCATCATCTCGCTCGCTGGTTGATGTGATCTGGTACATGTGAAGTCTCTCCCTTCCCGGTAATTTTTATTTGTATTTTATTTCTGCGTTTGTATCTCAACAAATCCTAGTAGGTTCAATAGTAACCAATAAGTATAGTCCATTCGCTTAGATACGGTCGCCTTTGTACTGCGCCGCCTAGGCACTTGGCGGCTTTTATAAAAGGAAAGCAAAGGATGCCGGGTGGGGCGCACACCCGCTAGTGAATATGGCAATTCTCATCGAAGCGCCAGGTTGCGTTTGTTGACTCTGTTACGTATACCGAAAATGTTTTTTCGTACTTGGAAGGACAGTGAAATGCCCCAAGATGAAACTTTATATGAACCAACAATAAAAAAAAGACGGGTGTTTTGGTAAACTTGTAAACAATTTATAATAAATATTCGTCGGTATTGTGTTGAAATTAATATGTGTCCATAGACACTTCAAAAATGGTGGGGATACCAAAAATCAATTTTAGATAGATTCGGAACGTGATGATGTTGGATCTCCTATAAATACAGGTGGCTAAATACAGGTAATGACTGTGATTCTACGAGTGACGAGAATAGTGTCTAATTTTACTCTGCTAACGTGTACCTACTCCAATTTTTATTAAAATTCTTTTTGCTACCTTAGTTATGTGTATTATTTATATTCGAATTTTATTACAATGACCACAATTATGTGCGGGTGTACTGACACTATCTAAGCGAATGGACTATACAGGGTGTCTCAGAAACAATGGATAAACCTTTAACTGTTGATAGGTTTCGTCGAGACCTCTCTAATCTCAAATTTTGACTTTAGTAAAAATATCTCGGTTTTCAAGATATTTGATAGTTTATGATTTTTTTTAAAAATGCCACTTTTGGTTGGTTTTTAATGTGCCATTTTTACAAATACGGACTTTTTCTGATTCAGTTTTTTTTAGCTTCTAACGGAATAGTTCAGCTATCAATAACAGTGGTTAAAATTGAGCTAGCTAATCACGAAGTGCTTGGAAAAACAATGTTCCAAAAAAAATTAAACAAGAAATTATTTTTCTTCGTGTTTGGTCTGCTACCATGTAAAAAAAATGTATGACGCTCCTCCTGCCCATTATCTTAAAAAAATGCTTAGTTATTCTAGTTTCAAAAAAGGTATGATAAACTTATGCTTAATGTATCTCTGAACTTTTATTACTGCTTGAATAGCAAATGGTATGAAAATTTTAAAAAGATTGTTTGTCGGATTAATTATTTTTCGGATTAATTTTATTCGGTTAATTTAGTTTTCCAGTATTAAGTTTATGCTTTCTTGACTTTCTGACTGGTTGAATAGCAAATAAAATGAAAATTTGAAAAAAAAAGGTTTTTTTTCCACTAATAAGCACTTAAAGCTTATTTGTAAACATTCGTTTGCGAGTCACAGAGTTGAGAAACGTGTTCTTTTTTGTGGCCCCTGCCTGCCACATGTCTCATCCACTATGCGCAATCAAAAAGGAGCCTTATCATTAACAGCACATGAGTCATAAGCATTTGCAACCTTATCTGCTATCGAATTTCCTGGAAGGACTTTTTTTACCTGCGTCTGATCATTGGGTTCTTTGTTACGATTGTTAGTGTCCTTCTGAACTCCGGTTGTGACCCACGCGTGTTTTCTGTATTCGAGAGATTCGATAGAGCTTCGATGATTTTAAACGACATTTTGCTCTGATTTTGGACTTGACTAGCTTTGCGATTCGGATATTGTTTGTGCTGTGAAACCTATTGACAACTGGTGATCATATGGACTTGGCTAGCTTTACGATTTGGATATTGTTTGTGCTGTGAAACCTAACTGACAACCAATACATAACACTGAACATGCCTAGACATCAGTACACGTCGCGCGAATATGCAAACATGCATTTCGTTTATGGCGAATGTCGAGGAAATGCTAACGCTGCTGCTCGTCTGTACGCAGAGAGGTAAGATTATTTATTTTCTCTTTAATTCAATAAATCTTATTTTTTTTTAAATCACACACATTTATTGCAACTTTAGTTAAACGTATCAGGATGGATCTTACATTATGTTATCCTTCTAAAAATAGTCACACGCCGTGTTTAATTAGATTTTAAAATTAAATGAATTAGTAAATTTAATAACGTCATTTTTTGTATTAGGTACCCCAACGCACGTCACCCGGACTATCGAGTTTTTGCTCGGGTACATAATTCGTACTGCGAAGGGAGGCTTCCAGGAAGAGGCATTGGTGGTGCAGGGCCAGGAAGACCAGAAAGAAACGACGATGAAGAAGTAGTAGTCCTCGACGAAATAGAAAAAGATTCAACACGTTCTGTGCGTGGAATTGCACGTCGAACCGGCATTAATAGAAGCAAAGTGCATCGCATATTGAAAAAATACCTTTTGCACCCTTTCCATATTCAAAGGGTCCAAACTCTACAGCCTGCTGACTATCCGCGCAGGATTGCATTCTGCAGAATCATGTTAAATAAAATAAGGGAGGACCCGCAATTTTTCAATAAAATTTTATGGACGGATGAATCCTCATGCCGGAGAGATGGATATTTCAACATCCACAATCTACATAGCTGGCAAGTTGAAAACCCACATTTGATGAGGGAAGATCGGTCCCAAGTTCAATTTAAAGTTAACTTGTGGACTGGGATTATTGACGGACAGGTGATCGGGCCATATGAACTTCCAGCTACACTGAATAGTGAAATTTACCTTAATTTTTTACAAAATGATTTACCCGGCATGCTAGAAGATGTCAATTTAGAAGTGAGGCGGAGAATGTGGCTTCAAAATGATGGGTGCCCAGCTCACTACGCAATAGTAGTAAGAAATTATTTAAATCAACACTTCCCACAAAGGTGGATAGGCCGGCTCGGCCCTATTTTATGGCCGCCCAGATCGCCGGATCTAAATCCCTTGGATTTTTTTTATTGGGGATGTCTGAAAGACCTTGTCTACGCGAGGCCAGTATCCTCAATAACAGAGTTGCGTACTCGCATACAAAATGCAGCTGCACACATAAAAACGTCTGGTTACGCGCGCCGCATCAAACTTTCTTTTATAAAAAGATGTAGGGCATGTATCAGAGCGCAAGGACGCCAATTCGAACATTTATTGTAAATTTAATAAAAAATTAAAATTTCATGTTGTTTTATTTCAAATTCTTTATTCAAACTAAGAATTAATAACTATTCCGAAAAAAATCTTTTTAAAATTTCATACTATTTGCTATTCAAGCAGTAATAAAATTTAAGAGATACATTAAGCATAGGTTATCATACCTTTTTTGAAACTAGAATAAATAAGCATTTTTTTAAGATAATGGGCACGATGAGCGTCATAAATTTTTTTTACATGGTAGCTGACCAAACACGAAGAAAAATAATTTCTTGTTTAATTTTTTTTGGAACATTGTTTCTTCCAAGCACTTCGTGATTAGCTAGCTCAATTTTAACCACTGTTATTGATAGCTGAACTATTCCGTTAGAAGCTAAAAAAAACTGAATCAGAAAAAGTCCGTATTTGTAAAAATGGCACATTAAAAACCAACCAAAAGTGGCATTTTTAAAAAAAATCATAAACTATCAAATATCTTGAAAACCGAGATATTTTTACTAAAGTCAAAATTTGAGATTAGAGAGGTCTCGACGAAACCTATCAACAGTTAAAGGTTTATCCATTGTTTCTGAGACATCCTGTATAATGTTTTGTTTCTTCGCAAATTCTTTTCTATACTGTTATTAGTAAAGTAATGGTAAAAGCCGAAAGGCTAGATTTCATGAGTTAAAAAGTTTTAAGCCTTATAGAATAATTATCAACAAAGTCCTATAAAACCTATAAAATTATAGTCTATTCAAGATAAGAAGGTTTCCGTGACTGGTCGAAGTTCTCCGTTTCATGCATACTAGTTTCCGTGATTATAAATATATTGTTTTAAAAATATAACTCGTCTCTTTAGGTTATTTTTATCAGAAATGCAAAAAAATTATTTCACATTAAATAAAAACAGAATATCAGTCCAGTAAAACAATTTTTTTTTTTCAGAATTATAGATAAATAATTATATTTAACTGGACTGATATTCTGTTTTTATTTAATGTGGAATTAATTATTGCATTCTTGATAAAAAATAACCTAAAGAGATAAGTTATACTGTCACCGAAACTTTCCTAACTTGAATAGACTACAGTCGGCAATGTACTGGCCATTTGAATAATAAATCTATGACTGGCCACTAATGTGTGAATTTTAAAAGTAAATAAGTATGCGATAAAAATAGTGATCTAAATTGAAGCGCTCATGACACATTTAACATTTTACGTCAACTGGCGGTAAAGGTGATATTATATGCAACGGTTCATTCTGGATCATATTATTACAGAGACATATTCATATCTTTATTTATACGCTAATGAATCTCGGTTTGGTTTCCGTACTGATTTAATAAGATTACGCGTTTGGTGTGCCTCAGGGCGTCGGGAACGGCTTCGGCGGCCTCAGGAATTTCATTCCTATCAAGGCGGTCAATCGTAGATTCAGCGGGAATTCGAGTTGGTGGAGGAACTGATCTTACCATGACTGCCGAACAATACACCCACGAGCTGGTCGAACCTGCAGGCGTAGCACTGGCTGCCAAAACTGGACTCGAGGCACGCATTATCTCACAATTTCAGTCACATAATCTCTAAGTCTTAAAGAGTAGCACGGTGGCGCGTATTTAGTGGGACTGACGTGATAAAATTTTTTTGACGCTTGTCAAGGGACACGTGTGACTGGGTTTTATCACAAATTTTTTGCTCTCCGACTGCTGCTACATCTTCCAAAGTATTAAAGCCCTAGCTACAACCACAGCAGTCGGCGCACAGGCACGCCAAGAAATTTGTGATAAAACTCAGTCACACTTGTTCCTTGACGAGCGTCAAGAAATTTTTACCACGTCAGCCACACTAAATACGAAATACGCTCCACCGTGCTACTCTTTAAGACATAGAGATACTCTCTAACACATAGTCACTGAAATTGTGAGATAATTCGTGACTCGAGTCCAGTCTTGGCCGCCCGTGCTACGCCTGCTTTTGTTGTTCCGCTCCTATAGAAAATGAGTGAAGATTTCATGTTCATTCGGGACAATGCTCGCAAACATTTCTTCCGCGAACGTGTTATCACTGTTCTAGATTTGGACACGATCGATATGATTCCCGTTGAGCATACATGGGATGTACTCGGCAAAATGGTGTTTGAAGAGTTGACTCATTTAAGCTCATAAGGTCCTTTTTTGCATTCTCGAACTTGGAACAGGATTCCCCAAGCCATTATCTATAGTGCCTCGGGGAATTACTACGGCATACATAAGCTATGTCCACCATACTTAAAATCAGGCATCGCCAACCTGATTTTAACCCGCGATCACTCGCGCGGGGTGCAGTCAGCACCCCAGAGGTGTTTGAACGTAAAAATGAATACCAAAACCTTTGTTTATAAACTCTTGCGTCTGTGTATCTTTAAATGACATATAAAAGCGTCAAAACGAAATGGGGGGAGGGACAATGTGGCCCTTGGGTATTGTGTTCTGTGATGTGGATGTTGCGTGGGGTGCTCATATGACACACAAGAGCTCGAGTTTTTATAATTATTGGCATGAACAATAAGTAATACTATTTATTATTATTTGAATAATAATTCCTATTTTTTGTAAGAAAATTTATGTAATAAATAGAGATAGTACGTCCAACGTGTTTCGTGATTGTTTCGAAGCTATTTACCTCTTGCATCTGGTAGTCATGAACTGAGCTGATGATGGAAGGATCCTTAACTTCTGGACTTGTCCTGACCTGACCTAGCACCTCAATTATATCAGCTAACCGAAGGTGAGCTGGTATTAAATTCACTAAAAAGATTCCATTCACTAAAAAGATAAAAATAAAAAATAATAATAAGAATAGGTACAGACCCTATATTGAAGTCGGTGCCAAATTTTAAGACTTTCTAGGAGATCATCGTTTGGCACCGAATTGAGAAGTGTGATGTTGTCTGTACCTATTCTTATATTATTTTTAACTTATCAGTGTTTTTGAACTCGGTTTTTATTTTTTGTTAAATACTAGTTTTTTGAACATCACTTTTCGTATATCGAATGTTGAGTACGAAAACCGATGAATCTCGAAAACTATCGGTCGGCGCAACCCTTCAGTGCTATTTAATCATTCACAATTTCATTCATTTCTTAATTTACTTGCTTCATCGTGGTGCGACATGAATCGCCTTGAAGGAACGGAATGCAATCGGAAGATTCTCCGAACTCAAATAAAATCTATCGACATGGCTAAAATTAAATTTTAGCAATGCCAAGAGTCATTTGTATAGTTGATGACGAGTCCAGGTAAAACTCGCTTCCATCTTCGGCCTATCGTCACTTACCATCAAGTGACATGAAGACTAAGAGCATCCCTGTCAAAAGTGAGAAAAAGCTTCGCTTAGATTAAATGTAATATCCTTACATATTATAAAATAAAGTCCCTCGCCGCGTCTGTCTGTCTGTTCGCGATAAACTCAAAAACTACTGCACCGATTTTCAAGCGGTTTTCACCACTCGATAGCGTGATTCTCGAGGAAGGTTTTAGTATATAATTTGTTAAGTTTTTGTATTTATTTCTGTGTACATACATTAACGACATTTGTTGAAGATGTCGGGAAAAAATAAATTAAGGCGAAACGTAGTTCGCGGGCACAGCTAGTTATACCTAAATATAAATTACTAGCTGCCCGCCCCGGTCCCGCACGGGTATACTAAAAAACCTATTAACAATACAATAGTGTAAGAAACCATAGATTTGGAGTAGACTGAATGTCAATCTGTTAAGTTCGTCACTTTTACGTGAACATATTTTAAAATACATTTTTTTTCCTGTAATAATTTTTCAAATATTTTATTTTATACAAACCTTGTCCTAACAATAACGAATACATAATACAAGAATCATCCAATTTGGTGCAGTCGTTCGAAAGTTATGGGCGTACATACATTTCGAAGATCCATTTTTATTTATATGTATAGATTAGACTATCGTTCCATACATAACTCTCAAACTCTGCTAATCTTGATTGCAGATTTTAGTAAACATTTATCGACCTCCCACCAACCCGCACTGAACTAGAGTAGTGGACACAGGCCAAACCCTGTCTTGAGGGTGACTTAAACTCAGCAGTGAGAGTATGACTGACAGCAAACGTAGTAATATCATACCTAACTAACTAACATCATATCATGGTAAAATATAAAGAACCCTGAACCTCAGCACTGAAATATTATAAATCTTAGGTCTTAATTATTGTACCGTAGAGGAGGTTGTCTCATAGCCACCTTTATCCCACTAGGTTTCCCAACCAGTGAGGCTCGCCCCACTTGGGGGGCGTAGAGTAGAGAGAATTAAGTTGTTTAAAGAATATTTATTAAAACTGTTCATATATAGACTCGCGCGACGCGGACGGTGCCACCTATGCGAATTGCGAAGTCAGCGACACGTTGCAACCATCTTTTGAATAAAACTAAACACGCCAATATTTTCATCGTTTGCTTAATTTCCTTGACTCCCCGTTTCGGCCCCTAGGGGGGCGTAGTATTTTAGCATAATGTTGGGTGAGGCGCATAGGGTAAAGGTTGGAAACCCCTGCACTAGGTCGTGATATATGTATATTAAAATGTATTTGTACTTATTGCAGTCGGACGTGTCGTCAAAGGACAGGGAGGTGACCCACGACCAGCTGAAGCAGTGGTGCGACGACAACAAGATCGCGACATACATCGAGACGTCGGCGAAGAACGACAACAATGTCGTTGAGGCTTTCTCTATGGCAGTGCTAAGGTGAGCTAATGTAACTTGAGTTCTAGGATCACAACAATCGAGACGTGTCGTTGCAGAACGGCGACGTCAATGTGGTTGGGGCGTTCTCCATGGTGGTGCAGAGTTCTCCATGGTGCGGTGAGCTTAGTTAACTCCACGCCCAGGAAATATGTCCCAGACTATGCTTTACGATCGGACGTGTCGTCAAATGAAGTTGTGGTAAGACAATAGGATGGTGACACATGCATCAAGGCGTCTTCGAAAAACAATAGCAATGTCGTTGAGATGTTCTCGATGACGATGCAAAGATGCTAATGTAACTATGTTCCGACTGGTCTTTGCTGTCGGACGTGTCGTTAAAGTACATCATCATCATCACAGCTCATATACGTCCCCTCCGACCGAGGGGTTCGAGCCTACCCTATGTTAGGGTGATTAGGCCTTAGTCAACCACGCTGGCCCAGTGCGGATTGGTCGACTACACATACACCATTGAATTTCTTCGCAGATGTATGCAGGTTGCCTCACGATGTTTTCCTTCACCGTAGGAGCGTCAGACAAATGTACATATGAAATTCGAAACGAAAAACACATTGGTACATGGCGGGTCTCGAACCCCGACCTCCCGATTGGAAGGCAAGTGCCGAGTCCACAGCGCCACCGACGCTCCAACGTATACGTTATAAATGGCTATTTTTGTTCACTTCAAAATTATTTTTTTTATAAATGGCAGCAAAATTGCACTAATGATTGTATCATTCATTGCCATCGAGTTCTGAACTCTCCTGAAACTTTCAGCTCTATAGCTAGTCGCTAAATGTTCGAAAAATGGATTGCAAGATTTGCCTGGACAGTAAGAAAGACAGAGACGAAAGCCATCTAAGTCAAAGTGGTAAAAAAAAAGTTTTTTTTAATTACGTAAAATATGACCCGGCACTAATAGTGCGAACGTTGTCTGTTTCCTGTAAATTTGAAACCGAACGACCCAGTCCAGGCCCGTTTTACACTCTGCCAGCGCCCTAGGCACAACGAAGAGTAGCGCCCCTTTTTATACCCCTGCCAGCTGATTACGCCCTTCCCCCTCCACCAGTCCAACCATAACGCCTATACCCCGTAAATTTTGATTTTTTTGCGCCCCCCCAAAAATGCCAATTGCCTAGCGCCCTAGGCACGTGCCTACCGTGCCTATTCGGTAAAACGGGCCTAACCCAGTCACAAAGTGAAGGATTTGTTGCGTACTTCGTCGGTCGCTTCCAAATGCATTACTCCAAACAAGGTCATGTTAGACGTGTGCTATTGAAAAGTACGTGCTAAACAGCTCCGAGAGCGAATACGATGTCTATTGAAGCGATAATCGGTTCGCTTTGAGGTTGCTTATTGTATGTCATCAATATATTGTGCTTCTCGGGATTTTTACATGAACAAGAATATTTCAACCACTCACCTATCAACAAATAGACATCAGATTTAATACAAATTCTACGAAACATCTGTAGGTATATGTATTTATATACGATATGTCAGTGTCTATGTGATTGTCTGAGAAACTAACAATTTAATTTCATAATAGTGCTTAATTTTGCTTGCAATAATTTATCAACGATTGTTCCACACTTTTTTTACAAAACCTTTTTTTAAATAATTTTCTGTCTAACATGTAAAAGTATATGAATGAATGAAGAAAGTACCTAGATATAAAAGTGGTCGTACGGTCGTAGTAATGTGTTCTTAGGTTAGTTACCTCAAAATTCCGCTTTTTATTATACCGATTCGGGAATTCTTTTTTATTTGAAACGATGTTATCTAAAAAAGGAAATACTTAATGTGGAATAAATTCTAGAAATATTCCCAGTCTTGTTCAATTGTCTGATCTTTGTTGAAATTCTGTAATCCTAATACTGTCTTTTATTTGCACATTTTCGGATTTACTCGCGCATATTTAGTTTTTAAATATTTTATTTTTTGTTTAATCCTACTCATATCATATCATCTATGTTTTTATTACAGATGGGTTGAATTGGAGCAGAAGGCGGAGAAAGAGTTGGGTATGCTACACCACCTAGACTCAGTTAGGCTTCACGAGACTAGCCCGATAACCTCCTTCCGCACAACTTGCTGCTCTAAGTTCACCGACATATGACTCACATTTAACTGTACTAGCTAGCCTAGACCCAAAGAACCGTACAACAATTACTAAAATTTCCTTGGGATTTTCTATCTACAAAATAATATCACATGAGTAGAGAAACGGAACTTTACTCGTGTGGTAATAATATCAACCAATTAGATACTGCTGATGCTGCTGGATTTGTATTGTTATCAGTCAATGCAAAAAGTTAATTTCAAACAATATGTTCATTTGAGGTCCCGCATAGTGGAAATTTTCCACTTTCCTCTTAAATAATTGCGAGGGTGCATTGAGTTGGTTTGTCGTGTAGTGTATATTTACAACAAAACGAGTTACAGCTTGATTAACCGTTGTGGAACCATCACGACAGCATGTATAACCGCCTGCTGTATAAACAATGGAATTATTTTACTTAATACAGTATTGCTATTGAGTAGTTCTATGCTAAGTTATTGATTGATCTTGGCTCGGGTAAAATTTAAGTCTCATTAAAAAAATTGAGACATACTTTTTATACAAGGTTTGTCTTACGTTCATAGAGGTACCTCCAATCAACATGTTTTTTATTTTATTTAATACAAAAATAAGATTCTAACTTCTAGTGTGCTTCGATTTGATTGATGAAGAATATAGAATTTTAATCCGAGTGTTGTTATATGCATAATAAATTATCATTACAGTTATAGAGAGTGCGGTTCATAATTTGATATCAGCGCATTTGATTTGCACGCAAACAATCTGTCCAAAATTGCTCATGTGTGCATTTTGTATGCGATATGACGTAATTGATGACATCACCGATTGATGCTGACACTGACAGTGCTAACAGAAAAGAGATAATGCGCTGTCTCCAGAACTGTCAATGTCAAAGTCAACATCAGTTTTATTTTTATTTTAGTTTTTCATTAGATTATATCTACAATTAATAGAGAAGTGTTCTATACAAGGCACAATACGTCTCCCTCCAATTTTTCTTTTCAAATTACATTAACTGTCAACTTGACAGACTCACAGATCGAAAGCTCGGTTCAAAATTGATCTGAGTGCTTACGTCCGTGAGCAGTGCTAACGATTAGAATGGGTCGTTTGCAGTGTGCATTACCGCAGCAAAATGTTGTGCTTTAGAGAAGTGAGAGTATATCAAATAATTAGTTCATCATGAGGAGAAATTAGTTCATGAATAGCAAAATTTGTTGGCATTGTAGTTTTAAAGTTATTCGAGAAAAACAGATTTTGCTGGAGTAATGTTCGAAACGTTACCCTGGCAAAATCTTTTTTTATAAAATCCTTTCCATCCAGAACCAAATACATGAATAGATAGATTTTGTTGCGTATTAAATGTTTGTGAATAGCAAAATTTGTGCGTGTTGTAATTCTTAAGTTATTTAACATTTTGCTGCGGTAACGTTTTGGGATATCCCAGATCTCGAAATCGGTTGAACATAGAAGTTTGAAAAAAATACTAATATTAGACCTTAATTTGTTCAAATTTGTTCAAGCATTAGTTTTTGATTAATGTTTTCAAAAATCAGAAAAAACGAATTTCTCAGTAAACCAGTACACATACAATAAAATAAAAGGCTGTAACATGTACCCTTGTTACACCTTTATAACGACAGTAAACTAAAATTATGTAACTTTACGCAATATGAACATATAGAGAATTTTAAAAAGGTTTTTTTAAGTCATCGAATACGCAGCTTCCATTAAACAAGGAAACATGGCATACTATGAACAAATTAAAATGTTCCATCAATAAACAATCCTGTTAATTCCAGCTTTGAATTACGGCTATTATGAAAGTTATATCAAAAATAAGATATATCAGTAATTTGTCAATAAGCCGACCGAATTATAAAGGTTACGTAAAAGCGACCGCACCATACATACGGGTATACTTCGCAAATTAGCAGCGTAGTATGTGACGTAGTGTACAGTCGGGTAGAATAGTAATTCGGACAACCGATTTTTAAATATTTCTACCAGTTTTTTTTTTGTAAATTGCAATCATGATAATCAACAGTATTATTATACATTTTAATGACTTAAGTATACAGTGTGGAAACTTTCAGCGGGGCAGTAAGGAAAAGTACCTTATCCGTTGCAGCTACACGAAAATGGTTTGAGGAGACTATCCATAATTTTTTATGGAATTTTGATCCCCATTCACAGATTTTCAAAAAAATGTACAGTTAGCAAGAAAATAGCAATTTTACATAAAAACATTTTTTGATGCCAATCGATCCTGTTTCTAATACTGATCAAAAACTTCTATGGGATCAACCATCGTTGGAGTACTCAAAAAGTCACAAATTGCAAAAAACTTTTCCCGTACATTTTGTATGAAAATTTTACGCAAAAGTTTTTTTTGTGACTTTTTGTTTTGTGATCTTTTTGTTGACTGAATAAAAAGATAAGTTTAAAAACAATTCAAATTTCGAACTCGTTATTATTAAATAAAAAACAATCTTGACAATTTGGTGATCAATGGATATAGGAACACATGGTCCTATTTCTTGGCAAGCGCGTAGTCCAGATCGAACGCCTCTAGATTTATTTTTGTGGGGCTACCTGAAAACTGCGAGTTTACAAAAAGCAATACGATAGTGTTCGAGAACTTAAAGACTCACTAACCACAATTTTGTATGGAATTCATCCAAATAAATTGTCAGCAGCCACTAGGTCGGTACAGAAACGAATCAATTTATGTATTCGTCAAAATGGCGGTCACTTCGAGCACTTGATATCGTAGGGCAAGAAACAGCAAGATTTTAAATAAGAATAACATCATCAAATTATGTTAGTTAATAAAAAAAGAAAATTAATACGCCTTCTTTTTGATATGTGTAAAATTCTACGTGATTATTTTATTTTTTTTGTATTTCAGTTACACAAATTCTTTACAAAATGTAGGGTAAAAGTTTTTTGCAATTTGTGACTTTTTGTGTACTCCAACGATGGTTGGTCCTATAGAAGTTTTTGATCAGTATTAGAAACAGGATCGATTGGCATCAAAAAATGTTTTTATGTAAAATGGCTATTTTCTTGCAAACTGTAATTTTTTTTGAAAATTTGTGAATGGGGATCAAAATTCCATAAAAAATTATGGATAAGTCTCCTAAGACCATTTTCGTGTAGCTGGAACAGATTAGGTACTTCTCCTTACTGCCCCGCTGAAAGTTTCCACCCTGTATATTTAAAACCAAATTAACATTAAAAATGGAAATGTTGCCCCGTTGCCCCAATCATCGCGATAAACAAGACGATAAGTCACCACGCTAACAGGAATTGCCGTAAATGTTCTTGCCGAATGAAATGATTGTTGGATTTCAAGCTAGCTAGTAGGGTTTCCTTTTTTAAATTTCATCTAATATTGTGTTACATGGTAATTAATCTAAGATTCTTCGCCAAGTATCAATTTGCGTTGCATGATTTTTTTATACACGGTGTTTCATAATAACCAATAAATAATCAATGCGTTATCTAAAACTAATTATTAAATTGTGTTTACCCGTAATGTCATTCAACCCAAAATTTTCATGTAAATTATAGACATGATGATGATACTATGATATACATGAAAATATTGGATTAAATGACATTACGTGTAAACACATTTTCAATAATTATTTTTAGATAACGCATTAATTATTTATTGGTTATTATGAAACACCGTGTATAGTTTGTTTCTCAGATCGCACAAACATGGCTCTGTATGAAGGATATTTTCATTGTCTTAATGTTCCCGGGAGTATTACGCGGCTCAACAGATTAATGTCACTCTACCAATCCGATGATTTTATATTCACGTATAATGTGCATGTGTGCCTTATAAAAATGATCTGTGATTTTTAATAAGTAAAAGATATCATTTGTATAAGACTGATTTTTAAACATTGACGTATATTAACTAGACGCGCTGTCCGGTACAGAGAAATTCACCCAGTCAACTGGAGCCGATCGGCACCAGTTGAGTTAGTCGATCGCGGGCAATCGTGATAAGTAGCCGAGCTGCCGTGAAGATTGTATCGCAAATTTTGCGTAAAATATGTCTTAAAACTTTAGTGTGACAATTGAAAACACTGTTGTTAGAACGTATGAATATTGGTTTTGTATTTAAGGTTTGTATTACTGACTAATTATATATTATCTTGATTAAAACAAATGAAAATGGTTTCCGAACTGCGATCTACGCTCGACCGCCTTGACTTTGAACGCTTGACCTTAGTTTTGCTGTCTCTTTTACTGTCATACGAGCGAGCGAGTACGCTACTGTCCACGCCCACCCAGCGCTGCCTCGCGTCGTGGCACAATTTTTGTTCGCAACAGCTTGTCTTACGTCAATGTTTTTAAATAAAAAAATGTCGTTCTCGTTTCATTATTTTATTATACCCTTTTTTTCGCAACTGTACTAACGAAACATCAATATTATACCGTTCATTTAAAATGGTTAGCCTTATGTATGATGCGGTCGCTTTTACGCAACCTTTATAATTCGGTCGGCTTATTGACAAATTACTGATATATCTTATTTTTGATATAACTTTCATAATAGCCGTAATTCAAAGCTGGAATTAACAGGATAGTTTATTGATGGAACATTTTAATTTGTTCATAGTATGCCATGTTTCCTTGTTTAATGGAAGCTGCGTATTCGATGACTTAAAAAAACCTTTTTAAAATTCTCTATATGTTCATATTGCGTAAAGTTACATAATCTTAGTTTACTGTCGTTATAAAGGTGTAACAAGGGTACATGTTACAGCCTTTTATTTTATTGTATGTGTACTGGTTTACTGAGAAATTCGTTTTTTTCTGATTTTTGAAAACATTTAATTACATTGGTAGTCAACAAGCAAATCAAAAACTAATGCTTGAACAAATTTGAACAAATTAAGGTCTATTATTGGTATTTTTTTCAAACTTCTATGTTCAACCGATTTCGAGATCTGGGATATCCTAAAACGTTACCGCAGCAAAATGTTAAATAACATAAGAATTACAACACGCACAAATTTTGCTATTCACAAACATTTAATACGCAACAAAATCTATCTATTCATGTATTTGGTTCTGGATAGAAACGATTTTATAAAAAAAGATTTTGCCAGGGTAACGTTTCGAACATTACTCCAGCAAAATCTGTTTTTCTCGAATAACTTTAAAACTACAATGCGAACAAATTTTGCTATTCATGAACTAATTTCTCCTCATGATGAACTAATTATTTGATATACTCTCACTTCTCTAAAGCACAACATTTTGCTGCGGTAATGCACACTCGTTTGCATGCATGCAAACGTTTGCACTGATATCTGATTATGAACCGTACCCAGAGATTAAGATTCCCGTTTTGACAGGTGTCAGCCCCATAGTTTATCTGTCAAAACTGACGTCAACTATGGGGCTGACTCACTCAGGGCTACGTTCCAAAACATCACCCGAGTGCACTCGGTCACCCGAAGTATGTCCTAAAACATTTCGGGTGCACTCGAGAGTGTTGGCGTGGCGTGTCCTAAAACGCTACGGAGTGCACTCGATCGAGTAGAATCTCACCCGCACAATATAGCAAGGTGTAATTTCACTCGATTGGATTTGGCGGGAAATTGTGTGGATTTTAAAGTTGTGTGTGATTGTGATTACAAAGATTTCATATTCACACACAATTTGTGCATCTCGGAGAGCGAGGATGCGCTTCGTAACGTCGACAATAAGTTAATTTTAAATTCCAAAGACTATAGGTATCGTAAGTGACACGATTGTAAAATTGGCCTTCATTTCCGCTGAAGCTAGGTTAGGCCGCGATTTAACAGAATTCATATTCTGTTGGTTTTAGCATTTTCGTAGATGAAACAGAGGAATGTAATCCATGCATTAAAGCGAACGGACGCGCCGATGAATTATATATTTTCTTATTTTTGTATATTTGGTTATGTAAACAAAGCAGACAACACTTTTGCCGTTCTAAAACAACCAACACTCCGACCACCCTAACCGGCCACTCTCCCCCCACCACCTACTCACTCCGGGTGATGTTTTGGAACGTAGCCCAGATCAATTTTGAACCGAGCTTTCGATCTGTGAGTCTGTCAAGTTGACAGTTAATGTAATTTGTAATTTGCCTCTTATTGGCGCGTTCCAGATAAGGGACGGACAACATTTTCAACATTTTTAGCATCAACGCGTTTCATTAGACTTTGGAGTTAACTTTTCGTGCTACTTTCGTGTGTTCCACTTACTTAAACATTTTTGCCACGAAATGCTAGCACCAAAATACCCATGCTAAATAGATGGGTCCTCTGATACCACTTTTTGGCAACTTTCAAATTAGACATTTGGACTCTTTTTTTCATGAATGAAAAACGGTTTTTCAGGGATTTGAAAAATGAATTGAAATATATTTCTAATGTTAGCCGATTCTAATTGATATTTTTAGAAATTTTAGTTACTGAACTAAGTAGGTGTGGTGTCAAAATTCAGCACGAAAAATCAGTTGCTTCCGTTTCATTTCTAACAATTAGCGCGGCTAAAATTGTCAGCATTTCTTATAAGAAACGCAAAACGAGGCTAACATCAGATGTCAGCACCAGCAAAGTGGTGATGCTTAACTGAAACACAGCTTATAACTCTATAACTGTAAGTAAATATTCTGCTTGCGTATTAGTGCCTTCTGAATTGTACACGTATAATAAGTAGATCTCTTAAGCCTCGTTAATATTGAATATACATTTATTTAAAGTTGTTATTAATATTCTTATGTGTAAGGTTTTTAATTAAAGATGTTGCCTAAACCAAATTGATATTACGAAATTGATGAGTTGTCTATCGGGATACGGAATTTGTCCAGGGTTCCATGAAATCGAGTCATACTTCAAATTAATAATATAAATTTATACTTACCAGAAAATTTTAACACGTATTTACAGAATCATTTGGTAATTTAATGCTGTTTTTACATGAGTGAAAACAGCACTAAAAGTAAACTTTCAATAAAAGTAAACTTATCTGTTGCTTAACAAAGAAGCTGCAAAATTAGCTGTTCAAGTTTCATTCCCTTTGCATTAAATCACGAGTTTTCTAGATGTATGTGTCATGGAAAGTAATTTCTTCATAAATTCATATAATTTGTAAGTGGTGCAAGTCATTCGAACATCGTTTCAATTATCAAATTCATTTGTTACTTGTATTAATTGTATTATTAATTAATTTGTTAAAATCTCGAAACATAGTCTCAATTGTTTTTGCATATTGAGTTGGATCTAGTATTTATACTATTTGGTTTATTTATATCATTATTATTAAGCATCGTCTTAAAAGACATTTGTAATTGAATAAGTACATTCCAATAAAACATCGCATAGAACATTTATTGCTAATAAGATGCTAAGATAATTTTTACCGTCCTACGTGCATTTAAATGTTAAGTAATTATAAAACAGAATCCTCATAAGTAAATCAATGTAATGTAGAATCTCACTTATAATATATATTTTTTTCATAAATGGTTAAAAACACAATATCAAGGAACAGACAAAACAGCAGAAGTGAAATTTGACCAGATTATGACAATTTTTTTCAGATTCTCATACAAAAAACAAATACCTAGGTATATTCCACAGCAAGGAAACATTTCGTCGAATTTTTCATATTTTTGTTTTTATTCTAAAAAAGCGTTCGCATCGCATCATGAAGCAAATACAAAGAGGAGATGTTATAAGCATCTAGGTCCAGCTCCTATCACCAGAGTCCTGACGTCACGCATTTTTAGTTTTAGCTACTTAACGCCAGAGGCGCTGACATCAGTCGATCTTTTTATCTGTCGGATTAGTACCTCGTACGCTCTTCTTTTATTTTAGTTTTAAATTACCTAAATACAAAATGAAATGTTGTATTCTATCGTGCAAAAGTTACACAGACGACAGAAACAAAGTGAACGAAAAAAAATCTCTTTCCATTTGTAAGTACATTAAACAAGCATTATTAATTTATTACTTGACGTATTACTTCTAGAATGTTCGACGCCACATGGACGCTTCTGTCAATGTCCCGATAAAGCACAAAAGGCCCTCTAGTGGCGAGTAAAAATAACGAAAACGTAGGATGTATTAAGGGCGAAAACAAAACACGTGAATTAATATAAGCAGTTTTAACGATTTTTATTTTTAGATTATATTGACACAGCACCTAATAAATTATCTTTCTCCTACGAATGTATCTTTTAACATAATTATCTTTCTCCTACGAATGTATCTTTTACTGCCACCTAGTAATGTATAGCGGAACTTTTATGTTAACGTCAATAATGCTGGCATTTTAGTCTGTACTAGCACTGCTGCCACATAGTAATGTATAGCGGAACTTTTATGTTAACGTCAATAATGCTGGCATTTTAGTAATTCTACTCGCTACAAGGTGACAGTGGCGTCGCGCACCCTCCCCCCGCACCCCGATTTCCGGCTTCACTTGATTTCATACGGAAAACGCGATAGGGCACCTCTTTGTATTTGCTTCATGCATCGCATTCACATGCGGCACGCCCACATGTTACTTTCACTGTTTTTTCTGCTCCGAGGGTGTTATGTTAAATTCGTTTAAAAGCATTCCATAAATGTCCACAATTGGCACAATACACGTAAGTTTTCACTGCTTGTAACTAAAAATTTCAAAACAATGAAATGTTGAGGTTTTTCGAAACGCACAATTTCTTTCAACTCAAGAGTATTTCAGAGCAATGAAAGTTATATTTCTTAACATGACAGTACAGATCTATAAATTTTTACTTTTAGTATTGTAGAGATTCATTACCAAGTCTTTAAGACTTTAATTTAAAATCTTTAAGGTGATTTTTATTGAAAATTTTGATTTTACTTAAGAATTATCATCTATCAAGAACTGCTAATGAGTCAACTTAATATTTATGATTTAAATAAAACCTCGGATGATACAATAATTATTAAACGTGCGTACCTATACCAAAGAGCTCGATTCCATATCGTATTAATATGTAACAATTAAGCCTCTTTTAAAGAGTTTGGTGTTTTTAAAAATACATAAGTTCATAAAAAAATATATTATACACGTTTATTTATCCTTTTAAGTATTAAGGTGAGCTTTAAGGACCAGTCGCATGTTAAAATTTGTCCTAGTCCTTAAATATTTAAATGAATCATTGTAATAAGTGGTAATTTCTATATACATACGTATTATTGTAGGGACTTATTTATATTATTTGTGATGTGTTTTAAAAACAACAGCTAAAGTACCTCCTCGGCACGTAGGTACTCATTAAAGTCATCCCAGGCAAACTGAAATAATTTAAAATTTTGTCGGTACGTCCGTCAATCTAAGTTTGGAAAAAGCCCCATTGTGTTATTTTGGGGTTGCAAAAAGACGAAAAAAGTTTTACGCACTCTTGACGTCATATACGGCAAAGGAGACACGCTCGCTTTATATATAGTTGATGTAGGAATTGGTGCTGTCTAGTGATATTCATGTCTGTGACCTAAGCATTGTTCGTGCGCGGGCAATCTCCGTGAAAACCGTTGAATCGTTCGCTCACTTTAAATCGTGCTAGTTATGTTGGATATTCTTTACTTTAAGCGAGATAAATATTTGTTGCTAAAATTGTAGGTATGTCAACTAGTCGTAAGTCTGTGGATCATAATACGAATTAAATTATTTTACCAATACGCACAACATTTATCGGTTGCTCTAAGTCTAAGATGATCGTTAAGAAACGAGATTAGAGCGAGATGGTAATGGTACAGTCGGCCAAAATATGATTTACCGCTCTATGGTTGAAAAAACTGTGATATTCTATGACATGAAACTCCATGTCATAAAAAACATCACAGTTGCCTTCCTTTACAATAACTACCGTCAGCTACCAATGTAATCTTAACCCGAACCATATTATTTATACGCGAAGTTTTGTCAGAACTTTTACTGTACACTACTTTCTTGGCCGACATTGGCCGACCCTTAGAATAATAACACAGTACATTATCGAACTTAGGAAAATCACTTCCAGGTAAGTGTATAAAAATGCGCTTTTTCGTAACAATACACCATTTTAAATAAAATGTTCACCAAAATGAGTACCTAATCTATATGTGTTAATAATGTGCATTATTATTTATTATATCTACGCCAATTTATTTAAATACTTACATAATATGATTACACGGTTTGCTGCTGATATTGTGTACAGTTGAGTAAGTGCCTTTGTAAACTTAGAACATAATAGCACAAAGAATAGTATTAGGTACATACTTACTCGTATAATAATTTTCTATTATTATTACTAATAATTTATTAATAATAAACTACTTAAGTACATATTTAACTTTATCTAGATAAATAGGTTTATCTAGAAAAGCATTCTTTGATTTACTTACGTACGGTGCTAGTGAAAATACTTTTGTGTGCCTTCATTAACTGTAAAAGGCATTAACCACTAAATAATACTTAATGCTTTTCAAAAAATGTAAAACTTAATTCAGTGTATAGGCGGAAACCGGTCGGGAGCGGAACCGCGGTAAGCGATTTTCTTGGGCCGCGCCGCTTTCGCGGGCGAATTCAGTGTGGCATGGTCCATAGCAACAAGAACATCACAAAAAATCCGCGTCGAGCTTGCCGTCTCTGTGGCGCAGGCGTACACACTTGCGCATAATTTAAAATATTTATTGTACGAGTGTCCTAGCTTCCGTTTCTATTAGATTAACTATAAATTCCATTTGTCTGTAGTCTCTATTTGTGATTTAAACAAACAGCATATTTTATGTTAAGCGTCTGGACAGAAACTGTCTTAATACTGTATAATAAATTATTTTAGACTTAGTTTTATTTATTTTTATGTATACTGTGTGTCATTAAGTGATAATTATGTTGTTACTGAAGTCGCTTTATATTATTACAGAGTGATAATAAATTTTAGATCCTCTAGCGTTTTTTTTTCTTTTATTTATCAGCAGAAATAGTTGCAAAAAAGAAATTACTTGAACACTTTTAAAACATGTCATTATGGGCTGCAAAATCATGAACGGTTCCACTCAACACCGCAGTGTGGTTTATCCATATTACCTAAACTAGAAGCAATATCAACTAATACGGTTCGCTTTCAGTGCGCATTTTTACCACGAACGTGCCGGCACTGGAACGAACTTCCCACAGCTGTGTTTCCTGAACGCTGCAACATGTCCCTATTCAAGAGAGGTTTAAAGGAAACATTATACTCAAACTTGGCAGTGATTTAGCAATGTCCATGATATTGGCAAAGTTCATTGGCGGTGGTTACCGCATAGGGTGTTACCACACCAATCGGTAGCTTTGATCGACGGCCACCCTCCCATTTTATTTATCAACGTCGACTAATTGATTCTACCATCGAGCGACGATCGATCGATTGATCTGATAATAACCTTTTGTCAAAAAGCAGGCCTTTTTTTGAGGCGCGGGAAGCTTTTTGAGGATTCAACAAGGGGCTAAGCTGACTAGGTCAACTGCTTAAATATGTCGTAGGATTCAGGTACTCCGCCTGCACAATCCGTTGATGTCTCCCCTAACTGGCTGTACCACCTTCCTGAACCTCTCCGCCCCCGGTGGAAGTGCGTTTGGGGTTGGGCTCGGAAGGCTAATTCACCGAACGCACCATTGGCATGCCTAGCACAACGCGTGGACGGTGGTGGTGGAAAAGTAAGTGAATAAACCCTCGTCCCGTCTCGCTTCATTGTTATATGAGAGCGCGAGAAGAAACATGTTATTTGCCTTTTGTCCCGTTTTATTTCCCAGACAGCATTCAAACTGCTTTATTCGCAGAATACCAGATTCTCAAAATACTAGACTTGCCACACTTAAGGCAAGTTTGAATCAAACTTTCTAGTTTTCATCAACAAGCTTGCATGATGTTTGTTGTTTCAATAACGCAATGTACAATATTGCCCCAATAAACTAGTCGCTTTTTAAAGTCTGTTGGGGCAATATTGTATGTACCTACATTGCCACATTGTGTACTGCCGGAAAAAGCAAAAATCATGCAAGTTTGTCATGGAAGGTTGTCATAACCCAGATAGCAATGGCAAGTTTGATTCAAACTTGCCATTGCTGTCTGGGTTATGGTCCGAGCTGCGCCTGGAGGTCTGCTCGTTTACTTTACCACTTGCAGCAATAAACACAAAGCTTTGTTCCTACAATTTAAAGGAAGTGGTTTTCTTCTGGCTATTTCTTACTTCCAATTGGGATGATGACAAAATTTTGTTTTGATGTCCATTATGTAGGTTATTGAAAAATAATGGATACGTATTTTTTTCTATTTCACCTACTCAAAGATTTAAGGCGTACGTACATACATTAAATGAATGAATAGGTAACATATACCTGCTTTATTGCACAAAGAACAACTTTTATAACACACAAGAAACAAACACAAAAGACAAATAACAGGCCCTGTCAAGGCCCGACTCTCCCTCCCGTGCTCCTTGCCTTGCCCTTCCATACATTCTATGATCTTTGACGCTGAGCACCTATGAAATCAGTCTAATATTCCGTGGTCCGGTTGAACTTGCTAGAGGCAGACTCCGAAAAAAAAATTTTCTGGTCCGGTGAACTGTACCGTTCCGGATCCATGACACCCCTGAGGAATACCCCTGGAGTTGCCACGGAAAGTACTATGAAAAATATTTTTTTCTTTGCTCCGGTTAACCGAACAAATGAACCAGGCACCACTGGCAAATAATTTTTAAAAGCACCTTATGATCTTAGTTTTTGAAACTTGCATACCAAGGTAAGCAAACTGCACTTTACCGAGTCCGCCATAATCAGTTTCATTATTCGTTAAGTCGTTGTTTCATTAGTTTTCTTAATGAAGAGTTTATATTAAAAAACCTCCAAACCAAGCATAGGTACTATGTTATATCTAACAGTACGAGTAACCATCCGTGTTTGTAATATTTTATCATTAAGTATTATAGCTGTCTCGTAGCTGTTGAAAGATAGACTATGATTACACTATTATTAGTAAATCAGGCGTGGCCAACTTGACTAGACCCAAGAATTACAAATGAAACCCTACCAATTTCATACATCTAGAAATTTTTATGTATTTTTAAAACGGGTTATAGCCCGTGTTTCACCTGCGTAGTCCACATATGTTATGTGTACCACTTTGGTTCACCCAGTAGATATAACCTATATTGAACTTGTATGTTTTGGCCTTAACACGAACGACTGGTCTAATCGCAGGTTGGCCACCCCTGGTATATATTTATACTATTAGTGTTATCATTCTGTTTTCTCTACGGGTCAACCATATCGCTATAAATATTTAGCTCTAGATAATCACAACGGTTGACAGTAATCCTATTAAAAATATTTTGTGCTGGATTTGTCTGATAGTGGCAAAATCCTATTCACAAATATCATTGTTATTTTGAAGTACCTACACAACAACGAAATCACTCCCTCTGTATTGTTAGAATGCGATCACCTGACTGAAGACAAAAGTTAGAACAAGTCTTTGTTTGCTGGGTTTGTCGATTTTTTTTGTTTGGTTAAGCTAATGGGACCACACAGAACCACGTCTCCCCATGGTCCCAACAAAGGGCAAAGAAGTGGTATGGTGGTGGATGTCATTTGGGGGGTGGGGGAGCATTCTGACAAGGTTCCACTCCAGCTCGAGTGGAACACTCGAGCTAGGGTTAGAATCAGATGTCTATTTATTATCCGTGAGGTGTTATTTGAAAACCCTTCACCACTAAGCACATACAAATAGATAGCGAAAGTTTTTAGGTCTTCTGTGATGAAGACGAAGGTAAAGCTATCATGGGTAAAGTCTCGGAGTACTATTATATCTTTTGTGGTCGGTATAAACCACTGCATAGAAATGAGTACATATCTCTGTCAAACATATTCGAATTACTTTTTAGAACTCTAGATGATGCTGTGAAATTATTTTTCAAACCTAAGGGCCGAGATCATTAATTTTCTGTATTTTGTGTCCGGTACGCATGTAAGTTTAACTTGCTAGCTATAGGTAAGTCGCGTTGTCGTGACCAGTAGGCTTACTCTTGTTTGTATTAATTGGGATGATGACGAATTCTAATTTCTACGTCTCGTCATTAAATATTAAAATACCGTGGGAAAAGATGCAGTCCTGTGAAATTACAATTAAAATCGGCTAAGAAATACATTAGATACAAGCATTTTAAGTTGTTAATTTGAAGGCGATTAGACAGAGAGATCCGACATCAACCATGACGTCATTGTTGAGTACGGCCATATAAACTCCATGTAAATTGCCGTTTTGCTAGAAAGAGATGGAGAAAAACCTTTAATACCTTATATCTTGGTTGTTTTTATAGTTATTCGAAAAACGATTTTTTCTTTCTGTTTATTATATGAATGAGCTTCTATTTGAGCAAAAAATTGTTTTTTGTCATCTAGCCTATTCAGATCAATCGACATCGCTATCGACTGGCGCTATATTAGATCCGTATCTTGAGAAAATTAAATAACATCTCGTTTGATTTACTCAAATTCCTTACAATACGGATCCAAGTTGGCGCCAATGTAGAAATGCAAGCGTACGAAAAATCCCAATCTCGATCGATCGGAATTGGTTCAAGAGTAAACCTACAGGGGCTCTTACCATGATCGCTTATAGCAAGGTTAAAACAATATTGAAACAGAGACGCCGCTCTTGCTGCGTACAGCGCCATACCACTCTCAGTGCGGTTTTAATATTGTTTTGAGCGATCATGGTTAGGGGGATGGAGGACAATTGTTTCTCGGCGTTGCTCTCTTACTCGCAACCCCATCAGGGGGGTTGAAAAAATCTATCGCGATCCCTTACAATTGTACAGTAGCATTGTATTCATCACTCCTTTATAAAATGAAGGCGGCACAGAGTCTTATGTTCACGGCGCAATGGCTGTCAAAATATAGGCGATCTTGCTTGATAGATTTTTTCACCAGCAGGCCTATTCGCTAACTACGGTTGGTAACTAGAACTGTCATTTTTGAAAGACACTTTATATCCATTACTGGTTTAGTGATCTTATGTGTTACGGCGTCGTTCATGATAGCAGTAATGGATGTTAAGTTCCTTTCAAATATGACAGTTCTAGTTAGCAACCAAAGTAACAGAATAGGCCTGCAGGTGTCCAGCAGGGGAACACGAAAAAAACGCGAATTTCACGTCGCTCACCTTCAGTCACATGGTGCTACACAAAATTTCATATAATTTCAAACCACCCACATTAGATCGTCAAAGTTAGCAATCAATATTGAGGCTTAGTACATACCACTAAATCCCTCTTCTCAGCTGATCTTGCTCATGCATTTCATAGTACACAGCCGAAGATAAGTGGCGTAAATTACGCTTATATAAGATGTCCGGCTCTAACTTGTGAATATATCAATGAAAGTTTCCCTCGAAACCTACTTTTAAAATAATAATACTTAACAATTTAATATTAAAACAAACCATGTACCCAAAAGTTTTTATTAAATATTTACAAACTATAACTACATTATGTTCTCAATAAGCTGTATAAAAACAACTTTGGATAATATCACTATCTACCCGGTATATTTACATGTATGTTCCACAATTTCCACCTATTACTTATTTATGTAGTATATTATATATTATAAATTGTGTAAACATCTTAAAAACCAGAACAACACACAACTTTAAGGCAGACGATGAAACTTTTCACTAGTTTCATCTCTAACCTCAACTGTATATGGAAAATCTTTGACCAAATAATAAATAACAATAAATAATATGAGTCAAAGTCTGAGGGCAAATACATAATGAATTTTGCTTGATATGCTGCAAAAACTACGAGTGAGTATAGATTGAAATAGAAAATTGACATATAAACAGTTAACAAGTAATCATTTAAGCATACAAACTAAAATGATTGTGCAATAAGTCACCAAAACATACATTCTTTTTCTTTATATAGCTTTAAAGTACCCACGCACTAATTGTGCAATGAGTTTGTGACTTTTATTGATAGTAAAATAATAGGTAATACATGTATAAAAAAATTGGTATGTATTGAAATTAATAAAACATCTGGAAATGAGTCTAGAATTTCATTGATCTCATTACACAGCCATAATGATAACGAAATCTCAAAAAAAATCATTAAAATATACGTATATAGTTTATAAGTAAATATATAAGTATATAGTTTTTTTTAAAGTTTGAGTTCTCCGCTTATATTTATCATCATACAAAGTAATTGTTTATGGCACTAAGGGAATAATAACATAAATAGGATTAATAAAACCTTAAAGAGAAGTTATTCGATAAAGTGTTACATAAGTAAGCATTGGTTTTGAAAATAAACAATAATTATTAAAACAGGACCAAAATGAAGTCTGAAAATATCATAATAAATCATTTCCTAAATAATATTCAATTGATGTTCCATTTCATTATTGTAAGCACTTCAATTCTTTTTATTTTCTGTAAGATTAAATTTTACATATTTTTTGATTTCAATTTGAAATTATAAAATGTATTTCCAAGATCTGTCTATTGAGGATACCTACACCTTTCACTTTAATATTTTTTGCGATTGTTGCTTATCATCATCTGAGATTCAATGATATAATGGGAACATTAGTATATAAGTAGTAATAAACAGGAGCAAACTAAAAATGCATATTTATTAACTTGCTCATTCAAGTATTTCGCATCGACACCACAACCGTTTTATTAAACCAGCCGAAGAAAGCACAACATACAGATAGACTAATAGACAAATGTCCATATAACAGTAACATTACACAAAATGTAATTGACTTCGCACACCGGTATTTTATAAAAGTATATTTTTATTTATTTTATATATGAAATATAGACAAAAAACATTGAACGAGCATTTTGTAATTTTCCATACTTACTTATTCAATTCTCAATATTTTAATAGAAAATTTCAAGGCGTGCTCCTTCCAAAATAACGTTATTGCATCTGTAGGATTTTTAGGCGATTTCATTTTTTTTTACCACGCGTCTACAGAAACATAAAAACATGCACTTATGTACTATTTACATAGTGATTTAATTTTAAAAAATTCGATAGCAATGAAATTTTCTGTTACGAATCCTACGCTACCGAGTTTTGGAACATTTCCAGATTTTTATATAAATATCCCTTGATTTATCGAATAATAAATATTTTTAAAAAAATTAAAAATATATCCAGGATGACCGAAACCTCAAATGATACAATTTTTTTCTACATGTACATCTGTGTTCATAAATAAAGTGAAAGAGGTCACTACCTACACCCAAATATTTTCTAAACTTATTCATATGACAGCTTTACAAAAACTAGTTTACAACTTTAGAAAAATGGACGAAAAGATCAAGTGGTCAATTGAACACGGCGGCACCTGGGGCCTTATTCTGCTAGCGTTAACGCATTTGTGACGTGTCAATAACGCTTAAATAGCATCGCTTTTTGAGACAGCTATTGTTGGTTAAACGATTACTAACTAAAACATTTATCACTATTGACTTATCAAGAAATTGTATTACGAATAAATTGCACCAGGAAATGCGTATAATAGCAATAAAAGCAGTTTTATTGAAACGCTATCAAGACACGACAACGACGTTAAGATATTAGCGGAATTAGACCTCTATTTATGAAGAGTCAATCTCAATCAGAAGTCAAAGGTGATATGTATGGTATCTAGTCCTGAAAGCAATAGCAAGTGTACATTATGTTATCAGAAAGCTATTGCGATTGCGATGTACTTCTCCATCCGTCATTGTTAGTCTTCAGCCTCCTTACCACGATCGCTTAAAACAATATTAAAACCGCAACGGGAGCGGGATAGTCTGTGCGCAATAGCCACCACCACAGATTATATATACTAGTACAGATGCCCAATCCATGCCCAATCCCATACTGAAAATGCGAACCTGCTTATGGAAACTATTTTGGGTAACTATTTTATCTCCATAGTTTCCCCCCCAGTTGGCAGCACTAAATGCTTGCTACATTTTTATTATCAAATTTTTTTTCCAAAAAATAGAACCGACTTCGAAAACACTGAAAACTTAAAAATAATCTTCTTCTATATTGAAGTCGGCGCCAAACGATGATCTCCTAGAAAGTGTTGAAATTTGTCACCGACTTCAATATAGAATAAGATTATTTTTAAGTTTTCAATTTTAAGATTTCAATATAAGTTTTTAAGTTTTCAGTGTTTTTGAAGTCGGTTCTATTTTTAGTAAAAAAAAAATATTTTTAACTTTTTAGTGAATGAAATCTTTTCAGTTAAAGAAACCCTAATTTAATACCAGCTCACCTTCAGTGAGCGGGTATTGGTATTGGATTGGCTGGATAGTCTTTATGGCTACTTACTTGCTTCTTAAAAGCAGCTTCGCCTGCGTTAATTTCATTTTTGGAAATGGAAATTCTATATCATGTTTTGTGTCACAAGCAAAACTTTGTGTTATGGTTCGTTGTTCCAAGTTATTCCTATATGCCGCTAAAACGAACGATTGAAAAATAGAGCGCCCGGGTCAGTCCTGTGTACAGCCGGCTTCAAAAGTAGATAGATAACCATCTTAGCATCATGTCACACGAACTATTAAAAATGCAATATAGGTGTAACCATACTAAATAAAAAGGAATAGTTGGTGTGACATGAAGCCAGGCTGTACATGGCTTCTCATTGAAATTCACCCGGTACTTTCAACGGTCTAAGGCAACAGTGTATTCACGCGACAGGAATGGGTTTCCTCGCCTTGACGAGCTGTTCGGAGACCTCCCACAGCCTGTTCTCCACGTCCTTGTTGAACGGATACTTCGACTCGTACTCCGCGCAGTCCCGGTATAGCTTCCCAGTTTGACCCTCGATCGCGTACTCGGTGGCGCAGTACACGACGGTTTCCGCTCCCTGAGAATTTTGACAGTCAACCAATTAATAAATTAGGTCACAACAGAACACATTGAAAAATTAAGATGACTGTGAAGTGCCAATTCATGGCTCGAGTGTGCACTTTCAAAAATGCAGTTTGTTGCACACCGCTGAGAGTTGAAAGTCCGACATATCTTATTGAAATATTAATTCGGGCGATAACGGTTTTACCCCCCTAAATCTTTAGGTAATTAGACACCTTTGGTCTCATTAGATTCAGTATACCTTAATCTATGTTTGTACATTTTGCTATTATATAATTCCGTATTATTTTGTCAAAAAAGATAAAAATGTTATAGGTAGTTTTTAAGTCTCAAATATAGATATTTAGATCCTAACAGTTAATATTCTGCCTGAGTAATATTACTTCAAAATCAAAACGTACAAACTTCGTCTTCAATATAAGTGTGTTAGTACGGACTATGTTAAGAGGGAGAAAAGCGTATCGCTTTTTGTATGAAAATTTACAGCTTCACATAAACCAATACAAGTAAAAATCATCTCGGGCGGGAATCGAACCCGCGTCTTCAACGTACCGTGTTGACGCCTTAAGCACTGGGCCACCCAGCATTGCCGAAAATATTTCAACCTACTTAGTATATTGCTACTAAGTAGACCTTATTCATAGTTTATAACTCACGTATAAACATCCAATTCAGAAATCTTTACTATACAGATTTGATTCGCAGGCTCCATTCCCGCCCGAGACCTAATTTTTTTTCCAGTATTGGTTAATTAAATTTTCAGTTTATTTTAAATTAAAAAAATGAAAAGTCACAGATATTAAATAGATCACTATTTTTAACGTGAACCATACAATAGCACGGCAATTGATGTTTTCACGCGTTATACAGTATCTCGTTTCGATGCAATCATTTTCATACACAAGATTAAACATTTATTTCATTGGTTATATTCGACTAGGTAGCTAGCTTTCCGCTCGCAGCTTCGCCCGGATTATTATTGTTTTTCCGTGGGAATTTAATATTTTCCCGTAGGAAAAAATAATTTTGTAGCCTATTTAAGCCCGGATAATAAATTTCATAGTAATTAGAGCAGATTTTAAATATTTTCCATAGAAACTTTCAACCCCTATTTAGCACCCTGAGGAGGGGGTGAATTGCAATAAACCATGAAACACGTGTTCAATGAAATATTTTTAAGAGCACGAATCTCAAGTTTAATCAAAATCATTGCTAATTTAAAGATTTTTCCATACAAACTTGCAACCACTATTTCATTCCTTAAGGGTTATTTTTTTTAGTGTCCCTTCTTAGTGTGCGTCCGCATTTTGAATTAAAACAAATGTCCAAATTTCACGTTTCTACCATTAGCGGTTACGGCTGTGCGTGCGTGTATAGATAGATGGGAACATCACCTTTATATATAAATTTAATAAACCCCTAAGCACATTCAACAGATTTCAAATTATATGAAACTGACTTTGACAACACTCATTTATGTACATTTAACGCGTTTAAAACTATTATGTATCTGTCAATCTCGAACAAATAACAAAGATAAAATGATATGTTAAATACATTAATTCAGTAATCGTATTTCGTGAGTATTCCGTAACCCTGCGTTCCGTAAAACGATAAAAGTGATAATATCGGGAATCCGACCAAAGTCACAACATAACCTAGGGGAGACCTAGGAGAGTTGTGACAATTTTTAATTTATGCGACATATCTCGCTCAGGAAACATTCGGCAATTATGAACTATGTGTATTAATGTAGCACCATGCCTTCTCTTTCCAAAACAATCATAAAAATTAATAACAGTTTTGCGGTTTCCGAGAAAATCATTAAAAAGGAAGACTATTCCCTCTGTCACAACTCCCCTATCACCGAGGTAAGTTGTGACAGGTACAGAGGTAAGTTGTGACAGCTTTGTATTTAAACTATTAAGTATTTAAAAATACCATTACACATAAAATAAGTAAAAAAAACATGTTTTTTTATGTAAAAAGTAGTTTAATCATCTTTTTATATATTAAGTACCCACAAAAACAATTTATAACATTCTCATAACAAGTAATTATATCTTACAAGTAATTATGACATCGCTTTGAGATCAATCACATTACAATCAGTCGAAAATCTTAAACTAATCTGATAGGCAATTATGGCAAATGTATTGCAGCTCACCTTCAGTACAATCTACGTGTGACCAGCCTTTGCATTCTAGGAACTGCACCCACTCCTCATTCCATCTGCTGTTTGCATAGGCTTCAAGGCATACCAAGCACAAATAATTATTTTCTGCCTCTTCTTCGTCATTACCTGTTCTCTTTTATTAGTCTTCTTGATATTTTTCTTCTCATCACTTAAGACACGCTTTTTCACATTCTTTAACATCCTATTAGCTTTTATAGCAGCTATTTCGTTCTTATAGCGGGTGTGTCAGTAAGCACAGCAGATTTGACTTTGCGTCTGTTCGGTTGGCTGTTTTTTCGTGGTGGAGGTTTTGGTAACGGCCTAACTGATTCTGGCGAGAACATATTAGAAACAGTGGCAAAAGGACTATTGAGGGGAGTTGTGACAGCCTGTCACAACTCTCCTAGGTGCTCAAAAATACGATTTGGCCGGAATAATAATTCGTAATTTCAAAACACAATGCAAACACTAAAAATCAATGCAACGCCTAAAGACTTGAGTAACCACACAACTAAAGAAAAAATAACACAACAGCTCACATGTAATAACACAAGATATAAACTGAATCAAAATTTTGAAGAAAAACTTACTTTTCCAATTTTTTTGCACGCTGACGTCGTTATTATTCAACTGCTCCTCGTGCGCTGCCGGCGGGTACTAAGTCAAGTAGCGCATCTCTAATCGACAAATGTGCCATATTGCCAGCTCGCTGACTATTATAGGTAGGAAGAAATCGTTACTGTCACAACTCACCTCTGTCACAAATCTCCTAGGTCTCCCCTACTGATTCAATAGCCCTTATATTTTGTGACGATTTAATTTGGTCGGATTCGCGATATTATCGCTTTTATCGCAATTCGGAACGCAAGGTAAGTGAGAGGCCTTTTTTCTACTCAGCTTAAAAAGTACTTCTTTACAAGGTAATTTACTGAGTACATAAATTATGGAGTAACTGCAAATTAAGTCCCCGCCTTAACAGCACCTAAAAACGACTTAGCATTGCAGTGGAATAAAATTTAATCTAGCTTTTAATTGTAAGTCAATCATTAAATTCGGTTCGGAAGTCTGACAGTTTATCGCTTACAAATAAACCAATCGAATGATTACAAATCAACAAATAAACGCAGAAGAAGAGAGACAGTGTATGCGTTATCACACTTATCACACTGACATTACCTACTGTGAAAAAGGTCGTTAAGAATACAATAAAGTGATCTTAGTATATGACGCCTTTCAACGGTAGGTGACCATTTGTGACGGAACAGATAAAAATCTAGTCATCAAGATTCACAACTAGCAGGAACGAATAATATATAATATCTTTATAAACGCAGCCATATTTTATTCAAATCGGCATTAGACTTGAAAATGATTGCTACTTTTTATTCATTGTCATTTAATGAAATGATGAATTTGTTATGTGATTTCATTCACAAGCAATGATTTTTATTTCGCAGTTATCTAATATTACACTCGATATTTGTTTGCTTCTATTAGTGTGAATTATATGGGAGCCCAAACCCATCACTTTATCGCAATCAATCACACTGATTTTCATATCCCACAACACTGTTCGAAGTTCTTTTTATTCAATATCGAACAACTCCTCGAATCATGTTACATCAAAAACAATTTTTGTCGAATCCATTTTGAACAAAGTTACATTTTGTGCATTTCATCGAAATAATGTTTTTCATTTTTTGGTTTCCTCATAGGTACTCGTATCAGTTTGTAAAATAGTCATTGGTGGCAAAAAAAATAAAAAAAATAAGCTTTTATACGACTACAAAATCAACAATGTCGTTCTGAGTAGAAACGAGGTAATAAAGGATTTGGGTGTTTATTTTGACAACAAATTAACATTCCACGATCATTACGACCATATAATAAAAAAAGGGTTCCAAATGTTGGGTTTTGTTTCCAGAACATCCAAGGAGTCCTTCCTATCTTTATTGCTTCCTCGTTAGATCTGTACTGGAATATAGCTCAGTTATATGGTCACCCTATTATGATGTCCACACTAAGCGTATTGAAAATATTCAAAAGAAATTTTTGAATCAGCTGAGTTATAGACTTCGAATAAACCTTAAATTCAAATCATATAGGGACAGACTGATTAGGTTAGATTTCAATTCACTGGAGGAGAGACGTAATTATGCGGCACTTTCATGCTTATATAAAATTGTGCATTCCCACATAGATTCACCATACCTGTTGGCTCTTTTGAATTTCAAGATTAAGTTTCGGTCTCGAGATAAAAATCCGAGCACTTTCTTGCTGCGAGTCTATGAGAACAACACATCGTTCTATAATCCAATAGTACGCATGTGCCGTTTATACAACGAAGTTTCCATGAGTGCTAAAGATAACGATATGGATATAGACATCTTCAGCCATAGCCGCGTAAGATTCCAAAGCTGTCTAAGGCTCGTATAAATAGTCGTATCTCATGTACGAGATCGATCTTGAGCTGTTGTTTTTGACAGATTTGCCACACATTAAACGTCAAAACTGCTACTCAAGATCGAGCTCTAACTTGAGATGCGACTATTATTACGAGCCTTAGAGATGTATTGTTAAAACATCCCAACTTATGAAGTAATTGTAGGTTGTGAAATACTGCTGTAACACATTATATAGTACCTATGTAAAACATTCGAGTTGTGTGCACTCGTTATTGGATTGTGGCTTATCATAATATTGTAAGATATTGTTTATTGTATTAATGTTTTTGCTATAATCTGTGTTGTGTACCGTTAATAAATAAATAAATAATTCTGTTGGCACTAATTCGATTAAACTAAACTAAATTTAGTTTTAGTGCTGTCAAATTGTGTTTTCAGTTAAAATTTTCGAACAAAAACCACGATTTGACAGCACTAAAACTAAATTTAGTTTAATCTATTCCAACAAATGCCAACAAAATTTACGCCATTACATTATTAAATTTTAGTTTATTAAAATCGATTAATATCAAAATCACGATTTTTATTTTCTACTCGATTTTCATTTTCTATTCTATGCGAATAGAATTCGCATAATAAGGATTTAGTGTGATAAGCATGGAAGAAAGACTTCATCGAGTAATTGCAGTGTGTGAAGCATTATCAGGGTAGATGGGAACCAGCCATGCTCGCAGACTACTGCTGGAGCCCCTAGAGGGACACTACGACAGCTGAGTACTAAATCAAAGCCTTTTGTTCACAAAAATCAAAATAAATAAATGCCTTACACTAGAAAATATGACGTGATGTAACAATTTTATTGAGTATATACTTTAAATAGCTTTAAGGTGAAATCTGAAATCATAATTACATTCTGTAAGCCCGGTGATGCGTTTTTTAATTTGTTGCATGGTGAGTTGGTCGATTTATTTAAGTGTGTGTAAGCATACCGATTGTTTTTTATCTTGCAATAATTATAATGACTATGTAACAAAACCGATGTTGTGAATGGCGATTTAAAAGAGGAGATAAAAAATATAAGACCATCCGAGTTACTTGCCTGTTCTTCTCGAGCAGACTCTCCCAATTTCCGAACAGGTGTAGAGTCTACTTTTTTTTCATTCCTACTTGTATTTGCAGACATCTTGATTATATTATGGAGAGAGCAGGTGTGGTAGATGTACCGAAATGTACGAGTATTACTAGATCAATTTTGAATGCTGAACTATTTTTAATGTAAAGGAATATACACGGTTATTTTTTTATCACCCTGGAAAATTTAAGGGACGCTTCACGACATGGTATTAGAATGTTTTATATATGAATAAAAAAAATAACTCGCTTACTTAATTTTATATTAATTTTTTAAAAAATCCAAAAAATGCTGCCTTAGTTGAAAGCAGGATTTTTAGAGATTTTTTAAATTTTTTTTTTTAATTTTTTTTTTTTTTTTTTTTTTATACTATAATGGATGTGTCCTGAAGCATCCCTGAAATTTTCCAGGGTGATAAAAAAATAACCGTGTATATAATAAAATCCTAATACACAAATACCAATAATTAAATAAACTAATATAATATATATTATATCATCAATAAATAAGTGAATAATAGTCACTACAATGCCCATGAGGTCAACCAGGGGACTGTTCGAGATGAAGACAAATAAATTTACGAGCTTTGTTTTTGAAACTTAGCTTGGAAGTAGATCTTTTAATTTTAAGAGGAAGTGCGTTCCAAAGAAGTATGGCCTGAATAAAAAAAGAGGAATGCATAATGTTAGAGAAATGAGAAGGACACATAAGTAGCTGATTGGAGGATGAACGCAGTGGTTTATCGTGAGAGGTACACAAGTGCTGAAAATGAGAACTTAAATAGTAGGGTGTTGTAGGAGTATAAAGAATAGCAAATAATGTGCTTAAAGTCCTCAAGTGCCTCCGCTGTCGGATGGGAAGCCATTTCAAACGAAGCCGATGTTCAGATATATGGTCAAATTTTCGTAAATTGAAAACGAATCGAATACAGTTATTCAGAAGGCGGTCAAGTTTGTTGAGTAGATCTGCATTCAGGTCGAGATAGCACACATGACCATAGTCGATGACAGGAAAAATTAAGGTCTGTACAAGCATCTTCTTAATATCTGGAGGCAAGAAGTTCTTCAATCGATACAGGGACCTTAGCATGCCTGTTACTCTCTGACAAACACTAGCCACCTGAAATTGCCAATTGAACGTGGAATCAATATACAGTCCCAGATCCTTCACATTACTACTTATATAGGTGAATAATTTTGCTGTCAAACAAAATTTACTTTTAAGGCGAAACATAGTTCGCGGGCGATGCTATCTCCTATATGTATTATAGGCTACAAAATTATTTTTCCTATAGGTAAATATAAATTCTCACGGGAAAACAATAGTAACGCGGGCGAAGCCGCGAGCGGAATGCTAGCTATACATAATCGATCGTAAAACTGTCGAGATACCCAAAAGAGAAGCAAGAATAATACATAAACATCGTAAACAGAAGCTATACTTACAAATTAATACGTATATAGTTTGCCACTATAATAATCGTGTAAGCTGATTATCCAGAGATACAACTAATAGATATAGCCGAGCCGTTGTCGTATCGGAACCAAAGGTCAACCGCAGACGTAATCGGCAATTATATAATAACAAAACAAAAAATAAGCGAAACGAAACATTAAGATACGCTTTAAGATTTCTCGAGTTGAAAAGTAGTCCGTTTATTTATTTATTCATTTCCAAACATCGCTAGGAACTAGGACGCTATATGCGTATAGCTAGTCGGCATCAGAGGCCCAATTCTACTAATAAGATATAGCCGAATCGAAACTGAACCGTTGCGGTCGACCAATCGGAGCGCTTATATTGCCATGCAACTGTTCGATGACGTGATAATGTGGCGTTCTGATTGGTCGATCGCAACGGTTCAGTTTCGATTAGGCTGTAAGGTATTAGTAGAATTGGGCCTCAGGTCCGGAATAGTATTTTTTAGATAGCTTACCGGACTTGATGCCGACAAGCTAAGCGTACATAGGCCCTAGTTCCTCCTTCATAAAAGCGTGAATGGTCAAAATCAATAAAATTATTTATTTTTTTTTTTTTTTTTACACCCAACATCTTGGCATTCATCTCACCTGATGGTAAGTGACGATAAGTCCAAGATGCTAATAGCCAGCCAGATAGTCAGGTGATCTTACCTCCAATTATTTTCAAAACACAAGAATGTTATAAGCATTGTTATTATAACGGTAAACTTAGGCAGGACGGTGCTAGCTGGCCGTGCGGGCTCAGATGTCGTAGCCCGTATTACTAACCAAAACAAGCAGAAACCTTCTGCGCTCGTGGGGAATCGAACCCCGTACCTCCAGATCAGTACAACCTCTACACCACGAAGGCGGTTACGGCTACGAATAAGGCTACGCTATAACTTTGATAATATTTGAGCACTGTTTTATTCTTTTTGGACACTGAATGGCACTGTTTGAGCCCATATTTTGAAGTATGAAGTCTACAAGGTATACTTGTAGTTACTGTGGCTGGCTGATCACATCTACTACCTAATTGTGAAGGTTATGGTGAACAAAAAAAACGATTTGTGCTATCTATATGTTGCACACTATATCGATTAACTGGTTAGTTAGCAGGCGTGTGAGTACATTGGTCTCACCGATCCATCTTATTCATAGTTCGGGCGATCGAGGGCCCGGGAAAGGCATTTGACCACACCACACCGCGGGACAGCCGGACCAGCCACGGGCCGGGCCTTAGGCTGACCGCAAACATACGTTTCCGAACACGGAATAGGTACAGACACGGAATTTCGTGAACCCAGCGCAGACGTTCGTTTTTTCTCAATCGGGATTTCTACCATTCTATCTAAACGTACGTACGGAATGTGTTCCGGTGGAATAAAAATGACTTGTGCGGCAGTCAATGTATTTTGTATAGATTTGATGCATTCGGAAAACGAATACGGAAATCGAATGCGAAAACGTGTGTGCGGCCAGTCTTAGGCTAGCCGCATAGATGTGTATGACATGGGAGACAGTTATGGGAGACAGTTATGGGAGCCAGTAATTGTGCGCATCAGAAGCCACCGCCCTAGCGCGCAAGCTTAGGGCGGTCATAGAAGGCGAGCAACATAAGACCATAGCGAATCTGACGCAAGGCGCGCCGCTAAATCGCCTGCGCTCGCTTCGACGATTTCACTTCGAAAGTGCCGCAAAACCCTTTTAACGGTAAAATATTGCTTGCCAGGCAGGAAAGCAGGAAAATGTCATTGGTCTAATGCAAGCATTATATTTCACTCTCTAAAACTAGTCCGTCACTCAGAGACATATCTGTAGTTTGTCTTAACCAAAATTAATGCACCTATTTTTTTTATATTTCTATTACTCTATATGTGCTGGTAGCTTGTATTTATTTATTTAACAATTCTGTACACAAAACTAAACAGCACAAACAACACATAAGACGTACAAAGGTTTTCACGTCTTGTTCTTTCTGAGTACTTGTAATTAGCATTTAGATAAGTATTTACGTCAATTATTTTGTAAATAAATAATAAAATTAACTCTCACCTGTTTCGCTGTTTTCATAAACAATAGAAAGACAGGCGCCATCAAAATATAGTGATACCACTTGATGCTATATCTGAAACAAAAACATTCAATTCAATAGCATGTTAATGAGAGTAACGATAATTTTCATCAACTACGCAATATTGCTTTAAAAATACATTTAGCGCGGACGCCGGGATCATTAGTTTGGAACCGATACTTCTGAAGGGTTAAATCTGCAACTGAAAATCGATCAAGATCATTAACGACGCGACAATCGTTGCATGCTGCGTCAATGCAAGACATTGTGCCGACTGTGTTTTACAAAGCGGGCATGGATGCACATTGACTGTCAAAATTAAAACGGGCGTGGTAAAGTTTTGAGTCTCATAATAGGGGCCGGTGGAAATAACAGAACAAGTATAGAGTTGTAATCTATATTCGGAACACACCACGCAACTCGCACGTGCACGGACTATAACGATTTAACTACCGTACTAAATGACGGACATAATACAAGCATAGGATTTATTGAACTGTGTTCCAAAAGATATGTACCTAATTCCATAACCGATAAGATTACTTTGAATGAAATAGTGTATTATCTATAATTTCTTCTGACTCGAGAAAGTCAGTGTTACGAAGCAATTTATTACATCGTATATGCGTTGTCAACCTATCTAATTTGTGTTACTCATATGAAAGTCCATAATATTTCTTTAGTCCATATAGTAGTGTCCATAATTTAATGGTCGTCGTATATTGGCGAATCGTTTTGGTGTTTAAGATATTGTATTTTTTTGAGACTGTTTCAAGCATTTGTTTCGATTTTCTATGCCTGACATACGACACTTATCTTATTCATAACAGAGGGCGAAGATATAACTAGTATAGAAAGTGTTTTGTTTCTGTCACTCATGAAAATGACAAAGATAAACATAATTACATACAAGAGCGTTAGAACTAATTGAAACTAATTGAAGGTTATTACGAATAAGGCCGTTATGATCCGACACTCATATTTTATCGTGCATTTATCTCAACATAATTTATCCTAACCTCCCTTGTTTGTTTGTTGCTGTGTCTTCCTAAAAACTGAACCAAAAAACCAAAGGCAAAAAGATACACTACATATAAAACCTCATTAAAGCAAAACGGAGCTCGCGGAAACAGTCAATAGGTAATAATTATAAAAAATTGTAAAACAGAGCATAATATGTTAGGAGCATGAGTAATAGAAGATTCAAATTCATAGGTGAAGGCTGATGCCAATTTCGGTCTTCCGGAGTCGATGATAGGTTTATATAACGTGAAAATTTGTGAGTATGTATGGATGATTGTTACTCTTTCACGCAAAAACTACTCAATGAATTTTGATGAAATTTGTAGGTAGACGGGTTACGGCATGGATTAACATATAGGCTACTTATTATCCCGGAAAAGTAAGTAGTTCCCGCGGGAAAGTAGATTTACAGTTTTTTCTTTGAACTTTTAAGGCGAAACATACGAGTATTTCGCGGGTACAGCTAATAGGTTTATAAATATGTCGGCCATAATATTTATAACGACATCAAGGTCAATGCAGCCAACCGATTGACGGTGGTGCTAAGAACCGACTGTGTTTTCACGATGTAATACAATAGAATATACACTGCATCATCATCTCGGCCAAGAGGCGCCCACTGTTGGACATAGGCCTCCCCTGAGAATCTGGTTTAAGGGACATTGGGCCATTGGAAGTACTGAAGAGCTCAAGATGATTACAATCTTTGGTCACCCATCATGGCTCTGAGGGCCTATTACTGATCTCATGGTTTTCAAATGATATCATTATGAAATGGTAGTGCAAAACGAAAAATAAGATTTTCGGTCACATTTTTGATCATTCGTTCATTATATCATGTGACATTATTGAAGTTATGCCATTGTGATGATATCATTGGAGATCGGTAAATGAAGCATTTCATGACTTCTTTATCTCAAAATTTATACCATGTCATACGGTGAAAGATCCATAATAGGCCAGCAGGCAGACCACTGTTAATGTCGCCGACCTTAGTTAAATTGAGATGTAATGTTAATAGTTGTGACTTGGTGGTTTAGTTGGCTACAAGTGAGACTACTTATTATGAGATCCCGGGGGGGGGGCAACCTCCTAACTCATAGCGACCACTCGCTATCGCTTTCGTGACATTAGAACAATAGTTCTAATGTCACCAAACAATTGTTGTAATGTCACGAAAGTGATAGCGAGTGATCGCTTTGAGTTAGGCGGCACGGCCGCGGGTTCATCCCTGGATGGGGCAAGTTTTATTTTTCTGATAAAAAATCTCAGTCGGAGGTCTGGAATTAATGCTCTAATAGTTGTAATAGGCTTGTATGTAGTCATTACATGGCACTTAAGATAGGATTGGCGTAGTGTGGGGAAATGCCCCGCGTGCCGGGTCGCTTCCGGGGTTTAAAGCGGCGCACAACACCTGCGCCGCTCATAAAGCAACAGAGCCACACGCCTTTTTGGCGTAGCGTGAGCCCGACAACGCACGACTCACAGGCAGAGGGTCAGCGGGAACAAGGCCTCGCTGTTGTCCCCTTCCCCCTGTCCTGTGATGGACGGAGGAACTGCTGGGGGTTTTTAGTGGGTAGGCCTGGGCCAAATCGGTCCGGGGAGTCCCACATACCCTCGTGGATTGGCTCGACCACCACGAGGGATGCGTTAAGGGCGAAATGCCCTCTTCTTATGTTAATAAGAGGTGTGGATTTCGCTGGAAGTCGGTTTCCGGCGTCTAGCTTTGTTGGTGGTATAGGTGGGGAGATTTCTACCACTATGATTTTTACTACTTTCGGGGGATTCACTGAGCTTCTGCTCACCCGCGCGGAGCTGGATCCAGTAGGGTCTGCGACTCAACGCCAGGCTCGAGGGATTAGAGTCTAGGCTGAACTTCGAGCCGCGCCTGCGCCCCTCCCTGAGCCACAAGAGGCGAACCGAGGCAGACACTGTACCCAATCTTAGAGCCGGATATCCGCCGCAGCACATGCAGTCTGGAAGTCCGCATCAAAAAGCGCTCTCTCTGCGCTCATGAACGCAGCTCACTCTAAGAAGCGCCGCGGGTTAGTATACCCACCAAGTTTGTGGAAATGTGGGTCTAAGGACTAGACGAGTCCATTCAGCCGAAGGAACTGAAGGAGGCACTCGCAAAGACCGGCAAGTGCCAGATCGAGGAGGTCCGGGTGAGGGAGATTCGCCAGGGCCGCTTCACCATGGGCACTGTTTGGGTGTGTTGCCGGGTGGAAGCGGTGAAGAAGATAGCCTCTGCCAAGAGGCTGCTGGTTTGCTAGTCCGCCACCAAGACGAAAATCGTTCAGCTCCGAGGGAGGGGCACCTGAAGGTTAACCGCAGGGCAGAAGTAGACAGGAGCACGCTGTACTACCAGTGCGGGGAGGCAGGGCACAGGGCGTCGACATGTTCGTCAAAGCCCAAATGCCCATTGTGCACGGTGGCTGGGAAACCGGCTGACCATCGCCTTGGAGGTAAGACCTGTTCTACCCCTACGGCACCCATCATCAGGAAGAAGAGGAGGTGGGCAGCGCCAAACCGACCACCCGAGACTTTAGGCGGGACGAAGATGGAGGTTACTGAGGATTTCGTCGAGCCTGGCCGCCATCATCCAAGAGGAGACGACCGCGGGAAGGGAAATTTCCCGCGTAAAAAATAATCGCCAACCCCAAAGCACCAAGTTCTGAGACATTGGGGCGAAGAGCGGCGCCTAACACCGCTACAGCTGGTTTGTAGCCACGCGCCCTAGGCGCGCGGGAGTCCGGCAACTGATAACTCATAGGCAGGGGGTCAGCGGGAAGAAGGCTTTGCTGTTATCCCCTTCCCCCTGTCTGGTGACGAACGGAGGAGCTGCTGGGGAGTTTTAAGTGGATAAGTCTGGGCCAATTACGGTCTCGGGAGTCCCACATATCCTCGTGGTTTGGCTTGGCCATGAGGAATGTGTAAATGCATTTTCCCCCTTCACCGTAAATGTGTTTTTCGTAATACCACCCTCATGTGTTTTTCGTTTCGAATTTCATATGTACATTAGTCTGACGCTGCTACGCTGAAGGAAAACATCGTAAGGCAACCTGCATACATTTGCAAAGACATTCAATGGTGAATGTGAAGACAACCAATCTGCACTGGGCCAGCGTGGTTGACTAAGGTACGCCTTAGTCAACCACGCTGGCATAGGGTAGGCTCGAACCCCTCGGTGGGGACGTATATGAGCTGTGATGTTGATGATGATTTTCCCCATACAAAAAAAAAGTATTGGCATAGTGTGGGTGTTTATACATCTCTGCTTAACTTTTCAGGGAAAGAGAGTGTATATATAGAATCCAACTTTATACACAGTGTTTTAAAATAACCAACAAATAATCAATTCTTTATTGAAAATTCATTATTGAAATGTGTTTACATGTAATGTCATTCAACCCAAAATTTTCATGTAAATCATAATATCATCATCATGTCTATGATTCTGGGTTGAATGACATTACATGTAAACAAATTTTAAAAATGAGTTTTCGATAAAGAATTGATTATTTATTGGTTATTTTGAAACACCGTGTATATTATAGATAGATTATAGATACCGGGGGGGCTTCCGCCTAACTCATAGCGATCACTCGCAATTGCTTTCGTGAGATTAGAACAATAGTTCAAATGTCACCTGTGACATTAAAACTATTGTTCTAGTGTCACGATAACGATAGCAAGTGATCGCTTTTAGGTAGGCGGTACGGCCGTGGGTGTAAGTGATGGTGTCCCTTTTTTTTAACAGTGAGTTCAATCCATGATGCTTAATTGAAAATCGCTGTAATTTTCTTCCAGAAAATTAAAAAAATAAATTTTACGATCTTTTTAAAAAAAAAATTAATTTTCTCGTGTAATATAACTAAGTTAACATTTACAAATCTAACTCTGTAAAAAAACACAATAATTACAAAAAAAAATAATTAAATAAACTACGCAATGTATCTCGTATTACATTTCCATCACACTGCGCGCGGAATCTGTGGGGCTAGCACGCAGGAGAATCGAAAATCGAATCGAAATCCGAATCGAGGAGTTTATATGGCAATTTTATTAGCGCCACGGCGGTGAGTAGCAGAACTAATAAAATTGCCATACAAACTCCTCGATTCGGATTTCGATTCGATTTTCGATTCTCCTGCGTGCTAGCCCCACAGCTGTTTGGGTCATCGAACGTTAGCGCACCGGTGTGAGCGGAACAAAAATGATGTCGGCGCGCCACACATTGCGTAACATGAATAAAAATTAAAACTCCTTTTTTTCTCTTTAAAAGCTTTTCCGGGAAAAAAACATTAGTGAACAAATAATAACATTGGTCTGAACTCACTGTTAAAAGAAATGGGACACTCACTTACACCCGGTATTAATTTCACAATAATTGTGATATTCTAATTGTTTAATTTTTTTCTTGTTTAAACGAATCGAAATCCGAATCGAGGAGTTTGTATGGCAATTTTATTAGCGCCACGGCGGTGAGTAGCAGAACTAATAAAATTGCCATACAAACTCCTCGATTCGGATTTCGATTCGATTTTCGATTCTCCTGCGTGCTAGCCCCACAGCTGTTTGGGTCATCGAACGTTAGCGCACCGGTGTGAGCGGAACAAAAATGATGTCGGCGCGCCACACATTGCGTAACATGAATAAAAATTAAAACTCCTTTTTTTCTCTTTAAAAGCTTTTCCGGGAAAAAAAACATTAGTGAACAAATAATAACATTGGTCTGAACTCACTGTTAAAAGAAATGGGACACTCACTTACACCCGGTATTAATTTCACAATAATTGTGATATTCTAATTGTTTAATTTTTTTCTTGTTTAAATAAGTGTGATAACACTATTTGATTGTTTTATATTGCAGGCAAGTTTAAAAAAAAATATTTTCAATCAATTACTGATTTTAAGACCTTATTATGTACTATGTACCGAAAATCACACTAATAAAATGATTTATGATTTATTTTAATTTGTAAGACAGAATTAGTACCATATAAAAAATTGATGTGGCATACAGAGTTGCTGAGGCAGAAAGATGTTTTTCAAGAGATAAGAGTAGTTAGCATAGCATACAAGTCCCTTCAAATTTCAATGTGAAGTCCACAGAACATCAGTTCATAACAGAAGACTTTTATAAAAAATGTTATGCCAAGAAAATATTATTTTTGACCCTCAAAAGTCGAGTGAGTTAAAGAAACCACATGGTAATCACATTTCTAGCATTAGAAGAAATAGAATAGAACAGGCAAATGTAGCCAAGGCTGGATTTAGTATAAGGGCCATATAAGCCCGGCCCGTAATTTTTAGGAGTGGCAAAGCAGTAAAAACCATTTAAGTAAGTTGCCGCCATTTGAAAATGTGACACACATTTGTGATCTACCTATCAATATCTAGAATATTGATAGATAGATCACAAATGTGTAACAAAAAGGTCACAGATTCCCCAACCAACATTATTGTTTTCTTTTGTGTTATTTGGTATTTTTAGTGTTATTGTTGTTTTCATTTTGCCACTACCACTTGTTCACTGTTCTTGTCTATAGTACAACTCTTCCGTGTAAAACTGAAGTCACAACTTTAAAACGAATACCTTCGTTTTAATGTTGTGAACATGGTGTTAAAGAAAATAATTTACTAATTCGTTTCCGCAGTAAACGTTTATTTCGTAAACGCAGGGGTGCCACAAGGCTCAGTCCTCGGACCCTCCCTGTACAACATCTTTACTTTTGATCTCCCAGTCCACGATAGTGTAACTGTCGCCACATTTGCTGATGATGCTGCTTTTATTGCTTGTAACAAAGACCCCAGATTGGCGTCATCAAAACTTCAAACACAACTGGACATGACAAATGAGTGGCTAAAGAAGTGGCGCATACAATCAAGTGCTGCTAAATCACACCACATTACCTTTGCGCTTAGACACAGCGACTGCCCCCCAGTAAAACTGGGTGTTGAAATACTACCACATACACAGACTGTGAAATATCTTGGATTTTACCTGGATCGGCGCCTTACGTGGAAGGAGCACATCAAACATAAAAGAGATGTGATAAATAACAAATCTCGGAACCTACTCTGGCTCCTGGGCCGTCAGTCAGCACTGTCATTAAATAATAAATAACATCTTAAAGCCTATCTGGCTATATGGCATTGCGCTTTGGTCAACTGCCAGCAAATCCAATGTTCAGTGTCTCCAAAGGGTTCAAAACAATATTCTAAGGACTATTTGCTGCGCACCATGGTTTACTCGAAATAAGGAAGTGCACGAGTACCTAAAAGTTCCAACAGTGGTCGAAGAAATAGAGTGTCATAGGATTGCCCATAAAAATCGCCTTAACAGGCATCCAAGCCCACTGGCCAATGAGCTGACTTCCTCAAGGGACCCTAAGAGTCTAAAGAAAAACACTGAGGTCTTCAATGTATGAGGGTTGGGCACTGGCTCTGCTCCTCTGTAAATATTATTAAAGCACAACAAATCTGATTATAGTCTTGAGACTGAGGGCAGATAAAAATTGGAGAAAAAAAATAAAATAAAAAAGAAATACTCCGTAGGGTACAATTTTGATTAGGGTATGGTACACAGTGCTTTTAATGGTGGGGTTTAGCGACGCAGCAATTAGATTTACATACATTACTATTAAATTTTTGTCTTATTGTGAATTCAGATGATTATTGTAACTTTTATTGAAGATTCCTGAGGTCTCAACTTGTTTACAGCACCAAAGAAATAACACAGAAAATGGACAGGTTTTGAAGGCAAAATAAAACACCTTATTATTATTATTCTTATTGTTGGGGCTATGCAACTTCAATGAAGCTGTAGTCACTGCGACCTAAAAGATCTATTGTGACTCGCCGCCAAGTTACAGTATCTCTTTTAGCCTGGCCGCCACCAGGAAATCCAAGATGGCTCTGGCTTTAAGAGTTTTCAGTTCCCCTGGGCTGATTAAGTGTCTTCCCAGGTGGATACTTCGTTTGTGACTTAGAGGTCCACAATCGCACAAGAGGTGTTGGGGTGTTTCACGCTCCTGTTCGCAAAATCTGCAAATATCAGATTCACTTAATTTCATGTGAAATTGGTGTCTGTTTAGCTTGCAGTGACCAGTTAAGGCCCTAACAATCGCACCGGTGTTCGTCCTACTGAACTGTAAAAGTTCAGTAGTTCGTTTTTGCGAGTATCCTTCTATCAAGGTTTTAGCGTGTACTAATCCTGGTTGGTTTAGCCAGTATTTTTTTGATTCGCTTAGAAGGTTTTCCTTAAGGAGTTGCATGGCATGACGTTTCGAGATGCCACAGAAAGGTTCTGGACCTATCTGTTGACCCTCCGCTCCAGCCCTTGCAAGTTCATCGGCCTTTTCATTACCGACGACACCTGAATGTCCTGGTACCCATTTCAGAATAACTCTGTTCTGTTGTCCCAGGTCATTTAGTTTATTTACGCAGTCTGTCACCAGTTTCGAATATATAACATTCGATTGAATAGCGTTAAGAGCTGCTTGGCTATCTGAAAAGATATAAATGGTTTGGTTTTTGTAGTTTCGTTGGCGATTAGCTTCTACACATTCTATGATGGCGTACACCTCCGCCTGGAATATAGTAGCGTGCTGACCAAGATTAACGCTTTTGTTAAAGCTCGGTCTGACACCATATACCCCGCATCCTACATTTTGACCCATTTTGGAGCCGTCTGTGAACCAAACTAGGCTTCCAGCCTTACAGAGGTTATGATCTTCCGCCCACTCCTCTCTGCTTGGTAGTTCCACTGAGTAGTTTTTAGTAAAATTACAGAGTGGAAGCATGACATCTGTAGTCATAGCTAGTTGTTTTTGTTCAAGCACTGTTTGTCGCAGTGACCTCAATGCTTGAGAGTACCAGTTTACCTTCCCAGTGCTTTCTATTCTATAAATGCTAGCTTTCGCCTCCTTCACTATAAATAGATGAAGGGGCGGTAGGTTCAGCAGGGCATTAAGCGCAGCTTCTGGGGTTGTAGACATGGCGCCAGTTACCATAAGGCAAGCTGTTCGTTGTAGACCGCCTAGCTTGTTGATAATTGTCACTTGCGTGACTTTTTTCCACCAAACCACGCAGGCATATGTTACCATAGGCCTGACGATCGCAGTGTACATCCACAGGGCGATTTTTGGGTTTATGCCCCATTTCGCTCCTGCTAAACGACAACATATTCCTAAAGCACTTTTTGCCTTTTGGATTACATTGTAAATGTGACTATTCCACATCAATTCAATTTTTGGTCGATCGTAACGCCCAAATATTTGACTTCTGTGGAAAAAGGTATTTGAGTCCCCCTTAAAACAGGATTTACCAGCTTGTTTAGCTTGCGCTTTCTGGTAAAGGGAACTATCGTCGTTTTGTTTGGATTTACCGACAATTTGTTCTCAATACACCATCTATCGATGATGTTAAGAGATTTTTGTAGTATAGATGAGACAGTGCTTTGGCAGGGACCAATGACGCATGCTACAACGTCATCTGCGTAGCCCTGAACATCTAAATCCTTTTCTGAGGCTTCAGTTAACAAGCGGTCAATAACAAGTGACCACAGTAGTGGCGATAGGACGCCTCCTTGTGGACACCCTCTTGTTGTTTTGAAGCCTTTTACGGTTCCGTGAAGACTTACACTGATAATTCTGTTAAGGAGCATCGATTCAATCCAACGGGTTGTTGTTTTATCAATCCCCTTGTCGCCCATTGCCTTGGAAAGGGTTTCAATGGTTACATTATCGAAGGCTCCTTCTATGTCTAGAAAAGCACAGAGGGCTATTTGTTTATCTTCTAGAGCCCGTTCTATCTTGTCGGTTAGTTCGAGCAAGGCAGTTTCTGTAGATTTTCCTTTTAGATAAGCGTGCTGCTTTGCATGCAGAGGACGTTTTCTTAGTGGTCCGTCTCTAATGCACACGTCAATGACCTTTTCCATACTTTTCAGTAGGAAGGAGGTGAGGCTTATGGGTCTAAAGGACTTTGGCTGCGCGTAGTCCTTTTTACCAGCCTTGGGAATAAATCGAACTTTTACCATAGTCCAATTTTCTGGTATATATCCCCAGGCATAAGCTCTGAAGCTCTGAAGATCTTTACCAGAACCGGAGTAAGGATATTCTTACCCTGTTGTAGCAGAGCAGGAAAGATATCATCCTCACCCGCGGATTTAAAAGGTTTGAATGAATCTATAGCCCATTCAACTTTGTTAGGTCTGATATTCATCGCTGCTCTTCTCCAGTCTTCATTACTAGGCCTGGAGAGGCAGTTGTGAGGAGCAGCCCTAATAGCGATGTTAGATGCTAGTACTGATCCAGGGAAGTGCGTTGACGCCAATAGTTCGAGGGTCTCTACCGCTGTCTCAGTGAATGTTCAATCTGGTTTCTTTAGTAGTCCCAGTTGGTTGGTAGGCGATTTTGCTAGAACCTTATGGATTCGAGCTCCTTGAGGGAGTTTAGTAATCTCCTCGCAGAACTTTTTCCATGAAAGTCTTTTCGCCCTCCGTATTTCTTTATTGTAGGCAGTTAAGGCTTTAGAGTACGAGCTCCAGTCTTTGGTCAGCTTAGCCTTATTGAACAGCCTGCGTGCTTCATCTCTTAGTTTACTGAGTTTTGCGTTCCACCATGGTATTTTGTTGCAAAACACCTTATAGCAATTTGTTAAAATAAAAAATGCTTACCTAAATAAATTTGTGTAACAGAATCCTGGACATAGTGCATTGACATCTACACCGGCGCCTTTCAATCGGTCTGCTAGTCCTCGCATAAAGTAGACATTCATCAATTTAGAGTTCTGGTATGCTGATATGTGTCGACTTTTTACCTTGCCCTGTCTGGCTTTCTCGATTTCAGCTTTAGCATTTAGGTCTTCAAAATTGATTTCACCTTTTTCATGTAGAGATGATGATACGATAACTACCCTGTTGAAAAAAGAATATTGGTTTAGATATTCTTTGAGATATGTATAATGTAAAGAGTGATTTTATAGTGTATTTTATAGAATTATGCCTGCAATAGATGCAATTTATTGGTTGTAACTGTAATGATATAGCTATGCCAGGATGCAAATTAAGTCAATGTGAGAGTTCACAAAAATAAAAAAATGGAATTTACTGTAGTTTGTTAATTTTAGGGGCTTTATCAAAACATCATGTCATTTTAAAAATAATTTACACTGTATACCTGCTAGGAGATGCTCTCTTTAGATGTTCCAGAAGCAACTTAGTGAGATAAAAATGTCCTAAATGATTCACACCAAAGTGTATCTCAAAACCTTCTTTCGTTTTCTCATCCCGCACCAAAGGTATTGCTACTCCAGCATTATTGATCAGCACATCTATTTTATAAAATCCTGCCCTTATTATTTCAACAAATTTCTCTATAGATTCAAACGATGCAAGGTCCAAATGCATTGGAATCTAGAATTAATAAAATTACTGTATTACGAAAATTCTGTATTAAAAAACTTAACAAAGTTAAAAGTAAGTATATTATTTCAATTTTTAAAGGTGATACTTATTCAATTTATACAAATAACGACTTAGGTATCTGTGCAATGTACATTTTTACATTTTTATGTTTTAAGACAATTATAGCTTCTTACCAGTTCACCGCCGTATGGCTGCTTTTGCCGAATACCAGATATTAATTCCTTTGCCTTAGCTACGTCTCTACAAGCTAAGATAACTCGGGCTTTTCGTTTGATGAGCATTTTTGTAGTTTCTAAACCGATGCCACTCATTGCACCAGTTATCAAATAGGTCTTCCCTTTCAAACAAGTGTTGCTCATGCATTTGCCCCATTTTCTCGATCTCCATTTACGCATGAGAGCAACAGCCACAAGGACTGATATCGGTACAGCGGCATATATTACAGGCACCATTTTCATTGTATAAATTAATACCTACTTTAACACAAAATAATCACAATGAATTTATTACAGATGATATTCTAACAGGTCGGCAAATAGAGTAAAATTAAATGGAAATGAAATTATACACTCAAAGAACTAGAAAAACGCCGTTTTGCCTGTCGTTGTCGTCCGAAATTCAGCAAATTAATTTTATGTGTAATGTCAACAATGTCAAAGCACTGTCAAAGTCAAGTCAATCACCGCGGTCAGCCGGCCTATTCGCTAACTTCGGTTGCTCACTGGAGCTGTCATTTTTGAAAGGAACTTAACATCCAATACTGCTATCATGAACGCCTCCATAACACATAACATCATTAAACCAGTAATGGATATAAAGTTCCTTTCAAAAATGACAGTTCTAGTTACCAACCGTAGTTAGCGAATAGGCCTGCAGGGCTACGTTCCAAAACATCACCGGGGCTACGTTCCAAAACATCACCCGAGTGCACTCGGTCACCCGAAGTATGTCCTAAAACATTTCGGGTGCACTCGAGAGTGTTGGAGTGGCGTGTCCTAAAACGCTACGGAGTGCACTCGATCGAGTAGAATCTCACCCGCATAATATAGCAAGGTGTAATTTCACTCGATTGGATTTGGCGGGAAATTGTGTGGATTTTAAAGTTGTGTGTGATTGTGATTACAAATATTTTATATTCACACACAATTTGTGCATCTCGGAGAGCGAGGATGCGCTTCGTAACGTCGACACTAAGTTAATTTTAAATTCCAAAGACTATAGGTATCGTAATTGACACGATTGTAAAATTGGCCTTCATTTCCGCTGAAGCTAGGTTAGGCCGCGATTTAACAGAATTCATATTGTTAGTTTTAGCATTTTCATAGATGAAACAGAGGAATGTAATCCATGCATTAAAGCGAACGGACGCGCCGATGAATTTTATATTTTCTTATTTCTGTATATTTGGTTATGTAAACAAAGCAGACAACACTCTCGCCGTTCTAAAACAACCAACACTCCGACCACCCTAACCGGCCACTCTCCCCCCACCACCTACTCACTCCGGGTGATGTTTTGGAACGTAGCCCCGAGTGCACTCGGTCACCCGAAGTATGTCCTAAAACATTTCGGGTGCACTCGAGAGTGTTGGAGTGGCGTGTCCTAAAACGCTACGGAGTGCACTCGATCGAGTAGAATCTCACCCGCATAATATAGCAAGGTGTAATTTCACTCGATTGGATTTGGCGGGAAATTGTGTGGATTTTAAAGTTGTGTGTGATCGTGATTACAAAGATTTCATATTCACACACAATTTGTGCATCTCGAAGAGCGAGGATGCGCTTCGTAACGTCGACAATAAGTTAATTTTAAATTCCAAAGACTATAGGTATCGTAAGTGACATGATTGTAAAATTGGCCTTCATTTCCGCTGAAGCTAGGTTAGGCCGCGATTTAACAGAATTCATATTCTGTCGGTTTTAGCATTTTCGTAGATGAAACAGAGGAATATAATCCATGCATTAAAGCGAACGGACGCGCCGATGAATTATATATTTTCTTATTTTTGTATATTTGGTTATGTAAACAAAGCAGACAACACTCTTGCCGTTCTAAAACAACCAACACTCCGACCACCCTAACCGGCCACTCTCCCCCCACCACCTACTCACTCCGGGTGATTATAGCGTTCACAAGGCTACGTTCCAAAACATCACCCGCAATCCACACAATTTCCCGCCAAATCCAATCGAGTGAAATTACACCTTGCTATATTATGCGGGTGAGATTCTACTCGATCGAGTGCACTCCGTAGCGTTTTAGGACACGCCACTCCAACACTCTCGAGTGCACCCGAAATGTTTTAGGACATACTTCGGGTGACCGAGTGCACTCGGGTGATGTTTTGGAACGTAGCCCAACGCTCACGCCCGGTCCGCATTCGTTAGCCCGCTTAAATCGACAAATGACAGTTTGTGACAGATTATCATGCGGACCGACTTTTAGCGCGCTAACGAAACTGCTAGCTAACCTCAAATTTCAGTTTTCCAAAAAGTACTCTGCGAATTTATTACATCAGTACATAAATTGTTTTAGGCAGTGGAATATTTATTACTCTACTTTGTCAGTAGATACTCTGTTTTTAGTGAATGTTGTATATCGGTTTTATTATTCAAACATTCATTTTTTTCTAGATCTAGGTACTCTTATGGACAAATTATCTAATACACGAACGAACTCTGTTTGCACACAACAACACATAATGCTTACCGAGTAAGAGAAAGCTCCACTACTCTGTTATTTTCCTCATCCCTCACAGTAAGCGGAACCAGTTCAACCAAATCCATTTTTCTTAACTTTTTATAAATAATTTATTGTCTCAAAAGCAGGGACCGGAAAACCCGTTCATTTGCTTAAGCCGTTCGAAAGGGTAACCCATTCGTATGGTAACCCAGTGGGCTCGGTAAGCCGTTCAACAGGTTTCCCAACAATAACGATAACCCGGAAAATAGGGGTTACCACCCACAACAATAATTTACCGCTTACCAAATCTTAAAGATTTTTAGTGTTTATGCGCTTAACCGCTTACTGTTCGGGTTAGGGTAACCCTTTCCCTCACGCACACCGAGCGATTGAAATAGCACTGCGGGCGCAATAACGCCAGAGTTCGGTCGCGACCTTCGGCAAATATGCGGTGCAAAAGCAATCTACACGCGATATACCTAAGGTCTAAAATATTTTTTACAAATTAATCAGCGTTTAGAACGGTAACCCATTTGGGGGGTTTTTGATATCGGTTAGCGATAACCCGAATTAATTCAATCGAAGGGATTAATGTGTAAACCGGTAAGCCGTTTGAAAGCTTACCGTAAGGCAAAGGGTTTAAAAACCCAGCATTATAAAATACCCCATCAAAACCCTAAGGTTACCGGCTATAACGGTAACCGTGTCCGGTCCCTGCTCAAAAGTTCAAAATACTTTTGCATTGGAGGTTTAATTTGACACTTTTGACAGTTCGCTCACAACGATAACGCTCTGGGGCATGGTCGATGTTAGCGCAAAATGGCGGCTTCAATGACGTCATCTATGACGTCATGACAGATGTCGTGAACGCGCTAACGTGCATGCGGACCGGCTGTTATCGCGATAATATCGATATCATCGTCATGCGGACCGCAACCCGAGATGCGCCAAAACTACTACGATCCGAATTAAATATTTGTACTGTGTGCACGCAATCATTTCGGACCACTTTAATCTTATACCGGCTCCAGACTCACGCGAGAAGTCTTGCGCGAGAACCGAGAAGGTATCCACACTCAGGGATCTTCTCATTTACATTCTCGGTCGTGATCCGGAATGGACGACAGTGCTACTGCCTTGGTATTGTGTGCATTAGCACATTATAATCTCGTTAACACGAAAATTTAAAATTATATTAAGAAAAAAAGGCTCAAACGATGGTGGTTATTGACAAAGTACTTTTTTTATAGAAAACGTTTTGCTTCCCACAAAATGGGCTCTGTGTGAAAATATTATTTAAACTTTAACTCTGTTTCTTTTTTCCACATTTTTTACTCGTATGTCTAAAATTACTGAACTAAAAAGACTAACGAAATATCTCAAAACAATTAAAATCTTCGTGAATTTAAATTATTTTCTTAATGATATTTATCACAAATTATTTTGTTAAGCACTGATAGCACAGATGAGAGACTATGTTAAATGAAAGAGTATACAAATACATTAACTGTGAAATTATCTAAATGATACTGATATGCATCAGACACCACAAAGTATTTTTTTATAGAATAATTGGCACGAGATAACATGCGATCTACGCCACGGTCGCAGTCGCACTGAGAACAAACGAGAATGTGATAGTGTTCTCTTTTCTCGCCCGAGAAACCCTTTGACGCGGGCAAAAAAACCGACACCGATCGGAGAACAGGCGAGCCCGAGAACGAGAACCCATCATATTCACGCTTCTCGGGTGTTCTCGGGGGTTCTCGGCGTGAGTCTGGAGGCGCCTTTAGAGCATTCATACGGGAGACGGCAAGGCTGGGCGAACCCCTCTGCAAATTTACGCTGACCATATGACCATACACGTTATATAAAACTAGTTGACGCGCGGCCGTTGCCATTTGTTATCGTTTTCGTGTCGCACTAAGAGCTCCGAAAAAATGGTTAATTGTGCAGTTTCCTCTTGCAAAAGGCGATCCAGCTACTCAAATCTTCGAGATTATGGCGTTTCTTATCACATGTAAGTATAAAATATACATTATCGTATTTCATTTGTTTACAATTTTGAAGTATTTTTTATGCCGTTACGATAGAAAAATACAATGGAACGATGGTAGCTCAACACAATACACGGGCATTATATTATCTGTGACACGGGCATTTGCTTAGTGCTGGCCCTGCGTTCCAGATAAAGCACTGCTACTTTCTGAGGCTAACATCTGATGTTAGCCTCGTTTTGCGTTTCTTTTAAGAAATGTTGACATTTTTAGCCGCGCTAATTGTTACAAATGAAACGCAAGGTACTGATTTTTCGTGCTGAATTTTGACACCTCACTTAATTAGTCCAGCCACTTAAAATTGTTTATAATATAAATCAGAATTGGCTAATACTATAAATATCTTTCAATAATTTTTTTAAATCCGCTGAAAATCCTTTTTGATTCATGAAAAAAAGATTCCAAATGTCAAATTTGAAAGCTGTCAAAAAGTGGTATCAGAGGACCCATCTATTAGCATGGGTATTTGATGCTAGCATTTCGTGTTAAAAATGCTTAAATGAAACGCATGACAACCAGCAAGAAAAACTAGCATCACCGGCTAATGAAACGCAGAGATGCTAAAAATGTTGGTATTTATGGCTAAAAATGCTTATCTGGAACGGGCCGTGGGACAACGTGAGTGAATGATGCTAATTCATATTTTTATTTATCATTCATTCACTCCGGAGTTTGTTTATTGTTTAACCAGATATAAGATTAAAATAGAAATTTAAGTGGAATTTAATTGAACAAAAAAATATCAAGAAAATATTACTTATTATTTTGCTTCAACTTTACTTTGTAGGTTAAAAAAACTTTTTCTATACAATATACTTACTCTAAACAATTTTTCGACTGCGTCTCACTTGATTTTTAGCCTATTAATAAATCTTTATTGGTATTTTACAAAATGCAATGTAAGTTAACCCCTAGAGATGGCATCATCACTAGTGTTTACTCCAGATAGAAAAATGTCATATAATGTCCTCTTAATTTTATGTTGTAGTTGAGGTCATAAGTACAAAAAAATTAGTTATTTTTTTGTACTTTTAGTTTTTTTTAAAGGCTGAAGAGATCCAAAATGTTCATAAACTCTCAAGTATATTATATTCAATTGTACTTCTATTTAATTTTATCCACTGGAACGCTCGCCACGCGAAGCGTGGTGGGTTTCAAAAGCAAAAAGTAGTATATCTCAAATATCAAAGGTGCCGCCATTGCGGAATGACTCACCCCGGCGCGTACGGAGTGTTCAAAAAATTGCGGAGAGTGACATATACTGTCTACAAGAGAACAAAAAATACGTATGGAAAGGTAATTTAATATAGAAGGAACTTATAACAGTTAATTAGATAAGGATTAATAATTAAATGAATGAAGCGCGAAAATGTTCGGAAGGTCGCGGAAGACCCGATTTTTTTTTAAAATTTTTTGCACCAAAACTATTTTATAAAACTTTAAATAACCATATATATTATTATAGCCCTATTCTTGAAGATTATTTTGATATATAATAGTTTTGGGTAATATTATTAATGAAAAAAGAAAAAAATAATAAAAACGATTAATTACGTAATTATATACGCGAGATGCGCACGCGCGACCTCAAATTTAAAAAAAATGCAAAAAATAAATTATTGTGTCTAAAATTAAATAAAAAATACGTATGGAAAGCTAATTTAATAAGGAATGAACTTATAATAGTTAATTAGATAAGGATTCATAATTGAATGAATAATGACGAGAATAGTAACTAAAGTGCTTAAAATTTCAAAAATACTCACTTTTTGAAAAAAACGTTTAGTGTGGCAATATAACACTATAAACTATCATAAACCATACATAATAATGTAGCCCAATTCTTCTAGTTTATTTTGATATAGAACACTCTACGAAAATACTAATACAGACTAAGTAAGTACGCAATAAATCTCATCGGTCATGGAGTAAGAAACGTATGGATACGGCCAAGTAAGTTAAACCGCAGACTATGACAAATTTATTTCAATCTAAGACTAAAAATAAATTGGACATGACCTGTCAACTTATGAAAGAGACTATTGACAAAGGAATAAAGCCATAGAGAAAATATTTTATTTTTCGCGATTTTTTTATCACACCGCGCGGTTTTACGCAAAGGGAACTGGGTACCATAGTACCCAGGTCGGGCGAGAAGATCGAGATTTTGGGGACTATAGTCCCCACGGACGTTCCAGTGGTTAGACGTTGACTGCTAGACAGCAGGCAAAATAGAAAATCTATTGTTTGCGGTCACCATTAACCGCGTTTTCGTTTCGTTTCCGCGTTGCATTGCGGTTTCATGCCACCTGCTCTATGCAGCAAGTTGTTGAGTCATCAGTAAAGAGCACAAAGCAAGTGATTGTCGTCATCGTCGTCATCAGAGAAAATTTTAATAATGCAACATAATTATTAAAATCACACAATAAAGCTTTTTCTACTTATTTTAGTGGCTTTGAAGTTTGTACGGCCAATGTAAACAAAAACACTTTCAACGTCACGTTATGACAAATGAATAACATGTCTTACTATATCGAAATAAAAACTTTCATAGTAGTAAACATCAACTACGAGTAAGCTAAAATGGTAGAACTAACGCCACATACGTGTAGCAAGGAAGTTTATGTTTACTTTAACTCACATTTTTTGGTGCAACTTAAAGGAAAATGCCCGATATCGTCCCAAGCGTTATAACACGTTGGGCCCTATCGCAAATGAAAAGTTTTCTAAATACTAATTTTGTTTGTATGGCAGTAAGTTGCTATCTCGTGCTTTTTACTTGCACAAGATAGCAAATTACTACCATACGAGCAAAGCTAAACGAAAAAGTAACTACCTATTAAATTGTTAAACATGTTTATAACTATGCAGATATAAAATAAAATCATAAATTAGTTCTTGGTATATTAAAAAATCTAACGTAAAACATCTAAGACGATCCCGGTATAACTGCACCCCGCGCTAACTTGTTTCGACGTGTTCAGATAGAAGCGTGGCGCAAGTCAAGTCACACTAAGCTGCGTTCAGAACCTACGCTCGAGTGCACTCCGAGTGCACTCTGACAGCAACCAACCCGTGGCCGTACCGCCTAACTCAAAGCGAGCACTCGCTATCGTTATCATGATATTAGAACAATAGTTTTAATGTCACAGATGACATTAGAGCTATTGTTCTAATGTCACGAAGCGATAGCGAGTGATCGCTATGAGTTAGGCGGTAGGCCCCCCGTTCAGAGCCTCGGGGTAAAAAACGCTCTGACAGGCGGTTAGTACACTCTGTGCCCGTTCAGAAGCTTCGAGTGATGCAACCAAACAACCAACTCGAGCGTAGGGTGAAAAACACTCTGACAGATTTTATGTCAATGTCGATGTCAAAAATACGCTAATTATTTATTATTTAATTAAATAATACTACTTTGAACTCTTTTAAGCCTAATACTAGGGAAATATAGTGATTTCTATGTGTTGTAATTATTTTTAAGCAGAAAAATGGATATTGACTGTTAATTTCATAGTAAGGTAGTAATATTTTGCCCTTTGCTTGATCTTGATCGGCAAGATACAAACTAAAAAAAAAGATAGCAACCGACCCGTTCTGAACCTCGGAGCGAGTGTGAAAAACACTCTCGGTTGCATTACTCTGACCCTCGGAACGCAACTCTAGTCATTGTTTTGATTGCACTCCGGAGTGTCGTTCTGTTATTTGTTTACTGACTTTTCATGGTACCTTTATTTTACTTTGACCATGCCTAATTACTTGACGTATTTTAATATATCTAAATAAACCAGTTCCTTTCCCTTTTTTCCTTTTTAAAAAACATTTATCATAGTGTGTGGTATTCTACCAGTCAAGCCCTTTCATTTGATACCCATATTAAGATAGTTGTGAAAAAATATGTAATCCACCATTTTGTGGCGGCGGCCATCTTGGATCGATAGTCAGCAAACATAACTAAGAACACTCCCGACTAATTCACTTTTCAAAAAAAAAAAACAAAATCAAAATCCATTCATCCGCTCGGTAGCTACGATGCCACACACACACACAGACACGTCAAACTTAAAATCAGAAATCAACGCGGACAAAATCGTGAGCAGAGAGCTAGTTTGAGAAGAGAGCTAAAGTCTGTTCCCCGATAGCTGATAAAAATTATGATTACGCATCGGAGCGCTTACTGTGTTTCTTTAACCTTAAAATATAAATTGCCCCCCCCCCTCCACATCTAAACATTATACCTACGCCTATGACTGAAAATATATATTTGCATTTTAATTAGCGGGCCTCGCTTTGTATTAATTTAAGAAACCCTGTCTTCATTATATTTTAATCAACTCTAGCCGAACAGGGTATAATATAAAAATACAATTTATTGTAACATTTCAATCATTCACTCACGGCGACCCAAATAGTTACTCATTCTTTGTGTCACATCACTAGGGACATTAATTCTTTGTGGTGGGGCGATTGCGTAGATATACGTTAATTAGTCGATGGGTGTGTGTTTCTTCATTGTAGGGTAATATTTTCATAGTGTATGTTCGTAAACATAAGAACAACGTCTCTGTAAGTGTATTCTACATTTTCGTAGTGTGCGTGCGTGTTTACCTCGCCTCCCGCGAAAAGTGGCAGAAAAATTTACACTGCGATTTGTTGCGTACCGCATCCATAGGTTAAATGATCTAGGACTTTAATAGTCTTGTTTAGCTTTACATTAGTGAAACAAAACTTAGGCGCATAACACATTGCACCGGACATCGCTCCGGTGTGCGGTGCTGCGGTTTTTAATTTTGACTGAAGAATCTTAATTTGTATACAAAAACCGCAGGGTATACACACTCACACCGCATGCCCGTGCGGTTGTGCGGCGCGCGCGACGGCACCGCACTCCCGGATGGTGATGCGCAGGGCCGCGTCGCCCCTGTGTGCGAAGTGTGCGGCGCACACAGGCGCCAAGACGCTAGGGGCGCCAGATGACGAAGCGAGCGCGGGAAGATCCCCCACGACGTCAAAAAATAGGCGCTTCATAGGCTTTGCACACAGGCGCTGCCGGGGGACATTAAAACTATTGTTATAATTTCACGAAAGCGATAGCAAGTGATTGCTTTGAGATAGGCAGTAGGGCCACGGGTTGTTTGTACGCGATCGGTACCAATAGTGCTAAAGAGCTCAATTTGGACCACAGGGAATATCATTAAGAAAAAAAAGATGTTTTTTGAGGTAAAACAAAGGGACAAATCCATACAGTTGGGTTCATAATAAAAATGTATTAGTTTTTATAAATATATGATTTTCATAATTTCCCGTTGTTCCTTTTTTTATAATGAGTAATATAAAATCACATATATTATTATATAAAAACATGTAACTGACTTTAGTGGCTATTCCTATTAATGCGTGAGAATATATGGCTCCATCTTACCTATTTCTGCCGCAAAACACAGCAATGCAAGCACTGCTGTGTTCCGGTTTGAATGGTAAGATATGGCAGTGAAATAACTGGGTACCTATACAGTGACTTTACATATGATGTCACAAGTTGGCAACGTACACAGGGGTTGCAGTTTTGCTGCGAATCTCACAGGAGCCATATGTATTATAAGTAGGTGACTGTTACCACTTACCATCAGGTGGGCAGTTTGCTTGTTTGCCAACTTATCGCAATAAAAAATAAATAAAAAACTGACGGGACTCAAGTCAACCTCACCTGGATAATCTTCACCAACAGTGCACCTGTCGATTAACGCTTACCAATCTTCACTGGGCCGGTCTATCTGAGCCGCCCCAAACTCCTCTTCTTGAGGCAGGCCTATGCCCAGCACTGGCCACATTTTGACTGAGATGGTGATGCGTCAGTCATAATAGTCTTGTTGCCTACGTCTTCAGACAAATCGGTATGGGATACAGGCAGTGGCGTAACTATAGGGCGGCAGGGCTGGCAAAATGTCACGGGCCCCCGACCTGAGAGGGTCCCGGCCCAAGAGGCCGAGAGCTCAGAAATAACCTAACATTTAAAAAAATGTACCTAAGTAGGTAGTTACTTATAAATTATATTTTTTTATGTACTTATTGAAAATCAATTTAAGTGAGACACAACTAAAGATCATATACAAATTCAAACTAATCCTTATGGCCGGTATACACTTTGTTTAGTTAAGTGCTTAGTGTTTAGTGTTTAGTAGACTGTTTAGTGTTAAGTGATTAGTAGGTGCTGTCCATACACTGTTTAGTAAACGGTGTTTAGTTTATTTGTTCATTATATGGACTAAACACTAAACAGATCTGTCCAGACGTGTTTAGTGAGTGTTTAGTGTTAAGTGAGGGGTGAAGGCGGGAGAGCGGGAGGGGCGACTCGCAGAAAAAATAGAACGCGTTCCTATTCGCTAAACACTAAACACTTAACACTAAACAGAAGCTGTCCGAACGTGTTTTTTACTAAACACTTAACACTAAACAAGCCACTCGCACTAAACACTAAACAATGTGTGTACCGGCCATTAAGATTTCAACACATTCAAAACAAAAAGACGTCTGTCTATCAATTTTACTGGGAGGGCCCCATCCAAAGAATTTTCCACGGGCCTCAGATGGCATAGTTACGCCACTGATGGGTTAATATATTAGGTAGGACACAGATAATACTCCAATAGAGAGGGATTCGATTAATTCATTAAATAAAACATCATTACATTACTGCAGGGTTGTTTATTTAAAGTAAGTAGGTACACATACCGTATGTAACTAGATAAAATGTTATAGGTATAATCCAGACTATGAAAATCAGTTGATATGGCAATGATGAATTTTGTCTGTACGAAATATATATTCAAAGGAGAGGTTCAACGATTAAAGTACAATTATAATTAGTAGAAGTAGAATTCCAAAAATGCTTAAAATCTTAATATTTTGTATGGAATATAGAAAACGACTGTGAGCGTTATCTTACAAATTTAAATTTATTTAGGAAAGTACTTACTTAAATATTTAAAAAGTACATGTAAAAATCATAACGTCTAAGTATTTGATTAATTTTATGCGCTATTCAGAACAAACAGTTACGTGTCAAGCCAAAAAAAAATATCCCCTTTATTGCATACCCAGTAGCTACCACCACGACGGTTAATAAATTGCGGCGTCAATCAATACATTGATTATTAACAATAAATTGTTCTGAGCCTTGTTTAAAATGGAAATATGTATTTATATTGATTGTCATACTGAAGGCAATATGTCGGATTGAGTTGAACCAATAGGATGCGTATATTTCAACGGGCTATTCAACTAGTCCCTACCGACGTATCTCACCAGGTGGAGACACGGTAAAGCGGGTGGGTATTAAAATCTGATGGAAACAAGTAAAATGATAAAAAAAAATTAAATACATGCTTTTATACAAATATACATATGCATTCAAAAGTCAGCTCAATCGGAGACAAATTTAACTTGCAAGATTTCATTACAGACACCAGACAGGTGAAAATCACCGTGATAGAAAATAGGAATGATGACAGACAGGGTATGGAAAAATGAATCTTATAAGTCCGTCAGAGATAATAAAAAAATAGAGAACACGTATTTTTTGCTGTGTCGAAATAAGAAAAATCTGCCGCGATTCAGCGATTTATAGTTATAATAGTGGGACACACACACTACAACATCACAACGCGCTACAAATGTAACACGTGAAATTAACGCACGCACGCGTGTGATGTCACGTAAAATTTTCTCAAGTCGTCTCAAGTTTTAGATTAGGAAAAAAAATACGTTTGCAATATTTTTAATGATCGACACAACGGACATGAGATCAAAAGGTCATCATTCCAAATAAAAGCAGAGCGAAAAGAACTTATGAAAATAATATACCTACATACTATAATGCCTGCATAATGAATAATAATGTATGAATATAAAGCACACTCAAGTCGTATTACTTACTTGGCACCTAGTAGTTACAAAAAAATATCAAAGTCTTTGTGCCTTATTTATTTAATCTTATTGGAATGTTTTAAGAATTACTTCGATTTACAAAATGCACTTGATTCTTACCATATATGGAATTAACATTTTAACACATCTATTCGCAGACGTTATTTTGAAATAATAAAACGTAACAATTTATTCATTCATACAGTAAACACAATATTTTTATTTAGTTTTAAAATACATATTTTATAATGTCTCACTATGTTTTAATATTTTTATCAAGCTTAAATAATACATAAATATATATTTTTTGTATAAAAATTATATTTTTCCATATAGCTTTATACATACAATATATTTTAAATTTCTCCTAAATAAATAACATTAATAAAATATAGGTACTGAGTGTATGATAAACTATTGTCATATTCTGAATTCAATAAATATCATATTCGCAACTCGGACCAAGTGACAAAGAGCAGTCGGGATTTCAACGGAAAACAAAGTGACCGCCAATCACCGCCTTTCATTACAGTGTTGAAAACGCACATGAATTATGGATATATATAATAATTCATCTTATATTCCATATTACAGGGGTGGTCAACCGTTTTGCGTGCATCACCTTGTATTAGGTACTCGAATTTAGTGTTGTACCCAAAAATTTTGTAAAATCGACGAATTCAACAATTTCATTATTCATTTCCACAATATTATCCATTTTTCTTACATTTGACAATGAAAACTTAATACATATAGTTTTACTCGAATTTAATGATAGATTATTTATAGTGATCCAATATAAATACTTCAAAGAGAGGTCTATTTACAACGTCAGTATTTCCGTTTCCTCTGACAACTTTAAATATTAGAAAAGTATTATCTGTAAATAGTACTTTATCTCACAGATTATTGGTGAAGTGTGGGAGGTCATTAATATAAATTAAGAGGAGCAGAGGTCCCAGTATTGATCCTTGAGGCACGCCCGTAATAATAGGTACACCAGAAGACACAGTTCTGTTAATGACAATTTTTTGGACCCTATTGGACAAATAAGTCTAATTGCTTCTTCAGACAGACCACAATGCTTCAGTTCATTTAGAAGAGACTGATGACCAACGCAGTCACATGCCTTTGACAGTTCTAAAAAAATAAGCCACATCTTGTTTAGACTCCCAGGCGGCTCTCTAATTATAGGCGTAAAGAAATATGCCTTTGGATATCTTATCTTATAATGGGGGGGTCAGGGGGCCCTGCACTTCGACCCTTAAGGATCCTTTGTACTTCCCCAATTTCTTCATTCATTGATTGCTATCACCATTTATGGACCAATTGAGTGCACTCATGAGTCTCACAATTGGTCCAGGGGGGATAGTCTTGAAGTCTTCGGGTTTGGGATATCCAGTCCCAAAGAGACTCATTCTCCTACGAGAAAGGGAATCACAGTCGCACAATATGTGTTCCATGCTCTCCTCTCCCTCATTGCAGGCCCTACAGGTCTCTGTGTTGCTCAGACCCATTTTTGCTAGCATACGATTAGTGCCAAAGTGGCCAGTCAGAGCACCCAACAGGAGTCGTATTTGCATTCTGCCTGAATTCATTGAGAATTAGTTGTAGTTATTCAGGCCCATGAACCGCTTGGTGTGCGCCATTCCTTTCTGAGCGACCCATTCATTTTAGTGTCTTCTCTTTGCTTGATCTCTGATGACATTGTGCACAGTGTGCCAGACTCACAAAAGGTTCCGGACCCACAAAGTTGGTTTCCGATCCTTGTCTTGCGAGACTGTCGGCCTTCTCGTTTCCATGGAAACCCTCATGTCCTGGAATCCATATCAGCTGTACTGTATTTTTCTTCGCAAGCTTGTTTAGTGCATTGATGGTATTCAGGACCAGTTTAGAGTGCACTTTATGTGACATTAGTGCCTTTAGCGCAGCTTGACTATCGCTTAAGATGTATATGTTGAGTCCATTGCGCCTTTTTTCAATGGTTATTTGCGCACAGGCTAGGATTGCAAACATTTCTGCTTGAAAAACTGTAGCAAGCATGCCCATGCTAATACTAGCTTCAAAGCTTTTGGTATAAATTCCTGCACCTGTACCAGTGTCCATTTTGGAACCGTCTGTGTACCAAATCATGCTATTCCTACCAGGAGGCGCTAGTCCTTTGTTCCAGTCCTCCCTTGTTGGGATTTGTATACTAAGTGACCTCCTAAAGATGTACCTGGGTATCATCCTGTCTCCGAACATTTCCAGTAGCCAATCCCCTTCTTCTTTGCCAAGTGCTGTGTGTCTCGTGTGGGGCTTAGTTGCATTCCACAGATCTACAGTCTGTAATCTGAGGAGCGCTTTCTTTGCTTCACTACGTATGACAATGTGCAGCGGAGTGAGATCCAAAAATCTTTCCATAACTGCCGTTGGAGTGGTTCTGAATGCACCAGTGATTGCCATGCAGGCAAGTCTCTGAATCTTATTTAATGCCTTTGGATAACTATGCCTTATACAAATTATACAAAGAAAAAAATATGAGACGTTAATGTTATGCTTTTCGATGATTATGCTGAGTGATTTATGCCAGGCGTCTTTGTGACAAACAACATTATGTCAAATGAAAATTCTCCCCTTCCAGGCGGCAAAAATGTGTTTGAGAATTCATCATAGTATAATTCAATTGTAGCGAAATTGTTGCTGAAAATGGAAAGTTCTTCGATATTAGTTTGTTTGATAGCATTAACACATTTGCACTAACACCTCCTTTGTTTTCCATGAACGCTGATCTTTGTTCTTGGCCTAAGAATTTATCTCACGATTATACAACAATATGTAATAATATAAACTATCTTATTATGAAACACGTCACAACAATGTATAATTCAAATTATCTAAATTAAGTGCACATTCATAAATATCTTTACTTGACATTTTACGCTAACGAAATTGAACAAAATAGATGTTACCCGTTTGATCCATTAACTCATGGATATTGACTATAAATTGTATCTATTTAGCAAGCAGTTTAAAATCCGCTGGAATCGTTTGTTATATTTTGGCAAACATTACTGTGACACAGAAGTCATAGGAATTGACTTCTCCAAGATAACCGATCGAAGCTTTATCTGCAAGGGCTTTCTTCTAAAGCGGATTGGATAGATAGATGTAAAATATACAGTTCGAGCAAATGACTGAAATTAAAACCATTTAAATTAACGTCTGGCATTTCCCATGTTTATCCGTTTCATATCTTTTGTATTTTTTTTTTAATTAGAAGACGCGGTATCGTACACGACAATTCAGCTACATTATACTATAATATCAAAGTAATAAGATGTTTAAGGACACATTAACTTGATTTCACATAAGAGATTCATAGGTAAAGGGTAACAATTAAAAAGTCTTCTCAGACACGAAGACCAGCAATACACGCCGCGCCGATGGCGACGCCACAGTATCATCTGAATCGAGGAACCTACCGGAATTAGACTCACATAGGTGTCGATAGCTGGTGCCGCGACCGATCCACGCCAACGTCCACCGTAGTCACTTTCCCGTCCATCGGCGACCCGCTGTCCATTTCACTATCAGGCATGATCACACACATGAACGATTTCCCACTTGTCACGTCCCTCGGGTAGATAGTCATCGGGATGAAACGATCGCTCGTCCCATCGACGTACGCCGCCAACCTCGAATACACTTCGGGAAAGTGCTTTTTTAACGCAACCCCCCGTTTTTCCAGTTCGCTAGATATGTTATGGAAGCAAATCTCCCTAAACTTGTGGGCCGTTGCAGCGTTCTTGTCCCCTGCATTGCACAGCTTGGAAGTCAGTATTAACGTCTCCCTATCCTCTGGCGTTCCCTTGCCGTCCCGCCTGTGCCGTCGTCGGTTCTGCTCCTGTATAGCCACTGAAACAGTCTTCCCGAGACGTAGCTTCGCACACCGCGACACCAACTGCCGCTCCCACTTGACAGCTCCCTTCGTGGGCACCTCGCTTATAATGCAAACGGCCACGTACAGAATGACCCTCGTCTCGGGGTTGTACGCTTTGCACAGTTTCATCACCTCCGTGTAGAGCTCCACGCCCATTTCGTTCGGCTGGAGGGCGGTCCACTTCACGTATTCCGGTTCTGTTAAATACTGATAGCCGTGTGTGGTGAATTTTTCCGCGGAATCCGGACTGGTGAAAAACACTTTGACAACACCCCTGCCGACCGCCAAGTATCCCTTGTGGGCGATCGTGCTGATCTGGTGCAAGGAATCGGCGTCCTCCTTGGCCGCCGCTATGATCTGTCGGCATAGAGCGCTGGCGCGGGAATAGAGGCAGACCTTTCTGTGTTTCTCCCAGTGCGCTCTCCGGCACTCCTTCGAGCAGTAGAGCGTCGTGCAGTTGTGGCAAGTTTTGTAGTGTCGCTTAGCGTCCGATAGAGGCGCGCGCGAGGAGCACTTGGGATATTTGCACTTGACGAAGGCGTCCTCCGTGCTGTTGTCTGAAGCGATGGATGTTTTCGAGTCGTGGTGGGAGAGTTGGGAGTCTGTGGGGCGGAGGGCGGCGGCGTCGAGGCTGGTGCGGCGGTCGAAGGGCGCGCTGCTGTGAGCGAAGGGCTCGCTGCGCCGCCGAGGGGGTTCATGGGCTGACCGCGAGCGGCGGGACTCTTGCATCGCTGCAGGATTATCAACTGTATCCTTGCCTGAAACATTAACTTGCGTTTAACGACAACGCTAAACGGTATTTTTCGCGCTGTAAAAATTAAGACTCAGAACCAAACATGAACCACTAGACGATATAACATGACGTGCTGAAAACTAATCATGCTGACAGATTAAAAATATAATTAAGGTTAACTAACAAAACTAAAATGAAAGTCTATCCATCGTAATGGGTATTACAATGCAGACATCCTTTCACATACTAACTTACATAAATCAAACAAAAACAAAAACTTTAATTATATTGACTATATTTTGAGAATGTTTTGTGGGTATGTCGTTAAGCAGTTTGTTCTCTGTAAGACTTTTGATATGTTTGTGGAATAAACCGTCCAAACTAGCAGTTTACTTAGATTAGCAATTCACGCGTCAGTGCAATACAATGTGTGTCGAGTGAATTATTAAATAGTGTGGTAAGGTAATAAAAATTGGAACGTCTGGGACTTACATATCGTTCCTACCTGGTCGGTCGCGGTCGGGGCTGGGGTCGGTGAGAGAGCTCGGCCCTTCGCTTGGGGTACTTATGAAGCGAGAGGCCGGCGACCCGCTACTGTGCCCACTGCTTACCAGTTGTTCGTAGCGAGGACTCTGCAGGGTTACGTTGGGAAAATGTACACGGTTTGGCATTCGGTCACACTTTGTCTATTGTTTTTGGTTTAGATGAACTTGCATGAGTGTTTAATGTGCTACATGAGTCTGTGGTAAATAGCATGTTCGATTTGATTATTTTTTATTAATTTATAATGGCAACTTTACACATTTATTGTGATATAACAAACTTGATCATTTGCAGTGTTACCATGTTTTTCTTGTTCATTATTTGATATAATGCCAATAATAACGATGGTACTATGTAACTTAAATTGACGATACTTTATCAATTCTCTAAAACAGAAAAACATCTTTCATATCTTCATTAAAATAATCCCAGCAATTCAGAACATGTCAGATGAGTAATGAGTCGTTGTCTCGATGGATGAAAATAATACCTTGCCACCCATCAAATAAAAGGGGCTTGAAGCTTTCCTAGGACTCGGCTGGGGGGTCGGAACCCTCGTCGGCTGCGACGGAAGCCCCAAGAGGGAGTCCAGCACGTCTTCCAGGGTGGTGGAGCCGGGAGAGGGCTTAGCGATACCCAGGTTAAGCGAGCGTTGTGTGTCTTGCCAGTCTGTGGACATTCCCTTTGATTACTATACTGGCCGTGTCTTACTTCGTTCAGGGTGTTAAGGAGGTTGAGTTTTTAATCTAATTAGGTGCGTTGAAAAGTTTTGAACGTGAATTTGAATTTAGAATAGCGTGTGAGTTGCGTTTAAAAGCATCTGGTGAGTAAGAAAATGTAATACGCGAAATGTTATTTCACAAACAATTGGTAAGTGTTAATGATAACATTAATTGTATAATTAACTCGTAAATAATCAATGTACTTACGTCACGTTAGTCACGGACTGCTTTACTGTATTTCTATGTGTGTCGAAACCATAGTGTAAAAAAACTCAGACATCACCAAACCAAAAATAAAACGAATAATTTAAAATAAAAATGAATATATTCAATAAAACGTTATAATTAAAACATTAACTAAAAATACAATGATTAAAATCAATAATTGCGAAGACATTACAGTTTCACATAAGGTACACGAAAACGAGATTCTACATAATATAAATTAAAAAAAAATTAACTAATTTATCAACGTATTTAGGTACCTTTGTATATAATTAATGGAGGTTTACTAAATTGAAACATGTATGTTTCAGAGAGCTATTAAGAGAATCGATCCGATTGAAGCGTGTGTTTGTATTCAATGAAAAAAACAATTATTATACTATAAACAAACTATTCAATACAAGGTTTATACGTCTATGGCGCTTCCGCAGCCTTCGGCGGTGCGAATTTAGTACGAACCCCAATCAATGTTTTCTAACCTAATCAGAACCTGTATAATTTACTGAGGGTCTAACCGCCCAACATAAATTACGAGGTGATTCAAGTAGAAGGAACTTCGATTTTGAGACTAAAGTCTGACGTCACTTCTCACCACCATTCCTAATGGTTCTGATAACTGTTGCCTTATATTTATGTATGGATATATAATCTATTTTACTGGCAATACAATATTTGTGACCCTATTAAAGCTTCAACATTTAATTACACAAATAATAGCGTAAACATATAAACATAAAATTAAGAAAACAATGCAAAGTAGACAATTATAATCGTAGGACAGTTAGCACCTAGAGTAAAAAGTAAAGCGTATGTAATAAAAATATTTTTTATTTACATCACTGTATACACTAGCCAACTAATTTCTAGTTTTAAATAAACACTCAAACGAAACAATAACTTATTCTGTACATTTCAATGCAACTATGAGACAGCTGGTTTTGACGTTCAAATTTATAGGGAAAATAGTTATGGCATGTTACTAAATAAAAAATGTCTAAACTATTGACTATTTCGTTCAATGAGTAACATGTCAATATTTTTTTGTCCACATACACTTTATAGTTTTGCATTGAATTATAAAACCTAAATTATAAAAATCAAACGTAAGTGTTACCATGTTCATAGTCAACATTATATTTTGTACTGGTAACAAAACACATCTAGTCAAAATAAATATGCAGCATAATAATAAACATGTAAAAAATAATACACTACAAGCGAGTGCCTCTAATGCCACAGCATGTGATCACGTGTACAATACAAAACGAACAAGAAAGTACGCTAAACAAAATGTGTGCATGGATTTCACAAAAAATAAAATACTATTATGAACAAAAATGGTCCTGAGTCTTAAACAGTCTATAAGCTCTATTACATTCAGATAATGAACTCCCGACAAGCAAGCCCTCCGAGTCCATCGCACAAAATGTAACTAAATACACAGAACAGCACAAATAATTACGCACAGAGTATTTTGACGGTACATTTCAACATACGGCAGGTTCAGACTTTGACGTAACAATAAATGCATGAATTCAGAACCGATTGATTTGCCCCGATGTGTGTGATCGCGATTACGTAAAAACTAGCGTCCTAGCCTTTACGATGTTACCGAACAGTCTTATCGGCGGTAAAACTGGGAACTTATTCACTTTTAGGTCCTGAGACCCAAATCAAACATTTTAAATAAAAAAATAGTAATATTTTAGACACACATTTATGTACTTACACATAAATGCAAATTGCTGAGGCTTAATATTTCGAAAAAGAAAAAAGATTTAACCACGGACGACGGTCGTCAACAATCTAATTGAAACGTCGTTCAAAGATCTTTGTTATGAAAAAGTTCCGAGATATAACTTTATAAAAATATGTTAAAAGTATTATGGCTTTAATATGTTGAACGCATTGATACAAAAATGAAGTTAATATAGTAAAAAATGTATAATGCGAGAATGCGAGGGTAGATTTGAGTCAATCATCGGCCGATAAGACCTACCGGTGACGCATCGCAGCGTTACCGCCGATAACACCCATATCAGTGACGCGTCACTGAAGTCGCGGCAACGCTGTGTTCGGCGTCCATTGCCGCTGTGGGGAATGTGTGCGCGTGTCGGTCGCATGTCTGAGCCTGCAGTGTGTGGGTCACGCTCGCTCACCGGGCGTCGCGCGCGAGTCGAGCCGCAGCGACGACGGCGGCCGCGGGTGCGGCGGCGGCAGCGACTCCGACACGACTAGCGGCGTCTGCGGCGATTCCAGCGGTTTGGTACCTGCAAATTAGAATATACGCTTTCGTTAACGACGATTTGATTATCAACAATGTGAATGCAATTAAACATTTAAGTTAAGGACAATTAAGTTGTCGATATACTAATATTCTTTATATGTATACATAAGTACATTCCAAACAAGTCAGTAAGGGGGATATATGAATTCGATTTTAAAGATAAAAAACTGTGTTCATATCTGTCCAAACAATAAAGGGAAATTGTAGTGTATTTGATCGAATCAAGATTTTTATTCAGTAGTACCTACATAACATACAAATGCGTTAGAAATTTTTTAGAGAAGTTTTAAACGTAAAATTGTTGAATGACTATTGAGTATGCTCCAATCTCCAATTATACCGGTAGCGTGACACTTTAGGACACTATGTTATATGAATTTTTTTGTTCGCCTACATATAATGCCCTATCCATATACACCGTGAATATTGCAGTACCCGAGAAAATTAACAGGCGCATTCAAGCAACGATCTACGTTATATTTCTGAAAAAAAAAAATTATTTCAAATAATTATTTCGAAATGTGTCTCCAAAATATTTCAATAATTGTTCAATCAATTCCATAGAGGTCATATGTATGAATGAAACCGATTACTTTCGTTAGACAGATAGCTATTGGCGTTTTAGTCGACAGCAACAGCCAACAAAATTGGCAACAACGCTTTGATCCGTCCGTACTTCACCCCTTTTGCTTGGCTGTGTGTGACCTCAGTATTTCAAGAACAGCCATAATAATGTACTCTGTGGAACAGCCGCAGTGAGCACGCGCAACGCAAATAAGCTGGCAGGCAGTGCGGCGCGGGCACGAAGTACTTATGAGAGTATGATTAATTTTTTGAAATATGTAAATTTTGCCAATGCTAAGCCCGGCAAAATGCCCGTTGATCATTCGCCGAACAATGGCAGGCGCCATATTAAGCTGTTTTTTAAAGTGCGTGACTGAGATAGCTCTAGTCTAGCATGGTATTGATAGATAAATAAACGAACGAGACGATGTTGTATAGAAATGTGCGCCGTTTACAGGATATTTTGTAAACGTAGTAAGTCACTATTTTTGTATGGGGGTGTAGCTCGTTTACTGTTTATAACTGTTCTCACTATTTTTATTTATGCGATATTTGTTTCTTGGGTGATTCAAAATTCACGGTGTCAATAGGTTTTATCGTGCCCTTATATAGACTATGCAATAGTAACGTGTATTTATTATTAAATTTTAAGAGGTGGTCACATTACAATACTGTTGTTAGGATATAGTTATCGAAACCCAATCGAAAAATGCATCTCGTTAGTAATTAATGTTCACAATATGAACAATAGGCTAGATGAATGAAAAAAAATTGCTTTAATAGAAGCTCATTCATATAATAAACAGAAAAAAAAAACGTTTTTCGAATAACTATAAAAACAACCAAGATATAAGGTATTAAAGATTTTTCTCCATCTCTTTCTAGCAAAACGGCAATTTACATGGAGTTTATATGGCCGTACCAAACGATGACGTCACGGTTGATGTCGGATCTCTCTGTCTAATCGCTTCCAATTTAACAGCTTAAAATGCATGTATCTATTGTATTTCTAAGCCTAAGATTTTAATTCTAATTTCACATGCTTGCATCTTCTTTTACGATATTTATATATTTTATGACGAGACGTGAAAATTAGAATTAGGTCATCATCCCAATTAACGCACCAACAAAGGAGCTCTCGAGCCAGTACAGCCTCTGGCTGGACCGCGGCGAGGGCTGCCGATCGATGTCCCCGTTGGCCGGCTCTAGCGCCGAGACGTAGTGCACGATCGCCGACGTCACCTCCTTGATCGACGATTGGATCTCCTCCGACGCCTTCGCAGACGCCGACTGTTGCAGCAGGGATGACGCTAGCCTGGAACAGAAAGTATTTCACAGTAATTAATTGAGGGTATGCTAATGGACTATCGATTTGATGACTGTGGCAGGAAAACGCTTGTTACGGGCAAAAACGGTTCGATCCATGGATTCTTGGGGTAGGTCTATGTCCAGAACTAATAAATCTCTCGGCTGGTAAATGATGTGATGATGAAGGGTAGCTCAAATGTCTCCAATCGTATATTATTTTGGAACTGTAGCTCGATTATATAAAAAGCAATTACGATATTGTAGGGAGATAATCGTTAACACTTTTTCCGTATCTATCAATCGAAACGATTACGAAATCATTCGATTAGATCAGGGTTTCCCAACCAGTGAGGCGCGCCCCACTTGGTCCAGAATTAAACTGTATCAAGAATATTTATTAAAACTGTTCATATAAATTCGCGCGACGCCGACGGTGCCACCTATGCGAAGTCAGCGACACGTTGCAACCATCTTTTGAATAAAACTAAACACGCCAATATTTTCATCTTGGCTTAATTTTCTGGACTCCCCCTTTCTGCCCCTAGGGGGGCGTAGTATTTTAGCATAATGTTGGGTGAGGAGCATAGGGTAAAAGGTTGGGAACCCCTGGATTAAATTCTTGTCGCATAATATTATAGTAAAAAAATAAATCACTATATTTTGAAGTAATGTTTTCTAAAGTTTCATATAAGTACATATTACAATAATAAAATCCTCTGTAACCTTTCATATTTACATGCCATTTGTTCAGCTGTATAAGTCTCCGATCGAACGATGATGAATTTTAACGATGTTTGAACTGTAGGTATGTTTTACGTCAATCGGGCTACTTATTACTTCAGTATGATTAGAACTGGCTCGCGTTATAGGCATATGGCACTCTAGATTATTCTTCAACTGTACGGCGTTTTTGAGAGTGTTCTGCAAGTGCAAAGCAAGTGTGCTGTGAACAGTTGTGAAATTGTGTTCATCAATTGTGAGCGAGATTCCAGAAGACCAAAAAGAGAAGAACCACCACTGAAGCCAGCCACTCGTTGCAACCTATTCGATTTGGCATTTTGCTGAGTCCATAAAGATTTTCTTGTATCAGAGTGTAAGTTTGATCCACGGATCCAGATCGGCGTTCAAATAGTTGGGAATTAATACAGTTCATATGAAACTAGTACACAGACGGGTAAAGTAGTCAGGAGTAGTGGTACATAAGGAAGGTGATGTGAAATCAATAATCCTGGAAATAATAGGTTACGTAGCTTATACCACAATGTCTAAAGACGAAAGTCTTCAATCAGTGCGTCCTATCTGTTATGTCATATGCAGCCGAAACTTGGCCTCTCACGGTATGATCCATAAATTTAAAGTTGCTCAGCGAGCCATGGAAAGGGCTATGCTCGGAGTCTCACTGGAGGATTAGATCCGGAACGAGATGATCCGATAGCTAACGAAGGTTATCGACAAAGCCCACCGGATTAGTAAGCTGAAGTCGCAGTGGGCTGGCCCCATCAACCGCAGAACAGACAACCGTTGAGGGAAATTACTTATACAGTGGACACTATACGTCGGCAAGCGAAGTGTAGGACGCTCTCAGACCGGTGGGGTGATGATCTTCGTAAGTTGGCTGGCAAAAGCTGGATGAGAGAGTTGTGGATTGTGCTCAGCGGCGTGCAATTGAAGAGGCCTTTGTCCAGCAATGGACGTGTGTAGTTGGATGATAATGGTAATAAAGGGGCCTGATCCAAGATCTATCCATCATCAGCATAAATCCAAAGCGCGGTGTCCGGATTTATTGCACCCTTTGCCCCCAGGATCAAGACGGGGCTGACGACGTGTTTATTCAATATTACCTAAAAGTTGCCTGTCGTCCGGCATTCTAGCTACAACTGCTACAATGAGCAATCATACCTTGCTATTAAAAGCATGATTTGAGAGTGCTGGTCAGTCACTTGCTTCTTCAGTCTATTGAGGGCTATATCGTGTGAGAGGGAATGAGAGGCTGCCACCCTTACTGCCACCCCACCACCTGCTAAGATGTTTTTTTATAGTTTATGGGTAGGCACTTGTCCTCATCTTGCCTGATGGTAAACAAAGGTGGGGACTAAGGTGTAGCGTGCCTACTTATTAGGTGCCGATTCACTCTAGTCCTGAAAAGACCCAGGTTGTAGTGAGGTGGGAACACAGAGGACGGCAAAGAATTTCATTCTCTCGCAGTACACATTAAAAAAGTAGAAGCGAAACGCTTCGTACGGACAAGTGGAATTTCTACTACGTAAGGGGTGGGTCTTTGCCGTTCCCCGGGTGCCTCGGTAGTAAAAGGGAGATGGTGGACTAAGACCAAACAGCTCTTGGGAACACTCCCCGAAATGTAACCTGTAAAAAACCGATAAACGAGCCACTGCGCGGCTATGTTCCAGACTCTGGAAATTTGAAATTTTCAGAGTGTCTTCACCGAACAACCTCTTCACCCGGCGCTCTACCGAGTCAAGGGCAGATAGCTGGTACTTAGCAGAGACGTCCCAAAGGTGGCTGCAATATTCCGTATGTGATGTTGATGAGGCAGCAGAGAGGGAGCGGGAAAACGGGCCTAACGCCGCTCCCCTCTGGCCTTTGCAGCCTACCTCCTCGGATCATCCTTGTAGTACCCAGCCCAGGGTGGTGCGGAAAATTGGGTTTCTTGGGTTTCCCAGACCCTGGATATCCCGCACTCTGTGGGAGTCCCACACACGCCTGTCGACTAGTCATTGGCAAGATACAGGGCGTAGCAGCATTCCCTTTCGTAAGCAAGGACACCGTTGACGTTATTTGCAATGATTGACAACTCAAACATTGCAAATAACGTCAACGGTGTAACCGGAACAAGCCCGGCTGAACTGAAACGTCAGGCATTTAAAAAGGTATAATCTATTCGAGTTAATTATAAAAACTGGTTTTTACCTTATGTTAATCATGCAACGCGAAAGTTTAAAAGTGATTATTGAAAATACCGCTTCAAAAGTCGCACTTAAACTGAATGTTAGAGCCGTAGTTCCCCTAACCTAGGTTGTAGTCAATAACCCGTACTTTGCTCGCGAGCAAACAATAGCGTTGAGCTATGGGACCTTTTTGCTGCTGCAGAATACAAACACATTAACTCGGCATAGTGGACAGGGTACAGTGCAGGTACAGACCCTAATTTGTATGTTCTTCAGACTTTGTGTGTCTGTTGGCCAAATAAATACCTATTTATGGATGAAGTACCTCTCATGCGGGGTCCTGGGAGTGCTGTTAAGTCGCTCCTGGCTCCTCCAACCTAGGTAGGGCTGTCTCGCGCTGAACGACGACCGCGCCGATGGTGAGCACAGAGGGCTGGTGCCACGAATGCTGCTACGCGTTGAGGAGCACGGCGACGTCTGTGGAAATACCATGGGGTTAGTAAAGGAAATACATTGTTATAATGTGTGTATGTGTGCTATAGTTTTAATGGTCATCATCATCATCATTTTAGCCATGAGACGTCCACTGTTGGACATAGGCCTTCCCCAGGGATCTCCAAATCGATCCTGCGCTTCCCGCATCCAGCGGCTTCCCGTGACCTTCACCAGATCGTCGGTCCACCTACCAACGCTGCGTCTCCCGGTACGTGGTCGCCACTAGAGGACCTTTCCGCCCCAACGGCCGTCAGTTCTGCGAGCATGTGTTCTGCCCATTGCCACTCAAGGTTCGCAATTCTTTGGGCTATGTCGGTGACTCTAGTTCTTCTACGGATATCATCATTTCTGATGCGATCGCGTAGAGAAACCCCGAGCAAAGCCTTCTTGACTCCCCTAAGAGTGACCTTGAAACTGGAGGGAGACTCTGTACCAGGGTCGTCTGCTTAGGTACCTCCGTCTTACCTATTTCTGCCGCAAAGCAGCAGTGCTTGCATTGCTGTGTTCCGGTTTGAAGGGTAAGATATGGCAGTGAAATTACTGGGTACTGTGACTTTACATCTTGTGTCACAAGTTGGCAACGTACACTGTGGTTCTTGTAGGCGTTGCAGTTTTGCTGCGAATCTCACAAGAGCCACATGTATTATAGGTGACTGTTACCACTTACCATCAGGTGGGCAGTTTGCTTGTTTGCCAACTTTCTGCAATAAAAAAAAAGCCTTATAATGATTCCCATTGTAATCGGCCACGTCTCAGTTTCGCAAGTAATCACTGGCAAGAGGCACGAATTGAAGATTTTTGACTTCAGTCAGAGACTGCGGTAGATATAATATGTTGCGTAGCGTAATTTTTATGGTCGTTTCTTATAATTACCAACTGGTGTTTTCCCAAAACCAAAGTGATATATCGAATAAAAAAAGATAAGATGCCGAAGTTCGCCAGCGACACGGTCTTGAAAGACAGACGCACCTGATTCGAGTTGAGCCGGCTAGTGGACCAGCGGCCGAAGCTGGTAGTGTGCGGGGAGAGCTGCGGCGGCGGCGGTTGCGCGTTGGCGCCGAGGCTTCCCAGCGATGTGGTCTTGGAGTTGAGCCCGCCCCAGCGCGCGGCCGACGCCGACGCGTCCGACAACCGCTTCCTGAGCAGAAAGCCCTCGCGCGGCGCGGGGGCGTTCTTGTACCTTGATACAAACAAAGGAACATTCAAATTAAGCGGTTCGCAAAATGAATAGTCAATATAACAAGAGTATAACATAAATCTGCTCTGTTGCAAAAAATGTACTTTTATTTTTATTTAAAAAATGATGAGGATAGATAGAAGGGAAAAAAATGTTGCATCTGTATCAATTTAGTGATGGATAGGTTCATTTGTCAAAACATCCTCCCTTTTACCGAACTGCGCAACGCAAAGAAGGGCAAAGATGTGTTCATCTATGTATGTATGTTTTTTTGTTCCTTCATAGTACTATATTGGCCAAACGCGTGGCTCGATTTTGATGATTAAGACATAACAGTTATCGAAATCTACCATCAGATGCCATATTGGAAAAAATAAAGAAATTCGTTGAACTACATACATCTTTTTCAAATTTTCATTAATCATTCAAGAAATATAACAATATAAAGTCGTTAAAGCAAAGTGAGACTCGGATTTTTAATTGTTGCATTAGGAACATGTTTGCTTCTGTCATTTTTGACGCAATTAAGATCTATATTTGCTTGAACAATTCATAGTTATATAATGAATTAACTAAATAACTAACGTAGCTCATACGCTACTTTTAATAGCGTGGGCATTCAACAGCGAAAAACAAACAATTCTACAAAAAGAAATGAAAGAACAATCCTCAGCCATTATCCTTAATTATGGCATACTTTACTATGGTATTCCATTCAAATAATAGTCTAAACGACGTTTACAGAGCTATAAAAATCTATAGAGATTAGATTGTACGCGGCTATTAATGATAAAGAAAAATATTACGATTTCATTCAATGATAAATCTGCTGGCTTAACGTGAATCAATTGGTCATAAATCGTTGCTTTTATTGTACAATTAGATTAGAGGAATTCGAGGTCTATTACCTTATCAGAGGGCACATCGCTTTGATAACATTTTAACTATACTTAGCTACTTTTGGCGATAATGTAATAAATACTGAGTTCGTGGTATCACTTTGAAAATTGTTAGGTTTGAATAATATTTTTGTAATTTTTCAAAAACCTACAAATTTGACTGTAAACGTTTGTTACTAGTAATATTTTCGTATAGTAAGTTTTTTTAACCAATACTTACTATTGGTTACAGACTAGCACGGATTTTGTATATAAATTTCATGCTTATTTTGTTTATACAATGTGGGTGTGAAATTGAATGGTGGTATTTAAAACTTAAGGACATCTGAGTGATTTCACATTTGACAATACCGAAATAAATAGGTTAAAAGTAATGTGGTTAATATGATTTTTTTAGTTCATGTTAAAAATACTAAGCTAATAACATAAACAAAACTTACCATTCGGGGACATTGAGCTTCTGTAGCGATCTCTGGACCCGCAGCTCATGCTCTGAGAGCACACGGTCAGAGTTCTTCTGTAACTCGTTTTCAGGAGGCTAAAACAAATAACACAGTTCATTTAGTTACGAATATAACGTGAATGATTGTCAATTTACAGTAAAAAAATTATGTGTACCTATTACTGTTTGTGGATTGTTTTATCAACCTTTTAAACAAACAGAAAAATTAAATAAAATGTAATTAATAATATCTTGTTTATTTATCTATCACATTTACAACACCCATTTCATATATTACAAATACTTAAAAAATCCTATAAAACAATATATACTTGCACATATCTACATCGAAGCTACATTTACCGAATCGTCAACATCTAATGGCGCTAATCGGTAAATTGATTCGTAATATTTATCATCAGCATTAAAAGAATTTTCTTTCGTGGCGACATCTGCGTTGCCAAAATCTTTCATAGAAGACGAATCAATCATTCCTTGCTCTATTTTCAACGTCTGGTGTATTTTGTATATTGCGAATTTCGCATAACCAAGCTCTGAATCTTCATCTTCATTTTCAAGATTGTCATAAGCCTTTGGATCGCCATGGTTTGCATCAACACAATGTGAACGACTGACAATATTTTCAATTGAGTTCGGAATGCCTTCGCGGCTTAGGAAACTACCGCTAATACCACAATCATTTACGATTTCTGACCACGAAACAAAAGTATTTCTACCACTATTCTGTTGAATCATTATATTTTCTTGCAATTCATCATATTCCATTTCACAAACTTCATTTAAAATTTCACTACTATCGTTCGTGATTTCTTTGCTCTCTTTTTTGACAGGCACATTAATATCAGATACTCCATATAATGACTCGTACCACGATTCACATTCTTCAAAATCAGATCTGAACGACTTTATACTAAAGCTGACTTTTTTCTTAGGTTTTTTTAAAGTCGATGTAGTAGGCACTAATCCTTCATTGGGGTATGATTCGAATATTTTATTTCTTTCGAAGTCAGAGTAGTCGGGAAGCTCTATATCTTCGAAATATCTTTCATTATTTGTATGTTTTTCTTTGCTGTTACCGACAACTGATGTATTTGATTCTGCACATTGCTTTTCTGACATCGCACTCTTGCTATCATCTTGAGATAATGGTGGCGGTGGAATACTTTCCAACAATCGGTTGAAAAAATCACGTATTCTTTCATCGTTTTTTCGAATGGAATTTATATTTTTATCAATGCAGCCAACAGAACTTCCCTTGGCGGGAACAATCGAATCACCGCTTCTGTTTGATCGACCAGTTACACTTAATTGTGCCGAAAGTCGTCTCCTCTCGTCGAATTTTCGAAGGCACACTTTTGATTTCCACTCGCTATGCTTGGCTTGAAATGCGGTGTAACTCACAGAATTTTCGTCGTCTGATTCACTACGCGGTATGTCTGGATACAATGCGTAATAAAAATCTCTGGACAACGGTTTCAAATACATATGTTCAGGTTTAACTTCTTCAAAGGGCTCTAACTCTTTGGTTATCCACACGTTGTCCAAAGAATACCAAAATCCATTTCTCTGAAGAACCTCTTCGGTAGTTAGCAGCGCTATTGACACCATTTCTATATAAAATTATCGCGATAGACGCCTGAACTATAACTGATGCTCGGGTACGTCAGTCCACATCCAGAAAACAAACGCACTCGTGAATTGTCGAGAAAAGCAAAATATAATCAAAACAATCTGTTAATAACATTATTAGTTAATCTTTTCCAAGAAACTCACAATGTGTTACGGTTATTTTGACAAAAGATAAAAGGACTCGTAAAACTATTTACACAGCAAATTCGCTTAATGAAATGTTCTTTTCGCAGTTAATTAATTACCATTTACAGTTTGATGATTTGGAAAACAACTTTTGAGACACAACGGGCGCGTTGCGTTCAAAGCTTCAACGATATTCACTGGCCTTGAAAGTTTTGGAGTCGATACGGCTGACCCGACAAGACTCACCCTGACATCAGACGAAGTTAGTAAAGCACATGGGCCCAGAAGTCCTACACTTTCCCAGCAAGTCATGTCCACTCGGCGCCGAGTCGCACACTCACTGCGAGGCGAGCGTCCGCTGCACTTAGCACGCGTATATCTACGGCATCGTTGCACCGCCGACTTCGCTACACGTTACGTAAGTCCTCATATCGCACTCGGTATCTAATCAGTTTTAGTTAGAAACAAATAAAGCCACTACATTCAAAGCTAGAGCCAATGAGAAGCGGGCTGCTACGTCGAAGCGGAAAGCGTTTGCCAATCAAATGAGAATAACGTTGCGTAGTGAACGATAAAATCCAATTACGAGATTGAACCGGAGCGACCGCGGGGCTTCGGGAGGTAAAGTCGCCGTGCGGTCTGGCACTGGGTCGGGCATGCGGCGGCCGAGACGGACTTACGCGAGGGCTGCTGCGGGCGCCCACATCGTGGTGCATCGATGGAGCCGCGACAGGCGGCCGCGGCGCTGCCCCCGCCAGACTGAGGCGCGGCGTGCCCTTGGCACCGGCGCATGCGTGCCCCACACACCCTTTACTAAGGGTTTAGGCGCACTGGTTACTTACAACACGCGCGAGTAAACCGTGTTAAGTTTGGTCCTCAGTGGTTATGTTGCCGCAAGAGCAGAAGTACTAAAGTTAATCCTCGATAAGAACTCTAACAAGTAAATCAATTACTTTGATAAGCTAGCCACAACACACTTTAAAAGGGGGATGTGGACCATCTTTTACCACGTATAAGAGAGCAGAGAACACCAGCGACTTGTTCCTTGATCGGCAGTGTGCAGGGTGCAGGGTGAGGTTGGTTTAGGTCTCGTAGGATTCCATGGGGGTGGAAGTTACTGGAGGGTGATTTAACCAGGTATAGGGTTTTTACCCGAGTCCAATAGCATATCCAAGGGGCGGCCTTGTCAGCTTTTCAGCACTTTGTCGAATCGTAAAGAGATTCCCCCGCCGCAAAAAAAAGGTCTTATAGATTGTCACGGCCTATTAGGCCTTCTCGATCGAGAAAGTTTCCTCTAACGGAGGAAGATGGCGTACCTCGGTCACGTGTTGCGTCTATCGACTGAGTAATCAAGACCTTTAAAAAGATTATGCTTAGCCAAAAAAGTTTCGCAGCCCTTCAAAACCTTTATATTACACTCCTTTGCCTTCGCTGGTTTTCTTGCTGATTCTTTCCAGTAGGTCTCACTCCGTAGACTTGTGAACCATTGGCGTAGCTTCTTTGACGTGCAAAAATGATTATGTAATAATCCAATTCGAATAAAAGATATTAAATTTAAACTTGACAGTGAATGTTACTGCTTGCAGCGTGACTTGGATGGATTAAGCACATATAACTACATTAAAATTGCTAAAACTGAATAACGTTCGTGGATGTGATTAAACACAATCGTATATCCTAAGCGGGAACTGAATGCTATACCGTAGTTTGCAATTGCATACCTCATCTAAACAAAGCAATACACAAGTAGGTACAATTTTGAAAAACTATTTTTGAAAATGTCAAATTCGCATAGACCTTTGATGATATTGATCTTATCTGCTGAAGTGCGTAATTGAGAATTTCGTGCGTGAATTTTGAATCATACGTCAAAACAGCGCTAGTGTGCAGCACCCTTTACTTCCTAGAGTCTTCAACAAAGCCAGCAGTCTAATGACACATTTCTTCCCAGCTTTGTCTTGAGGGTTCATTACTAATGCACACCCTACATGTCAAGTTACCCGCTTTATGGCGAGCAACTCGTGCAGTAGTATTACTACTGTTCTGCTGAATTACTTCAGGAGGGTGTGGCGTTGCGTGTCGTGGCCAACCTCGAGTAACCTCGTCTAATTAACTATGAAAGGACGAGAGTTATGTCTAACGACTTCATTAATGGCGATGTCAATTGCCTTTGTAGGTATATTTTGCGTGGGTAAAAATGATAAATATATTTTATTTACTTTTTTATACAAGATTGGTAGCTTTTAGGTAAGCAATATAATAACAAATAAATTATAATAAACATTGTAACTGATTGTTAGGTAGACGACGATCGAGAATTTCAATAACTCATTTGCAGGGGATCAATTAATACAACCTTACTCCATAATAGTCGACGCCTAAAATTGCGGTTTAAAATGGCCGAGTCCTATAGTCAGTTAAATATCGTCTCGTCAATTGACGAGACGATATTTATCTTTCTATGGGGTTCCGCCTCCGTGATCTAGTAGTTAAGATCATCGAGTGTTGATCGGGAGGTCCGGGGTTCGATTGCCCTTGATGGTCGAAGTTTTTCTGTTCGGTATAATTGGTGGTAGGGCTTCTGAGCCAGCCTGGCTAGCTGTAGCTATCACTAACTTACCCAAGATTGTCGCCATTATAACAATCTTAATAACATAGTTTTGTTTCGACAATTTGAGGTAAGATAGACAGTTCGAGAAAAGAGGTAAGATAGAAAATTTTGGGTTGAAGGACATTAAGTGTAAAAACATTTTAATAATTAGTTTTAGATAACGCATTGATTATTTATTGGTTATTATGAAACACCGTGTATATGTAACGGAACACCGAAATTATATTTAAGGGTATATAACCATCAAAAGTGGAGATTGTCTAGTAAAAATATTAGAGCTTATCAAGCTACTATTTTTTTTCATACAAACAAAATAAATTATTTTTATCCTTAGTATGTCCTGCATTAATGCCCCTTAAATATTATTTCGGCGTTAAGTTACATTCTGTATACGATTCTTTCTGATGAAATTGCGTCAAAAAATCAAAGTAATTGATGAAATCAAAACAAGTACTTGAACCTCAGAAACTGTATAGAAATTTAAAAATGAAAACCTTATTATTCCGTCAGTTAGATAATAAAAAAGCTTTTGCATTGTCGAAATAAAAACAAAACTACTGAGATAAAGAAGTCTGGGTTTGCTGCGACACAACTTGAGTAATTTCGACCTCAACTTTTAACTGGACAGGCGACAAAGCGCGTTAACTTTATTTTGTAAAAAATTAACGTAATAAAAACAATATATTTTGTTTTACTTGTGATTTTAAGTCTAGCTCAGAATCTTGTCAGAATCCCCCCCCCCCATATGAAATTATGGGTCCACCATGCCCCCCAACTGAAATCCTAGATCCGTCCCTGGACGTCACATTTCAAATCAATGTACTGTCTCAAGTTTTTGACTCCAAGTTTTCAATCTACACGATGGACATTATTTTGTCGTCATTCCAATTCTATCAAAAAGACTTGATTGTCCAATAATATTGGTAAACAGATGGCGTCAATTGAAGGACAGGTCCTTAAGTCAAAAGACGAGAGGGTGAGGGTGATATGTAGACCACGACCCATATTTCACGAGGTGCGTGGACTGTTGAGATGAGAAGGGGAAACATGGCACCCTTTTTGCTAAAGAAATCAGAGCTGTCACATAACGAACGTTGAGTACCTATCGTGTCGGCCTTGCGAAACCATAAATGTGATATATGGAGCTATTTAGTGTTCCTTTTTGACATGATGTGCTGTTTAAAAATAGATCTTATGGAATTTGCCGTTACACAGATTTTGTTGACAATAAACAACATAAATATGTATGTTGTTTATTAGCGAGCATTTAAGAAAAAGTAGGTTTAAATGTTCCATTTGAATGCATAATATATCGTAATTTTTTTTCATTTTCTTTTTTAAAAAGACGCGAACAGAATATAAGAGCAGGTGACACCACGCGTCGACGCTATTGTCGGCGATTACAGCCAGCAAAGTTGAGGTCATCTGGAGCGCGTTCAAAGCCTTTTAGTGTAGTTGTTCGGTTGTTTTTTAACTCACTCTGAGGTGACGAACGCGTTGCAGCAATAATATGTTTTATCCCACTCTTTCATACGAATTTTTCATTTCTCTCTCTTTCTAGCAGGTGACACAACAGATAAAGACCCCAATATCATCCAGTAGCCTAAAGTATTCGGTCCAGTATTCGGTTACGGCGGCCAACCTCAACAGAGATAGCCATCTGCGCGGAAGATAATACCTATATGCACAAGTGACTGCGCAAACGCAAGTCACTCTCAGTTCCTTCTTTTACATTTTTAGATGAGACGGTTAGATAGCACGACTAGGACGAGATCAGGCGCAAGACTTGTTTAACGTACCTTCGAGGAGCTCGACATGTTTCTCATTATTGGTCACCCATCATAGGTCTGACCATGGCTAAGGTTTACCAACTTTAGCAATCGTTGGCCAAGCGCATATGCTAATACACCGATCTCCTCAAAAATCCATTTAAAATATAAGAAAACAATTATATTCTGTTGGCTCGTGTCCCCCGTTCATTGAGATCCTTTACAAATATTAACTAAAAAGTAAAGCTTGGTCATTATCACAGAACACGATTGTGATATGTGACAATAACCATGCTTCACGGGTTTCACGACAAAAAGACATTATATGTAATGAAAAACAATCAACTATGGGTACAACGAACAATCAATTAACTTAGATAAAAGAAAGAACATGTCACCTATCATTTTTAATGATAATCTAAATGATAGTTAAAACATTATTCGTATAATGAGTGCACGTTTTCTAACACAAAGAGGCATACGTATTGGATTTCACGTAGCCTACACGATAAAAATAAAGAAGATACACAGTTCATAATTAGTGTACAATTAGTACAATTTGCATTTTCCTCTGTCGCTAATGGGCGCATGACGCGTTTAGCGTGTCATATGTCTCAGTTCAATGCGAAAATCCTTGAGTTGCTGTCACATTTTTCTTGTCAAATTGCTTACATAATGTAATGCATTTAGTTTGAATTATTGATCCTACAAATGCTTTTACTTATTACTAGCAACCCGCCCGCGGCTTTGCCAACGTGGATAATTTAAATTAAACTATTACCCGTGCGAAGCCGGGGCGGTTCGTAAGTTATACATAAACCTTCCTCTTGAATCACTCTATCTATTACTGAAAACAACATTAAAATTGGTTGCGTAGTTTCGAACATCTAAGCGAGCAGACAGCGGGAGCGACTTTGTTTTATACTATGTAAGTAAAGAAGGTTGAAAACATTTACCTAGTCATTTACAAAATATTATTATTGCCGATCCGTGGGCGACTTCTGCAGGTAAAAATACATGCGCAGTAATAGTATATTATGCAACTAGTGAATAAAGGACGGATTTAAAGCGAGGGCCATAGATGAATTACGAGCAAGCGAAGGATTCTAACTACTGAATCACGACCGCAGGGAGTGCACATACAATAATTTTTATTTCTCTTAAAATTTACAAAGAGATCAAACGAGATTTGGTTAAAATGTAAAAAATTCAAACATGCTTGTGTCACTTTCTGACGAAGTCGAAACAAAAGAAAATTAATACCCCGGGACACTCGATCAATGACTCGATCGAAATAGGTGGCATTTTGCACTGAGCTCGTAAACAACAAAGCAGTACGCACGCACTCCGTTCCGCGTAAACAATGATTCTGTATTTTCAAACAGAATTAGTTGGGCAATAACGCCCACCCCACCGCATTGAAAATGGCCGAGACTTTCGCATTTTCATTTCCCCGCAAACGGGTTGGCCGCCGGCCAAAGACCGATGCACTTTTTCTGTTGAATTATGTTTAAATTTATCGGGAGCATGCCTGCTCCATAATGGAGTAACAGTTTAAAGGCCCAATTCAATATTTCATACCTAACTTATACACATTCGAGTATAAGCAGTTTATTTGAACGTGATTCGCTGAAATTATTTCAGTGAATAAATATTTTTTCTGTCTGTTGTCGATAAAATAAGCGCATTCAATATTTGTGTGACTCTCTCGTATGTTTTGTGTTTAATTTGGTAAAAATTTGCATAGAATATACGTTGTACAAGGAAAAAGTACCCATAAGTCCAATTCGGCGGACACGCACATGCCACTTCTATTGTCTTTTTGTCCCATTCCATCGTTCAAACATAATGAGCGGTTAGATTTTAAATCAATGATTCACTATTCTAAAATTTAATGAAAATATACTTAAGAGTAATAATGTTTTCGTGTGAACTTCAGCGAGGCGACAATTTAAAGTTAATCAAACACGTACCAACCCCTGAAAAAGAATGAATTAGCTCGGAGACGCATGTATGAATTATTGGAACAGATTTTGATTCCGAACACGAATCCTTGAAATCATATGCGCAATTATTTTCTACTGTTCCCAATTTAAAAGTTTTCTGAATTACTCGAATTTAGCATTGTGATTAAAAACAAACTCTATGTACTCGTAAGTTTCCATTTCACGTAGAAAAAAATAAAAACCGGTACGCAATAACTCACTAATTTGCGAGTGGTCAAAAGGACCACTCGTTGCACAATTTACGGAGTGAATATACAAAAAATAGTGAATTTGAAAAATTCTTATTCCAATCTTACAATTTCGAATGCAAAATTGAATGCTATTGTTTCAAAATGCGCCTCTAAGCAAAATAAACGGCAATGCTTCTACTATATTTTCATACTGCATTCCTCCGATTAAGCAGTATCTCACACTACTAATCTAAAGTTCAAAGACTTCTTAATTGCATGGGGTTTCTAGGGTTGGCAGCTTTTGGTGAATTAGTGTTATTTTAAATAAAACTTTTAAAAGAGCAAATATTAAGTATGCTTTTAGAATGGATAACTATAAATGGGCAACGAATTCAGTTACCTACCATCCAATCATTTAGTATTTTACGGTTTATATCATACCAAAATTGGAAATTTGAATTATATTTTTCCTATGTTGGCAACCCTAAACGTTTTGTTATTGCATGCGGCTTATCTAACGAGCTTAGAAGAGTTAAGCGCCTCGATATTCCGTTCGCTAATTTTGCACAATGTGGGCGTTTGGTGTCCAAGCGAGGTCATAAGCATCCGAAAGCAGTTTGAGACCTATCCGTATGGAAATAGGCACTCGGCACCTAATCCAGCGCGTATCCTGCCATCTGTCTGAGCCAATCTAGCTAAGTGAGGCCGGGGCACCGCTGAATTGGATTAAATTGACCGCGCCGATAGGATAGGAACTTTTATTGCCGGCTGCGTTAACAATGACTGATGTATGAACGAATCGAAGACGGCGACCATTGAAGCGGTATTACGTAAGATAATCTTACATCACACAGATTGTATCTTTGTATTGGCTTCTGCGCGTAGCTTTGGCTGCGTGGCGCTATGCCCTTTGGGTTATTACTGAGAAAAGAGTACAGTAACTTTCTTTTCCTACATTAATTTTATAAATAGAATCAAAAACACGAATTTTTGGGAAATGTATGCGATTTTTAAACACTCAAAGCGTATAAAATAACATTCCGTTAATCGCGTTATGTCATTCTCATGCATTGCCATATATTGGGTAGACCCAGCCAGCCGTCTCTAACCAAACTCAAAGTATGAGACCTTTACAGGCACTTATTGACGTGAAACAAAATACAAAAATCTAATTAACTAAGCATCGAATTAAAGTCTAATACACTGAGATATACAGTTTATTATTTAAGCCTTGTATTATAATACACTCCAACCACAATTAAGATCTGTGTCAATACAAATAAAGTGAAAAAAATAGTCGACTCTACACCAGTTCGGAAATTGTGAAAGCCTTCTCGAGAAGAATAGGCAAGAAACTCGGAAGTGTAATTTTTTGTATCTTCTATTTAATTGCCAACATTACAATAATAGTATAAAAAAGGAACAATGATTGTGACACCCTAGTGTTTCACAAACATGATTTTGACTTTATAAAAACGCAGCTTTGCTTGCGTGAAATTCAACTCGGTCGTAGTGCGATGTAAGAAGGCTTACGACGCGAAAAACCTTGTGTAGAAATACCTGTCCGTAATGTCCAATTATGACAAAGTGTAGTTCGGACCGTCAATAGGCTAGATGACAAAATTTTTTTTTGCTTTAATTGAAGCTCATTCATATAATAAACAGAAAGAAAAAATCGGTTTTCGAATAACTATAAAAACAACCAAGATATAAGGTATTAATGATTTTTCTCCATCTCTTTCTAGCAAAACGGCAATTTACAAGGAGTTTATATGGCCGTACTCAACAATGACGTCACGGTTGATGTCGGATCTCTCTGTCTAATCGCCTTCAAATTAACAACTTAAAATGCTTGTATCTAATGTATTTCTAAGCCGATTTTAATTCTAATTTCACAGGACTGCATCTTTTTCCATGGTATTTTAATATTTAATGACGAGATGTAAAAATTAGAATTCAGTCATCATCCCAATTGTTACATTTTTTATTAATGCCAAACCGTTTAGATAAATGGACTATCCAACACAAAAATAATGTTTCATTTGAATCAGTAGTTCCTGAGATTAGCGCGTTCAACCAAACAAACAAATAAACGATTTAACATGTCTAAAAACAATATCAGTATAGATATACGCTTTTCTCATAAGAAGGTACATTACTGATTGTAACATTTTGTTTCAGCTAAGAAGTTCTTTAATATTGGTTCGGATTTTATTATAGAAACGTTTACACAAAGGTCGCTAGAAATGTTTTTGAGCTAAATGTGTAATGCTAATATATTCTTTTTCATATATTACGACATTATCGTAAAATATATTGTGACGCAAATGTCAGAATACCAATTTCTTTAAAATTTTCTCTGAAAGTGTTTATAAATTGCTTGGAAAGCCCTCTCCTGCGAAAACAAGTTCATTGTAGAACTTAGCAGTAACATTTCGCACTAGCCTCCCACAAATTACATTGTCTAAATAAATGGCACTTTGTAAATGTCTATCTGTAATGTAATACACCCCGCGGGTTCGAGGATACGGGTCGCGCAATATGTCGGGAACTATGTAGAATATTTTTATGGCGCAAGTCACAAGACAAAAGCGTCTTCTTTTATGTAAGTAGTTAAAACTTAAAATATCGCTAACGTGTTTAAGAGCCCGTTTCTGTGCGTGGTCAACTGTTTTATGAGTTGGCAAACATCCAGATTGACCTAAGCTGATGATAAATGGCTAAAGTCATCACCTGTAGTAGATGTAGTTTCTGTAAGATTGCAAATCCATACAATCCCCACAAGGACCCCAGTGTAAGTACATAGCCGACGTGTGACATAAGATGCCAAGTCGTAGTATCCATTGATTTCACTGCCTGTCTAACCCTTTAAGCCGGAACCACAGAATAGATAATATTACTTGCCGGAACACAACAATGCAAGCACTGCACTGCTTCCAGGACTCCTTCACTACGCGCTTAGGTACAAAATAAGAACCTACCGTTCCGCGCATACTGAGGGTGCAAAAGCAGCAGGGCTGCCGCGCTCTTGGGATTAATAGTACATTGTATGTATGGTAACGCGCTTGATTATTAACTATTGGCAACAACCCTTTCGCTCGATCCTCACGTCGCGTCGCGACCTGCGTGAGGCTTCAAAATTACTAACGCCAACGCTTAAGGTGTAATTCAGTTTAGATGCTCAAAGTTTAGTTATTTGAAATGTCGGCTTTTTTCAAGATCAAAGGAGTGCAATATCTATACGTCGTGCTATTATCTATTCTGTGCTGCTGTTTTCGGTAGAAATAGGTAAGATAGAGGTTCCCGTGTAGACTCCAACACTGACTCCCATAGGTGATGCCTTGCGTCACGTGAACACCTCTATGGAATTATGGTCAGAAACTAATTCATTAAATGTAGGTTGGTTGGAACAGTTGTTTCTGCAGTAGCAATTTGTGAGCTAATGAAATAGCCTAGCCACACTTATTGCTAGATTAGGTTGGCAGAGTAAGGAGCTTGACTCTTATGAGATTTCATAATGTGAAAATTAAGAGATAACCACATTCCACCAATTTTTTTTCATGTCATGTACTGCTAAGACAAATTGCATCACATTGGAAGCTATACGGTGAAGAGTGTGTTCGTTTCTTTATTTTTATCACACTGTAAAATGTGAACGATTTCTTCGATAAATGTATGTTTGTCAACTTGGGTTGGCACAGTCAACAGCAGGTTAATACACTCGCACTAAAACCGACATAAGGGTGAGAGCAATTAATAAAGTGTCTACAATTGCAGTGTGTACATATACTTACAACCGTAAACCCTTTAAAATGTGAATTTACGATTGAAACGAAACGTAAAACTGTATATTTTACTTTGTTATGTGCCAAAAGCGCCAACACTTTGTAACAATTCTCGAAATAGGAATCGCCAACCAAAACCCACACTTGACTCATCAAACAGCTGATGTGATGTTCAAAAACAGACACTTTAATAAGCACTTCAATTGGAGATGTTTTGAGTTTAGCATTCGGTACTTTATTTGTTATAATGATTAATTCTATGTTTGTTCGGCTATAATAGTTGAAAAAACTCACAGCCTTCATCATCTCTGGTTATACAGCGAGCTACCACAGCTGACTACTTAAAATCTAATATTACATAAGAACATTGGATATTTTTCGTTTCAGCTTCATTCATCCCAATTCCGGAGAACCTAATATACCTAATGTACCATTGTCTGTTTTGGTACCTCCGTCTTACTTATTTCTGCCGCAAAGCAGCAGTGCTTGCATTGCTGTATTCCGGTTTGAAGGGTATGATATGGCAGTGAAATTACTGGGTACCGTGACTTTACATCTAATGTCATAAGTTGGCAACGTATACTGTGGTTCTTGTGGGGGTTGCAGTTTTGCTGCGAGTCTCACAAGAGCCACATGTATTATAGATGTCTGTTATCACTTACCAGTACAGTTTGCTTGTTTGCTAACTTAGTTGCAATAAAAAAAATATAAAAGTTATTTTCAAAATCACTTGTATTTAGACCACTGAATAATTTAACCTTACGCTCACAAGCGGAAAGGCAGCCTGACTGAATGGGCTTTCATGAAAGATCCTTCGGTTATGAAAGAGGCTAGGCTAGATATAAGCCACCTACCGGTGAATGGCTAATGCAGGCAGTGAATAGCACGTCTACACTGCAGTCTGGATAGCCTGGAAATGTGAACGCATTTTCTATATAGTTTCGCTTATGGTCTATTTTATGATTTATAGAGTAAATTTAAAATCTAATATATGTATAAAATTTTTGTGTCACAGTGTTTGTTATCGATCTCTTCTGAACCGATCTGATCGTTTTTTTGTGTATATTTGTTTGGTAGGTCTGAGAATAGGTTGTAGGCTACTTTTTATACCCCTAACTGATAGAGGTGGCCCTCCAGAAATTTTGGAGTGTTGAACTTTTTTAAAACGAAACCTAGTTTGCCGACACAGCTTGCAATATAAAAGTGTATTTTATATAATATTATACAATTAGAATAACTCCTATTATTAACTTAAAGTGTATTTTGTATAATATTATAGAATAAACAACTTAAAATGTTATTTTCAGATGTTGTGTTAAGTTAATTACAATTATACATTGTGAGGTCTTCAAAGAACGTTAAGGTTTTCTTTCTTTCCTGGCATAGTTCAAAACCTTCTAATCCTACATAGACCAAAGAAGAAATCTCAACGCTTGAATTACATTCAAACAGTTTTTTATATGACAAAGATGGCAATTAAGTTTGTGGATCGCTGGCAAGCGATCACCACAACCTATGGAAATTTGAAACACACCAATGGCATTGGCATCACTCGCGGCGCATTTACTACTTATTATACCGAAGAAATATAGGAAATCTTCACGCCTTTTATTTCTTATGTGATGTCCTGTAGGTCGCAACCATGGAGGTGATATGCATGCACTATGTCAAAAATATGCACATCCATAATCAATCACAGCAGTGACCCAGTCTGAAACTAGCTGATTGATATTGCGTTTCTGCCGTGAATAGCATTAGCTGTAGGTACTGAGGCAAAGATCGTTTCGGCGTCGCACTATTATTCTTGTCTTATTGTGTTGTACTTCTCTTTATTGTTTCATCCTAACCATATTGTAGTTCTGTATCTTTTTTTTATGTGTAAAATAAAAGATTTTTCGTGCTTTCAATTTGAAGTGCATGTTTAAATATTATTACAACTTGTTGTCTCAAACTTCTTTCGAGGGCAGGAGGTGGTTATTTGGTCTTCATCAGTTCCCAAATACTAAATACCTACTACATAATTTTTTGTTTCAACACGATCAATTTACTATTTTTTCCACGTAGTTGAGTTGTAGTGATACTAATCTACTAAAAGGCCACACAAACCAAAAGGACAAATTCAATCATAAGAAATGCTTTCTTTGGCAGATTGCGTGTTTTCGATAGCCTATTTCTACTTACATTATTTCCCTTGCGATCGTTTCAGATTAATAAATAGCTAAGTCCATGACAGGCAATTACAATCACTAAGGACCGTTCGAATAGTCGTGATTACGTTTTTTATATAAATTAGTAACATTACGATTGTATTTTTGTTTACATGTTTTAATCTATTTTCATGCAGTCAGTAAAGATTACGATGACACAAAAAATGGATGACAGCTCGTAATCGTAAATGCATTGTAGAATTATTCTCAAAGGACTTAAGAGGATTGTGAAGCTGTAAATTTTCATACAAAAAGCGATAACGCTTTTCTCCCTCTAAACATAGTCCAATTTTCATAATTTTTGGAAATCTTGTAGATATAATGAAAAACTAGGTTTGTACGTTTTGATTTTGAAGAAATATTGCTCAGAATATAAGTTATTAGCATCTAAATATCTATATTTTCGACTTAAAAACTACCTTGACCATTTTTGTCTTTTTTTGACTAAATTATACTGAATTACAAAAAAAGCAAAACGTACAAACATAGATTAAGGTATACTGAATCTAATGACACCATAAGCGTCTAATTTCATAAAGGCTTAGGGGGGTAAAACAGTTATCGCCCGAAACAATATTTCAAACAGGAATTGTAGGCAATTTCGACCATTTCTTGCAACTCTCTCTATCGCACGATACGGGTCGGGGGCAGGGGTACAATGTAGTGATAGTGATGTGACATAATGTTATCGTAGTTATTGTCGCCTAGGGAGGAGAAAGTAATATCGATATATCGATCAATAGTGAAAGTTATTACTCAAGTCGGAACTATTAATCTTCACAAATACCTTATACATGAAAAAGTAAATATCTTTTTGAATACGTTTATTGATTTTAGTGTTTTATTTTAAAGATTTTATTTCAATACAAATTTCCTTATTTAAGGGTTAGCAGCCTGTAGCCTGTTAACTTTACTGTAAATTCCCAAAACCAAAAAAGGAAAAAAGTGTAAGTATGTAAGTAGTTGTTTGTTATAATAAATATGTGCCATAAAGAAACCAACTCAAAATAAATTCGTATTTTGTTTCTTGTGATAGGTATTTGATATGTAATGTATGAAGTTGGAGCAGCTAAAAACGTGTAATAGACTATGCATGTAGCGTTATTTTTAATATAATTTTATTCCTCTAAAGCTGGGCTCTAAGGTTTTACTCGCGTTATGGAATCTACGATTGTATAAAAAATACAAACGACAAAGTACCTAAATAATATACGAGTATGTAGGGTAGGCAGGGTAGGGTAGGAGTGCGTGGCGAGCTGTCATTGTGAGCGCACGCATCCCTGCCGATTTGTTTTGTTGTGTCGATATCGATTGATTGAATTGACTTCGTTTTGTTATATTATTAGGTTGTTTTCGTAATTTCTAGTGTTGTGCCGTCTAAAGAATAAATTAGTTTGTGTGTTTGAAGTCAAACACACAAATTATTTCGTTTTTAAAGTTTTGTGTTTGGTATTTTTGGTGTTTGTTTGTTTTTTTTTTCTTATTTTATTGTTGTTGGTCGGTATTGGTGAGCGGGGCGCCGCCCCAGCATCAGTAATTTATTTGTCCGTTTAGTTGTTCGTCCCATTTTGTCGTATTAGTTTCAATTTGTCGGTGTCGTTGGCCATTGAATATATCACAGACCACGTTTGTTTATGTTAGATAATTTAGGTTAGTTTCATTTTTTATTTGTTTTTTTTTTTGTTGTTGTCGGTGGCAAAGGGTGCTATGCCCATACAGCCAATACTTTGATTGTTTTTTTTTTCTTTATAAAGGTGTTGTTAGACTGAAGACAGATTTTGCTCTGTTTTCGCCGACAGAATCTCTGCTGGGCTGGGCCCACGATTGGACCATGTCCGACTCGGACATCATGTCCGAGACGGACGGTGCAGATTAGGGGGGGACCGTTAGGGCTCCGGTCTCGCGGACGGAAAAGAGCCGATCGCCGGTCAATGGCGGTGTAGCGAAGGCAGTTGGTGGGGTGATGTCCCCGGTTTTGCTGCTGTCCAACGCTGGGGAAGCAACGCCCCGTCGGAGCTGCAATAACGCAGGGAAATCTTGTTCCGCCTATAGAGACATTGCTAGCGGGAAATCAATATTGTCGGATGCGGATATCTCGCTACCGCGGGCTAGTGGAAGGAAGAGGCCAAATCATAGCCGTTTCTTCCAGGATCCCTTAGCTACGGACCTAGATGTAACAACAGAGACAGAAGAGGTAGTAACGGCGCCGTACGCTCCCAAGGTCGCCCGTACTAAAAGGGGCAGAGGGGGCCTAGTGCAAGGCATCGGGCTCTCCCAGGCTAGGCGGGAGATACAAAAGCTGGAGGCCGATACTGAGTCGGAATCTGACGAGGAGCCGGTGGTTGCAGAGGCCCCCGGAAAAAAGCGGAAAGGCAAAGGGAAGCACTCTCCTGAGCCCACTTCTGAGCTCCTTTGCAGCAAGGCCGAGGAGAGCGTGCAGGCGCTATTAGGAGTAACACGTAAGTCCCGGAACTTAAAGGGGACTTACGTGAAAGAAATTAAGGACGCCTCCGACTCTCTCCTAGAGATTGTCCGCACCCTGGCGTCCAGGAAAACCTCGGAGGAGGTGCGTCGGCTTCAAGCCGACAACAAGAGGCTCCGGGGTCAGCTGGACGCCATTGAAGGTGAGATGAAGGCCCTTCGTCGGGACTTCTCGGAGCGGGGGTCCGAGCGCCCTAGGGGCCGTGGTATGGTTGCGCCCCCCACGATTATATCGGACGTCGAACCGGAGGCCGTTGATTCCGAGGGAGCCGATTTTGAGGAGCTTCCAGAGGTGAAGCTGCCGGTGGCTCAGACGGCCAGGGATAACCCCGCTGAGGGAATCTCCAAGAGGGAATTCTTGGAGAGTATTGAATTCCTTCAGCGGGAATTGCTGGCCCAAGTGGGCACAATGGTTTCGGCCCGCCTAGAGGGCCTTGAAATAGATGGGCGCTTAATGCCGACCCCGATTCGCAGGCCACCGCTAGCGTCGGATCGCGCAAGACAGCCGCAGCCGCAGCCTCAATCGCAGCGGTCAGCGAAAACGATGGTGGCCAATACCACTCTTGCCCCACCGGCCAATATGCCGAAAGAAGCAAGATTGGTGAAAAAGAAATCTGCGGCGGTCCCCTCTACCTCTGGGGTCGCGGCAAGCACGGCAACGGTCGAGGATCCCTGGACCGTTGTTACCAAGCGTGGCCGGAAAAAGCCGGCAGTGGACGTAACGGTGTCCAAGAGGACCACCGTGGCGCAGAAAATACCTAAACTGCCCAAGGCACCACGTTCTCTGGCAGTGGTACTGGCCCTCAAACCGGAGGCGGTGGCGAAGGGCCTCACCTATAGTGAGGCCATCGCCAAGGCCAAAGCCTCCGTCAGCCTTGGCGCTCTAGGAATAGGGCCTGCCAAATTCAGAACGGGTATTACCGGAGCTCGAATTATCGAGCTCCCTAAAGAGACATCCCCGTCCCAAGCCGACACGCTGGTCGCCAAGCTAGGGGAGGCGCTAGGGGACGCGGCGAAAGTGTCGAGTCCTGTAAAAACAGCGGACATCCGGGTCGTTGGTTTAGACGACTCAGTGTCCGCTGAAGAGCTGTGTCAAGTGTTGGCACAAGCCGGTGGCTGCCCGGCCCACCACATAAAAGTGGGCCGCGTGCATACTGGGGTACGGGGTGTCGGGGCGGCCTTTGCCTCGGTGCCTGTAGAGGCAGCGCGGCGCCTAGCTGATACTGGTCGGCTCGAAGTTGGATGGAGCTCTGCGTCCATCCAACTTCTGGAGCAAAAGCCCATGCGGTGTTTCCGCTTCCTTCCGCTTCGCCGCTCCGCTTCCATTAAGCTCCTCCAGGCTAATTTGAACCACTGCGCTGCGGCACAGGACCTCCTATGTCAGAGCGCGGCGGAGTGGGGTGTGAACCTATTTCTCCCCCAATCGCAGCCGGGCGGACTTCACAGTCTTCCTGGCTGCGCTAGAGGGGGTCGTCCGTAGGACGGCCCCGGTACCGGTGCTAGTTGCGGGGGACTTCAATGCGTGGTCTACCGCATGGGGGTCCTCCCGCACTAGCGCGAGGGGTGGAGATCTGGAGTCTTGGGTTCTGTCCCTGGGGCTCCAGATTTTGAATAGGGGCTCCACCCCTACCTGCATCCGGGTGCAGGGCACGTCCGTGGTGGACTTGACGTTTGCTACCCCCTCCCTCGCCCGTCGAATCAACGACTGGCGAGTGGAGGAAGATGTGGAGACTCTATCGGACCACCTGTATGTCCGATACGAGGTCTCCACGGCATCCCCAGGCACCCCGAACCGCAGGGGCTTCGCGGTGAGCGCCTTTCCGCGATGGGCGCTCACCAAGCTCCGCCTGGACGTGGCGGAGGAGGCGGCGATGGTGCGGGCGTGGGCTGAAGTGCCGCCCCACCTCGCCGGGGATGTCGACGGCATGGCGGATCTCTTCGCAGAAGACATGAAGGTCGTCTGCCAAGCCGCCATGCCAAGGGCGCAGGCCTGCCCCGAAAGGGGGCAGGTGTACTGGTGGACGCAGGAGATTGCGGACCTGCGTACCACCAGCATGAGGGCCAAGCGCGCCTACGTGCGTTGTCGTAGGCGCGCCAGAACTACACCTGACGAGGAAGCTGAGCTTCGTCGGGTGTATGCGGCAGCCAAGAAGGCCCTACGGAATCAAATCTGCAGGGCCAAGGAGGAGTCCAGGGAGTCGTTCATACGGCTCCTGGATGACGATCCGTGGGGGCGTCCGTACCGGATGGTGAGGGGGAAGTTCAAAGCTTCCGCTCCCCCTACCTCCGTTATGGACAGGGGGCTGTTGGATCGGGTGCTAGGGACTCTGTTCCCCGATCCCGGTCCGTTCCAGCCCCCCAGAATGGTCCCCCCGGACACTCCTCCGGTGGAGGTGGCTGCCGCGATCCCTCCCGTGTCGAACGTGGAATTCGAGTGAGGGACCGGTTCCGGCGCAATAACAAGGCGCCGGGACCGGATGGTGTCCCTAGCAGGGTTCTGGCCCTCGCCCTGGGACACCTCGAGGAGCAGTTCCGAGCGGTGCTTGACCTCTGCATCGTCTGGGGCCGCTTCCCCAGTCGGTGGAAAGCGGGCAGGCTCTGCCTGCTAAGGAAGGAGAGCCGCCCCGCGGATTCCCCAACTGGGTATCGGCCGGTGGTGCTGCTCGACGAGGCCGGGAAGTTTTTTGAGAAGATTCTCGCTTCCCGCATCGTCGAGCACCTAGAGGACAGGGGGCCGTACTTAGCTGAAAACCAGTTCGGCTTCCGCACCGGCCGGTCCACGATGAACGCGCTGGCCCTCCTTAAGGGGTGGACTGAGGAGGCTACAGCTCGTGGGGAGACTGTTGTTGCGGTGTCTCTTGACATCCGCAACGCATTCAACAGCCTGCCCCATGAGTGCATAAAGGAGGCACTCCGCTTCCACCGGGTGCCTCCGTACCTCCGCGCCCTCGTGGAGGATTACCTGCAAGGCAGGTCCATCCTCTACGAGGGGCCGGATGGGCGCGTCCACACGTGGACAATGGCGGCGGGTGTACCCCAGGGTTCCATACTAGGTCCTCTGTTATGGAACCTGGGGTACAACTGGGTCCTGCGAGGCGATCTTCTGCCACGAACGAAGGTCGTCTGCTTCGCCGACGACACGCTAGTCGCGGCGAGAGCGAAAACGGGGGAGGAGGCGGTCCACCTTGCGTCGGTCGGCACCTCACTAGTCGTCCGACGCATCCGTCTCCTGGGCCTGGACGTGGCCCTCGACAAAACGAGGGCCATGCTATTCCACGCCCCTCGTCGCAGGATCCCACCGGGGCTCCGAGTCCGAGTGGAGGGGGTCCGAATACCGGTCGAGGCGCACTTTAAGTACCTCGGCCTGGTTCTGGACCCCCGATGGAGTTTCGAGGAGCATTTCAGGCTCCTCGCTCCTCGGCTGTGCGCCGCTGCAGCCGCACTCGGGCGGATCCTCCCTAACGTAGGAGGTCCAGGATCGGCGTGCCGTCGACTGTATCACGGGGTGATACGGTCGATGGCACTTTACGGAGCCCCGGTATGGGCGGAGTGCCTCTCCCCCCGAACGGTGGCCCTCTTGCGACGTCCGCAGAGGGTCATTGCGACTCGGGCCGTGCGAGCTTATCGTACGGTTAGCCACGGCGCGGCCTGCGTTCTTGCGGGCCAAACGCCGTGGCATGTCGATGCACGCGTTCTCGCGGAGGTGTATCGACATCGGGTTGCTACCCGTGAACGGGGGGAACGATCTGCTCCACAAGAGGTGGAGCGGACTCGTACCCTGGCGCAAAGGGAGGCTTTGCGTCAGTGGGGTGAGGCACTCGCCTCCCCAGCTGCCGGCCACTGGACGATCGACGCGATTCGTCCGGTGTTGGAGGAGTGGGTAGGGCGCCGGCAGGGCAGCCTCACGTTCCGCATGGTGCAGGTACTGACCGGGCATGGCTGCTTCGGTCGCTACCTGCACCGGGTCGCCCGTCGGGAGGAAATGCCGCGGTGTCACCACTGCGACGCTCCCGACGACACTGCCGAGCACACCCTATCGGTGTGCCCGGCCTGGCGACACCAGCGCAGCGAGCTTAACGCTGCGCTGGGAGACGGAGACCTCTCGCTGCCGAGCCATGCTCCGCGGCGAGGCGGAATGGGGGGCTGTCGCCTCCTTCTGCGAGGACGTCATCTCGCAGAAGGAGGCTGCGGAGAGGGAGCGGGAGGAAGATCCACAAGCCGCTCCCCTCCGCCGCAGACGGATAGGCAGGCGAAGGCGGGCATTCGCACAAGCAGTGCCCGTCTAGTAAGGCCCTCCGTCTGGGGATTGCCCTGGTGTTCTCGGGCAATCCCCGCTTGGCGATAGCCCGACCGACCTGGTCGGGCTTGCCCGGACGCGCTGGTAGTGGTAGTCGCAGTGTGGACCCTACCATGCGCGCCCACAAGGGCAGGGAGAACACCGGGGGGTTTTAGTGGGTGGGCCTGACACTATGCCAGGCCTGCCCCACACACACCCGCCGTCTAGCCAACGGCGGGTACGGTGCGATCACGCATTTCCCCCCGAAAAAAAAAAAAACAAAAAAGGGTAGGCAGGGTAGGCTTATATGTGAAGAAGGCACCCTTCGTACGGTTTTGAAGTTTTTTTTTCATTCTAACTATAAAATTTAAAGCAGCTGATTATATATACTAATAGGTATTTTTAACCGACTTGAAAAAAGGAGTTTCTCAATTCGATGCGTATGTTTTTTTTTGTGTATGTTACGCGATTACGCCGCCAATTGCAGACCGATTTTCAAAATTCTTTTTGTATTCTCAAAATTATACTCCAATGGTGGTCCCACGGTTACCAAAGTTAGGATCTGATGATGGGATCCCATAAAAATGGAGGGAAATCCTTAAATTTTTAGGTGCGTCCAACGTGTTTTTTTGTTATAAAAACGTCGCCCCACACTAGGATTTTCTCCTGTGTCGTGGGTGGTTACAAACATAGAATATCACATGCACATACGCCCAGACCGGAACAAATTTCTGTAGGCCATACAAAACATCTGTCCCGTGCGGGAATCGAACCCGCGACCTGTTGCGCAGTAGGCGATCGCTCGACCTCTGCGCTAACCGTGTCAACCGTTTTGTGTGTATGTTACGCGATTACTCCGCCAATTCTGGACCGATTTTCAAAATTCTTTTTGTATTCGGTAGAGTACACTCCTAGGGTGGTCCCTAGGTTACCAAAGTCAGGTTCTGATGATGGGATCCTATGAAAATCGAGGGATACCCTAATTTAATTAGGGTTTCTTTCACTAAAAAGTTAAACAAAAAAAATATTTTACAAAAAATAAAAACTGACTTTAAAAACACTGAAAAGTTAAAAATAGTGTAAGAATAGGTACAGACAACATTACATTTCTATATGGAAGTCGGTGCCAAACTATGATCTCCTAGAAAGTCTTAAAATTTAGCACCGTCTTCAATAATGATGTGTGATGTTGTCTGTACCTATTCTTATATTATTTCTAACTTTTCAGTGTTTTTGTAGTCCGGACGAACCCGACGAATCGAACCCCGCCGGACGGACCTCCCGATCAACATCCGGTGGCCTCAACCTAGATCACGGAGGTGGTAAAAATTAGAATTCTAAGACTATTAGTAACTACCCAAGATTAGTGTATAAAAATGAGAGGTATTTTTTATTGGATGCATAATTATTACCTTATATTTTTTAAATCCCTGCTCCTATTTAGTTTGTATGTAAAAGTATTAATTTATCTATCTAAAATAATAGATTTTTTGTTATTTATTTTTAAGTTAACAAGAGGTCTGTTCTTGTTTAAACAATTGTAAATGTCATTTTATGTTTAGTGTTTATTTTTTTCATAAAAGGATCCATTATTGATTCACATCTCAAATGAAAATCATTTTAATTCAGTATAACACTCATCTTACAAAAAGTCATTTTCTTTAGACAGGTAAATGTACGATAGATAGGTACTTTCATAACAAATAACAGCTCAGTCCTATAAAGTAGGACTTGGTAGGGATACCAAGTAAGTGACTACACTATAAATTTCAAAGGAATACTGAAATAATTTACGAAACTTATCTACTAAAATATTATAAAGAAAGAAGATTTGTATTTTTGTTTGTAATGAATAAACTCAAAAACTAGCTCACTGGGAAGTCTCGGCGTAATTATTGTTAAAATGATTTTTAGAAATAAAGATATTTTTATTGATTATTATATTTTTTATTTTTAAAAACTACAAGGCTGATTTAATAAAAAATTTGACTAATAGAATGCTACATTATCACTGAGTAATATAAGGTTATAAAATAATTTTTCATACGGGAAAACAAAATTCCCTCACGAAAAACAGAAATAACGAAGGCAAAGTTGCGAGCGGAAAGGCAGTCAGGAATACCTAAGCAACGCAAACATTACAAACGGTAAAATAATGATCTCGAGTTCTCGCGCCGAGGAGTCGCGCGCTGCTGTCGTTGTGTGCGTGAGAATTTGCGCGTGTTGTATTTGTGGTGTAAACGCCAGACGGGAGGCCGAGCGGTGTGAAACAGATAGCATTTTAGAAAATACCTACTCGCGCCGCGCACGATTACTTCACAATCCTCTTAAGGCAAGCTGTGATTATTGAAGTGCCTTATTAATTGAATACCCGTATGAAATATTATGTCAAGAATAGACATGGCGCGGGTAATGGATTTGCCGGGTACCCGACCCGCGAGTACCCGGCGTTTGAGTTTTGAGTTCCAACCCGGTTTTTGAGTTTCAGTTCTATGTATGGGGAGGCACTAAAATTTATTGATTTTTTTATATTTTTGTGTGAAAATCTTAATGCGGTTCACAGAATACATTAGACATGGCGCGGGTAATGGATTTGCCGGGTACCCGACCCGCGAGTACCCGGCGTTTGAGTTTTGAGTTCCAACCCGGTTTTTGAGTTTCAGTTCTATGTATGGGGAGGCACTAAAATTTATTGATTTTTTTATATTTTTGTGTGAAAATCTTAATGCGGTTCACAGAATACATCTACTTACCAAATTTCAACAGTATAATAGTTCTTATAGTTTGGAAAAAAGTGGTTGTGACATACGGACAGGTGTAAATTCAACTTTTTTTTTCATTGCTACTTGTATTTGCAGACATCTGGAGTAGGTATATTCAGGATGTATGCACATACAAGGTTAAATATGTTTCCTTCAAATTAGAATGTTTTGCTTTGTTTTGACGTCAATAACTGCCTGTAAATGCCTAAGTTGAATAAAGATTTTTGAATTTGAATTTGGACGGACAGACAGACAGACAGACATGACGAATCCATAAGGGTTCTGTTTTTTGCCATTTGGCTACGGAACCCTATAAAGTTGCGGCTAAATTTCAGTATACAGCGAACGCCTTTTTTCAAAAGTAGAACGCCTTTTTTCTGCTTAGTATATGAAAAAAAAACGAAGCAGGCTAGATCCGAATCGTGCGGAAAAGCTCGTTTTTTTACACCAAAATTTACCAATTAGACTATAAGTATTAAAATAATGCCATTTGTATTTTCCTTCTTGTTTCAGTTTAATAAATGTTTATTTCAATAATATTCGGTGTTATGTTTTAAATATATACATTATCTTTAAATTACCCGGCAGTGCCGGGTACCCGCCGTCATTTACCCGTTACCCGGCCGGATCCTAAAAAAGTGCCGGATCCGCCGGGTAACGGATCCTAAGCTGGTACCCGCGCCATGTCTAGTCAAGAACTTTATTAATAACATTTGTTGGCGTGATTTTTAGATCAAATAACATGAACAATAACGAATTAACGGGAAAAGCAGTATCGAACATAATAAAGTTAAAAACTGTCTGATCCTAAATCCGCCCCCGTCAAGCGTCACAAATAACACCCTGCCACGTGGAATAATTAAAAGCGAGTAATGTTTTACTAAGTGAATCACAAAACAGAAGCGGACTTAATTCGATTAACTCGCAGCCTCGCAGAGGTAATCCAATTGGCGTACGAGTACAAAGTACAGTGAGCAACTCGTGAAACTGTACATTCGCATTACGAAAGTCGTCGCCATTACGAGCGGCATAAGAGTGGTCTCGAAGTCAACATTAAAGCCTGGCGTGTTGCTGTGTGTACATACATACCGTTGTCGGTCGGAGCGTGAATTAAACCTGATTCATTCAGATATATCGGAAGAGAAATGATGATTACCTGAAACAAATGAAGATTTGGTTACAAAATTGTAAGGGTTCTTAACGACGCGACGTGCATATCTCAAGCAAATTCGTCTAAGTTTATAATCGTAGACCATGTTTCAAAGCGAAGTTAAGAAAGTGCTTGAAAATATTTATACATTCCAAATTATTACATCTCTATAGAATACAGAATAGATACATGTACCATTGTGCATAATATGCTACATACATATACATACTTATTCACAAGGTAGCGATCATAATATTCACAATCACTACATTTGATTTGTAAAGAAGGAATTTTTCTAAAATAATTTTGGCAGTTTAAGGTCCAAAATCAATTAGAGAAATTTGACAATTTGTATAGCCTGATGTGCTGTTGTCTGCACTACACTATTATCAATTCTGTGGTACTATCTAATATACTTCTTCACAAATCAATGGTAATGATTACAATTGCTACGCTTCATTTGATTTGTGAATAAACTATTAAAATTCGAGGGAAACATTCCGTACCTATCAGTAATACATAGGTATGAGAAAAATTAAGAACTTTACAAAACTGCATAAGATTTCTAAACTTAAAACTATGAAGTGTATTCTCCAGTAGAAAATATATAGTTTGCCGGATTTAAACAGGAAATAATAATATGGGGATGTTACACAAGAGAGCAATAAAAAAAATCAATTTTAGACAACAATGACGAAATGTCAAGGAGCTATTCCCAAAATAAAATTAAATTTGTCCCCATACGCACGGCACAAATGACGTATTTAATACGCTTAATATTCGTATCTGTCGCCGCTTTGAAGGAGCTAAAAATATATTTCTCGATTCTCGTGAATAAATCCAATTTATTACACGCCGGCGCCGGGGGAAGCGAGTAATCGAGAATGGAGCGAGTGTGCTATGAAAGTAATCGAATACTTCCTTTCTCGAGTGATTAATCGGCCGACGACTTTAACGTAGGGCTAGCCGACCGCGCATGATATTTTAAACTATCGAGCTAATTAAAAGGGAAAATTTTAATGCTCTGTTAATATCATTTAATTTTTCATTGGTGGCAAACAAACAAATTTTCGGTCTGGCGGTTGACCAGTTATTAATAGCATTAGCATATAGATAGACACTAGAAATTATTCATTTACACGTTGCTGACACGAAAGCTACGTTCTTCAGCACAAAAGTAAGTTTAGTGAGTACTATAACTAACGGCATTTTCTCCAATGAGGCTTTTTTAAAGCGGGATAATCTGTTACACTACCAAGAAGTCGATGAAATCGCCTGCTCAGTTATGCCTTAGAAATCCGTGGGTAATCCACTTATATAATCTAATCATCTAAACCTCCCTCGTGAACCCCCTTGGAGAGTCTATTAGGGATCAGGAAGGAACAATTCGGCGAACGAACCTCCTGGAGCGTTGTAGCGGGTGGAACTTCGCCAAGAGGATCACCAGATTGCATACTTGTTTGCTTTCTCCCAGACATGTGACATTGTGACCAGGTCAGGGTCATATCACCCAACCGATGGTCGTCCGGTTGGTCTTTTCGCTCCTCTGCCACTAATGCCCGGTTTCAATATTCAGAAAACGATTCGTTTGCCCTTTGTGCGCGATGCGTCAACTTCGCAAAAAGTCCACTAAATTTGATTACTTCGCGATCGGTCAACTTAGCAATTGGTGAACTTCAGTATTATTCAAGTTAGCGATCGGTCAACTTAGCAATTGGTCAACTTACCAATAGGTCCACTTCGCTATTGGTTCACTATAATTTACATCCGTAGTGTACAACACAGAACAATTAATCTATCTTTGTGTACAAGGTCATACCTTCTAGATATAGATACTGGCCACTTTAGATATAGGTACTCCTTGTATTTATTGCAGAATGATTAGTACGACAATATGTCATAATAATATAATGTCACATGTCAAAGTTTTAATAAAGTTGGCCCACAGACTCTATCCTGCAGTAACCAAAAAAACCGAAAAAACCGAACGAACGAACGCGTTGGAAGGGTGGCACCATCGCTTCAACGTTAGGATGCCACATGCCACCCAAGCCCACCTTGTTTTTGTTCATTCAGATACTTAGGAAAGAATCTAAATACCAGGCCCGAAAATTAAATGCCAAAACTCTTACTAATATATTAAGACGAAGGAGGAAACAAGACATTAATTTTGATAAGTTACATAAAAAGTATTTAAAGCGACTACTAAGAAACGAAATAACACCAATAACCTTTTTAACAAAAATTAAGAAAAATCACTAAACATAATTAAAAAAAAAATACTTAGTTAATTAATTTTATTTTAAGTTGATAAGAATAATTTTTTTTTGTTATTAGTTTTAGGAATAATAATTTTATTTTAAGGAGATAAGAAATAAAGTTTAAGTTATAATAAAAATCAAATCTTTTATTTATAAAAATCTTACATTAAATATTATCCTCCTCCAGTTTATTTCAGTTGGCTAAAAAGGATGTGACAATGACATGGCACGTTTACAACAGAATTTTAGTGGACCATTTGCGAAGTGGATCATTTGCGAAGTGGACCATTTGCGAAGTGGACTGTTCGCGAAGTGGACTGTTCGCGAAGTGGACTATATGCGAAAAGGACCAATTCCTCATGGAAATTTTTGTGGACGTTTTGCGAAGTTGACGCATCGCGCACAAAGGGATTTTTCTACGGACAGTTAAATTTTGACATTTATTCTATGGAAAATGTGTCAAAATGTAACTGGCTCGTAGCAAATCGGATCGTTTTTCGAATATAGAAACCGGGCCGGGCATTAGAGAAGTTAGAGAACGCATAGTAAGGCGGAGACACCATGCGCCTGCGCCGGAGCCGGCGGCAAAAGGGTCTTCATCTCACGCCCGCTTCGTAACCTCCTGTGATGACTTCTTCGTGAAATACCGTCGTGCTGGTCGATGCTTTCTTACGATGTCGACGAGCGCCACGACTTTTATTTGACACCCAAAAAATTATCTCTTGGGGTTATTGAATTTTTGCTCAGGGTCATCCCCTGCAAGAACACATACGTTACGTGTATACTAAAAATAATGAAATTCAGAAATAAAGTGTGTGCTACTAACTAATCGCACTTTGGGAGTTCTTAAGGAGACAAAAAAATTAAAAACAAATTCTCAAAAGTATTTGTCTTGGAAACTTATTTATAATAAATAAAGCATATTTGCTTGCCAGTGTTTATTTTTGGAAAAAAATCATTGGTTCTGGCAAAAAATATTTTTAAATTATCGTCTTTATTGGAAAAAAAAACAGATATTAGAAATTCACAAGTGGGTATCTTATTTGTAATCATTTGGTACCTACGGTACTCGGTATTTAAATAATGTCACTGAAATCCACAAAATGGTTCCAACAAACGTTATGTAGGTACTTCAGATATATGGTTGTAATTTGCAATTTACCCAAAAACAAGGACAGGGTATGTCGTCGTCCAATCTGCCAAATTAACCCGATGCTTATCTCGAGTGCTCTGCGGTCGGGGCGCGTAATCTCTGGTATTTATCTTATTATGCTAACAGAGCATACATAGGACCCATGTTTAGCAAGACCTGGGCCAGACTCGCACTAATTAACACAAATTAGGCAAGAGCTAATTGGTTCACTTAAAACGTTAATTTGTCATTAATTCCGCATGTAGATTCCTAAGCTAGTCAAAAATTTGATTGAAACTAAGCATGGTGGAAGATGGCTCATATCTCCTTTTCTTTGGCAGGTTTATGCTCAGCAGTAGGTGTTTTGCGACTGAGATGATGATGCTGTTAGGTCTGATAGATGATAGGGCTTCTGAGCCCGCCTGGCTAGCTACCACCGTCTTACCTAAGTTTGGCGCCATAATAACAATGCTAATAGCATTGTTGTTCCTAAAATTAGAAATAAGATAGTCAGACAGTTCCTCACTTGTCGAGGGGTTCAGGTGAAGCTCGCATCCTTTATCGGTCTTATCGACACTTTTTACCACTAAGTAAAATGAAGACATAGAGTTTCCCTACTGAGACACAATAATAGAAAACTATTAATCTTATTCACGATTTTTCCACTTATGAACTGAACAAAGAGAGTCGAGTCCTTGTGTGTTTGTTTTGGAATACAAAATACAGAATCAGAGTATAACAAAAATAATATCGTTCAATACTTATAACACGAGGTCGCAGTCAAGATCCTTGAATTAAGTTTGTGTGTAAGATTAATGAATAGTAAATATCCATAAAATCCATAAGAACGTATCAATCATGAACCCATAATACATTATTGCCACCAGAATCCATCGTAACTTAGTCATACTAACACGCCTGATATACTCGTAGTAGGTCGACGTCCCACGCGTGGTTGCAAAGTGCTAACAATTTCGCAAACTGCAAGCCACATGGTGTTAGATATCAGCCTACGATTGCAACTAGTACTAAGACAATGTAATTTGCATAGGCATAATTAGGTACAAACAGCACTTGACCTATAAGATAAAGCTAAAGTGTGCATGAAAGATTATTAAACAAATACGGATTTTGTTATGAAAATCTTCACTTTCTTTAATCACATTCTATTACTGATATTATCTGATGGTCGTAGAAGCCAACAAGTCTAACGTCGCCGGATATAGCAACAAATGAAACAAAATTGGCGTGGAAACAGAATTATGTATAGGTACCCAAGTAGGAAATCATCCAATAAATTGATACCTGACTACGTGTTTTCAATTATAGCCACCGAAATACTCATGTCGTGATGAATATTCAATAAACAATGTCCCTACGGTAAGCCCTCCGTTATATCAAACTCGCACGCAATGTCGAAAATGTATCGTTCGGCCACAACCTAATTGCGGAAACATTAGTGAATATATATTTTTGATAACAGACGTTCTTTTCGCTTAATTAGCACAGTAGGGTCCAGGGGGCTGACTCTCGCACAATTCGTCAAAAAGTTCAGATTCGAGTTTTTTTTCGAGCGCTCATCATTGTTCAGGCAATCAGAATACGTGATATGTCGCGCTCCGCCATTATAATGTAATACCGTACAGGGTTCATGAGAATTCCGTTTTCTACTGGGTTCTACTCCAACTGCTTAACTATACACTGTCGCTATAAAATCTTTTTGAGCTTGCTCTGAGATAAAGAAGAATTTCCAACTGCGTAACAAAAGCAAGCCGGGCTGGCCTCGATTTCCCCCCAACTTTACAAAGTTTTGTTAGTGAACATTGTAAAGGAACGCAAATCTAATTTCCAGAAGCGGTAAGTACCCGTCAGCCTCTTTCGTATTTTTTTAATTTACGATTTCTAAATACAATTATATCAGGTTCACACTCTTTCATGTTCCTCGTCCGCTTCCCCGTCCTCATCCGCATTATCTTACTTTGTGCTTGACACTTTTTCTTCCGATTCCTCGGCATTATAAGCATTTCCCCATCAAGCCTGAAGTGATCATATAGACGAATTTGGAAGCGACATTTATCAGAATACCTCAATCACAGAGGTACCACGAGAGCTGTCTTATTGCTATTTTATGATAACGAAAATGTAACCTACCGCCAACTACCAACCAAACTGAGGACATGAAATCTCCAGGCATTCGCTCACTTCGGTTGTCAATTCAGAACAATTTGTATCCATGACTGTTTAGCAAGTGGTGTTGTTTCAGCAGCTTTTATTAAAGCGGCAGGGGATACAAAATTGCTAAAACAGTAGATATATCTCATATAGGTATTATTTACCAAACTGGAGTAGCTCCTGTCACTACATGATTTACATCGATGAAAAGGCACAGAGTTCCTCAGAGTACTCATCGTTAATCAGACGGTAGAGCACAGGGCCAGTGGAAGTCCCTCTGTGTGTGAGCTCATTAGCATCCAATTCGTCAAATAGTTCTCGAGAACATCGTCTGACATCAATGGCACTTCAAATTGGTACAAGAAATTAGCTGTCCTTTGTATGGTCTAAGGCTAAGATAGCAAGTCTAGTGGTAATAATATATGTTAGTGGTGTAATTACAGTATACGAGTATGTATTTCAAAATGATAGTTCTGAGTTGGCAACTTAAGTTAGCAAGCCAGATGATCCTTTTGGTACCAAGCCATAGTTAAACAGTCACTACTAGACAACAGCAACAGAGGTTACAGTAACGGATATTGGTCAGCATGTAAACTGATCGCTTGTGAGGCGCAAGATCTTGCACTTCACTATACATTTCATAGTTCGTTTATCTCCACACAGAGAAATAAACTTCACGTTATCAGCACATTCCGAGGGATTAGAATTGCAGCACAGATGTCACAATGACGCAATCAAAAAGCCTGCTGGTTGTACTTGTATGGTATGTTATAAATCGTTTTGAAAACCTCATTCTATATGTATTTAATATTGGAACAAATTATAAGAAAAATCATAACAATATGCAATACACATCTATCATCCGTTCCGAAATGTCGGTTCCTTCAGTCATCATCACAGTAATCGCAACCATAAAAGTTTATTTATTTATTTTTTTGCATTACAAATGTTTTGGATGTATTTAAACATATGTACCTCGCTGAGGTGTTGCAATTTAGAATAGAGAAGGGCAGACATTATACAATTTTCGGTGTATTAAATTTAAATTGCATAGGTACAATTTCATTGATTCTGCTTTCACTAATTATTATTACTCCATTATAATTCGTCAATAAAATTAGGCGTTAATAACAATATCGTTACTCAATGGATTTTACGAGCTTTAATATTTAAAAAGAAGTAGGTGTCATCTCAGAATTTTACACTATAACTTGCTTAGATAGAACACCTAAAAACTTTTAAATATATCGAAAGGTATTTTATCATTGGTTTGAAAGTTTTTTGACCGAATTTCATTTAAACGAAAACTTTTCGACACGACAAATGTTATTTTGGTGAAGTGAAAATATATTATCAAACAAATCATTAGGAAATTTAAAAATGTACAAAAGAGACATTGGCCAAAAGTAAATGCTTATTTTGAAAATCGATCAAACGTAGTTCGGTAAAATAATCCTTATGACAAATGCCCGATGTCTCATTTCGATGGTCTAAAGCAATACATATAGAAAAAAAGACGTCGGTCAAATGTAATTCGGACAAGTAATTGGTTCCAATCTCGAAGTGTTTTTCATCGTCTATCCTAGGCACTCTTGAGAGCGAGATTACGAAACATTTGACAGTGACATGCTTATTTCACTCAAAGACCTCAAGTCACACACACAAGCGCATCGAACGTCCGTTTATATTTGAGCAAGGAAAAGAATGCGAGTTCAGTAACGGAAACCATGGCTCCGCTGGCACCACTATTTATAAATCAAACTTGCACGTGTGCAATCAGCCCAATGCTGCTACTGTAATGTTATTTCGTGTCGAGTCAGCCCACACACGAACCTCGTCTTCGAACCATTCATTGAATACTTCATTCGACACCAGTCCTATTGTTTTATGAATAAAGTGTTCAGTTTGTCGAATTTGATATTGTTTAATTAATAAAGAGCGGGGTCTTACCATGATCTTATAGCAAGGCTAAAACAATATTTAAACAGAGACACATCTCTTGCTGCGTATAGCGCCATCCCGCTCTTAGTGCCATTTTATTTTAATACTAGCTGTGTCCGTAAACTATGTTTCGCCTTAAAAGTTCAAAGAAAAGACTGTAAATCTACTTTCTCGCGGAAACTACTTACTTTTCCGGGATAATAAGTAGCCTCTATAGCCCATTATCCCTGTCGTAATCCGTCTTCCTACAAAATTTTATCCAAATACATTCAGTAGATTTTGCGTGAAATAGGAACAAACATCCATACATCCACATTTACAAACTTTAGCGTTTATAATACATATTAGTAAGGATTGTTTTCAGTGATCATAGTTAGAGGTTGCTAAATGAGACAAATTATTCTAGCGCAGATGGCGTTTTGACGCGGTATTTGAAATTATAGAATGCTACAAAGTAGATAATATCTTCTTTTATACCTTTCAGATAAAATATCAATTTTATATCGGGAATCGAGCTTTATGATGCTGGACTACATTATGTGCTACATAATTTTTGCAATAAAATTATACCATTATGTGGATTGAAATTTTCGGTTTGAATTATAAGATCACTTAGATGTCAGTCTGTCGGTCTTTCAAAAAAAAATCAAATAAAAATTCTGGTCTATTTGACAAGACCCTTTTTCACGGGAACGCGTAGAGATGAAACTTATATCAAACATTCGGTTTCGGATTACGGTCTTTATTAGCTGTAAAAAAATCAAACTTCAAAACGAGATTTCAAAAGGGAAGAATCATGAAATTTGGCAAGAAGCGACGTCTTACAACACATTTTTTTAATAATTGATTTCGACTGGACCATTTTAGCCTTACTTCCGGTCTAGCGGAACTTACGACGAGGTATTACGTCAATGGCTATATCGACTTTATGGGATTTGCGCAGAAATGTTCGTTTTGACGTATAATTTCAAACTATCGGAGGGTTTAGTCCCATTTGGCCAGAGCCCTTTAGCATCCTGTATGAATCGAACCATTTTTGCGTGATCCAATTTAAAGAAGGTATTTTTGGCATCCTATTAAAGCTATCATATTAATACTAAACAATATACATTATTCCATTCTATAGCCAATCCCTATTCTGTACTTCAATACATAGATTTCCACGCGGCTTAACGGACTCTTGGTCCATGACTCGCCCTCTGTATTTACAAGTCTTTGGCGAGTCAGACTGATCAACGTAGAACCCAAATTACTGGAGCTAAAGCATAAAATTCGGTACAGGGGTTCGTGGCTCCAGTAAGAAGACACGGAAAGAGCCCAGGAGAATGATCCCTCAGCCAAAGCCATTCGAAAGAGATGGGCGGGAGTCGGTGAGGATACAACACTATATCATGTGTGCATTTAATAGAATGGGAATCTGTTGTCTGCGCTATTTCGCCCCGATGATGAAGAAGAGTCACGTGTGTTCGCGTGATATTTCCCACCCTGACTAAGGGAAGTTAGGCTCTGGAAGCCGACCGCGGGTATGGCCGCGCGGGGACGACTACGAAGTTCCCCGTACGGCCAATACTAACATGCGGGCGCAGCGAACACAGTGATGGGTACATCGGTTTATAGGAGAGTCCCACATAACCTCAGCTTGGCATGGCTTGGCCTCTTATCATACTATGTATGCATAAAGCATTTTTCATCTTCAAAAAATCCTTATGTAGGAAGGATTTTTCAAAATTCCCAAAGGAAGCTAACAAATCCCTATTCAAAATATAAAGAAACTATAGCGTTCAGCTTTATTAAAGCGGAGCGTACATCGCGGGCACAGCTAGTTAAATATAAAAACACTTGAACTTTAAAACATAAGAAAACAAATCGCGTGGTGCACAAAGCTTAGGGAGCGGAGGCTGCACGAGTGTTGGTCCTACACACTCTCGAGTGTGCCCATAGTCAAGGAATTTGTACCGAGAGCGCCACAAAGAACAAGTTAGAGCAAGACATACATAAACATAACCCTCCTTTTTTACGCGCAGTGGGGTAAAAAAATCATTGTGTGGTTTTATGAAACGACGATGCAAGTGAAACTTTTTTCGGATCGTAGGCATTTAACTGAAATCTTTCGAAAAATTATTCGATTTAGGGTATTAAAATCGCGTTTTTTTAATATATACTTAAATCTTTTTCCCCTGAAAAGAAAATTATCAATAAAAAAACAAAATAACAGAAAAACAAAAAACAATGCTCTACACCAGGATCAAACCACTACCACAATCTAAGTCAAAGATCTAATGCATAAACCAATTTCGAGTTATATGAAGTAGTGAAATTAAAAATCTTGCTTTTGTGTAATGCGACATATGATAGATGAACGAAAAAATTTAAGGCGATGTAAAAAAAGTATTACTTTAATAAAGTATAACTTACTAACTGCTGCCCGCGATTTCGTCTGCGTGAAATTCAGTTATGCAAGTTCGGTTATTCATATCACGCGTTTCCTCTGTTTATTAAAGTTTCTTTCAATAAATTTGGTTCAAAAATTTGCATTTCAACATAAATGTATTGATGTAAACTTATGAAGAAACAAAAAAATATTTAGTGTAGTGTCCAGCGTGTGTTTATTTGTTTTCGACAAACCATAGCGACAATGTATACACCTGCAATAAAACAAAGCAATGAGCAATACACTCGCGGCGCTCCTGTCCGTTTGTTTGTTTGCGTTGCGCTCGCCAAGCGGCCTTCGGTCAGAAATTGCCACCTTGAATCACAAGTTCAGGCTATTTTGATTTCCACCAGCTCTCTCTCGAAGCGGCGTATCGAATCAAATCGATTCCGCGTTGGAATGTTGATGTTTGCATCGAGAAACACTTTCGTTTGCGATGATAAAAGTTGATTGATTTGTCTGCACTCTGCAGTGAGATGTTCGAAATTGGAACTTGCCTGATTTATGATCTCAACAAAGTGATGATGGAATAAGCTATTGGATAAAACCTCTTTGATGGTGCTTTTTTATTTGATAGACGACTGTTAACATTGACGTAATACGTCAATTACGACGGCGCTGCTCAATGCTCTCAATCAATGCTCAGTGCTTTTTGAGTCGATCTCGAAAAAAAAAGTACCAAGGTAAAGGCTGCTTTATCTAAGGATCATCACAACTCATACACGTCCCCACCGAGAGGCACGAGCCTACCTTAGGGCGATTAGGCCTTAGTCAAACCACGCTGACCCAGTGCGGATTGGTTGACTTCATTATCACCTTTGAATTACTTCGCAGGTGGATGCCGGTTTTCTCACAATGTTTTCCTTCACCGTAGGAGCGTCAGATAAATGTACATATGAAATTCGTGAAACGAAAAATACATTGGTACATGGCAGGATCGATCGCGGGCCTCCCGATTCTACTCGGGGCACAGTCCAGTGCCGGCGCTTATAGACCGCTTATAAACCATGTCGAAAACCTATCCTAGTTTGAATAAGTATGAGTTTTTTCATTGACTTTCTAAAGCGTATCTACACCTACCTTGATTACTTAACGTGGGCATAGCCATGAAATTCTGCAACATCCCTATATACGTATAACTGCGCCATAGAGCCTAACCTACGTAAACGATAATCCTGCATCATACATACTTGCACCTCACAGAGTCGATCGATTGGAGTCTAACAATATTGAAGTAGATCGCCAGCAGTTCAACTTTGAGCACCCCCCTAACCCTGTCGAACCCTGTCGGTCTGTCTGTCTGTGTAACGCTTTCACATCTAAAACCGCTGAACCAATTTTAAAGAAATTTGCCCTGAGTAAGGGTATAGGTATGCCACCCAATATTAATGAGTTCCCCGGGGAATGGCTGATAATAACTAAACTCGCTAAACATAACTAAGCTCCAAAGAGATTAAGTTATGGGAAACAGCAAGCTGTAGCTAGTATGAAATATATTTGTCTGGGATTCAATATTTCTTCAAAAGTACAATGTTTTTATTGTGATTGGTTAAAATTGCGAACCGAAAGCAACGAGCAACTATACTATCTAATCACTAATGAATACATGACACCAGTAATAAATCTTGGCATCCGTAGGTATTTATTTTCGTAACGCTTACAATTGGCCATCAATAAAACATATTATTATGTATTTATGACATAATACCGTCGCATGACAGTCATGACACGGCATGCATGATGATTCAACATCAGCTGGAATGCGGGTGGAGCGCGCTCCAAAATTAAAATCATGATTTTATCTTTACTACGGCTTATCAAATATGACTCTTGAGGGTCTAAATATATATAAATATATTAAGTATATGTCAAAGAGATATGAATAAGTAAATGGGTCAGTCTCACTAGTCCCACGATGGGACAATAGCGACAATTTTGTCCCAGTGCAGCGCGGTCCCAAATAAAAAATTCATCATTTTCATTTAGACATATTACTACCACTGTCTCTACTGGTATTTAAGTACAAGTTGACAAAAGTGTAAATTACTTAATTAAAATAAACTACGATTTATTGTAATGCAAATAATCTGCCAAGCTAAAAAAGCATAAGCATCGTATGCATACGAGTCATGATTATAAAAGTGATGTTATTGACTGAAATACGATGTTGGAAGATCAGAGACGATATACAGCGAAGTAATGTAATAGGGGAAAAATTAGAAAATTAATACAAAATCGCAACCAAATCCTGGCTTCAATCAAGGTATCGTTGCCATTTCATAGAACCAAGGATGATATATTATTCTTCGTCTATGATAGAACTACAGTTCTGAAGAATGGATGATTCATTGATTCATTCCTCTTTTCCTTTGTAAGTACATCATCTTGTCCCGTAATGCATTAGACAGGTACATACTCTTACATTTTATACTCGAACTTAAGTTTTTGATGTAATGTTTGTAAGAGAGTGACTCTATATCCTTAAAACACGAATGTTTATTGTTAAAATTTTTGGGTTCGATTGCCGGTTCTCTTAGACGATTATTTACAAAATCTTCGAATGCAGTTCGAATTGTTGTTAAAATTAAAACAAAGTCTTCTTTTAGTAAAATTTTCTCGACTCGACGGTGTCACAGTTTAACAATGCATTGTAAAACTGTGTGACGGTGTCCTTAAAACACAGAATGTAAACTTAAAAATAAAATTGGGTTCGATTCCTGTCTACCGGAATCGAACCCGTCTAAATAATCGTTGTCTACCGGTCCCGGTAGACAACGATTGTTTAAAAACATCTTCAAATGCAGTTGGAATTTAAATCAAAATAAAGTATTTTTTCAATAAAATTTTCTATCTGCGGTATTTAATTTCCTTTCTCTGGAAATGGCATCGCCGTGGGACGATTATGATGGTGATGACAGTAAATTTTAGGACCTGATTCACAATATAGAACTATACAGGTAGCTCCACGTAAGCTCCAAGCTCCAAACATATATTAAATATAATAAAGTGGCGACTCTAACAATTTTGCCGTCTATGACAAAACTAGATCCTACAAGGTTAAATGCTCTAAGTACATAGATCACAGAATATTAACAGACAGAACCTCAATCCAAATATTTGTATGTTAAACAAACGACGCACCAGCGATAATCTTACTAGCGCGTAAGCTTTCACCACAAATAAAGGTGGTTAGAAACGTTGAACAATACGCCCCGATATCGCCGGCGATAGGCAACGGGATGCTATATTGTCACCGCGCTACTGTGTACAAGGAATGCGGTTGTTTCAGTTCAATTTTACACCTGGTAAATTATTTTCTGTACCTCGTTCTGGAGCCTAGCAACAAGCGTATGCTTTATAGGCTCAGCACATTGGACAATTTTGTGAACCAAACATTTCAACTGCAAACACATGCTTCTCTGAACGTTATCAACAGTTAATTACTGCTCTGTAAAGAAATGAGCAAGGATAAACAACGGAATCATTGTGCCAATTTTTCTTTGATCAACCACCGGCGATTTTATCTGCGGGATTCCTGAAGCCTCCGTGCTGGCATTGTCCACGACTTCAAAGGGCTTCACGCATGTGTGAACAATTCCACAGTGGTCCAGTGAAGAGACCATCGCGGCACTCCAGGCAAAGGATACGGTAATACCCGCTTTATTTTTAAATCTCAGCTGGTCTTATCCTCAGAGCTGGACGGACTTATTTACGGGAACATAAAATGCTTATGAAATTAAAGATTAAATTCTTAAGCATTTTATATTCCCGTGAGATAGTTGCAGAAAGTTTTCAGATAGTTTTCATGTTTAGTCGACGGTCGACAAAAATGTTGCTTACGCAAGAAATAACTGAATTAAAGAAAGTTGAACATGGTTGGGTTCAGAAATTAACAGCTAGCATACGGTCTCACAAACGGAGACGCTTGATCCAAGCCGTGGATAAAACGGATTTGAAGAGCCACATTCCACATTCTTTGTTTCATCAGATAAAAACGATAATTTTGCGAAATCTTAGTTGTAGCATTGATAGTAAGAATTTTTCAGTGATCCGTTAATTTGGATTTTGTGTGGAAGGAACTTACCAATAGATAAAGCTGAACTTTGAGTACGATGTAATAAATTAATTACCTGCAAAAGACAAAAAAAGAAGTGAAAAGAAGAATACAAAAGGGACAAAATTTACTTTAGTTACAAATATAGGTAAGTACTAAATGAGCAACGCAAAATGCTCTAAAAACAAAATGATGCAAAATGTTATAAATCCGCAAATCAATGAACCCGTCCTGTGCTCTAAGATTTGAATTTCGAATATACGGTGCATATTATACAAAAAGTGTGGGCAAGTAAGTGAAGAAACCATTGTCTATGCCCCTTCGCTCGGAGTGTTACAAATTACCCGGCGTCGGTCGGACCCATCCGCCTGGGAATTAGACCAATAAAATAATACGCAACCCATTCATGATGCAACGTTTACTGACTGCTCGCGTTCGGAAATTGTCGCGTTTCCATTGAAACTACCTATTATTATGTAATTATCGCACTCTTAAGAAGTTAGAAATTCATATTGAAAAGTGAGTGAGATTTTAATGTCCAAAGTAATTTTTAAGATAGTTTTGCGGTAAATTAGATCAATGTTTCGTAACGATTGATTTATTGAAAACAAAATTCTACCTTATACTTAAGGCTAAGGAAATAAATAAACCATATAATGCAATTCATCTCCCTTAAGAGTCTAGACTAGGCTATCCCCACTAATACTATAGAAATAAAAGTAACTGTCCGTCTGTCTTACACGCCTAAATCACTTAACCAATTTTAATGAAAATTGGTTTTTAGGATTTAGCTTGAACACTGAAGTTACCCTAAGTCCATTTTCTCTAGAGTATAAAAAGTATTTTATTCTGAATTTACACGTGGTCCCTAGGGAATGCGTGATATAATAAAATGGGAATATAATTAATTTCACACCAGCGAAGTCGCGGGTAACAGCTAGTCCTACATACAATTCTTATCATTCTTTCTTGTACTTCTAGTTAAACAATGACAAAATTGTTAGTTGCTTGTGACTCTGGCACTACAAACCATAATATCTTGTAGTGGGATCACACACTTCTTTCTTGCCATGCCATGTATTTTTCTCTTTCTGATGTTACAGTTTAGTTTTTGATGTTATATGAGGATGTATATTGTTTTGTTTGCTACAAAAAGGCTTGACATTATCTAGCAATATTACAACCTAAGATCTTCGAGAATTCAACGATCGCTACGCGCACCGCATTGAATTGAAAACGATAAGTTTCATAATAACACAAATCATCGTCGTGAAAATCTCGCTCTCCAACATATAAATCAGGATTACTTCCCTATCCGACAAGACCGCACAATGGACATGCGCGCCCACGGGCTGTTGCAGCCGGGAGCAATGCTGGAATGCGGGCGATCCCGTATTCACACTATTTCGGGACGAACGCGGAACCCGCGCCATCCCGTATTTGATACGTTTCTGCGGCACAGAATGTTCGAGAACACTGTCAGTTGTTGTGCAAGTTGGATTTATTGGTGGCATTCTATGTATTATGGGCATCAATCGTGACTATCGTGAGTTATGCTCTGGTATAGTATTGGCCAGTCTGTCATCTTGTCGCCTTCGCATCCTTTAGATGCAGACAATAACAACTTTACTTCTCTCCGCTGTCAACTTTTCAGATATTGCCGAAAGAGGAAACATTTAGGTCGAGGGAATTCAAAAACAGATATTTGTAATATGTATTGCTGTCGCACTACGCCCATGGAAATTCTATATTTTCCTGTAGTAATAACAGTAAAACCAAAGCTTTTGAAAAAAGTCCCACTGAAATACGTTAAGCAATTGTTAGTGCAATAATCTATCAAATTTTGTTACTTCTTTAATTAATGGTTTAGGCCGGGTATTAACACGTCAGTCGGGACATTGCCTCTTACATTATAAAGATTACTGATTCTTAATAAAGATTACCCGCATCAATGGTTTTCATTATCATTATGTCTTGTCTTTGTTTTTTAGTCTCCGTGCGAACAAAAACTAAAAGACAAGACATAATACATTTCGTATTCATAAAATAATTTGTTTTGAATGAGTTCTCAGTAGTTCTGCCACAAGTCCACCATTATGCTCAATATCAGTTATATTTAGGACATTAATGTTTCGTATTTGCTAAAGTGTAGTAATGGTCTTATTGGAGTATATCCTTATCGAAGCTTAAAGATTACAATAAACAAACGACGCATCATTATTAATATCAATTGGCACAGCTCCAGCCAGTAGTAGCTAAGTTTTGAAGGAAGCGTTTGAACATACGCGAACATCAACCAATTAGTTGATGAAAGCCAATTCAATTAGAGCGGAGCTAATGATATCCCTGTTTGATCGCAAAGGACGGCGACATTTAGTTAAGTTGTCGGAATCGAATCATCTCCTTGTTAATAGTTAGTACACGAGTATTACAAGCTTGCAGTTTCGTGACGCGTGTTCTTCATGTTGATGGCATGACAACGTTTGCTTTGTGTACTTTTTTAGTATTAAAGAAGTAACATGATGTTCATCAATATTGCAACATAGTCCAATTACTGACAACAAGGTACTTAAAATTATATGCACGTGTTTAAAAAGGGGATTGAAGTGTTATTGAACGCTTAAGTTTGATTTTTGTGACTAACTATACGAACAGAAGTCATAGATAAAAGATTGCATGGTAGTAATGCTAAGCACAGCTCTGTGTTGCTAAGATCTCTTTAGGATTGCAAAGTAAATCACAGAAAATTATATGAAGCATGTCCGGTGCTGTCGATAGATATCAATTTCTTTGTCTTGGGATGTTAATTAGGTTATTAGTATAATTAGGCGATTTGAGTATGACTTGGCCCGTAGCTGGTCGGGTTGTCCAGATTGTCCGGAGAATTGGGAGTCCCCAGATCCTGCATCATCCTTACCTAATTATATACAAGATGGACGTCGAGGTTGGTTTCAAGGTTGGTTCACGTGTAAAGGAAAAATCTGAAAACAGCAAATAGTTCAGAATCCAAAGTAAAAGTTCGTATAGATCCTTTGATGCGCGAGTCTAAGTTGCATTTGGCCGGTTTTGGCAAATACTACAAGTAATCGTGCCCTTGTAGTTTTTACAACTATCGAGTATGCTTAATTTTCTTTATCATATCAGTTTTTATGTTTGTATGTAATGTTTTTATTTTGCTTTAGTAGTTTATTTCTATAAACATGTAACTTATAATCTCTGCATCACCGGCATCAAATCCACCTTTAAACATAGTACATAAAGAATAACTAAATATAGGTAAAAAAGAAATCATTGTTTAAAAATGGGTAAGTAATCAATTGTGAGGGTGGAAAATTCTAGAGTAGTTCTCTAGCATTTTCCACTTAATTAGTAACTTGACAAAGTCTAGGGATGCGGGAAATTGGTTTTGCTCTCGGAGCGCCCGCCGCGCCGGCCGCCTGCTCCGAGCCAAGTTATCGAACTTGGAAATACGCCAGTGCTGCTTGTAACATTAGTGACTCTGCAAGTTTAAGTGTTATGACGGCAGAGGGAATACGAAATGGCAACGATTTATTATTCACAGTTAGCAGTTTTGGATATAATCGAGAATAATAAGAGTTTGAATAAGAGAATTTCCATTTTTAAATGACTTCTTAAATGTTGTCGAATATAACAGACGAAAAATAGCAGAGGAAAAAAGTATACCGCCTAATCAAATGCCATTTTTACCAAGAGGAGGCTCTTTACCCAGGTTTTTTGCGCGGAGTACGCGGGGACCGCTACCTAGCAGCAGTGCTTGCATTGCTATGTTCCGGTTTCAAGGGTAACACAGGCAGTGAAACTGTTACTCTGACTTAATCCTATGCTATGTCACAAGGGGGTAACGTACTTTGTAGGGGCAACATGTCTCCCAACGTCGTCGTAAGCTACGCTCGGCGTTGGGCGGCCGGTGACCTTTCGCTACCAGACATCATAGAAAGATGCTGAATGGCAAGAGGAAGTGGGAGGCTGCCACGTGGAACTTTTTTATGGGAATATCTTAAATTGATCGGCTGAAGTAGGTTTGAAGCTGAATCAGGTTTGAAGCTGAATGATTTGTCTACAGTATCCAACGCCATAGTATTCGTAGCTACCTAACAGATTAAAAGTAGTTCATCGCGCAGTCCAGCTTCCGTCCCCGTTCGCAGGTAGATAAATCCAATATCTGGAAAACTCAGCAGCCCATTCGCGAGAAATGGGTGACCTCGCCGCGGGAAATCAGATCGCTGGTAGCGCTGCTCCGACCTAAATCTGCTCAGGCGCGTTCGTAGGCATTTACATTGTTATGTCACGTCAGCTCAACTCAGCTCTATCTAAGTTATGGTCCGTCGATAGAACTTTGGTATTGGCACTATGATTTTTATCGTTTGTCCGCGTTTGTATCTAAACGCATATTTCAGTATATCAGCAGCATAGCTTACAACAATACATTTACAATTTAATTTATCAGCATTAAATTTAAACATTTCGTCGTGTACACAATGTGTTTGCAGTGTGAAATTCTTTGGAGTACGTTAGATAAACTCCAATAAAATGATTGTCTACAACCAATCTACGACGAAGGACCGTATTATAATAACAGGCGAAGACAAAGAGCCTACTTCAAACTAGATGCCGAGTGTGGCTTTGAAATTTCGAGAGATCCTTTTAACCGAACCTTATCCACTTGTGTTGAAATGGAAATTAAATGTGAAAGCCTTCAATTTCGGAGTCAAAAACAAAACTGTCGACTGGTAAAATGGTAGGAAAGGAAAACGTTTCTTGCGAAAAATAATAAAGCACCAAGCAAATATTTTCTTAATAACGTCTTTTAATTAGCGTCGCAGGCTTGGGACACTGCCAATTTTATGTTCATGAGAATCACCTGAGACGGCTATTTTAGATTATTTCAATCTTTATGTTCGCAATTACCATTTTTATGTGGAAGGTTTTTATTAAATGCTGTAATTTTTGTGGTGTGGTATGTTTAAGTAACAAATATATCCGGCTCGAAGGGTCAAAACAGAGGGGTTAAGTCAAGGCATTGATTATAAAATATCTAAAGTAGACTAAATGAATGGTGTGCTGTGATTTTACGTACCTATTATTAAAAAAATATTGTCATTACTCATGGATAATAAAGTTGCGTCGGTGGCGCTGTGGTCTCAGCACTTGTCTGTGCCCCGAGTTGATTCGGGAGGCCCGCGATCGATCCTACCATGTACCAATGTGTTTTTCGTTTCACGAATTTCATATGTTGTACATTTATCTGGCGCTCCTACGGTGAAGGAAAACATCGTGAGGCAACCTGCATACACCTGCGAAGTAATTCAAAAGTGTATGTTAAGTCAACCACTGGGCCAGCGTGGTTTGACTAAGGCCTAATCGCCCTAATAGTTAGGGTAGGCTCATGCCCCTCGGTTGGGGCGTATTTGAGCTGTGATGATGAATAAAGTTCACCTTGGCCACCTTTTTGCTGCAAATATTTCGACAATTATAGATAGTTAAACAATCCAGGCGAAATTCAGTTCCACCTTTAACCATATTTTTATTTACCATAAAGTAGAATGGTATGTTTTAAAAAAATTCATGTAGTAATCTCCACATAAAACAAATTCGTTCTACCGAATTACTAGGTATTATTCAACGCTACAACACTGAATTTGTATTTACGGATGAAATAAACACGACGGGTAAAATGGCCGAATAGTGAATTAAGCGCAACTACTAGCGCGTGTTTTTGTATCATTATCTTGTATCTTTTTCTCTCATTGTGCTCGGAGACAGCTCATTTAGGATGTGAGCGAAATGGTTTTTCGGGTGAGTAGGGACACATCACTTATACGAGTAGGGATGGATTCAGCAATACATGTTTACGTTCGGTCGTACAACTAGGACAAATATATACAATATCATTTAAAACATATTCTTTTAAACACAACAGGGGAGCTCTTAGCCTTCATCTAACTTTAAGTGTTGATGTGTCTGTCCTTCCTTTTCTACAATGGATGTCGTAAGAGTCGCCATGAAGGATATAGACAAGGAGTCCAGTTTTTGTATGTAAAAATTATCCTGAGCAGGGGGAGTCGCGGTCGTTAACTGAAGAAGCACAGAAGAAGGCTCTGTCTGCATGATTTCTTTTAAATTTTTCGGGTAATAAAGCAGCTCGATCGATTTTGACTGGCCCATTCTATCATCGCTCGACGATCAACTGGTCGATGGCATCGATCGATGGTAGAGTCGAATAATCGACGTTTATCGATAATTTCTACCATACTGATCGATAGAATGGTATAATAAGGTAGAATGGACTAGTCGACATCGATCGAGCTGCTTTATTATCCTAGAAATTTAAAAGAAATCAGAAGAAGCACAGAAGGCTCTGTCTGGATGATTTCTTTTAAATTTTTCGGGTAATAAAGCAGCTCGATCGATTTTGACTGGTCCATTCTATCATCGCTCGACGATCAACTGGTCGATGGCATCGATCGATGGTAGAGTCGAATAATCGACGTTTATCGATAATTTCTACCATACTGATCGATAGAATGGTATAATAAGGTAGAATGGACTAGTCGACATCGATCGAGCTGCTTTATTATCCTAAAAAATTAAAAGAAATCATACAGAGCCTCGTCGTCGGTGGCGCTGTGGACTCGGCACTTGCCTTCCAATCGGGAGATCCCGGTTCGAAACCGCCATGTACCAATGTGTTTTTGTTTTCCGAATTTCATATGTACATTAATCTGACGCTCCTACGGTCAAGGAAAACATAGTGAGGCAACCTGCATACATCTGCGAAGTAATTCAATGGTCCTATTATGTGAAGTCGACAAGTGAAGTCGTCTCCGTAATATCAGTACGCGCACGCAACATCGTACTGGTCAACAATAACGCGTCCTCTTCTGAACACATTTCGGTAGAAGCTGATGAAACCAAACGACAAGGTAAATCGATCAACGTCGAGCGATGGCATCGATCGACTTCGATGGACGTCGATCGACTGATGAGTCGACAATCGACATTTTGTGGAACGGTACCTATCCGTCGATCAATCAAAACTAGTATACCGAGCTACAATACCTAATCAATCTGTTGATTTTGTAGCACCCTTAAATAACTGTAGTTTCGACAAGTACATTGTGCTTTCCCCTTTCAGAATTTCGACTTTCCTAGTCGCAAACGGGGAATCTATCAAATACAATCGTTTAGAAAATACCTAATTCTCTGACATTGCTGCCGCCGCTATTAAACAGTGTGTTGCTCCTGCAGAATTGTATGTATGTATTATCCAGTTTGCATATCTAATCATTGCTACCTGTTTTAAAACGCGCCTTCGATAGTTTCGAACAGCTACAACCGAAGACTTACTGAGTGGCCCAGCGCGCACCATTGGCATTCGTAAATCGTACCCAATAATGACGATATTCCAAATTTAACTCGGCTTCCGTTACTCAATAACTAACGCACATCCGTGTTCATTGCGGTCACTGAGCAATTGGCTTGAATAATTTTATTTATTTTAAGGTTTAGTCCTGGAGTTAAGGAACTTGGTGGAATTTAAATTAGCATAGAGTACACTTTGGTAGCATTTAAGCTGTGCCCGTGCAGCCGTTGTCGGGGGGAAAAGTTAAAAAGGATTCAAATGGACTTTTTTAATTTAAGATACAATTTAACCGTTTAGTTAGCTATCATTGCATCAACTATTATAAAGTTAACTATGTATCAAAAAACGGACTAGGCGATATATCGAAAATGAATCAAATAATAGGAGGCGTGGTCTATACGTAAACGCGGGGCGCCCCCCGTGATCAAGTAGCCTGCTAGTCTTTATATCTATGTAATCAAAGTCGTGAATGCGCTGCGCCCGCATGCAATCAGGTCGTTTAGAAATTATCGCGTAAGCGTACAAAATGCAAATTATTTTATTAAAAAATAACTGTAATGATTAGAAAAAAATACTTCTGTACGATTGTGAATACTTTAATGTTGTCTACTTATTTAAGGAACTTTTTAATGAATCCTACCTAATATTGTTTACTAGTAATCCTGAACTTTCTTATTTATAAGAGGTAATTTAAAAAAATAAAATGTATCAAGGCAAAATCTTTAAATCGCGTGTCCAGTTCTTGTCGTGTATAGCTCAAGATATAAAAAAACACATATTTGTCTTTTAGATCTGTAAGATGCTCTCAGTGACCTATGAAATAACCAATAATCGATGTAACGCCTTAATAATCAAACGAAATTTTTCACATTTCCCGTCTTATAATAATCTCTTATAAATTATAATTTATTATAAAATAAATATACTTATAAGGTTTCTTTTAATAGCGGTAGTCATTTTAGGTATAATAATTACTTGTGTTCATAATATTGCTTTTTACATACTTCATAATATTGTACTTACATAGTTATATATCTCATAGTCGTACACGAAAAATGTACAAGACACAAAGAAAAGGAAACTTCATTACAATTCATTCGTTCACCAAGTTCACATGTGTAAGTATTAACAAGAAAAGTTCTCAGAATTACCTCTATACAATAGATAGCATATGTATCTATAGCATCACCAGGCAGGAGAAAAGTTTGATGGCTATCTATCACCGTCTTTTGTGCGCATGTAGGAACTTATATTATTATGCTCTACGACTCTACGAATACTTTTTCTTTTACCAGAACGTAGGTAAAGTTTATTACGTTTTGTAACGCCAAAAATAATGTGCGTATTGTTCAAAATGTAAAGGAAAAGCGTTATTATTCTAAGAGGAAAGGTTAATGATACTTGGCTATTATTATGGCAGCAAATACAGATAAATGTACTTTTCTATAATGCTAGTAAATGGGAAAGTACGAAGCTGGCTAGATTTATTAAAATATATGAAATATACATATAATAGGGCAGCTCATGATTATTATCTTATCCGATGGTGACGAATTGCTCAAATACGAAAAAACCGTAGACCACCGGACTAAACAGTACCCTTTCCTCAAAAATTATTATTTAAAAGTGTTCTAAATTTTACGTTTTCCCAGGAGAAGTAACGCATTAATTAATTATTATATTTGAATACAATACATTTAGTTTCACATTTTTCAAAGACTCCCAATCATTATTTTAGCGTTCTTGTTTTGTTATGTAGTGCTTGATCAAAGCTGTAGTTGGTGTAAATGAAGGTATATAATAAAACTATTGCCTTACACACAAAATTAAATACGTAACCTGAGCTTGCGTTCCGTTTTTCCTAGTTTTACGATTCAACTTTTAAAAAAATATTTGTAAAAGATCATCATTCTGGAATGTTACAAAACTAACGCCGTAATCTGTGTAACGTAAATGTCACAAAGGAGTCAAAATGTTACAAAAGTAACGTTTTGGTAACACTGTAAACAAGAGTATATTGTATAACCCAACTCCAATCATACGTCATTCAAAAAGTTGTAAAGGCAAAGGAAATGGCGATGGGGCGTCATCGTCAAGTATGGTGACAATTTAACATGTGACGTTTCGTTTCCCGCCATCACTTGCATGCTGTCAAAGAAAGTAGGGATAGCCGGAAATTACATAAAATGTAACACTGACTACAGTACTTATATACGAAAATATAATACTTTCGTGTTTAATGTGTTTAACAGTTACTTATCCGGTCTGATCTAATGATGAAAATAGTGACAAATATTTCAGAAGTTAAAATAACACATCCGTGTATTATAAAATGATAATACATACATACATAAAGCATGAACTATTAGAAAATGCATCAGTATATTTTTAATGTCATATAGCTTAACAATCAAGCTAAAAAACCACCAGAGTTCCGCATAAGCATAATACGATTATTCCATACTACGCACTTATTGAGATGAACCAAAAATATAAAAGATAAACTACAGACAACAACGTAACTACTGTGAAACAAATACAAATATTCACTGCTTACTCATAACCGCCAAGCATGGAAACCAAAAGAAACTCAACTGAATATGTTCGTAAATATGATCTAATGACTTAAAAGTGTTCTTGTTTTGGGCACTCCATCTTTGTCTCGAAAAGGCACCACAAAGACACGAAGTCAATAGAGGAGTATTGTCAAAGTCCCGAGGACAAAAGGCGGGACGCAGTATACGATTCAGTCTCCGAGTTTGGACGGACAGATCGATAGGCTACGGATGACCTACGGATAATCCTCCAGACAGATTACGTAACACTGCTGTATGAGTACCCACTTGCCTGGCTTCGAAATGACGGCTTTCAGGTGATGATCCCCTCGATGAGTTTTAACGAAAGACTGAAATATATTTCACGCCCGTGATTTGCTAGTACTTAGTTACACTCAGAAAATTATTTTTTTACTGATAATCCTCTAGATGTGTTCTAACTGGGTTCAACTAACCAACACTCGTAAAACTTCGCAATGCAGTTTAATTCAAATCAAATCAAAATATTCTTTATTTAAAAGTGACTCGATAGAAATCTTTGAATTGGGATGATGACTGAATTAAAATTTTTACGTCTCATCATTAAATATTAAAATACCGTAGAAAAAGACGCAGTCCTGTGAAATTAGAATTAAAATCGGCTAAGAAATACATTAGATACAAGCATTTTAAGTTGTTACTTTGAAGGCGATTAGACAGAGAGATCCGACATCAACTGTGACGTCATTGTTGAGTTGAGTACGGCCATATTGACTCCTTGTAAATTGCCGTTTTGCTAGAAAGAGATCGAGAAAAATCTTTAATACCTTATATCTTGGTTGTTTTTATAGTTATTCGAAAACCGATTTTTTCTTTCTGTTTATTATATGAATGAGCTTCTATTAAAGCAAAAAAAAATTTTTAGTCATCTAGCCTATTGTCCAAATGTTCAGTGCTGCTCTTCCCTTTATATGTCTGTGGTACTGCTATAGTTATAAGATTCTTATTTATATTACAGTAGAGCAAACATTATTCAGTCAAATGTGCATGATAATCAAATATGTTAAAAAAAAGCTCAAAATCGACATATGTGTTAATAAGGTTTAAATTATTATAAATATTAAAGATTATTATAAGGTTTTGTAGTCGAATTAATATAGATTAAGTCATTATTGCTCCCACAATGAATTGTAATTATCTAAAATAAATGTTATTATTATTATTCACAGATTTTAATTTCTATCTCTATCTCTTCCGGGTCCCTCGGGGATTATTATTAAAAATTGTTGTGGTATTTAAAGAGGTTATTGAGACCATCAAACTTTACAGCTGTGCCATAAAATTTAATCAATTAGGTAGGTCTTCAACTTTTATATGAAACACCTTACTTTTTCTCCATTTCAAAATTGGTCTTATAGAGAAAGTTCTTTGGTTTGATTCATTTCATTTATTGGATTGCAAATATGGATCGAGCGTTTTAGCTAGAGTAAAAAAAGACAAAAATGGGTGTCCAATATATTTGTTAACTTCATGCCGGACATTAAAAAATAGTATTGTTTTCTATTACGCCTTTGTGAGTCTCCACTTGCACGTCCGGTCTCCCAGTGTAAATATGATGATGATATAAACTGATTGTTTGAGCAATTCTTTAAGTCATCATATAACTTTTTGGAACACGTTATATTTTTTTTATTTGAAAATTATAAAATCGACTTTAAATATTTGTACGATATTAAATGTGGTTACGCTGAAAAGGGAACCCACCCAAACAACCATAAAGGCATAAAATCTATAAGCCCTTTAAAATCATTATTTTAATAATTGTATAATTTCGTCCGAAGTACCGAAGTTATTGAAATTCTACAAAAAAATTCTATAACATAAATATTCGACATACAATAAGCTTTCCTATCGATAGCACGGATATCAGCGTACTACTCGTTGAAAATATAGACGTTGGCTGTTCATAAAACGCAAACTCATTTTGTTAAACGGCTTGTTAACAGGTGATACATTTGTTGTTTAAGTGTTGCCCGCTGTCATTAGTTACGTAAAACGTGGGTTCGAAACATTGAGCCGACTTTTACTTCGATAGCTATTTAGATTAGTAATGATGGGTTCTGCTTTCATAGGCGTTGGGGGCTATATTTCAACTGGTTGATCTTTAACCTCCGCTGCATGATTTAGTACGTGCGTCACTTGTAATTTGTTACGAAGTGAGAACAATAGTAGTTGCTTTATGAATGTAAAATATTACTTGGTTGTATTAGTTTTCATATTAAATACAATCAGGCGCTGCGTTGCGTATCTCCATCATCAATTTATCAATCAACCAACTACATTAAGCGAATGTTATGCCATAGTTTTCATCTTACAACGTTGTCTACATTGAACCACACTTCTACTGCTTGCTGAAGCTAATAAGAATGACTACTTACTGCTCAACGGAAAAAAAACATTGACATTTGTTCTGTTCTTCTGGGGGACACTCCTGAGATTATTTGCAGCATTAGTGACATTCCTGAGGATGCCTTCTCGAAAGACATCCTCGGATGGTAGTGATATGTGCTGAACTGAACGATTTGCGTATAGACTATCAGAACTCCACGAACCATAAACATGACTATTCTGTTCTTCTGAGGGACACTTTTCAGATTATTTGCAGGATTTGGGACACTTCTCAAAATGTTTTCTCGAAAGACATAGAAGTCATAGATAGGCTATCGAAACGCCACGGAACCAGATAACAGTGAAAGTGGAATGTGACAATGATACTATGGGGACCACTGTCGCACAAATTCTCAAATAAAAAAATAATTACTATATTACACTACTACGTAACAATTCGTCTGATTTGTCGTATTGTTATGTGTTTAAGTAAAAACTAGGCTTAATGAATCACAAATTTTCATCGAACTATACACTATACAATGAGATATAATATACTTTGATTGGGTGAACAGAAAACTCAGACGATAAAATGAAGATGTTAAGATGGCCAGGTGGAGCAACCAGGGCATGATAAAATCAGAAACTAGTATGAGGTACCTTCAAAGTTGCTACAATGCCAGAAAAGCTTTCTCGACCTTAAACGGTATAGACATATCATGAGAAGACCTGGTGACTAAGTTGTCAAAAAGGCCTTATACACCCCGGGACGTAAAAGAAGTAGGGGCCGCTCTCCCTTTGCATGATGGACCAGTATAACCCTCCTCTTAAAATGGAACAATTACCAGAACCGACCACCAAGACCGAGCGACTTGGCGGCCGATTAATTGGAAGAGCCGACCCCACCTAACGTGGGAACAGACACAGAAGAAGAAGAAGGGTTAAGTAAGTACAAGTTCAAGTATGCAGAGCTCCACATACCGTACGCGCCGTACGTTACTTTACAAGTACAAGTTACTTTCACTGACTTTTTCTGTACCTTGCAGAACTCAATTATTAAGTCAGTGCAAGGTCTTATTTCAACAATTTGAAAACTATTTTTAACCAGCCATTAGCATGGTAAGGGGCGGGTTAAAAAACAGTTTTCAAGCAACTCCAATCTACGTCATTGATTCATCTCGGTATTCTGTACCCAACGGGATTATTTGTTTATATCAATAAATATTCACAAGTCACTATACGCATATGTTTGAATGAGTCATCGGAACACGTGCGAATGTTGCTAAAACGATACCAGCAAAAACAGTTTGGTATTCCACTCAAATACAGCAAATACAGGCTGTCAACAGATGTGCGCGCCGACTCACATTAGAATATCTTCTATGTTCCAATGTTGACGGACGTTTTTTTTTTTTCACTGTGCAATAAAGGTTTATTAGATTTAAATAAACCTGTTGAAGTAAAAAACAAACATAAGACAATAGAAGGTTTTAACCTTTGGCACAGAATATATAATAGTACTACGTACTTTAGGTTTCATATTTTTTTATATTCTAGCTAGAATAGAATAGACTCCAAGAATCGAAGGAATTGCCAGTAGGCTCGAAATAGAGATTATTGCATTTAAAGAAATTGGAGTTAATAGCGATAATTATTGTATTTGCAAAATTTTTAACCGTCTTTACAAAAAGTTCTTCATTGTGTGTTGAATATTTCGCCAATTACGAACCGATTTTTAAAATTCTTTTTGCATTGGAAAGAAAGAGTGCACGCACAGATGGCTCCATTGTCGTCAAGTCAGGATCTGGTAATGGGATCTCCAGAAAAATCGAGGGAAACTAAAATTTCATAGGACAGGCGAACGTTTTTCGTATTTTCTCTCAAACTATTCAGGTGTTTACGGCCTGTATTCATCATCTCAAGAATCCTTCACCAGGACGTATCCTTGACTTTTATAATGTTTAAAATATAATAGGCACGTATTGATACTTAGTTGTATTTTTCAATTCGCTTCGGTAAGCTGGTGTTAAAATTAAATCAATAATGATATAAGTATTCTACAAAAAATAATATTATAGGGGACCTAAAAAATGGCGAAATGTAGTTCAGGGAGAACAAGATATACCTATGTGTGTAAATTGTATTTAAAATATCTCGGCCCCTCATTTGCCCCCCGAAATCGCAATTAAACTATTTACATTTTGTCATCACCTTGTGGATATTACAAATTCATTTTGCCAACTGAGTTAAGAATAGCGATGAGACAATCTTATTGATTATGTGAAGTAATAAGTCCTTCAGTATATACTTACTTATACAAATATGCTAATGCAGATGTAGTTTTATGTTAATAATAAAATTATTATGCATTAAAGTACAGTATAGTCAAAAACAGTGAACACGGATACGGATTTTGTATTTGTGACTTTGGATTTTCTTTAAAAATGCTTAATGAATTGAAAAAGAAATAAATGAACATAAGAATGCGATTCTTGTATTGATCTAAGTATAAGGTGTTATAGTTAAAGCTTTGTGTTGTAATTTCTTGATGAAGCTCCATGGTATCTTGTTATTAAAACACTAGTTTCACTAGTTCCACTTGAATCTTTATGATATTTTAAAAAGGGCAAAAAAATGCAGTCACAAATATAAAATTTGCAATTTCAGTGAGGTTGAAAATGTCGTAGGTACTATTTTTGTGATCTATTTTTTTTTGTGTTCACGGCGTCAACATGGTATGTTGAAGACGCAGATTTGAATCCTGTCCGAAGTGGTTTTTTTTTGTTTTGATTTATTTTCACCCGATTACGCAATGCAAAGAAAGATAAAGAAGGATAAAAAAATGTGTTAATCAGTCTATGTATGTATGTTTGTTCCGTCGAGGCCTTGTCGAGGCACTATATTGGCGAAGCGGGTGGACTGAATTTGATGATTCCTATATCAATCGATTCGTTTTAATATTGCGAATGAAAATTTGATACCTACATCAAAGTACTGGACCCACAAAAATACCCCTTGTTTGAGTCAAACCTATGAAAAATTTACTTCAGGCCCTCCAATATTTCAATTTTCAGTGAATCCTGTTTTTAATTTAAGTTATGAATCTCTATTGTATTGCCCTAATATAATCTTAAATTTTGGTATTGACACTCATAAACCTGAAGCTAACGAACTGTTTAACCATATCATTAATGAAAATTGGCATGATTGGCTACTTATATTTACTGATGCCTCCAAGCTCTCTGAATCAGAGTATGTAGGTTCAGCTGTTTGGATTCCAAAATTCAAAATTCTTTTAAATTTTAAATGTTTACCTAACACTTCATCATTCACTGGAGAAGCTATTGCATTATTTGAAGCAGTATCCTACATAGAATCCCACAGATTAAAAAAATGCTTGATACTGACAGATTCTCAAAGTTGTTTACAAGATCTTTCTAAATTTCCTCTCCGGGCTAAAGATAATTGTCCTGTAACATTGAAAACCCGAGATATACTCCACAAGTGTCATTTGATGGGATTAGAAATAGTCTTGGCTTGGATTCCAAGTCATTGTGGTATCACAGAAAATGAGAGGGTAGACATGTATGCAAAAGAAGCGACGACAACAGGTTCTGGGCTATACCTCAAATGCTTTGCTAGGGATTTGCGAGCGTCAGCTAAATCCACACTCTACAAACATTGACAATGCCAATGGGATTCCTCTCATCTCATAAAGGGGAGACACTATGGTAACCTTCAACCATTTATTCCAATTGAACCTTGGTTTTTTAAGTTTAAACATTTAAGCAAGCATGTCACTTCAGTTATAATTCGGTTGCGGCTAGGCCATAATTGCTCACCCGTATTTTTAGCAAAATTACGAATACGAGACAATTCAATCTGTGAATGTGGACTAGATGAAGGGTCAGTAGATCATATATTTTTAACTGTTCAAGCCACCAATTTTCCTTATATCATTATTTACCAAAATCAGTTCCCCGACCAGTTAATATACATTTTCTGCTATTCCATATGACAAAAGATATTAAATGTTCTTGCTAATTTCATTGAAAAATATAAGATTAAATTATAGTCACAAAATTAATGATTCATTAAACATTCCAATCTCATTTACTGCTTCAGTTCCTATAATAAATACTAACCACCCCCACCGGCTATTATTTTGCTAGTCCTATGTCTTATTCCCCTTACTAACCTACAAAGTAACTTAAACATATTTTTATGTGCTTTGACGCAGGTAGCCCAACCGAGTAACCGGCTTGAGTAAATAGTCAACTTCATTTTCCTACATTACGTGTCTTTTTCGAACTCGACATTGGCGGAATTGTCGCACACGTAGTGACAAAAGCCATTATCACAAAAAAAAACTGAAGACATGACAGTTATCGAAATTTTTGCGAATTAGCGACCATCAGGCGCCATATTGGAAGAGATAAAAAATTAAAACTTGTTGAACTACATTATGCGTGGTAACATTGAACGGGTCTTTGCAAATTATTGTTAGGCTTCTTTGACCATTTTTAGTAAGACTCCGCTGTCTGTCTGTCACCAGGCTGTATCTCATGAACTGTTAGCTAGACAGTTGAAATTTTCATGGATGATAATTTGTGTATAACAACAAATAAAAACAAATTAAAATAAATATTTAAGGGAGGTCGTATAAATAAAACAAACGTGAATTTTTTGCCGGTTTTTTTGCTCGATATTAATAACGGCAACAGGTAGACGCTTGAAATATTCACAGAATATTTAGTTGTATATTCTCTTTACAAATAAATAATTATATTAAAATAAAATAAATATTTAAGGGTCCAGTCCCATACAACAAACGTGATTTTTTGCCGTTTCTCCGTATCAGCGTTTTAATCCCGAAAATTTTTTGATTTTCTACTAATGGTCAATGTCACCAACAGTGTTTTAGCTAAAGCGCTCCACCATAGAGGCCGGCGCCGCGCAAGTAAATCGCTTACCTTACCGCGGTTCCGCCACCGTCCCGCTTCCCCCTCTCTGTGTTGAGCGCTTTAAGAAACTCCTAAGAAGTATGCTGTCACTTTTTGTTTATAATGAATGTGACGTCATGCCACCTAAGTTTATCCTAAGCTAAGACATGGTTAGTGAAATTGACCATTAGAATAATATTTTTAGGACAGGGACGAGAATTCATTAATGGAATATGAAAACCATTAAACTTACAAAGTTATCTAAAATTTAAACTTACTTAGTTAAATCATACATCCAGACCGATTAAGTCGTAGACGTCGGTAATAAATGTGAAAGTTCGTTTGTATCGATATTTGTTACTCAATAACAAAATATTAACCAATGATTGATTAATTCGCTTGATGAATCTTATATTCATCCTCATATCCCTCAATTTCTAAGCCTTTTACTTCTTAAGAATAAAATTAATGAGTGAATGCAAACTCAGAATAATATTTTGTCGTAACGCATTGAAATATTGCACAAGAACTTAAATTCTTAGCTATGCTCAGCTGTCCCAAACAGTTACTATTGTGATGAGGCATCCATTGTGTAGAATAAACATAATTGAAAATGTCTACAATGGCGGCGGCTGAAGTAGAGTAGAAAGTGTAGCTCCTTCCAGCTTTTGTTTGAAAAGAACGAATGAAATTTTGAAGACAGCAAGATTGACATTTATACCCATGGCACCAAACAAAAGCTATTAAGGCTGCCTCGCTCGGCCGATGTATCGAAGTATTATACATTTTACAAAAATACCCTTAAAAGGTAATAAAATAAATATTCTTGAAGTAAACAACCGTATTTAAAAAAAAATCGGCCAAGTGCATGTTGGACTGGCGCACCGAGGATTCCATACAATCCTTACTAACATTTTTTTTTTTATAATAATTTATTTATTTATCTCATCAACAGGATATGACAACTAACACTTTAGATTTAAGGACAAACCAGGTATCCTGCTGTGTGAGAGACTGGTGCCTATGATAGACTGAAACAGCCTGTGTTACAGGTCACCAGGCCCTCCCTCAAGCGGAAAGATTACAAATGATTGTATGTCTAAATAATGTTACAGTATAACGTATCCATTTGAGAGAATTTTACATAATAAGTAATTTTTAATAAATTTATCAGTAAGTCCATAAAATTGGAAAAAGAATACAAAACTAACAAGAATATAAAAAAATAACACTATTTAACCGAAGATTACACTTATACTTTAAGAGTTTTCGTTCATTATTATTAAACAAGAATGTTTGTAAGTATGGATTTATGGATGTTTGTTACTCTTTCACGCAAAATCTACTGAATGGATTTGCACGAAATTTTGTAGGTAGACGGATTACGATACGGATTAACATATAGGCTCCTTTTTATCTCGGAAAAGTAAGTACCTAGTTACCGCGGGAAAGTAGATTTACAGATTTTTTTTTAAACTTTTAAGACGAAACATAGTTCGCGGGCACCCTAGCTATGTACATTTTTAGGGTTTTTAGCTTTCATTGTATATGTCATAGTCAAAGGTCGATATGCAGTCTCTTCGCGGAATGACTGGTTTATCCTAGGTTTGACCAAAGCCTTCGGGCTAACCGCGAAATAAGTTCCAATTTCGGCCTTTGATTTAAGTATTTTTAGTCAAACTTAAAAGTTCCTAACTTTTCAGTCAAACTTCGAAAGTAAAATAATTTGTTTCGGGCTTTGCCTAGTCGATCCTAGAAGCGACTGGCAGACTCGGTCAAACGTCGACTGTATTTTTAACACGTTTAAGTTTATAGTTGCGGTGTTCATGCAGCAAGTTTATGCTTTCTCTGTAAATTATTTTATCATTTCATGATTCGATATTAAGCGTGCGGGTGTGTAAGATTAAAGATGAGTGAATCAAATAGTGGTGTTACTGAAAAAGTGGATGAAGAAGGAACGATAAACACACTTTTTTAACCGACTTCTAAAAAAGGAGGAAGTTTCTCAATTCGACCGTATGTATGCTTTTTTTTTGTTTGTTCGCGGATAACTTCATCGTTTATGAACCGATTATGATTATTTTTGTATTCAATAGAGGATACTCCAAGAGTGGTCCCACGGTCACCAAAATTAGGATCTGATGATTAGATCCTATAAAAATCGAGGAAAACCCTTAAAGTTTTAGGTGTATGTTACGCGATTACTCCGCCAAATGTGGACCGATTTTTAAAATGCCTTTTGTATTCGTTAAAGTATACTCCTGGAATGGTCCCAAGATCACTAAAGTCAGGATCTGATGATGGGATCTCATGAAAATCGAGGAAAACCCTAATTAGGGTTCCTTTCACTAAAAAGATTTCATTCACTAAAAAGTTAAAAATATTTTACAAAAAAAACCGACTTCAAAAACACTGAAAAGTTTCAAATAATATAAGAATAGGTACAGACAACATCACACTTCTATATTGAAGTCGGTGACAAATTTTAAGACTTTCTAGGGGTTCATCGTTTGGCACCGACTTCAATATAGAAGTGTGATGTTGTCTGTACCTATACTTATATTATTTAAATTTTTTCAGTGTTTTTGAAGTCGGTTTTTATTTTTTTCGAGGAATGAAATAAAAGAATGCAACGAAAATTTTCTTAATTTCAAGGATGTGCCCAACGTAAAGCTGTCTCTAAGAGAGATAAGTGCAAAAAATTCCACATTTGGGGGCCAAGGCTTTATAAAATGTAATTGCAACAATAAATGCTCTTCAAAATTATGTAAATGAAAGAGATCTGACGTATTGTGCAATTCTAAATGTCATAATGTGAGCCATGTCTAAATAAATAAGTACTATTTTTTTTATTTTAACTATGACAATATAACAACAATAAACATTAAAATAAAAAAAACGTTTTATTACACCTAATTTAATAAACAGACTTTCTAATACCTAATTGAAGTTTGACTGGTCAAACCCCGATTTCATTAATTTGAGTTTTGACAATTGCCTGACCGAATTAGTTTCTCCTAGGTTTGACGAAAATTCTTAAGTCAGAGGCCGAAAAACTTCATTTGTTTGGGCTTTGACTAAGACTTCAAGTCAGACCTGAGGATTGACTAGTCAAACCTAGGAGCGCCGGAGCTTCGAGGATTGACTATAACATATACCTACATTTAATTTTTGCCCAAACATGCTAAGACCTTGCTTCTTGCCACATGATTCTAGGTCAACGGTCACTTACTCTGGTTGTGCTTTGTTTTGATTCCCTTGTGAAATCGCAAAATTTGCGAAAATATGCCGACGTATCTTTTGATCGCTGGTGCCGACATATCTTACGAGATGAGCGTCGGGGGCGCTTTGGACTTAGCACTGGCTTTCGAATCGGGAGGCCCGGGGTTCGATCATGCCATGTACCAATGTGTTTTTCATTTTTCGAATGTACATTTGGCCAACGCTCTTGCGGTGAAGGAAAACATAGTGAGGCAACCTGCATACATCTGCGAAGAAATTCAAAGGTGTGTGTGAAGTCGAACAATCCGCACTGGGCCAGCGTGGTTGACTAAGGCCTAAACACCCTAAATTAGGGTGGGCTCGAGCCTCAGTGAGAATGTATTTGAGCTGTAATGATGACCTATTTACTAAGATACCCAGACCCAGTTCAATCTATTCACAAAAGGGTCAGTCTGCTAGCTACCCAAAAAAAAATTACTGTTAATAATTGTAATAAATTACAAATGAAATGGCCCTTGAAAGCAATAACATTTGGCTAACATATAACACGCAGGAAAATATAACAAACGTGAATCAATGAATAACAATATTTATTGTAAGTAGGTACCATGTTGCCGTCATAGTAAACAGTTGCTATTCTAACAAGACCGCACTCAACAGACCCTTATCATCCAATGCTTCGGAAATAACATTATGCGTCACGTTATAGCGACAAAAAAGGAAAACGAAACTATTTGAAACTATAACAATCGATTTGAAAATATGTATAGTGCCTGCCTACAAAACAATCGGTTTTCGAGTATACCTTTCACGATTACGCATCGAAATAATTTTAAATGGTGAAAACGCTTTGCATACTGACGGATTTGGCCAAACTCATACAAAATTTGTTAAAACTATTTTGTGCTATTTTATTTGAAACTATGCAGTTTTACAAAACTTTAACAATTCCCCAAGGTAATCCTAAAATTTCCGGTCGCGTAGGTAGTGGAGTGTGGACCCTATTTAGCGCGCCCTAAGGGCAGGGAGAACACCGGGAGGTTTAAGTGGGTAGGCCTGGCACTCTACCGGGAGAGTCACACCCCACACACGCTCGCAGTCTAGCCAACGACGGCGGGCACAATGCGGTCACGCATTTGCCCCCGAAAAAAAGGTAATCCCAAAATACACAGTTAAAAGAAAAGGCATAAGCTATTGAAGAGTCTTGATGAGAGTTTAACATCGATAACCGTTCGTATGTGTATATTTCTAATTATTTCCTTGTAAAGTCTACACAAATGTGTCACAAGTTTCAATGAAAATATTGTAGCAAACAACCTAGTAAAGGAAAGCTTTGATGAAATAGAAAAGTTAATGTTTGACGACGGATTACGTTAGAGGCTGCACCTCTGGCGAAAGTGTGTAGCGTTTGACGATAAGACGATAACTCAGCGAAACCTGTCGCAGGGGTACCTACAACTTGGAGCCTGTCATCCAAATTCAGAATACGTAATTCGATGTTCATTGCTGTGTTATCTTTTCCTATATGAATTTAGAGCGTAGGCTGGCAGCATTGTAAAGTGAACACTGAATTGGAAGTTATAGATGATGGCTTAGTTTCCCCTCAGGCTAGCGTAGTCGACAACGTATAGTTCGTAAGCGAATTCCACTTCAATGGGCAAAATTTGCATACAACTTTGGCGATGTTATTTACGAGCGAAAATAAACGCTCCGACCTGGTTGTCGCTTCGCAGGCATTTTAATAATAAATGTGAGATTATCTTACGTTGTCTAACGCAGGACACTGCGGACTTTAGTGATTTTTCGCAGCATTACAGTGGTAAATTACTGATTGTTATTATAATAAGCCAATTTGTTTGACTTCGTTACCTACTTTATTTCAGTCAAAGATTGGTAAAAGAGATATTTGAGGCTTATTTTTTTGAAAAGTTATGCTTTTTTTGGAAACTATTCTAATAAAAGAAGGCAACGATAATCTATCCAACAATAAAAAGTCGTCAAAAGAAATGATATTCAGATTTTCCTTGCGACAGCTATGGAATATTCTAGCTTAATACCGCAGATCCCTAAAATAAATATCAAAGGCTGTATCACGTCCTCTCGTGGCGATAAAGAGGAAAAAGGGAACATAGCTGATTGCTTTAGATTATACAGAGTGTAACTGAACACCCCAATAACATTTAAGGGTATGTATCCATCAGAAGTAGAGATTCTGTAGGAAAAATATTAGGGCTAACAAACCTACTTTTTTCCCATAGAAACTAAATACTCGTAAATTATTTTTTGGTATTAAGTGCCGACAACCCTACGTAAGCGTACGAGGAATACTACGCTCACGTCATACAAACTAAACAAATAATTTTTTGATATTAAGTGCCGACAGCTGATAAGTGCCGATAGGAGAAATACTTACTACGCTCACGTCTGTCACGTGTCATTTTGTGTTTAAATTTCTTTTGTGTTAAGAGCTGATTATGGTTGTCAATTGAAAGTTTTTTCTTTCAGTTTAAAATCAAATAACTCTGAAAGTATTGGGGTGCCAGGTCTCAAACAAGCGCCGAAGGTCCATTTAGTATGTAACTTATATGCCCCTTAAATGTTATTGGGGTGTTCAGTTACACCCGGTATAGTAGAAGGAGAGACCGTGAGTGGGGGTATTTTTCATGAGCCAATCTGTTGCTAATCCACTGCTATAAATTACCTAAGTACATCAGACTGCGTCGTAGAGAAAAGGCGCTATTTTTGGATTTTTTTCAGACTTTGTCAAGCTGAATTAGAACCACTTTTTGCCGATAGAGCTGAAATGTTTACTAAATATACACCTATAGTTCTGGTGACAATACATTATGTAAAAATCAATATTAATAGGTATTCATATCAAAGGGTCGCCGTCCCAAGATGGCTTATACAAAATTAAATTTTATCTCGCTTCTACAAAATTAAATTGAGTAAGTACTGGGCCTGGGTGGCGGACTAAGGCCTAAACACCCTAAGTTAGTGTAGGCTCGATTCCCTCGGTGGGGAAGTATATACGAGCTGTAATGATTATGTAATATGTATCAAAAAAACTGACCCTATGCCTACACTCTCGCTTTTTGGTAGGTACGGTCGGCCTCAAAAGTAGATCAACATTTTAGTACCATGTCACACCAATTATTAACAATGCAATATAGGTGTTACCATACTAAATATAGGTAATAGTTGGTGTGACATGGTACTAAAACGCCTATCTACTTCTGAAGCCGACCGTACATGTAGATTCTTCGTCAGTGACAATTATACGGCTGTCAACGGGCTCCATACGGAGGTATCCGTGCATCCACCGTTGTTGTTTGTTATTCAACGAAACCGGTTAGATTATGTGCGTTACACAACGGCCTTGCAACTCTAATACTTATGCATCACGCGTCAAATAATTGCCGCGAGGAGATCGCATTGTCTTGTGTCATGGATAAAAATAGTCTTATTATTATTTTTCTAGCTTTCTGCCCCGCGCGTGACTTGCGCCCGAGACCCGCCAGCGATATACCAAATTCGTAAAAATTGTCAAACCGTTGAGTGGTTTCATTTTCATATTTTTAAATGAAGAAATGACAGATTTTCCAAATGAATGTTAATTCCCGTCATTCTCCCATTTTACCCTCTTTAGGGATGGGGTCCCCTAAATATACTATATTATACATTATTCTATCTGTCTGACTAATCAAATGTTTAATTATCAACTCTCATATTAAAATTTTCCAATAAGTACAACAAATTCAAACCGATCTTCACTCTTGCCAAAGAAACATTAAATTTTCAATAAAATTATTGAGATAAAAAATTATCCAAATTTAAGTTAAGGACTAAATTATAATATTTGACTTGGTTGACTGGCAGAGAATGCCTCTTTGAAAAATGGATGGTGCTTTTCAATTTAAATATGGAAAATTGGAATGTTGCGAGACTTATAAACATTTTCTAAAAAAATTAATTGTTAAAGCACAGAAAAGAAAAAATATTTATTTAAAAATGAAGTTTTGATGTTGGTCAAACTATACTTCTTTTAATTCTTTTTACATCTTTATTTTGCTAAAGTACTAAACAGGGTTATTTTTTAATCACCCTGGAAAATGTAAGTAACGCTTCAGGACACGGACCGGTAGCAGAATGATTTAAATATTAATAAAAAATAACACCTATTTATTATATTAATTTTCTAAAATATCCAAAAATACTGCACAAATAGTGCAGTATTTTTAAAAATTTCTATTTTTTTATATATGTATAATTAATATATTTTTTCCCGGCATCTTCAACAAATATCGTTAATGTACACAGAAATAAATACAAAAACTTAACAAATTATATACTGAAACCTTCCTCGAGAATCACGCTATCAAGTGGTGAAAACCGCTTGAAAATAGGTGCAGTAGTTTTTGAGTTTATCGCGAACAGACAGACAGACGCGGCGGGGGACTTTGTTTTCTAATATGTAAGGATAATGGATGTGTCCTGAAGCGTCCCATAAATTTTTCGGGGTGATAAAAAGTTATCCTGTATCATCATCATCACAGCTCATATACGTCCCCACCGAGGGGCACGAGCCTACCCTAACTTATGTTAGGGCGATTAGGCCTTAGTCAAACCACGCTGGCCCAGTGCGGATTGGTTGACTTCACATACACCTTTGAATTACTTCGCAGGTGTATGCAGGTTTCCTCGCGATGTTTTCCTTCACCGTAGGAGCGGCAGATAAATTACATATGAAATTCGTGAAACGAAAAACTCATTGGTACATGGCAGAATCGATCGCGGGCCTCCCGATTCTACTCGGACAGTCCAGTGCCGAGGCCACAGCGCCACCGACGCTCTTCACCTGTATATATATATGATACAAAAAAGTTGTCAGCCCTAGCCTACGGGGAATTGACCCCCGGATTTCCAGATAAATAAAAGCTCTGTTATTGACGATATAACATGACATATCAATTCAGTGGTGGGCTGGCATTTTCCTTTAAACATTAAAAGCTTTTACGGGATAAGAATACTACGATAAATTGTTAATAGATAAGTTTTGCGGACTAAGCTTCGCAGTTATAAGTATTTTATCAGGATTCCAAGCAACGTCATAGCTCACGGATAGCTTCAATTGATCGTAACAATGAAAGTCCTATTAAGGCCCAGGAATCGTGAGCTTTTTGTCATATGCATAATAATCATGAAGCCTGTCAAAGTGATCGATTGCGAAACTGTCTCACTTAGAGGTCAGAGTTGACTAAATTGGTCAGGGCCGGCTCAGAGGCCAACGCATGAGCAAAACGGTTCACTGGCTATCGGTGGCATCAATATTTGTTCGGAAAACATCCGATCCGCATTGCTGTTCTGATATTAAAATTTCTTACTGCGGTGACGACGTCGTGAGATATATTTTGCCGAAATATCACGCCATTTCTGTGTTCGGCGATCGTCCATAACTTGCCTGTTGTGAGTTCCATAGATCAATTCACCGTTTCTTATTTAAATTCAAATTCAATATCTTTTATTTAAATAGGATTGAAACAATCTTTTTGCGTAGCTGTTTTGACGTGCACGTCAAAACAGCTACGCTATTGGTTCACAAAATTACAAGTCTACGGCGGGAGATACCTTGTAAAAAAAATCAACTTATCTTCTTTCTGCGTGGCATTTTCTTTAACTATAGCCTCAAATTTCATCTGTATTGCGCTAAGCTTCAGCATTGACAATTTGTGAGAATTAGTCAGTCAGCCCTAATAGACTTTGACGTTACACTTTCACGGTCTATTGAGATCGATAGGCTGATGATATTATATCCGATGCCTTTATTCAAAAAAATTAATTTTGGTCAGGGTGTCATGTGTTTTGCAAACATCCCCATTGTAGGAAGGCACTAGGTATATCGATTGTGCGAGTTCATACTCTGACTGGCACTTGGCCGATTTTCGGGTGGCTGTGATCCATCTGTTACCACAACCTTTTTTAAGGGCCTCCGCGCCTGATAAAGATCCAATTTGACACTAGTGCTACAAATTAAAAAATACGGAATCGCAACGTCAATGCCAAATGATCGAATTTACTTTAAAACCGACTTCAAAAATCGACAAGGTTCTATGCTCGACTGTATCTTTTTTTGACGATGATCATCATAACAGCTCATATACGTCTCCATTGAGGGACTCGAGCCTACCCTAATTTAGGGTGTTTAGGCCTTAGTCAACCACGCTGGCCCAGTGCGAATTGGTCGACTTCACATACACCTTTAAATTTAATCGGAGATGTATGCAGGTTGCCTCACAATGTTTTCCTTCACATGGGTTAATGGCGGTCTCGAACCCCGGACGGACCTCCCGATGGGAAGGCAAGTGCCGAGTCCACAGCGCCACCGACGCTCTTTTCGATGATGTTCACCGATTATTAACTAGGCTTACTGCCTATTTAGCATTTTTCGCAAGAGTGATTGCTTAAACCTTTGCGGATGTATGAGACCTTTTTTATTCTGTTTATTAAGTTTCTAATGGGGACAACTATGCATTAAAATTTGCTGTCAAGGCTACTGGGCTGTGGGAATCGAGTTGTGAATGGTCTTTATACGAGCATTTTTATAATGATGCAGGAATGTCAAATGGTATCTACAGTAACAAGAAGTTTATATGTAACCTCTTCTTCGTTTACAATACCATAAAACCATTGTTTATTTCCTTGTCCTACCTTTACGATGTTTCCTGAATAGTTTTGTTCGCTTGCCAAGCTGTTTTGCCGTCAAACGTACAGTTAAGCTGTGATATTGGTATTCATTACGAGTTTAACGATTAGGGTCTACTTGTAACGCCCACTTTTTTCAGATAATTATTGAATTTAAACACATTTGTGTGATGTCATAATTACTGCGTTTATTAACGCGTTCCAACGTAAGTGGAGCCCGAGCATGGGAACTAATCTCAGAAAACAGTAAGCCGTTTGAATTTTTTTAGAATATTTACACTATTTACTTAATATATTGAATTGCTGCTAGCTGTATAGTTATTATAATCTTAAGAGATACATTGGTGTGTTATTATGAACAAAATTGAAATCTTGCCGACGAAGTGCCCCTGGTGGGAATCTAGCGGGTGAGCATCACCTCAGTGGGTGTGCTGCCGTCTTCTCTAGCCGAAGGGGTTAGTTAAAACCATGAACAAAGGATAACATTCTTCCTTATAAAATAACACATTAAGGCGGAGTTCTGTAAACTTCGAAGCAAAAGGTTGTTTTGTGTATTCCTTGCAGATAAACTTGTGGAGAGAACAAGGAATAGAAATTTGATATAGTTATTATTAATTTCTCGTATTGCATATACAGTTCATTTGGATAAATGTAATCTAATTGTTATTCTAGTTTAATCATAATAAGCGGAATCAAACAATATTATTTAAAAAAATAATTCATGTTATGAATGACAAGATATTTATAATATAAAAGATAAATTTTACATTGGATACATTTCGATATAAGTTTTAATACTGCACTTGATATTTTAAATTTGATATAGTGTTTTATAGAAAATGTCTAATAGCCGTACATAACAACAGCAGTCGGCACTAATTATGCGTATTTTAGTGTAGATAACAGTACAGTTACGCCCACTGTAGTGGACGGATATGGATCGCAACAATGCGACAGTGCAGATGTGCGCACTTTCACCTCCGTCCTGCGTGAGCGTGTGTCGCAACTACGCGGCACCGGCACGCCGCACGGCATCGGCACCCCTGGGAGCGGGCCCGCCGGCTTCACCCAGCGCGGCGGCCGGCATGCTATGTTTATTGACTTACACTCCCAGACGTTTCGTAAGGATCTACACAACAATAAACACGTAAAGCTACGTGACGTCGTGAATACTTTCATTCAGTTTTTTATGTATGTTTGCAAATTTATTTTGAATGTCATTGTCGTATTTACCGTCGACCGGCGATGTTTGTAAACATTGACCGGCATCGGCCGTGGGCGACTAGGAGGTCTCACCTGTACGGTCTGCGCGCTGTCCTTGTCGAGCAGGAACTCCATGGACTTGTGCGGCCTCGGGGTGCGCCGGTCCGGGGGCGCGAGCGCGAGCAGGGAGCGCGCGTGCAGCACGGTGCGCTGCGTGTCCACGTCGGTCTCGAGCAGGCCGGCGCCCGGCGCGGCGGCGGCGGGCGGGCGCGGCCGCGGCGGCTTGTGCGCCACGCCGCCCGCCGCACCCGCCGCACCCGCCGCCGCACGAGGCACACCCTCCTCCTTCAGCGGGATGCGCACGTACTGCGGCCCCGCGGCCGCCGCGCGCGGAGCCTGCCCCGCGTCTGCCGCCGTCGCCGTCGACACCGGCCCCGGCCCGCTCGACCCCGCGCGCCCGTTCGCGCCTGCGCCCCGGGACTTCTTTTCCTTTCGCCCCGAAAATCGGAAGTTCGCGAACCGCGACAGGAAGCCGGCGATGCGGCCGCGCGGCGCGCGCGCGCCCGTTTCCGACATGGCGGCGGCGCGCTCTGCGGCCGGCGCGCGCGCCGTCTCGCCCCTCCCCTCCACGACTATCACCTCCGCGTCCGCCGCGTCGTCGCTCGCGGTCGTCTCGCTCTCCGTGGTGCTCGCGCTCGTCTCCCTCCAGCTGACCTCCGCGACTACGGGCGAGAACGTGACTCCCTTCGAGCCCGCGGACACCGAGCGCGCCGGCGGCTCCGAGCCGGGCGGCGGGGGCGCCACGAGCTGGAGCGAGGCCCGCAGCTCCTCCGGCGTCTCGCGCTGCGGCGTGGCGCGCGCTCGCAGCTCGGGGGTGGACCGCACGCGCGCGTCGCCCGCCCTCAGGGGCGTCGACGTGAACGTCGGCTCTCTGATAGGGTCGGGGGACGGCGTCCCGGGCGGGGAGGGCGTCGCCGATCGCGGGTCCACGCGTCGCCGGAGCTCGTCCAGAACGTCCTCCCATATACCGTACGAGTCTCTGAGTCTTCTCGCGGTCAACACTGACAGTTCACGATTAAAATTACCACTCTCGGCCAGAACCCGTCTGGCGGTCTCGTCGAGCGCCTTCGCGGTGGACTCCATTTCGCGCGCGAAAGCTTGCTCCGATTCGGTGGTGGAGTCGCTGCCGGCGCTCGGCTCGCGGGCCGGCGAGGGCGTCGGCGTCGGCGACGGGCTCGGCGAGGGCAGCCGCGGGGCGACGTCGGCGGGCGGCGGCGGCGGCGGATGGCGCGGCGCGCGCGGCGGCGGCGGCGGCGGCAGACGCGGGCGCCGCGGGCCGCCGCGGTAGTCGAGGGCGGTGAGGTCGGCCACGCTGACGGTCAGACTGTCGGACACCTCGAAAGCCTGGCGGAATTGCGCCCGATGCGCGGTGTGACGACGCGGCTCGGCGCACACGTCCAGCTCGGCGGGTAACGAATGCGCGCGCGCAGCTCGCGGCGGGCGGCGCGTGGCACTGGGTGACGCGAGGGCGAGGCAGGGCGCGCTGCCGGCGGCGTCGGTGGCGGCGGGCGGCCGCGGCGCTATTTCGGGAGGGCGGCGCTGCGCGGGCGGGGGCGGCCGCCGCGATCGTTCGCAATACCCGCTATCTTCACTTAAATTTTCGGCAGAAAGATGTGTGCGGGGAGCGGGAATGCGAGCCGGAGGCGGCGACCCCGGCGGTGACTCCAGGGAGTCTGGCGATAGGCTCGGTGATGCTGGCGCGGCGCAAGACCGCTCGAGGGATTCGAACTGAGCCAAGCTTGAAGAGCGAGACAGCGATCCGGTGCTGGTTGGCGAAGATGTGCGCTCACGCCGCCGCCGCTTCGCCGGACAAGCCCATTCCCGTTCCGACTCACTGTCTTCCGAACCTGCTGAGAAGAAGTTATTTAAGGATTTCCTTAAATATTATTTCGCGTTTCGCGTCTACCGAACGAGCAGCGAGGCCGGTAATGACAATGACACTATTCTGTAAATCGCGGTAACATATAAATTGGACTACATCCAAAATGAACGTCATTTTACTTTACGATTTATTTATTTAGATGCCATTGCCAAAAGCCGTCACTAAGGGTACCGTGTGATAATTATCTTAATTATAAACAAATATTTGATTAGATGCTACTTTTTAAAGAACAAATTAAAATAAAATAAAAAAGAGTGTAGGTACCACCACAGCAAAACATTAATTTTGTAACACAAAAGTAAACCAATACGAAACCATTTGCAGCGCCATCTACACAGTGCGTCGTGTACTATCGACGACGTGTACTTTTCAACAATGTTTGCTTACACTATTTGCGTCGAGCAACAAATCAACGCATGCTTCTATATAATGTTAATTTGGCTACCGCCTACTAGATGGCGTTGCTTTACACAAATATTTGATCTGTCAAGCCTTTTTTATTATGTTGCTAATTTGCTATACACAAAAACGTATTTCAGAGTACAATTGATGAAAGGATTATATTATTTGTGGAAACTTAGGTATTCGGTCTTCTTATTTAAGGTAACTACAGGTTTGTGTTAATAAATGCATCTCAAAGTTCAGATCGATCTTAAAAGGCAGTTTTGAATTGACGTAACATCTATCAAAAACAGCATCATAAGATCGATCTCGTTGTTGAGATGCAATTTTATTAATGAGCCTTAATTAACTGCATAAGCATTGAACATTATTAAGGTGAAATATTTTATGGAAATATTTTGTTCCGTCATTAACATAGTGCAACGGGATGGCTGACCAGTCGAGATCCTGATCCCAATGAACATTCCCAAGCTTCAGCAGTCATAACGTTGATTTCATAAGCTATTGCCAACCAGCTCTTCCTCAAAAATTAATGCGATAATTGCAGTAAATACAATGACAAGAATATTAGACTCACCCGCCACTCCGCTGTTAACTTGGATGACGGAATCTGCGTCTGAATCGGAGAGCCACGTGGCCGCGGAGGATCGCTCGGAACGCAGGTCATCGCTGGTCTCCTCGACTATCGTGTCGAGGTACACAGCGTGTGTGCTGCCGTTGTCGCCTGCTGACAAACAATACAATAACATAATTAAATATTATGCTTGCGAATTGCGATCTAGGGGCCTAGACAAGTGGCAATCGTTTTATAGCGAAACGATATCTAAATTCGTCATCGTCTCAGAGATAACGAAAACCAATTCCTAGCCAATGTGCGATGTGCCAATGATTAGCGTTCGTTGTGTCGAATTGTTCTTTCTGTAAGAACACAACATATTGGTTATCTAAGTACTCAAAACTGAGAAATGGAAAAGAAATTTTAAAATAAATGCTACATTACATTTTAATGAAAAATGACTAGTTTAGAGTAGTAAGTATATGAAAGTTATGAAAAAATAATTCGCTGCCTCATCGATTCGTTGCGAATCAATATGTCTACCAACTTAAGTATTGATGACTTTGATCGATTCGCCACATTATTTAGAGAAGGCATAATTATGTCAATCCCATACATTTCGTTGTTATCGAACTTCGTTATCGTTTTTGAATTGTCACTTTGTCTAGGGCCCCTGATCAGTTTATCCCTGTGCGATTTTAATAAATATTTAAATTTTACGACATTTGTATTCGAATAACTAAGAGTTCGTGGCATGGCATCTTCAAATCAAAAGTACAGAACACAATAGAATTGTAATTGGTTTTCAGAAATTTCGTCGGTTTCTGTGAGGAGTGACACTGTAAGTACTGCAACTGTTTTTTAAAGCTACTCCTCACTAGATGGCAGCAGTTGTTCTTATAATAAAAAGGTGCAATTTGAACTGTCGTTTTTTTGCCACTACACATTTTTTTAAATATACTAAGTAACATTCGTGAGGAACTCATGCTTGAAATTGTCCTAAGGAAAACCTTTTCTTCTTTTTCCACAACATTTTTATTTCTGAATTTAGAGCCCCCTTTAGCAATAGAACCCTTAGTTTTATAATACATTCCTTGTAATTCAGACAGTCTGATATAGACAATTTAAATAATGTTAATACCTAATTTCTAAATTAAGTTCTCAGATTTCTAAGCCGACTTAGCCTTGAAGGCTGTATGGCTATAATAGAAAATAAATAAATAAGTAACATTACTCAGCATTCAGCAGTAAAACAGAGTCACAGAATATATAATAGTAAGTACTCCATACAGTGACACTGTATGTACTGTACTGTTTTATTGCAGCTACTCCTCGCTAGGTGGCATCACTTGTTCCTATAATAATGAAGTTACTATTTGAACTCTCATTTTTTTTACTACGACCCTTTTTTTGAATATACTGGCGTTTCTCAACAATAAAAATTCACTGTAGTACTAGTATTATGTTATCTGTGACTGTAGTACCATCATGGAACAAAGCATTGGAGCTACTGCGAATTTTCAAAAAAGCGCAGTTTCTTCACCTGTTATTTCACTTTTGTTAGATTACTTAAAATAGATCAACTTTTATAGAAAGTATTTTTGATTGACTAACGCTGTTGGCCGCAGATGGCTTTTACAGCTTCACCTTAATTATTATTTATAACAAGCAAGACGGGAACTTTGGTGCGTGCTCAAGCTTTGTTGGAAACCGGTCCTGGTGGATTTCTAGCAGACAGGCATCACTTTAGGGATAATAATAGTCATCAGGCCGCTTAAGCCGGATTAGGGTACAAATTTCCGTTAAAACACGTGCTTTAATGAAAAGTTTCAGCGCAGGGTTTAATAAACCTTTTTCATATAAGAAGAAGGGCCCCTTTACTGTGTTCTGCGGCGAACCTTTTCGCAACTTAACCGTAATTGCGGTCCCCTATAAATAAATCAATAAAAACATGTTTGTTGTTACATTTCTATTCGCTATTATTTAACTTACTTTTTGGAAACTTCTAAAATTAATTCTAAAGAGATGGTTGGTATTGCCTTTTGCAATTATCTGTTTTGCAAGGTCTGTGTTGATTGACGGTGCTTGATTGATAAAATTATCAGTTTATCTTTGTTGGTTGTCACATTTTACCCCGAGTTGGGTAGTCTTGTCTTAGCGTGATCCGCGAGTTAATTTTCAGCTTTTATTACACCCATTTAAGGGTGATACTCACGCAACGTAATCAGTATGTATGTTACGGTCAGAGTAAATTATCGGTGAGTATTAATAATTACCGGTCAAAGTGATTAACCTGAACTGACTCGGATTACCTCAAATATAGTTGGGTTCGAACCCGAGTTGGTTTTAGGTGCTCTGCCCAGAACCAACTCAAGGCACCTCAAACATAGTTGCGGATAGGTTAAGTTATTTTTTTTATGACCACACAGAACCGACTTGGGAAACTTGAAACACAGTTGGTTAGGTTAGGAAGAAGCGGGAGGGTTTGTTGGTTATTATTAATCACTTTAACCGGTAATTATTAATAATCACCGATGATTTACTCTGACCGTAACACGTATATATTTTCAATTGTTTTTATTATTTGCCTCAAAACTGGGTTTCTTGATTCAGCTCAAAAGCAACAGACTGCTATTTTACACCATGAGGACTAATTCCAAAAATCCTTTCTTTGTTAATTTCATAAACGTTATCAATGGAATTCAGTTCAGCTCAAGAAAACCAGATTTCACACCCTTAGAGGAATAATTCCAAAAATCCTTTCTTAGTTGATTTCATTATCGTTAGCAATTGACTAATGCCAATAGGCGATGTGGCTGACTCAATCAGGACAGGAGGACATACTCAGTAATTTCCGGTAGCATCTATTACAAAACTGTTTATAACATGAACGGAACATTGTTTTAGTCACATCACAACAATGGAACTTTCTCTGTTTGGGCTGGATGGATGTAACGTAATACATTAGTCATGCGGTAAAATTATACTGTGATTGTGATAGTGCAGTGATTTACTAAATCGTACATTACGTGTTTAGAGTTAAGGCACACATTTCTACGTAATTAGAAGCAGGTTTCATAACTGAACATTACTCGTACGCAATGCGAGCAGAGAATGCGTTCATTGTTTTTTTTTGTTGTAGAGACAGATGGGGTACAATGAAACGAAAAAAGCATTTTTATTTTATTTAAAAACTGTGCTTTATATTTTGATAATATTTGTTAAGAACTATCAAGAACGGTTCAACCTATCTATTACGAACAAAAATAAGTTAGAAAATTTACTTGAACGTATAAAAAATACGTTTTTTCTCAACGCCTTCTCTGTTTCAATGAGCCCCAAGTCTGGGGTACAATGAAACGGTGTCTGGGGTACATTGGAACAAGGCTAATAAAGATAAAAAATGGAAAATTCTATATTCACTCCCGCGTCTCTATCTCCTGCTGCTTTGGTTTTTTAACATATCGATGTAATTTTTCTAAGCGTGGCATTTTTAGGTCAGCAGCAGTCCGCAAACTCATACCACATGCTATAAGTTCAACTGAACAGCTGCTCGCATATCGTTTTACTATGCAAGCTCTTATCTGTCTTTCTCTTACGACTTCTCACCATTATTATATCAAAATCTGTAACAAAAATCGAATAAAATCTATCCCGGGCATATAATAACGGGACACAAAGAACACTGTCATATATGTAGTACCCCGTTCCATGTCGCCCCATAAAGTATCTGAATCTCTTAAAAATATCTTTAAAATGTTGGGTTATGTTTTCTACTCCACATGGAACTGCATTTATTGCGTAAATTGATTTAAATTCATGCCAGAAAATATTCCATACCTGTTATTGATACTTTTCTTGTGAAATCGAAATTTCTTTGTAACGAACTTACAACTTTGAAGCCCTCAGAACAATTTTTTTCACATTGAAACTTTATTGTCGAAGACTGGTCATATTGCATTGCGCTATCATTTGCCGCAAGAGACGCTCTTATTGATCGAACCAAAAGTGCGCGAATATTTGTTTTAAATTACAATAATTATCGTCATTGTTTTATTGTACCCCGTGTTCCAATGCGCCCCACTTGTCCCTACACAATTGACAACATTTCAGACATTACAGTTAATCTGAGGACCACCCTTATATCGCTCGTGATTGCAATGTAAAAGTGCACTGACACATTGATGTGTTGTCTACTGTACCAGATAAAAATCTGGTAATACATATTACATTGATGTATATCGTGGTAGGAAAAAACCGTCGATTCAAAAGAGCTTTTTATCAAGTCATATTTGAAACAAGATCATTCTGATCTTGATTAAGTATTTCATAAGTAATTTCATATTATGTAATCTGTGGTAATAGGATAATTCTACACCACGATTCCCTAAATACCCACGTAACGAAAAAGTACTGATGATTTTTTATTTATTAGAAGACTATTACAATTAGGGTTGCCACCCGTAGTTTATTATAAAGTATTGTACGTTATTTCGGGTAATTGAAATCTATACTTTATTTATGCCAACGGTAATGTACGCCAAAATACTTTATTTTGAGAGATTTGATTTCTCTGGGATTCGTTTAAAATTAAATATACAGAGAAAAGTTTATTGTAAGAATGTTTACGTAATCCAGAACGACAGATTATAGAGGTTCCCAGAAGCTCATTCCTGAACGCAATTTAACCACAAATATCATGTCATCAAGGTCTTTATAAAAAATTGATTGTTTTGTTTGATTGATTGAGTGCAATGAAAATAATATACTTAAAGTACAAAAAAAGTTGCTAGAAGTAACAAAAATATTTTTTTAAGCATAACAATAAAGTAGAATAAATAGTTATTTATTTTGACACAATGTGCTTTTTTTCAAAAAAATATAATTAATATTCCTATGTTAGTGACTTATGAAAGCATAGCTTTTGCCCGCGTCTTCGTTATATTAGAAACATTTATATTCGAAATTCTTTATCCTTCCCCACAACTCAAACTATCTCTATACCAAATTTTATTTAAATCGGTTCAGCGGTTATTGATTCTCCACACAAACTTCCACCCCCTTTCCTCCCCCTTAAGGGATGATTTCTGCGGTAAACGCTATCCTATTTCCTTTCCTGGGACTCAAACTATGTCTATACTAAATTTCATCTAAATCGGTTCAGTAGTTTTGGCGTAAAAGCGCGACCTACAGACAGACAGACTTACTTTCGCATTTATAATATTAGTATGGATTGGCTACATCTGCGGAGTTACATACAATGTGTTAATAAAATTTAGCACAATACTTCAAACTCCCCCAACTGATTTTTATTATAAAAGAATTAAATCAATTATGAAAACAAATTTTCGCGAATTATATACGCAGATTTTTTTTTTGTTGAATATCTTGCATTTTTAAAACTCATGGTCATGCATCTGCGGGTATGATGTTGCCGCTTAGCCTAAGTAAATTAACGCGTTGTGTGTACATCGCGTAGTACCGGAGGGAGACAAATTCAAATTCAAATTCAAATTCAATATCTTTTATTCAAATTGGATTGTTACAATCTCTTTTGAACGTCAAAGCAGCTACGCCATTGGTTCACAAGTCTACGGCGGGAGACCTTGTACTGGAAAGAACCAGCAAGAAAACCAGCAAGGGCTATTTTTTTCTCCCTGTATTGTTACAGAGTCGTCAATTGGAAGCTGACCTCACAGCAGAAGTTTGAGCTCAACTTCCATTACAAGATTAGATGTGTCAGTTCTCTTCTTACTACTTATTACCAAAAATAATTTTTGTTTAAACAAATGTTTATACATAACAAGACGATTCATTATCTGAAAAATTAACACCAGGCATTGGCATCATTCAAATAATCGTTGACTTTATAATATCCTTTACTCATAAGAGTCTTTTTTACATGCGCTTTAAACTTATGAAAAGGCAAGTCGGTAAGACTTTGTGGAAGCTTATTATAAAAGGTTATACATTTCCCCATAAACGAGCCTCTAGTTTTTTGAAGCCTGAATGTTGGAACGGCAAGTTTATTTTTGTATCTTGTGTTTAGATGATGAATTTGGAAATTGGATTCAAATGTATTATAATTCTTATAGACATAAATCAAATTTTCATAAATGTACTGTCCTGCTAAAGTCAATATATTAATTTCTCTAAATAAGTCCCTTAAAGAATCTCTTGCTCGTAAATTATAAATAGCGCGAACCGCTCTTTTTTGAAGTACAAAAATACTTTCAATACTAGCAGCCGATCCCCACAGTAGTATTCCATATGACATGACACTATGAAAATAACTAAAGTAAATCAATCTTGCCGTTTCAACATCAGTAAGTTGTCTTATTTTTTTAACTGCATATGCTGCAGAACTAAGTTTGTTAGCCAAGGACTCAATATGTGGATCCCACTGCAATCTAGAATCTAGTGTTATACCCAAAAATTTAGTAAAGTCGATGAATTCAACAATTTCATTATTCATTTCCACTATGGTATCCACTTTTCTTACATTTGGCAATGAGAATTTAATACATTTAGTTTTACGTGAATTTAAAGATAAATTATTTATAGTGAACCAATGCAATACTTTAGAGAGAGTACTATTTACAACGTCAGTATTGCCATTTCCTCTGTCAACCTTAAATATTAAAGAAGTATCATCTGCAAATAGTACTGTATCGCACAGATTCTTAGTGAAGTGTGGGAGGTCATTAATATAAATTAAGAAAAGCAAGGGTCCCAATATCGATCCTTGTGGCACGCCCATAACTATAGGTGCACCAACAGACTCAGTTTTGTTAATAACAACTTTCTGAACCCTATTGGATAAATAAGACTCAATAAGTCTCATTGCTTCTTCAGAGACACCATAATGTTTGAGTTTATTTAAAAGAGTTTGGTGACCAACGCAATCAAAAGCTTTTGATAGGTCACAAAATATACCAATTACATCTTGTTTACACTCCCAAGCAGCAAAAATGTGTTTCAGAAGTGCAACACCGGCATCAGTAGTGCAACGACCTTTGGTAAAACCAAATTGGTTCATATGTAAAATGTTGTTACTTGAGAAATGATCAGTTAACTGATTAGATATAATTTTTTCAAATATTTTACTAAGAGCTGGTAGAATCGAAATTGGTCGATAATTTGAAGGGTCATTTTTATTCCCAGACTTAAATAGAGGTATCAACTTGCTATTTTTCATGAGGTCGGGGAAGACACCTTCATCGACACATTTATTGAATATCAACGCAAGTTGCGGCGCAAGTTCTTTAATTACAGATTTAATTATATGGGTCGAAATACCCCAAAGATCTTCAGTTTTTTTGGTACTGATCATACGAAATGTTTTCAAAACAGTGTTAGCATCAATGTGACAAAAGTTGAACACCTTGTTGCACCTCTCCACACTCCGTCCCAAAAGAGCTACAGCCTCATTGGGACATGAGTTGAGACTACTTGTAGTTTCTATGGGTATATGAGAGAAGAAGTCTTCAAATGCTTTAGCAACCGCATTGTCTGATTTAATAGTTTGGTTATTGATTTCTAAAGAGAAAGAATTCACAGTACTTTTGGGTTTACCTGTTTCCTGGTTAATGATATTCCAGGTGGTTTTTATTTTATTTTTAGATGAACAGATTTTGTTACTTATGTACATAGCTTTTGCGCACATGCACACTTTCTTGAATGTTTTAGAGTAATTTCTGACATAATTTATGAAAGCGGGGTCATTGGATGTTCCTTTTAAAGCATATAGTTCATATAGTTTTCTGCGACTTTTATATATACCAGGCGTAGCCCAATCACAAAATTTCTTTCTCCCATTTTTGATTTTAATTACCTTTTCTTTGAATATATCATTGCACTCATTTTTAACTACATGAAATAAGTTATTGTACAAATTACTGGCGTTAGTCCCCTCGATCGGTAAATTTGCAGTTTGACTAATAACATTTCTTGTAAATTTCTCTAGACCACGTTTTGTTATAGGTCTACAAGTAGTCTCACGTATAGAACAAACATGATGGTGCTCAAACGAGGCTAATTGTCCGCTATGGTCAGAGTTAATACAATTTATAATCAACTTATCTTGTACAATACAATTACAGAAGATGTTATCTATGCAAGTAGCAGATGTTGCTGTTATTCGGGTTGGTTCTTTAAATACATTATTCATGTTAAATGATTTGAATAAGTTAATAAATCTACTAGATATTTGGGATTGTTCTAAAATATTTACATTAAAATCCCCACAGACAACAATTTTTTTACTTTTTCTGCATACTATTCTTAAGGCATCTTCCATAGCAGACTCGAATTCTGAAAAATTTCCAGAGGGGGGTCTGTATACACAAATTATAATGAAATTGTCAAGTTCCACACAAGACAACTCAATGGTGCGTTCAACAGAGAGTGAAACTATGTCCTGTCTTTCCTTAAATTGGATGTCATTATGCAAAATTATTAAGGATCCACCTCTGATTGCAGATTTTCTAGTGAACGAACTTCCAATCTTGTAATTATCTAAACTTATTAACAATTCATGATTTTTTTGCCAATGCTCTGTGATACAGAGTACATCTATGTTTTCAAAATCTAAAAATAAATTTATTTCTAAGTCTTTACCAGAAAAGCCTTGAATATTTTGATGGACAAGCCGTAAATATCGAGGCTTAACTTTGGTCAATACCTGGCCAGAGGCTACCTCTATTGTCGGATTATCTAATTTAAATTACTTGGAACTTGTTCCAAAACATCATGTTGCTCAATAAAAGCATTGTCAACATGAGAATTAATAGCCAAGTTCTTGGCTAAACAAGAATTTATAGCCATTTTTTTGGCTAAAGTTAATAAACAAGATCTTAGCATAATAGCTAATTGTTTTTTGAAGAACATTGATAGACATAATCTATCTTTTGTCAAAAAAGCTCTGTGTGTGACACATGTCAGTTTATTAAAATCAATGACATGGAATTTATCAGAATAATTAGTCATTAAATCTAAAGTCAAATTAAGTTTATACCTAATATTATTTTCATTTTGTGACAAATCATTATGGTAAGGAAGGGTAAACATTATAATCTGACTTACATCCAAATTATTTAAATTAGAATAAAATGCTTTCAGTGCCATTTTGTTTAAATTACCCCTATTTCCCAAGATAATTATCAGTTTGTCATTGATATCAAACTTATAACTATAAATTCTACTTGCAATATCTTTGAAATTCGAGCCAGGCATACAATAATTAATGACACTTAACCCTAATTCATTTGACAATAACTGGCCCATACCTTTTCCAATGTCATCACAAAACATAATACATTTTGGCTTCGACTGTGATCTCTCTGAACAGTAAAAACTAGATTGGACATTGACAGGTGGTTGACACACATTGTTCATAATAGGGGCAGAGGATGTATGATTGGGTACATTGTTACTGTTTGTGACACTGCATTTTTCTGTTGAGTTAATCCCACTCGAATCTAATAACTGTTTATCAAGAAGGGATTGATAGAGGTCCTCATTATGCTGACAGAGTGTGGCTAGTTCTCTGATAGACTGGATGTGCATTTTGATATCATTTTGTGCAGTATTATAATTTTCTGAAATAGCCGACAATGAGAGGTGTAAATTCTTTATGGTACTGTTCAGGTGTTCAATGTCCCTATCATACATACTCCTGCTCTGCTTCAATTTGCTATCATAGATGTCTAATGAATCTATTAGACATGCACGTTCTTTCCTTAATTTAATATTACCAGGGTCGTGTGCATGGGTACCTCCGTCTTACCTATTTCTGCCGCAAAGCAGCAGTGCTTGCATTGCTGTGTTTCGGTTTGAAGGGTAAGATATAGGCATTGAAATTACTGGGTACCGTGACTTTACATCTTAAGTCACAAGTTGGCAGCATACACTGTGGTTCTTGTGGGGGTTGCAGTTAGCTGCGAATCGCACAGGAACCACATGTATTATAGGTGACTGTTACCACTTACCATCAGGTGGGCAGTTTGCTTGTTTGCCAACTGATTGCAATAAAAAAAAGTACGTGACCGTAGCATAAGAACGTCCTAAGTCCGTTTCCTTTGAATACTTTTAATGGAATAGATAATTAGGTTCACTCCGGCTATGTAATTTGTTTATTGTATGTGTTCCTTTTTCAAAATATTCACACGCATTTTTCATCATAAAAGCCCCATTGTATACAATCGCTGCAGTATTCCCCAGTCCGAATTCTCAGATTGCGCAACTAATTGCCCGTTGCGTCGCCGCTGTCTGCCAACTAGTCTACACGTGAACGAGGAGCGAGCGTCGACGCGACGTTGACGTGACGTGATCAAACTATGCAGAGCTGTCTGTTTGCGTAAGCGTGTTTCGTAAAAAGCCAAAATATTTGTTTAAACGATTCAAAAATAGAATTATAAACATTTGATTTGTGCACGTACACGCATTTAGGAATTTTCCCGACCCGAATTGGATTTTGAGACGTGGTAAAATCTAGCTTGGCAGATTAGCTCATTCCTCATAAATGTTATATTTGTGACATTGTGTTTTCTTTAAAAATGTCAAATTACGTTTTTCCGCGGTGAAATGGCGGATCTAATCCGGTTCGAAGGACCATAATAGGGGTTAAAATAATGTCATTTCATCCGTTGTAGCAATGAGGCCATTTCAACTGGTGTATCACAGTTGAAATGGCCTATAGTAACCTTACTATAGTTTTGTTGCTATGCATTATTTATTATGTTACGAAAAATAACAAAGAATGGTTAGGAACTAAGCTGCGTTTAGCCTATCTCTATCTGTGGATAGAATACAGAAAACCGACTGTAAGTGGATACAGCGTCAACACGGTATGTTGAAGACGCAGGTTCGAATCCTATCCGAGGTGATTTTTTTTATTTATCATGACATAATATATACTCGTACAATTTAATGTGTCCGCATATAACAGCGGATGAGCAAGACGTTTCCGACGATACCTCCATTGTAACTATGATGAATAGATTAGAAGTAGGTAATAAGAGAACAGATGAATATACATACTCACTCACATTATAAACACTAAAAAGATAAAAAAAAATATTTTACAAAAAATTAAAACCGACTTTAAAAACATTGAAAAGTTAAAAATAATATAAGAATAGGTACAGACGACATCACACTTAACTATATTGAAGTCGGTGCCAAACTATGATCTCCTAGTCTTAAAATTTGGCATCGACTTCAATATAGAAGTGTGATATTGTCTGTACTATACCTATTCTTATATAATTTTTAACTCCTCGGTGTTTTTGAAGTGGGTTTTTATTTTTTGTAAAATATTTTTTATTTTTATCTTTTTAGTGTGAATGGAATCTTTTTAGAATTCATGGGGTTCAAATCCCGCCCGAGACAATTTTTTTCTTAATTGATTTATTCATCATTTTTCAAAATAATCTTTATTAAATAATTATTCAAATATAACTTACAAAATCTTTTAGATTACGCTCTTTTATCGCCCAAATTCCATACGCCGCCCGTGTCCATATTTTTGTTCATACGGTCAAAATCTCATAACCCTGCTTTTTGCTTTGCTATAGTCGGGTAATGAGTATAGGATTCTTTTCCCGATATATGTGGTAAGAACCGACTGAGGCAGTTTACCGCAATTATACCTCTGTGATAGCATTTAAACTCGGAACCCCATTCTACATCAATCCGTTTGACCAGCGTGTCAGACATCGAGTATGTGACCATCACAAAAACGGCAAATCTGCCCGACACTGGCTTAAACTTTGCCAAACGTTACATAAAGATATGTCAAAAATATGCCGTATTCTTATTGCCCCCATAGAGAACGGGGTTGCGGGTAGTAAGTATATGTATAGGAATATTTAATTCGATAAAAGAACACCCCACAAAAATGAAGCATATGTCATTTTTGTGGGGTGTTAATTTATTGAAGATACTCTTGTAACTAATTTACAACTGATACGAGTATTTTGCGATACGCAACATCAGGATCCTCGAGATCTGGTAACTCAAGAAGAAACCGGTTACCGGAGAGGAGATAGACTCTGTACCAGGGTTGTCTGCATGGGTATCTCCGTCTTACCTATTTCTGCCGCAAAGCTTGCATTGCTGTGTTCCGGTTTGAAAGATAAGATATGGCAGTGAAATGACTGGGTACCGTGACTTTACATCAGGGGCCCTACCATGATCGCTTATAGCAAGGTTAAACCGATATTGAAACAGAGACACCGCTCTTGCTGCGTATAGTGTCGCTTAATGTGCAATTTTGCACATTAAGCGCCTTCGCCTAACAAACTAACAGACAACAAATTATTGATTGGAAACCTGAAAACTTTGGCTTATATTGAATGCAGTTATAATTGAATAATTCCGGCTCATAAGCCTATGGCGTTTTTAAATTTACTTACATAAATATATGTAGTATAAACGGGAAATCTCCGTACTGTATGATATTAGACCTAACTACCTATGTAGCGAGTCCAGTAAAATTATATCCCACCAAATCAGTTATTAAAAATGAAGGGAGTATTTTTTGTTTTAATAACAATTAGGGTCTTATGAGGATTGTCAAATTCTAACACTTTTTTTGAAGCGTCCGCTTATTTTGCCAGAGTTTCAATTTTACAAGGCAAATCTGCAAAAATGGCAGAAACCTGCCACAAACGGTCACATTGTAGACAATTCCTCCTCGTCAAAGGAGTCCGTGTATTTAATAGTGATTGCACCGTAAATGGCTTGAATTGCTAGTATGTAATGCAACATATTGTTGTCACGGAACTCGAGTTATCGTGCCAATAGTGATTCGTTATTCGTCAACCGAATGTAGTGCAGGTTGAATGTTTCAACAGAGAAAGTGAGGTCACTGGTTCAGTGCTAGTATCGTGTAAGCTAAATTGGAGTTCGTGACTAAACTGTTACAGCTTCGTAACATTGTCGGCCCCGCCACCTGTTGCCGGCAACAGTGAACTTTTGTGACGTGCGTCCGTATTAGGAACCTCAGGATATTTATTTAATAATTATACAACACTAGCTACTCGCCTGCGGCTTTGCCGGCGTGGATAATTTATATTAAACTATTACCCGTGCGAAGCCGTGGCGGGTCACTAGTTATAAACCTTCTTCCTCTTGAATCACTCTATCTATTGCTGAAGACTGCATTAAAATCCTTTGTGTAGTTTTGCCCCAGGCATTAAGTCCGCCTTTGTATACAAAACTGTACATAAAGAGTTATACATAAATAAATAATTGAAAGATCTAAGCGTACAGACACGGGAGTGACTTCGTTTTATACTATGTGATGATTAAAATAGATGTACAAGGCGGGCGGAAGTAATGCCTGAGGCATTTTTTACCAGTCAACACAAATAACTGTAAATGGTGTAAAAAAAGGCATGAGAACTGTTTGATAAAAGAAACCAATTAACGTACACATAAACAGATAGCAGAATATATATAACCAATAATAATATATAACTCAAACTCAATCTCAAAAATCTTCATTCAATATAGACCTTTACAAGCACTTATTGACATCAAAAAAAAAACATAAAAATCTTCAACCAAGAATCTAATTAACTGAATTATTTAATCCTTGTATGACACACACCCCAACCATTATTAGGATGTGTGCAAATACAAGTCAAATGAAAAAAAATGACTACACCTCAACACCTGTAATTACAAATATATCCATATACACGGTTATTTTTTTATCACCCTGGAAAATTTAAGGGACGCTTCACGACATGGTATTAGAATGATTTAAATATAAATAAAAAAAATCATCCTTAATTTTATATTAATTTTTTAAAAAATACAAAAAATGCTGCACTAGTTGAGAGCAGCATTTTTAGAGATTTTTTATTTTTTTTAAATATTTTTTTAAATTTTTTATTTCATTTTTTTTATTTTTTATATAATATTGGATGTGTCCTGAAGCGTCCCTAAAATTTTCCAGGGTGATAAAAAAATAACCGTGTATAGTATGTTACAAAATATATAAATAATACTAATATTATATCTGAACATATTGTCAAATAGCTACAGTCTAGACAGATTAGAGAAAGTATCTTCGCATTTGAGTTTTAGAAGATGCCTTACTACCAGACAATCTATATTTAGGGGATAAGTTATTCCACGAATTCGGATCCATGTGTAAGTTATCAATCGAAAGATTGGTCGGTGTGCCAAAAAACAATTGATAATGCCATCATTGATAATGCCATCCACATAGACGCGCCCCACCAGTTTTGAGTTCAGTCTATTTGGTTTACTATATTTGGATTGTCGTATTCGTTTTGTGTACGCGTACATACTCGTACATTCAATGTACAGTAAGCTCCCATTCAAGCTTACATTTACACTACGAAAGCCGCCACTATTACGTTACGAGCTACATAGGAACGGTTCAAAGGCCAACAGTATAGCTTGATGAGGAGCTTACTGTACATACGGTACGATGTTCACTAAGATTTATTGTTGGATCTTTTTGTACTCTATGATTCAGGATTTTTGAATAATTTGAGCAGGGTTGAAACAATATTGAAGCAAAGACTATGCTATAACAGCGAAAACACCATTTCGCTCTCAAGTAAAAAAATGATTAAAGCGATCATGATAAGGGAGCAGAGTGTATAATACCAACACTTGTGACATAAGACGTCAAGTAACAAATACCGTAATTTACCTTTTCAAACCGGAATAGAGCAATACAAGCACCGCTGCTTGGCGGAAGAATGAGATAAGTAAGATGGAGGTAGTCGCGCCGACGACTCAGAATCGAAACTCTTTCTTGAAAATCGAATCTCTAAACTAAATCAATACAAAATACCTAAATACATTTGCAACGTAATTATGCTACTTCCTATAACCTACCGCTCATGGCTTTCATGCTCCCAGGGTCGAAGCGTTACGAGTCCAACCAACAGTACAATTGATACGACCAAAGTAGGATTGTTTCTCAGAATTGCATTTAACGGGAGGCGCTGGCCATGAAAGCCGCGGGCCAACGTGTCGACACTGACTACTGTGATTATAGACACCGAATTCATTTAATGTTTTCTAGTCTTTACATTTCCACAATCAAAATGAAAAGCGCGAAAAGTTTGTTTGATATTTGTAAGAAGTCGAGGCAGTCGCCGTCACCAAAATCTGGAATCATCATCATACACTTATATGGCGATATGAGTTATTTATTAAAACAATATTCCGGAAGACTTGACCTTAAATCTCAAACGAAAAACACAAAATCAAAATTCTAAACATGGTACCGGTTGTAGGGTTGTCACTGCATTAAACTAATTCTTGGCACTTCTCATAGCTCTTGTTCTGTCCACGTCCTTTAGCTCTCCTATTAAGCATATCAGATGAATTATAATCATGGGAGAACCAATATTAAAGGCCCAATATAAACTTAATTCATTAGATGAATTATTGAGCTTCTGATATTATGTAAATCATGTTTGTAAATTAAAGGTTACTTGCAAAACGGCTGTTTGAAAATATTTAGCATTAATCGTGTTACTTTTGTAGTCCCTATAGAGCATACGCTTATGTATGGGAATATTTAATGGGCGTGGCCAAAATAATGAAAATTGAATTAACGAAGTGGGAAAAAAGCTTTAAGAGGAATGTCTGGAAAGACAGGGATAAATTGCGAAATAGTAATAGTAGTAGTATAAGGCATAAATGTGGAGTGAAAGAAGTTGAAGTGACAAAGATCAAGAAACGAATACAAAGGATGGATGAAACAGGGCTGACGAATAAAATTTAATGAATGTGAATGGGCAAATTGATAAGGGACGACCCAAGCGAACTTATCTAGATCAAATAGGAGACATTTTGACGAATTTGCAATCAATAAAGTTAAAGAAGCTAGAGGAGTATCTTTAGATCGTAGAAGCAAGTGGCACACGTGATGTCTGCCTACCCCTATGGGAAAGAAGCATGAGTAGAGTATATGAAAATATGTATTTAGTGAGTGCCAGTTAGCAGACACAAAAAGGTGCCACCGCTATAGGCAGACATTTCAAATACAAGAACTAAGCGAATTGATAGTAATATATACATAATACTAACTGCCAAACTATGGAACATGTTGCCTATGTGGGTGTTTCTCAATGAATACAACCCGGGTGTCTTCAAATCGAGAGTGAATCGGTTACCTACTAGGCACTTCACCGTAGACCGAAGACCACATCAGCAATATCAGGCGAGTTGGTGGTCAAGCGTAAGTCTTTGAAACGAAATTTCAAGTAAAGAAGCAGATTTTTGACAACCCTGCAATATTATGTGCCGGCGGCCGATAAACTACGAATGCACCGCAGCACGAGGTCAAGCGTCCACCTGCGTGTCGGACACATGTTCTAACGGTCGCCCGTTCGTATTCAAGCTCGAATCTCGCACGCGCAGGGAATTTTATGGGACTGAGTGACGAGAAAATTTATCCGCAAATCTTATTGTGTGCACGAGCGCATTCTTTGCAGCCGCATACACAGTTCAGCTCCACTAGTTGCTAGATGCAGCTATAGTAATGTGTGGAAAATATGCAAAGCTATATGTGAAACAAAGTTTGGAGTTTCTTTATGCGAACGGATCAGAAATGGCCTCTCCATTCATGTCTGTATAAAAACTAAAGCCATCTCGACTCATCCCAAGCAATTCTGCCGTGTCGTACCAAAACGGGCATACAGAGTTACTATTTTATAACCTCGGATAATTTAAGGGACACTTCAAGACACATCCATTATTTTGTACAAAAACTGCACTAAACTAGTGCAGTATTTTTTTGATATTTTGGAAAATTAACATAAAATTAAATATGCGAGTTATTTTTTTATTAATGTTGAAATCATCGTACTACCATGTCCTGAAACGTCCCTTAAATTATTCGGGGCATATAAAAGTAAGCCTGTATATTCGGGATCAGGAAAAAAGGCGCATCTGCCTGGCGTAAGTATTAGCTTGGCGTATTTTGGCGTTAAGGTGTGATTCAGCTTGGATGCTCAAAGTTTATTTAGTTAAAATATCGGCTTTTTCCAAGATAAAGGGAGTGCAACTTCTACGAAGTAGTTAGTACTATTAACTATTCTGTGCCACTGCTTGACGGCAGAAATAGGTAAGATCAAGGTACCCGCGCAATCGTTTCTAGTACTGAGTCATTCTCTGGTAGGTATGGTTGTGAACTTGTGAATTAATCTTTATTTGTGCTTACCAGTCCAATGTCAATCTCGTGGACTCGAACTCATAAGTTTATTTAACAACATTAAGCGAAGTAGTAACTATTTTATGGGCAGTCAAAAATAGAACTACTCGTAGGTAGCTATCAGACGTATAACATATACATAAATATATGCGAGTTGAATACGGCACAAATTAAACACGCATATCATTGTCCTACATTGATTTACTACCAAACGTAGATAGAGCACTTCATACAAAAACGCGCTTGAAATCTGTCACCTAATCGACTATACATTTGTACGCTGTTAAATAGGTAGTTGAATTTGCACACCCGAATTAAAATTACCATAAAGAAAGTACCGTATTTATCGAATTCAACCTTATTCTTTATTATTACGGCAACTATTTGAAGTACAACCGTGTGCAGTTACATCATTTCATACCTAGCCACATTAAATTTGACGTTTTAGTAATTGCTACAAGAAAATATCAACTTTATGCTCTCAAACATAATGCTCAAAATTGCTTATCGCGTTGTCGCTCCAACGCATGGAAAAGAACTGCACGAGGCCTGATTGGGCAGTTCTTCACCGGCCCACTTTTCGAACGTTCATGCGTTATCTACGTTTGGTAGTAAATCAATGTTGTCCTATTACAAGTTCTCCGGAGAAGCCAGCATCTTAACTACTCAAGAATTAATTGTAATCCGTCGCCTTGCCAAGAACATGTGAGTCGCTAATTATCTGCCCGATGATTAACCTGAATAAGATAACGATCCGTGAATTGAGACCGTAATCGAGAAGCCATTAACACAAAGTACATATCCTGCGACTTGTCCTCAAATGTCATCTTGAGTGGGGCCTCATATACTCACATTAGTAGGACAGATGAATTCTTTGTTGCAGTTTAGAAATACATTTAGAGCCAGAGCGCACTAGCTACTTTTAGTTGGACGATAGTTTGATCGTTCAGGGAATAAGTATAGAGCTATATTGAAGTGCACAGATTTAGCGATTAAAAACCGGCGAAAATTACTATGTGATTTCTAATCAATTAAACTATCGGGCAACTATCGGGCGACAAAAAGTCGCTAGTGCGCTCTGGCTCTTACATTTATGTTAGTATCTACTTGGTTCAACTGTATAATTGTGATCGACGCATAACAACTAAAGACGGATATGTACTACAAGATACATCCGTCGAAAAAACAAGCGAAGTCACTGTCCGACACACCAATATCGGCGACCGATGGTGAGCGAGCATCGCCCCATATGGCTCGACTTTAAAACGCCATCTTCATTAAAATGCAATGTCCAATGCACGAGTACCAACACTACCAACATGCAAATAAAGATTTTAGTTGGAAGTAATATGTATTTATTTCTTTTTATGTTAACAGCTATTATTATAAAAGACAAAAACAAACTGATATTCTAATCATTTGTAAAATATTATTATGGATATGTGTAATGTTTATCACCTGACAGCCGCTAATTAGTTTTTTGATCCAATAAAAACATACTTAACGTTAATTTTACCATCATGCGTACCTATTATTTGCGTCTCACTCAAAATTAACGTCAAGAAGGAGACCATTCCAGCGGATACGTTCGCGGCATCATTTATTTTGATGTCACTATCGCACCTTTCGCCACATAAATGCTTAACACATCACATTCATTAATTAAAAAATCAACAGCTCGTCCATGTCTCCGAGCTGTCATTATGACGCAACAAGTGAAGCAGGATGTTTCAGATTTTATAGCTTCCTGATTTATTACGGTTTTTGTTGACGGTCTGGTCCATAACCGTTAGAAGTTGTTCCTTGGTTGTACGCACTACTTCTTCACACGCCATAAATTTCTGGCAAGGACTATTTCGGAAGAAAAACTTAAGGGCATTTCTCTTCTCAAGAGTTATATCAAGGCAAGATTCAATTATTATAAATAATTGGGGAAAATGCTATAAAAGCCATCCCAAAATACTAAGGCGATGAATATTATAGGCTTGCAATAAAGATGTGCCAAAGTTTTCCTTAAAACATGAAACCTGAAGTTTTCAAAAATGTTGACAAATTGTCAATATTGACATACACAAAAACCGGCCAACTGTGAGTTGGACCCGCGCACCGAGGGTTGCCTACAAAATTCTTTTTTTTATACAACGAAGTTGGCAAAAAAGCATACTGCCCACCTGATGGTAAGTGGTAACAGTCATTCGCAGCAAATTTGGAACACCCACGAGAACCACAGTGTACGTTGGCAAACCGTGACATAAGATGTAATGTCACGGCAGAAATAGGTAGGACTGAGGTACCCAAGCATGCGACCCTGGTACAGTCCCCCTCCGTATGAATATATAATATTTATGGTTTTCAGATTTTTCTTAAACATGTGCTATAGACCTTGGAGAAGGTGCCGTTAAAATCTAGGTCAACCAGTAAAAATTCACGAAAATATGCGACATAAACAGTCATATCTTTAGATCGCATTGACTTATAGGTACGATTTCTACACAGCTGAAAGAGACTGTAGATACAAGTATTTCAGTTTGATATCTCTACGCGTTTCCAAGAAAAAGGTCTTGCTTGACAGACATGCGGAGAGACGAACAAACGGACATACTGACAACAACACAGTGATTCTATATGGATTCCGTTTTTTTCCTTTTCAAGTTCGGAACCCTAACATGAACATAGATGGATGGTTCTTTTCATGAAATATATATATAAAGATGCATCCAGCAATAACGTTGTTCCACAGATAAGAAATTGAGCGGCGGCCATGTTCGCCGTCACCGAGGAGCCGACGGACACTTTCCATGCCAATATATTTAGAAACGGTGAGTGTTGTATTTGTGTCAGCTACCTGCACGACAGTCACAAGAATATGCCATTTTAATGCAAAAGAAAATACTCAATTTTCAGTCCTAAGGCTCGATGAGTCTTTTTGGCGAGCTACCTGAACGATAGTCTCAAATAAACTTCGAACCAGGAACCGCGGACAATCACAAAAAATAAAACGGAATTTATAACAATACAAACATCAAGCAGCGCAAGACATTCCAACGAGACGCGTGTCTAGAAACTGGAATGCGTTTGGAATTCAGAAGGGTCATAATATCTCAGACTTTTTATATGATTAAAAAAACTTTAACAGAATCCTTTGAAGGTTCAACAAATTCTCCGTTCTGCTTTTTACGTGTGCCACTAACAATGTTACGGCAAACATGGTAAATTCAAATTAAGGAAGGCAAGTCAACTAAAACGTCCCCGTGTGTTTTTTACACATAACGGCAATATATGGGAATGACATTATAAAACTACAAGACGTCATCACCATACTGTGTAGTAATCACGGTGATATATTCCAATAAGAACCTACTTTCCTAATCCATATCCCTGATTCCCTAATTCTCTACTCCCTAATTGTCTCATCTATACAAATAAATAAAATTGAAGTGTCTGTTTGTAATGTCAAAATAACAAGTTTTTACTAAATGAGTATGAATGTATATCGGGTACCAATAACAAAAACACAATTAAAAAAATTTTTGTCTGTCTGTTTGTCTGTCTGTCTGTTTGTTCCCGCTAATCTCCGGAACGGCTGGACCGATTTTGACGGGACTTTCACTAATAGATAGCTAATTATATAAGGTACCTATAACATAGGCTACTTTTTGCCAAAAGTTACTATTCCACGCGGACGAAGTCGCGGGCACAGCTAGTATTCTCTATATTCCTAATTGCCTAATAACCCGCTTACATCGCTTATCATTACATATACCGATAGATGAAAGAAAAGGTATCAAATCGCGTTTGAAGTCCATCTCTTTCCATCCGTGAACCACCCATTGTATAACTTCAATAACGAATAAAAATAATATCCCTAATCTATTCATATATATGAAAAAAGAGAAGTTCCCACTGACATATAGACGCACGCACAGCCGTAACCGCTAATGGTAGAAACGTGAAATTTGAACAGTGGATTTAAAAAAAATGTAACCCTAAAGGGATGAAATAGGGGGGGGGGGGGTAGGGGTAGGTGCATTAAGAAAGGATTTTTTAAAATTCACCCTCAAAAGTATGGGGAAACCAGATTACTTGCACTATTTTAATCGAAACTTCACATGAGTACTCCAATCGATAAATAAGTTAACTACTGTTTCAGGATTTTCCAAATTTCAACCCCTAAAAGGGGGATATGGGGTGTCAAAGTATGAAAATTGATAATATCAACGCACAGCCCAAACCACTGGGCCTAGAGATTCCAAATTTGGCACGTAGGTTCCTTATGAGGTGAAGGGGTGCACTAAGAAAGGATTTTTTAAAATTCACCCTCTAACTAAAGAGTTGAAATAGGCCTCCAAAGTTTGTATGGGGAAACCAGATTACTTGCTCTATTTTAATCGAAACTTCACATGAGTACTCCAATCGATAAATAAGTTAACACCTGTTTCAGGATTTTCCAATTTCAATCCCTAAAAGGGGGATATGGAGTGTCAAAGTGTGAAAATTGATAATATCAACGCACAGCCCAAACCACTGGGCCTAGAGATTCCAAATTTGGCAAGTAGGTTCCTCGTGAGGTGTAGGGGTGCACTAAGAAATAATTTTTGGAAATTCCACCCCTGAGGGGGTAAAATGGGGATGAGAGTTTGTATGAAAGTCCGTCAGTTTTGAAGTTAGGATTTCCAAATTTTGGATTAAGGCTGGAGATTTATGCCAGTGAAAAAGAATAGATTTTTCAAAAACCACCCTCTACGGGGTTGAAACGGAGGTCTAAAATTTGTACAAAATTAGACTATCTATATAAACGACACACCAAAAAACCAAGGCAAACATCCTTACTTCTGTTCCAGTCGATTCTTTTAAAAAGCACCGGACCGCCAGTATCTAAATGGGGCCATCCCCGCGATATCACAGAAATCGGCTCTCAATCAACGAAGTTCCACAGTAGCGAACATAACTGAATTGACAGCCCCCTCCTTTCTGAAGTCGGTTAAAAATGCAATGCAGCCAGTGCCAGAAGGAAAAATATATGAATTTTTTTATCAAACTCACACTTCACCGTTTTTCATAAGTACATTAGATACCTCCGACTTATCTCTTGGGTATCACAGGGATCCAAAATTTCGTTATTTTTAAGCTCCGACGCATACTTTGGAGATATTTGTAAAATCTCCAAATTTCTCTACATAATAGGGCTCGGGATGAAAAATGATTTATTAAATATAGGTCTCGGCTACATATTACTTATTATCTACTATCTATATATATAAAAGAAGAAACCGACTGGCTGACATATCAACGCACAGGCTAAGCCACCGGGTCTAGAGATTTAAAATTTGCCACGTAGGTTCCTTATGAGAGGTACTAAGAAAGGATTTTCCAAAATTCACGCCCTAAGGGGTTGAAATGGGGCTCCAAATTTTGTTTGGGGGAACAAGATTAGTTTGACTATTTTATTCATTTTATTCGAAGCTGTACAGGAGTACTCCTATCGATAAATGAGTCAACCTTAGAATAATAACTCATTCTAAGGAGTCAACACTTGTTTTAGTTTTTTTTCAGAATTCACCCTTTTAAATGGGGGATATGGGGTGTCGAAGGCTGAAAATTAATATGGGTATCCTTTGTATGGTTTATCGGGTCGCTGGTTACAAAAGCAATAACGATTTCTAAATCCAACCTGGCGGTCGTGAACTACCATCATCGTTTTCTATCTTCTTCTTAATATGGAAAAGAAGAAACTGACTCACATATCAAGGTACAGCCCAAACCTTCGGGTCTAAAGATGCAAAATTTAACAAGTAGGTTTCTTATGAGGTCTAAGGGCTAAGAGCACTAAGAATGGACTTTTCAACGTTTTTACAGAATGCAACCCCTAAAAGAGGGAAATGTGATGAGAAACTCTGAAAATCAATATGGGTATTCTTTTTGTGGTTTATCGAGTCGCTGATTACGAAAACAGCAACAATGTTAAAATCTAACGTGGCAGACGTGAAATATCATCACCAATATAAGGGTTCTATATATTTTTTCATTTTAGGTATGCCATCTCGATCGTCGTCAATCGGGTACCTACGTAGACGAGCGCGGGCGGCGCGGCGAGACGAGAGGAGTAGTTATCAGGAATAATTCTGCATTTATAATTAGTACAGTTCAAGGTGCTGCTGGAAGGTGGTTGCCTTACCCCGAATTTGACGCGAGCGAAGCCGCGGGCAAAAGCTAGTATAAATATAAATTCGAAAGTAACTTTGTCTGTCTGTCTGTTGCGCTTTCACATCGAAATCACTAAAACCAGTGGTTCTTAACAGTTTTGAAAAATATCTGTCTAGCTAAAGACCTAGCCACCAACTGTTTGATCCATTATACAGTAAATGAAGTATGAACAAATGGTTGTTCTATCTATACCATATGTCAAATGGCTTTGCGGACTACTTCGGGGGCTTCCAGGAACCACCAGTGGTCCGCGGACCACGGGTTAAGAACCACTGCACTAAACCAATTATGGTTTAAGACTGTTATATATGTGTGTGTGCTGTGCCACACAGATTACTTTTGATCGACAATAAATGTCAGTGCGTTTCTAGCAGTCTCGTGTTTCACTCGTCCCTAGTCCGCATACTTAACATTGGCGACGAGATACCCACTTTTACGCGTCGAAGTAAAAAAAAAAGGAATGTCGTTAACTTTTGGTATAATTTCAACTTTTGATCACACTGATCAAACATGGAAGACATTCAAGGGTAGAATCACTCAATGGTTCATAGCGAATGATATAGACACGGCGAAGGATCCATCGGGAGTGAAGCGTCGGGCTATCTTACTAAGCGCACTCGCAGAAGGTACATACCGTCTGGCAGGAGACCTCGCGCTGCCAAAGACGTTAGAGACAGTACCATATGAAGATATTGTGAAGCTTTTGGATACACACTTCACACCGAAGCAAGTTGGTTTTGGCGAGCGACACAATTTTTATGCCGCTACACAGTTACCGAACGAAACGGCGTCACAATGGGCAGCGAGATTGCGCGGCCTCACGGCGCAATGCAACTTCTCTAACGTGGAGGAAGCGCTGCGGGACCGTTTCGTTATGGGAATGCTGCCGGGAGCTGAAAAGGAGAAGCTGTACGTTCAGGATTTGACCGGGCTGACGCTAGCCAAAGCTGTGGAGCTCGTTGAAAGCCTAAGAAGCGCGCGCGCTGCCGCCGCATCCAGTTCCAGTTCCGAGGTTACTACCACAGAAAACGAGTTATTCAAAATTGCTAAGAAAAAAGTAAAGTGTAGTGTGTGCGGTTATTCTAATCACGAATCTCGGGAGTGCCGTTTTGCTAATTTCACGTGTAAAAAGTGCAATGTCAAAGGTCATTTACGTAGAATGTGTAAATATCAACCAGTAAAATACGTTCAAAAGGGCGAGGTGTGTGAGGACGATGATGACGACGGTGAGTTGATTATACATTCAATTCATAACATTAGATCATTAAAGGGTGAACCTCTTGTTGAGACGGTGTGTATAGATAAAAAAAATTGCAATTCGAAATAGATAGCGGGTCAGCAGTGTCGGTGATATCTGAAACCACCTATAGTTAACATTTTAATTACGTGCCATTATCAAACACCAATAAGCGTTTGATAGGTTATGCAGGCGAAGTGTTAAAATGTGCAGGGTATGTACGATTACCGTTAGAGTGGCGGGGACACAAACATACTTTACAAGTGTATGTAGTGTACAACGGCGGCCCGCCACTGCTCGGTCGTGATTTTATTGCTACGTTTAAATTACAACTGACACCGGTATACAACTGTAACGCAGTTAAGCCCGACGATATTGACTCCCTACATCTGCTTTACCCTGAAGCATTTTCAAGTAAACTGGGCCGCTTTAATAAATTTGAAGTTAAATTAATTCTTAAACAAGACGCAAAACCTATATTTTTTAAAGCTCGTCCGATGCCGTTTGCGCTTAAGGGTAAAGTAGACAGCGAAATTGATCGATTAGTTGGGTTAGGGGTTTTGCAATCAGTAGATCACTCGGATTATGCTTCCCCTATCGTACCTGTATTAAAACGCGACGGGACGATACGATTGTGCGTAGATTACTCTGTCAGTATTAATAAACAGTTAGTAGTTGACAAGTACCCATTGCCCACAATTAACGAGTTATTTGCAAAACTACACGGTGGCCAGCATTTTACGAAACTAGATTTATCAATGGCATATAATCAATTAGTTTTAACTGCGGAGTCCCAAAAGTATACATGCATTAACACGCACCGTGGCCTCTTTGCGTATACTAGATTAGTATTTGGTCTCGCTCCCGCGCCGTCTATATTCCAACGAGTTATGGAGGGGCTGCTGGCGGGCATCAGCGGCGTGCTGTGTCTGCTTGATGATGTGCTCGTCACGGGGTGTTCGCGTTCTCAGCATATGGAGAGGCTACATCAAGTATTACAGCGTTTACAAGATGCAGGACTCGTACTAAGGAAAGATAAATGTGATTTTTTTAAGGACGAAATAAGTTATTTGGGCTACATAATTAATAGAGATGGATTAAAAAAATCACCAGAAAAAATTAAAGCCATTGTGCAGGCTCCGATACCAACTAACGTAAATCAACTTCAATCGTTTTTGGGCCTGATAAATTACTACAGATGTTTTGTAGCTAGCGCGTCCACTATTCTTTCGCCGTTATATGAATTATTAAAAAAGGGTACAAAGTGGCAGTGGTCTAAAGTAGAAAACGATGCTTTTTTGCAAATAAAAAATAAACTAACATCAAATCAAATTTTAGCTCACTTCGACCCAGAGGCAAAAATTATCTTGACAGTCGATGCTTCTTCTAGCGGGTTGGGAGCGATATTGTCACAAATAGGTAGCGATCAAGCAGAAAAACCGGTTGCATTCGCATCGCGGACCTTGAATAGTGCTGAAAGAAGGTATTCTCAAATACAAAAGGAGGCAACGGCGATAATATTCGGCGTTCGTCGCTTCCACCAGTATCTGTACGGGAGGTCCACACCGTTTATATTACGTACTGATCATAAAACCCTGTTATCAATTTTTGGTCCGAACAAGGGTGTCCCAGAAGTATCGGCCAACCGGTTACAGCGGTACGCCTTATTTTCAAAAGCTTATAATTTCTCAATCGAATACGTTAAAAGCAAGGATAACAGTGCGGACTTTTTGTCGCGGGCTAGTCAGCCGGGTCCGCCGGGACCGCCGGGTAGCGGAGCGCACGGTAATGCACCAAACGATCGCGCTACGTTTATAAATTTTGTAACACAAGGTTCTTTGCCGATAACTGTAAAAGAATTACAGGGTGAGACATCGAATGATGCTGTCTTAAACAAAGTTATTGATTACGTATTACATGGTTGGCCAAGGAAGAATAATATAGAATCAGTAAAGCCTTATTTTTTATGTAAGTCACAGCTAGCTTATGAAAATGGATGTCTGATGAGGGGACATAAAGTGGTTATACCGACATCTTTACGACAGCGGGTCCTTAGTGAGTTACATTTATCCCATTTAGGCATAGTAAAAACTAAGGCGGAAGCGAGATCTCGATTGTGGTTTCCGGGAATCGACGAAGCGCTTGAGAAATTGATAGGGTCATGTGAGACTTGCACGCAGTTACGACCATCGCCGCCGCGCGCTTCGCTGTCACCATGGCCATATCCACCTTACCCTTTCCATAGACTTCATCTCGATTTTCTTGGCCCCTTAAATGGAAGAATGTTTCTGGTTATTGTAGATGCATACACCAAATGGGTAGAGGTTTATGAAATGAAATCTTGCACATCAACCTTACTTATTGAAAAAATGCATTACTTTATGTCGAGATTCGGGTTACCGCAGGTGTTGGTGACTGATAATGCACGGCTTTTTGTTCACAAGAATTTAAAAACTTTTGTGAACTGAATGGTATTTCCCATGTAACTTCGCCACCATATCATCCCGCTAGTAACGGTCAAGCCGAAATTTATGTAAAAGTTATTAAAAAAGGCATTAAGTCGAGTATATTAAGTTCGAAAAATAATCAAGAGAGTAAAATTAATCTTCTTAAATACTTGTTTGACTATCGCAATTCCATTCATTCAATAACGAATACATCACCAGCTCAACTAGTGTTTGGTCGAAAATTAAGATCTCGTTTAGATCTTATGCTCCCGTCGACAACATCACCCTCGTCTACATCGATCGCTAAGTATGTCAAATCCAAACAGTGTTCGCAAATTAAATCACGCAGAGGCGATGATGTTATACTTACACCAGGACAACAAGTATTGTATAAGAAATATATTAATAAAAATAAATTCACTTGGTGTAAAGGTGTGATTGTAAAAAATATTGGTAAACGGTTGTATCTCATTAACGATAGTATAACTTCTGTGATTGTAAAAAGACACAAAAACCAAATTTTAAATTATAAAAGTAAAACAAATAGTACACAACAGCTATACATGACGAATCGCAAACGAGACAGCTAGCGCCGCTATCCGGAGACGCTAACACGGAGGGAGAGGAGATTCCACCGCCATCCTGGGTGACCACCACGAGAGGCGTGAGACGGCCGGCCACCGCTCTTAGTCCGCCGGGAGAAGTCGCCTCGTCACTGCCAACGTCCGGCGCAAACACGTCATCACCCAACTGGGTAACTACAAGCAGAGGCGTGCGTCGTCCCGTTTGTTCAGAGGAGTATGATGATTTTTACGAAGCAGTAGACACAAGTTCACCAACTGTCGAGGATCAAATAATTCGAGGTGATCATCCTACAGTTGAGCAGTAGTACATAATATGCATTTGGTTATTGATTATGTTGTATCTTATAGGGGAGGAAATGTTATATATGTGTGTGTGCTGTGCCACACAGATTACTTTTGATCGACAATAAATGTCAGTGCGTTTCTAGTAGTCTCGTGTTTCACTCGTCCCTAGTCCGCATACTTAACAAAGACCTGACAAAGGGTGTTTACGCTCGAGGAAGAGCGAGTGGCAACACTGCATTATAGTCTGTGCAGGGAGAGCCTTTTTGGCGGCCGGCCGCATGTCACATGAGTCGAGTCGAATACGAAATGTCATGACAATGTTAGAGGTTATGTCCGGGCCGGAATAAAATGTAATATAAGTTAACTAACAAATTGTGTTTTGCGCGGCGCACCTAATATCGGGGTGCGAAAGCCCGCTTGGTGTTGTGCAAAAGTATTATCGTCGCGTGTGTGAGCCGTGGTGGCCTAATAGGCATTTGTAGTGCTCCGGTCTCCACCGGTGGATCCACCGCAGAACTTCAGGAGCCGCGACTTCCTTCGAGCTAGCTCAGGAAGTCCACCGGCTACATACGCAGACTGAACGGAGACAAGGTAAACACTATCTGTATCGGTTTTTGGATTCAGCAATCAAAGCATCATTCGGCGAAACGCCGACGTGGTGGTGTCTACTCCGGGCACCACCATCTTTTGGTAGCAGAGCGTGGTTTTTAGATTTGAGTGGTTGATTAGTATTGTACAATTAATATTGTAATCTTGTTGGTTGTCCAAACGGGCAATACATATTAATTGGTTTTGATTGCTGATTTTAAACCGACTACAATCTCATTTGTGGACCGATCTCCCTAACTAGTTGTCATTGTCATTGTATATGAAAAATTGGGGTTAAATGCCTTTGTTGTTCTAGTTAAGTTCTAGCATTTACCTATATTTGATTTTGGTTTGTTTTTTCATATCTTTGTTTTGCCCTTGAATATTTTGTTTCTTAAGTTGTAAACTTATACTTGAATTTAATTTGTTGAAAAAATTTTGCTGCTAAATGACTTTGCTGTTGTTGTAAACTTGTAATACACTATTTTGCTGTGTTAAGTTTTAGCATTTACATTTGATTTTGTTTTGTTTGCCTTTGAATATTATGTTTGTTAAGTTATTGACTTAATAGTTGAATTTAATTTGTTTGAAAAATTCTATTGTTAAATGCCTTTGTTGTTCTAGTTAAGTTCTAGCATTTACACTTGATTTTGGTTTGTTTATATATTTTGTTCTGCCTTTGAAGTTCCTCCCGATCTGTTTTATTGTCTGCGGATGTCGGTCTGTTTGTCCGTGTATTATTATAGTGTATATTAATTTTGGTGCAAAATGGTCCCGCCAGTCAGTCCGCTTAGTGGTGCCCGCGCGGGTGCACAAAAGATTTTGAGATGGTTTGCTAGTGCCGTCGCTTTGGTAGACCGACCAGACCGAGAACAGGCCTTGTTAATTCGGCATGAGGGAGTACCGGCTCGCTTGAAGGAATTGGAGCAGCTTTTCGTTGCTCATCAACAATATCTGCTCGACCACCCAGCCGAGGGTGCCGCTGAGTTGCGGGCAGTCGACCAATTTAATGCCGATTATGATCAGTGTTTTGAACAGGCGGATGTGATTATAAACAAGGCTCAGGCAATCCTATCCGCCCGGAGGGGTGAGTCGTGCACGCCCGGGGAGGTCAAGCCTACCCCGGCCGGCTTGCTGGGCAGACTGCCCACTTTAGACATCCCAACCTTTGATGGGAACCTAGCTTCTTGGATGGGGTTCATTAACCTCTCTGATAGCCTGGTTCACTCGAGGGACGACCTGTTCCCTAGCCAGAAATTGGCCTATTTGCTCTCTGCCTTACGTGGAGAGGCTGGTGTGCTTGTCCAGCATCTACCTGTCAACGATGACAGTTATGAGATTGCAAGGGCGTTGTTGACCGCCCGGTATCAGAATGTTCGCTTGCTAGCGGACACACATGTGGCTGCCATTTTAGGGCTGCCACGAGTATCGCGGGTCTCCTCATTGAGGAAGGAGATTTTGAACCCGCTGCTAAGCGCTATTAACGCTCTCAAACGACTTGACCTACCGGTGGACCAGTGGTCCTTCATATTGCTCCACCTCATCCTCAATAAGCTTCCCATGGAGATGAAAGGGCGCTTTGAACAAAGGCATGGGGGCAATAGTGCCTCGTACCTCCCCCCCTTCTCGGATCTCCTCAGATTTCGGATGACCGACCACTTGGATCTGGCTCCTATACCGGGACCGAGTACAGGCCGCTATGAGGCAACCCGGGCAGCGCCATGGAGAGAGCGCCGCCCGCACAAGCAGTATACTGCAGTGCGGCAGAACTCTCCACACGGGGAGAGGCCGAGGCCTTGCAAGTGTTGCCAGCGGGATGGCCATCGTTTGCCGGCCTGTCCCAAATTTGTTGGCCTACGCACCGAGGGGCGTAGGAATATGGCCAAGCAGCGGAATTGGTGCTACCGCTGCCTGGGGGCTCATATGGCATCGGCTTGCCCCCACCCACGAGATTGCCACTGTTGTGGAGGGGCCCATCACCCCCTCTTGTGCTTTAATAATAAAGACACTCGTGAGGTGGTGAGAGAGAGGGACTCGCACACGGGCGGGGGCCCTCGTAGGTCACCCACATCTCCGAGGAGATCGGAGGGGCGTGCCACCCCTCCGCAGAGATTGGACAGGCGCCCCCCCTCCAGTGAGAGGATTGGGCGCCCCACCCCCCCTACGGGCGGGGGGGATCGACGCGCCGCTTATGAGGCGCCACCGCGGGATTGGGCCGCGGTTATTAGGGAGCCACGCCGGGAGCCGATACGCTTCTCTCCCCCTATGATGGAGAGACCTCGTTTATCACGGGCTCCCCCAACCTTCGCCCATCATGGGCACCGCCCGGCCCCCCGATGCAGCTTTGGTCGGGGTGTGTACGTGCCGGATTGGGACCCGCTCGAGCGCCTTGAGCGCCCTATTCCTCCGCCGCGCACGCAATTTTCCTTGAACCCCCCTTCCCCCCGTTGCGGGGAATGCGGGAGGATTTTCATTAAACCAACTGTCGGCTGCAACCCCCCCACAGGAGCAGGTGCTGTTACCAACAGCCTCCGTACAGGTGTGGGGCCCGAGGGGCACCTTTGTTTTAGTTCGCGCCCTTTTGGATACGGGAGCTCAGGGTTGCATTGCCTCCAGCTGGCTGGTCCGGCAGTTGAGTTTGAACACATCTCCATACCTTGAATCGGTACGAGGAATCGGAGACCTGCGGATCCCGGATCCGATCGGTCAGGTTTTGTTCTCCTTCTCCCCCCACTTCTCTTCAGCGCCCAAAATTGCCGCTACCGCGATTGTTTTTGAGAAGGTTGTTGGTCAGCTTCCGCAACAGCACGTTTCGCGCGCTGTCGTTGATGCGACATCAGGATTGACCTTGGCTGACCCTTCCTTCCACCGAACCGGTCCGATTCACTTATTGCTCGGTGCCGATGTTCTAGGCCGCGTGTATTGTGGGAAGAGGAGAGAGTTACAGAAGGGTGGGCTGGTAGCCTTATCTACATCGCTTGGGTTTGTAGTGATGGGACCAGTTAGGCATAACCCACCATCTCCATCGGTGGACAGTTACATAACTGTTAGCTCCACCTTATCGGATGTCCTTCAACGGTTTTGGGAGGTGGAAGAGCCACCTACCGTGAAGCGAGTGAACCCCTTGGACGAGGAGTGTGAATTGTTCTACCAGAACAATACAGGTCGCCTTCACTCGGGACGGCTGATCACTCGTTTGCCCTTTTTGTCAGTTCGCCCCTCACTTGGCAGCTCCCGGCCGTTGGCCGAGAAGCGGCTGCTGTCCATGGAGCGTCGTATGAGTAGGAACTCCGACCTCAAACAGAAGTATGTCGACTTCATGCGAGAATATGAGCAACTGGGGCACATGTCGGTCTCGCGACTGGACTGGCGAAACGAGGAACATAATTTTCTTCCTCACCACGCGGTTTTGAAACCTTCCACCGGGAAGATACGCGTTGTTTTTGATGGGTCAGCTCCTACGTCTACCGGAGTTTCGCTGAATCAATGTCTGCATGCTGGACCGAAGTTGCACCACGAGGTGGGCGATGTATTGACCAACTTCCGTCGCCATGCCGTCGTCTTTATGACCGATATCCGGATGATGTTTCGGCAGACTGTGATTCACCCGGACGATAGACGATATCAGCTCATATTATGGAGGGAGGATCCCAGAGATCCCATGCTGGTCTATGAGCTGAACACCAATACATACGGTTTGCGTTCGAGCCCCTTTGTGGCAATTCGCTCACTTGTGGAACTCGCTGAACGTGAGCGGTTACGATACCCTCGCGCATCCTAGGTTCTCAAGGAGGATGCATTTGTGGATGATATTTGTACGGGCTCCTCTAGTGTCGAGGAAGCCTTAATTTTGCGAGATGAACTAATTGCTCTTCTCGGGGCTGGTGGTTATGAACTGAGGAAGTGGATGTCCAACTCACCTCAGCTTTTGTGTGACTTGCCAGACGACCACCAGCAGGAGCCTCATATTTTTGAGAATGCCAACACTCCAGATTTGCTGTCTGTTTTGGGAGTGCAATACAGACCTGTCCAGGACACGTTCACCTATCGATTGGAGCTGCCAAGCCCCAAGGTCTGGACGAAACGGTTGGTTTTATCTACAGTAGCTCGTACCTTTGACCCAAACGGATGGATTAGTCCCGTAGTGTTTTGGATGAAGTGCTTTCTACAGGAACTTTGGTCAGCCGAAGTGTCGTGGGATGAGCCCCTCTCGGGCCGTTTGCTGCGAGATTGGGAGTCCTTCATGTCGTCTCTCCCTGACATTAACCGTGTTAGTATCCCTAGACATATACTGCCTAAGGGACGGTTTACGGCCAGCCTTCATGGCTTTTGTGACGCGTCTGAGAGTGGATACGCAGCCGTCGTATATATCCGGACGGTCGATGATAGAGGAGCTGTTAAGCTCCACTTGTTAATTGCTAAGAGTAAGGTTGCTCCACTTCGGACTCGATTAACGATTCCGAAGTTAGAATTGTCTGGAGCTACTCTTCTGGTTCGTTTGATGAACCACGTTGTTGACACCCTGGGACGTAGTGTGGACTTTGAGTCGCTCTTTGCTTGGTCCGACAGTCAGGTTGTCCTGTGTTGGATTAAGAACTCCGTCCACTCCCTGGAAGTATTTGTGGCCAATCGGGTATCCCAAATACAGGCCTCGAAGGCCACGTTGATTTGGCGCCACGTGCCAGGTGAAATAAACCCTGCTGACTGTGCATCACGTGGCAGCGAAGCCCCTCAGCTTATTGACCACACTCTGTGGTGGGGTCCCGAATGGTTGTTACAGCCGTCTTGGCCTTCCACACCAGCTGTGGTGAAGGTACCAAATCCGGGCTTGCGTGTTCACGCTGTCGAGACTATGGCGGCTCCAGAGCGGGAATTTTTATTAGACCGCTACAGTTCTCTGGACAAGTTGCTCGGCGTGACCGCTTGGATAAGAAGATTTATTCGAAATTGTCGACGGCCTCAGGACAAAGATTTGTTTCCGGTTCTCTCACCGCAGGAGCGCCAAGATGCTCTTTTGCATTGGGTGCGTATGACCCAGTCTAGAGCGTTTGAACCGGAACTTAAGATTTTTCGTACCGGGACGTCCAAATTGAAGGGACCCTTGGTGCGTTTGACTCCCTTTCTGGATGATAAGGGATTGTTGCGTGTAGGAGGGCGATTAAGGCACGCTAACTTGCCTTATAGATCACGTCACCCCCTGTTGCTCCCCAAGGACGGACCATTGGTGCGATTGTTGATCATTGATCGCCATGTGAAGAATGCTCATGCCGGATGTAATGCATTGACCGCGCTCCTCCAACGGGAGTTCTGGATTTTGTCAGCGCGAAGAATAATCCGATCTGTTATCTTTCGATGTCTGCCCTGCTATCGTTTACGCCCCGAGACGATGCAGCCCCAAATGGGTGATTTGCCGGCTGATCGTGTGAATGAATCGATGACCTTCTTAGGAGTTGGAACTGATTTCGCGGGACCGTTCACTATAAAAACGTCGCGACTCCGTAATGCTAAGACTGAAAAGGCTTACCTGTGTGTGTTTGTTTGTTTGGCCACTAAAGCCGTTCATTTGGAGGTGGTGAGTGCGCTCACCATGGACGCTTTCTTAGCAGCGTTAGGCAGATTTGTCTCCCGCCGGGGACTGCCTTCTCTAATTCGGTCCGATTGTGGGACGAACTTCAAGGGCACTGATAGACATATAAGAGAAGTTTGTGAATTTTTAGATAAAAATAATATTGAGATCGGATCCACACTCTCCCGTAGGGGGGTAACATGGCGATACTCCCCGCCGTCTTGCCCTCACTGGGGAGGGATTTTTGAATCTGTTGTAAAGGCCGCCAAGACTCACCTTCGCCGCGTTATTGGGGAGACTATTCTCACGTTTGAGGAACTCGCGACGGTGTTTCATAAGATTGAGGCGGTTCTCAACTCGCGTCCGTTATGTCCGTTGTCTACCGACGCGAACGATTTGCAGGCCCTCACGCCGGGCCATTTCTTGATAGGCAGACCACTTAACGCCCTGCCCGAGTATCCTTATAGAGATATCAATCCAGGACGCCTTTCGCGGTTTGAGTTGCTCCAGCAGCTTACCCAGAGCTTCTGGCGCCGCTGGCACCTTGAATACTTACACATTTTGCAACAGCGCGTTAAGTGGTCAGATAAGACAAACCCACCGAGGGTTGGAGACCTCGTGTTAGTGAAGGACCCAAACCTGCCACCCTTACGTTGGCGTCGCGGACGCATTGTCCAACTTACTCTAGGGTCTGATGGTGTGCCCAGGTTTGCCGAGGTCCTAGTTGGGGATTCTGTTTTGAAGCGCGCGGTCGCTACTCTTTCTCGCCTCCCCTTAGACTGATTTGGCGGACAGTCCGGGACTGTCCGGAGCGGGGGGATGTTTACGCTCGAGGAAGAGCGAGTGGCAACACTGCATTATAGTCTGTGCAGGGAGAGCCTTTTTGGCGGCCGGCCGCATGTCACATGAGTCGAGTCGAATACGAAATGTCATGACATTGTTAGAGGTTATGTCCGGGCCGGAATAAAATGTAATATAAGTTAACTAACAAATTGTGTTTTGCGCGGCGCACCTTTCGCGGGGTGCGAAAGCCCGCTTGGTGTTGTGCAAAAGTATTATCGTCGCGTGTGTGAGCCGTGGTGGCCTAATAGGCATTTGTAGTGCTCCGGTCTCCACCGGTGGATCCACCGCAGAACTTCAGGAGCCGCGACTTCCTTCGAGCTAGCTCAGGAAGTCCACCGGCTACATACGCAGACTGAACGGAGACAAGGTAAACACTATCTGTATCGGTTTTTGGATTCAGCAATCAAAGCATCATTCGGCGAAACGCCGACGTGGTGGTGTCTACTCCGGGCACCACCAAAGGGTATAAGCTAGTTTTTATACCGATTCTTAATGAGTTCCCTAAGGGAACGTTTGACATAACCGAAGTCATGATATGACTAAATTCCACGCAGACTAAAACGAAAAAAGGTTTAAATAATCTTTTGAAATATTTTGGACTCTAATATGGTCAAAAATATTTCAAAATATGACAACCATTACAGTGCAATATTTACATTATCTATTTAATTCAGCATTTAACGGTGAACATTGCATTGAGTTGCATTTTGAACGCTCGTCAATTGTCTCGTATACTTGTTTATAAATTAGCCGCGATTGAGGCTAAATGCTGCGACTATTGCGGTCACAAAAACGAAAGTAAGCATTGAATTAAGTTCTTATGCCAAACATAATTACGCGGTTAAAAAACGCGCGCAATTATTTTAAGGCGAAGATTTACAAACAGAAATATAAACTAAATTCATATGTAAATGAACAGATATATCATTGACATTATAGCGTTCCTTCATCTTCGCACTGGAGCCATTCGAAGTTATTGCATTTTAAATCAATATCAACAAAAGCCAATCCAAAACCTATGAATTTAAAGGTGTCCGTTTAGAAGATATTAGCGTAACAGTATATATTTAAAAATACCGGCCAAGTGCGAGTCGGACTCGCGCACCGAGGTTTCCGTACAAACCTGTAGGTAAAAGTTCAGTTTCTATTATGATGTTACTAAAAATTTACGGGTTTCGCCATTTTTCCTTTATCTGTGCTATAAGACGTTAGTTCGTACCAAATTTCAAGATTCTGAGTATCTTTTGATTGTGTTGGCTTAGAAGTTTGATTTTTTCACAGCTCGCAAGGGACAGTAGACCTGAGTATTTTATATAAATTTCAGCTTGACACCTCCACGCGTTCCTGAGAAAAAGGGTCTTGACAGACAGACAGACAGACGGACGGACGGACAGACAACAAAGTGATCCTATAAGGGTTCCGTTTTGTCCTTTCGAGGTACGGAACCCTAAAAATATTTATTTTTCAAGAATTCTTCCATTCCATTGAAGGCTATACGGGAAGAGCACTTCCCGTATAGCCTTCAATGGAAAGCGTTGCTTACGTAGTAACTATTACGTAATCTGTGGCGTTACTATTTGTTTTCTTCTAATTGTAAACTTAGCATTCTGAAAAAAGTCTAACTCACTGCGTTACTAAACTTACGTTATCTACTGTTTACTTTACTTAATTAGTAAAACAGTATTCTTTTTATACAGTTTCTGAACTGTTTTTTAAGTAGTAACGCATCTATTCATTCTTTATGCCCTGACACCGAAACCCACACAATTCTACGTCCGATTCCGTTAATATCCTTGACAAAAGACTTCGGCGCATCTGCATTCTGCAGCAGCTGAGCGCGTTGTTTTGTTTCGCGCAATCAGGGCTTGATCTTAATCGGCGGTAGCGGTTTTTGCCTCCCGCCCGCTAACCGGTCACGCTCCGCGACCTTACGGTCTGCGGTAACTATTACGATCTCCGACTCCGAAATGCAATGTTCAGAAAAGATCTAGAGAAGCAATTTGGTGAAATCGGAGTGCGCAATTTTCACGGTTCACAGATTTTACGTGTTACTCAAAACGCTATGTTTTTAATTATTGGATTGTGTGTGACGCTGTAGCATATACGTGCGTAAGTTTTACGCGGTTTTTAGAGTTCCGTACGCCAAAAGGAAAAAACCGCAGCCTTATAAAAGATCACTTCGTTGTCCATCTGTACGAAAACGCGTAGAGATATAAAATACTCGGGCCTACAGTCTCATCCAGCTGTAAAAAAAAAGTACTTGTAAGTTAAGACGATTGTGAAGCTGTTAGTTCCCATACAAAAATAACGTTTTCCCCCTTCTACACTTAGTCCATTTTTTTTGTAAATGTTGTAGATATAACAAAAACGAGATTCGTACGTTTTTATTTCAAATATATATTACTTAGAATAAAAGTTATTAGCATCTATATAACTTTATTTTTGACTGAAAACTTCCTCAAGTATTTATATTTTATCGAAACAAACTAAACTGAATTACTAAAACAGAAGGACGTACAGACCTAGATTAAAGTGTATTGAATCTAATGAGATCAAAATTCTTTCATTTCGTTAAGGCTGAGGAGGGTTAAAACGTTATCGCCCAAAACAATTTTTCAATGAGAATCGTACGCTCTTGTATGGAACTTTCAACTCTAAGCGGTGTGCAACAAACTGCATTTAATTTTTGAACATGCCTACTCGAGCTATGAATCAGCACTTTACAGTCCTCTTAAGGCTGTCAAAAGATATTATCATTTATGTCGCATTTATTCGCAAATTTCGCGATTTCATAAGGGAATCGCACTTCGCACTTGGCCGGTTTTTAAGGCATGAATACAAGAGAGAGTTAATTCCTGAAGATTATCCAAGACAATGAATAGTGGAAGTCCGATACGCTCCGGTAGGTTCTGAATTCCTTTCTAAAAATCCCCGCTAAAAACAAGTCGTTCCGAAATAAAAATTCTGGATCCAGCGTACATAGGTCAACTGAAACGTCTGTGAGAATTGTAAGGTGATGGCGCCGAGGTAGTAATTGGCGTCGCGTCGAAATGTTGACGTGGTCTATTTTGCTGGTCTATTAATTGTGATCGATTCAAGGTGAATGCAGCCGATTCACGTCATGATTCACGAAAATATGCCGCCATTTAATAGGTGCGGAATAGTTCAAGTAGCTGTTAAGGAACAGTGTACTAAATAATAGTAAGGTAGGTAGTTTTTTTATTCTTTAAAATTAAGGGGCTTTTGAACAATGAGATCACGCCAGCCCCATTATAAACTAATCCTTATCTAACGTTAACAATTAATCATTTAAACATTATTTCTATCTAAATATATTTTTCTTAAGAATTATTATACACCATATTAAAAAGCATCTCAGCCGCATCCGATAACGTATCAGCTAGAATGCTTTGAAATATGCCTATTTCACTTCTTTGTACATTAAGAGATGATAGAAATCTAATTCTCTGTTCTTCGTTTTTTACACATTCCATCAACAAATGATGTGCATCTTCTAGTTTTCCACATATTTTACAATTAGGAGAATTAATACTCTAACCTAAAAACTAAGTAGCTTAAGAGGATTGTGAAGCTGTAAATTTTCATACAAAAAGCGATAACGCTTTTCTCCCTCTAAACATAGTCCAGTTTTCATAATTTTTGGAAATCTTGTAGATATAATGAATAACTAGGTTTGTACGTTTTGATTTTGAAGAAATATTGCTCAGAATATAAGTTATAAGCATCTAAATATCTATATTTTCGACTTAAAAACTACCTTGAGCATTTTTGTCTTTTTTTGACTAAATTATACTGAATTACAAAAAAAGCAAAACGTACAAACATAGATTAAGGTATACTGAATCTAATGAGACCAAAAGCGTCTAATTTCATAAAGGTTTAGGGGGGTAAAACAGTTAACGCCCGAAACAATATTTCAAACAGGAATTGTAGGCAATTTCGACCATTTCTTGCAACTCTCTCTATCGCACGATACGGGTCGGGGGCAGGGGTACAATGTAGTGATAGTGATGTGACATAATGTTATCGTAGTTATTGTCGCCTAGGGAGGAGAAAGTAATATCGATATATCGATCAATAGTGAAAGTTATTACTCAAGTCGGAACTATTAATCTTCACAAATACCTTATACATGAAAAAGTAAATATCTTTTTGAATACGTTTATTGATTTTAGTGTTTTATTTTAAAGATTTTATTTCAATACAAATTTCCTTATTTAAGGGTTAGCAGCCTGTAGCCTGTTTACTTTACTGTAAATTTCCAAAACTAAAAAAGGAAAAAATGTAAGTATGTAAGTAGTTGTTTGTTATAATAAATATGTGCCATAAAGAAACCAACTCAAAAGAAATTCGTATTTTGTTTCTTGTGATAGGTATTTGTTATGCAATGTATGAAGTTGGAGCAGCTAAAAACGTGTAATAGACTATGCAAGTAGCGTTATTTTTAATATTATTTTATTTGAATTTTATTCCTCTAAAACTGGGCTCTAAGGTTTTACTCGCGTTATGGAATCTACGATTGTATAAAAAATACAAACGACAAAGTACCTAAATAATATACGAGTATGTAGGGTAGGCAGGGTAGGCCTAAATGGGAAGAAGGAAGAAGGTACGGTTTTGAAGTATTTTTTCATTCTAACTATAACATTTAAAGCAGCTGATTACATATACTAATAGGTATTTTTAACCGACTTCAAAAAAGGAGTTTCTCAATTCGATGCGTATGTTTTTTTGTGTATGTTACGCGATTACGCCGCCAATTGCAGACCGATTTTCAAAATTCTTTTTGTATTCTCAAAATTATACTCCAATGGTGGTCCCACGGTTACCAAAGTTAGGATCTGATGATGGGATCCCATAAAAATGGAGGGAAATCCTTAAATTTTTAGGTGCGTCCAACGTGTTTTTTTTTTATAAAAACGTCGCCCCACACTAGGATTTTCCCCTGTGTCGTGGGTGCAGTTACAAACATAGAATATCACATGCACATACGCCCAGACCGGAACAAATTTCTGTAGGCCATACAAAACATCTGTCCCGTGCGGGAATCGAACCCGCGACCTGTTGCGCAGTAGGCGATCGCTCTGCGCTAACCGTGTCAACCGTTTTGTGTGTATGTTACGCGATTACTCCGCCAATTGTGGACTGATTTTCAAAATTCTTTTTGTATTCGGTAGAGTATACTCCTAGGGTGGTCCCTAGGTCACCAAAGTCAGGTTCTGATGATGGGATCCTATGAAAATCGAGGGATACCCTAATTTAATTAGGGTTTCTTTCACAAAAAAGTTAAACAAAAAAAATATTTTACAAAAAATAAAAACTGACTTCAAAAACACTGAAAAGTTAAAAATAGTGTAAGAATAGGTACAGACAACATTACATTTCTATATTGAAGTCGGTGCCAAACGATGATCTCATAGAAAGTCTTAAAATTTAGCACCGTCTTCAATAATGATGTGTGATGTTGTCTGTACCTATTATTATATTATTTCTAACTTTTCAGTGTTTTTGTAGTCCGGAAGAACCCGACGAATCGAACCCCGCCGGACGGACTTCCCGATCAACATCCAGTGGCCTCAACCACTAGATCACGGAGGTGGTAAAAATTAGAATTCTAACTGCCGCACTCAGAGACGTTCATTTAATTAGTGCTAATTAGTATTTAACTAATTATAATTAAAACGACTAATTTGCCGTTACTCCCAGAGACGAAAATTAATGTTTCATTAGTTAATGACAACTTTAAGTAAGCGTTGGGCAGCCCGTCTTATCGAAATGTATATCGGTAAAGTGCAGTATTGCCACGTGCATAAAATCATTTCTACGATGTCATTACGTAAGTTAGTTTTTATAGTTTAAAATTATTGATTTTCTTTAAAATTAGCTATATTTATTGTTTTCTATTGATTTTTATTAAAATTGCTTATAAATAATTGACATAACAAAGAAAAACATGACTGTCACCCTCAGTCGCCATAATTTTTTCAATACGGCAACACCAAACGCTTTTGTGTCATTGTCGATCAAAAATGCCATAGCAATATGCGTTTCGCGAAAAAGATACATATCATTTTATTATATTGAACTTTGTTGATTTCCACGGACAGTGTTTATCTGAGTTATTTAGAAATATATAGATCGAAACAGTACCTACATCTTGAGTCTGGTGAAATCCAAAAACACACCGCTATTACCGAAAATAAGACAAAAATTACCATGGTGAGTATTGAATTCTTTCAGTAGGCAAGTAGGTTCATAATTTAAACATCTAAACCTTGTTTTAACGTGTTTTTATTTTTATTTTAGGACGAAAACAAAACCCCTCGCAAAAGAGTTGCAAACTTTACCGCCGACGAAAAAGCGTTACTTGCACAATTAATAAAAAAAAGGCCCATCATTGAATCTAAACTCACTGATGGGAAATCGGTTTCAAAGAAAAAAATAGCTTGGAGCTCAGTTACTGATGAGTTTAATTGTAATGCCCATGTACACAAGGTAACGATATCCTAAATTGTCAATTTATTGTCTTTATCAGTTGGTTCTACAGTTCAATAGATGTGTAGTGGAAAAAACCTAGTATTTATATTTTTAAAACTTTGCAGCGTGATACAATTACTTTAAAAAGAGCATGGGACAACCTTAAAGCAATGGCCCGTAAAACAAGATCTACGGAGAGAGGAAACTTGATAAAGACTGGAGGTGGACCATCAATTCCTCCACCACCCCCACAACAAGGGGCTATAATAAGCATGGTAGAAGAGGTAACATTTTGTTATTACCTACTATTAAACTATTCTCTTAATTTTGAATAAAAAACACTAGTCACTGATTTAAATTGTAAATCCTGTTGCAGTAAGGATTGCAGCATTAGTTCTGAATCTTATTATAAATCTTGTAATAATTCATCATTTTATTTACCATTTAGGCTGCTCCTGTTATGATATGTGAGGTAAAAAACTCATTTGACAGTGATGGGGCAGTGTTATCGTCAATAGAAAATACACAGACTGTTGAATTAATAGAAAATGACACAAAAAACTACTGCTCTATAGGTATGTATTGGTTTCTTAAATGTAATTATAACATTCTATGGTATCAAATATATTATTTTAGGTGTCATAAACTTTTAAAAAAACCTTTTCAGATATCTTGGACGTCGAACAGCCAACTACTTTTCAGATCAATACTCCAACTGGCATTGACCATGACTCTGAACAGAATACAGGTAAATTAATTACAAGCTTTTAGTTGACTTGTTTGTTTGTTTTTTGTATAGCATAAAATAAATTGTAACCCTCAATATATAAAGTTTACTTTAATTACAGTATGTGAAGAGATCATTGAATTGTGCGCCACAACAAAAAGCAAAAATTTGCAGTCTATGGAGCAGCAGACAGAGCAAAGGAAGACTTCAGATTATATAAGAAGAGAAGCAGTTTTAAGAATAAAACATTTTGAAACAAAGAAAAAAATTGAAATACAAATATTGAAAGCAAAGGTATTAACTAATAGTAGTAATAATTTTTATTAAAAAGTATCAATAATTACAACATATACACGGTGTTTCATAATAACCAATAAATAATCAATGCATTATCTAAAACTAATTATTAAAATGTGTACGTAATGTCATTCAACCCAAAATTTTTATGTATATCATAGTATCATCATCATGTCTATGATTTACATGAAAGTTTTGGGTTGAATGACATTACGGGTAAACACAATTTAATAATTAGTTTTCGATAAAGAATTGATAATTTATTGGTTAATATGAAATATAATTTTAAAATAAAATATTTGTTTTAGCTGGAGAATCAACAGATTAAAAAAAGAGCAGCTGAGATGGAGGAAGAAAAAAACAGAACTCTACTAGAGATTGCAAAATTGGAGTTAGCCGAGCTAAAGAAAAAAATTGATTTTCAGGAATAAAAATATTTATTTTACATAAAAATATATACATATTAGTTTTATTAAACCTTCAAAGAATCAAACTTTCACTAACAAAATTATGCTTGGTATTATATCATCTACATAGTGTACTAAATACTCCACAACAACAAAATACAATTCAGCAAGTAGCTAATGTAGCAAATATGCAATGCAAATAAAATGATTTCAATAAAAGACATTAAAGTTACTTTAATTTCCTACACATTACAATTTGTAAGACAGTCAAAAGTTGAAAGTCTGTATAGTTTCCAGGATGGAGGTCTGTACACACAAACTATAAGAATATCAAGCTCTACAACCAATATGTCAATGATCAATTTGCACAGGAAACATATTTGTAACCTTTTTATATATATAGTATAAGTAATGTCATAATGTGAATTGGCTCCCATTTTGTTAGAAATGAAAATAAATTTGCTCTTTTCATGAAAAGTTTATTGAAAGATGTAAAATTGAGGATATTAAAATGAAAAAATGATATCACTCAAATGCTCATCTCCCGAGTTCATGCATAATTATTGTGCTCGTTTTACAGCATTTTAAATTATTGCTCGCAAAAAAACTGACAACCTGAGAATAAAATATTGAGATCTACCATTAGTTTACACCTAACTCAACTAGTTATCACTAAAAAACCTGTCTACTAAGGATTGTCGAAACAAAAATCCATTAGTATTGGGATTTTCTTGTAAAGAGGTATTATTGACTATGTTTTCTGCCATTGAGTCATGATCATCTTCATCCTCTGCAGAATTGAACAAAAGTTAATTTAGTTTTAATGATATCTCATACAATGTTGCACATGCACAAATTACTGCCACAACTGTATCCAATTTAATTCCCATTCCCACTTGAAGACATGGAAATTTCCTCTTCCAAATACCAAAAACTCTCTCTACAGTGTTTCTGGTTTTAATGTGGCTTTTGTTGTATAGCTCTTGACCGTTTGTGTTGGGTGATAAGAATGGTGTTAAAAGCACATTGCTTACTGCATAGCCACTGTCTCCGAGCAATACACCTTGTAGTACACCTGTATTTAAATGCTGTTTCAGTGCGCTACTGTTATATATGAAACTGTCATGTGTGCTACCAGGCCACCGAGCTACAACATCATATAGTTCCAAATTAGGACCTGTTACAGCCTGTACATTGATTGAGAACCATCCTTTTCGATTCCTGTATACTTCTGATGATATTCCACCAGGACTTCTTATTTTAATGTGTGTGCAATCTATGCATCCTATGACACCAGGAAATCCAGCAATTTCATAAAAAGCTTGCTTGACCTTTTTCAATTCATTTTCAGTATTAGGGAATTTTACAAAGTCTTTCATTTTTCTAGCCAACAAGGTAGCTACTTTTTGTATAATTCTTGAAACTGACTGTTGGCAGATATCCATGACATCACCTTCTAGTTTCTGTAAAGGATTAAAATATATATTAAGAAGATTATATAACATTTTGGAATTTTAGGTAAACACACAAAGATTTGATTTGACAATACCTGAAAACTACCGGTAGCGAAGTACCTCAGTGTTATCAATACCATTACTTCTGGAGCAAACGGCAAGCCTCTCTTATTTTGATGCCGTAAGTCAGGTTCCAACATAGGTAATATACTATTTTTCACAGCATGAGGTGTAAACCTGTACCTGGCATGAAATTCACGCACGGAATATTTTGTAAAAGGATCTGAATAGTCCCGTAAATACAATCGTGGCCCTGTTTCTCGAACTCTCCGTGCGTGGTTTACGAATTCCACAAAATCTTCTAGATCAGACATTGTTTTTTTCTATTATTATTCTTTTTCCGCTGCTGACTTTCCTAACAACAAAACCACTACAACCAAATATAACCTTACTTTTGAAATGTCAAAAATCTCCATTTAAGAGTTAAGTAAGCGTTCATCTGTCATTAAAGTTAATTGTCATTAAACATCACTAATGAAACATTAACTGTCTCTGAGAGTGTATTTATTTTAATGTCTAATTAAAAACCCTTAAGTAATCATTAAAACGTCTCTGAGTACGGCTGTAAGACTATTAGTAACTACCCAAGATTAGTGTATAAAAATGAGAGGTATTTTTTATTTGATGCATAATTATTACTTTATATTTTTTAAATCCCTGCTCCTATTTAGTTTGTATGTAAAAGTATTAATTTATCTATCTAAAATAATAGATTTTTTATTTATTTTTAAGTTAACAAGAGGTCTGTTCTTGTTTTTACAATTGTAAATGTCATTTTATGTTTAGTGTTTATTTTTTTCATAAAAGGATCCATTATTGATTCACATCTCAAATGAAAATCATTTTAATTCAGTATAACACTCATCTTACAAAAAGTCATTTTCTTTAGACATGTAAATGTACGATAGATAAGTACTTTCATAACAAATAACAGCTCAGTCCTATAAAGTAGGACTTGGTAGGGATACCAAGTAAGTGCCTACACTATAAATTTCAAAGGAATACATACTGATAGATAGATAGATAGATAGAAACACTTTATTTTGCACGATTTTTACAGAATACAAAACAATACATACACGAACAGCAAAATAGGCGGCCTTATCGCCGTAGGCGATCTCTGCCAGGCAACCTTTAGGTTGGAAAAAAAACATACGTTTTAGGTTGGTGGTCAGAAAATAAATATATAACAAAAAATAATAATCATAATATAACGAGAATTAAAAAAAAAAAATTAGTACTAGAAAAAGATAATAAATAATAATAAAATAGATATATATATAAATATAATAAAGAAATAGATAATAATAATAAAACAAATTTTTAACGACAATGAAATCAATGACCTTGGGGGGGGGGGGGGGGGGGTGGAGTGGTGGTGTCAGAGCTGAAGGAAATGTTGCTTTACGCTTACATTAAAAGTGGAAAGAGATTGTTTGCGCCTAATAGCGGAAGGCAGGCTATTCCAAAGACGAATAGCCTGTACAGTAAAGGACTGACCAAAAAATTCGGTGGAATGTGAGGGGAATTGTAAGAGTAAGCTATCAGAGGATCGAGTGTTCACATTGTGAGAGGAATGAAGAAATTTAAACCGTTCTTTGAGGTATAGAGGGGTCTTTGGATTAAACAATATATTGTAAAGCAGGGATAACATATGTGCATCACGACGTTGACGTATTCTTAGCCATTTCAGATAGGATCGATATTCTGATACATGATCATATTTCCGCAACCCAAATATGAATCTGATACACAAATTCTGCAGTCGCTCAAACTTATCAACGAGCACTTCGTTGAGGTCACAATAGCAACAATCTGCATAGTCAAGAATAGGGAAAAGGAGTGACTGAGCAAGAGAAACCTTAGTTGCAATAGGTAGAAAGTTGCGCAGTCTACGCATTGATCCCACTGCTGCAAACATCTTACAGCTGACCTGATTGACCTGAGGTGCCCATGACAACGTTCTGTCGAATACAACGCCCAAATTCTTAATGTTCTCACTGTAGGGTATGTCGACACCGTCAAAAATCACTGCAGGCAACGATCCCCAATCAATTTTCGAGATAAAAAATGAGTTTCCTACAACAATAGCTTGCGATTTTAAAGGGTTTACATTCAAGCCATAATTTACACTCCAATTAGCTATTGCTGTAAGATTGTCATTTGCCTGCAGAATCATAGAGTTTAAGTTATCTAAAGTACCATGACAATAAATTTGAAGATCATCTGCATATAGATGGTAGGGAGAAGTAAGTATACTTGTGATCGAGTTAATAAATATCGAGAAAAGTAGCGGGGATAGCACACCACCTTGTGGCACACCGGCTACGATATTACTCCATTCTGATACAGAATTATTGATTAATACACGCTGCCTGCGACCATGAAGGTAACTTCGAAACCAAGCCATTACAGTTGGAGATATGTTAAGTGACTTGAGGAGAGCGAGGAATATGTCATAGTCTACAGTGTTAAATGCATTGCTGAAGTCAAGCAATACAAGTAACGTAAGCTGTTTGTTTTCCATAGCAAAACGGATGTCGTCAGATATTTTGACAAGAGCTGTGACTGTGCTATGACTAGGACGGAAGCCAGATTGAAATTTATCAAGTAGTTTATTTTGAGTCAAAAATGCGTTAAATTGATGATGTATAAGGCGCTCAAGGACTTTTGATAGAAATGGTAAAATAGATATGGGTCTATAATCGGATATGGATGGGTTAGTCTTTTTAGGGAGTGGTATCACTTGCGTCTCTCCATAAAGAGGGAAAAGAACCAGTGGATATGGAGTAATTAAAGATAGAGGAAATTATAGGAGTTAGGATATCAATAAGGGGAATTACCATTTGACGACTGATATCATCAGTACCGACAGCATTTGAGGTTATGGACATGATACTTTTCTTAACATCACAATCTGTGAAATGGCTGAAATGAAATGGAGGATGATCAGGGGTGGATTGAGCAGAAAGAAGATTTATAGTTTGGTTTTTAATTGCACTATCTATAATCGGTGCACCTGTGAAATGCTTATTGAGACTGTCGACATTGATGTCTTGAGAATTCAATCCATGACGAGATTTTCCGATCCCCAACGATCTGAGGAATCTCCACACCTTAGCGGGATTTCCATTTTCAACGGAGCTGTGAATGTGGCGGCGTTGTGCGTCCCTACACAATCTATTGCAGTGATTTCTTATCTTGATGTATTTATCATGGTTGACGTCGTTTGGCTCAAGTTTAAATTTCGTTTTTGCACGATACTGAAATAATTTACGAAACTTATCTACTAAAATATTATAAAGAAAGAAGATTTGTATTTTTGTTTGTAATGAATAAACTCAAAAACTAGCTCACTGGGAAGTCTCGGCGTAATTATTGTTAAAATGATTTTTAGAAATAAAGCTATTTTTATTTATTATATTTTTTATTTTTAAAAACTACTAAGCTGATTTAAAAAAAATTTGACTAATAGAATGCTACATTATCACTGAGTAATATAAGGTTATAAAATAATTTTTCATACGGGAAAACAAAATTGCCTCACGAAGGCAAAGTTGCGAGCGGAAAGGCAGTCAGGAATACCTAAGCAACGCAAAACATTACAAACGGTAAAATAATGATCTCGAGTTCTCGCGCCGAGGAGTCGCACGCTGCTGTCGTAGTGTGCGTGAGAATTTGCGTGTGTTGTATTTGTGGTATAAACGCCAGACGGGAGGCCGAGCGGTGTGAAACAGATAGCATTTTAGAAAATACCTACTCGCGCCGCGCACGATTACTTCACAATCCTCTTAAGGTAAATACACTATAGCGCCACCGATGAATATACGAGTAGTACCATAATTCGAAAATGGCGCTAACGAAGCAATCAAATACGTTATAAAAGTCATCTAATAAATAACAGTGAAAAATACACCTCTAGTTTCTGCCAAACTTATAATTATTATTATTTCATTCATATGTCGGTGTGAAGTACGAGCACTTAGAGTCCGTCGCATTTAGCCCCAAACATTGTCAGGGCTACATATTTTCACTATAACCGGTTCAAACTAAATTAATCGGATTATCACAGGCATTTAATCGTCTGAACGTAATCACTGCAATTATAGGCGGCAGCACCGCAGCTTGGCATTTTGATCTCACCCAACGATAACCTTACCGACATCTTAAAATGTTGAGGTAAAACTACTTAGCTGGGCATGTACGATAGGCAGCACGTCAAAAGTTACACTTACCCAACAAAATTTCTCCATATTGCGAGCGATATAAGGGTGGTCCACAAGTCAAACTATGTCTAAGCCTGTTGTATATCGGTTATTTTAAAGTGCGTATCGGGGCCTCGCGCAATTTAAGTTATGTAAGGTTCCGTACTATAATTATTATTGGGGCTGTTGTGGTTTTATTTTTCCATAATTTCATATGATTCGTTAATCTATATTTACTTCCTGTTTTACAACTTTATCTCATGAATTTTTCTATGGAATTTGTACGAAATTTTTATTTACCAAGAACATTTTATAAGTTATTCGACTATAACTCTATGTTAGCCCTACTTATCTGTGATAGCTTTCCCTTGAATTTCGTTATGCATACTCGTATATACTACTGCCGTTAATTTTTTCACTAACCCATAAATATACCTAAATTTAGCTGGGCACGGTGTGACACTTGACTCTACCAAAAATTTAAAACTTAATATTTCACAAACGGATCGCTGAATCCAAAAATGCTGTTTAATTCACAAACCCACAATATTTTTGAAAAACCTATCCAACAACACCCAACATCATGGAAAAGAGGGGAAAAAATGTATCCCCACTTTACATGAAGGGTGAAGTTTTTACCTACCCAAAATTTTTATTTGGCCAATTTGTAGGACAGAAATTCAAAATAAAGGAATTAAAATTAATGATATGTGTGCCAAATCAAGTTCAATTCAGTTCAGTTGCTCTGCGTTTCTAGACAATAAACCAATTAGTAATTGCACAAATTGTTGAGGGTCTGAATCATAAAAAGTTGCTTGCCTATTTCGGTTATTATACATATTTTATTTAAATACAGTTTTGTAAAAATATTTTTTTTTCACCTACCACTTTTTTCATTTACTAAAATCGATTTGATTTGATTTGATTTGAAAAATTCTTTGATGTTCAAATGGCGCCGTGAAAGAGAAAAATACATACTTACCTACAATGCGCTTGAAATCTGCGGCTATACTGAATTAGCCAGCATATTAGACTAAGTGCCCCAAGGAAGCTGAAATAGTATGTCTGAATTATGTGCACTGATTTTGGCATGGTCTAAGCCAAAGGTTCCCAAAGTGAGTGTCGCGGCACCCTAGGGTGCCGCGGAGAGACCAAAATTCCAAAAAAGGTAAGTACAACAAAAATAATAAAATGAAATATAAAAAATGACGGGTGCCGTGAGAAAATTCAAATTTTCTAAGTGTGCCACGACTTGGAAAAGTTTGGGAACCCTTGGTCTAACCTAAAAGGTACATACGCAATTGAGAATAACATTAAAAAATTGAAAACTAATTGTATAAAACAAATAAGGATTATCGACCTCCAAAACGATTTTAAAATGTTAATGCAAATGTAATAGGTAGGTGTTAACGACTTCAGCTAAAGCAATTTGTCAAAACAGTTCCCCACAGATAAAAGATTAATTGTGGCTCTTGAACGAATATTCACGTATACGTCAATGAATAGAATATTTATTTTAAATCTAGATTAGCATTAATTGTGTTTAGGCGATTTTGAGTTTTGGTGTCAATATTAAAAGGGAATTAGAAAGGCTTCTTTAAACATGTGTTTCAAATACGTCAGAAACTATTTGTATTTATTTATTCAAATAGTTTCTGACGTATTTGAAATTTATAGCACTAGTTAGTTTGAATAGATCCCTCATACAAGCAGAACTTAACATATCATTTTTTTATATTTAAATTTCTATTTTGTAGCAATATTTATGTTTTATGAACAAAACTGCAACATTTTACTTTTGTTTCACAGTTTTGTCTATCAACATTTTATAAGAATTAAAGCATATCATGATATTGCGCTGTGGATTACTGATACCGTCGTCGTGTATTTTTTGTGTAAGTGCGTAGAACTCTCTAAAAACAGAAAAAAGCAGTGCTGTTTGAAAACTGAACGTAGCCAATGGAGGATGACGATTGCAGCGCAGGAATCTGTTGAGAAATCGCTGCGGCTTGAATAATTTATCATTCGCGTCAACGTGCGTCAGTATTGCGTCCGCGCACCGAGCACATAACACTGTAGGGATGGGATAGGATCTAATTTATTAAGCACAATATACAGTATTAACAAAAACCCTGTGAACTATATAGAGGACCGTGGTATGTTTGTACTTATTACATACCAAGAAAGAAGTTACAATTAAAAAAAAACCAATTATTTACTAAATAATGACCACTACTAGATTGTTTTAAAGGACATGTCCTCTTGTGATCACAATGTTTCTAACATTAGTATTTACAAGTTATCAATTACATACTTATACAATTCCGAACAATTCCTAAAAGGGTTCACATGGGTTGTTTGTTCATGTTTTTATTGCAATTAAGTTGGCAAACAAGCAAACTGCCCACCAGATGGTAAGTGATAACAGTCACCGATAATACATGTCGCTCCTGCCTGTGAGATTCGCAGCAAAACTGCAACCCCCACAAGAACCTCAGTGTACGTTGCCAACTTGTGGCATCAGATGTAAAGTCACGGCACCAGTAATTCCACTACCAAATTTTGCCTTTCAAACCGGAACACAGCACAGTGTAAGCACTGCTGCTTTGCGGCAGAAATAGGTAAGACGAAGGTAGGTACCCAAGCAGACGACCCTGGCACAGAATCTCCCTCCGGTTGAGGGCATTTTTACACACTGTATACCCTAAAGCAAAACACCAAACTAGTACCTTTTCTTAACCCAGTTAAAAAGATGTTACATCTACCGCAGTGGGAGTGGGGGCCGACTGCAGTTATTTGGGACTCTCCCCTAATGAGGCCTACCCACTAAATGGGGGGTTTCATCAAAATCGTATTCCTGACACACAAAGGGAACTTTTCGCAATCGCTTCGTGACTAAACTAGTAGCTAGTAATTTCACTGAATGCCTTAAACAAACTGGAACACAATAATGCAAACACTGCTAATGCGACAGTAATATGTAAGACAGAGGTACCCGCCGCGCAAACGACGACTCTGGTACACTCTGTATTAAAGCCTCCATGTGGTCTATGTTTTAAAGCTGAGTTCGCAATTCGCAGCATATGTACAGTATTCTCCCATTCAAGCTTTACATTTAAACTTCGAAAACCGCCACTATTACGAGCGACATAAGAACGGTCCAAAGGTCAAACAGTATAGCTTGACAAGGAGCTTACTGCAACTTCTATAATGATACTGGATTTGGATTCCATGGCTTAGAAAAGCACACTGTCGAAGTATCTACACTGGTTTGCAGCAGGGATCCTAGGAGCTCTCCTGTCTCACTCACGCGCCTTTTTTTCTTGTTCTACGTGGACTTAAAATCTTTACTGACTTCCAGGATTTATTAGATATAAGTCTACGATGCAGAATGGACATGTGAACGATCATTAACGATCTGCAGCAGGTGGTCTGGTTCTTGTCCTTGCTACCGAAATGACTCTATCATCGTTTAGAATGATTCAGGCAGTAAACAACCAAGCGGGCTAATCTTTTGCACTCTTTTAGAACATTGTCTTCTTCCGCTTTCTAACATTTCATAGAAAATAAAACCAACAACTCCCTAGAGTCACGAGTGGTTTCTCAAAATATTTGATGGCGCATCACTATCTGAGACAGAAGACAATCGCCTCGGCTCGGGTCGCGACTTCTGAGCGATAAAACTTACGTGCACCTATTATGTATTGCGAATTCTAGAACGAACGTATGTACAAGCAAACCGAAGCGGCTACATAAATATTACATTGTTGTAACCACAATTGATAATTAGGGTTCGTTGTACAAGTGTTGAAAATACTATATTTTAATTCAAACTCGTCAAGGCAAGTGGACCAGTTCTTCACGTTAAGTAATGTAGTAATGGTGGAAAAAACACAAAGCGTATCAGGTTTTAATCCTGATCGTGAAAAGGGCGTTTTAAATTACCAAGATTTTTCAAATTGTCTAAATCAAAATAAATAATCCTTCAGCGGTTTTTAGTTTACCATTCTCTGTCGTCGTTACCAGTTTGTTCGAGCATATCATGGATGGTGTCAAAATTTGACATATTAAAATTAATTTATTTTAAACTTTGATGATTTTTTATTTTTTACTAGCTTTCCGCTCGCGGCTTCGCCCGCCTTATTATTGTTTTCCCGTGGGAATTTTATATTTTCTCGTAGGAAAAATTATTTTGTAGCCTATTATATGTATATAATATATGTAGAAGACTGTTATTTATATTTAGGAGCTTAGCTCGGATAATAAATTTGCAACCCCTATTTCATCCCTTCGGGGTTAAAAATTTTTAAAATCCCTTCTTAGTGTGCGTCCGCATTTTGAATTAAAACAACTGTTCAAATTTCACGTTCCTACCATTAGCGGTTACGGCTGTGCGTGCGTCTAGATAGTACCTTTTTCGAGCTTTATATATTATAGATAGATAGATAAGATAGATAGATGAGTAGGCACTTGATCTCAGCTCACCTAGGGATAGGGACTAAGGTGAAGTGTGCCTATTTATTAACTGCTGATTCACTTTTGTCTTGTCCCGGGATGTATGATGGAAACACAGAAGTAGCAAAAAAGTCTCGCCGTCCACATTATAAAAGTAGATGCTTCGTGGGAAAGGGTGGAACTTCTACAATGTAGGGGTGGCACTTCGCTTCGTGGTAAATGGGAGATACTGGAATAAGACCAAATGACGCTTGGGAACACTGCTCACAATGTACCCAATATATACGAGATACTGCTACTGATACGCAAAGTGGCATCGTCTGCTACTTTGCGTTCCATATGTTTGAATGGTTTTATTTATATTGTCTCTTCGAGAGCGTTGGTTTGCTCAGCCATATACGTATACCGTATACCATCATCATCATCATCATCATGTCAGCCATATCACAGCCAATCCTACGCTTAGGGCTCCCCGAAGAGGACGAATTCGGGTTTTAATATCGGTCGGTAATCTTTCACCGCGCTGGCCCTGTACGGGTGGAGAACGCCAACATTTCTTCTAAATCAGCCATACTCAAACTTTTCTTTTCTTGGGCCACTTTCAGTCTTTAGCTGTGTCGCGCGGGCCGCTACCTAATAAATCACAACCTGTTTTTTAGGCGTTAATGAAAAAAGCCTTTAATAAAAAAAAGCGTTTATTGTTTATTTAAATCTTAGTGAGAATGATGATATTGGGAACATTTTTTAACAATTTCATCTAGATCTGGCTTGTAATTGCTGCACGCTACTCTTAATACGTTATCGAGATGAGAATCTGTAAGCCGGTTTCCGTATACGTTCTTTGCATATTTCATTTTTGAATAAGATTACTCACAAAGAAATGTCGATGCAAAAAACGTAAGCAGAATTTGTGCACATTTTTAATAGTCTTATATTGATCAGGCACTATTATCCAATATTCGGAGTACTCCTTCTTTTCTCCTTAAAAATAACTTCTAAGTTTGTATCGCAACGTGTGCAATCAGTGTCCTACGCTGCGCTTAATAATCCCGCGGAATTAAAAATAGGTAATTGGCTTTTTGGAATTTGAAGCTACAACGGGTGGGCCACTTTCAAATGCTTGGCGGGCCGCATGCGGCCCGTGGGCCGCAGTTTGAGTATGGCTGTTCTAAATGGACCATATACAACAAACAAAGATAATTACCTTTTCTAATGTATCAATATCATTTTAAAATGTATCTGTACCATTTTGTAACCATAGAATGAGAGGCATAATACTTTGAAATACACACTATGATGAATTCTACAGTATCGCACAAGAATATTTCGTATTTATCGTAAATACTAAAAGCATTCGAAGGTTGGGCGTTGCAAGCATTATGGATTGTAAACAGAGAATTGGCAAGCGAACCTGGTTAATTGTACGAGTTCATTTGGCATTCAAATCACGCGCTACAGTCGAGATATTATTAGTGATCTGTGGTTCGATATATCTTTGTAAATTTCGCGCACGGCGTGGGTGAATAATGTTATTAGTTTTATGCGACATAACAGATTTCAAATTGTGATAATCTGCATAAACTGTTTATATGTATAGGTACATTCCTCTGTATATAAAAGGCTTTAGCGAGTGACAGACTGATCAATCGTCAGTATAACAGCTCCTATACATCCCCACCGAGGCGCTCGAGCTTAACTTAGTTAGGGTGTTTAGGCCTTAAGAGCTGATTACACTATTCAATTTGTAGAAATTCTAAATAGGAAAGTTCTAGTTAGAGAGTCAAAAAAGAGTGATCATACTACACTAAATGAATCAAGCGAATCAAACTCAAAGCGGAAAAGTCGAGTTGCATGAGTTCCATCCAACTTTATCGTGAGATACATTTTTCTAACCTTGTAGCAGCACGACGGTTGCATTAGAATACACGAGCTAGATTTTTTATTTATAATACATTGCTCTGTATCAGCTGATACAGTCTATGTAAGGTATTTAATATCAGCTACATTTTGCGAAACAAGAAAGAGTTACTTGATACCCTTTCTTAAAGAAAGTACCGACAAGAAAATCAGAAATCTTTATTCAACACTAGGCCATTACGAACACTTAATGACGTCACAAACAAAATAAGATTCTTATTAGAAGGAAACGTTTATTTAACCTTGTATGTGCTGTGCATACATCCAAAACATACGGTATCTGGCAATTATACAAGTAGTTAGAAAAATAAGCTGAATCTTCACCTTTCTATTAGAAGAGTTGGTCATTCATCATCAACAGCTCATATACGTCCCCGCCGAGGGGCTGGAGCCTACCCTAAACTAGGGCAATTAGGCCTTAGTCAACCACGCTGGCCAAAAGCGAGTTGATGGACTTCACACACAACCTGTAAAGAAATTCTTTCTTCACAGGTGTGTGCAGGTTTCCTCACGATGTTTTCCTTCATTGAAAAGCGTCGAATAAACGTACGTATGAATTCAAAATTTGAAAACACATTGGTACGTGGCGGGGTTCGAACAGCTACCTCCCGATTGGAAGACGCCGGTCTTACGCTTTACGCCATCGACGCTTTTTTGTCATTAACTCATAAAAATTCAGGATAAAAGGTAGCCTATGTCCTTCCGCAGGTCTAAAGCTTGTGAGGTTCGTGGGATTTGACTGGTATCAAGGATTGGGAATGCCTGTACTGTACTGTGTAATTAATAAGAGGGATGACGAGTCAAATGAAATACATCTGGGTGGGACCAAATTAGTGTGTAATTGGCAGAGATAATACAACATTAGGAACGAGACGAGCATAGACTATGTTATATCTTCACCTTTTTGAAACAGTACTAATGATTTAAATTAAGGAAAAAGGTAAGAAATTTACATATTATTGAAGTAAATTTACCCTATGTTACTAGGATACATACATTGCTGTGAAGTCTTACAGTTTTTGAACGTATTGTTAACGTTCGTTTATTATCATCACAGCTTATATTATACGTCTCACTAAAGGGCACAGGCCTTCCTACTTGAAAGAAACACACTAGGAATATGGGGTCATCACACCGCCACGCTGGCCCAATGCGAATTGGTGAATAAAAAAGTCGCAATAGCAACAGAAACGGCTAACGTGCCTTCTAAAGCACGGCGGAACTCGAGACCACAACGTTTTGGTCACCATTCCAGGGTCCAACCATGGCGAAGGTTGCTTAGTTTTCAATATCGATACCAAAGCGTGCGAACCACTACGCCACCAATATAAGCTAGTAATATTAGTTATTCTGTGGTTTAACAGAAGACAATAAGGGTGTTTATTAATTATTATTATGTCATACCGGCAACTATGCGGTGGCCTTAGCTTACTAATTGCGGGTCTGTATGATAAAACCTCGGTCGCTGGCATTAACAAATGAATGCATAGGCTCGCCGGATACAGAACCGGTCGACATGCAGCCAGTTGATCGGTGATACTGTTCTCGGTTTTTTATCGAATCAAGCGCATGGAAAATCATTCGAAATTCACGTTAGCATCTAATATAGTAAGTAAGTAAGTAGTAGTAAGCAAGTAAGTACGAGTAAGTAGTAGTTATAGTAAGTGTCTGGAGAGCTTCTAGTCACCTCAATCGCAAATAAAAACTAGGGTACCTCCCACAACATGTAAAGTGTGGATAAACACGTTTCTTCTTAAAGACTAGTTTTCGAAGTGCCTGTGCATGACCGCGTTGCTAGGACTTTCTCTGAAAGACTGAGGGTATCTCGGGTAATGATCACTATAATGTTGACTGGTAAATTGGAATGATTGAACATACTATGGGACCTCGACAAATGTTCAACATCCACTGAACCTAAATGTATGGAACAGCTGAATTTTTTTTCGCGATTTCGAGTCTGCAGGCCAATTATGGATCTTTCATCGTATGACATGGTATAATTTTGAGAAAAAGAAGTCATGAAATTCTGCATTTCGTATTACCGATCTCCAATGATATCATCACTATGTCATAATTTCAATAATATCATCATTAAATAATGAACAAATGATCAAAAATCTGACCGGAAATCGTATTTTTCGTTTCGCACTTTTATATCATATGATATCATTTGTAAAACCATGAGATCGGTAATAGGCCCTCTGGTCCCATAGAAAATGTTGTTCATTTTGCTTGTCTAAACAAGCATACAAAATTTGGCTCCTGATGGAAAAATAACCCGGTATACATTTGGGCATGTTGCTGATTGGTTTGGTTGGATTGGGGTTCAGTACTACGACGGGTAAGCACTGGAATATTTTCTTTCGTCTATCCCATGGTGAAGGGTGTTATTGGATAGGTCTTTAAATTTTTGTTAGACAAGTGTCCTGCCCAGGAAGGTCAGTAAGCGAGTGGTAGATTCAAACTGATAAATGACTTGTTCTTATATTCTCGTTGGACAAATGAAATGAGCTTACGGCAATTTAAAACAAAATATATTGCTAAGAAATTTTAGTAACAATGCATTTGCTTTTGCATCGGTACCTAACCTACATCTGTTAATATTTTAAAAGAATAACAAATGACTTCATAGAGTAAATAGCTTAAAGATCTATGGCTAGTCGGAAGTGAGCTTATAGACAATGATTAAATAGACAATAAGAATTCCGAACACGTGTGCGTCACTTGCACACTATGATTACTTACTAAAAAGTCAAGATTCTATAGTCAGGACAATTTATTTATTTAAAAACGTCAACTATATTTGAATGGTTTGGCAAAATTATTTGTTGCGAAATCCGATTGATTATGCATATTGTCGTTTTGCTGACTTTTGTTATTCAACAACACAAGGTTGACATACTCACCACTCGTCTCATTATAAACTATTATATGTATGTATGTATGATACAACATAAATACCGAAACTGATCAATTTGCTTTTCTGAAATATTTATATATGTTTATATTATCTTAGATCGAGACACTAATTTCGTAATACTTGTAATGAAAATCTAAAATCAAGGTACCTATAATGTTTTATATCAAAGATAAATAAATTCATTTATTATATAAATTACCTTAATAAAATTTATATCTAGGGATAATTCATTCGACATTTAAAACTGTGTATTTTTAAAACTTGGTTTATACGTTTTATTTAATAAAAAATATTACATTATGGTAGATAACTTTTGCAATTGGTGAAATATTATGATTCAACTCACGTCGATGAATAAAAATGTAACTACATAAATATTTGGTATTTATTTGGAATAGGTTATCAAATGTCTATAGAATCAACGCATGCGTCTGCACAGGAAAACATAGAGAGAAGTAATATTCGTTCAAATTGGACAGGCAAAGGTTCGACCATACAGCCAGATCTTGTATATTATTTTCTTTTGAAGTATATAATAAAAGGCAACGATTGCCGGAAAACATAGAATTCAAACAAAACTTGCCTACTCTCGGCCGCCGGCAGGACATCGCACAGACCACCATGCCACTACATTTTACCAAGCGCCACCACTAAACACAAACAGTTCGGGTCGGGTTCATAATATTCGAAACAAAACACTGTCGCATGTGCTCATATCGCACGTTCGCCTCACAAACCGGCTCGTAGTAACTAAAGTATAGTTGTGAATCAGTTGATCTATTAATATGCGTGCCAAGTGACCGTATGTCAAGTCAAGAGCAAGGATCGACCCATAACGTAGGCGTAGACGGTACTACAAATCGGTATTTGAGCACTTTTGAAAACAATGTAACGAAATGCTTATCAACGAATTGTCATTAAGATAAGCGAATGAAAAGAAAGCAGTTAAATAGTTTTTGTTCCCCGTCAACCTAATACCTATTGGCATTTAGGAAAAAATATTTACTTGTTTATCTCTCTTCCTCAAAAAAGTACTAACGGCGATATTTGTTACATATCAATTAGTTAGACTGTAAGAATATCAGAAACAGACATAGAATGCACAACGTTTGCTGACCGAATACAACCTTCGTGCAGCGCAGCGTGTGCACTACTTCTGTCACGTTGCCGCAGACGCACTAATGTAATGACCCAAATTGGCAACTGAGAGGATTGATAGGTCTAGAAATATTAAAAGAGTCTCAGATGAATGGATTTTACCGAAGGGGAGACTCTGTACCAGAGTCGCCTGCTTGGGTACCTTCGTCTTACCTATTTCTACCGCAAAGCAGCAGTGCTTGCATTGCTGTGTTCCGGTTTGAAGAGTAAGAATATGGCAGTGAAACTACTGGGTACCGTGACTTTACATCTTATGTCACAAGTTGGCAACGTACACCGTGGTTCTTGTGGGGGTTGCAGATTTGCTGCGAATCTCACAAGAACCACATGTTTTATAGGTGACTGTTACTATTTACCACCAGGTGGGTTATTGTCTAAGAAAAAATCTATCACGATCGCTTATAATTTGACAACCATTGCGCGGTGAACACAAGACTCTGCGCCGACTTCCTTTTATAAAGGAGCGATGGATGGGCGGCGACTGTCAAATTGTAAGCGATCGCGATAGATTTTTTCTTAGACAATAACCCCCCAGTTGGGCAGTATGCTTTGCTTGTCAAATTAGTTGTATAAAAAAGGTCCAGAGGGCTTACTCTTGAACTAATACCAATCGATCGACATTGAGATTGTGATTTTTTGTTCGCTCATGTTGCCACAACAACGGCACCAAATTGGACCCGTATTGAGCCGAATTTGAGTGAACCAAATACAGTGCTATAATTTTTTTTCATGATACGGATCCAATTTGTCGCCAGTGTTGCTAAATAACGAACGTACGAAAAATCACAATCCCAATGTCGATCGATCGAAATTGGTTCGAGAGTAAGCCTACAGATCTTTTTACAACTGGAGATATCGATCAGCACCAACTTCATACGTCGATTAAGTGCAATAGTGTATGTATGTATATCTATACTAATATTATAAAGATAATGGATCAAAAAGAAACCTAAAAAAATGAAAAAGGCACGGACCACGAGTCTGTGGAGAGTTAACTATGTATTAAAAAAAAATATTATAAAGAGGAAAGATTTGTTTGTTTGTATTGAATAGGCTTCGAAACTACTGAACCGATTTTAATGAAAGTTGGTAAAGGGATAGTTCGAGACCAGGGGAAGGACATAGGGTAATTTTCCTACGGGAAAGTATAAAATTCCCACGGGATAAAAAAATAACGCGGGCGTAGCCGCGGGCGGAAAGCTAGTTTATTATAACTGTAATACTCACACAATTTGATATTAGTTCTACTACTAATGGCTCTGATTATTATTTTTGTGTTTACATATTTTAATGTTACATACTAGGGATCGTTGAGAAGAGCGTCGGTGGCGCTGTGGCCTCAGCACTGGACTGTGCTCCGAGTAGAATCGGGAGGCCCGCGATCGATCCTGCCATGTACCAATGTGTTTTTCGTTTCCCGAATTTCATATGTACATTTGTCTGACGCTCCTACGGTGAAGGAAAACATCGTAAGGAAACCTGCATTCACCAGCGAAGTAATTCAAAGGTGTATGTGAAGTCAACCAATCCGCACTGGGCCAGCGTGGTTTGACTAAGGCCTAATCACTCTAACTAGTTAGGGTAGGCTCGTGCCCCTCGGTGGGGACGTATATGAGTTGTGATGATGTGCTAGGAATGAGTATGACCGGTGTATCTGAAGACAGCGTTGATAGGCTCAACACAAGGTGGACCAATGATCTAAGTGAAAGGTCGTGGGAAAAGCCACTGGCTCGACGCGGAGAGCGCTGAAATGATCAGATTGAAGATTGTTGTATGTCAATCAGTACGTGACTCTCGGATGAAATAATGATGATGACAAGAGAAACCATCAGTTTTTTTTACACTTCACAAGACGGCGCCGGCGTCTTACTATAAAGACTTAACTTACTCTCGCGTGTTACACTGTGCCGTGCCAAGAAGACTGAATTGCTTCATATATGGCGGCTGGCGGCGTTGTCTTATGTAAATTGTTCGAGGTGCGAGTAGAGGAATGCGAAGCGCGGAACATAGAATGAATTAGTATAATTGGTTATGTCAGCTACGATTGTTTTGTTTTGATACATTACACCTAGAACATTTGCAGATCTTAGCATATCTTCAGATTCGTCAGTGCCTCGAAAGTCTAATGTATGTGGTTTTGTTTTTGGTTTGACGCAAACATACTGTAGTCATGTACAAAAAATCTAATGCTTAATTATAACATTTAATCAATTTCTACTTGTAATTTTTATTATAATTATGTAATAGTGTATATTAGCGAGAGGGCGAAAGAGAAAAAAAGTGCTTATGTCCCAAATTAAAATTTACCGACCAAACCGATATGTCAACTGACGAGTGTTAAACTCTGCACGCGAGTTTAGCACCTTCTGATTTTACCTATATTTTTTTGGCATCAACTCGCGTGGACATATAAAGTAGGTACAGACAAATAAAAAGGGAACGAAAAACTTAATAAAATCTAAACAGTCTTACTTATGTAGAACTACTCGAATTCTTTTTCCTAGCAACCTAAAATACTCATAACAGAGGAAACAGCGGGAGTTTGGGGATCAGGATGGCATAAACCATGAAGAGGTTGACCCTGGCGATCGCGACCCGTGATCACATTCTTTGTGAATCCAGAGTGAAAAACCTCTTCATCGAATCTGCTATCCTGGTACCTGGGACCGAGAAATTCATTTAAGTCTGTCAAAAACTATATTTTATAGTCAAAAACTATTGTCTTATTTTAACTCAATTCCTATTCTAGATGCCAAAAATTTTTTTTTTGCTTTAATAGAAGCTCATTCATATAATAAACAGAAAGAAAAGTCGGTTTTCGAATAACTATAAAAACAACCAAGATATAAGGTATTAAAGATTTTTGTCCATCTCTTTCTAGCAAATTACAATTTACAAGGAGTTTATATGGCCGTACTCAACTACGACGTCACGGTTGATGTCGGATCTCTCTGTCTAATCGCCTTAAAATTATCAACTTAAAATGCTTGTATCTAATGTATTTCTTAGCCGATTTTAAATCTTATTTCACAGGACTGCATATTTTTCCATGGTATTTCAATATTTAATGACGAGACGTAAAAAGTAGAATTCAGTCATCATCCCAATTCTGATTAATAACGTTTAAAGTTGGTAACTACTTTAAATTTGTTAAAACGTTTTTGAAGCTGGCTGTACATAAATACGTCAGATTTTCACGATCAAGCGAGTTGACGACAACGAAAATAAGTGAAATCGGAATGTCGCGAGTTTTGCACTCGCCAGTTGAAGAATAAGTCAATATTACCATAAATTGACTACACAATTGATTGTTATGATGATAAAGATAATTTATCAAAAGCACAAAACATTTTACTTTAATCGTCGATAAATTATAATCGATTCCCCCCATGCTTCGGAAGGCAAGTTAAGAAGTGGTTACCTACCATCAGCTTGTTTGCCAACATAGTTATAAAAATCAACAGGCATAACTCTACGTACAATAAGTTCAAAGCCATTTCTAAAAGAATCACTATCAATTGTATCATGACAAGGTGGAATTTATTGCAACTGGTCATTAAAACATTTAATATACGTACGTACATAAATTTATTAGTTTCAATCAGTGTAGTAAAAGCGGATTATTAGCTCTCGTCTACGGGGCATCTTCCTGTTTTCTAAATATCAATCAACTTTAGTATTATGTATATTAACTTTCACCAGAAAACGTGAGTTTCTTAAATACATATTTATTGATACGCTGAACGACTGCCGTCTGCTGTAAGCACCGTTCCAACAATAACTAGATGTTAACTGTCGTGCTAAATAATAAATTATTCTCTTTGATGTTTACGGAAAAAGCTTATAATAGGCCGTGGGCCCGCGGCTTTAAGGGAAAATGCACACCGTTAATACTTCATTTTTTTGTTGTATTCGCTGATTTGGACACCAAAATTTTGTGGAACTAGGGCTCGTATTAATAGTCGCATCTCAAGTAAAAGCTCGATCTTGAGTAGTAACCAATTTCTTCAATATATCTAAAATAAGCGATTCTAAAAAGCCAAATTGTTGACTTTGAAGGAGTGCAAAAGAAACACCTCGCTATACCCAGCTCTCAAAAAAAACACAAAATATCAACAGTGAGGTAATATTTTTTCATTCAGCTTTATATTTTGTCATAATAGCAATTGCATACGAATCGAATTTTCAAATAGACTGCATCACTTTCGAAATTTTAGGTACTTACTTTGTCATAATAAAGACTACAGAAAATTATTATAAATGAAAATCATAAACACAATAGCCATAGTTCTAATACAAGTGCATTAAATTAATCTATTTCTATTTTTTTACATGTATGTGCTAATATTTAAAAAAAATATACGAGTTCACTCGTAAGTTCACGATAGCACACAGACACACAATAAAGAATATAACTGGTAAACTTTCAATTTCACGTTATTAACTGCGTCCTCCTGCGGTTATTTTCGTACCCTTTCAACCTCGTTTCACCAGCTAAATAAAGCTGCAGACAAATCAACGGCACAATACGTTATTAAGTGGGAAGAACTGTTAGTGTCAAAATAGGGAAGAGTTATGATATTCACCTGTAATAGTCCTAACTTTCTACCACCTTTTACTGGACACGTCTATGACTATTCAGCACAAACAGCCGATGTAATTATGGAGTCTCGAGGTATACGAAGAAATCCTTACCTTGATTTTTATGAGAGTAGTTTAGTGAGACAGTCAAACCACAACGAGGTTTCTACCAAAAGTGACCTAGCAATTATTATATTAATTTACGAAAAAAAGAGTGGTACGAGTAGCACCCTTTTTTTGGTACGGATAATCTAACAATACCAACTAACAGGTCAGAGAACGGTACTCTATCATCACTGCAGTTTGTCCTGACAATGTATTATTTTGATGGCAAATTTAGCCTGTCCGCAGTGACTCGGAACAGATGTGTGTCTATCCCAGTGTGATCCAGGATCGGGAGGATCAAATTCACGGAATTACCCCATCCAGGTGTAATTCGGCGAATTGGATCCTCTCTGACCTGCAATATGTTTCACACTTTATGACCCCAGATTGTAAAAAGAATAAAAAGCATGCGCGTATGAATGTTATTCATCACAACAAAGGTCGTCCTAAAACCTATTTGGACCCCTCGTAAGCTCGTATACAAATCAAAAACGACAACCTCAGATATTGCACTACAAGGGTATTGGAACCACAATAACTTAAAATATTCTTTTGATAGAGCGGATGCACTGTCAAGATTAATTAAGCTTTAACAATCCACTTTGATATGCCTATTTACGACATGCCTTCTCGACGAAAATAGATTAACCGAGTGGAGTTCGATACTCCATTGATGATTTATTTTGTACGTACGTACTGATATAATTCCTTTTCAAAGGATTATAAAGAAGTGTTATGTACAGGATTGAGAGAGCGAAGTCATTAGCATTAGTTAGCATTCGGTTCAATCGTTAGTTCAGAAAACAACTATATTAAGTATAATATACCAACGATCGATCAAATAACCATTTAATGAGTTCCGTCCTATTCCGCTCTATGTCTGGGAAACCTACAGAGTTTTACACCAACAAATATTTAGTCAGTCTTACAAGTTTCATATCACAATTCCTAAATTACTTTTAAAGATGTACACAACTGTTACCATGCAAAAATGTGTAACACTATAATTTTAAAGATTCTTATCAAATTTCCACATTATTCATCGGAAGCAAAAATATATGAGGGGCAAAAACTTGCCAATTGTACGCCGGACAACAGAGCTTTATGACATCATAAAAGTGACCGGCCCTCCCACGCGAGCTATAAGCGGCCGAAGAAGGAACTAAAATTATTTTAAATAATTATAGTAGATTGTTAGTGTTCTATTTGCTTCACTTTCAATTGTGTACCGTAAATTTTCACGTAATATTTGAATGTAAATATCATTGAGAAAGTAAATTATTCAAGACTAAAACTGTATGGGCCTAGATCCTTTCGCCTATAGAATTGAAAAACTAAAACTATGCAATTGCAGTCAAGTTACTGTTTATTTACTAAGGTAATAATAATTAATCTGTCTTGGTTAAAGCAGTACAATGAAATAACTTCATTACATTGTTTGAATTTAATTTTAAAAGCAACAATGTGTCGCTTTGTGCTTGGTATGTGTATGATAAGATTACTGCATATTTCGAAGAAAAATTATATTAATAAAAATTGATTAATTTATGAAGAAGCAATCCCGAAAATAAGTTGCGAGGGCATTGACCTGAGTTTGTTTTAATCCTAGATAGTATATTTAGTTAAGCATATTAGCGATAACTGTTTTGTAATTTGCTGTATCAACAAGATGTACTAAAAAACATTATAAATCTGTTTTAAAATATAGAGGAGATAACGGTCTTTGAGCATTATTTGTTTAAGATTTGATAGATGTCACTAAGTGTTAAAAATTAATAGCTTTGAGCCAATGATATGCAATATATACTAATCTAGCTCTTATAATGTTGTCAGTACCTACTGCGATGACAATTTTATATGCAAACCCCGTACAGTCAAAGAATTTAAAAAGTAAGTTGGCGATTATTTAAATTCGGTATTTAGTCGTTTTATACCCACCCTAATAAAATTTGTTGTATTCCATAGCGCTTATTTGTTTTTATAATAGGTACGACAAAATCAGAAAATATGAGCTATCGTAGATACGTCTGACATTAAAGCAAACAAAGAATTGCAGTGCACTGTGCCAAGGCAAAGGCCAAATGCAACGTCATAAAAATCTTTCTAATCGAACGTAGGTATTTCTTCCAGCCCCCAAGAGCAGCAACATTATGGTTTCTAGATGCACAATTAAACTATAAATTAGAATCTACGGATGCAACCGATCTTCATACCCTGGGAGCAGTCACGGGCCAGCGATCACAATGCGATCTTGGGAAACTCAGGATAATTACCACGGAAGAGTTTTGCTGCTAATACCGGAAAACCGCACAGCCCTTATCAGATTTTTCTATTTACATAGTTCTTTGCAATCCTCTGCAGTCTGCATAACTTCACGAAGTGACGTTAGGGTTGTACAATTTTATAGTTGCCGGCACCTAACTTGGCAAGATTTTGGCGTCGATTTTTTGATTTTGCGCGTGTACCCTTGTGTGCAACAAAAACTGTTACTGTTTTTCATTTAATTTTCATTTTGGCCAATAATATTTCAGTATTATTATTATTCATAGTGTCCACCATTCGAACCAATATTAGTAATAATATCCCCCGTTCTTGCCAACTTACGTGCCGCCAACTATAATATTGGTTTATTAAAGACTTCAGTGCTTTACCAAGGAGACGACATCGTCGTGAAACTGACAACTTTAAGATTCTTATATTACTGCACTTTATAAACAGTTTTGAGGATCTTGTTATACTAAACTTAAACTGATACCATTAACTTAAGAGATTCTTCTATTACTGCGCGTAAAGAAGCAGTTATTGAACCAGTCAGTAGGTAGTCACGTGATGTCGTGACAGCGCCAAGAAGTGTCTTGAAACAAGTTCCCACGATGCCAGTATCGTATCGGGGTCAGCGCTGACGCCGAAATAAGACTGGCGCCAGTGACTTCCCCAATGTAGACATGGGCGCCGTCTTGAAAAATGGCGGCGGCGGCGTGCTGGACAATTTTGCTCGAATTTTCAGGTTTTGTTTGACGACATTACCTGCGGAGGATTCGCGGCGGCGGCGCGACGCCGGCGCGGCGCCCATGTCTACCCCAACGTAAGATGGGCGTGCTTTGTGACAAATTTTTATTCGGCCGGTGAAACCTTTAATAAATGTAATTTATTATATCGTATCGTATAAATTCATGCTATATATTTGTACCTCGATCATAAAATGTGGAAAGAATGTTAGTACTACAATTCTAAGACGATATAAGCAGCAACCCTAGCCTCATAGTACGTGTGCAATCAGTAAATTGCCAAGCCAATGAAACGGAAAACCGAAAACAATTTATTTTTTTATTTAAAAATGAGAAATGTTTGTAATTGCTATATTGTCGTCACGCGATTTGCAACGTTTAAGCAAATCGATTAGAGAATATAGAGCTCTATGTTACTCTGAAAAGACTCACGAAATCATTTAGATTTAGATTAAAGTCACGGCCGGTTTCAATATAATATCTCTGTGGATTTACATAGTTGATTACCAGCATTACCAGCAGTGATAGATAAGTATTTGACATTAGCTCCATGTCAAGAAAAATACGTCAAAATTCATTTCCAGTAAACAAAAGCGGCGTTTAGCTCTATATACCGATAAGCTTTGATTGCCTATTTTTCAATAAATGAAATAGCGTAATTGTGAAGTTTGCTAATTTGACATTTGATTGACACGAACCCAACAGTCCGAAACGGTCCTGAGTGCCTAGACAAAAGCCACACGTTTGTTTTTCCGTAGTCGTTCTTCAGAAGAAAATGTACGGAGATGACATTAGCTGAGTGAGATTGTCACATTCTTCTAATGTCATTTCCACACATTTTCTCTGCGGAACGACTGCGGACTGTGTTGCTTTTGTCTAGGCCCACTGGTTTATCCCTTCTTTCGTTCAATCGCTAAAGAGAAGAAGATATCATTTCAACAATCACTTTTCTATTTTCTAAAAAGTTTTTCTGTTGTCTGCGCGGCGGTCTGCTGACGGGGAGCGGGCTAAAAGCTTTAATCAAAGTGTAAAAGCAAGTGAGAGGTTCAGGCAATCAGTACCTACACCTCGCTAGTAACTATTAAGTAATCTGTGACCTCGCCTTCGCCGGATCATTTTACCGCGAGACACCGTAAATTCATCAATTACCAGAAATGGATACGTTAAATAATACAGTTCAACTACTGTTTATGATTTTCCGGTAATTTATAAACTACCTCGAAAATTGATCAACTTACGATTCTTGGTATTTTCCGGTGACAAATATGTATAATGAAAAGTAGGCCAATTGCGGTAAACTCCCTTACGGCCGGTTTTAATATCTGTATTGATTTTTTACTGGAGATAGAATTTTGACGTAATTATTTTGTATATGGAGCTAATGTCGACACATATATTCTAACTAAAGCCGCCAGCGCATGGACAGCAGGAGTTCGACATTTTTAATAAATTATATAATATTCACGATTTATCATAAATTAATTACACAATACTTTTCATACAATTCTTCAATATTTTTTTAATATGTCCTCCATTTTGCTATAAAAGTGGCACAATCCCTCTAGTGGCTTTAAGAGTTTAGACAAAGAATATATGGTGAATATTATTAAGGTGAGCATAGTAAGGCGCATAACACATTGCACCGGACACCGCTGCGGTGTACGGAGGGACGAAAACCGCATGCGGCTGCGGCGGCACAGAACCGTGCCACCGTACGGTTTGCTCCGTATCACCGTCCGGAGCTGCGGTGCACGACGCCCCGCATCGCCGCATTATCTATGTCGAGATCTATTACGCGTATGCACGTCCTTTCTACGCAAAAATCCGTACGATACTGCGGCTCAGTGTGGCATACAGGGTTGGATTCAGACCCTCACAAAATTATTGTCTATGGAAATGAAAAATATACTACTTGTCAAAAATTATACTACGTTCCGTTTTTTTTGGCAAAATGAGTCATTGGCAATGGCAAAAGCAAAATGGAGAGATTCAATCAGTGGCCAGTGGCGTACCCCCCCCCCCCGGTCGAGTGCCGACTAAACGAAAAAAAAAGTAAAACACTATGCAAAGAATCCCCGGCTGGAGCTTGTCGCTGGCTGTTTCGATGGTGCCATACATACAGAACATAACTTACTTATATTGTAGGGTAGATACTTTGATTATTTGTTAAATAATTAAAAGGAGAATGATCGAACCAAGATAAGTTGTCAATCGAGCTGAGGGTAAAATTATGGTACGTTCGCGTAGTATCCTGGCATTACGATACTACATACTACACATCATGAAATAATGGTACAAATAGTATAATTATACTACGAAATCCAACCCTGGTGGCATACCCCGCGGACCGCACCGCATCACCGTCCGGGAGTGCGGTGCCGTCGCGCGCGCCGCACAACCGCACGGGCATACGGTGTGAGTGTGTTATACCCTGCGGTTTTTGTATACAAATTAAGATTCTTCAGTCAAAATTTAAAACCGCAGCGCCGCACACCGGAGCGGCGTCCGGTGCAATGTGTTATGCGCCTAAGGGTCGGGTTTAATTAAGTAATGCAACACGAGGCAGAGCTAAAAGACGCTGTTTCGGATCATAAAAAAAACTTTTGAGGTCGACAGTAAAGCAATAGCTGCGTCAGACGCGTCACTAGTTAGGTCGACGGCCTAAGGGGCTCACACACACATCACACTTGTCAAATATACAAAACAAAATCAAATCGTTAAGTTCCACCAATTGGTACGCCTCGGTTGCTAATCGAATTCACGAGGACGCATTTCGATTGAACAATCGAGATGTTTCAATCTTTATTTTTGTAAGATAATGTGATTAATTGTGTTATTGCTTTTAAAGCGGTAGCTGTCAGATGAAACAGAACGAGGACTCAAGAAATGCTAGCTCGACCCAACAAGGTTCTTGGATTGAACAAAGTTATCAAGATTATTAATTAAGCATATCTTTAAATAAAAAACTTTGTTACTTTTTAATTTTCAGGGTTCCGTAATTCAAAAAGAAAAAAAGAAAAACGGAACCCTATTAGGATCACTTCGTTGTCCGTTTGTCTCTCAAGACCCATTTTCTCGCGAAAACGCGTAAAAATATCAACTGAGTATCAAATATTTGGGTCTACGGCACAGAATAGATAATAGTACTACGTACAGAACGGCCACTCACCTCCCCGCACTCATTTCAAATACCTCATCCCACGCCGCACTTCGTTGTAGACATCACTGACACATAAACAAGGGCGCGCGCGATCGTTCGAACGAGTAGACGCGAGCGCCGGCCGATAACAGAGACAAACCGGTTCTGTAAATTGGAGAACCGGTTTTTTCGATTCTTTCGGTTCTTTCTTAAAATAAATGTAGAAACATCTCTTTATGCTAAATATCAAGTTATTATAGTATCATATCATAATATTATTTTTACTTGCCTCTCCCAAATGATGGCATAAAACTTATTCCACGAGTGTGGATCTAGCCACATTTGTGGATTCAGTTTCAACGTCGCATTATACCAAACGACAATGTATCAATTTTGGCACTACAAAAGTCATCAAAATTACCATTATTTCACTGTTAAGTTAATAAATAACGTTATTATATTAATATAAGATTCGGTAACGTTAATAATCGCTGGTTGGCAAAACTGTGAGTGGGGGTGTTATTTTATTGACGCCGATGTGTTAAGTGAGTAACTTTAAATATTAATGCATATTGTTATCATTATTTTAATCAATCAATTGAGAATATTTATTGTCATTGCAATCAGTTAAGTATTACGCTTTCACTCTTGCGGGGTAAACATATTGGACGGAATAGAATAATAATTACACCAGACTTGGCTGGACATGCGCCCGTGTGTCTTGCTTGATAACGTTCGTTGTACCTATTTATTTCTCTTTTCTCTCATTACTTTTGTTTTTTAGCATCCAAATGATAATTGTGTGATTTGAGTTGTATTATCGCAACTACGAAAAGACTATGATTTGAAAGAAGTCATTCATCATTTCAGCCAAGAAACGCCCACTGTTGGACATAGGCCTACCCCAGGGATCTCCAAACTAATCGGTCCTTCGCCTCTCGCATCCAGCGGCGTCCCGTGACCTTCACTAGATCGTCGGTCCACCTTGTGGGGAGGCCCCCAACGCTGCGTCTCCCGGTACGCAGCCGCGACTCGAGGACCTTTCCGCCCCAACGGCCGTCAGTCCTGTGAGCTATGTGTCCTGCCCACTGCCACGGTTTGCAATTCTTTGGGCTATGTCGGTGAATCTAGTTCTTCTACGGATCTCTTCATTTCTGATGCGATCGCGTAGAGAAACCCCGAGCATAGCCCTCTCCATTGCCCTTTGAGTGACATTAAACCTTCTGATGAGACCCATTATAAACGGCCACGTCTCAGTTCCGTACATCATCACTGGCAACACGCACGAATTGCAGACTTTCGTCTTAAGGCACTGCGGAAGATTGGCCGAGATTATGCTGCGTAGCTTCCCGAATGCTGCCCAGCCGAGTTGGATTCGTCGATTCACCTCTTTCTGGAAATTAGACTTACCGAGCTGGACTATTTGCCCCAGGTAAACATATTCGTCAACAATTTCCAATGTAGAGCCTCCAACGTTCACAAGAGTGGGTACTACATGGGAATTCACCATGATTTTGGTCTTGTCCATGTTCATTTTATGACCCACTTGTTGGGAAACTACAGAGGTCTTAGAGCATTGTGCCTAGATCTACGACGGTCTCAGCCATGACTACGATATCATCGGCAAAACGAAGGTGAGTCATGTACTCGCCGTTTATGTTGATGTCGAGTCCTCTCCAGTCCAAAAGCTTAAATACATCCTCCAATGCAGCTGTGAACAGTTTCGGCGATATTACGTCACCCTGTCTCACACCTCGTTGAAGTCGCATTGGTTTCGAGTTATGATTCTGAAGGCGAACTGACATAGTGGCGTTTTCGTACAATGACTGCAACACTTGGATGTACCGGTAGTCTATTTGGCACCTCTGGAGTGACCTAAGCACAGCCCAGGTCTCGACAGAATCAAAGACTTTCTCATAGTCCACACATGCCATGCATAGTGGCAGATTATATATACTGTATAACCTGCCGCAGCGTATGAATGTGGTCTATGGTACTATAGCTTTTACGGAATCCGGCTTGTTCGGGAGGATGGAAGTCGTCAAACCTGCGCGCGAGACGATTCGTGATGACTCTCAAGAACAGCTTGTATACATGTCTCAGGAGCGTGATGGGTGTAGTTCTTCAAATGGGCCCTGTCGCCTTTTTGAAGAAAAGTGCCACCACGCCGCTCTGCCATGCTTTAGGCGTTTTGCCCTCGAGTATGACGGAGTTAAATAAAAAGAAGTGATTATTGCTAAATAATTCTAAAAACAATTTTATATTTTTTTTTTTTTTTTTTTTTTTATGTAAGGCCCGGCAAATGACCTCCTCCCGCCTGATGTTAAGCGGTGAAAGAGGCCCAAATGAGTTGACAGATAGAGTAGGGACGACATCCACTATCCTACCTGCCCGCCCCTTGCCGGCCTAAAAGATGCTTTTTCACACCTCTTTTGAAGGAACCCATGTTGTAGGATGGAGGAAACACGTGCGCAGGTAGAGAATTCCAAGTATGGGATGAACGACAGAAGAAGGAATCTTGGAATTTCTTGGTACGGTGTGAAAAGGAGGACACAGTGTACGGATGACTCCGAAGGCCCTTACGCGTGTTTCTGTTAAGGAATGGAGAGGGAGGGATAAGGTTAAAGAGCTCCTCAGAGCATTCCCCATGGAACATTCGGTAAAAGGCGCTAAGAGAGGCGATGTCACGACGAAGTTGTAGAGGCTCGAGGGTGTTAGTTGCCTCTACATCGCCAATTATTCGAATAGCGCGACGCTGCAATCTGTCCAGAGCATCGAGGAGGTACTGAGCGGAGCCGTCCCAAAGGTGCGAGCAATATTCCACGCAAGACCTAACCTGAGTTTTATACAACAGGCATAGTTGGTCCGGCGCAAAATACCTACGCACCTTGTTTAGGACACCGAGTTTCCGCGAGGCAGCAGTTATAACGGATTCGATGTAGTCTCTGGGGTTCAGATCGCAGCGAATGTTCATTCCCAGCAAGGTGATGTTACTCTGTGTGTGAAGGGTTGTGCCCTGAAGAGAAGGAGGGGGGAGGAAAGGTGACCTTTTCGCCGAGAACGTGCACACCTGTGTTTTCTTAGCATTGAACTCGACAAGATTGTTGGAACCCCATTCGGAGATGAGGTCCAGCGTCCTGTTGAGCTCAATGATAAGATTCTGCCTCTCCCTATCAATATTGCCACGAGCAGCCCCTGAGCTTCCGTGATATCCCCCATGCACTGTACTGTCGTCTGCATAGCAATGTATACTTCCCAAGGAAAGCATGTCATTGATATGCAGAAGAAACAATGTTGGGGATAGAACGGAGCCTTGTGGAACACCAGCATTCACTGCCACGAACCGCGAAGCGCAGCCGTCAACGACAACGCGAATTCTACGCTCGTGGAGGAAGCTGGCAATCCACGTACAGAACTGAGCGGGCAATCCGTATGCCGGAAGCTTGGAAAGGAGAGCCTTGTGCCAGACTCTATCAAAAGCTTTGGCGATGTCGAGACTAATAGCCACAGACTCGCCGCGCTTATCGATAGATTCACCCCATTTGTGCAAAAGGAACGCTAGAAGGTCACCTGTTGACCGTTTAGGACGAAACCCATACTGACGGTCATTAAGCAACGAGTGACCTTCCAGGTAACGGATCAGCTGGGTGTTAAGGATCCTCTCCATGATTTTACACAAAATGGAAGTGACGGCTATAGGGCGATAGTTACACCGGATCAGAACGATCTCCCTTTTTGGGAACCGGCTGGACATTGGCCTCCTTCCAAGATTTCGGCACACAACCAGCAGAGAACGACAGACGGTATAGACGCGTCAGGACCGGAGTCAACTCCGCTGCACACTTCTTAAGTACAATCGCAGGAATGCCGTCTGGTCCACTTGCTTTTCGAATATCAATCGACTGTAGCTCCGCCCGCACATCTCGCTGTCTGATGCGGATATCGGGCATAGTGCTGCCACAATGGGACAGTGTCGGAGGTTGTGCACCACAGTCATCGATACGGGAATGGGCCGCGAAGAGTTTTGCCAGGAGGTCGGCTTTCTCCTGCGGCTGATGAGCAAGTGAGCCATCGGCATGTCTCAGCGGTGGCAGCGAGGGTTGGCAGAAGTTTGATTGCACAGCTTTGGCCAGGCGCCAGAAAGAACGGCTACCCGTAGGGTGCGCTAGCAGTTCCTGACCCACTTGTGCAATGCGCTGAGCGTCCGCTCTAATGTAAGCCCTCTTACACAACTTGGTGGCATTATTATAGGCTGTTTTCAGTAGGTTAGTATTGGGATCCCTAGAAGCTCGACCTCTGATCCAAGCGCGGTAAGCTAGCTGTTTGTTTTCAACAGCAGAGGCACACTCGCGATTGAACCAGAGGTTACGTCTCCCTCTACTGACGAGATTGGAATGTGGAATATAATATTCCATTCCTAATCTGATCTCGTCAGCAACAGACGCAGCGCAGGAGTTCGGATCCATCCCACTGAAACAGCGCTGCCACCAAGGGACAGACGCGTAATAATCCCGCATACCGTCCCAATCTGCTGACGCATAGTGCCACAGACGGCGTGCTGCAACCACAGGCGACGGTCGCGACGCCTGAGGCACTGAGACGGATACCAGGCAGTGATCTGAAGATCCTAGTGGAGCTCGAATCACCACCTGATATCCGTCGGGGCGATTTGTCAGCAGAAGGTCCAACAAAGAGGGCGCTTGACCGATAATATCTGGTACCCTGGTGTGCTGGGTAACCAATTGTGTCAGGTCGTGCGTGAGAGCGAATGCGTGGGCAGTCCTACCCGCATGGTCAGTTTTAGAGGAACTTAACCACAACTCGTGGTGAGCATTGAAGTCCCCTAAAAACACCAGCTCGGCGGAAGGAAATTGCTCCTGCGCGTCATCTGCCACCCGACTTAGGTGTTCAAAAAGTCGAGTTGTCTCCAAGTCACCACGGTGGGAACGATAGACGCACACGTAGACACTGCAATGAGTGCCAAAATCGACGTGTACCACAAGGAGGGAAAAGGAAGGTTCCTCCAAACAGCGCAGGCGACGACAACAAACGTCCGCCCGGACGAACAAGCAAACACCTGCCTTTGCCTTGAAGGACTCCTCAAGAGCGTAGCCGGGGTAATTAAGGTAGCTTGTATCGGCCGGGCAGATAATTTGCGTCTCTGTCAAAAACAGCATTGCTGGACGGGCTGTCTCGAGATGGTGGTGGACAGCCAAGAGGTTAGAATGGAGCCCGCGGATGTTAGCGAGCCCCACCTCGAATAGTGGTGTTTTGGTGGGATAGTGCACCGCTGTACGACCAGTCCTAATATTGTGCGCTGACATGTTTGTTGGAGTGAGAGGTGTGAAATTGAGGTGTCGTTGCAGCGATTAGCATAGTTAACGTGTGTAGGCCTGTTTCGCCAGGGAACAGCCGACAGCTGATTTGCGCTGACTCTCCGCACGAAAGGGCCCCCGAACCCCCCCGGAAGTGGTCGCCGGGACCCACCGTCCGGTCACCAACCGGCACGACGGACCACCCCGAGATTATGCGTGGCATGGTGGGGCAGCCTCACGGACTGGTTAGGTCCGCTTGGGCCCCTGTACTGTACCACGGGCGGCCAGCGGAACAGCCGTTTCTTCGGGTCTTCCTGGGCGGAGGGTCAACGCAGTCAACCTGGCACTGGGTCGACGGAAGCCCACACAAACCACACGAATCGCAGCAACGACCCCTCAAGCTCTGGCTGTGCGATGACTGATCCCGAAACGCGGACACAAAATGCCCACTTGACGGGTTTTACGTCATGCGCACGGTGGTCGCTAGCCAGTCGGGTTTTTCAGGCCCTACCACCAGAAGTTGGTCACTCGATTAGCACCACCCGGGGATCACGTGTAGGGTCTCGAGGGTAAAACCTACGGACGTGAGCGACTCCAATCCCCAACTAATATATCACATTATTTATTTCTTATATAATTTATATATCACATTAGTTAAATAATGTGATTTCCAATAGTGTGTTTTATTAAGATCCATTCTCCTTTATTGATTTTGATTGTAGATAATCTATATAGTAGATTGCATAGCTTATCAACTAGATTTATCAAAAAACCGACAGAACCGAAAAAACCGGGTACCCGGTTCCGGATTGAGTTCGGAACCGAAAGAACCGGTTCCTAAAATAGGGCCGGTTCTCGATGCCCTACCACCTACGTCGCATATTTTCACATTTTTTGCCATTTCACAAGGGAATCAAACCTTATAGGATACTTCCGGTTCACTTATTGCCAATTTCATCCGTGTGTCAGCTTAGGAAACTCCTAAGTATGCTGTCACCTTTTGATTTTAATGAAGAGAATGTGACAGCATGCCATCTAAGAGTTTCCTAAGCTAAGCCAAGGATGGTGAAATTGGCTATTAGTTGAGAACCAATCATCATTTGACAAGGGAAACCTTGGTCTTATACTCGTAGCATATATTAAGGAAAGTATCTGAAAGACGTAAATATATACATAGTTAGGAACATAAATAAGTAGTAGGAACTCAGATAAGTTTATACGGAACCACTGGTGCATCGGTTTTGAATTCTCAGTCGATCGGATGTACCTAGTCCCGCTGCCTGAGGTCTCTTGGCATCCGCTTATGGAACACCTCAGCCTCACACAACGACCGTTTACATCATTCATTAAGAGGAATGTGAAGCTGTAAATTTTCATACAAAAAGCGATAACGCTTTTCTCCCACTAAACATAGTCCAATTTTCATAATTTTTGGAAATGTTGTAGATATAATGAAGATCTAGGTTTGTACATTTTGATTTTGAAGAAATATTGCTCAGAATATAAATTATTAGCATCTAAATATCTATATTTTAGACTTAAAAACTACCTCGAGCATTTTTATCTTTTTTTGACTAAATTTTACTGAATTACAAAAAAAGCAAAACGTACAAACATAGTTTAAGGTATACTGAATCGAATGAGACCAAAAGTGTCTAATTTCATAAAGGTTTAAGGGGGTAAAACAGTTATCGCCCGAAACAATATTTCAAACAGGAATTGTAGGCAATTTCGACCAGTTCTTGCAACTCTCTCTATCGCACGATACGGGTCGGGGGCAGGGGTATAATGGGGCATAATGTAGTGATGTGACATAATGTTATCGTAGTTATTGTTGCCTAGGGAGGAGAAAGTAATATCGATATATCGATTAATACTGAAAGGTATTACTCAAGTCAGAACTATTAATCTACACAAATACCTTCTACATGAAAAAGTAAATGTCTTTTCGAATACGTTTATTGATTTTAGTGTTAGATTTTAAGGGTGTTATTTCAATACAAACCTTATTTAAGGGTAAGCAGCCTGTAGCCTGTTAATTAACTGTAAATTTCCAAAATCAAAATAAGAAAATAAATTGAAAGTATGTAGTTGTTTGTTATAATAGATATGTGCCACAAAGACACAAACTACAAAGAAATTCGTTTTTTGTTTCTTGTGATAGGTATTTGTTATGCATTGTATGGACGTTATCGTATTCTAAGTTGCTCACAAACTATTTTTCGTATAACCAAGTTGGAGCTGCTAAAAAACGTGTAACAAACTATATGCAAGTAGCGTTATTTTCAATATTATTTTATTTGTACTCGCGTTATGGAATCTACGAATGTATAAAAAATACAAACGACAAAGTAAATAATATATGTAGGGTAGGCAGGCATATATGTGGAGAAGGCACCCTTCGTACGGTTTTGACGATTTTTTTCATTTTAGCAATATAATTTAAAGCAGCTGATTACATATAATCCTAGTAATAGGTTTTTTTTTCATACGACAGGGAAGCTCTTGGCCTTATATCGGAACACAGCAATGCTATTAACATGTTATTATGGCGACAAACTTAGGTAAGACGGTGGTAGCTAGCCAGGTGGGCTGAGAAGCCCTACCACCAACCAAACCGAGCAGAAAAGCTTCTGTCCCTGTGGGGAATCGAACCCCAGACCTCCCGATCAATACCCGGTGGCCTCAACCACTAGATCACGGAGGTGGTAAAAATTTAAATTCTAAAACTATTAGTGTATAAAAATGAGGTCGTGCTGTGTGCACGAAATACGCCATGATGCGGCAAGAAGTAATGTGGGTCACCGAATTTAGTCACTTTAGTCATGTGACCTTTTTTACGTAAGATGGCGCTGCAAAGAAAACATTGCGCTCGTGCATAAACAACATTTAAAAATATAAATAAGTGCAATTTCAATCAAAATTTGACAAAAACTTGTAAAACACATAAATACTTATCAGTGATATTATTGTCATTACTGATCCGGCAGTTTTATTCGAAAGAATTAACAAGAAGAAAGTGATAGTGAAACTACGATAACAACAAGAACAGAGTGCAGTGTATCCGCAAAATACTATTTTCAATTAGCAGTGAACCAACAAATAACACTTAAGAATAATAATAAAGTGATAATTTTAAAGTGAAAAAGCCTAATTAGTGAATATTATTATATTTTTTTTTGCTTTTAACTCGACGGTATAACTTTAAAAACAGTGAAGAGCTCCTCAACATTATTAAATAAATGAAGTCGTTAATTCGGTACACTAATTTCACCACAAAAGCAATCGCAAGCGTGGCGTAATAGTTCTGCAGACGGAATTGAAACTGAATAGCATACTAGAGGGCAACGGAAAGATCCTTGGTCGTGTACACTCTTTTTGTTCTGATTTTTTTTGTGGGAATTATTTTTGTCTTTTCTTATCAACTTATTTTTTTCTCACATAATTATACGTAGGCTATATACTTACGAAATAAATTAATAAAAAGAAAATGGATTCCGAGTATGTAACATTTCGTATGCCAAGAAGATCAACATCACTATGCGATCTTACCGATTCTAATTCTTCATTGTTTGATGCTACTATGACAAGCTTACCTAATACTTCGCTAAATGAGACACAGAATATAGCAGAATTGAATGAAACAATAAAAAAACTTACTTGCGAACTCCAAAGTGCTCACCAAGAAATAGATAATCTAAACATTGAAACTAATCGTTTAAAAGGTGATTTAGATAAATGTTATAAAACAATAGAGACATACAAACGGGTGCAACTACACACACCTAAAATAAAAACTACTACTCCAACTGCTAACCTTAAGAATAAAGCCAAAAGAAGTATTATAACCCCCGTGACACAAAATACAATACAAATTGACTTTGAATGTGCGACAAACGCGACAAAAAATCCTAATGAATTGGAGACTGGAAGTGACACAACCATTGAACATTTATCGAATACTAAACCTAAACAAAAAACGCCACAAAAGTCTGCTCTGTCCGATAATCAGCTCTGTCGCGAAAGTGTTAGTCACAAGGATATAATCATATCGCAAAAAAATATAATAAAGAATGTTTACCACGCCAAAAAGAAGAAAATTGTTATTTTAGCAGACGAGCGAGGACGAAATATTAGAAACATACTACAAAATCTTGTAGGCTCCAATTATGTAGTATCCTGCTTCTGGAAACCAAATGCCAGACTTCTTGAAGTATTAAATTGGAATCAAGATATTTTTAAAGAGCTAACTAAGGACGACATTGTTGTCATCTTGGGTGGTATTAACGACCGCAACCCTTTCGAATTTAAAAACTGTGTAATTGATCTGTGTAAATCACTGAAACATACTAATGTCGTAATACCTGAAATTCCTTATAATAATTATTTAAGAGTGCGAAAATTAAACTATGAGCTGCGATTTGTATGTAGTAAGTTCCAAAATACAACCTACATCGACATGGACTATTGTACGTATCTTCCAAGCCATAAATATTTTACTCTGTGCTTGTGTCGTACACTGTTGCGAGAGGTCATAAGTATTGATTACAAAAATAAGATTAATGTGTACAAATCATATACCAATATTCAAAAGATAAATAAGAGCACACAAACAGATCATACACAAACAATCGTTGTTGATGATTCTTCAGTGTTACCTGTTTTGCATACACCTGAAACGACTGATAGTTTTTTTCGAGTACAACAATATTAATATTATACACCAAAATATTAACGGACTGATTAATAAAATGGACCTGTTATTGGTAAACTTAGATTTATTGACTGACAAAAAATTATACGTTGACGTTCTCTGTATCACTGAGCATAATATGACTCACAATGACGTTTCAGTCTTAAAGATGCCAAATTTTTCTCTAGCCTCATCATACACTAGGAAAACTAGACGCGGAGGATCTTGTATACTTGTCCGTGATAGCCATCAATACAGGGAAATTTCTGAGCTAGCCAGATTTAGTATTCCAAATATTTTTGAATGCTGCGCAATCGAACTTCTAGATTATAATTTAATTGTCGTTTGCATTTACAGGCCACCTAAAAACAATTGTGAAGATATCGAACTCTTTTTTGAAAACATAAACAAAGTACTAAAAGCAATATGTTTTAAAAAGAAAAAAAGTATTATTTGTGGTGATTTTAACATAGACATTTTGAAAAATAACAGAACCTCCATTGCATTTAAAAACTTAGTTTCTGAGTACAATTTGAGAATGGCTATTAAAAAGCCTACAAGAATAGTCAGCGGCACATGCATTGATAACATTATTCACAATGTTGTCGGAAGTAAGAGTGATATCATGGAATTTGCCCTGTCAGATCACACCGCTCAGCTTCTGAAATGTCCAGTTAAACAGAAATACACAATTAGTCATTGGTATAAAAAGAGAAGAGATATATCAAATGAAAATCTTGTTAAGTTCCTAAGCTGTCTTAAATCTTTGACATTTAATGATGTTTTTGAATGTGATGACCCTAATAATGCATTTGATAAGTTTCATGACACTTTTACATTATTTTATAATTTGTGTTTTCCAACTCTGACCGTTAAATTATCAACACGAAAACGTCCAAAGTGGATAAGTAGAGGGATCAAAAAATGTTCTAAGCATAAAAGATATTTACTATGGAATTACAGGAAAACGAGACATTTAAAAGATAGAATAAAACTAAAATTATATACAGCTCGATTAAATCGTATAACTAAACTCACTCAACGATCACAAAATGAATATTACATAAAAACTGCAACTAACAAATCGAAGGCATGCTGGAACATTATTAATGACAACAAATACAATTGCCCAAAAAATGACATACAAAAATTAAATATTGACGGAAATATTGTAATAAATCCTATTGACATAGCTAATGAATTTAATAATTTTTTTATTGACCATGTTAAGCCTCAGACAAATTTCTCTGTTAATCCAAACTCTGATATATGTAGTACTTCTAATTCTATTTTTATGAAACCCACTATCCCAACTGACATTCAAAATTCAATAGTATCGCTAAAAAATACAAATAGTACTGGTTATGATGAAGTGTCCACAAAAGTATTAAAATATGTTAGTAAAGTTATTTCTCCGGTTTTGAGTCACATTTTCAATATGTGTGTTCTTTCTGGCATCTATCCAGATAAATTAAAAAAGACAATTATAAAACCTCTGTTTAAAAAACAAGATAAGGAAAATATGTCATGTTATAGACCAATCGCCTTAGTCCCAGTTATATCAAAGGTATTTGAGAAAATAATGCATAGCAGTTTGTATAACTTTTTTGAAAAACATAATATTTTAGTAAAGGAACAGGTGGGCTTTAGAAAAGATAAAAATATATACATGGCTATATACCAATTCTTAGAAAAAATTATAACGAATCTTGATCAGAAAAATCCTGTATGTGCCTTATATATGGACCTGACCAAGGCCTTTGACTACGTAAATCATGACATATTAGCATCAAAACTATACATGTATGGAATAAGGGGTAGCGTACTCGATCTCGTAAAATCATTCTTGAGCAACAGAGAGCAAGCAACTGTTATCACAAAAATTTGCCCTAAATCTAAAACAGAAAATAACTATCAATCAGACTACAGAACAGTTCAATATGGTGTACCGCAGGGTAGTGTGATGGCTCCATTGCTATTCCTAATATATATAAACGACTTTCCGGCAGCAGTAAAAACACCAATGATTTTATTTGCTGATGACAGTACAGCAATATTCACAAATAAAAACTATCAAACTCTTGAAAAGGAAATTAATGATACACTTTATTCTATTATATTTTGGCTTAAATCTAACAACTTGCAAATAAATTTAGATAAAACTTGTTTAATGACATTCCGGAACAGGTCGAAACCCCCTCAACTTAATGTTAATTATAATGGCAAGAAGATTGACGAAGTCGAATACACAAAATTTTTAGGTTTAAATATTGACTGTAACTTGAACTGGAAAATGCATATAGAGAGCGTGTGCAACAAATTAAGCCGGTTCTCGTATGCTCTTTATATGCTCTCAAAAATAGTAGGTACCTCTACGGTGGTGACCGCATATCATGCACACGTAGCATCTATTTTGAGATATGGTCTGATTTTCTGGGGAAACTCAACGGAAAGTGTCGCTGTATTTAAAGCACAGAAAAAATGTATTAGGTCTATTTGTAAACTAAAGCAAACGGATAGTTGTAAAGAATACTTTCAACAGTTAAAGCTTTTAACTTTACCTTGTATGTATGTTTATGAAACAGCAATATTTATCAAAAAGAATTTACATTTATATAAGAATTTTAATAGTGCTAGACATAGATATAAAATACATCTACCCCCTAATCAAACATGGCTGATGAATAATAGTGTATTTTTTTAACTTTACCTTGTATGTATGTTTATGAAACAGCAATATTTATCAAAAAGAATTTACATTTATATAAGAATTTTAATAGTGCTAGACATAGATATAAAATACATCTACCCCCTAATCAAACATGGCTGATGAATAATAGTGTATTTTGTAAGGCACCACAAATATATAATAGGCTTCCTATCGACCTCTTGCAAATAGCAAATATTAATAAATTTAAACGTAAGCTTAAGATGTTTCTGGTCAGTAAAGCATATTATAGTATCCAAGAATTCATGGAAGCTAGAAATTAATTAAAACTCCCTATGGATTTTATAATTTTATTTAGTTGACCATAGTATGACATATTATTTTTATTTAATCTAGTTGACCACAGTATTGAGTGTAATTATTATTTAATCTAGTTGACCATAGTATTGAGTGTTATTATTATTTAATCTAGTTGACCATTGTATTGAGAGTTATTATTATATTATTATGCACAACATTGTTTCAATTCATAAATGTATATTAATTTTAATTAATTGATTTATTTGACATGTTTTTTTTTGACATTAGATTCCAATAATTATAATTCAGCATGATATAATTCCAAACTGACCTAAGTATTTGCACACCTGACGGTAAAATATGGAAATGTACTTCTTTTTAATGTAAACACCACAAATGGACCTGTATTTCGCAAATAAATGATTTGATTTGATTTGATTTGATTTGACCTAATTCCTCATATTCGTGAATAAATTGTTGATAAAGTTGTTTATATGCGGGATTAGTGTATAAAAATGAGAGGTATTATATATTTGTTACATAATTATGACTTAACTCTCAATTGCAATTCGTACGAATCTACCCCACACATGGGGTACTTTCATACAGTATTATTGCTGTATTTCTGACAGCATAGACTTTTCATCGACTGATTGACTACAAATTCTTTGGTTAATAACTTTGTACAATGTTTCTGAAAAAAGTTATTTACTCAATAAAACGCCCTTGCCCTTACGCTGACGTGTAAGATCCTATGCTACGTTTTTTAATTGTGGATATGTCAGTCCAGTCTACTTTTTTAATGTCATCTAGCCACCTTTTCCTTATGGCGGCCTATACCGCCATGGTAGAAGAAAAGGCTTAGGTGATAAATAATATTTTTTTTATAATTATATGATTATTTTTGTTGGTGTTCACCTTAATTGCTTTAATAATAAGCCAAAAAATAATCATATAATTAATAAAAAAAATATTTGTCATCATCTAAGCCTTTTCTTCTACCATGACGGTATAGGCCTCCTTCAACTTTCTTCATTCCGTTCTATTTTGGGCTACTCTACTCTAATCCAGTTCGTGCCTTCCTTCTTCTACCGCATCTGTGGTCTCCCGTTGGGTCTTTTACGATTCCATGGCCTCCACTATAAGACAGTTCTGCATCACGAGTTCGGCTTTTTGGCTATTATGTCCAGCCCATTGCCACTTGAGCTTTGCTACGCGGTGTGTAATGTCCGAGACCTGACTCCGTTTTCGGAGCCAACTATTCGTTTTCCTGTCCCGGAGTTTTACTCCTACCAATTTTCTTACCATTGCTCTTTGTGCCACCTCTAGTTTGTGGACGATGGCCTTAGTTGTTACTCATGTCTCGGTTCCATACGTAAGCACTGGTAGGACACACTGGTTATCCCTACACCTACTCATATTAAAAGCAAAGCCAAGTTTTGCAAAACCTGCAAAAAAATATTTTTATTATTTATTATTACTTTTTATTTTTGTATCCCTGTTCCTATTTAGTTTGTATGTATAAAAGTATTTTTATATGTTTAGTGTTTTTTTTTCTGAAAAGATTCACATCTCAAATGCAAATCATTTTGATTCAGTATAACACTCATCTTAAAAAATGGCATTTTCCTTAGACAGGTAAATGTAGGATACATACTTTCATAACAAATAGTCCTCACCCTCAATCCTATAAGGTATAGGGATACCAAGTAAGTGCCTTCACAATAAATTTCAATACAGAAATAATTTACGAAATGTAAATAATTTCTGTATTCCGAAACTTATCTACTAAAATATTATGAAGAAAGAAGATTAAGTACGTTTGTATTTTTGTTTGTAATGAATAAACTCAAAAACTACCAGACTGATTTTAAAAATTCTTTGGCTAATAGAATGCTACATACTATACACTGAGTAATATAGGCTATAAAATTATTTTTCCTATGTGAAAACATAAAATTCCCACACGAAAAACGAAAGTAACGATGGCGAAGTTGCGAGCGGAAAGGGAGTCAGAAATATAAGCAACGCAAAACATTACGAACGATAGAATAATAATCTCGAGCTCTCGCGCCGGCCGCCGAGTATCGTGGCCGAGTCGCGCGCTGCTGTGTCGTAGTGTGCGTGAAAATTTGCGCATGTTGTATTTGTGGTGTAAACCACAGAACACAGAAAGAGGTTAGAAGGGCTATGTGGGCGGGGCAAGCGTAGCCACAACTATGACTAAATGCTCATACTTGTGGCCCCGCAACGCGAACGCGTTGTTTAATGACGGACAACTACAGTGAGTGTACCGTGAAGCGCGGCGCTATAAATATAAAAAAATGCCTTCTTGTGCTATAATTACTTGTAAAACAAAAAGTCAGGTGTCAAGTGTAGCTAAAGAAGGAATTTCTTTTCATCGGTAAGTAGTAAATTAATCATAATGACCATATTCCATAGATCATAATGTTAAAATTAGGGCATCGAGAACCGGCCCTATTTTAGGAACCGGTTCTTTCGGTTCCAAGCTCAAGCAGGAACCGGGTACCCGGTTTTTTCGGTTCTTTCGGTTTTTTGATAAATTCCAGTTGATAAGCTATGCTATCGTTTATATAGATTTTCTACAATCAAAATGAATAAAGGAGAATGGATCTTAATAAAACACACTTTATTGGAAATCACATTATTTATTATTTTTAAAATCAGTTCTTAAAATCACAGTCTTTTCGTAGTTGCGATAATACAACTCCAATCACACACAATTAAGTATCATATTATTGGATGCTAAAAAACAAAGTAATGTGAGAAAAGAGAAATAAATAGGTACCTACAACGAACGTTATCAAGACACGCGGGCGCGTGTCCAGCCAAGTCTGGTGACTCTGGCTGGTGTAATTATTATTCTATTCTGTCCAATATGTTTGCCCTGCAAGAGTGAAAGCGTAATACTTAACAGATTGCAATGACAATCAATCAGCCTATCGCAGTCCACTGCTGGACATAGGCCTCTCCCAACCTGCGCCACAACACTCTGTCCTCCGCCATCCACGTCCAGTCCATCCCTGCAACCTTCCTCAGGTCATCGTTCCACCTAGCTGCAGGACGTCCTACACTACGTTTGCCGATTCGCGGTCTCCACTCTAGGACACGTCTGCTTCAACGGCCATCGGTCCTTTGACAGATGTGGCTAGCCCACCCACTGCCACTTTAGTTTGCTTATCCTGCGAGCTATGTCCGTGACTTCAGTTCTTTTCCGGATAACCTCTTTCGGATTCTTTCCTTCAAAGAAACTCCTAACATAGCTCGCTCCATAGCTCGCTGAGCGACTTTGAATTTGTGGACTAGCCCCACTGTTAATGTCCACGTTTCGGCACCGTAAGTCATGACAAGTAAGACGTTCTAATCAGACCTTCGACTTTAGGCACTGCGGTATAGGCGATGAAAAGATTCGACGTAGCTTGCGAAATACTACCCATCCCAAATGAATTCTGCGGTTGGCTTCTTTCTTGAAGTTGTGTCTACCCAATTGGATAATTTGTCCAAGATAGACATACTCCTGCACAACTTCGAGTACCGAACCGTCAATGCAATTCGGCCCCGGCACAATATGTTCATTAAACATGACCTTGGTTTTATCCAAGTTCATGCCGAGGCCTACTCGCCTTGAGGTTTAATTTAGGTCATGCAGCATTCCGCCAAGCTGTTCCGGCGACTCTGCGATGACGACGATATCATCGGCAAATCGAAGGTGCGTGATGTACTCACCGTTTACGTTGATCCCTCGTCCTGACCAGTCCAGTGTCTTGAAGACATCCTCGAGCGCATTTGTGAAGAGTTTGGGCGATATGACATCACCCTGTCGCACTCCACGACGCAACACGATCGGATTTGTCTTTCTGTCCTGGATCTGGACGGCCATTGTAGCGGTGTCATACAGACATCTTAGCACCTCGACATCGACATATCGCCAATCGATTCGACAATGCTGCAGGCTGTCCAAAACCACCCAGGTTTCGGTGGAGTCGAAGGATTTCTCGTAGTCCACAAATGCCATACACGGCCGGTTGTACTCCTGTGTTTTCTGCACAATCTGCCGAACAGTATGGATGTGGTCTACGGTGCTGTAGCCTTTTCGAAACCCGGCTTGTTCTGGAGGCTGGAACTCGTCGAATCTCCTAGCGCGGCGATTCGTGACAACCCTCAAGAACAGCTTGTATACATTACTCAGGAGTGAGATGGGTCCGCAGTTCTTCAGCAGGTTTTTATCGCCTGATTTGAAGAACAGAACCACCGCACTCCTGCTCCATGCCTGCGCTGTTAAACCTTGCTGTTTAGCGGCATTAAACAAGCTTGCCAGCTCATCCAGAAGTGGAGTTCCACCGACTTTAAGAAGCTCTGTTGTAATACCGTCATCACTCGGTGCTTTGTTGTTCTTAAGCTGCTCGAGGGCGGCCCTAACCTCGCTGCGATCAACGTCGGGGATGTCATCAGTATAGTGGCGCGTTAGTGGGGCTTTGTGGTCATTGCTGCTTTGGTGAGATGGTCTTTCCGACCGCTGAGCATATAGGAGTTTATGGAAACTCTTGACTTCTTTGAGAATCTCGAACTTGTTACCTCTCGAGAGGTAACAATACGGCCATCGACAGTCTTAAGTTTCGTCAGATGGGGCCTACCCAACTGCTGAGCGAAAACTTTCGATCCCCTGTTCTGCTCGATCGCAGCCTCTATGGCGTGGGTATTGGAGCGTCGGAGATCGCGTCGCATACTCGCATCAGATTTTGAATCAGTTGGTTTAACGCCGGTAGCACACCTCCGCCGCGGAACTGTAGTAGCGAAACCGCTAAACGATTTCCCCGCGTTGTCGTTTGTACGGCGCACGAGCTCTGGCGAGCTTGCCTGCTCTAACGCGGATATTTAACTATGGCGTTGTCTCTGTCGCGCGCGGTTCCGCCCGTCCTGCTCAAACGCCGTCTACGCCTCCGCGTTCGATTCGCCGTTTTGTTTGTTCCTGACTATGAGACGCGGTTTCGCTTTGATAGTTTCGCGGCGGAGGTGTGCTACGGGCATAATTAAGACGCTCCGGATCTAGCGAAGACATCTGAGACGGCGGGAACTCGCGTGTTTTCCTCATAAGTTCGAGAGTCTCTACCGAAAGTTAAGACTCCTTCTTGCGTTTCGCGGGGAAGAACTTTCGAGACACATCCTTTAGCGTTTTTATGTTGATATTTAATGACAATAAATATTCTCAATTGATTGATAAAAATAATAATAGCAATATGCATTAATATTTAAAGTTACTCACTTATCTAATCGGCGTCAACAAAACAACAAACCCACTCACTACATTCGTTTGTGTCGAACTAAACAAAATGGCGACAGCGGTTCTACCAGTGTTGCCAACCAGAGATTGTTAACGTTGCCGCATCCCTTAAAAAATTCGTTATTTTCTAACATTAAAATTATTACGTTATTTATTAATTTAACAGTGAAATAACGGTAATTTTGATATCTTTTGTAGTGCAAAAAATTTATACATTCTCGATTGTTCACAAATCTAGCTGGATCCACACTTGTGGAATTAGTTTTATGCCATTTTGTGGAAGAGGCAAGTGAAAACAATATTATAATATGATAATAACTTGATATTTAGCATAAAGAGATGTATTTCTAAATTTATTTTAAGAAAGAACCGAAAGAACCGAAATAACCGGTTCTTCGATTTACAGAACCGGTTCTTTCAGGGACCCCCAGAACCGGGAATTCCCGGTTCTTTTGGAACCGGGAAAACCCGGTTCCGATGCCCTAGTCAAAATCCACCAAAACTGATCATAACGATAAGTTACATAATATTTTTCTAAAAAATATACATTACCGGCAATGTACGCCCGCGATTCTTGCCATATTACTTAGAGCGCGTAATGTAGTACACTGCTTTCGGTAGTGACGCATTTGGCTTAATGAGCATTAACGCAGTAGTCGCAGTACAAGGGATAGTGCCGTGCTAATCAAAAAACGCACGCATTACATTTTATCGATAAATGTATATTTTAAAATATTTGTATAAAGTAAAAATAACATATTATTTGTCACTTAAAATGCCATAATAATAATTATTACTTATCGATAATACAGAATGTTTGGCGAAGCTAACACCTACCCTTTCTAACATCCTATTCATATAAGTAGGGCGATGTAATCAAAGATTAAAATTGTAAAATTAATTTCAATTTTCACGATACAATTAGTTCGATTAGTAAAAAAATTATGGGCAAATCCTAAACTAATTTTACAACTTAGAATTTTTAATATCACCATAATATTTATATAACTATTTTAGCATAGGTAGGTGGCCATGCAAGACATGAAGATTTGAGTACTTTAAAAAACACAAATTTACAGGTAAATATTTACTTTACAAATATTTACTTCTCCATCCAACTAAAATATCCTAACAACTAAACTACCGCACGTCCGTTTGTCAGATTATCCATTCTAGTTTATGCTTTCAGACCGGTGCATTATAGTATTATAGTTTTTCTTTTATTTTACGTCTAACCTACAACATTTTTGAGCTAAAAAGCTTTAATTTTGTTACATAGAAACAAAATATTACTTGAATATTATTAATTATAAACGTATAATGAAAGTAATAATTATTTTTTGGTTTTCTAAATATTTCAAATGGTTAAATTGCTGGCAATATTTAATATCGATAGCTATTAATCGATGTCAATCACTAAAATAATGTTATTTGTACACGCGGCTCTGGACGTCAGTGAATTTCTGTGAATGAGGAGCCCAGTGAGCGTTGTGATTGGTTCAGCCCGATTTCGCGCGACTTTGCATGGGCGGTGCAAGGAAAAGAAGTGGGAGCAAAACTGGCGACAGCGGTTCCCGTACAAACGGTGCATGATTGCCTTTCTAACCTCTTTCTGTGTTCTGTGGTGTAAACGCCAGACCGGAGGCGGAGCGGTGTGAAACAGATAGCATTTTAGAAAATACCTACTCGCGCCGCGCACGATTACTTCACAATCCTCTTAAGTCGACCGTAATATCATATCCATGTCTGCATTAGCTAGACAAAAATTGAGTTTAAATATAACAGCTTACAGCGTGTTTTTTTTTTCATTTATTTGTGTTTCATTATTCAGCGAGGTGCCTCGAAAGGTAACTGTTTAACTTTAAACGCGAAAGTTTGTGAGTATGTATGGATGTTTGTTACTCTTTCACGATTAAATTTTGTAGGTAGATGGATTACGACAGGGATTAACATATAGGCTACTTATTATCCCGGAAAAGAAAGTAAGTCCCGCGGGAAAGTAGATTTACAATTTTTTCCTTGAAATTTTGAGACAAAACATAGTTCGCGGGCACAACTCGGCCGTGTTCTGTTCTGGGCCCTCCAGATGCTCGACGAGCCATGAAGCGAGAATCTTCTGAATCTTCTCGAAAAACTTCTCGGCCTCGTCAAGCAGCACCGCCAGCATGTACCCCGACGGGGCATCAGCAGGGCAATTCGGCTTCCGAAAAAGGCAGAGTCGCCCCACTTTCCAGCACAGGGGGAAGCGGCCGAAGCGATACGAAGCGATGCTTGTATTGAGCACCGCCCGGCATCGCTCGTTCAGGGGGCCCAGTGCTAGTCACAGGATCCTCGCTGGCACCCCGTCCGAGCCTGGCGCCTTCCGCTTGCGACGGAACCGCTCCCTCGCCGCGCGGTACTCCAGGTCCGACATGGGAGGGCTCAAGCCATATTTATCCCAATGGAGTAAGGTCATACAGTAATTTGCGAAGACCCTGTGTGTGTCGAGTACGCGACTAGACGGAACGCAGCGTTTTTAATGGCAATGGGTAAGCTCATTAGGGAAGAGTCCCACATTACCGCAGGTTGGCCCGTAGATATCAAATCCTTTTCACCGGGTCAGAAAAAGGCATAGAGAAACTCTTTCAAAGAAATCAATGCAGGAACTTTCCCTTTGTCCATTTATCCAAATAAGTGATCAAATTTCGGAAACACCGTTCTTCTTTCGTTCCGTTCTTTTGCGTCAGATACGTAGTACTATTATCTATTCTGTGGTCAGATTTAAGGCGAGGAATTTCCACGTGCAAGCCCATATGTTCCGCACTTCACACCGTTCATTTGTACATGACGTTAGCGCGGACGCGGCCACTGAACAGGCGCCAACATCATGTGCCGCACAGTAAAAATATAACAGTACAACAAGGACGTTTTATATCGTATGCAATATACTTTTTGCTAGGTTACAAATAAGTATTGATTTATAAACTGAGGTAAGTACCTACAGTAATACAACCAATAAAGATACAGCTTTATGACTTCATTGCTATTTTTTATTGTATCTTTACTTGTATGTAAATATGGACACTTTTTAATTGTTACATTACATAGTATTTTTATTTGACAAACAACCACGTGATTTTTTTAATAACTTAAAAATAACAAAGTTTAAAAAGCTTTTATTTGCTAGTGACGTCATTGTACTCGTCCACCATTACAATACCGATACAAACATATATTTTATAAGAAAGAGACGTAAAGCAATTATCAATAATTAGACTTTTTCAAGATTCATCATAATTAGACCGTTTCTTCACAATTTCAAAGGTTTTAAATGTTTCTATGATGTGTTATTAATAAAATGTAAATTCAAATTTTATGCATATTTCTTTTGTGCAGTATAGAATGCATCACTAGAATACAAGAAATGCTCGATTAGCTAGAAGTAGTATTTAAAACAAAAGCTAAGAATATGACTGATGCGGCGGCATATATATAAAGCACTGTTAAATTTTTTTGTTTGACTTCGACGGCTATTCCGTTTGATTTAGAAATAGTAGATTGTTACACCGAGCGCTAAGTGACTTATTAATGCCCGCGGATGTTTGGTGCACGAGCACTTGCTCGAGGGCACTAATAACCCGAGGGCATTAATAGCTCACTTACGAGGTGTGTAATCTGCTTTTCCTTCAACTTATTAAAAAATAATAAAAAACTGAAGTTGACTGTAGAAAAACTTATTTCTTTATGACAAAAAAAATGCAAATTGTTCTTATTAAGAAACCAAACCTTATCTTGACGGTGGTGACGGAAGTGGAAAATCCACAAAAAAAAACTCACTGTCATGTACACCACAAAACCCTTATTTCTTCCCGTCAACATGAATGTGCACCAAAAAACACCACTTTCACTGCACAATATTCACTCGAATACAATTTTTAATTAATTAAAATAAAAGCTAATCTTCGCCATTAAAGCCAATTGCCTCTCTTTTTTAAATAAAATTGGCTTTGTAGGGTCCTATCTAACTTGTTTTGCGCATGTGTATTTTTTGCGACATGTTATACAACCACTCAAATCTCTTTGGAAAAATGCCTACATTTTGTGGTAGTGCCCAAGGTAGACACCACCACGTCGGCGTTTCGCCGACTTGTATTGCTGAATTTTGCACCCTACTACCAACTCATAGAAAGCATTGTGGCTTACCCCGATTCCAATTGTCTCCGTCCGTCTCCTCCGTAGCCGGTGGACTTCCTGAGCTAGCTCGAAGGAAGTCGCGGCTCCTGAAGTTCTGCAGTGGATCCACCGGTGGAGACCGGAGCACTACAAATGCCTATTAGGCCACCACGGCTCACACACGCGATTTTGACACCGTTGCACAACTCAAAGCGGGCTTTCGCACCCCGATATTAGGTGCGCCGCGCAAAATACAATTTGCTAGTTATATACTGTGTATTATATTTTATGGATGCCCGGACATCATCCTAACCTCTAACAATGTCGTGACATTTCGACTCGACTCAACTGACATGTCACATGCGGCCGGCCGCCAAAAAGGCTCTCCCTGCACAGACTAAAATGCTGTGTTGCCACTCGCTCTTCCTCGAGCGTGAACATTTTGTATGAATTGAATGAATATGAATTGTAATTTCTTTTTAAATTAGAAAAACAAACAACAGGGCAATTATGTTGAACGGGTCATTAATGAAATTTCATACAATACTACTGCCGTTTTCCAGGGTAGTAATGTATTACTTAGTGTTGCCTTTTCCGATGATTAGAGTAAAATTAATGAGTAGTTTGAAGAAAAATATTTTAATAGATATATGTAGGTATTTTAATACAGTACTGAATAAATAAGTACTATAACTTATTTCGCTTACTATTCGTCAATAAAAATATTTTAAAATATATATATGTAGGTATTTTAATACATTACTGAATAAATAAGTACTATGACTTATTTCGATTTGATTTGTTAACCGACTTCACTGACTTCACGAAGTTATGAGGTAACACATACCTCATAGCTTCGTCATTTATTAACTGACTTTCAAAATTCTTTTTGTATTCAGAAAAGTATACCCCCGAAGTGGTTCCATGCCATCAAGTCAGGATCTAGTATTGGAATCCCAAGAAAATCGAGAGAATAGGCACGTCCAACGTCTTTCCTGTTTTTTTTTCTGAAGCTATTCAGGTATTTGCGTCTGAAAGACATCATCTCAAGGATTCTTCCACTATGCTGAGCTTACGATGGATCCTCAACTTTAAGGAGTTAGGGAGTTAGTCTTTAGATATAAAAGGTACGTATTGACTCTCAGTTAGGTATATTCTTTCAAGTTTACTTAGAGAGCTATTTTTTTTAAATGTAATGTTGTGTGTTTTATTTTATTGCTACTAAGTTGGCAAACAAGCAAACTGCCCGTGGTAGTGGTAACAGTCACCTATAATACATGTGGTTCCTGTGCGATTCGCAGTAAAACTGCAAGCCCCACAAGAACCACAGTGTACGTTGCCAATTTGTGACATCAGATGTAAAGTCACGGTACCCAGTAATTTCAGTGCCATATCTTACCCTTCACACCGGAACACAGCAATGCAAGCACTGCTGATTTGCGGCAGAAATAGGTAAGACGGAGGTATTTTTATCCTTGCCTTAGCAAGCATCAAAAACGATAGTATTTTTGTTTTTAATTATATCCCAATTTTTGTGACAGGTATCTCTGGCAGGTATGTCATCCATCATATTATTATTAGATGAATTTGAAACAAGCTCAAACCTGTTTTTGATGTGCTACCATCATCAACGCTGGCCAAGTGCGGGTTGGTCGACTTCACACACAACCTAAGAATTTCTTTACACGTGTGTGCAGCGGTCGGCGCGCCGGCGCGCTACTTAGTGGTAGGTATTTATAACGCTGCATTGCGTGAGTGACAGGGGCGTGCATGTACTAAACAAGATTATCAAGAAGAAAGCCACAAATCGCTATGAATATCAGGCAACCGTATTAGTCTCTAAGCAAACTGGTTTTAAAATATTAATTAATATTCTACCACCTTAGGCCTGTAAGAAAACTCGGGAAGTACTACACAGCTAGCGTTCTTTACCATGATGACTTTACATTTGACGTCACGGTTAGCGCACAGAGTTCGAGTGATCGCATACTACGCAACTGGTCGCGGGTTCGATTCCCAAAGATTTTTAACCGACTTCAAAAAAGGAGGAGGTTATCAATTCGGTTGTATTTTTTATGTTTGTTACCTCATAACTCCGTCATTTTTAAACCGATGTCCAAAATTATTTTTGTATTCGATAGAGTATAGAGCAAGGGTGGTCTCATGGTCACCAAAGTCAGGATCTGATGATAGGATCCCATAGAAAATCGAGGAAAGCACTAAAAACACACTTCTTTCACTAAAAAGATTTCATTCACTGAAAAGTTAAAAATAAAAAATATTTTACAAAAAATAAAAAACGACTTCAAAAACACTGAAAGCTTAAAAATAATATAAGAATAGGTACAGACAACATCACACTTCTATATTGAAGTCGGTGACAAATTTTAACACTTTCTAGGAGATTATCGTTTGGCGCCGACTTCAATACAGAAGTGTGATGTTGTCTGTACCTATTCTTATATTATTTTTAAGTTTTCAGTGTTTTTGAAGTCGGTTTTTATTTTTTGTAAAATATTTTTTTGTAGTTACGGGACAAATATTATGTATGGAATACAGAAATATGTTCCGGTCTGGGCGTATGTGCATGTGATATGTAATATATTCTATGTTTGTAACTTTGATGACAGGGTTAGCGCAGAGGTCGAATGATCGCCTACTGCGCAACGGGTCGCAGGTTCGATTCCCGTACGGGACAAATATTTTGTATGGCCTACAGATTTTTTTCCGGTCTGGGCGTATGTACATGTGATATTCTATGTTCGTAACTGCACCCACAACACAGGAGAAAATCTTAGTGTGGGGCGACGTTTTCAAAAAGAAAAATACTGCACCTACGACACAGTTGAAAATCCTAGTGTGGGCCGACGTATTTATATAAAAACACTTTCATTACTGAGTGACTGACAGATTACGCACAGCCGTAATTAAAAGGCACAAAAAGCGGAAATTTGACATGTATGTTGGAAATTCGCCATCTAAGGGGGTAAAACTAAAAAATAATAGTTTGTATGGAACCTCTATGACATTTATGCGGGCGAAGCAGCGGGCAAAAGCAAATATGTTATAAAGTTTCACAAAATTCCGCTGATCAGATATTTTCTTTTAATACAATGAAGTGATCTTTACATAAATCGGACGGAAATTTATGTTAATTATTTTTTACTTTTTTATAATCAACTCACGCTTGACCATAAATGTTACGAAATTTAAAAGATTCCTAAAATACTGTTTTACTGTTCATAATCATATATAATACATAGGCTCGAATAAAACTCTATTATTTAGCTACATGTATAATGTGCTGTTGATTCTACCTTCTAAAGCTTTGATGCAAGGCGTTGTGAATAAAGGGGGTAACATTTAGACCTTTCGAGTTTCTTGCCTGTTCTTCTCGAGAAGGCTCTCCCAATTTCCGAACAGGTGTAGAATCAACTTTTTTTTTTTTCATTCCTACTTGTATTTGCAGACATCTTGAGTATATTTAGGATGTATGCACATACAAGGTTAATATAATTTCTTTAAATTAGATTGTTTTGCTTTGTTTTGACGTCAATAAGTGCCTGTAAAGGCCTATGTTGAATAAAGATTTTTGAATTTGAATTTGAATTTGAATTAAGTATTTAAAGGAATTCAGCAATAAAGTTTTATAGGAAACATTATTTTGAACCTATAAATCGTTGCATATTTACTTGAAGAAATTATCATACTGGTTTATTAACACTGCACTGTGCTATATGGCCGCGGCAATAAAATATAAACATTTGGGAAATAAATATTTACCACTTTTCTTTCAGCATTTTTTGTATGCATTTGATTTAACATTTCGTCTTTGACTTCTTTTATTAGCGATTTTTACACATAAAATAACTTATAGAAAAAAAGAACGAAAAACATATTTTTTCACACATAAAATAATTTAGGAAGAAGGATTAAAATAGTTTTCTCCTTTATAATACCTAATCCATTATTTACACTATTCACCATATTACTACACTAATCTATAATAATAATGAAAGTTAACAAAATAAACGCAAACTGCAAAATTAAAATTCGATCGTAAAGAAACACGTAATATATTTTTTTGCGCCCGCGACACGAAGCGACATGACCATACCCTGAGACGACTTGGCGAGTACTGTCTTATATGGAGCGCGATTGCAACCAAGCGAAATTATAGAATTTTCGTCATTTTCCTAAATATTTTATATGACATCAAAAAATCTGTCTTCACAGTTCACTAGATAATAACGAACTACATGTTTTGGTATAACTTTTATACTGTTTTATGTATATTTCGATTTCAAATCGTGGTTTTAGTTTTTAATTTAGACCTATGTTTGGATTTTTTTTCTATCGAGTGAAATGGAGTAAATCGTGTTTCTGCTTTCACAGTTCACTAGATTATATCTTCAAGTTTAAGGTGTGTGAATTTCAGAATTGTGGGTTCTAATATTATCCAGATCTAGACGTTCTAAGATCGGCAAATTTGGGAAATCCTCGCCTTAAAAATGAAAGTATTTGTTTCGCCGGTGCATTTAGCGCCACGGACCATGAACTTAGTTAACTTCGTAATGTAATGTGTGAGTGCTGTGATTATGCCTTTAGCCTACTTTCCAACGATTACACACGTGGGCAGAGCTTTGTTCGATACAGATATCTAAGATCGCCGCATTCGCGACCAACAAGTTGAAAACATGGGAGTTTATTCAATCCATCTAGAAAGTTTTTATGTTAAGTCAAACAATTCTTTGATACCACAATAGACGAGCAATACAGCAGTTTCAAGAGTATTCAAGTTTATTTTGACTTAAGCTTAGTTTAAAGCTGTAAAAAACTACATCTTGTTCAATTATTATTTGCACTTTTACGATAAGTGATTTCGATAACTTCAAGAAAAAACCATTAGTATGATGAACAATCCATCTACGCGCTTCAAAATCCAAAGATCTTCTGCGACAAGAAATAATATATTTTTGGCACGATTTCGTAGATAACTAGTATTTTGAATTGTTATCAGAAATCTGTGTTAGCGTAGACCTTACTGTTAATATACGTAATACACATATATTTCTCTCAAACTTTACACTTTCCTAAAAGTAGACAGATGCATGTATTTAATCATTACTTTCACTTTCATAGTGCACACAAATAACACAACTGTTATCTAATTTTCTTAAAAACATTTCCAAAGCAAATAAGCGCCGTAAATGCCTGACTTCTTACTATTGGTGTAAAATAATTTATTCACACGTTTATGACCGAATGACTCATTAGCGTTACGTCTGTCCGGCTTCGGGGTCGCACTAGGTCATAGTAAAGCTGATGTTTGTACAGATGACAAACCTACGTTACGCCAAGAGTGTACAAAATGTATTCTTATAATAAACGACTAATTTCGTAGTCCAGTTCGCACGTTTTCGATTAGAACTATTTAAAGGGCGTTATGAAGTCATAGTTTAGCGTATTATTATATTAAAATAGCGCATACGACATAAAGGTCACAAAAGTCATTGCTTAAGTGTTTTTGTCTTATATAATATTATTATTTCTATGTGATATCGAAAACAGAAATCGTAGATTTAATCTAATCTCAATAACAAAAAAAATGCAGAATACCACCAGCTTCTATCGCAAAAATAAACTTGAAGTCGATAATAACTATGTCGAGTATCATTGTTGTGTTCCAACAATTAAAGGTAGGATAGCCAGTTCCTCAGTTGTTGAGGAGTCCAGGTGAAACTCGTTTCTATTTTCGGCCTTATCATAATTTACCATGGGGTGAAATAATACAGATATAAATTACCTAATATTAGGAGATAATTATCGTAAGGTACTCAACACGCTATGTGTCATCCATCATAGTCATCTAACACTGACCTTCAAAAGTAAGTACCACACTTTTAACATTGCAATAACTTTTATAGTAGGCAAAATATATTTTCAAAATAAAAAGTATTAAAAAGACTAATGTATAAAAAACTATAACTTCCGAGAAACCTGACGAAATGAGGTGAAAATGTTTTTTGTTTGAATCCTTTATATTTTGTAGTTTAGGGAAAATTTAATTTTAAAAGTGTAGTACTTACTTTTGAAGGTCAGTGTAGTTTAGGTGCTAAGCAGCCTAAGCATTGACAGAAAATCTATTGTCCGACACCTTCAATCTTCAATATCTGGTAAGGATATGCATATTATAATTATGTACTTATACAGTACGGTTAACAAAGGTATACAAAATACTATCGGCTATCGCATTCTTAAAATTTACTCACGCTTGTCATTTACTCGTAAGTATCGTTGTGTTGAAATATATTTATTGTGGATGATAAATTTAAAGTCTTATTGTTCGATTTGCATAAAGCCTATTCATAACATTCACGACTAACGGAACACAAAAGTTGACGAGGACATTTATGTGGTAACCGAAGTAGTATTCTTAGAGCAAATTGCTACAGCGTACGACGAGTCGACTGGCAAGAATAATGAAATAAGAATATGTTGTTTTCACCCCAATTCCCATTCGATTTAGAGCAAAATTCTAGTTTTTTCGATTGGTTTAATAAATATGGGTAAATCGATTTTAATTCAGAGTTAACATTAGTATATTTAGTGATTCGTATATTTTGTGACTATCTTGATCACGATTCACGAGACTCTGAGAAATATGCAAGTCTTATTTGTCCAATAGGATTAAGAAAGTTGTTATTATCAAAACTAAATCTGTGTTGCTATTATATCTAAATAAGTATTATTATGGGTGTGCCTCAAGGTGCGTCCCCACTACGAGCCGCGTGGCCGCGGGAGCCGCGAGGCTCGGCCTCACCAGCTTTTTGTGTATATTTGTAACGCATTCTCACTATAGAGCTGCGCGGCCCAGTGTGGCCAGATTTTGAAGAATTATTTCCATTTTAGTAGAAATGTAGTTTTATTTCAGTTAGGTTGTTGTGCTAGAAATGTTTTGAAATTCTACTATTCATAAATAAAGCGGTAACTACTGCATCTGTTTTGTGTAAAAAACGAAACTAACAGATAATATTAGAAAATTCCCATACACACTATGTGAAAATTATCTGTTGTTTTGTGGAAAGTTTCGATGTTTTTCTGTACAGAACAAGAGACACGGCTAAATATACAGTGCGAAAAATTGTTTAATGAATGTAGTTTTTCAATTTTTGTTTCCATTAAAAATTTTTATTTAAAAATATTTCTTTATTTTTTTTTAATTTATCATTCATCGTCATCTGGTAGACGATTGTTTATGTAATAAAATACGTGTTCATTGTGAAGAATAGGAATGATTTTATTTACAAATTGGAGCTATAATATCATGTTTTAATAGAATGGCTGCCGTAGGTGTCTGTCATGTGACTTTCTGTCGTTGTCAATGTCTAAAATTTTGCAGGGGGGAGGTGAAAAAGATGTGCAGAAAGAGGAGGACTACCCCCCGATACACCTTTCCCCTCTCGGCGATGCATAGTTTTTGTAATATTAATTTTTTGAATTCATTCATACCTAACCACAAAATGTATGGACTAGTAAAATGTTAGTAAAACAGTACATTGTAGTTTTTTCTTTATTGCAATGCAACTAAGTTGGCAAACAAGCAAACTGTCCACCTGATGGTAAGTCTTACATCTTTTAATAAAAGCGTAAAGCAACATTTCCTTCATCTCTGACACCCCCTTCCATACACACCCCCTGTCATAACGGCCCTTTAGAATTTATGTAGGTACCTTACAGTATGGAGTTATTATTATAATTTTGTTTGTTGTACTTTTTTTATAAATTTTCTTTAATTTGTTTCTATTTTATTTTGTTTAAAATATTTGTATTTCATTAATGATTTTTTTTGTTTTATTAACCACCAACCTAGTATGGATATCATATATAAAGGCTGCCTGGCAGAAATCTGATAAGCCCGCCTTTTGTTATTTTTGTATTTATTGTCCAATTATTTGTTATTTGTTCTATCGCGAGGAGATGACAGTAGTCGTATAATAGTGACGGTAGCAATAATGTTGACATTTATTTGTAACTAGCTGTGCCCGCGACTTCGTCCGTACGGAATAGTAACTTTTGTTGAAGTTAATAAAAAAGGAGCCTATGTTATACCTAATATAATTTGCTATCTATTAGTGAAAGTCCCGTCAAAATCGGTCCAGCCGTTCCGGAGATTAGCGGGAACAAACAGACAGACAGATAGACAGACAAAAAATTTTAAAATGGTGTTTGTTATTGGTACCCGATATACATTCATACCCATTTAGTAAAAACTTGTAATTTGGATATTACAAACAGACACTTCAATTTTATTTATTTGTATAGATGTATAGATAATAATGAATCATAACATAAATTTTATACAAGTTTATTTTTTAGTTATGACAAAAATGTTGTGTGCTTGTTCAGACAAGCAAACTGAACAACTTTCACTATGGGACCAACTTCGAAATCGCAAAAAAAATCAGCTGTTCCATACAAATGTTCAACATTCACTGAACCTAAATGTATGGAACAGCTGATTTTTTTGCGATTTCGAAGTTGGTCCCATAGTGAAAGTTGTTCAGTTTGCTTGTCTGAACAAGCACACAAAATTTTTATCATAACTAAAAAATAAACTTGTATAATAGCAGAATATCGGCGAACAGCTGGCAGAATGGTAAGTTCAATTTAAAGTTGACTTACGGAACAGTACCTACCTACTTTTGATTACCTTTATGTAGCCGGCTTTTAAAGCGATAAATGTCGAATATTATAACTTGTCAAGTCGTCTTGGTACGCATTTTGGTTCCGTAATACTTCAGTCAATGCTTGTTTCAAGTTACAGCCTTTTACAGAAGTCATAATTTTGTCTATTTCTTTAAAATATCACAAAGTGTATACGTTTAAACTTCTTTCGTCTTATTAGAAAACAAACATGGTCTGAACTTAGTCCTGGTTGAAACTAGGACCAAGTTGACGTTGTCTCAATCTACGAGTATTAACACAAGTGAAAGCGCACTAGGTTTAAACCAAGACTAACTTTAGACCAGCGGCCCTACCACCTAACTAATAGTGATTAACGATGGCGATAGCGAGTTACTCGCTATCGTTTCAATTTCAAAAGCTATGATAGGTGGTACGAAATCACAATATTAGAGAGCTAAAATTGTAACGAGGGAATTAGGCGGTAGGGCCGCCGCTTATCATAGCAAACTCGTAAAATTAAAACGATAGCGAGTCACTCGCTATCGCCATCGTTAATCGCTATGAGTTAAGCGGTAGGACCGCAGGCTTAGACCAGAGGTTTTGTAACAAGATCGTTTAAAAGTTAGCGTATACTGTGAGGGGGCGCAACGGGTCGGGTCGCAGCGCAAAAATCAGTTCGAATCGCTCGTATGTATTTTATATGAGCTATCGAGTACTATGCCGGGGCGCAGCGGGCCGCATATTCCGCCGCTAATAGTGGTTGCGTGCTATGCGGCTCGATGCGTGATCCTCGAGTTTACTTCACAAATTATATTTTTACGCTTTAGTTATTGTTCTGAGAGAAGATGGCATATTTTTGGCATTATCGTGAGTCGCGTTTGGTAGATTTTAAACAAGTCGGGCAGGTTTGCCGTTTTTGAGATAGTCACACTGACCGGCCGCGCGGCTGTGCTGGGCCGCGCGACTTGGGCCTCGCTTTACATCCACACTCACGAGGCTCAGCCTCGCGGCTAGGCCTCGTAAGCCGCGCGGCCCTAGTGGGGACGCACCTTCAAGGATCGATATTGGGGCCAACTTGCGTGCGGTAACAGTAAATAGCGACGTATTAATGGTAGTTTCTTTCTAAAATATTGTATAGATTCCCTAGAGATTTACGAGTATATATAGAGAAATCAATATTAACTTTAGCTTTTAGCAGGACAATACATTTACGAAAATTGATTTATACGAGTTGTTCGTTCGAATACGTTTGATCCCTAAGTACAAATTTTGAACTCATAATTTAAAACACAAGAAATAAAAATAAACTAACCATTCCAATGTATGTAATATATATGCCTAAAAAAGTACAAGCTTCTTTATGTGGAAGTGTATTGGATACTTTTAACAACAAAATTCCAGTGTTGCTGCATTTGCCTTTTCATAATAAACAGTAAAAAATAGTCTTTTGAGTAAAGGCCGCTACTAATGGTTGGATTTAATTTGTATACGTTTCTAATCACAATGTAAATAAATATTAAATGTATTATTTTATTGTAATTAGTTATTATGTACTGAAATTATATTGTGTACGATAATCACAATATTTATTGTAAATGTGTCGGTACTTACGAAAAATAATAGCTTCTTACCAAGTCAAATTTGAATAAATATTATTTTAATTAAAAAAAGTCATGTAAACATCCTGTCGAAAATTGTCTTAAACATCATTGTTTAAGACAATTTTCGACAGGATGTTCGAGACGGACATTTGATCACTTACGAAGTTTATGATAATGATGTCATAATAAAGTATCATGGGGAATAAGAAATTTATCTTCAAAATAAAGGTGCTAAGTGTAAATATTACTTGGAAGAAAATCGCTACAGAATTCTCTAACGATACTGTTTTTGCGCGTTAACCGACAGGAAGTTTGATTGAATATCAGTGTAACCCTATTGTTGTTAAGCATACATGCATTTCAAAACTACACAAGGCTACACACACAATCGCTCATTTCAAGAAACGTATTTATAACGCTGACATGTTGATATCAAAATCATAATCCGAACAAATTCAGGTGTCAATATTTGACATCGAAGCCGTCGCCGCGACTCACCTTCTAAATCTGCCAGGGTTCTCGGAGTTATCTCTATTCGGTTTATCTCAAATGTCGAGACGAGACACGTCAAGGTCCACGTTAATCTTGGCTTCGTGTTATATTTTAGTACTTTTGGCCAATCTTATACATATCTGTTGGTAGAATAAACTAAGTATTTCGATTGTTTTTTTTTTTTACAAAAATTGACAGTTTAGTTATAATCTAAGATGTTGTGTTTTATTTACAGGGTCCTACTCCATTTAAATGAAACGATATTTTTCGGATTTAAACATTTAATTTATTTGGCCCCACGAGTGCCCACGACGCGACTTTTCAAGCGCTTTACAGCAATCTTGGTCACAGGATGATGAGTCAGTTTCGGGATTACGGAGAATATTTTTTTTTTCATTTTAGGGAAAGTCTATGTTCAACAGTGAACGTCTTTTAGTGAGTGATGATGATGCGGATATTTAACTTTGAAAGTGAGTTTCAACCAAATAAGCGCGATGATCCGATCACTTTGTAACTTAAATTTAAACTATCAATTTAATTCAGTTTCAAATTTTCACCACCAAAATTAAGCCACTACCTAAACCGAATAACAACTTTTGGACCTAAACCTAAACCAAAACAACCTGGACCTAAACCAAAACATCCTGACTCGACAGCCAATTTCACTAATAATAAGCCACCGCTGAACCAAAACTGAATTGTTGCTTGTTCGACCAATCAGAACTATCATGTCATCAAACATTTGAAAGTCAATTTATGCGCTCCTCCGATTGGTTAATCGCACAAGTTCAGTTTCTATTTGGCAGTTCGGCTATAGCTTATTAGTAGAAAGGGGAGGTAAGAGGCCTAAGAAAAATTTATCACAATCACCTTGAAATTACTAATCATTGCGGCGTCCAAACAGGATTCTGTATCTGATAAAAATAGTCATGGATGCACTTCGACTGTCCAAACTGAAATCGATCGTGCGGGATAGATTTGATACACAATCAAGGGGCCGATCTCTACTCTCAGCATACTCTACAGATTTATGGACAAAGCTCTGGGACTCTATTTTGAATCATTCGTCTGACGTCGAGCATTAGCCGAGCGCCGTCTGTACTCGATTCCTACTGATTTTCGTTTCGTTTTCGTCTAGAATCGAAATCATATTGATTTTCGTCCTAATATTTTTCTCGATATTCAAGAGAAATTAAGCGCGGACAACGCTCGTCAAGCGCTCAACGCCAGACGAGACTCAAAAATAGAGGCCCTGGCGTTGCTGCCCCCAATGGATCAACGCGCTGAGATCCCCCCGTCCTGTGGAACTTTGCCCAGCTGTGGGCTTAGTGGCTGAGAAGATGAATGGGTTGATTGATATCAGTTTCATCGCCAGCTATCAAACAAGTTTTATCAGTGAAAATGTTGTTTATCACAAACAAGGCTTCCTCTTTTTAGGCCACGCAAGTTAAGTGGGATATATTTCAATGAAATTAGAACGCATTATGTACGGAGCACTGACCCTACGTTATCTATCATCATTAATGCCTTTAATTAATTAGAGTTCATTGACCCTCTATCGACATCGTAAAGGTGGTTGTAAATCTGTCCCTATTCATGAGGCTAAACTTATATTCTTGTAAATTTTTGTGGTTGACTTTCCGTAGAGAAATGATTGTTTTAACAGCGTGGATTATATTTTTTTTCATTGTCATGACGTAAACTAAGGTAAAGAATTGTAGAAAAACAAATCGTAATGATAGTGCGTGAAAGCTTATTTTGTTCTGAACGTTGCGTGAAGTGAAATGATCGCGTGCGGTTTTAGAAGAATCTACAATATTCTACATACCTACGTAACTTCCAGTGAATTAGGTATTACCTATTGTTTTTCACGCTTTCGAATATTTGATATCTCTAGTATATTAAAAAATCTACTTACTTAGCTACGTTGAAGTTTTTATAGATAGGCAGGAAGTGGTAATTAAAGGTTCTGTAGTTCTACTGCATATTAAAATCGGTCCACGATTGGTGGAGCAATCGCATAACATATACAGAAAACACGTTGGACATACCATAGCTAAAAATTTAAGGGTTTCCCTTGATTTTTATGGGATCCCATCACCAGATCCTGACTTTGGTGACCTTGGGACCACTACAGGAGTATACTCTTATGGAATACAAAAATAATTTTGAAAATCGGTTCACAATTGGTGGCGGCGTAATCGCGTAACATACACAAAAACATACGCATCGAATCGAGAACCTCCTTTTTTGAAGTCGGTTAAAAATAGAACAGCTGTTACCATTATCCAGGAGGGAAACAGGGGATTACGTTTGTATGGAAAAACGACCCGTACGATTTCCTCTTAAGGCGCATAGTACCATAAGAATAACTAATACAGTATAGAAGCGAATCTCCTTTGTGGGTGCGCCAAATGCCGCTATTTGCATACCTACAGCGCCCTTCCCCCTGTAACGCCCCGCAGTAGTCTGCGGACGCCGCTAGGGTCATCACATGGACGTATGGTTACCACTACAATATTTTTTATATAGGTACCTCCATATTTTACATTAAATGAGAAACTGAGCATACACCGAGTCTTATTGATTTTGTACTTCAAGTGTAGCGAGCGAGCGACTATCTTTAGCAATAGTACGCACATTTTTAGTTTTTTTGATTCCGTAGTTATAAGAACCTGCCTATTTTTGATTAATTGAGCATAATCCCTACACTTCGAGAACAAAATCATTAAAATGTTTCGAATTTCGATGTACAAAAATGGTTTGTAATTTAGGTATCGTACCTACGTTTATAGTCCAAGAGTTAAAGTTATGAATGTACTAATGGATAAAACCTAAGCTCACTTTTTACTATCAGACCAACATTTTCACTTGAAAAAAAAAAATGTTGTTTCATAATTTTAATGAAGTATTGATTTTTTTTTTCTTTTTAAAAAACGTCGCCCCACACTAGGATTTTCTCCTGTGTCGTGGGTGCAGTTACAAACATAGAATATCACATGCACATACGCCCGGACCGGAACAAATATCTGTCCCTTGCGGGAATCGAACCCGCGACCCGTTGCACAGTAGGTCACTCGACCTCTGCGCTAACCGTGTCGTCCAGTCGTCGTGTCGTCGATTGTATTTAAATTTTATATGGAACAGTGACAAAGGTCGATAAAAATATATATAGCAGTACCAAAGTTTCTCATAATTCAAATTATTCCCGACTTGACAAAAAAATCCCATACTTACAGAGTTTCAAAATTGCACTACAATGACAGCTTTAGAAACTCGATACATTATATTGTATTAGCTTTGACTTGTAATGAATATTACGAATAAAACGGTATCTGTATCTAGGGTAGGTATAATAAAAATAATTTTAAAGTATTCAATCATTTTTATTTAAAAGGTTTCAATTCAACAGAAATATTTACAAATGTCTGATATTTATAAAAGATGGCGTTTTTGTAGATGATTTGAAGTTTCGGTTATTAAACTTCAGCACGTAGTAAATACGCATTCTTATAAAAAGCTTAATCAGGTAATCAAAAAGAAAACATTCACAAGGTACCTGAAACACACGGTGCGCGCCTTGACTGGAGATTCCGTTCAACGGAAATCAAACGGTAGGTAAATAACGTGGCATTGAGCGCTCGACGGCCGGGAGTTTCGCTTCTATACTCGTATTCAAGGCTCGGATACCGGTTAAATTTTCAAACCGGTATCATGTACCTACTTGGAGCAGAACCTTTTCATTACGGTTTCGTTCCAGTAAACCGCTTTTTTAACCGGTTCTTGCAAGAATGTTTACATAAAGGTTTTTATCAATAAACCGGTTTGGAGTAATAAAAACCGGTTAATAGAACGCAAGATTGATACTGTGTAATTTTTTTACAGTACCTACTTCACTTCTTCGCAGTTTAAATAAGTGTTGTTTGCGACGTAATCAAAGTATGTACCTATATATTGTATTCTTTCGCTTTCTACTTACCTTAAATACTTTCAAATGATAGAGGTTTGTAAATCCACTACGCAAATCAGACGTCAACGTACATACGTTAAAACGTACTGCGCGGCCGTACGCGTCTTCAAGTCAATAACACGATACAATGTCAATTAAACCGGTTTATTTAGGTCATAGTAAAGTTCTTTTAACGTTCGCGTTCTCAGGAAAAGTTCGGAGCAAAACCGAAATAAACCGATATTAACCGGTATATTTTAAACCGGTTCCGAGCCTTGCTCGTATTATTAGTTATTCTTATGATAGTACTCCCAATGACCTTGCGTCGATCGTCCCGCACTGATTACATAGGAGTGAGTGAGTGAGAGTGAGGGGAAAATCTAAGCAAACCTTTACGCGTAAGATGAATTAATTCAATAAAAAATTAATAAAGGCGAATAAGAAAAATCTAAAAAGACCATCCCCTAGAATATTGTTCACTTTATTTATTGAAATCGAAAGTATACGATTTAACCTAATATTTACGAAGCGATTAGGTTTAAAGTTTTAAAATCGAGGCATGTTTGGGTCACATTTTAACCAAGTTTTAATTAATTTATCAAAAAATTAAAAAGACCATCCTGTAAAGAATGCGTTGAATAATAACACATCTTTTTTAAAGATTTTTTTATACGATATTTATGTAGAGAACCGGTTTTTTCTGCAGTGATTTTTTATGATTGACGTTACTATGCGCCTTAAGATATTTTTAGCATATGATTTCTGTGCCCTTGCTTGCCTGTCCAGGATGAAAGTGTTTCATCAGGGGCCTTATTCTGCTAGCGTTAAGAGGAAATCGTACAGTCCGTTTTTCCATACAAACGTAGTCCCTTGTTTCCTTCCTGCATAATGGCACTAGTTGCTTTATTTTTTCCAATTAAATCAATGGCCACTATTAGCATGTTCCTATGTTTTCCTTTTTTTATTAAGTTAAAGAGGAAAGACCTTGGTGTTTCCTCTTAACTCATTTGTGGCGTATCAAAAACGCTTCTATAGCATCGCTTTTTGAGACAGTTATTAATGATTAATCGATCACTAACTAAAACACCTGTCACTATTGAGTTATCAAGAAACGCGTATATACGCGCGGGAAATGCGTATAAAAGCGGCAAAAACTGTTTTATTGAAACGCTATCGAGACACGATACCGACGTTAAGATTAGCGGAATTAGGCCCCTGGATTTATCAATCACACAGGAATCGGGAATTTCATTACTGACGATAAACTTAGGTGCGATAATGGTTGCAAGTCAGGAGAACTAACAAGCCCCACCAGGGCCACCAGTAAAGCTTTATGCCATCATGGGAAATCGAGCCGGATCCAAATCTAACATTGAACAAGAGAAATTGAATAAGATGTGCCGTTTTTTTTAGATTTCGTGCTTTGTTTTTGACCACGCTTTGACAGGTTGTTTAACCAAACCAATGCTCGATTCCATTGTTGACCGGTCTGTCATGCCGTTCACACAACAGGGGTACCAGAACCAGGTGGACTACTACAACCGTATAAAACAAAGTCATAATCTCGATTTAAGGGAGATAGCACTACGTGCTGCTATAGCGGCGTTCCTATTCACGGTGGGTTTCAACTTTGGTCCAAGAGCTCGTGGTAGCTAACGATCAACGACCCGCCTGTTAATGAATTCACATATCCATACGTAATGAGATTAGTCGCCGACGCCTACTATGGCTGTAAATCAAAACGCTTTCCTGTGTAATTGTGAAATAATTCACTCTTTACTACGCTAATGGTAGGCAACACGAAAGCTTTCCTTTAGCCGTACGACTCGTAAAAAATAATATATACATAGTTATTTATTACTTTATAAAAAAAAAACTATATTGTTATGATTTCTTTTAACAACGTAACTAAGAATCTTTATAACATTTAGCTGATAAAAATTTATTAATGTTGCGAATGCATTATATGTGGTGAAGTTTAGTGTTTAAGGTTAAAATAAGTATTAATTTCTCATGTGAAAGATTTTCAAAGGGTTAGTGTCGAAAGAGAAGCGCATATGAAGAAGTTAAATATTCCTTTTTTTATCGAAAACAATAATAATGCATGTCATCTCTATACTATAAAGCTGGATTTTGATATTGAACGCGCTAAACTCAGGAACTACTTTTTGTGTTGGATAGTCCATTTATCGGGGAAGGCTATAGGCTATATAACATCACGCTACGACTAATAGAAGCTGAGCATCAATGAAAAATGTTGCAAAAACGGGGGGGAGATGTACGACATGTTGTTATTTTTATCGACATTCACGCCAACGAAGTCGCAGGCACGGCTAGTATTAAATATAGCGACAAAAGGCCTAATACAAATAGGCCGTAGAATCTCCTGAGATGAGTAACTACATATTTGAATATGATTTATTGTTTCGGGAATGACTTAAGTGCGATAATAAACTCGAGTACGAAGAATAATAATACGCGATTATTATTGCAAAGATTTGAGTATGAAGTTGTTATCGCTCTTCAACCCCTATTTGCAGATAAACATTTGCACATCGATTAATGTGAATAACTGAAATAGGCTTCACGAGAACAAGTAAATGTTTACGCTACGTGAGATAAGTTCGCATTGCCTTGCTCTTGGGATGACGTAAATAATTGTTCTGGTCGACGTCAACTCCACTGAATAGGTATTTGAATGATTTAAAAAAATCAAAGTTATAAAATCGGCAAAATGCGAGTGTGGGGTTCTCCGTATGAAAGGTTGTTACGATTGCATAATGTAGGATATGATTTTATTTCTTCACAATTCTGATTAGAAGTAGCTTCACCGAAATATTTTTTGTATTTTGAACGAAACTTTTCAATTAGTTTCTTCTACCAACTAGTAGCCCTTTTTAAAATATGTAGTAATTTGTACATTGTATTACTTGGGCGACTATAACAAACGGAGTTAATTACCGAGTTTTTCTCTACTTCGTTCATATAATGTACTAGCTGGTCCCGCGAACTACGTTTCGCCATATATTTTTTCCCCGTTTTTGCTACATTTTTCATTGATGCTCAGCTCCTATAAGCCATGTAGCGTGATGTTATATAGCCTAAAGCCTTCCTCGATAAATGGACTATCCAACACAAAAAGAATTTTTCAATTTGAATCAGTAATTCCTGAGATTAGCGCGTTCAAGCAAACAAACAAACAAACAATCTCTTCAGCTTTATAATATTAGTATAGATAAGGGTATACGACCATCACGATTTTTCGAGCAAATAGCTTAGCCAACAAGCTAAATTATTAATGAATAGTTTAGCTTGTTGGCTAAGCTATTTGCCTAATTCAATCTTAACAAAAATACTGATTAATCTGACATAGGTATTATGGGATCACAAAAATATCTTCACAGACTTAAATACAGAAATAGGCAGGAAGAGATAGCTTTTAAAGGTTTTGCCACGGTAATAGTATATTATATACTACTAGCTGTGCCCGCGAACTACGTTTCGCCTTAATTTATTTTTTCCCGACATCTTAAACAAATATCGTTAATGTACTTAAACAGAAATAAATACAAAAACTTAACAAATTATATATATACCGGGTGTAACAGAATACCGCAATAATATTTAAGGTTGTTGATTCACAAAAAAATTTGTTTATGACTACTCTTTGTATTTTTATTACATGCCTACTTTCGATTTAATACGCTTAACAGTTCAGCGTATTAAATCGAAAGTAGGCATATAATAAAAACAGAAAGAATAGTCATAAAATATTTTTTTGTTAATCAACAACCTTAAATATTATTGCGGTATTCCGTTACACCCGGTATATATATATATATATATATATATATATATATATATATATATATACTAAAACCTTCCTCGAGATTCACGCTATCGAGTGGTGAAAAGCGCTTGAAAATCGGTGCAGTAGTTTTTGAGTTTATCGCGAACAGACGACAGACAGACAGACGCGTTTGTTTTATAATATGTACAGATTGCCGCGGTTTTGCTAATAGATTTTCGATTTGCTTTGTAAAACGTATCAATAATAAAGTCTATTATTTGTCGCTAATACAGTGGGCTAGACAAGAGGTCGTTGGTCCGTTTTCCGTTGTGGCTTGTATGTTTTACCGCTACAAATAGCAAAAAACGCGAAAGAGCTAAATTATCTACATTGAGCGATTACCATAAGAAAAAAAAAACATTTTTTTTAAGTCATGAAGCTTATTCTTAGATTAGGTAGATAATGGCTTAATGTTTAAATGAAGTCATTAGTACGAGTACCAACTATTTGCCAATAAAGTTAGCTGTTAGTGGAAGTGGAAACATTTTTACTTGACAACATTACATTTAACAAACATTTTTTTTAATTCTATCATGAACAGAATCAATACGTATTTTGTAATTTTCCGTAACTTTATTCCTAAATATATTTTATATTAATTTTTTTCAACTTTCTACTACAGAAATAATAACTATAAATTGAAAATCCTACGTTGCTCATTTTAGACAAGAGATTTTTGGAATATCTCTTAATTTAGCGAGTATTAAATTCTGAAAAAAAAATGTATAGTGTACAGTATTTTTATACCACCATTTCTAGAAAGTTTGTTAATTGTTTACTTGACTTTGGAATAAAATGAACTTAGTATCTCTCGTGTTCTACGAATCTAAATCTAATTCAACAAACTATACAAGATAACGGACGACGTTAAACGGATTCGACGTTTTATTTGATACTCGTACAATATCCTTTGGGAAAACACTATGTATATATTTACACTTTTTGAAATAGAACTCCACAGAAGCATTATAAATAAAGTAAAAAAAAACAATCAAAAACAAGCTATTGTCTGTGACTTCATCTAAGTAGTATTGAGTCATAACGCCAGTTAGGTTATTTACTTTACGTAGGGAACTCATTGAAATTCGTAAAAAAAGTAGCAAAGAAATCCTTCCTCGGCGGTTTAGGCGATAAACGAGTTAATTTTCCAATTATTCATTAAACTTATGTTATGAAATATAGTAAAGATAGGCCTTTTCAAGCGCATATTTGCATCAAAAACGTAATTCTGTCGTGCATTTTTGTATAAAAATATTCGACTCTACAAACAGCTTTGGTAACATCGCTTATTATCTGAAGGTAAGTATAGAAATTCAAGTCATTGCACGATGGCAGGTGTTACAATATTACAGAAATAACCACTTAATTTTTACGGCAATATTCAATCGATGGTATTCGAAACACGGTCGTAAGTTAGTGCGGACCCACATTGTAAATTCCACTGCAGGTTTGGCCAAGTGGTGGAGTGACCCGTGATCTTATTGCCCAAGGCTTTAAGGTCAAATTTGAGGGAGAGCTCGCTGTAAACGGAGACACGGGAAGCATGCGGTCGGACCGGTTGGCCAGCCCTTAAGGTCATTTCTTATCCACGAGAATTGCATACATTACGCGGCTGAGCAGTGCTACACTGAGCATTGAGCCGTGAACTGGGAATATGCAGCCTCTAAAAGTAAATGCACTGTGAATCTATAGAAAAAGAGAATCACTGAAAAAGTGTAGTTAATTGCGGATGCAATTACCTACATTGCGGATTTAACAACAGATTCCATTCATCCGTTGTCTCTGTTCTTTTTAATCTTAAGATACACTACACTTTGCTAGAAACCGGCCTCTATGTTATGGATAAAACATAGGCCTTTGACATTGATAAAATGACCTATCTCAAAAGGTGCGATTTCCTTGTCGACCGTAGGTAGCAGCGGCAGAAAGTGTTGCCTTGCCGCGATAAGACGTGCTGCTTGAAGGTTTCTAGGTATTTCAATTATTGTTCCAGAATCCAACCAGAACCAGTCGTGCCGTGGCGACACGTCGTCCTCATCGCCTGCTGCTGCCTTCTGTCTGTGGTCGCCTGGTCGGCTACGGCTACGTACGGATCTCACCTGATTGTACTTCGAAGTGCAATTCGGAAATAAAAATTTGAACTGACTTAATATCAATTATGACGTAGGTACGTGGTAGAATGTTAAAAAATAATACTCACGGAAAAAGATTGGATTCACTAGACTCAGCACGATTTGTTTTTTAATTATTAGGTACTCGATTCTACGGCGTGTTACATCTACACCAATCTATGGTATTAACAAATAATTATACACTTTCGCCAGCCACCGCAGTTTTCTCTCATCTAGATACCATGGTAATAGCTATTACCCAGCATCTACGAAAAACGTATATGCACGATTAAAACAAGTGATTGTTCATTATTTTTCTCATTCAGTCGGTAGGACCTACCTATCAGTATACCTTCCCACAGGTGCCATATTGGATTTGAACTGTGGCATTTTATTATCTGTGGATGCACTCGCGTGCACGCACACATCACACGTTGCGAATGTGTTATTAAACTTATTATTGACCATATCTCTAGAACAGCGATTATAATAGTGTTTTTAGCTACTTACAGGTTTTGTAACTACCACGTTCGATGGTGATTTAGTTCGTGCTTCATCGAGTTCTTTAACCTGAGCAATTTTACCGCCTTTTACTTTTACTTAGGTTTGTGCCTAGATAGCGCTTGCTCCGTTTTAAATTCGAAGTTTGAAATGTACAGCCCTTGTCTAATTTCTTGAAGTTCTATGTAGATCAAGGACCAGACAAGAGCTGTTAGGTAAGATGAGGGAAGGGAACTGAATCATCTATGTACCTATCTGTGCAACCTACCTACACTTAGGTAAGTAATACCTACCTACCTAGTAGTTTTCATTAGTCGAGAGAGAATCCTCTGGATGGATGCAGAAAGGATGTCCACGACTTCAAATAGGTACTATAAGAGGCAAGTCGCTTTGAGGTTTTTTGGGTAGTAGGTGTAGGTAGGTACCTACCTACCTACTATAAAAATGTCATTATTTGGCAACATAAGAACCCGCGTAATCTAATCAAAGATAAATAGGTACCTCCTACTCCTACCTACTTAGACCTACCTACCTAATCAAAGGTTCTAGATGAAACCTATTGAAGATTCGGGTAGGTAGGTAGGTCCTAGATGAATTTTTTGTTATACGTAATTTGCTATAATGTAGTGAATGTTTTAACAAAATGCAAAGTTCACAAAATACGAAATAGGCACAACCTGTCTATGTATGTTTAATAACGTCAATGTTTTAGGTATAAAAATCAGTTTCACGGAATACCTAGCAGCGTTACTTAGTTTACTTAATTCACAAAGTTTAATTAGTTTTGTTGCAAAAATAATAGGTACTTATCTCACTGCGGTCATCTACCTATTTTAAAACAAAAGGTTGCCTAAAGTGGTACTTATTTGAAACGTTAAAAAAGATTGTTCTCTTCAGTTATTTCAGTAGGTAGGTAAGTAATTCGAGCAACAAGTCAAGGCCGTTAAAAGTTCGATCAAACCGGAACACATTGAACAAAAACATTCCACAAGTTAATGATACTTTCTCAAACAGTGCATGGTTATTATAAGAAAATGGCAAGGCATACTTAAGATTATATTATGTAGTTCTGTTAATAAAAATAACAACTACTACGTTTGCTACAACATTGACAGCGGCGATTAGTAACGTTCAGAGAAAACTTTGTAGGTAAGTAAGTCTTAGTAGTTGCCGTAAAGTTTGTTTACAAAATACTTAATAGCAACTTTGACATCTTTCTTGGGTACCTAGGTATCTACTTATAATAGGTAAGGTAGCAAATACAACCGTTCCAGTAAAACGGCACTCACCGTTTGAGCAAAAATAGTCATCTTTATCCAAAATCTCATGCTGGAAGCCGTAAGCGGGCAGCCATGCATGTGAGCCTGGTGGATCCGGCCAATCCGATATGCGAACCTCCTCCATTTCGTCATAAACACAACACTGCACTCCACTTGTTTCACTACGACGGCGACGTTAGTACGAGCATGCATGGACTACCTTTTCGTTCGTCCATTAGGCTGTCATTTGGGGAGATAACGGTGTTCGATTCGTAGCGGTGTCGGCAACCGGCTTGGGCGCACTAGCATGGAAAAGAAAAACTACGTACGCTCACGGCGGGGAGCGGCAGCTGACTGTCGCCCGCCACGCTGCCGCCGCGCCGCCGCCAGTTCGTTCGTTGACGTTCGCTTAGCTCGCTATCGCTAGGCTAGCCGGCTACCTTGCCCGGTTGTTCACTTGGTGGCGCGCGCGCTGCATCGTGCGATCTCTCCTAGTTTCCTCACCATCCATTCATTCCAACAAAAAAAACTACTGACCAATGCCTCCTGTTGTCTTGCGCCTGCCAGCTGCCCGAATGGCAACCGTAAAACTAGATTTGAGATAACAACAAGCCACGGACGTGACTGATTCGCTTTTTCAACAATTGAGATCTCGTGTTATTTTTGCAGTGTAGACGAATAAAATAGGTATTCTTAGGACTCATAATACCTAATTAATAATCGAATAGAGATTATCACCCGCATACGTTTAATGCATAAGCATAAGCCCTAACCTAAGAATTAAGCTCATTCAATGGTAGCCATCAGTGAGCAGGGGCTCGAAAATTGTTGTCGAAAATTGGGTACCTACTTATAGTGTAAAATCATTCCAATTATCGACCGTTTTTTGGTTAGTTAAAGTTTAAAGTTAATTAAAGCTATTTCATAAATATTATTATACATTCTAATTAGAAATTCATTGTAAAAATATTAAAATTTAATTAGTAATATTCAAGCAAGCTGGGGATGAAATGGCCCGGCCGGCCGACAACCGGTTGGGAGACATTACTTTTCTACCCCTGGCCTGCCCGTCTGGGGCATTATTGTACTTGGCGACCCCTCCGTAGAGTAAGGCCCTGCGCTTGGGTCAGTGATGCTGGCTCACCGTCGTGCCAGTCTGCAGTGGGCGCACTCGGGGAATGGCTAACGCCGATCCTGATTGTGCCTCTATGGAGTTAAAAGTTGCTGGAGGGTGGTTTAGCCAGGTATGGGGTTAATACCTGAGTCCAATGGCATATCCTTGGGGCGGCCTTGTCAGCTTTTCAGTCCCTTGTCGAATCGTAAAGAGATTACCCCTCCTTAAAAAAAAGGTTAGATATTGTGACCACATGAATCTGAATTAAAACTGCATGTTTTCATACTCCGGATTTGATTAGGAATAAATAGACGTCCGATTAGGACCCGTTGACGAAGTTGACCAAAGCAAACGGAGAAATCGTCGCTTCGAAATCGGAGATTCTTTCGGAAGTTAGCACTAGCACCTTCTACAGTCAGCTATACGCGTCGCACTCACCCCGTCCCGCGCCGGATGAGAAGGATCCAAGAGCCACCTTAACCCGCCATGCAACGAAGGATCTCCCAGACATCAGCCTAGACGAAATCGAGAAGGCTCTTGGGCAACTTAAAAATGGAAAAGCCCCGGGGGAGGATGGAGTCACAACGGAGGAGCTTCTAAAAGCTGCTGGCAAGCCGATACTGAAGGAGCTCCAGCGTATATTTAATTCTATTCTTTTCTCCGGGAGAACTCCTAAGGCATGGCACATGGAGTTTAGGCGTATTGTTCTTCAAGAAGGGCGACAAGACTTTGTTGAAGAACTATCGACTAATTTCACTCTTGAGCCATGTCTATAAGTTGTTTTCAAGAGTCGTCTCGAACCGTCTTACACGAAGACTTGACGAAGCTCAACCTCCGGAGCAGGCCGGGTTCCGACGGAGTTATAGCACCATAGACCACATTCACACAGTAAGGCAGGTTATACAGAAGACCAATGAGTATAACCAACCCCTGTGCATGGCATTTGTGGGCTATGAGAAAGCTTTTGACTCCGTCGAGACCTGGTCTGTTCTAGAGTCTTTGCAGAGGTGCCAAGTTTATTGGCGATATATCGAAATGCTAAAATGTTTGTATGACGCTGCTTATATGTTCGTCGTTGTCCAGATTGGTCAAACTGAGCCTATCCTCCTGTGACGTGGTGTGAGGCCGGGGGATGTAATATCACCGAAACTCTTTTCTCCGCTGCGCTGCAGGATGTATTCGGAACGCTCAACTGGACAGGACGTGGCATTAATATAAACGGCGAGTGCATCTCACACTTACGATTCGCGGACGATATCGTCATTATGGCTGAAACTCTGCAAGACTTACAAGAGATGGTGAACAACCTGGTTGAGTCTTCCGAACGCATCGGTCTCTAGATAAACTTGGATAAAACCAAGGTCATGTTCAACGAGCTCGTTGATCTGGGACAGGTTGTAGTAAATGGAGTATCTCTCGAAGTTGTACAGGAATATGTGTACCTAGGGCAAACTCTACAACTAGGCAGAAACAACTTCGAGAGGGAAGCCAACAGAAGAATTCGGCTGGGCTGGGCAGCATTTCGTAAGCTTCGACATGTCTTGTCGTCACCCATTTCTCAGTGTCTTAAGTCGAAAGTCTTCGACCAGTGCGTCCTCCCAGTCATGACATACGGTGCCGAGACGTGGATACTCACGGCTCGACTAGTCCACCAATTTAAAGTCACTAAGCTTGCTATGGAAAGGGCTATACTCGGAGTATCTCTATAAGACCGTATCAGAAATGATGTGATCCGTCAGAGAACCAAAGTCACCGACATAGCCCACCGAATTAGTAAACTGAAATGGCGGTGGGCTGGCCTAATGAGCCGCAGAACTGACGGCCGTTGGAGTCGTAAGGTGCTTGAGTGGAGACCGCGACTCGGTAAACGTAGTGTGGGACGCCCTGCGACAAGATGGGATGACGATATATGTAGGCTGGCTGGAGTGGGCTGGATGAGAGTAGCCGAAGATCGGGAGCGGTGGCGTGCATTAGGGGAGACATATGTCCAGCAGTGGACGAGTGTAGGTCGATGATGATGATTAGGACCCGGGTTCAAATAGACACAGCCTTAATAAATATTAAAAGCTGATTATTTTAGTATTTTTATTTAAAAAATATATATATTCTATCATACTTTTATTCATAAAAATCTTTCTTAATTAATTGGTCGAAAACTGGTCAACAGATGGACGAAAACTAGAATTTTTGGTCGAAAACTGGTAAAATCGGCAATTTGACGCTTGGATTTAATAATAAAAAAAACTGTTAATTTGACTATTATAAAATATATAATTATTAAAAATAGACTATATGAGGAGTTACCACAATTTATTTTGATACAAAATTCATGTCAGAACACACATATTTTTACTCCCAAAGTTGGCAACTCCACTAATTGGTCGAAAACAGGCTAATCTACCCTACCTAGTGCATTCAGAACAGCGTCGGGAATCCATTGTTGTTTAGGTACATTTCCTGTTTTCATTGATTTTTACATGACTCACTCTCACACAATCGATATCCAAAGCAGTTTGGGAACAAGCATTTTTTTTTATGAAAGGTACATATTTGATCGTAAACAGTTATTTTAATCACCACGCAGCTCACGATTACCGAACTTTCAAAGCAGAATTAGGAGAAAGTCAGCATTTATGGTCCGAAACGACCAGGCGACGCGATGTTCTCTGGGTGACGTGATGTGCACGTTTTGGATTCCTCTGGATGACCTTATTATATCATGCAATGGATTGTGGCCGACAGGTCCAATTGTACATTATACGAATTCAAACTCAACAATGTTTATTTAGCATTAACATACATATTAAACAAAACACAAATCCGAATTGTAATCGTACTCTGTAAAATATTAAACAAGTCGTAATTGAAGTCAAACAAATCAATTCCTATATGCGCGTGCGTTAAGTCAGAAAAGTCAATTCTTTTATGTGCATAAACCAACCATATTATAAAGATATATTATGCAAACACAAATAGATCAAAATTTGACTCACTACATTTGTTAAAAGATAAATAGCAGACAGAGCCTCTAAGGAAACAGACGAGAAACTCGGAAGTGCAAGAATTCTATTTCTAATAAACTAACTTTCCGCTCGCGACTTCGTCCGCGTTTTTTTTTTGTTTTCTCGTGGGATTTTTTTTCCCGTAGGACAATTAGGTACCCTATGTCCTTCCCCTGGTCTCGAACTATCCCTATACCAACTTCATCAAAATCGATTCAGCAGTTTCGAAGCATATTCAATACAAACAAACAAACAATCACATCTTTCCTCTTTATAATATTAGTATAGACTAAATATTTCCGGCCATTATTCCTTCCTATTCTTATGCAGTACAATCCCGACTGGACAGTCTGGATCTGAATTATTTTGAATAAAGAAACTTTGGGGGCTGATTATTTTAATATAACTTCGGTAAGATTGCTTTTGCAGCTGATTATTATAATATATCTTAAGATTATTATAATATAGCTAACTAAACTAAAAATTTTTAAAAGAAACCATATCTATGAGTTAAGTCAGTAGTTTTGTTATGGCGACGTTCATTTTAACAATGATGGAAAGGTTCTTTCAAAATGCCAGCTTGCAGGGGCTCTATTTTTGCATCACTCGTCGTAAGGCGTTGAGTGATTTTCGTTTTACTATCGACGAAAATCTAAATTATATTAATCTAAGTCGTAATGTTCTGGTATTAATTTTCATTAGACGAAGCTTGATGGGCGCTCGTTCGATGCCATACGAATGATTTTGATTTGAATCATTTAGCCCCAGGTCATTTTAGCGTGAGACGCGAATAAAAAATCATTGTATGGTTTTATGAAACCCCGATACAAGTGATACTTTTTTCGAGTCATAGGCATTTACTTGAAAAAATTCGGAAAATTATTCTTTTTAGGGAATAAAAATCGAATTTTTAATCTTAACTAAAATCTTTTTCTTCTGAAAAGAAAATCATAAATAAATAACTACTTAATAAATAAAAAAACATGAAGTAATTTATAAAAAATCAAAAAAGATGCTCTACACCAGGATCGAACCACTGCCACGATATGTGGTGGTGCCCAAGGTAGACACCACCACGTCGGCGTTCCGCCGACTTGTATTGCTGAATTCTGTACCCTACTACCAACTCATAGAAAGCATTGTGGCTTACCCCGATTCCAATTGTCTCCGTGTGTAGCCGGTGGACTTCCTGAGCTAGCTCGAAGGAAGTCGCGGCTCCTGAAGTTCTGCAGTGGATCCACCGGTGGAAACCGGAGCACTACAAATGCCTATTAGGCCACCACGGCTCACACACGCGATTTTGACACCGTTGGTCAACACAAAGCGGGCTTTCGCACCCCGATATTAGGTGCGCCGCGCAAAATACAATTTGCTAGTTATATATTCCGGCCCGCATATTTTATGGATGCCCGGACATCATCCTAACCTCTAACAATGTCATGACATTTCGACTCGACTCAACTGACATGTCACATGCGGCCGGCCGCCAAAAAAAAACTCTCACTGCACAGACTACAATGCAGTGTGCCACTCGCTCTTCCTCGAGCGTGAACATCCCCCCGCTCCGGACAGTCCCGGACTGTCCGCCAAATCAGTCTAAGGGGAGGCGAGAAAGAGTAGCGACCGCGCGCTTCAAAACAGAATCCCCAACCAGGACCTCGGCAAACCTGGGCACACCATCAGACCCTAGAGTAAGTTGGACAATGCGTCCGCGACGCCAACGTAAGGGTGGCAGGTTTGGGTCCTTCACTAACACGAGGTCTCCAACCCTCGGTGGGTTTGTCTTATCTGACCACTTAACGCGCTGTTGCAAAATGTGTAAATATTCAAGGTGCCAGCGGCGCCAGAAGCTCTGGGTAAGCTGCTGGAGCAACTCAAACCGCGAAAGGCGTCCTGGATTGACATCTCTATAAGGATACTCGGGCAGGGCGTTAAGTGGTCTGCCTATCAAGAAATGGCCCGGCGTGAGGGCCTGCAAATCGTTCGCGTCGGTAGACAACGGACATAACGGACGCGAGTTGAGAACCGCCTCAATCTTATGAAACACCGTCGCGAGTTCCTCGAACGTGAGAATAGTCTCCCCAATAACGCGGCGAAGGTGAGTCTTGGCGGCCTTTACAACAGATTCAAAAATCCCTCCCCAGTGAGGGCAAGACGGCGGGGAGTATCGCCATGTTACCCCCCTACGGGAGAGTGTGGATCCGATCTCAATATTATTTTTATCTAAAAATTCACAAACTTCTCTTATATGTCTATCAGTGCCCTTGAAGTTCGTCCCACAATCGGACCGAATTAGAGAAGGCAGTCCCCGGCGGGAGACAAATCTGCCTAACGCTGCTAAGAAAGCGTCCATGGTGAGCGCACTCACCACCTCCAAATGAACGGCTTTAGTGGCCAAACAAACAAACACACACAAGTAAGCCTTTTCAGTCTTAGCATTACGGAGTCGCGACGTTTTTATAGTGAATGGTCCCGCAAAATCAGTTCCAACTCCTAAGAAGGTCATCGATTCATTCACACGATCAGCAGGCAAATCACCCATTTGGGGCTGCATCGTCTCGGGGCGTAAACGATAGCAGGGCAGACATCGAAATATAACAGATCGGATTATTCTTCGCGCTGACAAAATCCAAAACTCCCGTTGGAGGAGCGCGGTCAATGCATTACATCCGGCATGAGCATTCTTCACATGGCGATCAATGATCAACAATCGCACCAATGGTCCGTCCTTGGGGAGCAACAGGGGATGACGTGATCTATAAGGCAAGTTAGCGTGCCTCAATCGGCCTCCTACACGCAACAATCCCTTATCATCCAGAAAGGGAGTCAAACGCACCAAGGGTCCCTTCAATTTGGACGTCCCGGTACGGAAAATCTTAAGTTCCGGTTCAAACGCTCTAGACTGGGTCATACGCACCCAATGCAAAAGAGCATCTTGGCGCTCCTGCGGAGAGAGGACCGGACACAAATCTTTGTCCTGAGGCCGGCGACAATTTCGTATAAATCTTCTTATCCAAGCGGTCACGCCGAGCAACTTGTCCAGAGAACTGTAGCGGTCTAATAAAAATTCCCGCTCTGGAGCCGCCATAGTCTCGACAGCGTGAACACGCAAGCCCGGATTTGGTACCTTCACCACAGCTGGTGTGGAAGGCCAAGACGGCTGTAACAACCATTCGGGACCCCACCACAGAGTGTGGTCAATAAGCTGAGGGGCTTCGCTGCCACGTGATGCACAGTCAGCAGGGTTTATTTCACCTGGCACGTGGCGCCAAATCAACGGGGCCTTCGAGGCCTGTATTTGGGATACCCGATTGGCCACAAATACCTCCAGGGAGTGGACAGAGTTCTTAATCCAACATAGGACAACCTGACTGTCGGACCAAGCAAATAGCGACTCAAAGTCCACACTACGTCCCAGGGTGTCAACAACGTGGTTCATCAACCGAACCAGAAATGTAGCTCCAGACAATTCTAACTTCGGAATCGTTAATCGAGTCCGAAGTGGAGCAACCTTACTCTTAGCAATTAGCAAGTGGAGCTTAACAGCTCCTCTATCATCGACCGTCCGGATATATACGACGGCTGCGTATCCACTCTCAGACGCGTCACAAAAGCCATGAAGGCTGGCCGTAAACCGTCCCTTAGGCAGTATATGTCTAGGGATACTAACACGGTTAATGTCGGGGAGAGACAACATAAAGGACTCCCAATCTCGCAGCAAACGGCCCGAGAGGGGCTCATCCCACGACACTTCGGCTGACCAAAGTTCCTGTAGGAAGCACTTCATCCAAAACACTACGGGACTAATCCAGCCATTTGGGTCAAAGGTACGAGCTACTGTAGACAAAACCAACCGTTTCGTCCAGACCTTGGGGCTTGGCAGCTCCAATCGATAGGTGAACGTGTCCTGGACAGGTCTGTATTGCACTCCCAAAACAGACAGTAAATCTGGAGTGTTGGCATTCTCAAAAATATGAGGCTCCTGCTGGTGGTCGTCTGGCAAGTCACACAAAAGCTGAGGTGAGTTGGACATCCACTTCCTCAGTTCATAACCACCAGCCCCGAGAAGAGCAATTAGTTCATCTCGCAAAATCAAGGCTTCCTCGACACTAGAGGAGCCCGTACAAATATCATCCACAAATGCATCCTCCTTGAGAACCAAGGATGCGCGAGGGTATCGTAACCGCTCACGATCAGCGAATTCCACAAGTGAGCGAATTACCACAAAGGGGCTCGAACGCAAACCGTATGTATTGGTGTTCAGCTCGTAGACCAGCATGGGATCTCTGGGATCCTCCCTCCATAATATGAGCTGATATCGCCTATCGTCCGGGTGAATCACAGTCTGCCGAAACATCATCCGGATATCGGTCACAAAGACGACGGCATGGCGACGGAAGTTGGTCAATACATCACCCACCTCGTGGTGTAACTTCGGTCCAGCATGCAGACATTGATTCAGCGAAACTCCGGTAGACGTGGGAGCTGACCCATCAAAAACAACGCGTATCTTCCCGGTGGAAGGTTTCAAAACCGCGTGGTGAGGAAGAAAATTATGTTCCTCGTTTCGCCAGTCCAGTCGCGAGACCGACATGTGCCCCAGTTGCTCATATTCTCGCATGAAGTCGACATACTTCTGTTTGAAGTCGGAGTTCCTACTCATGCGACGCTCCATGGACAGCAGCCGCTTCTCGGCCAACGGCCGGGAGCTGCCAAGTGAGGGGCGAACTGACAAAAAGGGCAAACGAGTGATCAGCCGTCCCGAGTGAAGGCGACCTGTATTGTTCTGGTAGAACAACTCACACTCCTCGTCCAAGGGGTTCACTCGCTTCACGGTAGGTGGCTCTTCCACCTCCCAAAACCGTTGAAGGACATCCGATAAGGTGGAGCTAACAGTTATGTAACTGTCCACCGATGGAGATGGTGGGTTATGCCTAACTGGTCCCATCACTACAAACCCAAGCGATGTAGATAAGGCTACCAGCCCACCCTTCTGTAACTCTCTCCTCTTCCCACAATACACGCGGCCTAGAACATCGGCACCGAGCAATAAGTGAATCGGACCGGTTCGGTGGAAGGAAGGGTCAGCCAAGGTCAATCCTGATGTCGCATCAACGACAGCGCGCGAAACGTGCTGTTGCGGAAGCTGACCAACAACCTTCTCATAAACAATCGCGGTAGCGCCAATTTTGGGCGCTGAAGAGAAGTGGGGGGAGAAGGAGAACAAAACCTGACCGATCGGATCCGGGATCCGCAGGTCTCCGATTCCTCGTACCGATTCAAGGTATGGAGATGTGTTCAAACTCAACTGCCGGACCAGCCAGTTGGAGGCAATGCAACCCTGAGCTCCCGTATCCAAAAGGGCGCGAACTAAAACAAAGGTGCCCCTCGGGCCCCACACCTATACGGAGGCTGTTGGTAACAGCACCTGCTCCTGTGGGGGGGTTGCAGCCGACAGTTGGTTTAATGAAAATCCTCCCGCATTCCCCGCAACGGGGGGGAAGGGGGGTTCAAGGAAAAATGCGTGCGCGGCGGAGGAATAGGGCGCTCAAGGCGCTCGAGCGGGTCCCAATCCGGCACGTACTGGCCCCGATCAAAGCGGCATCGGGGGGCCGGGCGGTGCCCATGATGGGCGAAAGTTGGGGGAGCCCGCGATAAACGAGGTCTCTCCATCAGAGGGGGAGAGAAGCGTATCGGCTCCCGGCGTGGCTCCCTAATTACCGCGGCCCAATCCCGCGGTGGCGCCTCATAAGCGGCGCGTCGATCCCCCCCGCCCGTAGGGGGGGTGGGGCGCCCAATCCTCTCACTGGAGGGGGGGCGCCTGTCCAATCTCCGCGGAGGGGTGGCACGCCCCTCCGATCTCCTCGGAGATGTGGGTGACCTACGAGGGCCCCCGCCCGTGTGCGAGTCCCTCTCTCTCACCACCTCACGAGTGTCTCTATTGTTGAAGCACAAAAGGGGGTGATGGGCCCCTCCACAACAGTGGCAATCTCGTGGGTGGGGGCAAGCCGATGCCATATGGGCCCCCAGGCAGCGGTAGCACCAATTCCGCTGCTTGGCCATATTTCTACGCCCCTCGGTGCGTAGGCCAACAAATTTGGGACAGGCCGGCAAACGATGGCCATCGCGCTTGCAACACTTACAAGGCAGCGGCCTCTCCCCTTGTGGAGAGTTGTGCCGCACGGCAGTATATTGCTTGTACGGGCGGCGCTCTCTCCGTGGCGCTGCCCGGGTCGCCTCATAGCGGCCTGTACTCGGTCCCGGTATAGGAGCCAGATCCAAGTGGTCGGTCATCCGACACTCATCCTCCAAAAATCTGAGGAGATCCGAAAAGGGGGGTAGGTAGGAGGCACTATTGCCCCCATACCTTTGTTCAAAGCGCCCCTTCATCTCCATGGGAAGCTTATCGAGGATGAGGTGGAGCAAAATAAAAGACCACTGGTCCACCGGTAGATCAAGTCGTTTGAGCGCGTTAATGGCGCTTAGCAGCGGGTTCAAAATCTCCTTCCTTAATGAGGAGACCCGCGATACGCGTGGCAGCCCTAAAATGGCAGCCACATGTGTGTCCGCTAGCAAGCGAACATTCTGATACCGGGCGGTCAACAACGCCCTTGCAATATCATAACTGTCATTGACAGGTAGATGCTGGACAAGTACACCAGCCTCTCCACGTAAGGCAGAGAGCAAATAGGCCAATTTCTGGCTAGGGAACAGGTCGTCCCTCGAGTGAACCAGGCTATCAAAGAGGTTAATGAACCCCATCCAAGAAGCCAGGTTCCCATCAAAGGTTGGGATGTCTAAAGTGGGCAGTCTGCCCAGCAAGCCGGCCGGGGTAGGCTTGACCTCCCCGGGCGTGCACGACTCACCCCTCCGGGCGAATAGGATAGCCTGAGCCTTGTTTATGATCACATCCGCCTGTTCAAAACACTGATCATAATCGGCATTAAATTGGTCGACTGCCCGCAACTCAGCGGCACCCTCGGCTGGGTGGTCGAGCCAATATTGTTGATGAACAACAAAAAGCTGCTCCAATTCCTTCAAGCGAGCAGGTACTCCCTCATGCCGAATTAACAAGGCCTGTTCTCGGTCTGGTCGGTCTACCAAAGCGACGGCACTAGCAAACCATCTCAAAATCTTTTGTGCACCCGCGCGTGCACCACTAAGCGGGCTGACTGGCGGGACCATTTTGCACCAAAATTAAGATACACTAAAATAATACACAGACAAACAGACCGACAACCGCAGACAACAAAACAGATCGGGAGGAACTTCAAAGGCAGAACAAAATATATAAACAAACCAAAATCAAGTGTAAATGCTAGAACTTAACTAGAACAACAAAGGCATTTAACAACAGAATTTTTCAAACAAATTAAAATCAAGTATTAAGTCAATAACTTAACAAACATAATATTCAAAGGCAAACAAAACAAAATCAAATGTAAATGCTAAAACTTAACACAGCAATATAGTGTATTACAACAACAGCAAAGTCATTTAGCAGCAAAATTTTTTTAAACAAATCAAATTCAAGTATAAGTTTACAACTTAACAAACAAAATAGTCAAGGGCAAAACAAAGATATGAAAAAACAAACCAAAATCAAATGTAGGTAAATGCTAGAACTTAACTAGAACAACAAAGACATTTAACCTCAATTTTTCATATACAATGACAATTAGTTTGATTTGATTTGATTTATTTGATTTGATTTATTTATTCAAAATGACTTGCAGGCTTACAGAATATTCCAAACCGCCAGTAAGTCTAGTCAATGCAATTAGTTATTACAACAGCAAGAAATACAATATCAAATATAATTGATAGGTAACAATTATGGAATAAAAAAGCTAACTACACATAACAGATATTATACGATTGATGTCAAATTAGGATTAAAATAATAATAATGTTATATATGTCAAATTACATCGGAATATAGAATTAAATGTCAAATAGAAACAAAAAAAAAATAGTAATTTACAGAGATGTCGAAAAATGAATAAATAATATAATAATAATGTGATAGTACAGAATGTCAACAATAATATAATTAATATCACATTAGCATTTTATTCACGAATATATGCACTTTAGCATAAAGGTGTCCCAAACTATCGGCAAATATGTCTACATCATTGTGCTGAGCAAGCATGTCCCCCAGCAGGCTTAAAGCGCGAATGGTTGGTGCGTGGGATCCGCGCTTAGTGCGCGCAACGGGCCTGTACAGAAGACGAGGACGTCGACGAGGTGCAACCATACCCGCCTCGTCCCGCCTAATTCTAGTTGGAACCACCAAACACAGTTTCTCCAGAGCTAACGGGCTATCTATCCTATGATGTATTATCAATATGTAATACATTATGTAGCTTACTACCCTTCTTATTTCGAGGGTATCTATATCCAGCATACCCGACACAAATATTGATGGATACAAGAAAGGATAATAGCCGTACTTCTTCTTGTATAACCACCGTGCAAATTTACGTTGGACCTTTTCTAACAATAGGCTGTATTTTTTCTCATAAGGATCCCAAATGATAGCACCATATTCGAGCTTGCTACGAACATAACAAGTGTAAAGTACCCTTGCTACTCTCAAATCTTCAAATTGTCCACTTATTCTTATTACAAAACCTAATATTTTGTTAGCCGCCTTACATATAGTTTTAATGTGCTGGTGAAAATCTAGTTGAGTGTCCAATAATATACCTAAATCACGCATTTCCTTGACTCTTTCCAAAGTTGTGTCACATAACTTATACGTAACATTTACGGGAGACCGTTTCCGCGCAAAAGTAATTACTTTACACTTGCTGCTGTTAAACGGAAGTCGATTACGTTTGCTCCATACAGCAACAGCATCAATGTCCCTTTGCAAGCTCTCACAATCTGATACAGAGTCAACTCCCAGGGACAATTTGAGATCATCCGCAAACAGAAGACATTTTGAAAAACGAACACTATTCGGGAGATCATTAATAAAGATTAGGAAAAGAGTCGGACCCAGAGTACTGCCTTGACTCACACCGGATCTTGTGTAATAATTGCGAGACTCATGCCCTTGAACTCTAACAAATTGACAACGGTCTCTCAGGTAACTGGAGAAAAACTGGAGAAGCTTGGGGGCGAAACCTATTCCTGCTAACTTTTGAAGGAGTATGTCATTATCAACGAGGTCAAATGCCTTTTTAAAATCGAAATAAGCAGCGTCTACTTGCCGACCAGCGTCCATTTCTGCATAGACGTAGTCAACATGGGCCACTAGATTAGTCGACGTAGAACGAGCACAACGGAAACCGTGCTGACTATCGTGCATTTCGTTTCGGATTTGCCTGCTAATGTATGCTCTTAGTATCGTCTCAAACATTTTTGCGAAAACTGATAGAACTGCAATAGGTCTAAAGGATGAGATATCGTTTCCAGATTCTCCTTTTGGTACAGGGGTAACTCTTGATACTTTCCAGTCCTTGGGATATACAGATCCTTTTAAGGACAGATTAAAAAGGAAAAGCAGAGGCTTCTTCAGAGCTGAGATGCAGTCCTTTGCTAAAAATATAGGTATACCATCGGGCCCACCAGATGACCTCGACTTGAGTCGCTTAACTGCTGACCTCAAATCAGTCTCATCCACCTGTTCGACGGCCACGTAACCTGAGTTAGAGGCGCCAGCGGCATGAGCGGCCGTAGTGGGACACAGTATAGGGACTTCAGGTTGGAATACAGAGTTAAAGTATTCCGCAAAAGCATCTGCAGCTGCCTGTCCAGTTACGTTTTCACCATTATATGAGTAACAACCGGTAGGTCTTCGGTCCCTCTTCCTATCCCTTACGTATGTCCAGAATTGGATAGGGTCATCAATTATGTTTTTTTGTGTCAGTTTCAGATGCTGCTGATATGCATTGTCAATTAAATATTTCACATGCCACCTATAGTATTTAAACAATTCTTTGTTGAATTCCTTTCCCTCCAACTTGTAACGTTTTAGATGAAAATATTTCTTCTCTATGTTGTCGATTATTTCTTTGGTATACCATTTAGGATAAATGTATTTATCATGTTTCACGTAGTAATTCTTGGCCGGAACAAAGTCACTAATACACTTATTTAATTTATCATAGAAAAGTTCAACTGCCAAATCCACATTTGAAAGGTTCATTAAGTCTGACCAGTCTAATTTATCTAATGCTGCGTACAACCCGTGGTAGTCTGCCTTGCGCCAGTTCCAGCTTGGGCCAGAATTTGGTCGCGGAACAGGCATATTCAATGACGGTTGTGGAGCTGCTACACCAATTGGTATTTTCATTGTAACCTCCAGTGCAGGATGATATACATCTAATGGAACCACAGGGTCATTACAGGGATCTACTACAACCTGTTCATGGTCGAAGTTGCTCAGCACAAGATCCAACATACCACCTTTATTATTATATACATTGCTATGTTGCTTTAATCCACAATAGTCACAAAATAAATCAAAACTAGTCTTAACATTTGCGCTACAAGAATTTAAGTTGAAGTCACCTACTATTAAAACATTGAGGTCAGAATAAGTTAGTACTGCATTTTCCATACACGCTAAAGTATTTAAATATTGCTCATCCTTGGTATTAGGCGGCAAGTAAACAACACAACACAGAATTTTAAAATATTTACAGCTAATTACAACAAAAATTATTTCCATCTCCGGGGTCAATAAATCGACGTCAACAATTTCTTGAACAGAATAGTGATCACGCACCGCGAGTAACACTCCCCCCCATCCAGCATTATCAGAACGGTCCTTTCGCACCACCACGTACCCCGAAGGGAAAAGTTCACCGTCTGATAGTGAACTCGTCAGAAATGTTTCGGTAAGCCCTATCAAGTGATAACGATTTTGTGTCACATTATTAAGAAAAGTATGAGTTTTTGAACGTAAACCGCGTACATTCTGGTAGTACATTAATAAAGACTTATTTCTAGGATTGCGCTGACGCACTTTTCCCGATGGCGCGAAAGTTCTGGCGCCAGGGCTTAATACAAATATCTTCCGCCCAGTTCATAGGCGACATGATTTTATCGGCAAGCTTAGAAGGAACTCCCAGCTTGAACGATGAGTAACGCCCTCGTGATTTCAGCTCTTCCACGGTGCAAACTTCACTTTCACAGATAACACTAAGATGGTTGAGAACTTGATCAGCTGTTGTGCCTTCTTCTAGATAGTAAAGATGAAGATATCTCCATCTTTCAGAGGCACGTAATATCGTGGTCCCTGGCGCTGCCGTCCCTTTCAGAACACCTGACAAAGAGGAACGCCCACGTCTGCGTCTCACTTCAGTCCACTCATTTGAGCTATCCTGCTCATTGCGATTAGCTGGCATCACAGTTGTAGTGGTATCCAAAACTGTGTCGTCCAACGCGATAGCTTCTTGCTCGCGGCTAGCAACTTTAGCATTAATTGAGGAAGACGGAGATGCGTTTTTTACAGCGGAAGCGCCATTAATTTTTCTTTGTTGTAGTTTAGTCTTTTTCTGCTTCTGTTGCTCTTTATCAGAGTTTTGTTTGTGCTGAATCACTTTACTGTCCTTGATGTCGCTTTTAACGACGCATAGAGTATCAATCTTTTTTTCAAGTTCGAGAATTCTGCTGGTTAGACTATCTACCTTGATACATAGATCAGTTTTTAATTGTATAAATTGTTCAGAAATCAAATTAAGAATGTTTCTAGTTAAGGAGATCGGTCCACAAATGAGCTGGTAGTCGGTTTAAAATCAGCAATCAAAACCAATTAATATGTATTGCCCGTTTGGACAACCAACACGATTACAATATTAATTGTACAATACTAATCAAATACTCAAATCTATAACCACTCAAATCTAAAAACCACGCTCTGCTACCAAGAGATGGTGGTGCCCAAGGTAGACACCACCACGTCGGCGTTTCGCCGACTTGTATTGCTGAATTCTGTACCCTACTACCAACTCATAGAAAGCATTGTGGCTTACCCCGATTCCAATTGTCTCCGTGTGTAGCCGGTGGACTTCCTGAGCTAGCTCGAAGGAAGTCGCGGCTCCTGAAGTTCTGCAGTGGATCCACCGGTGGAGACCGGAGCACTACAAATGCCTATTAGGCCACCACGGCTCACACACGCGATTTTGACACCGTTGGTCAACACAAAGCGGGCTTTCGCACCCCGATATTAGGTGCGCCGCGCAAAATACAATTTGCTAGTTATATATTCCGGCCCGCATATTTTATGGATGCCCGGACATCATCCTAACCTCTAACAATGTCATGACATTTCGACTCGACTCAACTGACATGTCACATGCGGCCGGCCGCCAAAAAAAAACTCTCACTGCACAGACTACAATGCAGTGTGCCACTCGCTCTTCCTCGAGCGTGAACAATATGATTTAAAGTCAACGATCTAACGTTTGAAATTAAAGATCTCATGTTTTGTGTAATGCGACATACGATAGATGGATGAAAAAATTTGAGGCGATGTAAAAAAAGTTTCAATTTAAAAATCAACTTTTTCGTATAACTTCGACGCTTTAAAATAGCTACTAGTGGATTTTCATACTTAAAACAGCATTTATCTATGCAGTTATTTCATATTTGTTTATTGTGCATCATTAACTTAATTAATTTATGTTAACAAAACCATAATCCGCCTGTAGATTTCTCAGAATCACCAGGCCCCTTGACTCGGTAGTGAACTATGTAGACTTTCATTTCATATTCATAACATTACACTAGGTAATACCATAATTATATTTATCTACACTCATGTTCTAATTCTAATATTAAGAACTCATCACTAATATTTTAAAGGCATAACTTAAAGCCCTTGGCCTTTTACAAATTACATTATAATACAGGTTCGCCATACAAAACCAGTACCTACTTTAATGTAACTCGAATTCCAATAAAATAGTTGGATTGACGAAGCCCGACCAAGGAGGTTTTGTCACAATTTTCTTTTGTGCCAGTACATTGTCTATGGCGGCGCGTGCAACAGCAAATGCGCGGTAGAATGTTGGTGTTGGCGCCATTTCTCTGAATTTTTCATTCATTATTTTGCTGTTATTGGTTAAAATAATAAATAATATAAATGTATGTAGTTTTAGATTTCTGTATTAGTTTCACAATTGCACTGTTCAAAATGCAAATAATTATTAGAATAAATGAGTTTGATTTTGTTTTAATTTTGTGTCTTTCATTTAATTTAGGTAACCACTGATTGCATGAGTGTAGATAAAGTAGTGTATGAAATTGCGGGGTGCGATGTCAGACAACCTCCTTGTGGTGCACCCTGGGCAACCCGGCAGATTCTCTGCCGCGGGCTAATAGTCTGACGAGAGGACCCCCATATGGGGCGTGGGATGGCCGGGTTCAACCCGGCGGGCCACTTCGTGTGGCCACCCGCTGCATGCGGGGAAGGGCGAAGTCCCCTCTTCTTATGATAAGAAGAGGTGTGGCTCTCGCTGGAAGCCGATCCCGGCGGCTACCTCTGGTGGTAGTAGGGACGAGGCGAGTTTCTCGCCATGGCGCTTCGCGCCCGTTGGGGATTTCCCCGAGCTTCGGCTCACCCGCGCGGCGGTGGATCCAGTGGGATCTGCCGTCGGGCAACCCGTTACCCGCACTGAGCGGGCCGGGGGCCCGGCGCACTGAGCGTCGGGCAACGTGGAAGACAACCACAGTAAAAAACCAGTTGCGGGGTGTAGAGCGGCGCAATTCGCCGCTCCACAAAGCAGCAGAGCCAGGCGGAGAGTCCGGCAACGGACATGTCACGGGCAGGGGGTCAGCGGGAATAAGGCCTGGCTGTTGTCCCCTTCCCTCTGTCTTGTGACGGACGGAGGAGCTGCTGGGGGGGTTTTTAGTGGGTAGGCCCGGGCCGGGTACGGTCTGGGGAGTCCCACATATCCTCGTGGTTTGGCTCGACCACGAGGAATGCGTAAATGCATTTTCCCCCCTCCCAAAAAAAAAAAAAAAAAAAAAAAGTGTATGAAATTGCACATAATTAGGTCTTAAAACACTCGTGTGGTACTATTAAAATTCTCGGCAAGCCTCGAATTTAAACACACACTAGTGTTTTAAGACCCTCTATTATGTGACTATTTCATAAACTACTATTTGAATTTCATCTCTCTATTTATGATCGTATCTTTATTGAGACGGAGAAAACACATTAATTACGTCATAATATGTAAGTAAATAAATACTAATTTATCTCGACTACTAGGAAAGCAGCTTATGGTGCAGGTAATTCAACTATGTGGATGCAAGCAAGCTCAAACATGGAGTGAAATCAGCCACTTGCCATTTGAAGAAATGTATTCCGAGTATTTCCGCCACTTCTAAACATTTCAGTGTAAAAACTTAACGCGAAAATGATGACAAGCGTCTTGTAGTGTTTGATTGCACTTTCTCGTGTTTTTATAGAAGTGTTTAGCCTTCACTACTACACACATACTTTGTTTCTTTTTTATTTTTTATTAATGCAAGTGAATGATCACTTACTAGATTGATGATCACAAAAAAACTTTTGGATTTAATTCAGAGATCTTGGTATAGGTACATGTGGAAGGAGGAATGTATGTTTCTAGTAATATCACAGTTTTCGAATTATGACTTGTAATTATGATCTTATAAAGTAGGTTTATAAGACGGTTTATAAAACTTATTTCCGATTAAGATTTATTACCAAAAAATAAAGACTTTCATCTCAAACTATACTTAACGAATTACAATTAAAATAACATCAACAGAATTACAATTTAAAACCAGCATATAAACATCTCACCATCTATGTAATAAATGTAATTAACGCAACTGAAAGAATGTGAAAATTGTTTTCTGTTTTAAATTTAACGAACTTTACAATCTGATGATATTTTCAGAATAGGTAATTATTACAACGTCGAAATATTATATACCTAAAGAATTTTATTCATATATTGCATTTTTGCAATAATTCAATAAATATGGTACCTTATCTCCTTTTCTACCAGTCATCCAAGAAAATTTTGAGGCGGTGCAAAAGACGCACAGAAAATGAAAAATATTCAAATTTCTAATTTCGTCAAGAAAATAAGTTAAGAAATAAGTTACAGAATAATGTGACTTATTTCTTTTCATTTTAATCACAAATCGTTCACAAATATTACATTTGCATCTTCCCTATTCCACACTATATTAGGTACCTATATACCTATATTAAACTGAGCTCCATTCTGCTACTTTCAATTTCCATCAAAAACTCCTTTTTTTCTGATTTTCTCACCTTTTTTTTTTTTTTTTTTTTCTCGGGGGGAAATGCGTAACCGCACCGTACCCGCCGTTGGCTAGACGGCGAGCGTGTGTGGGGCTCTCCCGGCAGAGTGCCAGGCCTACCCACTAAAACCCCCCGGTGTTCTCCGTGCCCTCTTGGGCGCGCTAGGTAAGGTCCACACTGCGACTCCACTACCCACGCGCCCGGGCAAGCCCGACCAACTGGTCGGGCTATCGCCAAGGGGGGATTGCCCGAGAACACCAGGGCAATCCCCAGACGGAGGGCCTTACGGCGGCGTGCACGGGGCCAACCATGCACGCAGGCCTCCACGGCAGGGTCACTAGACGGGCATCGCTTGTGCGAATGCCCGCCTTCGCCTGCCTATCCGTCTGCGGCGGATGGGAGCGGCTTGAGGATCTGCCTCCCGCTCCCTCTCCGCGGCCTCCTTCTGCGAGATGACATCCTCGCAGAAGGAGGCGACAGCCCCCCATTCCGCCTCGCCGCGGAGCATGGCCACGACCATGCTCGGCAGCGAGAGGTTTGCACCTCCCAGCGCAGCGTTGAGTTCGCTGCGCTGGCGTCGCCAAGCCGGGCACACCAATAGTGTGTGCTCGGCAGTGTCATCGGGAGCGTCGCAGTGATGACACTGCGGCGTTTCCTCCCGACGGGCGACCCGGTGCAGGTAGTGACCGAAGCAGCCATGCCCGGTCAGTACCTGCACCATGCGGAATGTGAGGCTGCCCTGCCGGCGCCCAACCCACTCCTCCAACACCGGACGAATTGCCTCGATCGTCCGGTGGCCGGCAGCTGGGGAGGCGAGTGCCTCACCCCACTGGCGCAGAGCCTCCCTCTGCGCCAGGGTACGAACCCGCTCCACCTCCTGTGGAGCGGATCGACCCCCCCGTTCTCGAACAGCAACCCGATGCCGATACACCTCCGAATGGACGCGTGCATCGACATCCCACGGCGTTTGACCCGCAAGAACGCAGGCCGCGCCGTGGCTGACCGTGCGATAAGCTCGCACGGCCCGGGTTGCTATGACCCTCTGCGGACGTCGCAGCAGGGCCACCGTACGGAGGGAGAGGCACGCCGCCCATACCGGGGCTCCGTATAGTGCCATCGACCTTATCACCCCGTGATAGAGCCGACGGCACGCCGATCCTGGGAAGATTTTCTCACCTGGTGGGAAGTTGCTACAGTCGCCTAAAGTACATTGTACTCGCAGCTCCTATAAGATTTTGCAAATATACTTACAACTTCTATAGGGAAGGTCCCATACCACAGAATAGATAATAGTACCATACCCAATGTATGTTACTAACTTGTGATACATACAACCCTTCAAACCAGAACACCGCTACTTTCAAAATAGAAATTAAATCATACCTACGTTCATTGTAACCTATTATCTGTAATATCATCAATGTAAGAATAAATATATTAGTAGTCATAGTCATTAACTTAGAATTAGACACCAATGTAAATTATTCATTTTTATTAATAAAATTGTATCCGAGTCATAATTTTATAAGTAGCGGATGCGCACGAATACTACTAGGATAACATGCGCAATCGACGTAATTCTATAGGACTCTGGTGCACATCTTATCTTGTATCCCACCACTCGCAAGTCACAGATTCACCAGAGTCCAGAAAATAGCGAATAGGTAAGTATTTGTAAGTGACGGCAGTGCTTATGTCACCCATATAGGAGAATTTCCTCCCGGTGGATAACAGACACTGACGATACACCCAGGGATTTGTACACCCCATAAGATTGTATCCCACTCGCAAAGCGGAGGGTGGAGAAATAGGTACCTAACTAAATAGAGGTGCTCGCGCAGACATCGCTAATACCGGTAATACTGAGTCTTCCTGGTACAAGCCTAAATCATACCTCCTAAGCGTATGCTATGATTTAAGTTTTGTAAGATTTTTGTTAAGGTTTCTGATGTCGATAAACTCTGACCTTTTATGTTAAAAAGGGTGAGCAGCGATGCATAACAATATTATGATTCTATTGCAGAGTAATACACAGGGGTCCATGAAGCAGAAAGCTAAACAACCCAAAAGCGTCACGCTAATAAAATTCATTGTAATATACCAAATACATTAAAGTACTGATCGATAATTGGAACTTTACTTCGATAATATTATTAAGCTGAGAATGTTTCGGTTATGAATTGCATGTTTCATCTGAAGCTTAAAATAGTTATTTGCACAACAAGAGTGCAAAGTTGTTTTTGGCTGCCAGTGCTGACTTAAAATTATTAACCAACGAAGTATTCTAGACTATAGACTACTGAGTGAGTACATTCAAGGGGGTAATTTAAAGGTACAAGACGCAGCTCTGATTAAAGCCAGCATATAAACATCTGCGGTGGAACATTTGTTATTATAATTGTTTATAAAGTTTAAATGTGTTTACATAAATAGTACCTTTAGACGTGGAGTACTATTTAAATCGCGATAGGAAAACACACCAGAGGCCCAATTCTACTAATAAGTTACAGCTGAATCGAAACTAAACCGTTGCGGTTGACCAATCGTAGCGCTTATATTGCCCTTCAACTGTTCGATCACGTGATAATGTGGCGTTCTGATTGGTCGATCGCAACGGTTCAGTTTCGATTCAGCTGTAACTTATTAGTAGAATTGGGCCTCTGACAAGACACTGTCTGGCTCGGAGCCAAACATGAATCGGGAAAATGTACAAATTCAATCTTTACCTAGCGTTTCCCTCAGCTTCGACCGCGAGATCGAAAACAATTAATTTTATGTTTGCAGCTCCATTTCGAGTAGTAAAAGGTGGTAATGTCTTGCACGAGTAGGTATACTTAGTTTCTGGCGAGAATAAGAAGTCTACGTCATTCTCCAGCCATCAACGTCATATGAATCGATACACAACATCACACTTTTATATTGAGGTCGATGCCAAGCAATGATCACATTGAAAGTCTTAAAAATATCTAAGAATAATACGAGTAATTAACAAAGTAGTACTTAAAATTTTTAAACATTAAACTGTGGTGTTGTGTGTATTCTTATATTATTTATGACTCTTTGGTGTTTTTGATGATGTCAGTTTAATTTTTTTGTAAAAAAACATTTTGTTTCGTGACATCACTTTTACTATGGAACCACCCATAGTAAAAGTTGTTTTATTTGGCTCATGCTTCAAAAGTAACCCTGTCTATAAAATAATAAAGAATTAAATAATAATTTGTGAAATATTTAAGACATGTTCTTGGTTGTCAAAGATCAAGGTCTGAATTGAATAAAGATTTTTGAGTTTGAGTATTATATCCCTTGTACCCCAAACTAACAAATGACAGTCATAAAACACCACACTCTAAGAAATCATAAAGTTCGTTTGTTCACAATCATTGTTTTTTAAATTCACATTCATTGTCTTACAATACAAGTGAAAGATTACGTTTGTGTTTACCTTTCACACTACAAGCAGAATCACAGCTGGCATAGAGCCAAAATTGAGCTGCGTGTGCACTGCACACTGCGCATTCAATCAAAGTATCGTTTGTCAATTATGTGCTCGGAGACTAGCTGAGATATGAATTGTGGTATGTTTATGAATTATGATCGCATTTGTTGATAGCATGGAAATAACATCTGTCCCTCCTAATTAAAATGGCCAATACAAGCAATACAAGATGTCGTAATTAGTAATAACATATATAAAATATCATTTAAAAAAAATAAGGTTCTTTCGAGTTAATTTTCCATCAATTGCTCGTGCAATGACAACAATATTTATATTGCAAAAAAAGAATACAATACTAAAGCACCTAGTTAACAATCTAGAGGAAATAGTATTAGAAAATATTAACGAAACAAAAACAAAACTAGTTAATGATTTCACTACGATATTAACCCGCACCAATGAGCTATGAAATTGAAATTATTTTGAGAAGGTTTTTTACGAAAGATAATTGGATTATAATTTTTAGATTCGTCCAAAAAGTTTTTGAAAGTAGTTTGCGTAATTCTGACGAGTTAATTTGATTCTTGAAAACGTGTTTTTTAGAAATATTCTTTTAAAGACTAGATACGTTTTATATTTGTGAATAACACTAAAATCAAAATTAAGAGTAGAGCGTTTTCTAAAGAAAATCTTTAAAAACGGTCTACCCTTAATATTGATTTTAGTGTTATTTGAAATTTATTAATGTCAAAGAAAATGCAAACTTACAGATATAATGCAAAGTTACAGTTTGTTACCAAACTCCTCCGAAACGGCTTGATCGATCATTATGAAATTTTTTGTGTATGTTCGGTACCTCGGTAGGTCTGAGAGTAGGTCGTAAACTATTTTTTATACCTCTAGGTGATATTGTTTTGGATGATTATTATGGCGTAACGTAGTTCGCGGACAAAACTAGTAATAATATAATATTTGTAAGTTTGTTTCATCCTAAATCAATTTTCAAGAAATTTGTAAAGATTTCCAATTTATTTACAGTGAATTTTTATTCAACTAAAGAAAATCAGTTAAAGTTTTGCTGTTGGGTTGGATATGTTTTCGTCGGCCTGAGTGGTGTTGGCGTCAACACACCATGTTAAAGATGCAGGCTCGAACCGTGCCTGAGGTAATTTTTTATTGGTTAATGTTATTTGAAAGTGAAAGGTTCCAAGTAAATGCCCTATCCAAACAGACTTTTGGTAATCTTAAAAGTTAGATAAGATTATTCGTTTCCTTACTTGGGAACATCATCCCGCGGAAGGAAGTCGTGATGCTGGATCGAGAAGAGAATCATCTTTCCGCTCTCCTCTGGCGTAGACAGAAGAGTAGAAGGAGGCGCGCTTTCGTAGATCGCTTTTGCTTCCTTAGATTCTTGCCTCCCCGTACGTTTGAAGGATCTCCCTTTTGCTTGGTGATCCCTCGTTTGCTGTTCTAGTCCCAGGGGCAACCTTGAGCCTGTCCCAACGTGGCTGCTTGGCGAAGTATACTTTCCTAATCCTGAACGACACCCTATGGGGCGGAAAACAGAAGTCAGGAAGAACAATCCACTTGATTATTAGCCACAGAGCGCTCCATCATTCTACACACCTCATAGTACCTACCTACCCTCACGTTTTGACTCGACTACGAGTATGGAATGCGGGAACATTCCTTTGGACTTATTATTGATTACCATGTTAGATAAAGGCCGAGAATTCTGTTGTAAATAATGTTATGCTGTATTCCTGTGTATCCTGCGTGCGGGTGTGTTATCCAGTGCGCTTTAGTTGACCTTTTTCTTCGAGGGGAATGCGTGACCGCTCCGTACCCACCATTGGCTAGACGACAAGCGCGTGTGGGGCTCTGCTGGCAGAGTGCCAGGTCTACCCACTAAGCCCTCCGGTATTCTCCCTGCCCTTATGGGCTCGCGTGGTAGGGTCCACAGTGCGATACCACTACGCTTAGGTTGATCTGACAGCGTAAAGTTACACTCACACAAGTGACTCACCTAATTACAAAATTCCAATAGACCATAAAATTACAGTCTTAGGCGGATTCTTATTTTTGATTGCCGTTCCTAATCAATAGTACTACTTTCAGTTTAAGCGCTTATAATAACTCGTGTTCATGAAAAGAAACTAAAAGGTATAAAATCTTCAGAACTAAAAATAGTTTCAAAGATAGCTGCTTCAACGATTCTCTTGGAACAGAACCCGGAGAAAGGCAAAGGATTTAGTGAATAACCAAAAAAAAGTTGTTACAATTCACGCCTTATCTCTTCATCTTCGGTGACAGCTGTCAGGAGATAATATAAGTCGATTCATAAAATTTTATCTCTCTTAAGACAAAGAAATATTAGGCCAAGCATCAGAGAAAGGCACAGTGCTATTTATAGATCCAAGTGATTATTATGACAAGTTTCAACTTGAGTTGTGCAACTGTATTGTTTCACAGCAACTTAATAAAGCAATACAATATAAATACGTAATGAAAATCGATGTGAATGACGTTTGTCACTTAAATCCCGTTTATGAAAGTCGCTTTCGAGCCCATTCTCCATTCACGAGAAAGAACGTAATGTTACAAATAATCGGATTTAAGTACCTTCTCGTACATAACTTTCAATAAGTTACTCCATCATTTCAATATCGTTGTACTACGTAAGAAGTAATTATTCTGAGTTGATCGAATACTGTTGTATCTAAATAGTTTTGGAAAGTAATAAGTCACTTGCGTATCTGGCCGAATTTATCATCAATCTATCTATACTGAAGTTTGTTTGTTTGCTTGAACGCGCTAATCTCAGGAACTACTGATTCAAATTGAAAAATTCTTTTTGTGTTGGATAGTCCATTTATCGAGGAAGGCTTTAGGCTATATAACATCACGCTACGACTAATAGGAGCTGAGCATCAATCACAAATATTGCAAAAACGGGTAAAAAATATACGGCGAAACGTACTCGTAGTTCGCTGGCACAGCTAGTAATTTATAATTCACTTTCAAGCTTATAATCTCAATAATCTCAAGTCAATAATGTTGATTACTTTATTACACAATGCGTGATATATTCTCATGTTTTTTTTACTCTCTACTTTCAACACTTACATCGAAATCTAAGAAACCAAATAATGCACTATATTTCAACTAAAAAAGCATAGTCACGCGCTCTTACTAAGTATCGCCGACTATTGCCCACAAAAGAGTCATCGTGACAAAAAAGTGTTGCGAACATCAACAACGCAATCCAACTCCAGCTCTGGCCTACTTTCTTCCGTTTATCGGACGTTAAGTGTACCTAAATCTATGGGTATTATAAGCTGTTCCCATTGTCCGTGCGAAATGACCCGTGTCGATGCAGCACCGACCGACTTGCGCAGACTTCCTGTGGGGCAACTCTCATCTACTCTCTCATAATCGATATCGGAAGTTGCATGTCCATCGTTCGTGATGCAATGCTCCTCACTTGAACCCGTATACACGTCCCACTGCAAGTCATACGTCTCTCCTTAGAGAAGAGGAATTGACCTTAACTACGCTGTAGGGTTTCATACCTCAAAAGGAAAAACGGAACCTTTATAGTATCATTATCCGTCTGTCCGTCTATCTGTCGACCTTTTTTTCAGAAACACGTAGAGAAGGTCAATAGGCACTTTCAGCTGTGAAAAAATCTAACTTGTAAGTCAACGTGAGTAATAGATATGACCAGTAATGACGCAAATTTTCGATAATTTTACGATCTCACAAGGGAATCAAAACTTATAGGGTACTTTCCGTTGACCTAGAATCATGAAATTTGGCAAGGAGCGAGGTCTTATAGCGCATGTTAAGGAAAAATCTGAAACAGTAAATATGTAGTTAGATAAGTTTGTGTGGAACCCTCGGTTCGCCAGTCCAACTCGCACTTGGCTGGTTTTCTTCCAGTTTCCCATCTCTCCGCAGAGATGTTATTGTGAATGAATAAATGATTTTGATTTTTTTTTGCGGTGGGAGCCCCAACAATTGACGAGCAACACCACTATTGAGTGCTCTCTAGTAGATTGGACCTGCTCCAAATTGGACCCGCAGGATGAATCGACTGTGTCTTTATTTTGAATCATTTCAGTAAAGTTGCACAAGCATTGCCATTTGTCACGCAGTTTATTGTCTTCGTGTACATGTACTTTGCTCATATATCCCAATAAACATTTAGGCTGAAAAAATATCTTTTCACCAGTGCTCCCTTCTTTAGTAGCTCAAAATGTTTGACGAACGCTTTCAAGAAGCGTTCAAGTTGTCATAATGACACATCGACATCGTGAGGACCACGGACTATGAAACGGTGACAAACTATCTTTTACCGCTACGACATAGTTATCTCCTGCGTCGCTGCATACATCTACAGCTTAGAGCGCTAGTAGCTCAGCCCTTCGTGAGTTGAGCATTCCAAGATGAGTCACTCCTTCTGATGAAAAGTAGTCGAGAGGTCCAGGGGCCTAATCCTTCGCTAAGGGTCGCTATTGCAGTGGCAGCGTTTAGCACCATCTCTTTCTCACAGCGATTTTGATACCGCTTTAAGCGATCATGGTATACTTAAACAACATAAGTGTTCTAATTTTGAAATGTTAAAGCGTAGCGTATTTCGTGTACGAGTTCGTTAACACTCGCCGCGATAACGAGTGCTAGATCGCTGCTTATTGCAGTCAATGTATTAAGAAATAGAGACTCGAATTTAAGCCTCTGCTTACACCATCATTATTTTATCAGTTTGATCCATCAGTCTGGCATCAGTATTTTATCAGTCTCCGCTGGACTAGCAAAATTTATCAGTATTTCGTCAGACACTGGGTTACACGATCAGTCTGGCGTCAATCATACCAGACTGATGGACCAGACTGATGAAATACTGATGGTGTAACCTCGCTCTTTGATAATAAATAGAGTGCTTCACGCTTAACGAATGATTCGACAGAGTTCCGAACACGCTGCAATGTACGCCAACGACAGACACGAAGTTTGTCTATGAATTATGAGAATACGCCCTCGTGACGCCCTCTCCCTGACGCAATCTTGGATTGGATGTAAACAAACCGTATTGTTCGATATTTGCGAGACATTGTGCAAGTCCATCAGATCATGGGTCGCTGGTGTATTTGACAATTGGTTCTGGTTCAGCATGAAAATAGCTACGTGACTATCACGGCCAAAGAAAGTGTAAGTTGAAAACTGATTGTTAACTAATGTCGGCTACAGCATAAGAATTCATGGGAGAGCATTGCCTTGCCTGCGTGCAACATCTGTTCTGTGGTACCTATGTAGAACTGTAAAACGCGTCTGGCTTCGGTTCTTCAGAAAAAATTCTAGAAGTTTTATCAAGTCATATTTCAATAAAGATTATTTCGATTTTATTTGATTTTAATAAGTACCGTGGTAGCTGCAGAAACCCTGGAATTCCAACTTACTAAGATATATAACCTATCTTTAAATTGATAATGTTATTTTTTATTGCAACTAAGTTGGCAAACAAGCAAACTGCCCACCTGATGGTATGTGGTAACAGTCACCTATAGTGCATATGGCTCCTGTAAGATTTGCAGTAAATCCGCAACCCCCACAAGAACCACAGTATAGGTACGTTGCCAGCTTGTGACATCAGATATAAAGTTACGGTACCCAGTAATATCACTGCCATATCTTAACCCTTCAAACCGGAACACAGCAATGCAAGCACTGCTGTTTTACGGCAGAAATAGGTAAGACGGAGGTACCCAAGCAGGCGAGCCTGGTACAGAGTCTGGTATGAAGTAACAAACAAATCAAATCAATTAACGCGGGTCTATTTCGCGGTAAACAATAACTATATTGACTTACTGTTTCCCGACGTTTCGGCCGAATTGCATCAGGCCATGGTCACGGGATGACTGCCGAGGCTCAGCGACGTCTTCGTAAAGCGCGGGTTCCACGACTACCCTCCGCTCGATCTTCAGAATTTATTTAGGCAGTGCGGTACTTATAAAAAACGTCAGTGTGTAGATGTCGTGACGTGAGTGTGGTATGTCGAGGTACCGACGATTATGATAAAAATAAAAATGAAAATTCTGATACCCCATTTACACTCGCGTGCGAGCCGCGAGACGAGCCACGAGCCGAGCCACAAGACGCGAGTGTAAACACTGAGCTCGTGGCTCGGCTCGCGGCTCGTCTCGCCACTCGCAAGGCTCGCGTCGGGAGCGGTTTTTTGGGCACGAGTCAAAGGGGTTCGCGTCGTGGCTCGCGTACGTGCGAGCGCGTGTTTACATATAAAATTTATAATTTTGCTTCATATAAAATTTATAATTTTGCTTTATTTTTTTCCTATTTTTTTAAAATATTTAAATATTTCAAAGTTGGCTGTTGATACGTAGTTAATAAAGATTACTTTGGTTAACAAAGTACAAAAGATATCAATACAGTTGAATTTTAGTCGGGGCTGGTAAGACCTCGGTGGCCGAGTGGTCAAGGCGTCAACACAGTACGTTGAAGACGCGGGTTCGATCCCTTCCCAAGATTAAATTTTTCTTTATTGATTTATTCAACTTACTTTTATTTTTTAAAAGTTAACTACAGACGAAACTTTACACGTCATCGAACTTTCTCAAAAGGGGCCTATAATTTGGAACCCTAAGAATAAAAAGTCATATTTAGTCAAATTATTTTCGTAGTTATAGGGTATATGCTGGCTAAGCACAGCGTTGATGCCGCTAATACTTCGACGTCCTCCATTGCTGAAAGCTCGAAAGCAACTGAACGCATTGCGAGAGTGTAAACACCTCGACGAGCTCACGCGCTCTATCGCGAGACACGAGCCGAGCCGCGAGCCGAGCCTCGAAACGCGAGTGTAAATCAGGTATGAAGAACAAGCGGAGGGTAGTCGTGGAACCCGCGCTTTACGAAGACGTTCGCTGAGCCTCGGCAGTCATCCCGTGACCACGGCCTGATGCAATTCGGCCGAAACGTCGGGAAACAGTAACTATATATAGTTATTGTTTACCGCGAAATAGACCCGAGTTAATTATATTTTAAATGTGTACAAATCGCGGAAGTCTAAAAACATTGAAAACAAATCAACTTTCAGTCGAATTTAGAACCTGTGGGCTTTCTTTTTTAACCGACTTCACAGAATAATTTAATTTACAATATATTTTTCTGTTATCTATAAATCAATGAATTTCCCTTGGTACTTTCAGGGTAAGGGAACACAGACAGCGGGACCTATGCATGTTCGTAAAATGTAAAATTAAAAAGCGTAATCTATGTTGAGAAGCAAAATTTTTAATGTGCTTTTCGTTAATCGCCCACTTCTAGTGTACTGTGATTGGACAGCTAATCTTAAGTTGACAACTACACTGTGGTATGCATATTATTTATTTAACAATTTATGCACGCAGAAATTAACATATACAGAAACAACACAGAAGAAAAGATGTACAAAGGTACTGCTTATTTCAAAAATGAAATTACTTCCAGCGGACCCGCGAGAGGAGAAATTGTATTGTAATAATTTTATTGTATTCGTGTATAGCAGAAGAATAAATATATATATGTATATCAGGAAAAAAATATATAACTTTGTTGTTTTTTGTTCTATGACTAAACGTTCTATGGCTCAAGTTGTAAAGAATTTTATTTGCAACAAAAAATTTTTATATTTTTATAAAAATATATAAACTCCCAAAAAAATATAAAAGCTATATATAGTTTTTATATTTTTTTGTGAGACCTTTACTTTGTCAGATAAACCTAAAAACCATTTGTACCCCTATTTCGAAGACAACAAGTGTTGCAACCCCACAAACTTGGATTTAACTTTAGACTAACCCCTCCTAAATATCTAAATAATAAAATTGCGTCCTCTGACAAATGCACAAATGCACAATAAGCCCAAAAAAATTTAAAATTTCAATGGACTATAACTATTTTTTTACATACAATGTTTAACTACCAAGTCTTGATCTCCTTTTATTCAAAAGTTTTCTTTGTGTTACGAAAAAAACAGAAATCGTAATCCATGTGTCTAGCATTGTTGCGTCTCTAAGTAGAGACAGCTTATTGTTTTATTTTCATTTCTCTACGCAATGAATTCGCATTACGAACAATGACAGGTACGATGGCAGCTTGTTATGTGAAAGATTAAAGATATAGAGTCTGGCTAATGAAAGATGAACCTGAGATTTTTTCAAGTAGCAACACTGATACAATGTCCTCATGTACTTTAGTTCAACATGGTGATTTTGATACTTTGTAATAAACAATTTCATAATATTTTTTTCTTTATTTCTGTCGAAATATTACAGATATTAAGTAATTTTAACATTCATTGAAATCCAAATACAGCGATTTCTTATAAAAGGTTCATTGTTGGAAGTTCATTGAAACTAAACATTACCTAATATTAAATTTTAAAAAAGTATTAACTCCTTTTTTTCCTACTATATTCAGTAGAATATAGTAGGAAAAAAAGGGAAAAAAGACAATCCTTTCACAAAAACATTCTAAATTACTACATAAATAAAAAAATATTAGAATATTTCAAGTATCAAAATGTATTTTACCTTCTGTAGACAGTATTACCAGAGCTAGAATTTTTTAATTTGCCGCTTTTTTCCAAACTCACGTTTCGTGTGCCAGACTCTACTCGTAATAATCATAATTCCGCTTTTCTTCATTAAGTCATCTAGTTTGATAACGATTGCCGATCAATCGATGAGTTACAAAATCACCACCCCGGTATAGGATATTTACTTGTTTATTTACCTACTGTCCTTGACCCTAATTTCCCTTCCGATCCTATACCTATGTTTAAATAAACACTTCGTTTCCCTACCTTTCAACCTGTTTGTGACTGATGCACAAGCCGTGCAATCCAAAAGAAAAAGAAAGAAAAAAGTGTGTGATGATCTACTCACCATGGACTTAATAATCAATTATTAAGTCCATGTCTACCTATTCATTGACTTGTTTAAATGCCTAAGCATGCTTGTAAAGCTTATAAAAAAATCTGTTTACTGAGTTAAGTTTTTGTTATTAAGATACTGATTATGTTACTATTATCTATGGAAAGTGGAAACTCTTTTTGCAAATGTAGGTATAACTTACTTGATTTTGTACATGTGTGTACAAAATCAATAAAACTGCTGTATGTTTTCCTAAATAAATAAAATAAAATATACCACACTAATTAAATGTCATATTAATGTCTTTAACATTTAATTTATAGGATATAACATAGCACAAGTAAGTATCGAATGTAGAAAAAAAATATGTCATTCATTATTATTAAACCGGCTATTCTCCTATACACACAAATCATTTTGTCCCTTTAAGGATGGAATCTTGATAACTTGATTCACACTTCAACTGCTTTGCGGCACAGACGACTAAGATAGAGGTATCCGAGAGGTATTATGACGCTGTACCTAGTTTCCGATTGCGATTACTGGCTAGCACGAAGATCGATTTCTTCCATTCAACGTTTCATTCCAAATTCAAATCTATACTTACTATACTTTACTTACTAATATTATAAAGCTGAAGAGTTTGTTTGATTGTTTGTTTGTTTGGTTGAACGCGCTAATCTTTGAAACTACTGGTCCGAAATGAAAAATTATTTTTGTGTTGGATAGTCCATTTATCGAGGAAGACTTTAGGCTACTTAATATCACGCTACGACCAATAGGAGAGGAGAATCAATGAAAAATGTTGCTAAAACGGGAAAAATATAGAAGATAATATACCTAACTAAAACGCGTTGAAGTCTTTTATATGACGAAACGTAGTTCGCGGGCACAGTTAGTCATTATATATGATGCTAATAAGATATTGTTTTTTTATATGTGTTAATATAATGATAAACAAAGATAAATATTGAAAATGTAAAAGATCAGTAAAATCGCGCCTCTGATTATTACTTGAGTAAAAAAACCTAAACAATTGTAACTACGCTTTGTACCTATGTAAAAAGCTTGGAAGCTAAGGAAATACGCCCTATTAAACATGTTAATTACTGTGCCGCCCTACTACAGTGTTTTAACTGCGCCAACAAGCGACCATTCGATCTAGGAACGCAAAGCAGCAAAATTTAGGAGTCTGGTTTAAAATCTATAGGTCTTACCAATCAGTGAGCCTTTGGGTACCCATTTGTATTCAAAAACCTACTTGTAAGATCTTGTAAGTCTTGTAAGACACACTCCTCTTCAAAGACTCACCAGTGGGACTATTCGGTGGATACTCCACGACAGCTGATATACGTCCCCACCGAGGGGCACGAGCCTACCCTAACATGTTAGGGCGATAAGGCCTTAGTCAAACCATGCAGGCCCAGTGCGGATTGGTTGGTAGTGACTTCACATACACCTTTGAACTACTTCGCAGGTGTATGCAGGTTTCCTCACCATGTTTTCCTTCACCGTAGGAGCGTCAGATAAATGTATGTACATATGAAATTCGTGAAACGAAAAACACATTGGTACACGGCAGGATCGATCGCGGGCCTCCCGATTCTACTCGGGGCACAGTCCAGTGCCGACACCACAGCGCCACCGACGCTCCGCTTAGTTAACTTTGCCAATTATATTTAAAGTATGTGAAAGAAAGTTTTAAGCTTATGTATGTTAACCGTCTAAACGTCTTCTATACAATAAAAAAATCTAATATCTAACTCTTACGGTCCTATTAATAAAAATTTTACCGTGGATCATCCTCGGTTTAGTTATTCCGTGTCTTCTCTTATTTTGACATTATGACAGCCAACAAGACAAACCCGAAGTAACTAATCCGAGGATGATCCAAGGAGTAAATTTTTTATTAATAAGGCAGTTAAAGTCCTTCCATCATCCGCTCGGCTCAAGATTAGCAGACGCAAATACCTGAATTGATTCAGAAAAAAACCTGAAACACGTTGAACGTGCTTCTATTTAAGGGTTTTCCCTCGATTTGCCTGGGATCGCATCACCAGATCCTGACTATGGAGAAAATGGAACCAATCGGGAAAAGTCTCGAACAAAAAAGAATTTTCCAAATCAATGAATAAATGATAGAGTTATGAGATACATTTAAGAATTGATAACACCCTTTTTTGTAAAGTCGGTTAAAAAACATAATTTGCCAGGGTATTTTAGTAGGGATGATACTGAGTCTGTATCAGAATATATTTTGCTTTTGTCAAATACATTTTCTATGCACCGTCAAAATGTATGTACAACAGCCATTGTTTCCTTGCAGGAAGGAGGTTCAACCACATGCAACTGTCCATTGTTTGCAAGCGCATTGCCGTGGCGGTACGCCTGCATCCAGTAAATAAGTTTTTTACCCGACTGCGCAACGCAAAGGAGGGTAATGTTTAATGTATTTTCCTTTGTGGCACGATATTTGCCAAACGCGTGGACCAATTTTGATGATTCTTATGTTAATCGTTTGATTTTAATTCTGTAAATGTCACTAAAGACGCAGACACTTATCGAACTCCAACATAGCGACCGTCGGTTGCCATATTGGAAATAAATAAATTTATTGATCTGCATCAAAGAATAGGCCATAAAAAATGTTAGATTTCTTTAATCATTTTTCATTTTGATTAATAATTCAAGAAATAGGATGATGTGAGTGAAGCCGTTTTTAATATCGAGATCGTTTTTAATATTAGTAATCGTCCTAACTGCTAAAATTAGAATCCAAGATAAGCTTTAATAATTATTTGTAATAATGTGGGTCCCGATCCCGACTGCTAGGAATTTATACTACTGGAATGGTTGTATCTTTTCACTCTTCCTCCAGTTATGCAGTTCGATTTTTATATTATAAATTTATTTTTCTGTGACTTTTGGCTGCAGCTTCACGTTGAAAAAGAAGACGGGAACTTTAGTGGGTCCCCAAGCTTTGTTGGTAAACCGATCGAAAAATGCACATGTAAATCAAGTTTGACGATAACTGCTACACATTAGGTGAAAGACGTTGTGAATCTTTTTTCGTACATCTCCGTAACCTAAGCACTTGCCTGGGAAGGAAATATACTCAGTGTACGACAAGAAGATACGATAACTACTTCTAGCTTCTAGGTAAAAGTATGAGGACAACGTTTTTCACGAAGCAAGCGCTTATCAACCATAGGAAGAGATGGTGTCGGATTAATGCAACATGATGTAATTCAAACGTGTTCGCTCGACGCCAACACTGCTACTGTTTTGGTGAAAGTATCTGGGGGTCTACTCTCTTAGGTCGTAATCGAATGTGTTATTCGATGTACAATACGGATATTCCGTGTACAATAGGTATATTTCAAAAATTCGCTTAACATAATAAAGTATTTATTGCTACCATGTCACTGCACAGACTAGCTTTGCGGCCTCTGATGAAGGGTTCGCAAGAATTGTTGGGAAAACTCCTTTGTCTGTTGCGTTTAGGTGAAAATGTTGCATCAGCCATCAACAGGTTGCCTCTTCCTGTGGTTTCCAACACATTTCGCCAACAAGTATTGTAAATAAAAGTTGTAACCACTCTTATGAGAAATAGATTCAATTATTTTTTTAATACAACTAAGGCAAACAAGCGGCTGCACAAGGCTGCAATCAGCTATATACGATACCAACTTGTGAATAAGATGTCACTGGAATCTTACTCTTCAAACCGGAATACAGCAATGCAAACAGCGCTGCAATGCTTGGCGGCAGTAAAGTAAGACAGAGATACCCGTTCAGGCAGACGAATCTATAGTACTGGGTATCTTTTTGATAAATTTAACAAGCTGTACATTTATCTGCACCTGAGTCATACCTCATAGTCGGTGGCGCTGTGGACTCGGCACTTGTCTTCCAATCGGGAGGTCCGTAGTTCAATCCTGCCATGTACCTACCAATGTGTTTTTCATTTTTCGAATTTCATATGTTCATTTGCTGATACTCCGACGGTGAAGGAAAACATCGTGAGGCAATCTGCATACATCTGCGCAGAAATTCAAAGGTGTACCTATGTGTAGTCGACCAATCTGCACTGGGCCAGCGTTGTTGACTAAGGCCTAATCACCTTAACATAGGGTAGGCTCGAGCCCCTCGGTGGGGACGTCAGTTGTGATGAGAAAGGATTTTTGAATCAATCGAATGCACTGTTGTTATAAAAACAAATTCTATATTAATACACTATAGTATAGGTTATGTATATTCAATTTTAAACAAAAACCAGTAGGTAGGACGATTATCGTTGCAGAATTCACGGAATAAATATTCAAAAACAGTGAATTTGAAACTTCGTATTACCAAATTCACTGCTTTTTTTTAAATTTGAATTCTATTATTTCAAAAATGCATATCCAGTATTGTACGCCGAATCGCGTATTCGAACATTTGTTTGAGAGTTTACGGAGTATTACCACGGACCGGTTCTCGCCGCTGCATCATTTGTTTATAGTGTCATTGTTGCTACTGAGTGTGAGTACCGAGATCGAGTTACCGGAGGTTTCGGTAACAATGACCCATAACAATTACATTATTTCTTCCTCAAAACATTGTCACACAATGAATCACGATAATGGTGTTAATTTAAATAGTTTGGAAAGCTTTGGTGTTCCGAAAGTATGTAGTACTCGTATGTTCGAACTTCTTAACAACTCGACGAGTCGACGCCAGCCTACTTTATGTGGACAGGCCGGTATTTTCTGATATTGGCATTAGGTCTCTACAGACTCTACGGTGAACTTTATTTTTTCACATTTACTTATTTGCATACATTGTAATTATGGTTTAGGTGTACCTATTATGAACAAACAAGAATTTAATAATTAATATTGTTAAAGATCTTAGATGTATGTAGGTAGAATATGTCATAGTTAGTCTATAAGACAACATGTTTAATCTGTAGCATTGGCGACCGCCTTTTTGGACTATGGTAAAGAGTAAGCGTCCTCCTTATCATCGAGTTCTAATTGATATGTTGTAATTGAAATAAATACAAATACCTTGCATAAAAGAGTCTTTAATTAAATTACACATGGTATCAGGTGTGCGGTTTGAACTCCATTTTACACCTTTGTTCTTTTTGCCTTTAAAGGTTTATTGATCTGTTTTTTTCTACAAAGGCTTTGGTGCATTTCTGTGCATGTCAACGTAGAACCCAGTGTTCACGCTCGAGGAAGAGCGAGTGGCGGCACTGCATTCTAGTCTGTGCAGTGACAGCTTTTTTGGCGGCCGGCCGCATGTGACATGTCAGTTGAGTCGAGTCGAAATGTCATGACATGCTGAGAGGTTATGTGCGGGCCGGAATAAAATATAATACACAATATTCAAGCAAATAGTGATTTGCGCGGCGCACCTAATATCGGGGTGCGAAAGCCCGCTTTGTGTTGTGCAAGGTATCAAAATCGCGTGTGTGAGTCGTGGTGGCCTAATAGGCCTTTGTAGTGCTCCGGTCTCCACCGGTGGATCCACTGCAGAACTTCAGGAGCCGCGACTTCCTTCGAGCTAGCTCAGGAAGTCCACCGGCTACGGAGGAGACGGACGGAGACAACGGGAATCGGGGTAAGCCACAATGCTTTCGATGAGCGGGTAGTAGGGCATCAGCAATCAACCCAAAATTCCTTACTCGGTGAAACGCCGACGTGGTGGAGTCTACTTGGGGCACCACCATCTCTTGGTAGCAGAGCGTGGTTTTTAGATTTGAGTGGTTCTTAGATTTGAGTATTTGATTAGTATTGTACAATTAATATTGTAATCTTGTTGGTTGTCCAAACGGGCAATACATATTAATTGGTTTTGATTGCTGATTTTAAACCGACTACCAGCTCATTTGTGGACCGATCTCCTTAACTAATTGTCATTGTATATGAAAAATTGGGGTTAAATGTCTTTTGTTGTTCTAGTTAAGTTCTAGCATTTACCTATATTTGATTTTGGTTTGTTTTTTCATATCTTTGTTTTGCCCTTGAATATTTTGTTTGTTAAGTTGTAAACTTATACTTGAATTTAATTTGTTTAACAGATTTTGCTGCTAAATGACTTTGCTGTTGTTGTAATACACTATATTGCTGTGTTAAGTTTTAGCATTTACATTTGATTTTGTTTTGTTTGCCTTTGAATATTGTGTTTGTTAAGTTATTGACTTAATGCTTGAATTTAATTTGTTTGAAAAATTCTGTTGTTAAATGCCTTTGTTGTTCTAGTTAAGTTCTAGCATTTACACTTGATTTTGGTTTGTTTATATATTTTGTTCTGCCTTTGAAGTTCCTCCCGATCTGTTTTATTGTCTGCGGTTGTTGGTCTGTTTGTCTGTGTATTATTATAGAGTATCTTAATTTTGGTGCAAAATGGTCCCGCCAGTCAGCCCGCTTAGTGGTGCCCGCGCGGGTGCACAAAAGATTTTGAGATGGTTTGCTAGTGCCGTCGCTTTGGTAGACCGACCAGACCGAGAACAGGCTTTGTTAATTCGGCATGAGGGAGTACCTGCTCGCTTGAAGGAATTGGAGCAGCTTTTCGTTCTTCATCAACAATATTTGCTCGACCACCCAGCCGAGGGTGCCGCTGAGTTGCGGGCAGTCGACCAATTTAATGCCGATTATGATCAGTGTTTTGAACAGGCGGATGTGATTATAAACAAGGCTCAGGCAATCCTATCCGCCCGGAGGGGTGAGTCGTGCACGCCCGGGGAGGTCAAGCCTACCCCGGCCGGCTTGCTGGGCAGACTGCCCACTTTAGACATCCCAACCTTTGATGGGAACCTGGCTTCTTGGATGGGGTTCATTAACCTCTTTGATAGCCTGGTTCACTCGAGGGACGACCTGTTCCCTAGCCAGAAATTGGCCTATTTGCTCTCTGCCTTACGTGGAGAGGCTGGTGTACTTGTCCAGCATCTACCTGTCAATGATGACAGTTATGATATTGCAAGGGCGTTGTTGACCGCCCGGTATCAGAATGTTCGCTTGCTAGCGGACACACATGTGGCTGCCATTTTAGGGCTGCCACGAGTATCGCGGGTCTCCTCATTGAGGAAGGAGATTTTGAACCCGCTGCTGAGCGCTATTAACGCGCTCAAACGACTTGATCTACCGGTGGACCAGTGGTCCTTTATTTTGCTCCACCTCATCCTCGATAAGCTTCCCATGGAGATGAAGGGACGCTTCGAACAAAGGTACGGGGGCAATAGTGCCTCGTACCTCCCCCCCTTCTCGGATCTCCTCAGATTTTTGGAGGATGAGTGTCGGATGACTGACCACTTGGATCTGGCTCCTATACCGGGACCGAGTACAGGTCGCTATGAGGCGACCCGGGCAGCGCCACGGAGAGAGCGCCGCCCGTACAAGCAGTATACTGCAGTGCGGCAGAACTCTCCACACAGGGAGAGGCCGATGCCTTGCAAGTGTTGCAAGCGGGATGGCCATCGTTTGCCGGCCTGTCCCAAATTTGTTGGCCTACGCACCGAGGGGCGTAGGAATATGGCCAAGCAGCGGAATTGGTGCTACCGCTGCCTGGGGGCCCATATGGCATCGGCTTGCCCCCACCCACGAGATTGCCACTGTTGTGGAGGGGCCCATCACCCCCTTTTGTGCTTCAACAATAGAGACACTCGTGAGGTGGTGAGAGAGAGGGACTCGCACACGGGCGGGGGCCCTCCTAGGTCACCCACCTCTCCGAGGAGATCGGAGGGGCGTGCCACCCCTCCGCGGAGATTGGACAGGCGCCCCCCCTCCAGTGAGAGGATTGGGCGCTCCACCCCCCCCTACGGGCGGGGGGGATCGACGCGCCGCTTATGAGGCGCCACCGCGGGATTGGGCCGCGGTAATTAGGGAGCCACGCCGGGAGCCGATACGCTTCTCTCCCCCTCTGATGGAGAGACCTCGTTTATCGCGGGCTCCCCCAACTTTCGCCCATCATGGGCACCGCCCGGCCCCCCGATGCAGCTTTGGTCGGGGTGTGTACGTGCCGGATTGGGACCCGCTCGAGCGCCTTGAGCGCCCTATTCCTCCGCCGCGCACGCATTTTTCTTCGGACCCCCCTTCCCCCCCGTTGCGGGGAATGCGGGAGGATTTTCACTAAACCAACTGTCGGCTGCAACCCCCCCACAGGAGCAGGTGCTGTTACCAACAGCCTCCGTACAGGTGTGGGGCCCGAGGGGCACCTTTGTTTTAGTTCGCGCCCTTTTGGATACGGGAGCTCAGGGTTGCATTGCCTCCAGCTGGCTGGTCCGGCAGTTGAGTTTGAACACATCTCCATACCTTGAATCGGTACGAGGAATCGGAGACCTGCGGATCCCGGATCGGATCGGTCAGGTTTTGTTCTCCTTCTCCCCCCACTTCTCTTCAGCGCCTAAAATTGGCGCTACCGCGATTGTTTATGAGAAGGTTGTTGGTCAGCTTCCGCAACAGCACGTTTCGCGCGCTGTCATTGATGCGACATCAGGATTGACCTTGGCTGACCCTTCCTTCCACCGAACCGGTCCGATTCACTTATTGCTCGGTGCCGATGTTCTAGGCCGCGTGTATTGTGGGAAGAGGAGAGAGTTACAGAAGGGTGGGCTGGTAGCCTTATCTACATCGCTTGGGTTTGTAGTGATGGGACCAGTTAGGCATAACCCACCATCTCCATCGGTGGACAGTTACATAACTGTTAGCTCCACCTTATCGGATGTCCTTCAACGGTTTTGGGAGGTGGAAGAGCCACCTACCGTGAAGCGAGTGAACCCCTTGGACGAGGAGTGTGAGTTGTTCTACCAGAACAATACAGGTCGCCTTCACTCGGGACGGCTGATCACTCGTTTGCCCTTTTTGTCAGTTCGCCCCTCACTTGGCAGCTCCCGGCCGTTGGCCGAGAAGCGGCTGCTGTCCATGGAGCGTCGTATGAGTAGGAACTCCGACCTCAAACAGAAGTATGTCGACTTCATGCGAGAATATGAGCAACTGGGGCACATGTCGGTCTCGCGACTGGACTGGCGAAACGAGGAACATAATTTTCTTCCTCACCACGCGGTTTTGAAACCTTCCACCGGGAAGATACGCGTTGTTTTTGATGGGTCAGCTCCCACGTCTACCGGAGTTTCGCTGAATCAATGTCTGCATGCTGGACCGAAGTTGCACCACGAGGTGGGTGATGTATTGACCAACTTCCGTCGCCATGCCGTCGTCTTTGTGACCGATATCCGGATGATGTTTCGGCAGACTGTGATTCACCCGGACGATAGGCGATATCAGCTCATATTATGGAGGGAGGATCCCAGAGATCCCATGCTGGTCTACGAGCTGAACACCAATACATACGGATTGCGTTCGAGCCCCTTTGTGGCAATTCGCTCACTTGTGGAACTCGCTGAACGTGAGCGGTTACGATACCCTCGCGCATCCTTGGTTCTCAAGGAGGATGCATTTGTGGATGATATTTGTACGGGCTCCTCTAGTGTCGAGGAAGCCTTGATTTTGCGAGATGAACTAATTGCTCTTCTCGGGGCTGGTGGTTATGAACTGAGGAAGTGGATGTCCAACTCACCTCAGCTTTTGTGTGACTTGCCAGACGACCACCAGCAGGAGCCTCATATTTTTGAGAATGCCAACACTCCAGATTTACTGTCTGTTTTGGGAGTGCAATACAGACCTGTCCAGGACACGTTCACCTATCGATTGGAGCTGCCAAGCCCCAAGGTCTGGACGAAACGGTTGGTTTTGTCTACAGTAGCTCGTACCTTTGACCCAAATGGCTGGATTAGTCCCGTAGTGTTTTGGATGAAGTGCTTCCTACAGGAACTTTGGTCAGCCGAAGTGTCGTGGGATGAGCCCCTCTCGGGCCGTTTGCTGCGAGATTGGGAGTCCTTCATGTTGTCTCTCCCCGACATTAACCGTGTTAGTATCCCTAGACATATACTGCCTAAGGGACGGTTTACGGCCAGCCTTCATGGCTTTTGTGACGCGTCTGAGAGTGGATACGCAGCCGTCGTATATATCCGGACGGTCGATGATAGAGGAGCTGTTAAGCTCCACTTGCTAATTGCTAAGAGTAAGGTTGCTCCACTTCGGACTCGATTAACGATTCCGAAGTTAGAATTGTCTGGAGCTACTCTTCTGGTTCGGTTGATGAACCACGTTGTTGACACCCTGGGACGTAGTGTGGACTTTGAGTCGCTCTTTGCTTGGTCCGACAGTCAGGTTGTCCTGTGTTGGATTAAGAACTCCGTCCACTCCCTGGAAGTATTTGTGGCCAATCGGGTATCCCAAATACAGGCCTCGAAGGCCACGTTGATTTGGCGCCACGTGCCAGGTGAAATAAACCCTGCTGACTGTGCATCACGTGGCAGCGAAGCCCCTCAGCTTATTGACCACACTCTGTGGTGGGGTCCCTACTGGTTGTTACAACCGTCTTGGCCTTCCACACCAGCTGTGGTGAAGGTACCAAATCCGGGCTTGCGTGTTCACGCTGTCGAGACTATGGCGGCTCCAGAGCGGGAATTTTTATTAGACCGCTACAGTTCTCTGGACAAGTTGCTCGGCGTGACCGCTTGGATAAGAAGATTTATACGAAATTGTCGCCGGCCTCAGGACAAAGGTTTGTGTCCGGTCCTCTCACCGCAGGAGCGCCAAGATGCTCTTCTGCATTGGGTGCGTATGACCCAGTCTAGAGCGTTTGAACCGGAACTTAAGATTTTCCGTACCGGGACGTCCAAATTGAAGGGACCCTTGGTGCGTTTGACTCCCTTTCTGGATGATAAAGGATTGTTGCGTGTAGGAGGCCGATTGAGGCACGCTAACTTACCTTATAGATCACGTCATCCCCTGTTGCTCCCCAAGGACGGACCATTGGTGCGATTGTTGATCATTGATCGCCATGTGAAGAATGCTCATGCCGGATGTAATGCATTGACCGCGCTCCTCCAACGGGAGTTTTGGATTTTGTCAGCGCGAAGAATAATCCGATCTGTTATCTTTCGATGTCTGCCCTGCTATCGTTTACGCCCCGAGACGATGCAGCCCCAAATGTGTGATTTGCCTGCTGATCGTGTGAATGAATCGATGACCTTCTTAGGAGTTGGAACTGATTTCGCGGGACCGTTCACTATAAAAACGTCGCGACTCCGTAATGCTAAGACTGAAAAGGCTTATTTGTGTGTGTTTGTTTGTTTGGCCACTAAAGCCGTTCATTTGGAGGTGGTGAGTGCACTCACCATGGACGCTTTCTTAGCAGCGTTAGGCAGATTTGTCTCCCGCCGGGGACTGCTTTCTCTAATTCGGTCCGATTGTGGGACGAACTTCAAGGGCACTGATAGACATATAAGAGAAGTTTGTGAATTTTTAGATAAAAATAATATTGAGATCGGATCCACACTCTCCCGTAGGGGGGTAACATGGCGATACTCCCCGCCGTCTTGCCCTCACTGGGGAGGGATTTTTGAATCTGTTGTAAAGGCCGCCAAGACTCACCTTCGCCGCGTTATTGGGGAGACTATTCTCACGTTTGAGGAACTCGCGACGGTGTTTCATAAGATTGAGGCGGTTCTCAACTCGCGTCCGTTATGTCCGTTGTCTACCGACGCGAACGATTTGCAGGCCCTCACGCCGGGCCATTTCTTGATAGGCAGACCACTTAACGCCCTGCCCGAGTATCCTTATAGAGATATCAATCCCGGACGCCTTTCGCGGTTTGAGTTGCTCCAGCAGCTTACCCAGAGTTTCTGGCGCCGCTGGCACCTTGAATATTTACACATTTTGCAACAGCGCGTTAAGTGGTCAGATAAGACAAACCCACCGAGGGTTGGAGACCTCGTGTTAGTGAAGGACCCAAACCTGCCACCCTTACGTTGGCGTCGCGGACGCATTGTCCAACTTACTCTAGGGTCTGATGGTGTGCCCAGGTTTGCCGAGGTCCTAGTTGGGGATTCTGTTTTGAAGCGCGCGGTCGCTACTCTTTCTCGCCTCCCCTTAGACTGATTTGGCGGACAGTCCGGGACTGTCCGGAGCGGGGGGATGTTCACGCTCGAGGAAGAGCGAGTGGCGGCACTGCATTCTAGTCTGTGCAGTGACAGCTTTTTTGGCGGCCGGCCGCATGTGACATGTCAGTTGAGTCGAGTCGAAATGTCATGACATGCTGAGAGGTTATGTGCGGGCCGGAATAAAATATAATACACAATATTCAAGCAAATAGTGATTTGCGCGGCGCACCTAATATCGGGGTGCGAAAGCCCGCTTTGTGTTGTGCAAGGTATCAAAATCGCGTGTGTGAGTCGTGGTGGCCTAATAGGCCTTTGTAGTGCTCCGGTCTCCACCGGTGGATCCACTGCAGAACTTCAGGAGCCGCGACTTCCTTCGAGCTAGCTCAGGAAGTCCACCGGCTACGGAGGAGACGGACGGAGACAACGGGAATCGGGGTAAGCCACAATGCTTTCGATGAGCGGGTAGTAGGGCATCAGCAATCAACCCAAAATTCCTTACTCGGTGAAACGCCGACGTGGTGGAGTCTACTTGGGGCACCACCACCCAGACTTCTAGAGCTAGAAGTATGAAATTCGTTACAGGGGGGGCTCATTGGCGCCCACTAAGGAAGACTTTTTCAACATTCCCACAGGAAGCAGAGAAATCCCCATCCAAAAAATATGGAAACCACAGTATTGAGCTACGAACGAACTAGTTCGTGGGCACATCTAGTATCACATGTCCTGCTGACTAATTAATTAATGCCGAGCCTAAACTATTTAATTAAGACATACAAAAATTTGGCTAGCAGGTTTCTTTAATAATGCTTAGTCGCTTGCTTACATCCATTAAGAAAGGGTTTTTGGAAATTCAACCCCTAAGGGGATAACATTAAGGTTGAAAAATTGTATGGAACTTTGTACTTTTTGTAGATAAAAGCTTCAACCTTTGTACTTGGGCTATTAATTACAAATGAGGAATCACAGGTTTAAGCTTTTTTGACAATTCCACCCTCAAAAGGTGAAATGGGGATTAAGAGATTGTTCTATATTTGCGTATCACATTAAAACTACTTAACGCTTTTGATGGTACTTTTTCAAAAACTGATGCTGCTTTACATTTTGCTTTGTTTTTACTACGGGTAAATATATAATTTCCACGGGAAAATAACGAGGGCGAAATTGCGTGCAGAAAGCTCGTAATAAAGAATTTTAAGTTTAGGGGATAGAGCAAAATTAAAAAAAAAAGAGTTTTTTTTTAATTTTTGCTCTATCCCCTGATATCAATTTCAGGGATCTTTTTATGAGAGTTTTTTTCTTTTATTATCTATGTTAATTTTATCTGTATTTCTTTACTCTTATCTAATTTATATACTCGTACCTTATGCCTTATTATTCATCTTAATTTATTCTATTACATTCTGTGTTATTACTTAATATTTATCTTGATATAAATTAAGTAATACTTAAAGCACGGTAATAGTATACTATTACCATGCTTAAAGTGCTATTTTTCTTATTGTCATGTTCACATATAATAATAATAAAGTTTATTGACTAACTGAATGATGTTACAATTACATGATACATAATATATATTTATACAGTAATCTATGAAACTATCGCTACGTAATTTATCCATTACTAATGTATGTAGGTTATTTATTTCTAATTTTGTATTCAGTATCTATTCCAATATAAATCTCTTACTTGAATACAAGGCACTCTACTAATACATAGGTGGGGGACTGTTTCCTCGACCTCATTATCACAGTCACATACACGATGGGCTCTCCCGGTCCCGACACCTGAAACGGTTCAAGTATTGAGAGAAACCACCGTGCCCAGTGAAAATCTGCGTTAACTTTTCGTAAGGTTTAATTTTTCTAACCAGCTGGCGTAGCACGGACCGTGGATAAAACGGGACAAGAGACAAATAACATGTTTCTTCTCGCTCTCTTATATAACAATGACGCGAGACGGGACGAGGGTTAGTCACTTTCTCTTCTATAGTCCACGCGCCGTGCTAGGCCTACTGTGATGGTATGCTTGCGTCGCGTAGGGGAAGAAGATCTTTGTTGTTGAATTTGAGATTGTACTTATTTATACCTACTTCCCTGTTTTGGTTTTCGACTTGATGATAGACGACGATTGAATCAGTATAAACTCGATAGGGATAATAAAATTAGAAATAACTAGACTGCGCTTGTGCTACCTTATCGATTCGATCAATTATATCACTACATACACGCATCAGATGGTACAAAAGAAATGACTATTGCTTCTGTGCAAATTCTGTTACAGACAAAAATAATAATAAAGCGATATCTTTGTATTTGTATTGGCATTAGCATTGGAAACGTTACTGAAAAATGTTACCTGTGTGCATGACATAGAATCGTAATTCATCTACGCTGATGTTCATAAAATTACATCGGGGAAGAGAGATGCGCAAGCGCATGACTAATCGAGGATTGATAGATCAAAGGCTCTCCTTAAATTATGCACGTTTGAAGTTGATGCAATGGCCCTTTGCTAAATGCGATGATAGTCGACGATCTACGTTTAAAGTTTAAGGTATAGTTAGGTATAAACTAGACAGTTAAAAATACTAAAGACATAGTATAAACTAGACAATAAAAAAAATATTTTACAAAAAATAAAAACCGACTTCAAAAACACTGAAAAGTTAAAAATAATATAAGAACAGGTACAGACAACATCACACTTCTATATTGAAGTCGGTGCCAAATTTTAAGACTTTCTAGGAGATCATCGTTTGGCACCGACTTCAATATAGAAGTGTGATGTTGTCTGTACCTATTCTTATATTGTTTTTAACTTTTCAGTGTTTTTGAAGTCGGTTTTTATTTTTTGTAAAATATTTTTTTAGGGCGAAGTAATCTATAATAAACCCCCTTCGGGACCTCTCCGCCGCCTATGGAAAGCATGTACAAGACTGATCGTGAAGACCCAATTCACTGAACGGGGTTCGTTCAGAATTGATTAAGACAGGCTCAATAGGTAAACAAACTTCACTAGGTCCTAAACAAAACCCTACTATTCTTACACTTTACATTAAAGTTCGTGGCATAATAAGGCTCCATAGCTGCAGTGTTTATGCAATGAGATGTTAACACTTTATTTTTTAAACGACTCTCTCACGGTATCGTTATTTCGGTTCGGTCGTTAAAATGTCAGAACTTCAACAGCTACGTATTAACCGAAAGTGGTTCATACTCTCATTGTAGTAGAGTATAATTATGTTCGTGCATATATGTGTAATGGAATTGCACATATTACGAACGAAGGTTTCATTCACGACGTGCTCGACATCGAGAATCGTGAAATGTCTAAAGATCACGAATGACATGAGTCTTAAGAATTTAACGACGCTTTTTATTTATTTTATCTATCACCAACATAATGTACACCATTAATAATTCAACATTATAAATAGGTGAAGACAGCATGAAATACCAGCAAATTGCATAAGCCGAAAAAAACCAACAAATGTCATAATTATAAAATAAGTAGCAAATTCCATTAGATTGAATTTCAAAAATATTGGAATTAATAAAAAAAATTGAGATACCTACATTCATTTTATATTCATTCCCTCCGTTTATGATTTATACAAAGGACATTTAAACACCCACGGCCTTACAAATAAAAACTTATACCGAGGATAATCCTCGGAATAATTTATTCTGTGTTTTGTCTTGTTTTAGCACATATCAGATGTAATATGTCAAAATAAGACAAAACACGGAATAACTATTCCGAGGTTATTCCTAGGAATAAGTTTTTTATTTGTAACGCCGCCAGATGCTTAATTACTTACGGCCTTACAAATAAAAAACTTATTCCTAGGAATAACCTCGGAATAGTTATTCCGTGTTTTGTCTTATTTTGACATATTACATCTGACATGTGCTAAAAAAAGACAAAACACAGAATAAATTATTCCGAGGATTATCCTCGGTATAAGTTTTTATTTGTAAGGCCGTTAATGTTTATTACTTCTAAACAAATAGTTCTTGTAGTCAAAGACAATGTCTTTGCTTGTAGTAATGAAATGTTCAAGCCATATATTTTGACTAAGGTGTACCTAGATTTTGTGAACTTGTAGAGTTAGGGAGTGTGAGTTGGGGGCGCTGGTAGTGGTAATCGCAGTGTGGACCTTACCATGCGCGCCCACTAGGGCAGGGAGAACACCGGGGGGTTTAAGTAGGTCGGCCTGGAACTCTGCCGGGCCAGCCCCACACACGCCCCCCGTCTAGCGGGCAATGCGCATTTCCCCCCGAAAAAAAAGGGAGTGTAGAGTTAGAAGCTTGGCTCTATATGAGATCTGATAACTTTTTGACAGTGTGAGGCATATGGTCTCGTCTTAGTAACATTTTACATGAAAATGTTTTTGGTGGGATTTCAATTATTTTTATATGTTGCAGACAATATTTTACATTTTATTTATTTTTCTTTTTTTTGGGTTGTATTTATTTCACATTAGAGAGGTGCTTTTTTCATAGCCCACTCTCTGTCTTACCCTTTTTTCTTTTGTTGGTTTACTGTTTATAATAGGTAAGTGCGGGTACACATTAGGGTTATGCGCTCACTTAATTTCATCCAATAATTTACAGGGTGGGGGTGCTTTACCAAATTTGCGGGTCTCGTACAAACATCCATCCCCTAGTTTATGGGGTTAGGGGGGAAACGTAAAAGTTAAAAAAATTTTTTGTTGTTTCTGTACTAATACTAGCATCCATACCAAATTTCAGCTTTCTAGGACTTCAGGAAAGTACATTAAGAATTTTGATGATCATCAGTTAGTAACGAAATGGGGGTTTTTAGATATCAATAAAATGTAAAGTATAGGTAAGAGCTATGCAATTGAAGCTATAATAAGTCCACTATTAAATAACTCCACTATTGTCATCAAATTCCGAGAATTTCGTTTATCGTGTAAAATCCAAACCCAAGTTATGAAGGTTCAAAAATACGACGAATCGTTTCGAGAAAAGGTAGGTAGTGTCCTTGCGCTGCGCTTGGCTCGTATTTTCTGGGGGCACTGCCATGCCGCCTGAAAGTAAAACTGTACCTGGTGAACATAGTTCGCTATTGTACTATGTTTGATAGTACCAAAGTAGTCCGTTATTAAACCGGTCTATAATAAATGCTATTTCTCAGTACAAAAGAAAGTTTTCAAGTCTACGCGCGGAAAACCAATAAATTCACTTAGCTATACCGTGCTCTCTTTCGGTTCTCACACTTTCCTGATTCTCACGAGACTTCGCACATGATCCGCGGACTCGCTTCGCCATTTTCACATGACTACAGAACAGTATTTACCAGATTAAAAAACCCACCTCTTAACCATTCAGAAATCGAGTTAGTGATTCGTTAATGGATTGGCATTTGTAAGCAAAATATCTGTTTTTTTTTGCCAACCGTAGAATTTTTTCCCTCGTATATATGCAGGTAAAATCTCTCGTAATTTAGTTTTCGAACCTCGTACATTCTTAAGTATTTAATCGCAAATGTGATAACCACTTGAACGTCCGTGGGGACTATAGTCCCCAAAATCGTAAGCTTCTCGATCGACCTGGGTACTATGGTACCCAGTTCCCTTTGCGTAACTTTGCGTAAAACCGCGCGGTGTGATAAAAAAATCGCGAAAAAAAAAAATATTTTCTCTATGGCTTTATTCCTTTGCCAATAGTCTCTTTCATAAGTTGACAGGTCATGTCCAATTTTTTTTTAGTCTTAGATTGAAATAAATTTTTCATAGTATGCGGTTTAACTTACTTGGCCGTATCCATACGTTTCTTACTCCATGACCGATAAGATTTATTGCGTACTTACTTAGTCTTTATTAGTATTTTCGTAGAGTGTTCTCTATCAAAATAAACTAGAAGAATTGGGCTACATTATTATGTATGGTTTATGATAGTTTATAGTGTTATATTGCCACACTAAACGTTTTTTTCAAAAAGTGAGTATTTTTGAAATTTTAAGCACTTTAAGTTTAGTTACTATTCTCGTCATTATTCATTCAATTATGAATCCTTATCTAATTAACTATTATAAGTTCATTCCTTATTAAATTAGCTTTCCATACGTATTTTTTATTTAATTTTAGACACAATAATTTATTTTTTGCAATTTTTTTAATTTTGAGGTTGCGCGTGCGCATCTCGCGTATATAATTACCTAATTAATCGATTTTATTATTTTTTTATTTTTTCATTAAAAATATTACCCAAAACTATTTTATATCAAAATAATCTTCAAGAATAGGGCTATAATAATATATATGGTTATTTAAAGTTTTATTAAATAGTTAAAAAAAAAAAAAAAATTTAAATCGGGTCTTCCGCGACCTTCCGAACATTTTCGCGCTTCGTTTATTTAATTATTAATCCTTATCTAATTAACTGTTATAAGTTCCTTCTATATTAAATTACCTTTCCATACGTATTTTTTGTTCTCTTGTAGACAGTATATGCCACTCTCCGCAATTTTTTGAACATCCCGTTCGCGCCGGGGTGAGTCATTCCGCAATGGCGGCACCTTTGATATTTGAGATATACTACTTTTTGCTTTTGAAACCCACCACGCTTCACGTGGCGGACGTGTGAATGGAACAAAAAATAAGGCATATTTAACTATTGAATTTAGGACGTATAACAAAATGAAATTAACTACATATTGCAAGTTCGCTACAGACTAAATAAATTATCATTCAAACATCTTCGTAGGTAACTACAACTAAACAAGGCATACAACACTCTACTTTTAAGGAACAGCGAAAAGTAGATATTTAATTTACACTATGTGAGTAAAGACGACTAATGTGACAAGAACGAAATATTTTATTTCGCGGGGATTTCCCGGTCAACGGGTCAACTAACCATAGACTGGTTTGGACACTTGCGATTTTAGCCCTAAGATGTTGCCTACAATGCAAAATCATGTTACTTTTTCTGACAAAATCTCGTACATAATGATACGAGGTTACGAGGTGTGTAGCGTCCTCGTACGTCGTACGGAAGTCGAAAAATCTCGTATTTGTACGGGGAACCCCGTATGATTGGCTACCTTGTTTTACACAAAACAGTGCGAAGCTCTTGGCTGATAAGGCCGAAAATTGAAAAGAGCTTCACCTAGACTCTTAAACAACTGAGGAACTTTCCATCTTACCTCTTATCGTTGGAACACAACAATGTTATGTTATTAACATTGTTATTATGGCGACAAACGCATGTAAGACGATGGTGGATAACCAGGCGGGTTCAGAACGTCCTTGGCGATAGCCCGACCAGTTAGGCAAAGGCCACACCGGAGGTGGCAGGCTTAGAGGTTGGCTAGGAGGCAGGCTTAGCGGTCAAAATGCTTCGATAGATAGTGGCCACACTGGCAGCGCACGCCTGGTGGTCTAAAGTGTATTTATAGACATTTATATTTTGTTATAAAAAAGTAAAATGTCTCTCTTTTAAAATTTTCTAGAAAATTGCTTCTTAATTTCGAAATAATCGAACATGACGTTGAGTACGTGTTATTAATATGTCGACGTCTACTGAGAATTTGAAATTTAAAACAAAAAAGTAAAACATAATAAAAAAATCACTGTAAAACAATTGTAAAATATCGGTTACTTCTTGCCACAATTTTTTAACACACATAAATTGTTTACGTAACGTGTGGGAAGGAGTTCACAATGGCTCATTTTTATAAATAGAGGACTATTATCAATAAATTCCTCCACAATGCATCCTAGTAATCGAAGCAAATAATCGACGCGTCCGTTCGCCTCGCTAACCGCTAAGCCGTTATCGAGGCGCCAAGCGTCCCACCAAGCGAGCGGTGGGGCCGCGCGCATAGTCTGCAGTGTGTTGGTTCACTGGGATGAGTCATCGAAGCGACCAACTAACCTCTTGCCGCTAAGCGTGCCACCTGCGGTGTGGCCTTTGCCTTAGTCGGGCTTGCCCGGGCGCGTGGGTAGTGGAGTCGCAATGTGGACCTTACCTAGCGCACCCATAAGGGCAGGGAGAACACCGGGGGATGTTAGTGGGTCGGCCTGGCATTCTGCCGAGAGAGCCCCACACACGCTCGCCGTCTAGCCCACGGCGGATACGGTGCGGTTACGCATTTCCCCCCGAGAAAAAAAAGGCGGGTTCAGAAGCTCTACCACCCACCAAACCAAGCAACTTGCCTTCCAATCGGGAGGTCCAGGGTTCGAGACCGCCATATACTAATGTGTTTTTCGTTTTTCGAATTTCATATGTACATTTGTCAGACGCTCCTACGGTGAAGAAAAATTATCGTAAGGCAAGGCAACCTGCATACATCTGCGAAGATATTCAAAGGTTTTACAGCCAGAGAGTTTATCGAATTGCAGCTTGTCCGGTTGCTTTTTCAGATGACTCGGGTGCGCGACCCCGGCTTCTCGAGCCTTCGATGCCGTTTACCTCTTATCTCCGCGGTGTCGATGTCCTTCTCCTTCCCTCCCTCTCCCATTACAGTTGTGGTAAGGCCCGGTACTAATTAGGTTCACCTACTTAATGCCGGGACTGTGCGGGTTGGTACCACCACTCTGCCTACTTCGGTCGTGAAGCAGTCTTGCGTTTCGATTGAAGGGCAGAGACAGAGGCTCCTTCATGCCCCCTTCCCGTCCCTCTTGTGGTGAGGAGTCTCGGTGATAATCGAAACTAGCAGAGTTATAAGTCTCAGTGTGTTCGTTGGGCGTGAGGAGTTGACGCGCGGTACAGGGAGACCCATTGGAAATGGTTACCGTCGGCCACCTGCCGGTCAGTAGGGGACCCGAACCCAGGACTATCCTGCCTGGGAGGCTGTCCTGCACAACCAGCGAAAATCCCGTCGTGCAGTCATCGTGCCGGAATAGGAGACCGGAGTGGATCCCGATGGGTGTATGCGGGGGGGCACCGGGGGCCCTTCCGTGCCGCGTGTCAGCTCTTCACACAACCCGCGCTCCCACTTTGTACTACACTCTGCCCTTTCTTTGTTTGTCACCGGGACTCTGCCTCACATTTATTCCCTTCCCCAAAATGCTCAATTAAAACATGAAGGTTAATAAAAAGAAGAAGCGAGCTCCTACGGCGGACACCCAATCCACTTTTAAAATGGATTTCTGCAACATCAGGGGTCTACATAGTAATCTTGATGCCGTCCACCACCACCTAGAAACGGCTCAGCCTGCGTTGCTCTTCTTAACGGAGACGCCAATATACACCCCTGATGATATTTCGTACCTGAAATACCCCGGTTACGAATTGGAACACACATTCCTACGTAAAGCCGGGGTGTGCGTTTTCGTCAGGGGCGATGTTTGTTGTCGCCGCCTTCGGGGCCTCGAGCATCGGGACCTGTCGTTACTATGGCTGCGCGTGGACCATGGGGGCCTTACCCGAATCTACGCGTGCCTTTACAGGTCCCATGCCAGTGAAATAGGGTCAGCTCAGCTTTTTGAGCACGTCCAAGAGGGAATTGACCGAGCGCTGGAGCAGTACCCATCTGCGGAGGTGGTGGTCCTTGGTGACTTCAATGCTCACCATAAAGAGTGGTTGAGGTCCCGGACCACTGACCTCCCTGGTAGGACTGTCTTCAACATGGCTTCGGCCTATGGCCTCTCTCAACTGGTCGTACAGCCCACCCGTATACCAGATATAGAGAGCCATGAAGCCTCCCTGTTGGATCTTCTGCTGACTACACGACCAAGCGGATACAGGGTTGTGGTCGATGCTCCTCTTGGATCATCGGATCACTGCCTTGTCCGTAGTACTGCTAGTCTTGCGCGGCCCCATCTCGCGTCTGCGGCTGGCAGTCGTGCAGTTTGGCGGTATGAGTCAGCAGACTGGGATGGACTCCGAGAATTCTTCGGATCCTACCCCTGGAAGCAGCTCTGCTTCGCCTCCGAAGATCCCGATACTTGCGCAGATTGCGTCACTGAAACGGTGCTGATGGGAATGGAAACATTCATTCCCAACGCCAAAATACCTGTTGGCGGTCGCAGTCGTCCCTGGTATAACAATACCTGCAGGAAGACTGCCCACCTCAAGCAATCTGCGTACATCGCCTGGGAAAACGCCAGGAAAAGTCGGGACCCTGGTGTGACGGAGAAGAAGCGTCAGTACAACGCTGCTTCCAGATCCAACAGGAAGGCTATTGCTGAAGCCAAGGCGGAACACGTGGCCAGGGTTGGCGAGCGACTAGGAAGCTATCCCAGTGGGAGTCGTGCTTTTTGGTCGCTGGCCAAAGCTGCGCAACGTAATTTCTGCCAGTCCAATCTCCCACCACTGCGTAGAGCTGATAGCAGCCTGGCCCACAGCGCAAAAGAGAAGGCCAATCTCCTGGTTGAACTCTTTGCCTCTAACTCGACAATGGACGATGGGGAAACCACACCACCCACCATCTCTCGGTGTGAAAGTTCCCTGCCTGAAATCCGTATTACACAACGTGCGGTCAGGCGGGAGCTTAAGCTCCTGAACGTCCATAAGTCGAGTGGGCCGGATGGCATCCCAGCAGTGGTGCTGAAGACGTGCGCCCCTGAGCTGACCCCCGTACTAACGCGCCTTTACCGCCTTTCCTATCAGAACAATAGGGTTCCATCTTCGTGGAAGATTGCTCACGTCCACCCAATTCCCAAAAAGGGTGACCGATCCGACCCGTCAAATTACAGGCCAATAGCGATAACGTCCTTGCTCTCCAAGATTATGGAGCGGGTCATCAACTCCCGCCTCCTACGGTACCTAGAAGAACACCAGCTGATTAGCGACCGACAATACGGATTCCGTCACGGCCGTTCAGTTGGTGACCTTTTAGTTTATCTGACCCACCGTTGGGCGGAAACCTTGGAGGGCAAAGGTGAGGCTCTCGCCGTTGGACTCGATATCGCTAAGGCATTTGATAGGGTCTGGCATAGAGCTCTTCTCACGAAGTTACCATCATATGGAATCCCCGAGGGACTCTGCAAATGGATAGCCAGCTTCCTGGATGGTAGGAGCATTAAGGTCGTCGTCGACGGCTGCTGCTCCGAAACCTTGCCCATAAACGCTGGTGTTCCACAAGGTTCGGTGCTCTCCCCAACCCTGTTCATTCTGCATATCAATGACATGTTGTCAATTGAGAACATACATTGCTATGCAGATGACAGTACGGGTGATGCGCGGTATACCGACCACCAGAATGTCCCTCGGAGTTCGTTGCTAGAAAGGCGGTTACAACTTGTGTCTGAAGTCGAAGACTCTCTAGGGCGAGTCTCCGAATGGGGTGCAAAGAACTTGGTTAAGTTCAACCCCACGAAGACACAAGTGTGCGCATTCACTGCGAAGAAGGACCCATTTATCGTAGTGCCTCAGTTCCAAGGAGTTACTCTTCGTATGTCCGATGGTATTGGGATCCTCGGTGTGGAAATTTCTACTAAAGTGCAGTTTGGGAGTCATTTGGAGGACAAAGCCAAATTGGCGAGCAAAAAGCTGGGCGTCCTGAACAGAGCCAAGCGGTACTTCACTCCAAGCCAGCGGCTAATGCTCTATAAAGCACAAATTCGGCCGCATATGGAGTACTGTTCGCACCTCTGGGCGGGAGCTCCCAAATATCAGCTCGACCCTCTTGACTCCCTGCAAAGGCGTGCATTCCGCATCGTCGGTGATCCCAATATCACGGCCTCAATGGAGACGCTGGAGCAAAGGAGAGACTTTGGTTCTCTCTGCGTGCTCTATCGGCTCTTTAACGGAGAGTGCTCTGAGGAACTGTTTGCAATGGTGCCCTCTTCACCTTTTTACCATCGCACCACCCGCCATCGCAGTAGAGTTCATCCATATTACCTGGAACCAATCTCGTCTAGTACAGTTCGGTTTCAGCGTTCATTCCTTCCACGTACGTGTAGGCTCTGGAACGAACTCCCAGCTGCGGTGTTTCCTCAGCGCTACGATATGTCCTTCTTCAAACGAGGCTTAAGAAGAGCATTTCTCTCCAGGTAGGCAGTGACAGAACTGTGCCCCTGGCATTGCAGATGTCCATGAGCGGTGGTTACCACTTAACATCAGGTGGGCCACTGGCTCGTCTGCCACCGTTAGCAATATAAAAAAAAAAAAAAAAAAAAAAAAAAAGGTGTATGTGAAGTCGACCAATTCGCACTGGGCCAGCGTGGTTGACTATAAGGCCTAAACACCCTAACTTAGGGTAGGCTCGAGCCCCTCGGGGTGCGATGTCAGACAACCTCCTTGTGGTGCACCCTGGGCAACCCGGCAGATTCTCTGCCGCGGGCTAATAGTCTGACGAGAGGACCCCCATATGGGGCGTGGGATGGCCGGGTTCAACCCGGCGGGCCACTTCGTGTGGCCACCCGCTTCATGCGGGGAAGGGCGAAGTCCCCTCTTCTTATGATAAGAAGAGGTGTGGCTCTCGCTGGAAGCCGATCCCGGCGGCTACCTCTGGTGGTAGTAGGGACGAGGCGAGTTTCTCGCCATGGCGCTTCGCGCCCGTTGGGGATTTCCCCGAGCTTCGGCTCACCCGCGCGACGGTGGATCCAGTGGGATCTGCCGTCGGGCAACCCGTTACCCGCACTGAGCGGGCCGGGGGGCCGGCGCACTGAGCGTCGGGCCGCGTGGAAGACAACCACAGTAAAAAAGCAGTTGCGGGGTGTAGAGCGGCGCAATTCTGCGCCGCTCCACAAAGCAGCAGAGCCAGGCGGAGAGTCCGGCAACGGACATGTCACGGGCAGGGGGTCAGCGGGAATAAGGCCTGGCTGTTGTCCCCTTCCCTCTGTCTTGTGACGGACGGAGGAGCTGCTGGGGGGGTTTTTAGTGGGTAGACCCGGGCCAGGTACGGTCTGGGGAGTCCCACATATCCTCGTGGTTTGGTTCGACCACGAGGAATGCGTCAATGCATTTTCCCCCCTCCCAAAAAAAAAAAAAAAAAAAGGCTCGAGCCCCTCAGTGGGGATGTATATGAGCTATGATGATGATGACATAAGAATTCGAACCTCGGACCTTCAGATCGATACCGGGTCTCAACCACCACAGAAAGGTTAAACGATAAAGAATATCGGAATTCTCCTCATCGTCTATAGTTTTCGTCGATTCATTCAGACTTTCTTTCACGATTTAGGACGTGTGAGTGATAGCGTTCTAAGTCACCCCATATTACAAATACACCTTACTCCTTTCCAAATAGATGAGAATGAAAATTATGCAGCTTCAATAAGGTCGAGTTTGCAAGCTGTAATAGAGAAATATTTTTTGTGTACTTGCATATCTGTATAGCAGCGGCAAAATGCCAAACAGTAATGGATTATATCATCAAAACTGTTGTTACTCAACATTTTCGTGGCAACACTTACTATGAAACATTATGCTTCAACATTACCCGACGAAAGCTCCAGCTGTTAAGCCCAAATTGGAATTTAAAAAATGAATGGCACAATTTTGATTGCAAGCTGTGGCTTTCTTGGCTCGATTCCGGTGATGTAATGCAACTCAAATCTTGATTGTGGACCTCGCTCTATCTGCCTATATTGGTTTGTCGAATAACTATAGGTAGGTACTTTACTTAATATAATACGTATTACATAAGTCCTGTTAATCTTAATATTAGATTGCGTGAAAGTGTAATTTGCGAATGGAAATGATTAGCAGTATTTTTTTAATAATAAAAATTCGATGGCGTTCTTATATTTATTTAGAGTGGAATAATGTACCGACTGACTGAGTGTTGTATCTGGTTCTGGTTACGTCAGTTAGCCATCCACACTCGCCGTCGGCATAGACAAAGGCCACAGCCCACAAGCTCATTTTCCCGCAGTCGTTCCACAGAAAAGTGCATGAAAATGACATTAGCCTGTGACAACCTCACGCAATTTTTTCCGTAGCAACAGATAATATGCAGCTAATGTCATCTCCATACATTTTTTTCAATAGAAAAATAAGCGTGTGGCTTTTGTCTAAGGGGTTAGGTGTGCCGACGTTCTGCGGCCTGCCCCCCTAGCATAACTCGAGTCGAAACACGATGATAAAGTGGTTTATCGCGGTAAGTAAACTATCAAAATGCGATAAAAACACTTTTGACAGCTCACCGCGATAAACCGCTTTATCATATCGTAATTTGGTGGTCATGCTAGGGGGCTGAACTGCAAAAATATCATTCCGCCAACGATTCATTTTTTTTATTGGTTCACTAAACTGGTCGAAACATACTCGTTTATACTATACGTATATAATAACAATTAAATTATAGCGATTTGTTGGACTGTCTATTGTTCCAGTTAAGGTTTTATGCAAAAACACGATATCGGCTGTTTTCCGTCTATGAGCGAGCGGCTATACTGAAGTGTGTTAGCCTGGATTTGTAAGACGCTAGGTGGCGACAGAGGTTGTTTGCGTATGAGAGGTGGTAGAGAAATCGTTTTTGGATTTTTTCTAAACGGTCAATATGAACTGCATAATTATGTGGGGTTCCAAATCGGGCTGCAGTATTCCAGGATAGATCTTACGTAACAATTAAAAAAAATGATTGGTATTTCAGGGTCCCTAAAAAATTTGTCTGCCTGCTTACAAAGCCAGCTAACTTGGAAGCTTTCCTGCTTATGGAGTCCATATTCTCACGGAAATCTAGCTTAGCTTAGCATCAACTACAACTCCGAGGTTCTGACCCTAGTAGCAATTTGCGTTGGGGTATCGTGGCCAACGGTTGGGAAAAGGTTGGGAGTTGGTAGTGTTACTGCCAACAAAGTTCCATCATAGGACCAACGGAGTAATGTTTACGGTGTTTTTCTCACTAACTTCATACAATGGGCCTACTATGACATATGGTTGGCCTTTCAACAAAAAAATGTTACGCAAGAACAACATTGGCCTTACCACACTACAATAGATATTTTTTTAAATCACACAACTTCGCGCTACTCGTTAATATCGATCTGTTGTTTTCTTCAAATTGCAATAACATTAAAAGTTGTTCTAAGAATATAAATGTGTTCCATTATCCAATCACAGCTTACAAATTATTTAACTTTAGGCCTGCGTTGGACCATTTTACATTGCAGAATCATTTTTCCCCCGCTAATTACAAACATTGGGCCATGTTGTGTTAGATTTAACTTTGATTCCCCACAAACTTCTAATATTGGGCCTACTAAGTCCGGAATCAAATACGATGAGAGTCCCACACTAGGTAACTTACTAGTCTGTGCATCACTATATTCTCTTTAATCTATGCTTGAGATGTCGGCTGGGCGCGCGCTACGCGCATCTCCGTTTCCGTTCGTATGTAATCGCGTGTCTTGTGTGGTTGCCAGCCCGCGTTGTGTGTGAAGTGAATAATATACGAGGAAAATTTTGAGAAAGAAAAGGGGACTCTGGATTCGATAACTAAAGGTATCATTATCAATTTTGCTTACTTTACTCTGTATAATTTTGTTGGGTATCTTCTTATTACATAGTTGGTGATTTGTGATAGAAACACGTTTTTTTATATCGTGTCTGATGTTTGTGATGCATTTAAGTACAGTTTTATATTAGAACGATGCTGAGGGGAAGCCAGGTTAAAGGGCATTCCAGCCGCAATGTACTTCTAGGTACCTAACTAACTACTTTCATCATGAGGATATAACATAACTTTATGACCGTTTAGCTAGCAGCCTATTACTATACCTAACCAAATTAGATTCTGTTTTCCACCTAAACGCCCACCAGCATACTAAACGTAGCCTTTGGGCCTCATAACTTCAGGCACTGTCTGACGTGACGAAATAATGAAAGTAGGTATCTTTTTAGAAGCTACGTCTAAAGGATGCCCTCTGACCGCGCATGATGTTTTTAAACTGATTGTATTTTATTTTTGTGATTACTAACCAAACTCATATTTTATGTTATACTATGCATGACTTCTATTGTAACCCATTTGATCAGGCCACAATGAAATATTTCAGAAACGGCAGTAATGTACAAAGTGGTCGAATTTAATAATACTGGCGATGGAGCGGATGGAGGGGAGATTAGTTTGGTTAGGCTGGAATGGCTTACTCCACGGAAACGTCATTGCTTGTGGCCTCCACATAGAATTATGAGCAGGTTCAATAAATGTTTGGTTGATGGTTCTATCCCTGATGATACATGGGAAATATACACCTTAAAGCGTATTTTTTATGAAACTGGTAAGTGCATGATAAATTCTTTAGATGGGGCGAGTTGTGAATGTGATGACTTGCATGTGATTCTTTATATACTTTATATGAAATTTTTATTTGGGCAGATTGTTAAGATTCATAAAAAAAGTTGGTTTATTCTACATTTGTGATCATAGTGTGGTAATGACATATGCTTAAATTTAACTCCATACTTGTGACAATGTATAATGACTGTACCTATACAAAATATATGAAATTCCAAATAGTTACCGACAAAAAAATCTTGATAATCAGGTATTTTGAATTTTTTTAATCATACTGTCGAAAATATAGTGTTAAGTTAAGGTGCATTGACACCTCAATTCAATTTGGTACCTGAAATATGCAACCAGGGTATTTACAGTTTGTTATGATTCTAAATATTTGATGAATTATATGAAAAGTATTTTTTTCTTTGATTTGGTTTTTTATTGTAATGATAGTTTTATTATACTGTAGTGGTCTTGTCTCAGTACAGCCCCTGGTTTGATTTATTACACTGTCTTTACCACCTTTTATATAATGGCCTGTTTTTTTATAGGAAGTACCTACCACCCTGAGTTAATGATAAATATTCCAAGTTGATTATTAAGTGCTTGCCTAAAAACACCTACTTACATAGTTATTTTGATTTCAGATGACTTGACTAAAGCCAGAGAAAAGGCTAAACAAGCAGAAATTGACTCTGAAGTTTGCAGTGACTATAATCAAAGATCAGTACGAAGACGTAAAAAGAACAGAAAAATATACTCGGACAGTGACACTGACTACAGTGACATCCAACTAGATGAGGCTGCAATTGCATATCCTCCTCCACCTGTATGCAACTTTAATAAATCGAAAAAGCAAGCTGCAAATAGATCTACTTTGGCCTGTTCCACTCATGATGATGGAGCTCGTAAATTGGACACTCCCAATGATTATGAATCTGGAGACGAGAAATATGAAAAACTACTTTCAGCCATAGGGAAACAGTCTTCCACAGATACCAATTGTTCTGAAGAGAGTAATGAGTGTAATGTTAAAAATTCTGATGTAGCACACTCATCAACATTGGGTAAGCAGATACATATAAGTTTGCAGTTCATTTATATTTCAGTACTCAATATAATAAGCTTTGATTGAGAGACAACTGATATAAGATCCTGGCTTGGGTTTATTAATTAAGTACATGTTTTTCCATTAGCACCACCTAGAAGTTCATATTGCTCATTCTACCAACTATTTTTATTTTAGTTATGAGTTAAGTAGTTAGGTTAGTGTAAGAAAACTTATATTCATTGGAAATTGTTATTTTAAGGTTCACTTGCTGATCTCACTCTCACACCACTGCTAAAGGAATTGTCTCCAGAATCACAGGCCTTAGGTGAGAAAAGTTATTCTTGCTCCACACATACATAATAACCAATGTTCACTCACACATTCCTAAACAATCTTGCTAGGTATAATTATGTATCATAAACACCATATGTGCTGCCTGTGCTATAGATATAACTATAGCACATGCACATAATGTATATATACACCGTGTTAAATAATAACCAATAAATAATCAATGCGTTATCTAAAACTAATTATTAAACTGTGTTTACCTGTAATGTCATTCAACCCAAAATTTTCATGTAAATCATAGATATGATGATGATACTATGATATACATGATATATGTGTAAACACATTTTAATAATTAGTTTTAGATAACGCATTGAATATTTATTGGTTATTATGAAACACCGTGTATATTATTATTATTATTTTTTAATTTTCTAATTTATCTGAGTTTATTAGAAATGTGGAACTCATTTTGTACAAAGATTCTCGAAGATATCGACTCAAGCAAAATTGCTTGAGCTGATAAAAGTTAAACCTTATCTCTATGTCTCTTAGTAGTTCTAATTAGCTAGTAACAAAAAGGACATCATTGTTAAATTTTGTTTTTGTGTGTGTGGAAGAAAATATATTTTTTGTATATTATTTGTACACTACGCTCACTTCCACATGGCTGGAAAACAGTCAATAACAATAATTATTGTTTTGTGAAACCTACCTGCATCCACTGTTTGGTAATCATTTATTACTTACTAGCTGTGTCCGCGAACTATGTTTCGCCTTAATTTATTTTTTCCCGACATCTTCAACAAATATAGTTAATGTACACAGAAATAAATAGAAAAACTTAACAAATTATATACTAAAACCTTCCTCGAGAATCGGGCTATCGAGTTGTGAAAATCGGTGCAGTAGTTTTTGAGTTTATCGTGAACAGACAGACAGACGCGTTTCGTTATTAATATATAAGGTAAGGATTATTATATAACTTGTCTATTTCAGATGTGATTGCAAAGCACTTGGCTCGTATAGAAACGGACATCAAGGAGTTACAAATTACACACAATGAAATATTACACAGAATCAGATCCAGCTCTGTCACAAACTTAGGACTTACACTTCCGGCTGATTTAATTCTACCTTGTGATGACGTAAAAGACTTGAAAAGCCTTGAAACCTGGGTGGCAACAGATGAAAATAAAAAGCTTATGGTATGAACATTACTTTATTAGATTTTGTACAAACATTTAATTTAAAATGTGTATTTTTATGATCATTTTATTAAATTGTAACTTCATTTTACAGACAACTTATCTCAGCTTCGTTGGTGGAAACAAGATTCCAGTAATAATTAGAAGAATTTTAGAAAAAACATTTACCAACAAACTTGCACTTTCTTGCAACTGGACAGGAAAAAATTCTAAAATTCCAGTAAAAGATTTACTTATAGTAAAAATAATAAGGGGTAAGTTGCACAATTATATTGCATTTTTGATGCTCGATGCATACTATTGCATACATGCTACTAATTATTGTACTACATCCAGGAACAACTAAATGTAAATAATTTATTATTGTTGAACTATATTTCTTTGTATTTATACAAGTTTATTTTTTAATTATCACAACAAAATTGTGTGCTTGTTCAAACAAGCAAACTGAACAACTTTCACTATGGGACCAACTTTGAAATCGCAAAACAAAATCAGCTGTTCCATACAAATGTTCAACATTCACTGAACCTAGATGTATGGAACAGCTGATTTTTTTTCGCGATTTCAAAGTTGGTCCCGTAGTGAAAGTTGTTCATTTGCTTGTCTGAACAAGCACACAAATTTTTTGTGATAATTAAAAAATTACCTGTATGTTAAGGGCAATCTACAAAATGCGGCATTGTATACAATACCCAGGCAATATTAAGAATATCTACTCAAAATGTTCAGATAATTTATGAAATATTATTTATTTTATAGATTGCCTAGGTTTTTGAAACACTGATTGTTCAGACGGTAATGTCTGTGAAAGTCATTATAAAGGGTTAGGGCCATTAAACACGCAGTTTTTACGTTGATATTTTCTTAAAATACTTTGGCACCAACATAGAGCAATTCTTTTCTATACAAATAAAATGTAATATATCGATTCTGTAATGTCTTTGTCTACAATTTATTTTATTTTTATTTATAGATGCAGTCCGCGCAAATAAAATTGCTGAAAAAGCAACTGATTCAGAAATTCATGAAGTATTAGCAAACTGGTTCCGATTCACCAAAGACCGAAATGGAGGAAGAGAAGCCCGTAGAATCAGGCAGTAGGTCAAAACGATCCAAACAACGTGTCCTTGCAAAACGATTTGCACAAATTAAGGCTGAGTTAAGTGTTGTAGATAGTGGTTTATCAAACATTAATATATCATCACAGTCTAATCGTAAGTTCAACTAATGAATCTTCCAGCTCTGCTTGTATAGCTGTAGATCAAGTGTATATATCGTCATATAGTTCTGATAATGAGCCATCCACTTCAGTTTCTGTTCCCTCTGATCCACCAAACATTAATTCGTTTCTAATAATGTGGTCAAAAAAACATAATGTAAGTCACTTTGCTCTCAATGATTTATTGAAAATGTTAAAATTCTACCATCCAACTTTACCGAAGGATGCAAGAACATTATTGGAGACGCCACAAAGTGTAAACATAGAACACTGTGCTGGAGGCAGTTTTGTATATTTTGGCATTGAGACACAATTAAGAGAACGAGCTTTGAGGGGCATTGTACCAAAAAAATATCCATTACTACATACAAAACTGTCACAACTAGGAAATTCGTTTTTGTCTTTAACAGTAAATGTTGATGGATTGCCAATACATACAAGTTCAACTAATTCTTTTTGGCCTATTCTATGCAAATTAGATCAATCTATTGATAATGAGCCATTTATTGTGGCCTTATATTATGGCGATTCCAAACCGAATAATGTCAATGTTTATTTGCGTCCTTTTGTTGATGAATGTTTACGATTGGAGCAGGTGGGCTTATATATTGATGGAGTGAAATTTGCTGTTCGAATAAGCTGTCATTGCTGACGCACCGGCTAGATCATTTTTAAAATGTATCAAGTCCCATAATTCCTTTCATGCTTGTGAAAAATGTCAACAAGAAGGTACTTACATTGGAAGAACTATTTGGCGATATTCATCAGAGTTAACTCTAAGAACTGATATTGGATTTCTCAATGAAGAGTATGAAGACCATCAGTTGTCTAAAAGTATACTGACAGAACTTGACCTAGGACTAGTAACTCAGGTGCCACTTGATTTTATGCATTTAGTTTGTCTAGGTGTTGTAAAAAAAATGATTAAGTGTTGGGTTTCTAGTGGACCGAAAAAATGCAAGCTTATATTCAAAAAATAAACGAAATTTCAAGTCGCTTGAAAATCTGTCGCGATCATTATCCAGTTGAGTTTTCGAGACGTCCTAGACCACTGAAGCAATTTAAATATTGGAAAGCCACTGAACTTAGAGCCTTTATTCTATATTTAGGACCGGTTGTATTACACAAAATGTTGCCAAAAAAGGGCATATTTAATCATTTTTTATTGTTACATTGTGCCATATACATACTTTGCAGTGACACATGTCAGGATGATGTTTGGAAATCATATGCTAATAACTTGTTACACAGTTTTGTACAAAATGCTTCAACATTTTATAGTGAGGAGTTTATTGTTTATAATGTACACAATCTCCTTCACTTGGCAGGGGATGTGCATAATTTTGGACCATTGGATTCATTTTCGGCATTTCCGTTTGAAAATTTTATGTCCAAAATAAAGCGACTAGTTCGTTCCCACAATATGCCTTTGGAACAAGTCGCCAAACGGCTGGGTGAAAAAAACAGTTATATAGTGTCCCGTAAAACAATTAGTGTTAAAAAACAAGGTGGTATAATAAAAAAAATCCCATTTAGTAATAACATTACATTAGATATATCTTCCCGTAATTCTTGCTTTGTCACATACAGCGATGAAGTTGTGGTCAAATCGATAAAAGAACTATCTGATTCTTATGTATTAAAATGTGACTGTTTTCTTAATAAAAGTGATTTTTATAAAGAACCAATACAAAGTAGTAAGTTAGGTATATATAAAGTCAGTGGAACATACAGAAAAAATATTAGTTTCTCTGATTTAAACAGAAAATGTTTGCTTTTACCAAACTTCGGTGATAATGATGGATCTTTTGTTTGTATGCCTTTTGTTAGTTTAAAATTACATCATTAGGTTAAGAGTTTTAGGATTTTTAAGTTTGCTGTATATTTTATTTTTGAAACATTTGTGTGAAAAACAAGAAATATTTTTTTGTTTCTAGCAATAATAAAAAGTTTTGAAATTGAAATATGTTAATCAAGTGGCGCCTTCATTGTTATTTTATTAATTTATTGCAAAATGAATTTAAAAATTTGGTCCTTGACGTAAAGAGTAAACCATATACCTATTTTACTAGCATTTATTTTCAGTTTTTGGTGCAACAGTGTTGCTGTATTTTTTGCCATGGCAGTTTTTAACTTATGTAACAAATAAAACTTACTTACACTATATTACCAAAACTGTGAATAAATGCTGATAAAATAGTTTTATGGTTTACGAATTACGTCAACAAGCCTCTATTTAAATTCACTTTTTCGTTTTTCATTAAATTAAAAAAAATAACAATGTCGGATCTCTTCGCCTTAAATGGTAAATTCATGTTCATAATAGCGGTACTAAATTGTGTACCTACCAATTCAATCTGTATTGGTTGTAAACACTACATTATTTTGCAAGTAATTTCTAATTTGTTATGTTTAAATACAGGTCTTAGTATTATTGTGGTACATTTAATATATGTCGTATTCCTTCGCCTTAAATGGTAAATTCACTTCATAACAGCAGTACTAAATTGTGTACCGACCAATTGAATCATTGATTGTAAACACTACATTATTTTGTAAGCAATTTCTAAGTTAATAATTTTTGTTTACATTTAATAAACATATTAACATAGCAGCCACATTGTTTTAGTTGCTTAGTTGCATACAGGTGTAGTTATAGTTTAGGGATTTACTCGAAATCTGGTGCTGAAAATTTTGTGTATTACAAAAAAGACGAATCCTGAAAATCATTGACATTCCTGTACTAAATTGACTGATCGGCAAATTGGTGTAGTCTAGCGGCAAATCAGCCAACTCTTGTGTATTTTTTAAGTTTCTTTGTTATGGAACGCTGCATACTTGAAAACAGATATCAGTCGGAAACATTAATCAGGAGGCCCTGCCTCTAGACTAGTACAGACAGGCAATGGGGTATCCAAAAAGATTTTTTCGGTATTGTTTAAACCCTATGAAACGATAGCTAACGTAATTTTAGAAAACCAATTGTTTTTCTGAATCGTGACGTCATACCTTAAAACGTTTTACTTAGTACATAATCTGCTGTATATACAAAAAAGTTTTACTTAATACATAATCTGCGATTGTCTTGTAATCAGTCAAACAGGTTGTCATTGACGTGAACACTTGACATAGATTTTGCTGTTGTAGTGTAGGCTTATGTTATGACGTTATGTAGTGGAGTATGACGTTACGATTTAGGAAACAAAAATATTAATATAAAATACATACTTAAACAAAACCGAAAAAAAAAACAAATAAAATTGAAATAGTTTTGAATACCCCATTCTTTTTGCTATTTCTATTTTGTCGTACAAAATTATAATTCTGAGTAAATCTCTAAAAAATTCACATCCCATTATTACACCTTTAAGGACAAGACACACATGATGTGTGAGCGGGACGTGCGCGTGACGTCGGTGGTGGTAGCGCGTCTATATCTATGAGTTTATATGACGGCTACCATGTAGTGTTGATTAGATATCTACGTTGGTTTTATGTTGGAAAAGGTAGGCAAGACACACAGGATGCGTGACCGAACTGTGCGCGTGACTTCGGTGGTGGTAGCGCGTCTATATCTGAGTTTATATAACCGACGTCACACAGCACGCGTGAGCAGAACCGAAGCGTGCTATGTGACGTCGCTCATATAAATAGACGCGCTACCACCGCCGAAGTCACGCGCACGGCCCGGCCACGCATCCTGTGTGTCTTGCCTACCTTTTCCAACATAAAACCAACGTAGATTTCTAGTCATAACTACATAGTAGGCCCTCTGTGAAGAACCTATGGTTGGCCCTCTATGAGAAACTTATGGTTGGCCCTATACCAAGAACCTATGGTTGGCCCTCTGTGAGGAAAGAATGGTTGGCCTATGGATGGCCCAGCGTAAAATCCGATATTTGGGCCTACGGAGGCAATGGTTACTGTTGGCTCGTTCATAGTTGTGCCTACGTTGTTCATACCGTTGGCCCAGCTGCAAGTAGGTATGACAAACATGACCGTTGGCCAACGAATGTGTATACAGAGGCCCAACAAACTGCCTACCCAAAATGCTACTAGGGGAATACTTGCAACTTCAGTTATTAGAGTATTATTAGTATGGTAGCTCGCAGTGGTAACATTCTTTTTTCTCGTAAATTTTATGTGAAAACATTTGGACGTATTTATAGACATACCATTATCGGAACACCACCCGCTGACTATCTCAATGTCTTCTTGGAGTGTTACAATGTCTCGCTCGTTGCGTATGGCTCTATACAATTTGAGATCATCAGCAAACATTTGGTATCTCGATTGGGTGGTTTTACATAAGTCATTTAAAAAAATCTAGAAAAATAGAGGACCTAGGTGCGAGCCCTGTGGGACTCCAGATGGTACAGTCCCCTTATCTGATTTAAAACCTTTTACCATAACGAGTTGCGAGCGATAACGTAGGTATGATTCACACCATCTCAGTAGAGATCCACAGATTCCCGCGTGACCAAGTTTCCGAATTAGAAGGGTGTGATCAACCACATCGAACGCCTTAGAAAAGTCAATATTATATAGCATGTACTTCAAGTATGTCTCCTAATGCTCCGTATATATTGCTAACATATTCGAGAAGATTCGATGTGGTTGACCTGCCCGTTAGAAAGCCGTGTTGAAATGTATCAAATTGAGGTTTGAGGTGGTAGGTGGAAATTTGCTTCTATAGAATAGAATTTCTTCTATAGTTCTATAGACTCGAACAGTTTGAACAATATTTCGTGATTTTCGTGTACCAATATAGTTCGATGTTTCCCTTTTAGTTTTCGACTTTTAAGTGATAGCAAAAGAAGTACTTCTTCCTCAATGCTTAACTCCCATACTACATTCATTAGAAACCGAACTACTGCACTGATATCGTTGCTGGTCGCGAGTAGTCGCCGGCGGCCGCGCGACGCGAACGGCGACTGATCGCGCGCGACTGCTCGCGACAGCTGTCGCCGCAGAGTCGCTAATCTGTAAGAGCTCTAACATACACACAAAAAAAACATACGCATCGATTTGGAAACCAAAAAAATAAATAAATAAATAAACAATTTTCAAACCTCCTCTTTTTTTGAAGTCGGTTAAAAAACATACGCATCGAATCGAAAACCTCCTCCTTTTTTTAAGCCGGTTAAAAATACCAACTGATATGGAAGTGAGAGAAAAACACTTATCAATATTACTCCCTTAGAATAATATTACTCCATACTAAAATAGGTGTTCTGAAACAGATACAAAAACGGAGCCGCGGTAGAACATTAACAATCTAAAATAAGTTAATTTCTTCGTCTTCGGTGTCAAAGGAGCGGGCAAGTTACATAAATTAGGATATAAAAAACCCTTGATTACCATTACAGGACAGCGCATCACATCTGTAAGCTATGCAACACGAACAAACTATTTTCGTCCTTGTTAAATAAAAAAGTAAAAGTCTAGTAAGTTAAATAAAAAATAACTATTTTTAGAGTTGGAAAAGTACGTTTAAGTGAAGTTTAAAAAAAACTCGTGGAATAATATATTTAATTTGCAATTTATTTAACATTATTACGGTAAACACAAACATACAAATACGTTATTAACCTATAACTTTTTATTTTAGTTTTACCTACTCAAAATGTACACTGGCTTTTGTTCATCTGCTGCTAATCAATCACAATAATGATTACTACAAATATTGACCGATCTCTCTTAAGCTATCACATCGTTAGTAATCTTTTTACCGGTCATAGTATTAAGGCGCATAGTAACGTCATTTATAAAAAAATCACTGCAGAAAAAACCGATTCTCTTCATAAATATTGAATAAAAAAATCTTTAAAAAAGATATGTTATTACTCAACGCATTCTTTAGAGGATGGTCTTCTTAATTTTTTGATAAATTAATTAAAACTTGGTTAAAATGTGACCCAAACATACCTCGATTTTAAAACTGTAAACCTAATCGCTTCGTAAATATTAGGTTAAATCATATACTTTCGATTTCAATAAATAAAGTGAACAATATTCTAGGGTCTTTTTAGATTTTTCTTATTCGCCTTTATTAAATTTTTTTTTTTTTTTTTTTTTTTTTTTGTTTTATTCGGAACACAAACAGTTACATTTACACACACAAGTATTACATATAACAGCACATAAACCAGTAAAGTGTTCACATATAGTTAAAAATTACGGACTAAGCAATCAAACAAATAATTTATTAAAAATAATAATCCCAAATATAGAAAAAAAAATACTATCAAATTCAATGTCAGTAAAATAATTCAAATATAATCTAAAAAAAAATTAAAATCAGAAAAAAATAATAATTTCAAAGTCATTTAGAAAACTTATATTAGGTAAGCTCACTTAGCATAAATGGGTAAGGCAGAATATTAATTAAATTTTAGACTTCAGTCGTACAAGATATTTAAATTTATTTATGTTCAGACTGAAGTCCAAAATATCAATATCTGTAAAAAGCTGATTGAAAGATAGACATGCACGATATAAAAATATATTTCTAGCATATTTGGTTTTGGTGGTTGGAACAATAAATACATCTCGACATCGAGCATTGACACGGGGACATCGTACAGTAATTTCCCTTACCAAATCAGGCGAGTCAATCAGATTATGAATTAATTTAAAAAGGAAAACTTGGTCCTTTATTTTTCGACGGGCTTCTAAGGATAACATATCTTGAGGCAATGATTGATGAGATCTATTACAATGATACTTTAAGTATTTTAAGAATTTGTTATTAATTGATTCAATGTCATTGATATAAATGTGATATTGTGGGTTCCATATGACAGATCCATACTCTAGAATAGATCGAACAAAAGAGTTATATAGTAAAACTAGGGTTGAACCATTCCTAAACTCCCTGCCCATCCTAAGTACAAAGCCCAGCATCCGATACGCTTTATTGACAATAGAGTTTATATGCGAATTAAAGCTCAATTTGCTATCGACAATAATGCCTAAGTCTCTGACTTCATTCACACGAGATAAGATAGTACTATTGAGTTGATAATTGTGACAGTAAGGTTGCCTCCCTCTTGTGAATGTCATCACCTGACATTTTTTTATATTTAAAAATAGATGGTTATGCTCACAGTACTTACAAAGAGAATCCAGATCGTCTTGGAGTTTTAAGGTATCTGACTGCGATCTTATTTCTCTGGAGATTCAAACGGGGAAAGGGTGCAGAAACAGGAATGAGGCATATAATATGTGTGATAGGGAAAGGAACTCAGTGTCACCAAAGCAACTAAGTATTCAAGGATAGGATTTAGGAAGCGACTACGAACTTGGTTTTTAAAAGGCTCTAGCGTGCATGCACTTCGAATACTCTCAGGGAGAGAGTTCCATAAGCGGACAGCGTGCGACGGGAATGAGCATGACAAGAATTGAGTCGTGTGGGCTGGGATATAAAGAATTAAGTTGAAATAAGATCGCAACGTGTGATTTGATGAAGTGGGCCGAAACGAGAATTATGATTTAAAATACGGTGAGACGTTGGGTGAAACAAAATATTGTAAAGAAGGTATAAAACATGCATGTCCCTACGCTGTCGAATTGGGAGCCATTTGAGTTGAGAGCGATAAGAAGAAACATGGTATATTTGCTTAAATTAAAAATGAACCTGATGGCTACATTCTTTAGGCGTTCAAGCTTACTCGAGCTTACGAGTTCTTCAGACAGGTCCATCCAGGCAACATCAGCATAGTCCAGCAAAGACAGTAAAAGTGATTGTGCTAAAGCTATTTTAGTACAAATTGGGAGAAAGTTGCGGAATCTTTTGGGTGACCCATGGGCGGCAAAAATTTTCTTGCGAACAGCCTCAACCTGTGGCCTCCATGACAGGCACTGGTCTAAAAGTAAACCTAAATTTTTAACACTGATACTTACTGAGAGGGACAACCGTACCGCCAAAAACCACCGCTGGCAATAAACTGTAATTGATCCTAGAAAGTTTTTGTTTCTAGCATAGAGAACATAACTCGGTGGTTTCTACTCAGTAGAAACCACCGAGTTGTTCTCTATGCTAGAAACAAAGTATGGACTGCCTATAATTATTGTCTGAGATTTGCTAGGATTAATGACAAGTCCATACGATTTACTCCAGCTGTCGATTATGTCAAGGTCAGAATTAGTTACAGCAACAGCTTGATTTTTGATGTTTTTTGACATTTTTGATTTTAATAGTTGTTTTATTATTAAATGCTTCGAGCGTCAGTGGCGCTGTGAACTCGGCACTTACCCTCCAATCGGGAGGTCCAGGGTTCGAGACCGCCATGTAGGTACCAATGTTTTTCAAATTTCATATGTATACATTTGTCTAACGCTCCTACGGTAAAGGAAAACATCGTGAGGCAACCTGCATACATCTGCGAAGAAATTGAAAGGTGTATGTGGAGTCGAGCAATCCGCACTGGGCCAGCGGGGTTGACTAAGGCCTAATCACCCTAACATAGGGTAGGCTCGAGCCCCTCGGTGGGGACGTATATGAGCTGTGAACAGTTTTTTTTTAAAGCTAGAGGTGATATAAAAGACATCAACAAACTACATTGATTTTTCAAAACCATTATTTTCATACTTAATTTTGTCATTATTATTTAATTTTGTCTACAAATTACCAATGATTTGTCTTATTTAATCCAAAAATTCAGTTTATTAAGTATTTCCCCTCACAAGTGAGTTGAAAAACGTCGTACGATATACGTGCGTATTGGTTATAGGGCAGATGCTCCGGTTTTGGCCACCGACCCCTTTTTGGCCATTTTGGACTTCAGAGCGATGTGATTAAGGCATAGACAGTTGTATTACTTTATGCTATATGGTTTTTAAAGTATTGAAATATAGCAACACTTTTACCGGTGACAGTTGGAAATGTGTGATATTTCACTTTGATGTAATAAGCCATTTTTGTAGACGGACGTGAATTTTTGATTAATCTTAGCGAAAACAATAGGGCGAGCGGGTGAGTAATCAGTTGTAATTTTCGGAATCTGTATTTATTTTTTGGATGTTTATGTTAATATTACATAAGAAACATATTGTCTCAATAGAAGTAAAGTTATTTTACCGCCACGCTTTTAAAAAGCGAGGTTATGCGTAGGTGGCCTCTAATGGTACCTAAATTATAAGATTCACCATCTTTGGCCACACAGCTGGCCAAAAGTGGTGTACATAGGAACCCCAATTGTGGCCACATATTTTTGTTATTGACTTTTTAATGTGTGTTTTGATAGTTTTCGCTATTTTCAGAAAAACAAAATGTTCAGGCTTTCGAAGAAAAAGAAAGCAGATGATGTGAAAAGAAAATTATTACAAAGTATAAAACTATTACAAAGGTAAAGATGTTAGTACGATGTGATGAGTCAAACTAATTCCAAAGATATTTAGTAAAAATATCAGAGTATTCTTAGATGTTAAGAGATATTATTATAGGTTAAGTAGAACTATAATAACTACAACTAAAGTTCTTTTCAACTTATAATTAAATCAATCAATCAATCAAATCAATAGACTTAAGAGCATAGCTCTTGTCGGTGGAGTATACGCCATCTAATTGTGTGACATTTCCATACTCCAAAAATAGGATAGATAGTGTGGTGGTTTCCCACTTGCCTTCCACACCGCAGTATCAACATCAGGTTGCCCTTCAGTTAATGCCCGGCAGGAGCCCTTCCAGAGCCTTTCTCTTCGGTCTCCAGCCAGTACCGATGCCGCTGCTGCTCAACATCGGGGAAACGCTTATTTAATGGCGGCGTTCTTTCGCCATGTCACTAGGATCGTCATCGAATCTTTGTGGCATTTTATAGGTTAGCTTGTTCCACCAAACTACCCACCACATCCTGTTAATCCTGTCGCTGCTTGGTCGGGGACTGCTTATTTGTTATTCGCAGCTAACCACCATATCTGGTGGCCGTTCCGCTATCCGCCACCTGTGGACCCCTCCGATAGCCTGCGCTCGGCAACGGCAATAAATATCTTAAATAAATAAAAAAATTGCAAAACAAAACTAATATCAAAGATTGGTAGACACTTACCTCAATGTTGATCTCTTTAATTTGTAAGTTGAAATTTAGTAGTAGGTATTTCTACATTGATAAAAACATTGACTGTTATTTTTAGTAACTGAATAATAAATTCTAGAATATTATGAATATATTTGTGTTTTATTTTTTGATGGCCAGAATTGGCACGGAATGTGGCCATAAATGGGGTAAATTTGGCCACAAGTGGCACAAAGTGTCATATTTTTCTTTTTTAAATTTTTATGTATGTAGGTATTTAAATTTAAAAAAAAAAATGTTTTGCTTAGAAAGAACAACATATTTTTGATTACTTTTTGAAACAATTAAGTATGTCCTTAACAAAAACTATAGATTATGAAGGCATCAAAGTGGACAAATCTCTTAAAATGGCCAAAACCGGGTCATCTGCCCTACACACTCGGCTCGGGCTGAAAATCCGCCTCGTGAGTTATAACCACCATAACGCACTTATATCGTATCGTAATGTACTAAGTATTGTAATATTTATATTCAATGCTTTATTTCTTTTTACCGATTATAATAAAATGTGACAACTATAAATACTATACTAATATTTATTTTCTCGCAGTCAATGGTAAAAAGTAGAGTACTTACTTAAAAAGTCGTGAAAAAAATAATTTCATATCGGTGCTTGTATCACTCGAATAATTTTTTTTCACTGGTATAATTTACTATTACATTAGCTTATTTACTGAGTAATCTTTAATACATGCAAAAATGTTACTTAATTAACGCAAGCATCTTGAATGCTATAAAATAATACTATGCTAGTACTATTAACTATCAAAGAGAACTATCAATATTGTTATGCCTTAGATAACCCATATACCAATAACGGATAACCCGTTTACCAATTTTTTCATCAATTAGTCTTTAATAAAGTTCCATTCAAAAATGTTATTTTAAAGCCTATCACTGTAATGAACAGTACAATATGATCAAATTATATTATGAAATAAAAAGACATTCAAGGAAGCAAGTGAAAGTCAAGTCAGAAACTGACATTAAAATTTTTCCGAAAACACCAAGACGACATTCGCTCAAAACTATATTATTCCTATCATATCAACCGCAGTTTGGCATTTATGCGACCGTGAGAGAAGCTGGGTAAATGTTACCCACGATTATGGCTAGTGACAACGACACACCGTTTCTATTCCTTCAGGGTTGCCGGCTACAAGCTTTTCGACCTTTTGAAACTTTGCAGTGCAGTTGCCATCAATAAAAATAAGTACATATTAAATGATATAGATTTTATAATACCTACTTCATATGTATTAGGTGATATGGTATTAAAAACAGAACAAAAATTTTATCGATTTTTGCAAACATCGAAAATGCGTCAAGACTTAATAATTATAAAATACACAAAAGCGGTGCTATTTTTTTAAATTCCATAATAGTTTTTATTTTAGATTTTATGTTTTCGTTTGTCTCTACATCCTCTACATCAGTTGACGTCAGTAAGTGGCTGTTAAATATAGGCAAATGTTGACGAAATCAATATCATAATAAAAAAGAATATTACTCAATATGATTCAGATTTAACGCAAAATAAAAAGAAATAAAATATACTACAACTTACTCACTTGCTTACTACTACAATAACTACTTAATTTTAATTTGGGAAAGTTTGTTTCAATAAAATTTATTGCTTGTGCTAACACAAGACTGTATTAATTACAATCATATGAAATACTTAATAAAAGCAAGATGACACCTTAATTGGGAAATACTACAAAGTTATTTCGCTTATTTTAAAATGTCTGAAGGTTCTAGATTAAATAGAGCCTTTTCGCTTACAAATATGAAATATCTAACAAAGTATTTCATATCAAATGCCAAAAAAGCTTAATAATAATATGCGTCTACGAGTTGTCAACCCTATAGCCTCGCAAAGTTACTACCACCGTGTGAACCACAGTGAAAACTTCATAAGCTCTATTATGACATTCGAATAATATTTGTATGTAATTACTCTTTTCGTAGCAATATTACGTAGACATGTTAGGCAATATGTAAAACAATGAATAATGCGAAGCGTAGAAAACCTGTTCGTGATTAGTCAGTCTTATATTAATATAACTTTCGTAACTTTAGATGATACATACATAACTACAAAAGAAATTGCATGCACACCGTAACCACAGTGCCGCACAGTGCCGTAACGTATGCTTCGGTGGGTACTTTTTTGCCCATTAGTATGTGACCTCGAAATCTATAGATTTTTCCTTTGTTTAAATTAAGAAACGATACTTGTATGGATTCCCTTTGCAATACCAATATACTTAGAGGATTGTGAAGCTGTAAATTTTCATACAAAAGGCGATAACGCTTTTATCCCTCTTTACATAGTCCTATTTTCATAATTTTTGGAAAATTTGTAGATATAATGAAAGTCTAGGTTTGTAGTATGTTTTGATATTGAAGTAATATTGCTCAGAATAAACATTTTTATCTTTTTTTGACTAAATTATACTGAATTACAAAAAAGCAAAACGTACAAACATAGATTAAGGTGTACTGAATCTAATGACCTAAAGTGTCTAATTTTGTAAAGGTTTAGGGGGTTAAAACCGTTATCGCCCGAAACAATATTTCAATAAGAAATGTAGGCACTTGCTTCGGACTTTCATTGAACTCTAAGCGGTGTGCAACTTTGAAACTGCATTTTTGAAAGTGCATACTCGAGCCATGAATTGGCACTTCACAGTCCAATTGGAATGACGCAAAGAAGAACTTCCGCAGGAAAGCAGTGCTAACCACAAGAATTTTCTGTATAAGTACAGACTATTGCCATATTAATATACACATTTAGATATAACACGTAGTACTCAAAAGTAACATCATTTGATATCAAAGTTTAAGAAGGTTGCAACTTGCAACTGGTTTGTTCGGTCTTTGTGAATTTGTGAATCCTGAGCTCTTACATGAGAGGCGGAGAAATTTCAGTTTAGTCGGATAATAGGGTGGATCGCAATACAACGGGATATCCAAAGCAGGGGATCTAGTCCCTTAGCCTGTAAGTACTGTCGTTATACTCGTAGATAATTCCACCTTAAAAAAGGGATTGAAAGTATTTGCAATATGTACACGTAATTTTTCTGCTGTGGCAGACAGGATAGAAGGATAGTCTGCTACATAGCAACTACTTATCGATTTGTAATTGGAACAAATCTAAAATCGGAAAATGTCAGCTGTTTCACCTAAAATGTCAAAACCTAATCAAAACAAATGTAATTCGTCAATGCACAAATGTTTTTTTTCACGATTTCAATACCAATCTATAGTGTTTATGCTGAAACACTTTATAGTGATACAACACTACTCAAAAAATGCTCTTTATGTCCTAAAATTACCGTGTATTTATAATAATAAATCCATTAATTGCAGACGCAACATAAAACCACTTTGCATTGATTTTGTACAATTTGATTTATTCATTACATAAAAATAATTATGCAAATTGGTTTAAAATATAATAAAAATTAATAATTAAATTTAAATAAATCGGGTTCATAGAATAAAAAAAAATCGTTGAGGTCAAACTCGAGATCTCGGGAACAGCCAGTACGATACATCAAGGCATTCCCGAATATCAAATAGCCATAATATTTAATTATCCGTCTTCATCGACATTTCACGTTTTTACAGCGCGGAATAAAATTCCGCGCGATGCCATTAGAAAGCATATTATTTAGCACGTACGTTTGCCTAAACATAATTCTGTTTATAGCTTGTTCGTGAGTAATAAATCACAATTTCGAACACGGCATGGTAATAGGGATTTTAAAGGTCTGTAATTAAAGAACCTCTAATTATTTTATTAAAATTTTGAAATTGCATAGTTTCTTTTAAAGATTATTTGCTATTATAGATTTACAAGCCATATACAGAACGCAGCCACATACAACCCGGTCACTTTATAAATTTTTATAACAATTAGGTGCTTAATTAGGTATACCTACTTACCTAATTTAAAAATCTTGTTATCTCGATTAATTTTATGCACGTTAATATCGCTTTTAAGAAGGTTTCTTGCTACAAATGTTTGTATCTAAAAGCAAAGCAAACTTTATGAAAGACATAAGTTGAGGAAATGTAAAACTTCATAGAGATAGGTGATGGCCAGAAAATTTTCCTGACTTCGAAGTGTCCCGATTTTATCCCTACTCTTGATGGTAGATTTCTTGTAGCAACTGAAAGTAAAATTAAAAAATATTTCAAATAGCTATCGAAATCAATGTTCGATAGCTATTTGAAGTATAGTCCACCCACAGCTGGATAAACACTTCGCCAAGACGTCCAGCCTGGTCTTCGATTACTATAATTATGCACATCCAGTTGTCCGATGTGCGTCGACGCCCACCTCCTATACTCCTGCTTGATCAACCTGCTGAAATCAGTTTTTAATTGCAATAAACTAACGTAAAAACATGTGAAAGACATGTGTCGTTGATTATACTACACCTCCTATGTTATTTTTTATCTGTGCACTTCCGTTCGCACGATGAGCGTTCAGCTGCGCGTGCGTCACATCTGGTTGGCCACACCTGCCTTTTTAAGTTTCAAAATATTGGATTGATCGGTGTTGCCTTTTGCTCGCAATTGGACTGCTGATTCAATACGAGCACATAAGAAGCGGGATTAAAGGACATTTAAAGGTGACAATGTTTGTCCGGGATAAACTCCGAATCTACTTAACTGATTTCGATGAAATTTAGCTTACTGTATGTAATTTGCTCTAACTTAAGAGATAGGATAGTTTTTATCTAAGCTTGACCTCAATATTTATGATTGCGTTAAACTTTATTATGGCGAAACGTAGTTCGCTGGTAACAGCTAGGTTTATATTTCGGCCCGCAGCTTTGCACGTGTCATGTAAAAACGACATTCCCCACAATTTTCAAGCCCTATATATTCTACCCATTTTGGGATTGTTTCCCCAAATCCTTTCTTAGCTGACGTCTCCTGCTTATAATCTACCTCTGCGCCAAGTTTCAGCTTCTACGTCAATTGTCTATACCTTTTTTTTCTCGGGGGGAAATGCGTAACTGCATCTTAACGGCCGTTGGTTAGACGGCGAGCGTGTGTGGGGCTCTCCCGGCAGCGTGCCAGGCCTACCCACTAAAACCCCCCGGTGTTCTCCCTGCCCTTAAGGGCGCGCTAGGTAAGGTCCACACTGCGATAGTATAGATACCTTTTTATAAGACGGGGTTACGATTATCTGTCACGATACCAGGGAACTACGTTCACAGACCGCCGTTAAATATAGGGCCGGCTGTGCGCGAGATCCATTAAAAGCCTTCATTTTAACTTATGCATGCTAAGCGATGATAAGGCAGAAAGATGATAGTGAAAATTAAATGATAAACAATCTTTATACATCATACTTCGAATAACCGCCTCCATGGCCTATTGGTTTAGAGCCCGGTATTGATCTAGCTAGAGGGTCGTAGTTCAATTCCCCATGGAGGCAGAAGTTTCACTGCTTAGATTAGCTACCACCGTCTTACCTAATGTTATCACAATAAGCTGCAAATCATAACACCGGGGGCCTGGACAAACTGATAATCCAAAAACGATAACAAAGTTCGTTAAGAACAAAATTTATGGGATTGACAAATGCCTTCGCTAAATATCTTGGCGATGCGATCAGTCATCGATATGTAAGTTGTTAGACAAATTGAAATCGATGAAGTAGTGAATTGCTTTCGTCACTAAAGTAAGTGCTCAAAACAACTCATTTTTCATTAAAATGAAATGAAAATATTAATTTTAATCATTTATTTTACCATTTCTTTTCTATTTCTCAATTTTGAGTAGGTACCTATTTAGATAAACAATATGTTGTGTTCTTACAGAAAGAATAATTCGACACAGCGATCGCTAATCCTTATGTTGGCTAGGAATTATCGTTATCCGAGTTGGTTTTCGTTATCCCAGAGATGACGACGAATATAGATATCGTTTCGATATAAAACAATTGACACTCGTCTAGACTCCCGATTGATTTTCTGACATACCCTATTTTTTCTCATTCTAGTCACATATTCAAACCGCAAAATGATAACATCCTTTGCATATACTCGTAAAAATAATAAAAACGCTATTTACGTTGGTCGTGAATAAAAACAATGTAAGCATATTGCTGTTTTCCTAAAATTTGAGGCAGGATAGCCAGAGGATAGCCAGTTCCTCACATATTGAGAAGTTCAGCTGAAGCTCCCTTCCATCTTTGGCCTTATCGTCGTTTTACCATCGTGTGCTGCAGGCTAAGAGCTTTCCTTTCCTGTTGTTTGAAAAAAAAAAATATAATCACTCAACAGGGATCTCCCAAACCTCTCGTGAGTAGTTACATAGTTAGGTACTAGTGAAGTATAGTAATTTTTTGGTGCCTTAAGTAAGTAAGTAATTGATTTTAGATTAGATTTGCAATCTACTAACCGTATAAAGCTGAGCTGACGTAACTAACCGATCAATGTAAATGAACTCGAAACAATCGAACAGCTGCAATACACATGAATAGCCGGTGCGCTCGCGCAACCCGTCGTCCGTCGTAATGGCGTGGTCCAATCACAAAAGATTTGCAAGATTGACACACACTGACGCCTCTGCAAAGGACTGACTGCCTCACATAATCAATTTACAATTACATAATTAAAATTATAATTAGTTGTTTTCCTTGACTTCGCAATCACAGAAAAAGTATTGTTAAGGTTAAAGAGAGCTGGTATTTGTGAGGAATCTAATAAAAGTTTAGGGCTTAGGAAAATACCATATATTATATGTTTAGACATTGAGCAGACATTGACAAGACATTGTCATTATATCATAGACATAAAATTAGGCATCTTGATATAGGTTTGGTATCGTTAACACTCTTCCCCCCCTGGATTCGAGGGCAAACGAACAAGGCGCTGTGTAGATCGGCGGCGCAGGGTACCTCGTGACGTCCTTACGTCGACCACTCGTACCCGGCCATCGGCTCCAGGGTAAATCTCTTCCACAATACCTCGTGGCCAGTAACTTCTCTCAGAAGAAGGATCAATTACTAGGACAACATCGCCAGCTTTCAACTGTTCTTCGCTTGTGTGCCTTGTTGTCCTTGGCAATAAGCAGGGCAGCACTTCTTTTAACCACCTCGACCAAAACATGTCGGCCAATCTTTGGGCTATTCGCCATTGTCTTCTAGAACACAAATCGTTGGCTTCCGTTGTTCCTGTTGGTAAGTTCGACGAGGTTCCAAACAAAAAATGGAATGGTGTCAGTTCAGGAGCATCTGTAGGACTCACCGAAACATGCGTAAGTGGACGGCTATTCACAATCGCTTCTACTTCACAAAATAGTGTTAGAAGTGTTTCGTCTCGTGGCGCTCTTTCCTTTAATATAACCTTTAAAGCCGTCTTAACACTTCGAATTAATCTCTCCCAGGCTCCGCCCATGTGTGGACTCAATGGAGGATTAAAGTGCCATCTCGATCTTCTATTAGTAATATCAGTTTGCAGTTTCTGAAGTTCAGACTGTGCACCACGTAAATTTGTCCCATTGTCCGAATAGAAATCGCTAGGCCATCCCCGCTGTATTCTACATCATCTTGGCCGTTATAGAGGTGCTGTTATTACTCTATGATGATTGTTGGATATGATTTGTTTGTATCATAGCAACGAGGCAACTATAAAACGATGGTTGTAAAATAAGACTTTACCGAAATATAATTATATATATGGATTCTCTGACTTTTCCTACACTTCTTCGCCGGCTATTTACATCTGCTGCAACATTTTGGTGACCCCGACGTTGAAGAAGAGCTACGCGCGGCCAATCTGCTGGAGGAGAAGAGGAGGAGGGCCAGAGGTCGATCCTCTTGCGCGAAGGGATCAGCCTAAGTATACTTCCCGAGGAGAGTGTGAGCTGGTTTCTTTTCTATCGCGTATCTTGGTAGGTTACTTCTATTTGTACGAATTTGGTTCGAAACCCGATTTCGTCACTATAGGTACTAAGCCCGAGTGCAGTGCCTAGTTACATATTAAACAAGTCTTATTTTACAACCATCGTTTTATAGTTGCCTCGTTGCTATGATACAAACAAATCATATCCAACAATCATCATAGAGTAATAACAGCACCTCTATAACGGCCAAGATGATGTAGAATACATTGTTTTCCCCGCAAAAACTAAATACTCGTTGGCAGCGGGCAAATGCCGCCAAATGACCGTCGAATAATTCCGCTCGCTATCTTGATGTCGACGACTCTTGTGACACCATCCTTGCCTTGCATTTTGTTATTCGGATTTTTCACATTATCAATAAATCGTAAAACAAAGGCAAAAGTTCGAATTAGACCGGTATACTTGGAAAACTTATTTATAATATTATTTATGAAATCATAACTATAGTCTATACCTATCTGAGCACAAACAACTGTTTTCTTAATTTCAGGTAATGGGTCTGATACCGGGGGTAGTTTTAGTGACGGCCATTGAGAAACATGCTTAGAAAGCCAATTAGGGCCGTGCCACCATAACTCGCACTTTAAAAGAAGTTCACTAGATATACCCCTAGATATTAGATCGGCTGGATTATCCTTCGAACAAACCCAATTCCATTCATCGACCTGAGTTAAACTATGTACTTCTTTTACCCTATTGGCAACGAAGGTATTCAGTTTATGAATAGGTGTTCGAACCCAGGCCAAGACAACATTAGAGTCAGTCCATAAATAGGTTTTAGAAATCGGTTGTGTAATCGTAGCTCTGACCTTGTGCAAAAGTTGTGCTAACAGTACAGCAGCTCGAAGCTCGAGTCGAGGAATTGTCTCCTTAGGAACTAGTCTAGACTTTGCGCAAAGCAAATTACACAAAATATTGCCATCATTGTCAATGGAGCGCACATAAATTGCAGCTCCATACGCTAGCAACGAACTATCGGAAAACCCGTGAATTTCAATTACTTTATAATCACAGATAACTATATATCTCGGTATTGTTAAAGAAGTTAAGCTTAATAAATCTATATAGTATTTATTCCACTCTGCCTGATCTTCGTTAGAGAGAGGAGCATCCCAATCCAGCTTGACTGGCCACAGCCTTTGAATGAAAAGTTTCGCAATAATTAGAAATGGCTGTAGAAGACCTAAAGGGTCAAATATAGAGGCAGCAATAGATGTTACAATTCGTTTAGTAAGAGATTTAGGCATTGGGTTATCTGATATTTTATAAGACAAAACATCAGCAAAATTGGACCATACTAACCCTAATATTTTATTAGTATGTTCAATAGAATTACCTAACTCGGACGTAGTTTGATCACAACAATGATCAAATTCACGCAAAATATTTTTACTATTAGATTTCCACTTTCGTAAATGAAAATTGGCTTGCTTCAAAATAGTATCAACTTGCTTTCCTACACGCACAACTGTGGCTTCATGAAAGCCGGCGTGAAGCAGATCGTCCATTACAAAATCACTCGAAATGACCTTAGCCGCCTCTGGATATTGTTTTACATTTTCTTGAGACAGCTGTAAAAGACATCGGGTTGCCACATAAGGAGCACACCGAAGGCCAAAACTAAGTGTAGTAAGAACATAGGTATCTAACTTATCTTGCGGATTTTCACGCCAAAAAATGCACTGTAGATTATTTTTATTCGGGTTAACAAAGATTCGAGTGTACATTTTCTCGACGTCCGCACTTAATACATAACGGCCCATGCGAAACTTGATAATATTAGTTAAATCATCTTGTAGAATATCACCTTTATATTGAATATCATTCACCGAAAGTCCGCTCGTCGTGGGACAAGATGCATCGAAAACTACGCGTAAAGGTGTTGTCGTTTTGTTCAAATTAACAACAGCGTGATGCGGTAGATACATTCTCGGATGTCCTATCTGATTATTATTAGAGTGATCGATTTTGACCATAAAACCGGACCGAATAAACTCTTGTATGAAACTAACATACATTTCTTTAAATTTTGGTATTGGAGAAGTTGTAAACTTTCTTTCCAAAGCTTCAAAGCGCTTCCGAGCAATGCCACGAGATTCGCCAAGGGAATCAATGTTCAATTTTAATGGTAGGTTTATTATAAAATTACCGTTGGTCGATCTCGTATGAGTTTGAAATATTTGCTCACACACCTTTCCTTCTATTTCATCCGGATCAAAGATATAATCGTCATTCAAAAAGTTTCGAAGCTGGTTATACACTATAAAATTGCACCTAGCTGGCTCATTTGTTCTAGCCTTCATCGTACCAGATACCACCCAGCCCAACTTCGTTTCTTGCAATATGGGCTTATCTTCCCCAAGAACGTGTTGACCACTTCGAATAAGTGAATAAAAGAGCTCAGCTCCGATGATAGCGTCAATCTCACCAGACTGATAAAAATGCTTGTCAGCTAAATAAAAGGATTTCGGTATTTTCAAACTTGTAAAAGAAAAGGTGTGTGATGGCAAATTGCAAATATTTGGAACTATAAAACATAATATCTGAGTAGAAAATGACTTATCATACCGAGAACGGATCGTTACATTGCAATAATAGTTAACATTTGTGGAAGCGCCGTTAAAACCTATAACTTCGGTATCGATTTCATGTTTAGGAATGCCCAACTTTTCATAGGCTTTTTGAGTTATGAAATTGGACATAGAGCCCGAATCGAGTAAAACGCGCAAGCGAAACTCTTTACATTCGGTATAAGCACTTACTTGCGCAGTCGATAATAAAACATACTTGTTTTGAATAGAATATTCGTTAATAGTTGGGTTCGAACTGTATGTTGTATTTACAATAGACTGCTTGGGTTTGCTTTCTCCCTCAGCCCGCGACTGCTCGGCAACGTGGCTATTTAAGGTAGTAGGCGACAACGATGACAAATGTAGTAGTGTATGGTGCTTACCCTTGCACGAACGGCATGAACTGGCGCGACAATTCTGCACTGCATGATTTGGGCGTAAACAATTGATGCATAAACTAATGCGCCTAACCGCTCGGATGCGCAAAGGTATATCAAGTGCCAAAAACTTGACACACTGGTTGATAAAATGCTTAGCTTTACAATATGGGCAACGTACATTAGAAAAAGCTACCACCTTTGTGCTTGTGTTCTCAGGACTTGTGGTTACATGACAGGTAGAAGTACTGGGTTCCGCTCCACCACCAGGCACCAACGCCGACATTTGACAACTCTCGATCAGGTCAGCTCTTGATTGCAAAAAGGACTTGAAATCCTGCAATGTAGGCAAAGATTTTGAGTAAATTTGTTCTTTCCACTTTTTCTGCATAGGTAGTTCGAGCTTGGAAGACAAAAAGAATATAACCAAAAGATCCCAATTTTCAATAGAAACGTTAAGTGACTTAATCGTGCGTAAATGTTTCGATAAACTATCGGCTAAACCTCGCAAAGTCGAGGGACTACTTGCGACAGTACCGATATGAAAAAGCGCACGTAAATGATTGAATACCAAAACTCTTGGGTTATTATAGCGCTCACAGAGCAATTGCCAAGCAATATCAAAGCTTTCTTCGGAAAACTCTAGTGAACTTACTACTTCTACGGCACTGTCTTTTAAGCAGCCCCGTAAGTATTTTAATTTTTGAATAGGTTTTAAATTAGTTTTGATTATGAGAGCGTCAAAAGTGTCCCTAAACTCTACCCATTGAGTGAGATCGCCGTTAAAAGACGGTAACGAAATGTCAGGGTATTTGATCGCTTCACCTGGCGCCGAAGGTCCACCTTGGTGGTTTTGATCAATAGAGCACGTCGCTGAGCCAGCAGATGAATGCTTCAAATACACCTTAGCTTTAGAAACTAACTCAAAATAGGTATTTTCAAAAGTCTCTCTTTCCAATAAATCTTGTTCAAAATTTGGGCTTATCATCTCTATTTCATCCTGGATTGTCTCAAATTTTGAAAAAGTAGAACTAATTTTGATAATTCTTAGGTCTATATCTGTGAATTGCTCGGCAGTCACAGAATCGGTATTTAGTTTGGTTAAAAATTTCTTAAAAAGTGATAATTTTCCCTTTTCAACCCCTCTCTGTTTAACTAGTTTTTTATAGGCAGAATCACCATGGATGGTGTTGTCACTACCATCGCTCTCCGACAACATGTTGAAGTAGAGAAAGAGCAATAAAAATGTCAACCCAACTACAAGTTAAATAATTAGGTAGATCTAAGTAATATTATAGATAGATATAGTAAGCCTCGGGCTAAAAATAAGTATACCGGCAATATACCAACATTAATTAATATAAATACGTACTTGATTTGGTAGGTAATGCTCTCGGACAATACTACCGCAAAAAGTTACAGTAAATTCGGTAAGTCCTTAGTAGTACTGCACTCGGTCAGTACACCGGAAAAAAGATTAATAGGTACTATATGTGCGTATTACACTCGGGCAATACATTAAAAAACATCAATAGGTAGGTAAAGTAGGTAGATAAATAGGTAATTTTTTAGCGGCATTGCGTCGTTTTGTGTCTAGGCGGGGGAAACCGAGCACAATCGTAAGTGACAACGCGTCAACATTTCGGTGTGCAGACAAAGAAATTAAGGAGGTGTATGACTTTGTCACTAACCAAGGTTCATTTATTATAGATAGATGTAGCGCCGAGGGTATTCAATGGAAATTCTTGCCTGTTTATACTCCTCATATGGGGGGTTTGCATGAAGCTGCCGTAAAGAGTTTTAAATTTCATCTAAAGAGAGTCGCTGCTCGGTCTTTATTTACTTATGAGGGCTTTCTAACCTTAATTATACAAATAGAGGGTATATTAAATTCCAGACCATTGTGCCCTATACCTTGTGGTGATGACGATAATTTTCCTATTCTGACGCCAGCTCACTTTCTCGTAGGGAGAGCACTTACGGCGATCCCTGAGTATGAGTATGCGAACGACACTCTTGCGTTAAACAAGTATCAGGTTCTCCAGCAGATCCAGCAGGATTTTTGGCGACGGTGGTCACGAGACTATGTGAGCCTTTTACAAGAGCGAGTGAAGTGGCGCAGCTCTAAGGGTCCCACCCTTACTTCCGGAACTCTGGTGCTGGTGAGGGAAGACAGGCTACCACCGTGCCATTGGACACTGGGGAAGATCGTCGGTACCAGCCCTGGCAAGGATGGTGTCACAAGAGTCGTCGACATCAAGATAGCGAGCGGAATTATTCGACGGTCATTTGGCGGCATTTGCCCGCTGCCAACGAGTATTTAGTTTTTGCGGGGAAAACAATGTATTCTACATCATCTTGGCCGTTATAGAGGTGCTGTTATTACTCTATGATAATTGTTGGATATGATTTGTTTGTATCATAGCAACGACTCAACAATAAAACGATGGTTGTAAAATAAGACTTTACCGAAATATAATTATATATATGGATTCTCTGACTTTTCCTACACTTCTTCGCCGGCTACTTACATCTGCTGCAACACCCGCCTTGAGGCCATTCGACGTAAGGCCATTAATAAACTATCGGTGGTCATAGAATGCACTATTTCTAGATGTATGGCCCTCACAGTCATGCATGTAAATATAACGCCGTACCTTTTTTCTTTTCTTCTGCCAACAACTACGTCAATGGGACCGAAAAGATCTAGACCACAGTGCGAAAAAGGTCTACAGTGATGAGCGACGCGACCATCAGGCAAATCTCCTTGTCTCGGTATTATTGGCGTTGCTTTCCTTATCCTGCATACTAGGCATTTGGAAGCCACACTTCTTACTGATGGACGAAGATGAACAACCCAAAAACGTTGTCTCAACTCGTTTATGACTGTTTCATTGTTTGCATGGGCAAGTAATACATGATAGTGCATTATTATAAGTCGGGCGACATGATGTTTCCCATCTAAAATTGCAGGTCTTTTTGCTTCCAAATTAACATCTACAGCGAGATCAATACGGCCTTGAACTCTTAATACTTCATCGTCATCAAGGTAAGGTGAAAGCGACATTATTCTACTTTTCTTGCTTAATAGTTTCTTTTCTCTTAGTTCAGTGATTTCATCGAAAAATGTATCTAATTGTGCTTGACGTAGTATTAGTTTTTCAGCCTTATCCATTGTGGTCTCATCAACTATACTGTTTCTTTTTCTAAATTTATTTACAGCTGCCAAAAGAGTTGCAGTAGCACGCAGCAATCGCGTCCAAGATGAAAATCTCAACGGATCAGGTATTGGAATAAGTTCTAAGGGCGTGAGTACATTCAGACATGCCTTATTAAGTTCAATATCTTTATCTGTATTAGAGGTAATGTTAAAATCTTTCTTTGGCCAAAGTGACATATCAAAGTGTAGAAATTCAGGGCCATGGAACCATGAATGGTCATAAGTTAGTTCATCAACAATCTCTTTCGTGGCAAAGTCGGCAACATTCATAGTAGTTGGAACATATCTCCATTCATTTATTTTAGTATGCTCGTCGATTTCACCCAAACGATTTGCGACATAGGCTTTGTAATTACGTGCATCACTCTTTATCCAATGTAAAACTGTAGATGAATCGGTCCAAAAGTATCTGCGATCTGCCTCTATTGTGTGTTCCTTTTCAATAGAGGTAGCAAGTCTACATGCCAATACAGCTCCCTGAAGTTCTAACCTAGGAACTGACACAGGTCTCAAAGGTGCAACTCTACTTTTACTTGCTATAAATGACACGATCACATTATTCCCATCAAGAATTCTCCAATAAGCCACGGCAGCATATGCTTGTGGCGAGGCGTCGCAGAACAGGTGTAACTCACGTTCGGTAATGCGTTCAGTAACATTGCTTTGTGTAACTAAGGGTGAAGTTGATGCATTCATATACCAACGTGGAAAACGGAGTGACTTTACTTGTTCTAAGCTTTTAAGCCAATTACGCCATTTCGTGATTTCTTTATCTTTGATAGCTTCGTCCCAATTTATGCCACTTCTCCAAACATCTTGTAATAATATTCGAGATCTAATTGTCAAAGGTGCCAAAAATCCTTGTATGTCGAATATTGACATAACGACTTGCAATACTTGTCTTTTCGTCGGCTTTCCAGAGTATTTTAGGGTTTGTTCGTTTATTCGCTTGAGGGATATGTCAAAGCTAATCATGTCATCAGCTGGAAACCAATAGATTCCGAGAGCTCTTTCACCTTCGCTTATTCCTTCCAAGTTAAATTTGACTGCACTAGGACTAAGATCTTCTTTGGGCAAGCTTTGAAGTACTTTTTTACTATTACTAATCCAATTTCTAATTTCGAACCCACCACTCTTGTGTATGGCATAGACTTCTTGAGCTAACTTTATTGCTTCGGACTCCGTCTCAATGCTATCCATTAAATCATCCATATAATGGTTCTGTATAATGCTAGTGACGGCCCGAGGAAATTCGTGTTTAAATCGCATAGCGTTTTTATTCTTTACATGCTGAGCCACAAATGGAGAGCAACAAGCTCCAAAGATTAAAGAGTTCATGCAATATACTATTGGGTCATCAGTACTTTTCTCCCTCCAGAGAAAACGCAAGGCATCCTGGTCTTCCTTTCTTATCTGAACCCGTAGGAACATATCTTTAATATCACCAGCGATCGCAATTCGGTTTTCTCTGAATCTTAATAGCACCCCAAACAAAGAGACAAGTAAATCTGGACCTTGTAGCAAATAATCATTTAATGAGAAGCCCTGAGATTTTGCGGCAGCATCAAACACCAGACGAAGTTTCTTTTTATTGGGATTGTCAACCCCAAAATGGGGCAGATACCAGAGCCTATCAGATGCTGCGTCGGGGTCAACGCATACACGGGCGTAGTTGTTTTCAAGTAAATGTTGTACTCGTTCTTTGTATCGAATTTGAAAGCCTGTATCCAGTTGCATCTTTTTCTCTACACTTCGAAGGCGGTTAAACGCAGTAGGATAGGAATCTTTCATTTTGTCAGAATCATTTCTCCAAGGCAGGCCTACTTCCCAATAGTTCCCAATATGTCTCGCTGTTGTATCAAGTATCTGCAAGGCTTTAACATCTTCCGAACATTGACGTGGCGTGGCGCTAACTCCCAGTGAATCGATCGCAAATGAACGTCTGATTAAGTCCGTAAGCTGTTGTAGATCGTCTTCATTTTGGTTGCCAGTGCTGCACACGTTGAATACGTAAGTATTGGTGGTTCCGTGCGGGCGGGCAAGAAGATGATAATTATCTTGTCCAATAATTACTGATGGCTTCATCGGTTCAGTACATAAATATTCCTGGATACTTGACAAATGCTCATAATGACCAGGCTTAGTATGTTGACATGGCAGATTAATACCATTCACTGCGCGTGCTATAATCTTATAGCGTTCTGAATGTTTACCAGAAATGGCTACATGTAATACTTCTGTCTGGCAGATCAACGTGCTGTTGTTCCAGGCGCCACGTACTTGTAAACGCTCACTTTGTCCTGTCAGACCAGCTTTTTCGGCAATCTTGGCATCAATCATCGTGATGGTGGAACCGTCGTCTAAAAGTGCATCAGTGACAACGACACCATTTGGGCCATGAATTTGGACGCGTATATATTTGAGCAGAACGTTTGAAGATGTAGCAGTGTCCAGCGTTGCAGTTGTCTCTGTGGTCGTAGTATTCTTCACACAATCTTCTGATACGTCGTTGAGATCTTTTGCAGCAGCGATAACAGAATTTTCAATTGGTTTTGCAGGCCAGTGAAGAATCGGATGGTGTGGTAAGCCGCAATTGTCGACGTCACATTCTGGAGCTTCGCAGGTGTTCTTATCATGATCACTCGCTAGGCATTTAGGGCAAATTCGCTTATTCCTAACAAAATACCATCTGTCTTTTCGGAGCGCACGCTTAAATTTTGGACATTCTGCAATAATATGATTTATGCGCTTATGACAGAAGAGACATTTTGGAAGTTCGCTCGACTGTGCGAGTACCATCTGAGGCTTCTGAGCTTGATGCATATGAAAGTGTGCAGTCGGAGATTCAAATTTTCTAAGTGACGACTGTAGTAATGATACGCCAACATTAGATATCTTTTGTGCTTCGATTTCTAAAAATACTGATAATTGTTCGAGCCGCGTCATTTTCAAACAATCTTCTTTGTTTTCGTATACGTAGTCGGCCCATCGTGTGATTAAACTACATGGTAGTTTCGATAAAATTATTGTGTTGAGTTCGGGACTTCTTAAATAATCCTCTTGGTTTATAGCTTTGGCAGCTGCAACGCAGTTTTTAATTTTGATGGAAAAAGCAACGACAGTGACGGAATTTTTCTGATGAGACTGACAATTTTGGAAATAATTATTTCAGGTCGACCGAAACGTAATTCTAATGTTTCTATGATATTTTCAGCTGCAACGTTTCCCATCAAGAGTGCGGATACAGATTCTTTTGCTTCACCTGCCAAACATTTTCGTAAACGACAAACATTTTCGGCATTTGAAAATTGACATATCTTCGTTGACTCCATATAAAATTGCTTAAAATTTATCCACTCCATTGGATCTCCTCTAAATATCGGTAGTTCTTTGGGTGTCACCATGCGACTTATTACTTTGTCTGTCGACGCATTGTCTTTATAACCACGAGCGCATCCCACTGCCAAATCATGAACTGCATCGGCTAACTTTAAAATTGCTTGATCCTGCGTGCAGGTAGCTGACTGGCGTTGATCTAGTAGAACTGGGCTTGGCAAACCTATGTTGTCTTTGCTCGGCTCTGGACAGCGATTATTTGACTGAATTTTGCGATTTAAGTAACGCGCATTTTGTGTTGCAGAGGTGCAACTAATATTTGCATTTTGTCGCGCTACCCAATTTTCTGTTCTAAGTGCTGCAGACGTTATAGACGCGCTAGAACCCGTACGTGAATGCCGTTCTTCCAATTCTGCTAAACTCGCGTTAAGTTTTTTGTCTAAAAGATCAATTTGAGCTTGCATTCTCACCTCTTCTAATTTAGCTTTCATCTTCGCCTCTTCAGCGGCAACGAGTAACCGAGCTTTTTCTTCGGCGGTTTCAAGTTCGAGCTGCCTTCTTTGCTTATCAATTGAGACAACTGATTTACGCGAACCAGATGCTTTAGAGGACTTACTTTGAGAAATTTTTTCGGCCTCTACCGAGCTATTTACAAGCTTTCCGATATCAAGTTTTGTTGAAAGTTGAACATTTTGTGCAAGCTGATCTTCACTCTTTGCTTTGGCCCGTGTCAACATTATGCTGATATTCCTAACCACTCACGTTTTCGTTTTAACTCAAAGGACCACTTGTTAAGGTTAAAGAGAGCTGGTATTTGTGAGGAATCTAATAAAAGTTTAGGGCTTAGGAAAATACCATATATTATATGTTTAGACATTGAGCAGACATTGACAAGACATTGTCATTATATCATAGACATAAAATTAGGCATCTTGATATAGGTTTGGTATCGTTAACAAGTATCGATGTGTTTTTTGTTAAGTGAAACTTTTTTAACATTACCTACCTCAAATATTTCCGTCCATCTATTCGCATGTCGCATTACACAAAAAGACAAGATCTTGTTAGATCTTCAAAGTGAGGAGGATTCTTTTTGTATTCGTTAAAGAATACTCCTGGGGTGGTCCCAATATCACCAGTCGGGAACTGATGATGGGATCCCATGAAAATCGAGGGAAATTCTTTCACTAAAAAGTTAGAAATAAAAAATATTTTGCAAAAAATTTAAGCCGACTTCAAAAACACGGAAAAGTTAAAAATAATATAAGAATAGGTACAGATAACTTCTATATTGAAGTCAGTGACAAATTATAAGACTTTCTAAGAGGTGATCGTTTGGCAAAGTAGTAATCTAGCTAAGCCTGTAATCGATTAATTCCCTAAAGAGCTTTTTACACTATTTAATTTGTAGAGATCCTAATTAGGAAACAGGAAGGTGTAATCACAGTTAGAAAAGATTGGATACGATTTAGGAAGCAAGGAGGGTTCCAACCGCTCTTCTTCCTAAATTGTCTACAATTTACAGATACAGTCTAATCAACTTAGCTCGTTAGAGCTAAATTTATCTTCAAAATAACTTTTTTTTTTATTCCTACTTGTATTTGCAGACATCTTGAGTATATTTAGGATGTATGGACATACACGCTTTATGTTTATTAGATGTATTGCTTTGTTTTGACATGAATAAGTGCCTGTTAAGGCCTATCTCTATACAAATAAATAAAATTGAAGTGTCTGTTTGTAATGTCAAAATAACAAGTTTTCACTAAATGGGTATGAATGTATATCGGGTACCAATAACAAAAACACAATTTAAAAAAAAATTGTCTGTCTGTCTGTTTGTTCCCGCTAATCTCCGGAACGGCTGGACCGATTTTTACGGAACTTTCACTAATAGATAGCTAATTATATAAGGTATAACATAGGCTACTTTTTATCCCCCCCCCCCCCCTTGGCGATAGCCCGACCATCTGGTCGGGCTTGCCCGGGCGCGCTGGTAGTGGTAGTCGCAGTGTGGACCTTACCATGTACACCCATAAGAGCAGGGAGAACACCGGGGGGTTTTAGTGGATCGGCTTGGCACTCTGCGCCGGGCCAACCCCACACACGCCCGCCGTCAGGGTACGGTGCGGTTGCGCATTTCCCCCCGGAAAAAAAAGGCTACTTTTTATCAAGATCTTAAAAAAATTGCCTACAAAAATTAAAATGCTGCCAAAAGTTACTATTCCACGCAGACGAAGTCGCGGGCACAGCTAGTATGTTTATATTTTTTACTTTGATGCCCAAAAAAAACCACTAGCCACCAGAAACTATTTTTTCCCAACTAGGGGTTCCAAAACACCAAAACTAGTGGAAAATCCACTAACATGGCAACACTGCAGTCCAATTTAGGATTCAATTTAGTGTAGTGTGATCACTCTTTTTCGACTCTTTATTTACCTTGCGTTCCGATTTGCGATAAAAGCGATAACATCGCGAATCCGACCAAATTAAATCGTCACAAAATATAAGGGCTATTGAATCAGTAGGTTATGTTGTGACTTTGGTCCTATGTCCATACATCCTAAATATACTCAAGATGTCTGCAAATACAAGTAGGAATAAAAAAAAAAGTTATTTTGAAGATAAATTTAGCTCTAACGAGCTAAGTTGATTAGACTGTATCTGTAAATTGTAGACAATTTAGGAAGAAGAGCGGTTGGAACCCTCCTTGCTTCCTAAATCGTATCCAATCTTTTCTAACTGTGATTACACCTTCCTGTTTCCTAATTAGGATCTCTACAAATTAAATAGTGTAAAAAGCTCTTTAGGGAATTAATCGATTACAGGCTTAGCTAGATTACTACTTTGCCAAACGATCACCTCTTAGAAAGTCTTATAATTTGTCACTGACTTCAATATAGAAGTTATCTGTACCTATTCTTATATTATTTTTAACTTTTCCGTGTTTTTGAAGTCGGCTTAAATTTTTTGCAAAATATTTTTTATTTCTAACTTTTTAGTGAAAGAATTTCCCTCGATTTTCATGGGATCCCATCATCAGTTCCCGACTGGTGATATTGGGACCACCCCAGGAGTATTCTTTAACGAATACAAAAAGAATCCTCCTCACTTTGAAGATCTAACAAGATCTTGTCTTTTTGTGTAATGCGACATGCGAATAGATGGACGGAAATATTTGAGGTAGGTAATGTTAAAAAAGTTTCACTTAACAAAAAACACATCGATACTTGTTAACGATACCAAACCTATATCAAGATGCCTAATTTTATGTCTATGATATAATGACAATGTCTTGTCAATGTCTGCTCAATGTCTAAACATATAATATATGGTATATGGTAATCAGTAGGTTATGTTGTGACTTTGGTCGGATTCGCGATATTATCACTTTTATCGTTTTACGGAACGCAGGGTTAGAATTTAGAACGTTTCTCTATTTACAACTTACAACGTTCCTATTTAGAATTTCTACAAATTAAATAGTGAAATAAGCAAGCACCAACTATTAAGTTCCAAGTTCCAACTACTTAGCGCAAGATGGCGCTACAAATGTTGCTTCTCATTTAGTGATGTGCAGTACAGTAATAGGTATCAGCACAGATAATATATAATTCTATACAGTCAGAATATTTGATACTGAATTACGAGATGGACTTTGACTTTTCTATGGTTAATAATTATTTTAAAAATACTATAAACGTACAATTGAGCAGTATTTTAGAATTGACAATGTATCTGCGATTCGGTCACTCCTTTCGAAAATACGATGACATGTTTCGTTAATTGTTTTGGAAGTTTTAATATCGTATTTTAAAATAATAATATTAAAAATAATATGTATTTCCTAAAATTAGTTTGATTTGTTTTATCTGATAGTAAAATAAGGAGGATAGAATTACATCTATACCACTCTATACTAATATTATAAAGAGGAATTTGTATGTTTGTATTGAATAGGCTCCGAAACTACTGGACCGATTTAAAAAATTCTTTCTCCATTAGAATGCTACCTTATCCCTGATTAACATGCGCTATATTATTTTTCCTACGGGAAAATAGACAATTCCCTCGGAAAAACAAAAACAACGCGGGCAAAGCTGCGTAAAGCTAGTAGTAAAATAAGGAGGGGAAAATTACATTACAATGTTTGTATGAAAAAAAGACTGATTTTTAATTATTCATTTTAATCTCGGTATTAAGAAATTATTGTCCTTGAAAGAGCACATATTACATTACATTACTTTTAAGTAAATAATGTATTCGCACATTAACACGTTCGCGGACACTCGACCTGATTTTGTAATGCCACTTTGACACTTTGTTTTTGTATGGAATGCTATAGGCGCACCCTCACTAGTAAAAATTTCTATGAACATAAATAAAATCACAACGGCCATAGCCTTCGCCTGCTTTAGCCGTTCCGTCATTAATAAAAAGTTTGTAAATATAACATTGGACGCAACGGCTATAGCCGTCGCCTGCTATTGACGTCCTGTCACTGCGGAATAGTTATTATTTTACAGATGGGACACAACGGCTATAGCCTTCGCCTGCTACAGACGTCGCGTCACAGACAAATGGTTTATCACTATCAAATAGGACGCATCGGCTATAGCATTCAATGGCTATAGCAGGTGCGTCACTACAGAATCGTTATTACTATACAAATGGGACACAACGGTTATAGCCTTATCCTGCTATAGCCGGCGTGTCACTGGTGAATAGTTATTACTTTATAAATGGGACATAAAAGCTATAGCCTTTGCCTGCTATAGCCGGTGCGTCGCTGGTGAATAGTTTTTATTATATAAATGGTACCCTAAAAACTGCTTTTGCCGTTTTTCATTCGGAAATTGTTTATTTGTGTAAAGTAAGGGGCAAAGGCATAATGATTTACAGTAGTAAATAGTCATTATTGCAGCATATTGCGCCCATAGCCTTTATAATCTTAGCCCAGAATGCAATACAAAAACAAAGACATTCGAAATTAATTTGGTTGGTATTAGAAAACTCCTAACAATGAAAATACAAAATTAGACTCTTATTTATTCAAATGAAAACATACATAATGGTACCTTCAAAAATATACGACTTCCAAAAATCAACATTTTTCTCCTTATTTTAATTGTTTCGATTACCTAAATAACACTTAAATCTTTATTAAATTAAATTTTTAATTTCAAAAAGTCACAGCATGTTTTGATATCCTAATTTTTATTAGACAATATAGAGACACATTACAATTTTTTAATATACCTACCTACATTTTTCAACTTATTTTAAAATTGCACTTATGTGACCAGTCGTTCTTGACATTAAACATAAATGAGTAAAAGTTATACTTTTACTTTAAAAACTATATCAGACTTCGGCAAATCACAGTATTGTCAGCAATCGATCAAATAACGTTGATCACTAACCAAAAAAAAGTATCGTTAATCACTAACCTTGATATTTAATTTTAATTTAAGTTTCAACTCAATAAAATTAATTAAATACAAAAAAATATTAAATGAGGAATCTATCCTACATATTATCAGTCGATATTTTCTGCTTGACAATGCCATTGCTCAAAACATCCAGGACATAAAGGTGGTTTACTGGTGCATCCTTTGCACCGATAGCTACTTTCCTTTTTGATTTTGTTTTTTGCGCATAGGCGGCACTTTAAAAAAGCTTTGTTACGTTTGCAGTTTACTTTTTTTGGTATCGGTTCCGGCCAGTGTATGTTTAACACTTGCGAGGATGCCCCTTCTTGGCAACTGTCCTGATTACTATTGGATACAGATATTCTCGGGTTCCCTGATTTTCTCAGGTTTGTCGGTTTTGTAGAAGTAATGATGTTGGAGCAATTCAAATTGTCAAATCCTAGTAAATATCTAATGATATGTTCTCTGAACTGCAACATCGTCTCTTTATCGTTGCAATGTTTACGGAACGTATAATAGGCATTCCATATGGCCATGTCAAAAATATGGAAAAATACTTTTTTATACCACCGCACTGTCTTTTTTGGAGTGGAGTAATAGGACAGCATCTGGTCTGAAATGTCTATCCCAGACATATATTTATTGTACACTTCGACCTCTTTAGGCTTTATCATTTGCTTGCCAAATCTGTTCCGTGTTACGACCATGCGTGGATGGTGTTGTGTTGTGATCATAGTCACATTTCGTTTGTCTTTCCAGGCTGAAACATACACATTTTTTTTCCTCATCCACACATGCTCACCTTTTTTGAGTACTTTGCTCACAACATTTTTCGGATTGTCTTTTCTATCTTTCCTTAAAGTTCCTGTAGTATGAGTCATGCAACTTAAAAGTTTGTCGGATAAGGCTACGCTGTTATAATAGTTGTCCATGTAAAGCTCGTGACCCTTGTATAAATATGGCTGCATCAGACTCAGAACAAGTTTTTCAGTCTTTAACTTTGAATTAGTTTCAGTGTCTATGTCATTACTGGTTTCATTTTTACCCTGGTAAATTCTAAAATTTAAAATGTAGCCATCACTAGTAGTCAGGATATAAAATTTTACTCCATATTTAGCTTTCTTTGTTTTGATATATTGTCTGAAAGACAATCGACCGCGAAATAATAACATTGATTCGTCTAGAGAAAGCTGCTTATGTGGCTTGTATAGATTCTGAAAAACAGTAATCATTTGATTAGCAAAACTTAGAACCTTATTTATTCCTTTGGCATTTCCTTCATAAACACACAAGCATCTTAATAACCTTCTTCCTGACATACAGTAAGTAAATATGGGATGATAATATAAGGGATCACTGAATGTAAAGAGTTTTCGAATATTTGGTGTTTCGACATGAGATTGTAAAATGCATAAGCCCAGAAACCGCTTCATTTCTTCCATGGATGTAGGACGAAAGGTTTTTTTTCGACTACCTCTAGTATGTGGTCTATTCATATTGCATAATGCAGCACCGTACCTGTTAGTGCGATCTACAAGTTGTTGTATTATTGAAAGAGGGAAGAAATGATTGAATATTTCTATCGGAGACGTATTTGCATCAATGGAAAACTGAGGCCCAACAGCGCTGTCATCAAACTCAAACTCTGGTATAGGAGCAGTGGATGTTTGCCAATCTTCGTCTATGACAAGAGGGGATCTAGGACGATGACGATTGGCCCGAGGTACGTCTAAAAATGATGATGTACTAGGTTGTTGATAATCTAGAGGCATCATAGGTTGCTGCTGATTGTCAACCATGTGCGAACTCGGTATTTGTTCTGTCGTATCAATATTTTGAGAAGATACTGAATTTCCATTGTCCGTCCAGTCAATATCCTGTAAAATCGTTTGTGATTCTATTGATCTTGGTGGAGTGGTATCGGAATCAAATGAGCGCAAGTTAAAAGTGTCTGTTTGTGACTGGATTGAAATTAGTGCATTTTCCATATTAACTGGGGATGAAATGGCAATTGAGGCAGCAGACTGAACTGAAGCAGGAATATGAACATGAACTCCTAAATCTTTTAATGTGATTGGAGAGTCAACAGAGGACACTTGTTCGTCTTGTCCATTTTGAGTGACAGCGGCGGATGAAATAGGAACATGGACGCTCTTACCTTCTAAAGTAACTGGAGACTCTATAGGGAAAACATATTGGTTGGGTTGAGTTGCGCAGAGTTTAGTCTTTGGTCTTTTTAAATGCTTTACTTTGCTACATTCTTCTTCAGAGTCAGATACGTGAGTTGTGCATGACCCGCTCTCTTCATTAGGTATGTAATTAGTGTCTGAACCATAGTCACCATCACAGTCGTTATAGGGATCCTGTTCTGACTCACTTGACAATGATTCGCTATCGCTCGGTGTTTCAGGTTTATCTGAACCACAAGATAATTCTTCGGAGGAAGCTTCATTGAATAATTTCAACAATCGTTCATTTTCTTTTTCGTGTGGATCATACATTTTTCGTTTACTTCCACTCTGATCTTGACTAGACATCTGAAAAGTAAAATAAAATACCTATTGAGTGTAAGATTATATAGATATTGTCATAGAAATTTGTGTGTATTGTCGCAGAAATTATGTAAGATATAACACCATAAAACTAAGGTAAAAGTTTTTTTCTATCTTTGGAATGCTATTACATTTATAATAAAATAAGGTAAACGTAGGTAAATATATGGGAAAGCAGTGTATTAGTAATACTTAACCCTTATTGCCAATTCAGTCCAGGTTTAACAGCTATCTTACAACCATCAAACAAAACAGTTTATTTTTATCTTTATAAGCTTGATCAATCATTTAGAAAGTCAAAGTATGCATTTCTTTACACAGAAATACTTACGAATTTGTAGCAAATGTTGCATTAAATGTTTTTTGACATTGATATCACTATATCATTACTCAAAAAATTAAATAAACTCACCTTATACAGCCGAACCAATACTATTTGCGAAAAAAGTCACGACACCTCTGCTCTATGGGGCACTCACCGGCCAACTGAACAAATCGCCATACAATACTCGCTGCTATGACAGGTGCGTCAGTTTGCGTGCGAACACAAGCAACAACGAGTGGTGTCACGTTTGAAGGTGTGAAAATAGATGTTATATGACACCTAGCAATTAGAAAATTTCGGTTTGGGGGCACTTTATGATGAAATATATGGTAGCAGTATACAAAAACGTCTGCTAAAGCCGTGGTGTCTCTGGAGTACGAAAAAAATATACGGCTATAGCCGGCGCGTCACCCTGAGTAAAACACTGATGACTGCTATAACCGTCGCGTCCGCGAACGTGTTAATGTAACGATGAGTGATCGCTTTTATTAAATCAGTTACAATGCGCGCAGCCAAAGATGAGACCTGTCAGATGCTAGTAGAGGGGATTTTGCGCAGGTTCCTCGCCCCGCACGCCCCTGTCTCACCGCGCAACGGTCCCGTCCCTCCCTGCTTGCCTAGCTTACCACCAAAATGGCCTGCGAACTATCTACTGCGCAGATTTAACCACGTGATCCGTCAAGTCTCATCTTTGGCTGCGCGCATTGTACATGATTCGATGCTGGAAATTGTCCAAGTTGATGAAAACTAATGTCATCAAATAAGTTTTCGCCAACAAATGATTGCGAAATGTTTTATATTATCATTTCTTTCTTAAATGGTCGTCCATCGTAAGTTCGAAGAACTGTACATATTATCATGTCAGGAGATGGATATACAAGTCCACCTTTGTCTTTGGCTATAATAAAGTTATGTAAAGCGGTCCTCTCTTTTGAAATCAGTGCATTCACACACATTACAATTTACTTTTTTTAATTTTATTTGGGCAACATGCAATATAAGCTATTGCTTGAGAACCAAATTCTGTTACAGATTTGAATAGCTCTCCGATTTCAAATTGTTCAGAATCGTCTTCGACCCTGTCATCTTGTGTCAAAATTGGTCCTGTAGGGTTATATATTCGCTCTATAGCGGATGAACAATTTAGGATGGATAATTGTTCCAATGCGGTGCAATTTTCAGAGCTAAAACCTTTTAATTCGACGTGTACCAAAAGTTTTTTGTATGCTGCTATGAATTGCCTTATATTTCCAAATAAAAGCTCTATATGGTCCTAGCTGAGCTCGTAAAATGGCAGATTATATAATTATCTTTTGCTGAATAAGGTTTGCGTACAATGGTTTTAATGCTTCAGCACATCCAAGAAATCCCAAAAACCCAGTTTTTCGCAGGCTTTTTGTTACAAGTGTTCCATTATCCATTTTTAAAGCTGCATTTAATGCTTTCTTATAGCCATACTGATGCAGATTCCTAGAATTGAAGATATCAAACATATCATTTATCATAAATATGAATTTTTCTGCAGCTTCACTATCATTCAATTTGTCAATTTTTAAATCCTTTCTACAGAATTGAAGAGCTTCAGACACGCTCCGACTAAATAGCTGCGTAGCAAGCTTTACTGTCATTCGCTGGTTTTCAAAGTTGATGTGCCCATATTTTAGCTAGTTGGATAAATGAAATTTTTCATTGACTTGAATTTCATTTAACTGGACCAAATATTCTCAATTTATTTTATTACCGTCTTCATCCAAAAACGTTTTGTATGTTTGAAACGCGTTTCTCATCAATTTGACCATGTGGCAAGGAGCCAGTATTAAAACAATGGGTAATTTGGTAACTGGATGCTCGAAACTGATGTTTCTGCCCTCAAAAGAACAGCATAATTTTTTTGCCATAGACATATTTGCTGCACACCCATCGAAAATTAATACAACAATGCGAATACCTGTCTCATGGACACGTTAAATACATTGTGTAGCAAGCTCAGCTCTTTGTACACCTGTGACGCCGTCTACTAAAAAAAAGCCACTGGAATTTTGAAATTCGCATTGAGAGCAGTAATCAAAAGAACTAACAGCTCTTTTGCCTCTGGAAGATGGTCACTCTCTAACCCTGTTCCCATATTAATATATCCATGAAACTTCTGGTCATCCCGTTCTAATTTTTTGCGTATTGCCATTTCCCTTCTGGACTACAATGTTGAAATTGCAAAATGTTGAATTCGCAAAATGTTGAATTTGCAAAACGTTGAATCCCAAAATATTATATTTTCATCCATAACTAATAATGCTAACAACGGATAATCTAATGATTTTGCCTATAAAGATTCTTTAGTAAAGCCAGGTTCTCCACCCATTTTAGCATACCATTTTTTTTGTGTTTGCGGGTGAGGAAGACAACTATTAAATACACTGCGTATGTACTTGTATGCTTTAGGAGAATAATAATGGAGGGTGAGGGCGAAATTGCGAAGCTATGGAGAATACTGCTGAGTTGAAGTAACTCCCAACTTTAAATTATGGAATTGTCAAGCCACCAAATCTGAAACCTGGAAAACGAAAACATATTAAAATAACAAGCCTTTCAGAATACTTTTTGCTTAGTGATTTAAAGATAGCCTTAATTGTGCAACGTAAAGATCAGGATATCCAGCTGCTTACCTTCACATTTGTGTATTTTAAATTGGTTAAGTTTCAGTATCCATCGAGAATTTTTCTTGTAAAGTTTTTAGAACATCCTCAATTTTTGAAATTTTTTTCTTTAACAGTCGATTTTCTGCTTCCAATCTTTTAATTTTCAAGTTTTGTCTCTTCAACTTGCTGTCTTTCCATCGCAACACACGGTATAACTTTTGTTTGCGAGGAGTAGATGCTGCTGAACTTTGACTCGATTCATCTTTTTTTCTTTTAGGTGAACTGACTTCAGTTGCCGTGTCTGTGGTCGTGTCAGAATGACCTTTGCACTTGATTTGCATTTGAATTGTAGAAGTATTTGTACTTGTACCAGGTTGGTTATCTGCCTGTAATAATGCAATATATTTTTATTACATTCAAAAGGCAATGATATAGTATCTCGCAGCTTATTTGTTATAAATCGTCAAAGTTAACACTTTTCATATAACAATATTAGTTGAGTTTAATATTGGTACTAGTACAAGTATAATAATTTACGCACCTGAAAATGTAAAATGTTTTGATCCGGTATAGCAGTATCAGTCAAGTACCTTCTTCCGCTCTTTTTTAAAATAAAACATTTTTCATTAAAATGCTCTGAACATATGGTGCTCGATTTTGTAGGGAACCAATTTTGCCTACCTGTGGCATTGATCCACTCTTCCTTATAAAATGAATCAGTGGGAAAACTGAAAAATTTTTAAAATATGATCTCACACATACCTTCTTTTTGGAATAAACTACCAAGTCAAAAAATGTTAACAAAAGTTCGTCTGCATATTTAGAGCATTTATCCTATGGAGATCGTACGCAACAAATCGCAGTATACATTTATCTGCCACAAATGTATACTGCGATTATGTAGATAATGTATACAGGCGAAGTAAACACGCATGACACACTACGAAAATCTAGAATTCAATTATATATACGTTGTTGTTATGTTTACGAACACATAGTATGAAAATATTACCTTACAATAAAGAAACACACATACATCGACAAATTAACGTGTATTTATGCAATCTCAATCAGTCAGCAATATTTATTTATTTTTATTTTATTTTATTAGGAAAACAAACAGTACTTAATAACTATTTAACATCTAATTAAAAAAACTATAGACTATTAATAAGTTTTCGCATATAAATAACTATAAAGCTTGTATGTTGTATGTAATACTAAAAAAAATATAAGGATTGAAGTCTACGACACTATTTTTTGACAATCAGAGAACCCCGACTCGAACCATTGCCGCGAGACAACCAAAGCAAATTTGGAAGGGCTTGTGTTAAACAAGACTAAATTGGGGACGTCTCCCAGTTCATTGACAGAGTTAGCAGCTCTTACAAAAAATGAACCTTTGCGGTAGTTAGTGTCACTTCGTGGTACAAAAAGTGGGTATTGTATCCTAACAGACCTACCGGGGACCCTAAAGTGTAGCTTGTAAAGGAGATAAGGGGAGTCTATTCTTGACTGCGCTATTTTGACTAAAAATGTAATGTCGGCGGCTTTTCTGCGTACACAAAGAGGTAATTATACTTAAATAAAACATGCTAATGTAAATTTTATACTTGTATGTGATAGCAAACCCCATGGTCTCGAAGATTTGAGTTACTGGGTCGCCTTTTGCAAGAGGAAACTGCACAATCAACTATTTTTAGGAACTCTTACTTTCAACACGAAACGACACCAAATCACAGCGGCCGCGCATCAATTAGTTTTATATAACGTGCACACGCGGTCGTAATAGTAGAAAAACACGTGGTCATAATAATATGGTCAATGTACTTTGGCAGAGGGGTTCGCCCAGCCTTGCCATCTACATAGGGTAAATACTTGTATGTGATAAGGGTAAATGCTTTAAGTTTGCATACCAACATATAATAATTTATAACCATAATTCATACAATAACAATATTTGATTTGATACAAAAATTGAGTACGTTAGTAGGTGTTAAGTGTCTTTGTGCCACATCACTAATTTAGTAGCGTTTGACATTAGGATTTAATACGGAATGTTCGAGATAACAAGTTGAGAAGTGCGTTGAATCATAAGGTTATTGTGTTAAGGTATTTAATATTTTTTTAGAGGTGATGGAATTTGTAATTTCTTAAAACAAAAATAATGTTAAACGTTACTTACCGATGGTATGATATGCCACCTTTAGATAAATTCCTCCTGCCGCTGTCGTTTTTACACGATAACACAACACAATAAGGCATTTTACTATATTACTTTGAGATGATTTCCGTGGCAGTACTAAAATGCGACTGAGGTGGTTAGAGATCGAGATGCGCGAAATACGCTTAGTGGGTGCGCGCACCGGTGACTTGTCACCACAAACTATATCAGAGATACTACGTATCAGACGGCAATCTCACATAGACAAATTTTTGCTTGAAAAAAGAACTGTCAGTACTGAAACGATACATGACATTTCTTTTTTTTTTATTGTTTTTTTTTTCAGATATGGCGACTGCTTATAGGCAAAGGGAGTAAACATACATTTACCCTTTTTTTCGTCACATATCTTTTTAACTACTTTTGAAGTGAATAATTGTGCAATAAAAGAAGGTAGTATTTATTAAACTGTTTATTTTTACATTTTTTTTTAATATTTTAGTAAGGTTTTTGCCTTTTACTCTTTTAAACTTTTTGTAACATTTTTTTTGTATCCATTTTCTTCCAAATACCTATTTGTTTCTTTAACAATAGTTCCAGATGACCTCACGAGCTTTTCAGAGGGGTATGTTAACTTCTTTGCTTTCACCGTATTGTACTCCCAGGCACTTAACCAATTATGGATATTTTCAGTTTCAGTGCTCGTTAGACCGCTCTTCCATCTCTACAAAACCAGTTACTTGGTCCTTGCTCTTATTAAAATGAAGCCCTGGAGTCAATGATATCTCATCAAAAACTATTGAGCATAGCTTCTTTTTTCATCCCAGCTCGCAATCTAAAACAAAATAAAAATTTCATTTGTAACTTCAACATCCAATTTACATGAAGCTACGATATGATACATTATAATGTTTTCAGAATATTACCTGTTCTTTCAGAGCTGTAAAAATTTGTGGATTGATTCCAGCTTCTACATTTAAATTTGATGTGAATTTATTTAGTGTTGTTTTCGATGGTAAAATGAAAATTCTATGTAGAAACCTGTAAGCTTTCGGGCTTTGCTTCATTATACTAAAAGCAAGTAATTTTTCTTTTGCAGAGAATCGTCTTCCTTTTTCCTTTCTATATGCTAAATTTATTTGCATTTCAATAATTCTTCTCGCATATGGATTTAATCCTCGAGTAACACTTGCTGGAACATTTGTAAATTTAGGTTTCTTTAAATCTGAAAAGCAATAACAAACAAACTTAATATTTATTACATTTGACGGATCAGTGGTGCAGTGACTGAGTAGTTACAATGAGAGTTCAATTCCTACCAACGACAAACACTTATGTAATAAACATTAGCATTGTCTAAATATGTATAAAGGACATTGAACAAAAGTGGTCGAAATTTCCACCAGTAACATGACATATGTATGTATGACATGTGTATATAGTAAAAAGATAGTACTAAACAAAACTTGCTATTAACTATCTTACATAATGACAAGCCACTCTGAACCAAGCGCTTACTTCTTTGCTTAAAAATTATTTTTGATAAAGAAGTCTGATATCTGACCTTAACACACTTTTTGTTTAGTAACTAAGTACCAACCTGCACTTGATGTTGTAGGTAGTCGTTCCTGTACATTTAAAATTATGTCTTGTAACACTGCACAGAAAGGCTTGCAATAATTGTGGTCAAAGCGTCTTTTCTGGGAATAAGTGTGGTACTGAGAAATGTTCTCTGTAACAAATAAAAATTATTTATTATCACAAACCATTTTATATGACATCTATTCCTAATTCAGCATCGATTGATGATGTTTGTTAATCTTTTATTAAAAAAATATCTTATTATATTACTTTTTTCACATTAAGATACATATTTTGTCTAAATTATTACTGGGATACGTGATAATTAAGGTTAGGTGCTCACCAGTATCCTCAGAGTGTGATGACGATATGCCCGTAGTGATTTCTTCACTTGAAAATAGCGTTGGATGGGCAGTTATGAGTAAACGGTTTTTTGGTTTTATAAAACGTTTCTCGAAATGCTTATGACAAACATAATGGTTTCTAGGCTCACTTATACTCAAATCCCGGAATTTGTCACTACCAAGACACTAAATCCACTTTTCAAGTCTTTCCTTGTTGGTAAATGGAAAACGGTGTATATAAACGTCCTGTCGTACACTATCACACCCTTCAACACAGCAAAAGTAATACATTTTAACAAAATGTAAATACAATTGCAAATATCACAGGTAATTGCGGAGATGTGGTCGGAAATTAAACAACGAAAGCGCACACAGTGTTGCCACCTTGAAATATGTTAGGGCGCCAGATCCACATTAAAATGTCGCCAGTTTCTTAAAATGTGGACAAGAAAAAAACCACCAAATTCCGCTAACTTTTTTTTAATTTAAATAAAATACTTATAAAGTATGTAATGTAGTTAAACAATAGCTAAGCAAAACTGTCCTCTATCTTTTATTAGTTCATCAACGAAATGGGGTGCCAAGACATTTAAATAACTTCAGTACATTTAGTCCGATGCATTTTTAAATCATCCGTTGCCTTGGAACCGGAGAAAGCCATAGACTTAGAATATACTGGCGTATAGACGTACTGACAGCTCATTATAAAATGAGACCAAAATATTTGAATTGTCAGTTCCAATACTATGTGGCTGAATTCCAATATCCAATGTGGCTGATCTGTCCTTCAAAATCGGTTAAAAAGTAGCTAAATGCACTGTCTCTTTTAAACTCTAGAACTAGAGAACTTCATAAGACTATATACATTCTCGCTCGCACTGTCAGTTGGTCTATATCTATACGACAGTATATTTTAAGTCTATGGAGAAAATGATAAATACCTACAGGAAACGAAACTGCTGTTCTGTAATGTAAAGTGGGAGCATTCATAGACTAAGCTTATAACTAGGTATAGATTTTCGTGTCTATTCGGAACAGTAGGAAATTTTCTTCTCGAAGAAGTGTTGTCAGATTCTATTCCAGAAAACCGCTAAAAACCACTAAAAAAAATAAATACGCTAAATGATGAAAAAATATCGCTAAAGGTCTTGAAAAACCACCAGATCTGGTGACAAAACCACCAAGGTGGCAACACTGAGCGCACACTCGAACACAAGAATTGAAATGTCAGCCATATTGTTTGTTTGTTTTCGTGCGTGACAGTGACGAAACTTTTTTGAGCTTTTTTGGAATCGAAGCGTCCAGTGTTGCCAAGTTAAAGTTAGTGAATTTTCCACTAGTTCTGGTAGTTTGTTGGTGAGCTATTACGTTTCTGGTAGTGGTGGTTTATTTACTGGGCATTAAATGTCAACAACTTATGAACTTTATTGATATACTAGTCTGTCATCCCGAAATGCCCCATTTGATGGCGGCACCACACTTCGTTATGCGTTATGTGTTATGCGCGTTATTCGGCCGCATACGACGAAGTGTGGAGGGCTTATTCGTCTATATTTGCTTTATTCGCACGAATAACGCATAAGCGCGAATAGCCAATACGCTTATCCGTCCACTTGTCGGTTTTTAGACATACTTCAAAGGACACGAACCAGCCGAATATGTGTGCTGTCTGCCCACACTTCGTTCACTCATTCGCTCATTCACAGAGTTCGTTTCCTATAACTTGTGATCATCCACCAGCGTTTTCTATGCGGTCTTTTCGCAACTTTGTACTTATACAACAGGTATTGGTAAGATGTATTGAAGTAAAAATAAGCTGATGCCACAGTTACCACGTCCATTTTGTACGCAAACAACACATATATTTGGCCGTATTTGGCATCTTTGGTTCGCCGGAACGAAGTGTGGATGGCATGTTTGTTATTCGCTCACATAACAAATATTTGGGCACATACAGAGTAGCCGCATAACACATAGCGCTTAACGAAGTGTGGTGCGGCCATGAGATTCCGCCTAACATCAGTTCAAAAATTTTTTGTATGTACCTACCTAATAAAAACTTTTAAATTCTAACAACACATTCTAATAGTGTGTCTACACATTATTTGATGTTTTGAATTATGTCATTTTTATGGAAAATATTAGGTATAATTGAGTTTTTTTATTTTATAGTATAAATTGTTTTTTTATTTTTTAGTATAAATATTTTTACTGTCTTTTTTGTTATTTGAAGATGTGTTAAGTAATAAAAAAGAATTTTTTAAGAAATCATTTTTTAATGTTCGTTGTAGTGGTTTCTCAATATATTTGGTGATTATGAAGTCGATTATAAAGTACCAAGGGCGTAGCCAGGATTCTATGTAGGGGAGGGTTCGGCAGGTCATCGTTACTGCATCGTCAAGATAAAAATAATAACCAGAATAAGTTAAACATCCAACATTTCCTTTGATTATTAGGTGTAAGGTGTACCTTGTGGGCATGCCAGCTTACTGGCGACCACCTTTCTAAAGGAGGGGGGGGAGGTTAGGTGCCCCCTTAGACAAATGCCACACGCTAACTTTTCCGCAGTCACTCCGCGGAAAAAATGTATGGAAATGACATTAGCCTACGACAACCTCACGCTATATTTTCCATAGCTAATATCATCTCCATACATTTTTCTGTGGAACGACTGCGGAAAAGTTAGCGTGTGGTGTGGCATTTGTCTAGGGGGTCTGGTTTAATTTCCACTTCTATAATATCATTATCAATATCGTCCTCATGCACATTTACCTTTCGTAAAGACGTTGACTCCATTTACGTGCTTTTATCAATAGTCGCAATGTAAATGATGAAATGACGAACTACGCGGAGTACAGCATTGCCAAGTCGGATTTCAAATAATGCGTAGGCCAGATTAGGAAATTACTTAGAAATAGTAAAGCATATGAGAAATTCATAGACCTACGTTTTTTCAAGTAGGTATAATGTAGAGTAGGTTGGGTTAAAACAACTCAAAATTATTTCTCGTTTATACATGATTATTTTTTTTATCACCCTGGAAAAATGGGACGCTTCTTGTCTAAGAAAAAATCTATCGCGATCGCTTACAATGAGGATCAGTACATCTATTACAAACTTGTTAAAATTAGTATTCACATTATTCTCTATGACAAACTAATGGTATATGTTTTTGAATTATCGAAATCGGCCCATTAGCCACCGAGATATTGAGTCTTAAACCTAGACCCGTGCGGGCGGTTAAAGCCGTGTGCCGAGAATACGCGTGACGTCACAGGCTCCATGCCGTGCGTGCTCCTTGTACGCTCACGCCTCAGTCCGCCAGGCAACGGTGTGAGTTAAGATGTTTCATTTGTGTATTAAGGTGTAATGTGTTTAAATATATGACATTGTGATATTGTATATCGAACTAGTTCTAATCATGCCAATAAATTACTTAAATCTTTTTGTTTTGTGATTGAATTACTGTTAAGAGGCCAATCACAAAATCGCGGCGCGCGGAACTAAACAAACAAACTTTTCGGCATCGCCGGCGAAACAATATAAATTCTAGTTCTATTTCATTTATAAAAAATATATCGCTTTATAAACATAAATAACACAACAGTTTAAGCAAGGATTAAAACATATTTTGGTATAAAAATTACGTTTAGGCAATGGAGAACGTTCCGTTACTAGCATATGAAATGTTGTTGTTCATACAAAAGAAAGAATAATTTTCAAATATTATTTCAATTAGTTGAATTATTTTAAGCTAACTATAAAAATGGTTTTGATATAATGTATAATAACATTAAGCTTTAGTCAATATTTCAACTAGAACAATAACAACTTTATTTCAAATAAACGTGAAACGGAACGTTTTTAAAAAAGTATGTCCAAGCCACAGACTAAATAGCGATTTAAGGAGAGAAAAATTACTATCCGGATGCGTTCAGAAGTTTTAAAACGCTTATTATCTTATCTTTTTCCTTAAATATATTTTTTCGTAGATGATTTAAAAGTATAACTGTTAGCGGAATCGATACACTATAAAATCACCTTGATATTAAAATAAGTTTGATTCCTAGACATCATCAGGTCCAAAGTGGCCAATGTTCTTTCTTTTGTGTTAAGAGCTGATTATGGTTGTCACTTGAAAGTTTTTGCTTTCAGTTTAAAATCAAATAACTCTGAAAGTATTAGGGTTCCAGGTCTCAAACAAGCGCCGAAGGTCCATTTAGTATGTAACTTATATGCCCCTTAAATGTTATTGGGGTGTTCAGTTACACCCGGTATATTATGACGACATGGAGCTGATCTGATGCTAGAGCTGAAGGGTGGCCATAGGAACTCTGCAATAAAACGACACAGCCCCATCGAGTTTGAGCTCATTTCATTCATATTGACGAGAACTTTGATCATATATGGTAACCAGTTTGAAGCTGGAACTGGAAGGTGACCATAGGAACTCCGCAACCACATCGGGCTCGTTTGGTTCGTATTGACGAGTACTTTGGTCCTATATGGTAACCAGGGTCTGATGCTGGAGTTGGGAGGTGGCCATAGGAACTCCGCAATAAAACGACGAACGATTTGAATCACAATCACAGAGGAATAACTAATTTATGTAGATGGTTTGATTTTAAAATCAAACCTATACGGTTTTAATACAAAGAACTAATACTTATCGTAAATTTCTTTTAAATACCTCTCAATAAATGCAACATAATATTTTGATGACATGGACTTTTCCAGTATTAGGGGGTGCTTTTAGCCTCAGATGCGCATTTCTTCCTATGGAGTCAATTTCCGTAGTATGTAATAGTTAGTGCGGGTTTAAAGTAAAAACAAATTAATTTCTATTGTGTATTATTTATTCCCATAAATGACATACTAAAACAACACATTAGCGAATACAGTTCACTATATCTTTGCTTCGGCCTAACTATACATAGTACATTCGCGGTTTATATATAAAGCTATTGAAGTGATGATACTTTTTATATATTTGTATAAGTATTAAAATGTAGCTAGGCAGTAAAAAATTGCCAATTTCGTACGGCATAGGGCTGCTTTCTGCAAGTATTCTTTAGAGAAGGCACAGAAGACCACGGAGTATTCTTACAATTCAATAGTCCCTTTATTCTACAAGTCGGCAGTGCGATAGTTTTATTTCCAAATTATCAAAACACAAAATGACAATTATTGACGGAATATCATGATATAGCAAACATTTTTATTCTTACAATCAGAGCTGACAACCCTAGTATAATATCATGAAATTATTGCTTTCCACTATTTTAATGACATCATACGTTGAACAAATACATCATAATAACCAAATTCATATATCGATACAATCTTAGAATAATAACGTATAGAAGGACAGCCCGGTAAAGAGCGCGATGATTAAAGTGAAGCAAAAATGACACCGCTGTGTGAAGTCGCTTACGCGCGAAACACGCACACTACAATAAAAACAGTATGGAGCTGCCGGCGTAGTGAGCCATATATGGCTCACATTTAGTTGCATCAAATTGTGCGGCCGGTTGGGTTTCTATGCGTTATTATTCTAAGGATATAATACACGAGGAACGTTTGCAAGGCCGTAGCCAGGGCAGGGGGGACGAGGGGGATTGATCCCCTAAATGAAAAATAAAAACTAACTGGACCAAGAATGTAACTGCAGTCTGCAGTCTACATACAATCGGCCCATCTCACACAATCAGGTTGTTATATTTAACATAATATCATCACTGCAAATTGCAAATAAAATTCCCTAGGTACCTACTGCTATTTGTATTATGTACGATTGCACTTAATGCGCGCTGGGTACACGCCCGACGAAAGGCCGATGGCCTTTAAATTTGACAACCATTGCGCGGTCAACACAAGACTCTGCGCCGACATCCTTATATATAGCAGTGATGAACAACAATAAACAACCACCGCATTGTTTTCTGGCTGCGGCCTTGCACGGTTGACAAAAAATGTGGTATAAGTATTTTTTTTAATTTAACCACGTCATAAACAGCATGGTTGATTTTCCTTCGCGGGACGTAATCTGGCAGTTGCCAGGGCTTCTTATTCTTATTTTTAATTTGTGGCAATTGGTCGTTGGAGAAGATAACGTATCAGCTCATAATGTCAACTTCTCAAAAAGACAACCGGACGCATAATGTCCATTTCTCAAAATGTCAACTTCTTAGAATGTCAACTTCGTACAATGACAACTTCTCAGAATGCAAAATGACAACTTCTTAAAATGTCAACATCTCATAATGTCAACTTTTATAAGATTTATTCGCATAATGACAACTCTTCGTAACTTCTACTTTAATGATTAAATTAAATGAAAAACATGATCATTGCATCAGTTTACATAATTTTCCCAAAATGTTAGTATGTATCTAATCATGTTTCACCAAAGAGTGTATGCAACATCGTAAAACTTGGCAACAATATTTTTTACTTCGTATCATATAGATCTTGTTCAGTGAAATTTGGTAATGTTGCATTCACTAGGTACCTACTAAAAGTAGAAGTGCAGTGTCGATGCACCATAACATATTTCTAAATTAGTGGGCATTTTTTTACTTTAAATTTATTTTTGTTCTTATTTTTTAAATGTTAATCAAATGATTAACCGATAGTTTGTGATAATGCCATTAAAGCAATAACCATAATCAATGATTCACCGTATTGCGGACAGATGGTGCTAGAAGCAATGATAATAAAATTTGATGATCATGTTTTTCATTTAATTTAATCGTTAAAGTTGAAATTACGAAGAGTTGTCATTATGCGAATAAATCTTATACAAAGTTGACATTATGAGAACTTGACATTATAAGAAGTTGTCATTTTGCGAATTTGACATTCTAAGAAGTTGACATTTTGAGAAATGGACATTATGCGTCCGGTTGTTATTTTGAGAAGTTGACATTATGAGCTGATACGGAAGATAAGACCATTACTGTCAGTGTTATCTATAAGAAAAGTTATGTCAAACTAACAGACCGCTTTTTTCCCCAACCGTTCATTCCAAATAAATGCAACATCAAACAATATTATATAGATACATCATTGTCAACGCAACAAATATCAAGGCTCACAAAACACATAGAGACATACCTTCATCCTACTTTTTGTGGATAGATGCTAACATTTCGAACGTACTCATGGCACAAAGCAAAGCAAATAGTTATGTTGCATTGGATTACTAACCTTAAAGCTAAGTAGATAAATCAAAAGGCATTCTAATAATTTCTTAACACACACATAATATATCATTGTTTTGCAATAAAGTAACTAAAAGACAGAGATCAAATGAAATAGACCACACGAGAGAAGGAACGGCCGAGGCAGTAATCACTAATATAATAATATGCGACAATGATGTATAATTTGTCCTCGTTTCCACGTAAGTATAATAAAAAATATCCAATATAATTTTAAACATAAATATGAACTAATAAAATTCATAATAATAAATTCAATAGAAAATGTATAAATTTTCTACTGGATCATCAAATCATCATCTATGAGTATGACACTTAAAACGGCAAGCCTCGAAAATTACTCTGAACCAACCATCCACAATCCAATGCATTACCTATATTAGTAACCAAAGGCTTGATTATAGTATTTACGGTATGTTGACTAGGCCTCTACCACAATCCATCGCATCGCTCGATGTTGAGCCGCAATATATCCTTTTCGTCTACTTTATTTCGTTCCTAGTTTTGTAATTGAACATTGCAGCGTACAATTAAAAAAAATATTTCAAAATGCGGCGTCCTTTGTCAAACTAAATGAATTACCCGTATCTAAGTCTATTTTTAAGCAATAAAATAGGTTAACTAACGGTTGTAGGTTGTCTAAAAATTACTTCAACCTAATAAATCAGTATAAATATACAAATACCGCATCAAACATGTACTTCCCACCGTTGGGCACTACCACCTCAACCCATATACTTCCCACAAATATGACTTTTAATATCTGTATTTATAAAAAGTTTTGGTATCAACGTAGAGCCCAACTACTATAGCTAGAAGCATGAAATTGGGTACAATATAGGGGTTCGTTAACTTATGTAGGCACCCACTAAAGAAGGATTTTCAAAATTCCCTCATCAAGCCGAGACATCCCTATCCAAAAATAAGGAAACTACAATGTTGAGCATTATCAGAGAAACGAAACGTAGTTTGCGGGCACAGCTATAGTCTGTTTTCTTCTTAACAAACGAGTACTGAGTATGTCTCTCTCATGTTTGTAGTTATAGAGCGAGAAATTTGTTAAATTTGTTGGTCACAAACAATTTTTGGAAACCGACGGACTAACTTATTAAAGGAAGCTCATTGTCAACGATGTCGTAAGTGAAGCCCAAGCATAATCATCCCACTATTGCTTTCTTTACTCCACGCTAAGTGAAATACAAGTTCCCTTCATCCACTCATTTCTATCAGCCTTCATCACAGTGTTACTACCAAGATACAATATCTTCCACAAATTAACATAAGTGACAGCCCTTTGATTGTCACATAAGCAGACCTTTCATCTAACTAAACCAATAATCCGGAAATTAATACTGTAATAATAACAATAGAACTGGTTAAATACGCACCGAAACGCACGATTTTACAACTAGTGTTAGCGTTATAAACGAGATATGTTATACCGTTACAGAGTTATTGTCAGTGAAATTATTCAAACATTATGCAATTTAAAAGTCTTATTACTATGCGATTATAACATCTTCCATTCTTAACAACTACAGGTACGATCATGAGTCAAAAGTTATCAAAATCTCACCCTATACGATAAATGTGTACAGTCAAAGAATTTGATTAACGTACCAACAAAAAGTGTTATTCGTACAATAAAAAGATGAGATATGTTACGGTACGAAGTACTATACTCGATGACAGTCATAGCATGTGCGTTAACTTTGATATTGGTTAGCGAGTGCGTGCGCGTGCGCATAAAGAACTCATAATCATCCCATTAAAGTGCAAAATACTTAAAAAATGTAACAAGTCGTAATTTTATGTAACTATAATTATTTCTTTATCATAGAATTTTAATGGCGTGGTATTGTGCACAACCTTCGAGATCGAGGTTGAAATTTAATTAAACAAAAATGTATGCCTAGATAAAATTTGGAAATTCTATTCTGCATTGACGTTTTAAAAGAGAATCAAGTGAGTTTAAGCAGACGCTTTTATATCACCAAACGTAAAAAAGAAATTATTTTGGAAACTAATGAATGAAACAGTACGCAATTCGCAATTCCTTGACTGTAGACGCGTTATACATTTTACATGTTCACGGGTGCAATGCCTCAACGGTGATGCTTCAACAACGTGCACTGTGCGTACGGTGTGCGGAGTACGAGTTTTATCGAGCTTTACTCGATCGTACGCATCGAACCATCGCGTTAACGCGAATTTGTATGGAATTAGAGCAGCGCCATCTAGTAGCTGCTATGGAATGAGACAGCTTCATCTAGTGACTACTAGATGGCGCTGCTCTAATTCCATACAAATTCGCGTTAACGCGTTCGATGCGTACGATCGAGTAGAGCTCGATAAAACTCGCAATAGGCACACGGTACGTGCTTCAAGCCGGCCACGAACCGTCGGCCATACTGCAGCTACCACCGAACAATATCAAACAACAACGCAGGAAATTACAGCACAACAAACATTGAGTCTACCGAAAACAGCCTTAGGGGTAACTATAATACAACAGTGACAACAATACATAAGATTATCTAGTTGGTTATATACAATCAACATTTCCTTTTCGTTTTAATTATATGAAAACATAACTGGAGAAGAATAGGGAATTTGTATAAAGTTAGGGCAATTTTGTTAGTGATGATACAATAATTGTATCTTAAGCAAATTTTGTGAATTACAAATAAGTAGTTATTAAAAATGGCAATGCCATCTCTTTGTGTAAAACAGAATTTTGTATGTGTATTAAAATGTTAATTTGTATTGTATGACATCACAGTCCAAAATAAGCTTTACAACTTTGTTATTTTTAGAGAAATAAAAAAAGAACCTCACACAAAATTGTTTGTTTGTTTAATATAATTATCAACAGTGTGCATATTACCTTTATCTTCTCTCAGGTATTATTTCTACGCAGTTACAATCGGAAACCCACATTCTTAATGGAATGTTAAAAAAAATTAAGGTTCCAAGTTCGTAATATTCCAGGGCAGTATTTAGGATTATAAGATTAAATAAAAAAAATCTGCTATTAAAAACCTATTCAATAACATGGCATATTAAGTTCTATTGAATTCTCGTAGACTTTAAGACAGGGTGTATTAAATATTAATGGCAACTATAGACTGAGTATTGAAATTAATTTTAAATGAAGATTCTGCTTTTTATCGTTTCATTATATTTTGTTTCTTTTTTTGTGAGAATGTGCAACGGCGATATCTAGTACTTCACGTAGTCTGTGCACGCTTGTTAGACATACAATTATTTATGTTACTTACATGCAACTATTCGATGATTACATTTCAAATCAGTACCTAATATATAAACCACAAACCAGTATAAATAAAGTCAAGTCTCCTGCGCTCGTTTCTTACACAAAACATAGAAATATTGCACTAAACCACAGTAAACATTCGCAAATTTGTATAACAAACTATTGTTTTGTGAAATATAAAAAAAAACAAAAACAGGCGCAAGAGACGGCTTTGAAGACAAAAATATCACACACTTGAGTAATTAATATTCAATAACCCATTTACCTATTCATACTTTCCAAATTATTCTTATTTACAAATATAATTAATTGAGTGTACAAAAACTCCAAATCGTCTAACAGTCCACGCGTAATTTGTGCGTATTATACGACACCATAAGCGAACGTGCCCTGCGAACATGGACTTATCGATCGACATATGTCGATCGACAAAAGCATTCGTCCTTTTCACTCCTTAGTAATATCTGTCAAATTTATCGATTTTTGTAGAGTATTTTATCTCTCGATTTTATATTAGCTGTCAAATTTTGTTTTTCGAGAGTTCTATGCTCGCAGGGATGGTTAACCACACTGACTAAACAGTTTGTGATAAGTGATATATCATCGAACTCCCCAGTCTAAACAACACTAATATTATTCAAATAACATAATCATAAATTCGAAAAATAACGCAGTTACAAAGCAGGCGACATCTTATATTAATAATAACTATTACTTTCTAACGTTATAATGAATAGATAGAATAGCAAGTGGTTAATATCAGCATGCTTTCGTGCCTAACTAGCCTCAGTCTAAATAGATAATATGCATAATATCACCATATAGAAACTACAAGATTTGCTTCTACTTGCAAAAGGAAAGTAGGTCGTTAATATCTCACTACATTATTGCTTGTCTACACGCGAAATTGTTACACGTAATGATGCCTAAACATTTATAAATTAAATATTATTTTTTCTACTAACGTTTAGAATAACCTATCTATCCTATAGATAATTATTGATAGCGCGCAATCATAAACATTGGTGCACAGATCGCTTTGAAATCGTGGACGTTTGAAACTAAATCTTTTCTTGCTCGCTTACCTTCTGCGTTATTGACTGTGGCGCAATATTATTATGGTTCATTACTGCCCTGGAATAGAGAAACTACACACTAACAATAACATAACTACCTCAACTATATCCAGCATATTATGAAGTACAACCTTATCATAACCAGTGCACGTTTGTATAGTGATTGTAATTTATATTACTTTAAAGATACATTAACATGATTCAAGCTCTTATGCTTCACTGCCAAAGCTTAGGATTTTATCTTATGAGTGAACCTTCGCAACAAGATATATATACCTAACCTACATAGATCTAAAGTTATCAACTTTGTACACGGTCACAGTAACTTGTTAATTTCATAAATGAAATCAAATAAACACATTATTTTCACAGAGAACAAAATAGATTCAAAGGTAAAAACGTTATAATATCGTAAATAATAAATTTTAAAATTCACAATAATCAATCATAATCACTTTCATTATTATAGACATTTATACGTATCATTAAAATTGAACGCAAAAATAAAAGACAAAAAAAATTATCTGAAAAAAAAAATATCACAAGCAAGGTTTACATCAGATATAGCTTGGATTATATAACTTTCATAATGGATGGCATAACTTTTGCCTTATTGTTAGACTAATCTAAACCTTGCTTTATACATTTTCTATATCTAATTAATAATAATATCACTTAAAATATCAATTTACTCCTAAACATGTTGAAAATGAAATCAGTTTATTTACAATAATTATACTTATTTTTTTGGAAAAACGGATTGCCAGGGAACCTGAGCAACATTTCAATTATTTAGACATCTGGCATATTTTATTGTTCAACTAGAGCAGGTATGTTATTTTTTTGAGGATAATAACAAAATCTTTTAAATCGAGATCTGAAATGGAAATAATAAATAAACAAGAGAATTAAGAAAAATGAAGCAGAGGTATTGAATTGTCAATTTGCAGCAGTGTGTACAATACCTCAATACGTATTTCAATAACTGTTTTTGAAAAGGCTTCCCGACTGAAGCACCTTAATAACTAATTTTATATATTACGTCCTTACATATGAAATTGGCGTTTTGCCGTACTGGCCATTTTGATCTCAAATATCTCCTCTATGGTTAGGAATTCCGAATTCAAATTTATACAGCTATTTACTCATGTATTTGTGTTTCGAAAATTATAATTCACTTGTTTTTTCCTCAATTGTTTTGGACTTTTCAATCAATTGTTTTGTTTTCTACTTTTTTGGAGTCAATTTCGCTTGGGGCATGGATTGGCTGGTTCGGCAGGGTTCAGCCATTGCGGTGAGCGCTTCCGATTATCTTACAGGACCCACGTTTCATCACAAGTAATGATTCGATTTAAAATCCCTTCATTGTTGTGCCGGTTGAGTAATGCAACGCAGCAGTCAACGCGCGTTTGTTGATTTGCTTCACTCAATTCGTGAGGTACCCACCTTTCAAGCTTTTTCACCTTCCTAATTTGCTTCAAGTGGATTAAAACAGTTTTATCACTAACACCGCAGCCTGCAGCTAACTCGGACGTGGTTTGCGATGGATCCGCTTCCACAATAGCCTTCAATTCTTCATTATCAACTTTGGTTTTCGGCCGTCCACGGGGCTTGTTCTGCAGGTCAAAATTTCCAAAACGAAAACGTTGGAACCAAAAACGCACAGTGTTGTCTTTTGCGGCACCGTCGCCATACACATCATTAATCCTTCGAGCCGTTTCTGCAGCAGTGTCTGCAGCAGTGGTGCCACGGTGGAACTCGTATTAGTAAATAACGCGATATTTCAAGTTTTCCATTTTGTAAACTGAGTGACGCAAAGAAAAAAAACAATTGAGGAAAAAACAAGTGAATTATAATTTTCGAAACACAAATACATGAGTAAATAGCTCGGTATAAATTTGAATTTGGAATTCCTTACCATGGAGGAGATATTTGAGATCAAAGTGGCCAGTACGGCAAAACGCCAATTTCATATGTAAAGACCTAATATGTACTTACATTGCAGTGCGATAAATACTTGGCAGTGAAATAGCTTACGAATTCTATGAGGCAACTTCGCCCAAAGGACAATGAAGTTTTTAATAAGCGTCAAAGAACTCCCACCTTTACAGATCTGCCTTTATAACATATCTGACGGTCTGAAAAATAATCAAAAGATTAAGTGATGCCATGACTTGAAAACGACCTTTCTACCTTCTTCTTGATAAGCAACAAAGATATATTAAAGATATCTTAGTATATACATAGTAAGTCTAAATCAAAGAAATCCTAATACGCGATAAATGACAATTACGGTTACAATAATATTATCAATATAATATTTTAAATAATGTCATGACTATGGTTTATCATCAAAACATTTTCAAAGATATTTAGCAAAATCTCAAAGAAAAAAAATGTAATTGATTGATTTTCATTTGTTGTTTATTGTTTACAAAATATATATTATTTGTACAAAAATACTTCTGAAGGCAATTTTGTTGAGCAATTATTTATTAATGTTTTTGTAAATGTTTCATCCATTGACGCAAAAAAAAATGTCAACAAAAGTTTTGTTAACAAATTTGCCATTGTCCTTTAGCACGAAAATTGGCTTCAAATAATACAATACTTTCGGCCATAATGGATAAGCCCTTAACGAAATCAACACAAATCTAAAACTACCTTTCCGCATTTAACACCAAAGGACCTTTTCTCTAATAAAAATAACTATTAATAAACGGTTTTTTATTGAACATTATGTTAGCAATAGCTTCTTTAAAAATTAACCCATAACATCATAAATATAAGAAGTTCCAGAACAAAATATTGATTTGGTTCGACATTATTTTCATTTCATGTCTTCGGATTTAAAACTTGACAAAACATTTTGCACGTTGACGTTGACCATAATATTGTATAAGAAATATATTTCTTTCTTTCTTTCAATGATGAGAGCGCGATTATACAAGCAACTTACAAAATAGTAGTTAATATAAAACCAGCTACACACATTTATGACACACAAATTATATAATACCTATGCTATATCATATTCACCAAAGAGTAATTATATAGTAGGTAAATCATAATTATAAAAGAGCCGACATGCCTCACATTTTTCATATTTCCATTCTTTTGCTCCATTTATTAATTCATACATTAATTTTAAATCAGTCATGCATAAAATCTAAATTAAAATTAAAAGACTTAACAAATTAAAAATACTGAACGAGTCCACATAATTTTTGGTACTTAGCCTACACAAAACCAAAGGCACTCACGTTGTGACACGGGTCACCCATTCAACCAACACGACCAACCAGGATTGTGATTGTTTACCTTCATCATTATAAAATGAGCCCATAAAAACATAGGTCATTATAATTCACAAACTCAAACCTATATCATTATATGACTAGTTCACCATAAGTTTTTGGTTACAAGTTGCCAGAGAATACAGTACGATGAAATCAATTCCATTACAATTTGGTAATTCTAGTACCGTGCCATGTTATAGATACACCAATAATGTAGGATATTCAACAATTCTACATTATACTAAAATGACACAGTCCTACAATTCTCAAATTGACAGGATCACACAACATTCGAGAATAAATTATAAACAAGTTTCGAGAGAGTAACAATTCGATAATATATCTATTTATTTATATTTAATTATAAAAACGAGGGACAGACTGCTGTTGGTTTTGAACATGGAACAACCAAAGTTTGAGAGGGCGACGGACGCTGAGCTATCAGCCCACGGAGAAATTTTGGACGTTCGCTACGTCGCTGTGGCTGCGCCGGTTCATCTCCTTTGCCTCTTGAGTGGCGTTGGTCTCGGCGAGCATAGAGTGCCTCTTCTTGTTGTGCTCCTTCTTCCTTCTGACCACGTCCGGGCTGTAAGGGTCCGACTCGCGCCTACTGAGGTTGACCTGGTGGGCGTTTACCTGGCTGTGCGTCAGCGACCCCTGCCTTTGCAGCTGTGCTGCCGGATCTTCCCTTGCATTCGGTATATAGGTGTGGAACGTGGGACGATTTTGAGCCGCCTCCATTATGGAACCTTCGAGAGAGTTAATAGGTTTTAAAATTAAACAGTTGGGTGAGATCCTGTGTAGTGCGGTGTTGGAGGTCCTTGGGAGGCGTATGTCCAGCGGTGGGCGTGTCTCGGCTGGACGTAATGAGATCGTTCCTAATGGCAATGAGTTAAGGCTTATAACGATCCTGTGGGGGTACGTCGAAGATTATTTCTCTATAAAGAAACAAAAGAAAAAGGTGTGTGTTATAATTAGTCAAAAGATGAGTTTACCGAACTTGACATTGGCTAAAATGCACAAATAGAAGCCAGAAGATTAAATAAAAAGAAGGTTAGTTTAGACATATACGTGTATCACGTCGAAGTCGAGTGACGTCGCTTATCATCTAACCGTTTCTTGTTACACCTATAGTAGCAAAAGTGCACTTTAATCTAAGTTTAACCGGCGTCACCAGAATCGACCTCATTGCGATACAATACAGCAGCGTGTAAGAGTAAGAGAAAGCGCCATATCAAGTAATTTTTAAAAGTAATATGGAGTTAGTATATTAATTTATTTTTTGTATGATTATATTGATTACACTTTCAGCTTGCCCGTACAATTTTTACAGTTAAATACCCAGATCGCCTTTGAGATAAGACCACCATTGCACATCACCTTACAGTATCTGCGCGATTTGAATGCAAAATAAAGCGGTGCTGTCTGACACCTGTCATTACATCTTTGGCTACTCTCTCCCTCTGTTCGATCGTTTATTTTTTTTTGACAGTTCGCGACAATTCGAAATTAGTAACGCCTTCGCACGTTATCGATTCGATTTGAAATAATAATCGATATTATTTAAGAACTTTCAACCGATTTATTGCATCGTAATATATTTTGTATGAATATTAATTATTCTTTTATTAGTTATAGTACTTATATAATTTAATTATATTTTTTAGAAATTATATATGAATAATAAAACATTAAAATATTTATACATATAACTAATATAACGTAAATACCTAGCTTGTTTGTTAACTAAGTAAGTAGGTAGGTATGTGATTTTCCAAGTACTCGTATATTTGATCATAACTCTTGATTAAAGTTTGATGTAGACTTTACTATTCACGCGTTTTAAAAATAAAATTCACAAACGTGTGCATAGTTACATTATAAGGCAGCTGTCAAAAAAAAGTAAATGAATGTACCGAGTTTTTTTTTGATCTTCACTCTTGGTTTGAACTTAAATTTCGACTTAATTCCTTACATAAATAAATAAATAATCATGGAGTTTAAAGTGATTTTTTTACATCGCTTAAAATTTTTTCGTCCATCTATCGCATGTTTTATTACACAAAAACACGAGATCTTTAATTTCCCTACTTCGTATAGGTAAGTCAGGATTGGTCTATGCGTTAGATCTTTGACTTTAAATCAGTGTGGCAGTGGTTCTATCCTGGTGTTGAGCACTGATTTTTTTTCGTTAATTTGCCTTGTATTATTTTGTTGTTATTATTGAATTTTTGTTTATTTTATTTATTTTATTCTTTTTTAATTTTTTTCATTACTTTGTTTTTTATTTATTAGTTTTTTATTCATAATTTTCTTTTAATTTATTTCAGCGTTATAATTTTTTTCCAGAAGAAAAAGATTTAAGTTAAACGATTTAAAACGCTATTTTCAATACCCTTAAATCGATCTTTTGGCTCGTATTTAGTTTGTATGTTATTCAGTTGACATAAAGTTCATTGTGCTATGTATGTCGTTGCAAAAAGTCGCTTTCATTACATTCCGCGGCGGTGTAAACTGAGCCGTATACTCAATTAGCAACTTTGCATTGATTTATTTGTAGAAAATTAATGATCATAATTGTTAAAACAAAGCCATATTTTTTTCACTCCAAGTCCCATCTAGATTTAAAATTTATTTTTTATTTTAAAATAATAAAGGTATGGAGCTGCATTCAATTCGCGCGTGTACTGCACATGCACTACTTATTTACAAGATTTATACGGATCATATTATCTCTATTTTGCCACCGTGCATGCAACATGCAAAAAAATGCTACCTGTTTCTACAGACAATTAACAGTTAACTATGCTAAATAAAAAATATATTCATAAATCTGCATAAAAATCAACCAGTAAAAACATCTTACCTAAAGTACGCACTAGCCATGGCGTAACCGATTGCTTTTGATTTACTTGCATTTCGTTTAGGGCGGCATTGAGCTGATGACTGAGCTCCTGCAAAACAATTGTTGTATGACACGCATTACAAAACTATCCTTACCTTCCTCAACCTTCGAAATATTATTTCATCCAATTAATGTTGACTTGACAAAGACAGCACATTGTTATTATAAGGCACATCGCAAGAACTTATGTTATAATCTTGTTAAGCCCGTCTACATTTATTGTAATGCAATAGTTTAGTTCTAGGAGGGACAGCACAACTGCACAAATTATAGTCTAGTTAGGCGAGGCTAGTTTCTCAAGTTAGCAGGCCACAAGTAAGTTTATGTATGCCAACAACAAAAAAACTGTCAGAAATGTTTAGGCACAAAGGTAATGCGAATACAATCTCACCATTAATGTAATTAGAATATAAGCTTGTCTAGTTTAAGATAAGCCGGTAGAGATCTATCACTCCTAGACTGCAATGACGGCCATTAGTCTGTCTTGTTATTATAATTTAGAAAAGAAACGGATAGCTGTTTGACCGGATACTGGATATTCGGCCCACCTTTTAGTCGAATAGCCGCATATCCAGCCGCCGGTTATTGTTATTATTATTGTACAAAAAACCATAGTAAATGAAAACTAATGAGATAGCCACACAAATAGTTATTTTAATAATGAGCGTTAATGCAATGGAAAATGATACATAATTAGCTCCATAGACACATTCCTCCATCCATCACTGTTAGTACACCTCTTCTAAAGAGCCGCCGATGATAGCTGATTAAGTACACTACTACAGTACATGAAATGAGTGGGATTAGGATCGTGATTGGAGTTACACAAAAAGGCTGGACACGACTTTCCCTTTGTAAGACACGTACCGCCCACCTATATCTACAGTTAATCACTACGATTCAAAGACGCTACATAAGGTGCGTTCCAGATAAGCATCACGACTTTGTTGGCGCTAACATCTGATGTTAACCTCACCTATTTAGTCCAGTAGCTTAAATTTTAAATAGTACTAATCAGAATCGGGTAAAACTATACATTTCTCTCAATTTATTCATATTTATTTTCAAATCTTCTGAAAAGTGATCCAATATCATAGGATCCATCTAATATCCTAGGTATATTATGCTACGTTTTTAAAATGTTGCAAATCCGTGCTTATCTGGAACGCGCCTATAGTAACAATTTTAGAGACATATTTTCACCTCTCCACAACGAAAAGGGCGCTTTTGCTACGAGTGTGACTGTAATGATTCGAATTACAATCATTGCCTTTTGTAACTACTCGGCGCCAAAGAAACACGTTTTTAAATGTAGTCTTAATGTTCTCTTTGCTTATAACACTGTTCTAGATCGATGATAGTTGATGTTACATATGAGATCAATTTTTATTTTGTTTCTTGACTTTCATCGACTTTTGCACTCACTATGACATTGTGATTGAATTGTAGACTACTTCGGTAGTTCGTGATTTATGGTCAGCACCAAAAAAACAGCTTTGCTTACAGGTTAAAGCAATGAGTATTGTACAATAACCGCGGTGAGTAATTTAATGGCGATATCAGTTAAAGACAATAAACTGGAGTCACTTGGCGGGCAAATGACTTAAGCTGGGACCCTGAACCCATTGGATAGATAGCTCATGTGGCGAGCTATCCAATAATCTTTCTCAATAATCGTCTGCTGGTGAATGCAGCCATTGCGGCCTTAACTTTGCCAATAAATAACAATTACAGCACAGCACACCCTATAAATGTGGACGCAAAGACGCCACATTGCTTATAAGGAACACATCTGGGATTACAACAAAAGTTTTAACATATGAGGATACAACTAAGAATGTTTTGGTGGCCAATAAATTTGGAAGTTTCACCATGTACGATTATTTTAAAATTTTATTCCAATTATTTACTAAGTAAGTTACTAACTCAATCTATCTTTTTTAGAGGATTGTGCTAGACATGATTACACATACCGTGAGTATTATAAAATACATTGTAAATATGAACTATCCATCAAATTGTCGACATTCGCAACATACAGTGTGATCATATTCGCCTAGCCAAAACATCTAAAAGTTAACATTTGTCACCAAAAATTTAACATTTCATAATGTTACGGAACTATAACTATAAGCGAGTGAAAGAGCCTATAGCGTTTATGAAACGGTCATGTCTTACTATTTCATAATGTTGAAATTGCGATTTAATTTTTTCAAGATAATCAAAATACTGTTGTTTTAGAGGTATATTTAAAATTGTCAGAAAGTGGTATGGAAACATAAGGGACATGTTTATTATTTTCGTTCGACCTATAAAAATGGCACTAAGATAACCATTCTACTGTGGACATACAACAACATTTACATAGTTACAATCTAAATACAGCAAAACACTCGCTAGAACAAAAACTAATACAACCACTTACATGTTATTGGCGTAACTCTCAAGCATATACAGGCTGTCCCAAAAAATAGTGTCAAGCGAAAGTCCAGAGTTAGAGCACCTCTTGGAGTACCCGAATCACCCCCATGTATGTTCCGCGATTATTCGTAGTTTTAGAGTAATAATTTTTTTTCTGACTTTTTGAAAATTTCGATCTAAAGAGCTTAAAAATTTTTAATAAAAAAAAGTTGAACATATTTTAATGTTTTTCTTTATGCCACTGAATTATCTTTAGTGCTTCTTTTATGTCTAAAATAATCAGCTTCGTAACTTTAGTGGAAATTTAGAAAACAGTAGTGTAAGTCAAAATTTGAATGTTAGTGAATAATTACTTAAAAATTCATCTTTAAATTAAAAATCTAAACAGGCGAATTCATGGTTTCTAAGTAAAATGATTGTAGAAAAGCTAAAAATTTATTATTTGAAGGTCAAAAATAACTGTTCCTGCTGCCATCTTTAATAACCTTTGAAGGTTTATTATAACTTAATAAATAAAACAAAACATTATTTTCAAAGTATTTATTATTCGATCGCGTTAAAGAAAGTTTTCAAAATGACGACCTTCGTGCTCAATACATATTCTACATCGTCTAAAAAAGTTTTCTTTTAAATTTATAAATGCAATTCTGTTGTTTTTTATTGTTTCTTCCGCTTGTCTTAATTTTGTTCTTAACACTGTGACGTTTGTAATGTCCTTGGCGTATACTAATTCCTTGTAGTATCCCCAGACGAAAAAATCTATGGGGTTCAAGTCGGGGGACCGTGGCGGCCACGCAATGGGCCCTCCACGACCGATCCATCTGCCTGGAAATGTTTCAGACAAATGTTGTCTAACATTTCTAGCAAACTGGCATGGAGCGCCGTCGTTTTGAAAAATCATATTTCTCCGCGTTAATAGGTCTACATCTTCTAATAAGACGCCGAGATCACGTCGTAGAAATTGCAAGTAGGCCTCGCTGTTCAGTCGGTCCGGTAGTTCGAACGGACCAATCAGCTGTCCGTTTAGGATGCCTGACCACAAATTGATACTAAATTGTTCTTGGAAATTAGATTCCCTTGTGAGGTGTGGATTTTCAATACTCCACGAATGGTAGTTATGTGCATTAAACACCCCACATCGCTTAAAATGTGATTCATCAGTCCATAGAATATTTTTAAAGAAATTTTCGTTTTCAGCTTGTCTCCGTAACATTTCCTGACAAAATGCCACCCTTCTCGGGTAGTCTGCGGGCTTGAGCTGCTGAACTTTCTGGATGTGATATGGGTGAAAACGCTCTTGATGAAGTATTCGACGTTCTATTGTTCTTACACTAACTGATGGATCTCTCACCACTTCTTCGACCACTGATTGGGGCAGTATCTGGGTCACTCATTTCAGATGGGCGCCCCGATCTTCTACCTGGTAGGCGTCCTTCCATGTAAGAGTTATGTACTCTTAAAATCATGCGATGATCAGGCCAAGTTTCAGGCTGAGGTCCACCTCCATTTTGTACTTGCTGCCGGAACAACCTGGCTGCTTAGAAGCATTTCCTCTTGCATATCCATAAAAGTAATGCATAAGAGCATATTCTTGCGATGAAAAAGACATCACAAAATGAAGAGCTTGAAAAGTCCGTTAAGAATGCCAAATTTGTCAAAATCCCGTATTCACACAAAACCAAATCGTAATCGCACTCAAGGTCCATAAAGAAAGCAAAGTTCGTCAAATAATCACAAATGAGCGTATCGTACGTAAGGCGCAAACAAAAGCAGGCAAACGACTGGCGCCAGAACACAATAGGCGCTCGGACTACACCCCCCCGCCTCATCCCCTTGTCACAAAGAATAGCATTCCTCAGTTACAGTTATCCATTTCGCCAATGAGAGTGAGAGAGATAGCAATAATGCTATCTCTCTCACTCTCATTGGCGAAATGGATAATCTTTCATATCCTCTCACTCGGGCAATTTTTTAGCAGGTAAGTACTGCGTTACATCCAACACTACAACCGATGTGATCCGCGAGAAAAATATTTAAATATGGGTTTCATGTAGTTAATTTTTGCTAAATTGTAATTAATCTGAACCTTAGAAATTATAAAAAGACCAGATATTTTTTTTTATCATCTGATAGGAATTTGGTAAATTTTATGCAATTTTCACCTCGCTGTCTTTGATGGCCGATTTAAGCCAAAGTAGCCCTATTCAGTACTTCTTTTTTTAAATGATTATGAAAGCAGAGAGTCTAGAGAAGTTTTTACACATACTTAGAAACCATGAATTCGCCTGTTTAGATTTTTAATTTAAAGATGAATTTTTACGTAATTATTCACTAACATTCAAATTTTGACTTTACACTCCTGTTTTCTAAATTTCCACTAAAGTTACGAAGCTGATTATTTCAGACATAAAAGAAGCACTAAAGATGATTCAGTGGCAAAAAGAAAAACATTAAAATATGTTCTACTTTTTTTTATTTAAAATTTTTAAGTTCTTTGGATCAAAATTTTCAAAAAGTCAGAAAAAAATTATTACTCGAAAACTACAAATAATCGCGGAACATACATGGGGGTGATTCGGGTACTCCAAGAGGTGCTCTAACTCTGGACTTACGCTTGACACTATTTTTTGGGACACCCTGTATAAATTAATGTATAATTTGATAGCGTCAAACTAAATTGGCCATCTTACAGAATATTTTCAACTAAATTTAGAAGCTATGATTTTCATGTTAATTATTTAGTAAGATGAGCATCATATAAACAAAGAAATATGGAAGCATGTTACCGCTGTTAAAGCAAAAATGGTTTACCATAAGGATGGATCAATGAAGACGATGGTGATTGTGATAGAAAACACAATGCAGGCGCAATAGAATAGAATAAAAGAAACGTGAAAATATGAATAATGTTCAGAAACTTTTCACACTTTTTTTGTTGTATAGTTTCAATGCGATGAAATACTGTTATTTTTCAAGAAACCAAAAATTATAAAATGCATTCAATGATATGCGAAGACGTTTGTATAGTACTAAAATGTGATATTCTCCAAGTACAGTCGACAACACGTGAAGCGTTAGAAGTGCACTACGAAAACTGTAGCGTCCAAAGGTCAACTGTCCACTGTTGCCGTGTGTACCTATGTAATACTATGTTTATTCCATATTTTCAAATTCTTAACACCACCAAAACGTGTGATAATAGGCGCGTTCCACCTAAGCACAGATCTATAGCATTTCGAACATTTTTAGCATCATCACGTTTCACACGTTTTCGATACTAGCATCGTGTACTCACTTCAAGCGTTTGAAATGCATTAGAAACAAATAGTATTTTTGAGTAGCTTTTGAAAAATCACATCATGTTATCGCGAAAACTGGGAAATGGGAAAATGCATATGCAGATTCCTCAATGTCATTGTTAAAGTGTAATAAAATGCTTTGCGCTAACGCCTGTTCTGTATTTATATGTACGATGATGATTGTTACTGATGATTATTATGCATGATGAGACGAGTTATTACACAAGGGAAAGGGACGACAGTGCGTGAGTAAAACAACCACAGAAGCATTGGTATGACAGGTAGGTAGTGCTCGATAGATCCGAATCCGTTTTGCACCATACTATACTCAGTATAATAATCAGTATTAATACAAACAACTTTTAAAGCAATCACATGTAGCATAGAATAATGCAGAGGGGTTTTAAATTGAATACCAGCGGATTTTGATAGTCATGAAATAAGGAATATGCATAAATATTTAATTTGTCTCAAATATTTTTTCTAGATTCTTTATTGTCTTTATATTATACTTAAAAGGTTTTTTTTATTTAGTTATTGGTATCGATTCAGATACACAACTAAATTAAACTAAACTAATTTGATAGGTCTAAAAATAAAGCCATCACTTTTAATGCTTTAGAGAAAAATTAAGATGGCGATAGTTTTAATCCTGTCAAATTAGTTTAGTTAAATTAAGTTGCGTGTCTGAATCGACACCATTATTTAAGCCCAGAAAATATTATATAAAAAATTAAAAATAAGGGAGGGAAATTCAAACATGCAAAACGCGTCACCACTGGTCGAAACCGAATGTGACGTCAATGGTCACGTCACTGTATTCATCGGTATCGATATTCATACTGTGTTTGTGAGAAAAATTGTTTAAAACTGTATTCCTGTATGATTACTTGTGCATATATAATTGTAGTCAATCTAGGACGATGACAGAAACTGTTTTTGTCAAGCACAATCGGATAAGCTACCGGAAATAGATGCATTTATGATGTTTTGCATCAAATCTCGATTTTATGAGCGCAGAGATCAAAGGAGTGAAAGCTGCAAAGTAATTATTATGTTACATGGTATATTTTAGTTCGTAACATAGATTTTATTCATAAATGTTTATAACCTATACATAACCATTTGTCATTAAAATTGTTCCTAAGCTCCTAATTTACGTCTATATCATTATAATTTACACGTAATATTATAATATTATTGAAAGTCACTATGATATGTTTATATACTTTTTGTAAATACATATTAGATATCTCTATAGCGAAATTTTTAATGAGCTTTTGTAAACTGAGCTAGGTTCGTTTTAGACCAAATCTTCTACTGCTTAATAGCTTATTCACACTAAGCTGTTCATAAATATAGCATACTTACGTTAAAATGATCTTCACAACAAAATATAACCGACAATAGAGATACAGTTATTATCACTTCTCATAATCTCATACTTTTTTTTCGTATTTTTGCATCGCGTGGAATACAAAAAAAAAACTTTATCGGGTGTACTTATTTACGTACGTATTTTTGCACTTCGGAACCATACAATACTTGTTAGAAGGCTTTTTACTCCTTCCATGATGTGTATAGTAATTAAAACTGAAAATAAGTATGTAACTGAAACGCAAGTATAGTAAAAAATGTATAGTAAAAAAACACGGGACACAACCAATGACGTCATCAAAAGCGCGCGCAAAATGGGCGTTTGAACGGCTCAAAATTATTCAATGTTTTAAATTTCACTTTGAAAAATAATTTGACTATTTCAAGCCTATTTATATTTTTTTCTATGTTATAAAGATGTAAATGATTAATTTATGAAATAAAAAAAATCATGCATATTCCCTATTGCCAACATGTTGACAATTCTTATCATGAATAGAGAGCAATTCAACTTATGTAATTCTTTTAATTGCGTAATAATTTTTAGTCATCTGCCAGGCAAACATTAAAAACAATAGATTATCCGTTTCTCTATTTAAAGTAAACGTTTATTTAAATAGGTGTGCTCCCTTACAAACCTCGTGTAAAAGAAATGGAACGAAATAAACTGACAGCAACTTAGGCAATTTTTAAGTCTCTATTGTGAGAAAAAAATCTATTGCAAAGATACCGGATTCGGCTCCCACGCGATGCGCAAGCGCGGTGAAACACGATCAATTTACCTGGTTACTGCACTGCGCTTGCACGTGTGCCAGCTTTACTTGAGCTAACTCCAATTCCAAATCCCTTACTCTTTGCCTCAACACCATTTCCGTATCGTTCGTGCCCACCTCCTTCTCCACCCCCTTCTGTTCATACTCTGTAGACAAGTTCACGTCCTAAATCCGAAGCACAAGGTTTATTTTTACTTTAGTGCCTACGCTGCGAAACGAGCCTACCTTTATCGTTGTCCTTCTCCGAGAGTTTCACGTTACAACTGACGCAACTCTTCACGCAGTCCTGTAACATTAAATAATACAATGTAACAAAATCACACACTCAGTCGTGTAATATTGAAAAAAAATAATTGAAAATATTTGACTGAAAATACTTCTTTTCATAATTAAAAACATCTTTTGAAGAGCAATCCACAAATTTCTGACATTTTCTTATAAGCAACATCAGCATCGCAAACGAAATATAGAATTATTTTATACATTTTTTTCTGAAATACTTTAAGTACCTACAAAACAAACATATTTTTATGTCATTTAATACAAAGCATAACCAATATGTTTCCAATAGAACAATTAATCAATTGACTTATCCAAAAATTTGAAAATTCTTTGTTATACCTACCATAACCAAAGAAATAAGTTATTCAAATCACCTGGATCTGATGCAGTTGCTTATCGAGCCTCGCGCATATTTCACGATAGTCGGCCGCCACAGCCTGGTAATGGGCCGCGCCGTTCTCTGCTTGTGCGATGCTCTTCTGGGCCTACACAGATTTAAAGTTTATACACATCATAGCATTTTATTCTTTATAAGTTATCAAAAATCTTAATTCCCTTCACACTTCAACCCACATACCTACGTCCGTCGCACTGCTGGACATAGGTCTAGCCATAGATGACGAGGTACTGTGTCCCGATTCTACTAATAAGCCACAGACAGACACAGAGATACACATGTTAAACTTATATATAACACCCCTCTTTTTCCGTCGGGAGAAAGACGAACGGTGAACCTGAGCAATCAGTACGCCGCAATATTATGTAGTCGAACACTTGAAAGACAATCTAGACACTGTGATTGGTTGAATGTAATTGTTCAACTTCGGTCGGACTGCGGTTGGTTGGAGGAGTTGGCCCCGGTTGGTGCCGATTAAGGTGCAGAGTTGACTAAATGAAACAGTTTAGAGGAGCAATGCTCTTCCTTTCGACACGCTATAATTCATGTCTATAAATATATATGCCCGTTAAGAAACTTAATCTTACATTGGAACACTTTCACTTTAGCTTTTAACAGCTAAGCAACGGGTAACTTTTCAAAAATTAGATAGTGAACACCAACTCTTGCAATCGATTGTTATTTTAATAATTAAACAATAGTGTTGGAAATAAACTTACGTTGCTTAATTGTGCTTTGAATATTTCCTTCTCCTGAAGCAGTTGTGCATTTAAGGTTTTCAGTCTATCCAGCTCAACATCGATCTTCTCCTTTTCTGCGCTTTCTAAAGGATACGCCAAAAAATATAATGTCAATAATGTTTATTTTCTATAAATTTTTATTTTCAGAAATAACCCACATAAAAATTATATCTGAACAACCATAAGGGAGACATTTGCAATTTATATTACAACGCTTTAAATACAATTCGGAGAATCATTACTAGTATTATCTTTAAAAAGTTTTCTACTAATAAAAATTATGAAAATTCATTTCCGACATAGTCGGGATTTTATCGAAAATAAAAACAATCCAGAGTTGTAATATTTAATACTTCTTTTTAAGCATGATAGCTATGTAGATTGTCCACATATCAGGGAAATAGATTGAATCTCTTTTCACTATTTACCAATTGATATTAAATAAAATGTGTTTACCTTTCACGAATTTTTCGTACTCCTGTTGGTACTTTGCCAACCTCTTCACTTTTATACTGCACGCGAGCTTTACTATTTGCTTCGACGATTCTTCTGATCGGCATTTCTTCGGTAGCGTCACTCTACAAAAACAACAATAGAACTGTACGTGCAATATTATCGCAGCAAAATCACATATATGCAATGGGGTTGCTTATACTATCACCGGATTAAGGTCATCATCTTTACTCAGGATTTACAACCACAGACAAAAATAATCAAGTGTAACATAAAATCCCCATTTCTCTATTCCTTTAATTTTGTACACCAACGTTTTAATTCGATGATGTACTCAAAAGGAACAAAATGGTACATGATTACGGTTTTGTTTGGTCTGTTAGTCAAAAAGATAACATCAACGAATGCAGCAACCTCATCATCATCATTTCAGCCTAGAGACGCCCACTGTCGGACATAGGGCTCCCTCAAGGATCTTAATACCGATCGTTCCTGCGCCTCCCGCATCCAGCGGCTTCCCGTGACCTTCACCAGATCGTCGGTCCACCTTGTTACAACTACCAACGACCTTTCCGCCCCAATGGCCGTCAGTCCTACGAGCGATTTGTCCTACCCACTGCCACTTAAGGTTTGCAATTCTTTGGGCTATGTCGGTAACTCTAGTTCTTTTACGGATCTCATCATTTCTGATATAATCACGTAGAGAAACCCCGAGCATAGCCGCTGCCCGTTACTGTTGGGTCGCGGTTTCGCTGCCTACCCACATAGCATACAAAAACCGTGCCTGAACTATAAGGATAAAGGACAAAGCTGCATTACCTGAAATATTTGAGAACACCCTCAAAGTCGTGAAGCAACAAGTCCTTCCTTGACCGCGACAGCAACGCCAGCGCGACTTGAAACAGCGTGTCCATGCCTTGCAGCAGAAACACGTCTAAGATGTGGTACACCTATAGTTGAAAAAAAAAATTCAAATGATCCTGTTGCACACGATTCGCCATTCTCGAGACCGCTTTAAGCATTGACTGACACCATCCATTTATTACGTAAGACGATTTTTAACCCCCTTGAAGAATGTTTCCTATTTTTAGGCAGGAGTGCCATCTTATGGTAACGAGACTTTTAGCCCGATCACACGGTAATATTGTAATAAGGCTCAGGGCTCAAGTTAAAGACATTGGCTAGTTCACAGATATGAATCTGAATGAACGGCGCGAGTGTATGCACTTCGCCCGTCAAAACGAAGAACGATCCTCACTTTTAAAACTGATAACTTTAATCAGCGCTCCATCACTAAGGAAGCGAGATAATCGTAACTTTTAATGGTTAAAGCATATTTTTTTATGTTGATACTAACATGATACCCATAGCCAAAGCGCGCGACTTTTTAACCCACAAAATATTAGGTTTAAACTCGTAAACGTACGATCAATATATTCCATTATCAATATTTAAACAAAAAGACTTAGATTAGTTAAACAAGAAGATTAGATATAGAAGTTATAACAACATTTAGAAATGTTACATTTTCAACGATATTACATTTACAGTAACTCATGTGTTATACTGTGCAAATTTTAAGACTTATAGAGACACGAGTACAATCTTACCAAAGTCAGAGGGAATCTAGCCGTGAACACAGTAAGGAACCACTGCGAGGCGAACATATGCGTCTCCACTCCCAAAGACTGGAAGTGCGCTCGGAGGTCGGACAATTGTTCCTGAAACATTTGTTCATGTTTAATTGCATACACTGCTCGCTCCTAAATCTCTCCTAAATCGGCAATTGGGATGATGACTGAATTCTATTTTTTACGACTCGTCATTAAATATTAAAAGACCGTGGAAAAAGATGCAGTCCTGTGAAATCAGAATTAAAATTGGCTTAGAAATACATTAGATACAAGCATTTTAAGTTGTTAATTTGAAGGCGATTAGACAGAGAGATCCGACATCATTGTTGAGTACGGCCATATAAACTCGTTGTAAATTGCCGTTTTGCTAGAAAGAGATGGAGAAAAATCTTTAATACCTTATATCTTTGTTGTTTTTATAGTTATTCGAAAACCGATTTTTTCTTTCTCTTTATTATATGAATGAGCTTCTATTAAAGCAAAAAAAATTTTTTAGTCATCTAGCCTATTCAAGAGTCTATAAGCAACAAGCTGCACAGTAATACACACCTCCATTAACCTATCCAACTGATGCAGTCTCATGTAGAGCGCTTCAAAGCCGTCCTTGTATAGGTCGCGTAAGCCGTAACCGTACATCAGATTTACGAGAACACAGAAGGCCTGCTCTTCTGGCATCTGAAAATAGTTGTTGTATCGTCAAAATGTAAGGTGTAACAAAAAATTGTGTTGCTATTTAAGACGAAAACACCAAGGACGAGGGAATTCAATGCTGGCGCGCTGTGCCCGAATAACCGAGCTGAGCGCGATTGAGACAACTGCAGTTCGGACCGAAGACACCTAGGACAGTACACAAAATAGATTTTTCGTGGTCCCCTGTTTTCTCTTCTAAAGCGATCGATCGAATCGAATTAAATTTCGATCTTATTACTTTTTGCATTAAAATTAAAGAAAGGCTTTGGCTGTGTTTCTGTGTTTTGCTTTTTCATATAATCTCGTCTTTATTTGCTAGATGTTTGAATCAAGCAGAAAATCTGGCTAATTTTTTAGGTTTTGTAGGTTTAAATCTGTTTTTATGACTTTATAAAAAGGGAAAATATGGGAACTTGCTAATAGTTACACTTACATCGTTGCCTGACGAACTGAGGCGTGAGCGAACAACGAGCACGCTCGACATGGAGCATATGACGTCACGCGCATTCTCGGCACACGCCTTAACCGCCTGCATTGGTCTAACTTTAAAACTCAATATCTCGGTTTCTTAAGATCCGATTTCGATAATTAAAAAACATATACCATTCGTATGTCATAGACAATGATGTGAATACTAATTAAGGCATGTTTGTGGGAGTTGTACTGATCCTCATTCAATTCATCAAGCCATCTTTGAATAAAAAATCATCTACCTGATATTACAAAACGTGAACTCGTATCAGTTAAAGACAAACAATAGGATAGATAACTCATTGCAAATTTGCAATACTAAAAGTAATATACAAGGTTACTTCTGGACCTCCCGCCAAATTGTCTTCCCATCTTTCCATAACGGTAATACAATCATTTTATTTATTTTATTAATTTACTTACCTATTTCGAAAGGACAGTAGACAGGTCATAATATGCAGTAAACAATTTGAGCTAACGAAACGGTTTGAAACTTATCTTTAGTACGTGATGTGATACTATATCTACGTACACAATATACTTATATTATAGCGGGTGTAACGGAATATCGCAATAATATTATTATTATATGCCTACTTTCGATTTAGTACGCTAAGCGTATTAAATCGAAAGTAGGCATATAATAAAAAAATACAAAGAATAGTCATAAAACATATTATTTGTTAATCAACAACCTTAAATATTATTGCGGTATTCCGTTACACCCGGTATACACACACACATGTTATGAATGTTAATAAAACATAATTTTTTAAACAGTTTTAACTTTAATTTTTCTTTATTTAATTTCAGGCTTTTAACCGCTGTTTTATCTTTTTCTGTAAATGTGTTTTTTTTTAATAGGCTATATAGATAATGGCGGCACTTTTAAACCACAATCCACTCACGTGCAGCAGGAGGCTGGCGGCGAGGAAACTCAGGCCCTGGCAGTAGCCGACCTCGCGGTCGTACACCGCGTACGCGCGCGCCAGCCGCAGCAACGAGTCCTGCCCCAGGCCGCCCACCTCGCGGAAGTAGTCGTGCGCCGGGAACGTGCGCGCTATGTCCCGCTGGATCACCGCCTCGAACGGGCACTCCTGCCAGGGGACGGTTCCGTTGTAATACCCAATCATGTCGTCGTCATGACAACAATCCCTGCGTTCCAGATAAAGCACTGCTACTTTCTGAGGCTAACGTCTGATGTTAGCCTCGTGTTGAAGACGAAAAAGCACTCGTTATTTGCATAAAGTTCCTGAGATTTTATAACAGCAACGCGTCTACGCAACATTTAATTAGTACCGCACTGTCAGGATTTTTTATACACCTAACTCGCGACTGTGATCGCTAATTCTTGATTCTACCCTGATTAAAGGCTAACGTGTCTAAGCACATTGAAGTTTTATTAAATTTCAAATTATAATTATACCTGATGGGTTAAAATCCCCGACATGGTCCATTTCGAACCGGATTTCAATATATTGGAGAAATAAAGAAGAAACATATAGTGATTGCTGAGATTTTATTCGATTAACATTGGATGCTACGATTGCTACGTGCTACGGCGGACATATAAGAATTATAGCGGAGTTCAATATAATTCATTCGGTAATCAGTGTTTAAGCATTAAAATCTTAAATCCAGCACTCTTCAATTCAGGTATAAGTGTATTAGACTACGTAGAAAGGTTAGTACATCTATTTGTATCAATTTATAGTTAATTGCAATTATACAAATTCATATTAATTTTAGACCAATATTAATTTACATTGTGCTTTATTCAAATCGTACTTAAATACAATACGTACAGTGATTTATTATTGCATCATAATTTGTATAATTCACATGTAGGTAATATTGATAGTATCACATTTACATAAATTTTGTCTTTGTAGTGTCATTTTAATTAATTAGTGCTTAACGGATACAGTACAGTAATTTATTACATGAATTAATTAAATAATACGCTATATATAAATTGTGATCGTCATTTTATACATTATATTAGCCTATATTATTTGTATAATTGATTTGCCTTTAAAATTGATTTTGATACACTCATTTAAATTTGTATACCTAGCCTTAAATCTAATAACAAAATCAAAATAAATAAACAAATTGAAGTAAGTAAGGGAATACCATAATTTTGTTAACAATAAGCCTTTATTATAATTGTTTAGTTTTACAAAGACTAGATTCATTAGTAATTACTTTTGTAAACACTTTTAAACGGTGTAATTTTATAAAATTCCAGGTTACAAAGTACACTTGCCTCCTAAAATGGACAGCGAACAATTAAAAAAGTTGAAAAAGAAGCGCAGCAGTTTCAAAGGTCAAATAACTCTGTTTGAAAACTACTTGCTCACCTTACAGGATGCAAAGTTAAGTACACGTCAGGTAATGGAATTGCAATTACGCGTTAATAAATTAGAATCTATTATTAAAGAGTTCGATTTGGTTCAGTTAGACATAGAATGCACTACGGAAGATGATCAATCAGAATTAATTGAGCGCGAATCAATAGAATTAAAATATTACAATTTAATCACCGAAGCACGACAATTGTTATCACATTCTGATGATGATGGTGAAGATCGTAAATCCAGCCGCGCTGGATCACACCATCAGCTGGTCAAGTTACCCACTATTCAATTGCCAAAATTCTGTGGCTCTTATCACATGTGGCTGGAGTTCCGTGACACCTTTTCCAGTCTTATTCACGACAATGACGACATTGATGAAATAAATAAATTTCACTATCTACGCTCGTCTTTGGAAGGGTCTGCCGCACTCGTAATTCAATCTCTTGAATTTTCTGCTCGAAATTATAACTTGGCATGGCAACTACTTTGTGAGAGGTTTGATAACAAACGTTTATTAATTCAAAATCACGTTTCATCACTGTTCAATCTCGAGCCACTCACAAGGGAGTCATCCAATTCCTTGAAGCGTATGATTGACGAGGTTAATAAAAATCTTCGAGCACTAAATTCACTAGGCGAACCGGTTGCTTCATGGGACACACTGCTAATATACATCATTAGTCAGAGGTTGGACAGTAAGACTTACAGAGAGTGGGAAGAGTGCAAAGGTCGCTTTGATAAGTCAAAGTCGATTTCATTCGATCAATTTATCGAGTTCTTACGAAATCGCGCCGATTTATTGGAGACCTTAGAGCTGTCACACAACAACAGTAATCCTAGTAGTAGTCATTCACACCATACGGATTCAAAAGTTAAAACTAAAATTAAGGCTATGGTATCCTTGCAAAAAAATAATTCAACTTTAATTTCCTGCCCTAAATGCAAAGGTGAGCATTACCTTAATACTTGTCCACAATTCTTAGCAATAAGCGTAGACGAACGACTATTGTTGCTTCCCAGTTACAAAGTTTGTTATAATTGTTTTCATACAGGACATTATTCCAATCATTGTAAGAAAGCAGGCTGCAAAATATGCAGACGTAAACACCACACGCTTATTCATAAGTCGAATGCACCTAACGTTGGAATTGAATCAGCTGATCGCACTACCGACACCACGGTCAAGGTCGAGAGTAACAGAGACAGCCACGTAGTGCTGTCGGCGAATGTATTTGCGCACGCGCATGCGTCTAACGCAGGTGACGTTCTTCTTTCGACTGCCTTAATAAAAGTTTGCGATGCATTCAATAACGAACACGTAGCACGCGCACTGTTAGATTCTGGGAGTTCATCGAGTTTTATGTCTGAAAAATTATTTAAAAAGCTCAATTTAGCCAGCATAAATATAAATAAAACTGTACAAGGCATAAATAACTATACATCAACAATAAATAAAATGTGTCGTATTAACGTCAAGTCGCTAAGTAATAGCTACACAAATAATGTGCAATGTTTCGTTTTACCAATTTTAACTAATAATGTTCCCGCTAAGCAAATAGATTTATGCAAGCTACAAATTCCCACCGACATATCACTGGCAGATCCTTATTTTTATATGCCCGCAGATATTGATGTTATTATTGGAGCTGATCTTTTCTGGGATTTGTTAGAATCGGACAAAATAAAATTAGGGGATGGGAACCCCACACTATGCTCAACTAAACTTGGGTGGTTGGTCTGTGGCCCGATAATAAGTGGATTTATATCAAACCCATCCATTCCTATAAAGTGTAATTACATTAATTCAAATCTTCAGCATTCGACACAATGCCATAATTGTGATGACACTCAAACCCAATTAGCGCGGTTTTGGCAATTAGAAGAAATTGGCCATCAGTCATCCAATTATTCAGAAGAAGAAATATTATGTGAAAAACATTTTGTTGCAAACACCACTCGACTGCCTGATGGACGTTTTTGTGTACGTATACCACTCAAGGAGTCCCCTGAGGTGTTAGGTGATTCATTACAGCGAGCTAGGCGCTGTCTTCTGGCTCTTGAGCGCAGAAATAAGAATCACCCTTCATTTAGTAAAATGTATAATGACTTCATGCGTGAGTATATCACCTTGAGTCATATGTCTGAATGTAAAAGTGTAGATAATGTTAATAAGTGTTATTTTATACCACATCACGGTATTTTACGTGAAAGTAGTTCAACTACTAAACTACGGGTTGTTTTTAATGCAAGCGCCACTACTACTTCCGGGTTGTCTTTAAATAATATACAGATGGTAGGGCCTACGGTTCAGGACGATTTGCTGTCCATTCTTGTTAGATTTAGATTACACAGATATGTTCTCTCTGCAGATGTGGAGAAAATGTATAGGCAGGTGTCAATGCATGAATCAGACCGATATTTGCAACAAATACTTTGGCGCGATAATATGTCTAGTGAGGTGAAGACATATAAATTAAATACCGTCACCTATGGTACGGCTAGTGCACCTTTTCTTGCCACTCGCTGCCTAAAGCAAATCGGACTTGAATGTAGCAATACTTTAGTCGCAGATGTCATTTTACATGACTTTTATGTTGATGATCTGCTGACCGGAATCGATTCGTACTCGGATGCGTGTTTCATACGCGAGGAAGTCACAAAAGCCCTAGCTTCAGCCGGTATGCCATTGAGGAAATGGAAGTCTAATGAATCTTCCTTGGTGACCGACACTTCTACTCAATCCCATATCGATTTGGATATCGGTACAAATGACACAAATAAGACACTCGGACTCAATTGGAATACGTATTCCGATGTTTTATTATTTCGTATTACCGTACCAGCTAAGCTTGGTAATACGAAGCGTGATATGCTAGCAGTTATAGCCCGCATATTTGACCCTTTAGGATTGTTGACACCTTGTGTTATTTTAATGAAAATAATGTTGCAACAGTTGTGGCTGCTGAAATTGACTTGGGATGAACAGTTACCCCTTGATATATATAGCGCTTGGCTAAATATTTTGAACAAACTGCCTAGTATCAATAATCTACAAATTCCTCGTCATGTTGTTTGTAATTTATACACATCAATTGAACTGCACATATTTTGTGACGCTTCTGAAAAGGCCTACGGAGCCTGTGCATACATCCGCAGTGTAGATAAACAAAAAAACGTCTCCGTACATTTATTAATGGCGAAAAGCCGAGTTGCACCTTTAAAACCACTAACCATACCGAGGCTAGAACTGTGTGCCGCTTTAACAGCAGCACGTTTATACAAGAAAATCATATCATCAGTTCGTTGCCAGTTTGATAATGTGAACTTTTGGAGTGATTCAATGATTGTGCTTGGTTGGTTGAAGATTCAACCACACAAATTATCAATTTTTGTTCGCAATCGTGTCGTTGATATTTTAGATAACTCCAATGAATGTACTTGGAGACATGTTCCGACTCCTGTCAACCCAGCTGACTTATTGTCACGTGGCGTTGACTGCGAGGTAATGCAGTCTTTGGACTTGTGGTGGTCTGGCCCAGCCTTTTTACAGAAAAATAGTGATATGTGGCCAACCTCTCCAGGTTCTGTACAAATTTTACCTGAAGTGAAAAATGAAGTATCACTTTTGACATCTACAAGAGATTCGTTTTGTAGCGAGAAAATAATAGATTTTAATAGATTTTCAAATATTAAGCGCCTACAGCGAGCTGTAGCTTACATGTTTCGTTTTATCAATTCTATGAAAAAGCTTCCTAGCAATAATAAATATTTAACTACTGAGGAATTGCAATCGTCTCTAAACTATATTACAATTGAATCGCAAAAGGAATCCTTTCCGGAGTACGATTTGCTTTATTTTAATAAACCTTTACCCCGTAAGAGTCCTCTTTTAAAATTAGATGCTTTTTTGGACGATGAGAAAATAATGCGTGTTGGTGGTCGTTTAATAAATTCATTTTATGGTTTTGACAAAAAACATCCTATAATATTACAGTCCACTCATCCATTTACAAAATTATTATTCCGTCACGAACACAAAAGGTTGTTACACGCTGGGCCACAGCTATTACTTTCTACAATACGAGAGACCTATTGGCCGATTGGTGGTCGCAATTTGGCCAAGGTATGTTACCGGCAGTGTGTCCTATGTAAACGAATGAAAGGGAGCACAGTCTCCCCACAGATGGGAAATCTCCCTTCTGATCGCCTTTCTCCCGCCTTATTCCCCTTTTATAACGTAGGCGTGGATTATGCCGGACCAATATCGTCCGTTTCTCGTCAAGGTCGTGGATCTAGAGTGGTGAAGGTATATATCGTCATTTTTGTGTGTTTTACTACCAAATCAGTACATTTGGAATTAGTGAGTGACTTGACCAGCAGCAATTATTTACAGGCACTGCGTAGGTTCATGTCACGTAGGGGAAAACCCCAAAATATTTATTCTGACAACGGGACATCATTTGTGGGGGCCTACAATGAATTATCCAAATTTTTAAAAAATAATTGCAATTCCATTTCTGAGCTTGCGGCTAACGATGGCTTAGAGTTCCATTTTATTCCTGCATATGCTCCGCATTTCGGTGGCCTTTGGGAGGCAGGTGTAAAATCTACAAAATACCATCTTGTAAGAGTGTTGGGAAATTGTAACTTTACCTACGAAGAGCTTAACACTGTTTTGATAGAAATAGAAGGTCTTTTGAACTCCCGCCCGCTTACACCGTTGTCATCAAACCCCGAAGATCTCACAGCGCTTACTCCAGGTCATATCCTGATTGGAAGACCCTTTACGTCATTGCCAGTTAAAGATCTGCGTGACTTTTCTACCAGTCGCTTAACCCGGCACCAAAGGATCGAGCAGGCCCGTCAGCATTTTTGGTCCAGATGGAGCAAGGAGTATGTCTCCGAACTACAACAGCGCGTAAAGTGGAAGACTAAAACGGATTCACTGCACCTAAATAGTCTTGTTGTCATCAAGGAGGACGGCCTTCCCCCATTAAAGTGGAGATTGGGGCGTGTTATTGCACTGCATCCTGGACTGGACGGCATTAGTAGAGTTGCTGACATTAAGACCGCATCCGGTGTTATTCGGCGTGCCTTCTCAAAAATATGTCCCCTTTTGGACGATGCAGATATTTGTTGAAAGGCAAGCTTTCAACGGCCGGGGGTATGTTGAAGACGAAAAAGCACTCGTTATTTGCATAAAGTTCCTGAGATTTTATAACAGCAACGCGTCTACGCAACATTTAATTAGTACCGCACTGTCAGGATTTTTTATACACCTAACTCGCGACTGTGATCGCTAATTCTTGATTCTACCCTGATTAAAGGCTAACGTGTCTAAGCACATTGAAGTTTTATTAAATTTCAAATTATAATTATACCTGATGGGTTAAAATCCCCGACACCTCGTTTTGCGTTTCTTATAAGAAATGTTGACATTTTTAGCCGCGCTAATTGTTACAAATGAAACGCAAGGTACTGATTTTTCATGCTGAATTTTGACACCTCACTTAATTAGTCCAGCCACTTACATTTTTTTTATAATATAAATCAGAATTAGCTAATACTATAAATATCTTTCAATATTTTTTTTTAAACCGCTCTAAATCCTTTTTGATTCATGAAAAAAAGATTCCAAATGTCAAATTTGAAAGCTGTCAAAAAGTGGTATCAGAGGACCCATCTATTAACATGGGTATTTGATGCTAGCATTTCGTGTTAAAAATGCTTAAATGAAACACATGACAACCAGCAAGAAAAACTAGCATCACCGGCTAATGAAACGCAGAGATGCTAAAAATGTTGGTATTTATGGCTAAAAATGCTTATCTGGAACGGGCCGAATATCTCAATTCTACTCGCTTTAACGTTATAATAATTGTGTCTCAATAGCTTTTTTCCCCTCTATCTTGACACAAACAGTCATCATCAATATATTTTCCAGGAATCTATCTATCTATATATATATATATATAAAAGGATATGTTCCCATCTATAGACGCACGCGCAGCCGTAACCGCTAATGGTACAAACGTGTTTGGACAGCAGTATGAGCGCAAGTGGTCGGCCACATAGTCGCGCGAGCGCAGTCCGCATCGAGCGGTCAAGTACATAAAAATTAATTGACGGGATATATGCTACAGACATTTATACCCTCTAATGTGATAAGTTGTACTTCATCATTCTATTGCCATTAATAGCTGAGATGTCATCTCTGTTTTCGTGGATGATGACGACGTTTATTGTAAAGTGAAGGCAAATAACCAAGTGCGGATTGTAGCGATTAATCGCGCGAGTAGAGCAGTGAGTGCCCAAAGGGCAATATTGCGACAGTGCGAGGAGCAATGCGATGAGCAGCGCGAGGAGCATAATGTGGCGGGCCTATTAAGTATTTCATTAAGTACTAGCTGACTTCGTTCGCGTGGATGTCCGAACTTAACAATATCGTGATGTTATATAGCCTAAAGCCTTCCTCGACAAATGGACTATCCAACACAAAAATAATTTTTCAATTCAAACCAGTAGTTCCTGAGATTAGCGCGTTCAAACAAACATACAAACAAACTCTTCATCAGCTGTATAATATTAGTAAGTAAGTATAGATTATTTCTTTACTTAGCACATCAATTTGAGGCAAAGTGACACATATTTACGTATGTATTTACAATACAAACATTTTATCATTCACATTTATTACCTTGCTGATGAGCGTTCTGTAAGTCTCCATCAGTTTATCGTTCTGGTCGATGCCGGCCAGCCGAAGCCACACCTCGCCGCGGAGGGCCTCGGGAACACCGCACCGCACCAGCTGGTTCAGAGATCGCGGCCTCGGCCCGGTCCAGCTGTCGCACAAATATAAAGGTCGACGATGTCAACATCGAATATACAGTTTAAGAACTTTGAACCGTCCAATGGAAGAAAAAAAAAACGGAATAATTGTAAAGATATCTAATAAATACCTTCTCAACACTTGGGCCCAATTCACGAGCACATCTTCCCCACAATCCTTGGATACTTCACCGGTCCCGCTGAGAAGAGGTTCATCGCCATCTATAAACATTTATTATGGTATATATATTTGGTACTGTGTCTTGTTCGAGTCGAACAGTTTAATTAAATGTAATCCATTTAAAAAAAAAAAAAGATTAAATCTACTTTAGTCGCAAGACAACAAGAATTAAGACAAACAATGTCTTATGTTAATGCGTACATAAATTTCATACGATTGATTTAGAATTCAAATAGATATGTTTAATCACACGGAAATTAATTCAGAAAATAGTTTGAATGTAGTTAATTTGAGAAAAACATAGAACATTTTAGATTTGGTGTAGGTGAACAGGTGTAGAGTCAACTTTTTTTTTTTATTTGACTTGTATTTGCACACATCTTAATAATGGTTGGGGTGTGTGTACATACAAGGATTAAATAATTTAGTTAATTAGATTCTTGGTTGAAGATTTTTATGTTTTTATTTTGACGTCAATAAGTGCCTGTAAAGGTCTATATTGAATAAAGATTTTTGAGTTTGAGTTTGAGTTTGATTTAAAAACAAATAATAGAAATAATATTTACACAAATTTATCATACATTTTCAATTTAATACCTGAATCTGGCTCTGTGGGGGAGGGCGGCGCAGGCGCGTTAGATAAAGGTGAAGGTAGCAAGCTGTACAGCGAGAGAGGCAGGTTGAGCTTTGAACGGTCCAGCTCTCCGGATGTCTCTACGCTGGCCACCTCGTAGTGCAGTACTCCTTGTGCGTCCACCGTCTGCGCAAATATTTATGGACATAACGATAAGGACTTCTAATAAAATACATCCTCGAACTTAGTATAATAAAAAATGTTTCATACCTCCTTCAGATTAATGTAGAACTCTTGCACCAAAGGTTTCTTGGAATAGTACCAGAACCTCTCGGTGTGGGGGAACACCTTGACTGGAGTCTCGATCACCAGTCTGCAACAAAATATTGTTGAATATAATCAGACAGTCAATCGGACCAGGCTCAGCAACATGAGGTCCGTAACCAGTCTCAGTTGGCTACGTTGGATGGTCCACAGAACAGGTAGAGATACACTCACCGCAGCGGGTCGGGGATGCCCCTGATGAGCAGGTCCAGGGCCAGCGACATTAAGTCCGGCGCCAATCATAGCTATCCACGTTAGACGGTCCACAGAACAGGTAGATACACTCACCGCAGCGGGTCGGGGATGCCTCTAATGACCAGGTTCAGGGCCAGCGACATAAAGTCCGGCGCCAGTCACAGCTAGCCATGTTGGAAAATGCACAGAACAGGTAGACACACACTCACCGCAGCGGGTCGGGGATGCCCCTGATGAGCAGGTCCAGGGCCAGCGACATTAAGTCCGGCGCCAATTATAGCTATCCACGTTGGACGGTCCACAGAACAGGTAGATACATTCACCGCAGCGGGTCGGGGATGCCGCTGATGAGCAGGTCCAGGGCCAGCGACATTAAGTCCGACGCCAATCATAGCTATCCACGTTGGACGGTCCACAGAACAGGTAGATACACTCACCGCAGCGGGTCGGGGATGCCCCTGATGACCAGGACCAGGGCCAGCGACATAAAGTCCTGCGCCAGTCACAGCTAGCCACGTTGGACGATGCACAGAACAGGTAGACACACTCACCGCAGCGGGTCGGGGATGCCCCTGATGACCAGAACCAGGGCCAGCGACATAAAGTCCGGCGCCAATCATAGCTATCCACGTTAGACGGTCCACAGAACAGGTAGACACACTCACCGCAGCGGGTCGGGGATGCCCCTGATGAGCAGGTCCAGGGCCAGCAACATTAAGTTCGGCGCCAATCATAGCTATCCACGTTGGACGGTCCACAGAACAGGTAGATACACTCACCGCAGCGGGTCGGGGATGCCCCTGATGACCAGGTCCAGGGCCAGTGACATGAAGTCCGGCGCGCCGTCACAACTGGCTACGTTGAACGCGGCCAGAGCCGATTCCCCCGCGTTCCACAGCGCGCATACTGAACACGTCGAACCACCTGAAGAACCGCTTACCTGGAAGTTTGAATTTTTATTAAGCAATGAGGAATATGTGAAAAACATTAGTTTGGAATCTTAAATCATTATTATCATGTGCTATTGCGGCAACGTACCGAAAGATCGCTGACATGACTAGTGTTGTCATTCAATCAATCATAGAATGTAGAAAGATTACTGATTCTATAGACAATTAGGACCTAGAGCTCAAGTCAATCGGAGCTCACATCACACAGCATGCATATAAAATATAAATAACATCTATACTTACCATCTCAAGGAGTCTCATGTCTGAATGCTTTACGCTGCGTCCTGGTGCTAAGAGAATGCCAAAGCATCTCTCTATGAACAGACCTCCTGTGTAGGCTGCCTAACATCATACAAGTCAAAATCATTACCACATTGTAGTAAATTATACATCAAATAAATATAGTAGCAGCTATCTGTGTAAATTATTAAACTATATTTACTAATATAACAAATATACAACGAATCTGTATATTACAATGTACCTACCGGCAGAAGAGTTAAATGTTTGTTATTAAAATCGCAATCTATGTCAACAAGATACTGAATTTGCATTTTCTTTAAACATGCTAAACAAAACTGGGATAATTTATACCTGTGGATCGTCTGCCTCTGGCTGAACGTTGTTGGTGACTTGCCTCACGTTGATCGTCACTTGTTTGTCTATGCCACCTCGCAGTTTGAACCCGAGCCTTTCCTTGGGGACGTGACTGAATGTGCCCTGTAACAAAAGACATATTTCGTTTATTTAGACAAAACTAACCATTTTTTCAATTCATTCTAGCATGTGTTGAATATAATATTATTGTTGCTCTGCGACCGGTAGTAGTTATGCAGATAAGGGAAAAATTTTAAGAATGCTTACTGAGTAATTATATTTTTCAAAACATTTATTTTATACAACTCGCAGACAAATAAGCTGCCCACCTGATGGTTAGTGGCTGCGCAGTCGCACGTGATATTTCCAAATATACAATCCTCAGAAGTACCCCAGTGTACGTTATCAACCTGTGACATGAGAATGAGTTATCAAACCACAGTACCCATGTAATTTCACTGCCAGTCTTACCGTTCAAACCGGAACACAGCATAACAAGCCCCGCTGCTTGACGAAACAGAAATAGCTACCTGTGCATACGACTCTATACTGAGTCTACTTCTGACAAAATAGATTTTATAAAACCTACAAAATAGGAATGAACACGTACGGTCTTATTACGAAACCTGGTCTAAAGTTAGTCTTGGCTTAAACCTAGTGCGCTTTCACTTGTGTCAATATACATAGACAGAGACAGCGTCAGGTTTAAACCAGGACTAAGTTTAGACCATATTTTGAATTATTTTTAAATGCCTGTATTTTTATTTATGAAACAAAGTTGTAACTCGTAGAAAAGTACTGTATGCAACGATACATAATTAGGTCCTTAAATTCTCGGGCCTTTTATTACAAAACTCGGCAAGCCTCATTTTGACCCTCGACTTTTAAGAACCGTTGGGACCCAGGCGTACTCATATGATGACACGAAAAAAAGGCCTTGACGCCCGCGACATCATATGATGACGGAATTTCTCGGCCGACTTTTTACGTTATTGTGTCACAAGTAAGGCTTTATTTGGCCTGCTGTTTTTTTTGGCATATAGACTACTAAATGCTCTTTGAAATGGTACCAAATACTCGTTAACCATAACTTTAACTTTTTGAAAATAAAAAGTTTAGAAACGTCAAAGCGTTCACTCATTTTGTGTCACTGGGTTACACCGTTAGTGAACGTCAGTTAGGAATAAATTGGTTGAAATCGCTGTTTTTTTATCGTAAAAGGTATGTAAAGTGATATTATTTCTTTTGTTTACAGTATTTCCAGTAATAATTAGCATAAACAATTGTATTTTATTGTATATTTAGTTTATAAATCCGCGGTAAATTGCTCCGCGGTAGAACAAGACGCCAATTTATTTTCAACATATAATTTAAGTAAAACAACACAATAAAACTATAAATAACCATACATATTATTATAGCCCTATGTTTAAAGATTTTTTTGATATACAATAGTTTTGGAAATATTTTTAATGAAAAAAAAAATGACGTAATGAATTGCGTAACCCTTCAAAGCGCGCGCACTTAGAATTAAAAAATTGCATAAAATAAATTATAGTGTCTACAATAAAATAAAAAATACGTATGGATAGCTAATTTAATAAGGAATGAACTTATAATAGTTAATTAGATAAGGATTCATAATTAAATTAATAAAGGGCGAAAATGTTCGGTAGGTTGCGCAAGACCCAAAGAAAACATTTTTTTTTTTCAAAAATTTTTTTTAAACATACAACACTATAAAACAATAAATAACCATATATATTGTTATAGTTGTAATCTTCAAGATTATTTTGATATACAATAGTTTTGGGAAATATTATTAATGAAAAAAGAAAAAAATAAAAAATTCCTTCTGTGACGTAATGCATTACGCAATCCGGGCGCGCGCGCACCTCACAATTAAAAAATTGCAAAAAAATAAATTATTGTGCCTACAATAAAATAAAAACTACGTATGGATAGCTTATTTAATAAGGAATAAACATATAACAGTTAATTAGATAAGGATTCATAATTAAATGAATTACGAGCATTTTATTATTTCTATTTTTTGAACGTAATAATGGCCGCTTTGATCTCCGATAACTAATAAAATAAGTATCGGAATGCTTTCAAACATAGATAAGTTTTTAGTTTGTTTCAATAGCTTCTCAGAAATGTAGCTGTGATACACTCAATCCTAAAAATTTGATTTCAAAAACAAAAACAAAAGCTACCTACGGCCGAGCGCGGCAATACCTAACGGCGCGGCTGCGAGTCGCGGGCCCCCGTACAGACCGCCTGATTAGGGGCCCGGGTCTCCACGGGTTAATAAGAACTATTGCGTAAAATACTATTCTTACACACTCAAAAACTTTATATTAATTTGAAACGTCACATAACGTCAGACGTACGTAAATTTTCTACTAACTTGTGGTGTAACGAATCCCCACTCCTTAGCGAAAAATGTGTCTGATATTTTTTTATTGTCTTACTGATGGACTTATCAGATTTCGAGTTTCCATACACAGTCCGAAACCGCATTGGTTTGACACCTGTCAAAACGGGCCTCTTATTTCTCTATAGCCGGAGCGCGTTCAGCCCCTACGCGCGAAGTACAACTTATCGCTCTAACCCCGTTCAATGCCTTCGAGCATGACACGCGGGTGAAACAACCGGACCGATCAAGACCTTAAGAGTGTCAGAGTGGGTTACAACCGAACAACCATCTAATTTGGTGGTTGTAAAACGCTCTGACGTTTATAACTGAAATACTCTTACCTTCTAGAAAGAGAGAGAGAGAGAAATAAAACATCATGTGAAAGAGGGAGATAAAAGATTTGGTTGCTGCAATCCGTTCAACGCCTCTGAGCGAGTTAAAAAACAACCGGACAACTACACCCAGAGGCTCTGAACGCGCTCCTGTCATTGCGCGTAGCGTCACCTTAGCATCGGTCTCCTTGATGTCGACGGTGCACTCCAGCACGTGCATGAGCTGCATGGCCGGCGCGCCGGGCCCGCTGCCCTCCGTGATGGACCCGCTCATGGACGGCGCCGCGCTCTGGTCGCCCACTATCGACGAGGTCATCGACCGCGGCACGCGCTCGAACGCCTTGGAGAAGCAACCTGAGGAAAGGGAAGAAAGGCTGCATTAGCCTACGGCTCCACCTGCGTCCTTGCGCGTTATCATACAGGATAATTTTGACACTACACAGATGTGGCCAACAGCGTGACGCTTCAATTTCTATGCGGCATTGGTAGTGGCGTTAGACGTTGATAGCTTTTGTATCAAACTGCGCAGATGTGGCCACCGTGTTTAGTCATTATTTTTAACGCATTTAATAAAGCGCAAAACGACGCAGGCGTTAACACTAACATTTACGCAGGTGGAGTTCCACAATTAGAGCTGAAAAATATTCGCATGGTTGTGGCGAGCCAAGCAACTTCACTGTGGCCTATTGCGTGCGCAGCAGCAGTTGGTTGGTGGTAGGGCTTCTGAGCCCTCATTTTTTCAGTTATTGAGAAGTCCCAGGTGAAGCTCTTTTCCACCTTCGGCCTCATCGTCACTTGCCATCAGGTGAGATGAAGCCAACAGCTTGTTGTCGCTGACAAGTAACGGAAATTCAATAGCAAAGCGGAATCTCTTTATCAGTAGGCTATTACTCTTGAAGCAAATCCGCGGCCCTGCCACCTATCTCATAGCGACGCACTCGCTATCGTTATCGTTGTCGCCTGTGACATTTAATGTCTAATTGGTTCAAGAGTAAGCCAACTTTATTGACATTTGTTTATTTTGACGATGTACCTTTCTGAAATGTTAATGCAATATTGTACACTGGATAGAAATTTAATTTCTGAATTTTTTTGTAAATTATTGACTTTTATTAATATGTAAGTACATTATTTTTGTGGTTATGTTCCGTGGCTTGCATGTTGGCAATTTGGAAAACTGTAAGCTAACATGTACACTGTAATAATAATATATAAATAAAAATTAATACCTAAATAAAAAGAGTAAGCCAACTGATACGATCTCGTTCATGACATTCTCACTATACCATTTTCAGTAGCGTCAATTGTGAATAATATTTACGGCCAGCCGTATTATTTACCGCCGTTCTCTTTCTGTACACCATACTACCCATAGAGTCATCCAAAGTTAGAGTGCTAACAGCAGATAATTTTGCTAGACACAGTGTACGCGTCGCGTGTAAGTCATTAAAGGATTCTTAGCTCTCCAAAATGGCAAGTGTTCTTAAGTGTTACTCAAAAGGCGGCGTTTATGAAACTCTCAATTAAACACAGCCTATTGGCCTTACCTACTGGCCTTAGTTTTAACGATGATTTTTACGTATGCATATTAATGATAGTTATTATAAATAATTAAATATTAATGATAGTTATTAAAAATAATAAAAATAAATTTAAGACTGCAGTCAGGAAAGTACTTATGAAAAAAGCATATTATAAAGTGTCTGACTATCTGACAGATAAAACTGCTTGTGATTGACAAAAAATGTATCAATTTGATGTTCATTAAGTACACTTTGTGATTGTTGGATGTATGTATTTGAGTAACTGTTCCAATCACTCCGACAGGCATTTCTATATATATTTTAATAAAACCAAAGTTATGTTTGTGAAATAATATATTATTGTAATGTTGCTAATTTAAAAAAAAAAAATAGACCTTCCGAGTTTCTTGCCTGTTCTTCTCGAGAAGGCTCTCCCAATTTCCGAACAGGTGTAGAGTCAACTTTTTTTCTTCATTTTACTTGTATTTGCATATATCTTAATTATGGTTGAGATGTATGTACATACAAGGTTTAAATAATACATAGCTTATCTTGACTTGTTGCATTTTTTAAATTAATTTATTGATTAAATAGAGTTTTGTAATTTGTTGACGTCAATAAGTGCCTGTAAAGGTCTATGTTGAATAAAGATTTTTGAGTTTGAGTATATACTTTTCTATGGTGTGAGTTGCGTTTGTGATGAGTATGTTTACGAAATACGGTGGCAATATTCAACGGGCGTTCACTGGGTAGAACAATTGGTAGTGAACGAAGAAAATAATAATCAATACTATTTAAGAATGTTTACAAGAGATTATTTGCCAGACTGTACAATATCTCATCGATTTTATTATAATTATGTGAATGCAATAACTAAAAGTTTACAACGTGTCAATAAAATAATGCAAAAGCTAAGACAACTTAACTTATTTTTATTATAAAAGAATTATGTATATTATGAAAATAATTTTTTGACAGTTACAAAGATATTTCCTTTTTTTGGTTTGTTGCAAATCTTGCAAATGTAAAACTATAAAGCTATCAGCTTTAGGTGGAGAAGATAGAGTTGAGTAAATTTAAAAGCGGCGTGGTTAAAACTTTCTTTGGATAAAATCTGTCCCATCTTTTGAATTAATGGAATCGAAATTTAATTAATTTAATTAGATTCTACTCTCGATTCCAAACAAACTTATTTCAGGTTTTGGGCAATTTCACACGTATAAAAAAACCAATAACTTTGAATTATTTAAAATTAATTGAATTAGAAAAATGTTTAAAACAATACAAAGTATTTCTTAATTCCTGGTGTTAAAATTAATGTAGTAAATATTAATCCAGCATAGCGTAAATTTAAATAAATTACTGTGGGCGTAGTCACTGACATTGAGAAAAATGTTTGCGTTATCTGCCTTATCTAGTTACTCTGTAAAGCTGAACCTATCATATTAAGTCGAATGAACTAAATTTAATAGCTATTAATGCAATGTTGAATCTTTAAAATAATTGATAATCAAAACTAATTACTAAATAATTCTAATACGATATTAATGCATATTCCAAAATGAGTTTAAGTTCAAATAATTTTTTAAGTAAAGATATAAGTAATTATGTCAAATTTTAGGTAGCCTTTCTTTTGAACCAAATAAAATGGGTTTTTCTCTAAACACATAGTTATAGTTTCGTATACATAGTTCGCTGTACACTGTTTCAGGGACACGCTTTCTGTCTTTAGGGAATGTTCACACTGAACGTACAGACCGCCGACTGTCGGCTAACTTACTTTAAATTTTCAGAGTTATGGCAGCTAATGGTAATTTTAATTAGTTCCATTTTGCACGCTATTTTTCACATCTTAACATGCGCTATGCTATTGTTATGCTATTTACTATAATCGATTTTAATATCATGAAGCGTCGGATCGGGCTATGTTAAATTCATCCGAGATGCTACCGCGCAATTAGGTATGAATTTCGAATTCGCGCGATCGAGGTTAATAAACAATCATTTGTTTTAGCAACTACGAGTAATTTAATTATTACAAAAGGATCTTTAACAATTAATAATTATCTGCGAATGCCATTTATTATATTACTAGTTTCCAGTATGAATTTTTAGCTGCCGATCAGCCGGCTCGATTAGAACTTGAAAATGTACAGAAAGGCGGTGTATCGTGCGCTCACAATCGGCGGCCAACTTAACGTTCGGTGTAAACAACCCTTAATGTCACAGAACAAGCGCAAGCAGAATGGAACACGGAACTGCTAAAACGTGTCATTAATTAGCTAAGCTACAGCTCTGAGTCAGTATAACACTATTGTCGCAAACTAATCGAAACTTTAACACTGAGGTTGAAGCTACAGAGTCTTGAACGGGTTTGCAAAGGAAAATCGGTCTCAACAATAAGAAAGGTATAACATATTTAATAATTGAAAACGTTGCGCTTAATAATTAAAATTTATATCAAACACATTATTTATGTATATAATATGCGAGTTAAATCCGGAAAGTTGTTTCATTACCATGTTTTTGTTTGGTATATATTAATATTACATTACCTTCGTAGTTTGATTACCTCCCAACTAGCACACTAGTGGAAATAGCAGCCTATTTTGCAACTTTTAGCTGTACAGTAGCGCTTTAGGGTTTCAGAAAGTGGTTTTAAGTTCTACTATTGCTTCCGTAAGTGCTCATAGCTGTAAATATCACTAGGGGTAGCAGAAACTGAAACTAATGCCACTCTAGGCTTTATAAGAGTTCATTTTACAACCTATTTGCCGTCTATAGCTTTAAAAGAGAGTTAAACCATGTATGTTAAAGCTAAAAGCTGCTAAAAAGTTTCTATTGCCGCTGCTGTACGCTTCAGAACTGCATAAAGACTTTAATTGCAGACTTTTTAACGGAACTGTATAAAAAATATATTTATCGCTGTTCTGCCACTGAAAGTTTCATTGCAGAAGTGATTTGTACTTTTGCGCAGACTTAAGTAGCAATTTGATCGACTGTTTTACTAATAGCGATATTAAGGCTTCACAATAGAAGCAAGAGCGTAATGGACATTGCCTACTCATTTGGATACATTCTGCTATTTTTATTGGAGAAATCACATTTTATAAAATAAATGAGCCCGTTTAAAAGAAATATGGATCTCAAAGCATAGAAGTTCAAACAAAGAACTGGTGGATATCGCAAGAAAGTACGGAGAGTTTATTAGAATATGCATAAATTAAAAAAGACAACATCTGTGTGAGAATTCTGTAATTGAAATTTTTTGAACACCTAAGTTTTTTAACTCAATTACTTACGTGAGAGTAATTTAGCTTTCATTTATAAAACTCTATTCATTTAATTTATTATTTAAGGGATTCATTGGATACAAACAAAAATATTGCGCCAAGTTCGAGTTCAACAAACACAAGCGAGGGTCCCGTAGATTTTGTTTTCTCAATCAGTGATAACGGACCAGTTACAGAGGAAAAGTAAGTTATAGCTTGGTGTGGCATATTATAAAAATAAAGTAAAATAACCTTGTTTGCGTAATTTTTTGTTTCTTTCTTCTATGTGCAATCATGTGGACTCGGACAGCGATACTGAATATAAACTAGAGTATGACGAATGTGAAAGAAAATGGAGCTATCGTGAGCAAATACGAATTTGGGCGTTGAAACACAAATGTAGTCATGTAGCTTTAAAAGATTTATTTCGATTTGCATTAATTTTTAAAAGTTTTTATTGAAGAAATGGGCAGTATGCTTCACGATGGCATTAACATATGAAGTAAAAAAAATTCAGTGTCATTGAGATGCTTTGCATACGATTCTCCTGCCAGAGCTATGATAAAAGGTACACCTGTATCTACTTGCTATCTGCCATGTGCTATTAGCAAGTTGGGAGAAGATTTCGTTATTCTTTCTCAACTGTCTCAAATCAATTTTAATGATTATGGGGTTTTATTGTAACCACCGTGTTTATTCAAGATTATGTCATTATTTACTTGTATTTACAGTTTTTCGAATCTAGTCTCTTTTGTATGTTTTTTTCCAGGTGTGTGCAATTATAATGGAAAACATGGTTGCCTTAAGTGTACAGTTGTGGGAGAATATTCGCATGTTTCGCACACTGTGATAGTTCCTGACACCAACTGTCCATTACGGAATGACAAGAATTTTAGAGAAAAGAAGTATGGAAACACCTTTAAGTTCAGAGTATGTGCGTTTGCCGTGTGATGTTAAATGTAAACTTGTGGTCACTCGATATGAATCAGATTTATATTTTGGTCCTTTATTACGCACATTGTAACTAGTAGAATCGAAGCGCCTCTTGTATAATTGTATTGGTGAATTATAATAAAACTATATTTGAGATAAAATCAAACTTGTTTAATTGGCAAATTGGCCCATAATTGACATTATTAAAATAATTAAACTAGGTAAATTCTAAAATAACAACAATATAAGCTGTTGGTCCGATAAGGTGTGGCGAGAGCGCTGTTAAGAGTTCTGTGGCTTCTTGTTCTGTAGTCGAACAATCTCAACATTTCTGTCAACTACTTGTCAGCAATTTATTACGACATAATATTGTTCATTTTAACAATGCAGTTTATTTTAGTCCAGTTTGGTTGTGGAGTTGAATATTCTATTTTACATAATTTTTTACTTGTTTGTTCGGCCAGTGTAACACTCCATGTTTTTCCCACGTAGATGGACAGATGCAAAGTTCTTGTTTATTTTGTTGTTCATTATAAGTTTGAATTATTTTGAAAGGCATTCTGAAAACATGATAAGACATAGAAAGTGTTAAACAATTGAAAAAGCGAAAATATAGAAGCAGCTACAAACATCATCGTATTTTAGGGTTTTCAACGAGTTCTACGGATCTCTAAACAAATAACCATTAGTGTGGTTCGATACCTGCAGTAAGTACGAAATAAAAGTCATTGTAAAGACTTGAACTGCATTAGTGGTACAGGTATTACTTGGATCTTTAGAAGAGTGAAACTTAACGCTTTGACGCATAGAGAGGAAGCACTAGGGTTGAAGTTGCAAGTTAAAGCTGCTTCTCATAGACGCCATGTTTACAAGACAATTATTTATCATTAATTGAGAAATTTATAGGTTTTTATCACAATTTCAATTTAAAATAGAACTAAATATAGAACCAGCAACTTACTAAATAGAAATGTAGTCAAGAATGTAATGTCAATGTCGTGTAGGTATGTGATATAATATTATTTATATAATAATTTTCACATATTTTACGATAATCTGATGTAATTATTGAGGCGCGTTAAAAATACTCCAATAATATCAACTATATGCACGATAAACTGATCTGCGTTTTAGCCACTTGTATATAATACAAAATATAGCTCAAAAACACTTACCTTCACTTCACTTATTATTTATTTGTATTCAGTAATGTCTGACTCAGGAACAAAAGATGTATTTAACAAATGAGAGACAAGGTGAATGATCAGTGAGCCTTTATTCGTTCAGTTAAACCTGTCATTCATTCAATAAGTGCCACAAGAGCTTTAGTGTGATGCTAATTATTAGTTGCAGCTCCTGTAGCGCTTTTATGCCACTATTATGAAGTTGTAATGGAACTGTAGGTTGCAAAAAGTTGTGCCCCTTTGGCTGCAAAGCGGCTGCATAAGGTCTGCAGTGCACGCTCTGGCGCTTGAGCTTGGCGCCTTTGGGAATAATCGGATTAGCTCTAAAGCTCTTAAGCAACTAGTTTGTGCTAGTTGGGCTACCTTTAAAGGTATTTTCTTTGAAAATTAAATATTTATTTATATATTATACACGTAATAATTTTCACTTGGAGTACTTGTTTAAAATAACAAAATGTTAGTTACATTCCAATATCGCTGCCGAACTATGACTACTAATGGGGCAGCAGAATGAGTAAACAAACGCTGGACTCGTGCAGATAACGAAAGCGACAGGCATATTCCGAGACTTGGTCGCAATGAATTGTTATATTTTATGTAGATAATTATATTTTTTCCATATTCCCTGTGTGCATTGTACTACTATTACCAACATTGCGCATATATTTTTTGTACTTCGAAAACACGATTTTAAGCTGGTAGTCAAAGCTATTTCAATAAAACATTAGCGAACGTGCAACCAAAACACATCTTTGGCATGATAAAAAAATCGCAATAGCTTACTGGAAGCTAGTTAAAATGATTGAAAGGATTGTTCTCGGAAGATGAAAGCATACGAGTAAAATAAAAATAAGTTTGCACTAACGACAAAAATAGCAGCTGGAAATTACACAAAAAATTGGACCCAGCACTGGGCAATAGATAGATAGTTATGAATTGAAAGGACTGCTAACTTGTAGGAGTGCAGACAATTATTTTAAATATCCGTCCGGCGGAATACGAAAAAATACTGAACGTGCACACCATTGTTTTCTTCTTTTTTTACGGTAATCAACAACTTGTGAGTTGTGACTATACGTAGGTAAATCTAGTAAATAGTGACGTAACGAGCCTCCACTAGACTTTTATTCATTTTACCTCAGCAGTTTTTTTCTATTTCGACAAAGCAAAAATACGTATGGTTTTTTATTATTTAACTAGCGGACTGAGTGATAAAATAGATTAATTCACTTCTCATAGCGGACTAGCTATGAAAATGTACAATGCCTATTCATATGGAGTATTATCATAATTACGATGATATCGTTAACCAGAATACGGATGCAACACACAACATACAATCCTGTTATCTATAGCAGCATGTCAAAACAGACACACTAACAGGTAACTTATTACGACGTAAGACTAATGAACTCATTTAAAATGTACACAAACAAAAATTCTTTGTCCGTCCGTCGACGGATTTACGCAAAGGCGATTATGGTACTATTCAGAATATAGAAAAACACTACAATAATATTATTACAGTCATTTAGCATTGTTGTCAATACCATCCGAGGGTACCTGTACCAATTGTTTGGGCGGGTGCTTCTATCTAACCCAGTGGTTCTTAACCTGTGGTCCGCGAACCACTGGTGGTCCTTGGAAGCAGACGAAGTGGTCCGTGAAGCCATCCAAAAAATAATATTATACACAAGGTTATTTTTTAATTACAAAAAAAACTTGTGTGCTTGTTCAGACAAACAAACTGAACAACTTTCACTATGGGACCAACTTTGAAATCGCAAAAAAAATCAGCTGTTCCATACACCTAGGTTCAGTGAATGTTGAACATTTGTATGGAACAGCTGATTTTTTTTCAAGTTCCAAGTTGGCAATGTTGATATAAGTAAAAAAATTACACACTCGGTTATTAATATCATACAAATGGAGGGAGGAATTGACGTTTCCTTCTTGAATACATGTCTGTTGTCTCCTAATGAGTATATTCGAGACGTTTTCAACTCATCAATCCCTTCTGTATGGTGGTGCGCGATTGGTTTATGAAACACATAACAAGCATGCTCTGATTCATGCACTCAGTAATCTTGGTTTTCTGCGCAGGCACACTACGTAAAATATCTCACTAAAAATTATCTCTATACCCATATGAATCATTTCAATTCCTCTCCATTCACTGTCCCTACATTATATTAAGAATTTGAGTATGAAAAGAACTGTTTACTTATTCAACTGTTGGGTGCATTTAATAACAGTAACCAGTAGTTTTATATCACATAGATAGAAACACGATTTCAAAGAAAATTCCCGTAGGTAGCTTTCATTACAGACATTTAAAAATATTGTAATGCAATAAAAACAAGCTTAATAAATAAGATACGTACAACAGCAATTCCAACAATTGTCGTGTCGTGCAGGCGATTGTATCAATAACAAACGTTACTCACTTTGTTCCGAAATCCCGGATTCAACAATTAGAACTATTAACACATACCTACCAACTATCCTTTTTACATAAACGTCAATACCACTATACGCAAATACGCCAACAGATTTGATTTTTAAACCTATTAAATACCAAAATATAATTTATTGCATCCGATTTCACACAATCAAATAGACTCGATACTGCAGGTCGCGTTAATACAAACAAACCTAGTGGGCAGCTGCGTGCTCTGAATTATAAACTGCAGAGACACAGACTGATGAATCAATTTGAGTTAGTTACCGCCTAATATTGATGTCGCTTTTAAGTAGACTTGTGCAGAATATATCACTGAGAAGAAAAGAGAGATATGTATCTTTTGGAGCTGCTGATATATATCACTCTTTTATATCACTATATCACTTTTATATCACTCTTTAGCTCAGTTCAGTAACTCAGTATCTCAGTGTTTCTTTATTTTGTCAATGAGATAATGAATGTGTGCTCTGTCTGTCAATTTCTGAATTAAAGATTTATTAAATTATTAATTATTATTTGTTTAGCATTCATTCATTCATAAGTAGATTTATAATTAATTTGTATTCATAATAATATATATTCTGAATGATTTTCTCACTATTGCTGTGATTATTGAGTGAAAGATAAGAGTTACTGAGTTACTGATACAATCCCGCGAGTGAAAGAGTTACTGATCTACTGATATATTCTAAACTGTAGTGATATACTGATATAATCACTCCTTGTGTCAGATATATATCTTTTGAATCAATCACTCGTGAGTTACACAACTCTACTTTTAAGGCTTGACAAACACTGTACTGTACACTGTCGTGCGAAGATGTTGTTGTTGCTGTTAAAATAATATTACCGTCACTGGTCATCACTTCCAGGGGCAGATCTACCTAAGGCCTTTTTCGGCTTTAGCCCAGGACCCGTGGATAGAAAGGGCCCTCAGCCCCCATTAAAACCAATAGACGAAAGTATGAATAGACGAAAATATGTAAAATAAAAAAAGACTGTCGACGACGATGACGTGTGCGCGACTATCAAATGAAACGGGGAATTCCCCTGTCGCTTGTCTATTTGAAAGGTTGATTTATAATAATATCGTAGAATTTGTTTGTACTGAACCTACATAAACAGGAACTATTTATTTAATAAATATTTTTTAATTCTCCTTTTTTAGGGTTCCGTAATAAACAAGGAACCCTTACGGTCTTATTACAAAACCTGGTTTAATCCTGGTCTAAAGTTAGTCTTGGTGTAAACGTAGTGCGCTTTCACTTGTGTTAATATACATAGATAGAGACAGCATCAATTGAGTCCTGGTTTAAACCAAGACTAACTTTAGTCCATGTTTTGTAATAAGACGGCTATAGTTTCGCCATGTCTGTCTGTCTGTCTGTCCGCGGTTTTACTCAGTAACTATTAATAATAATAATAATAAAATACTTTATTGCACACAAAGAGATACAGACAGAAAATTTTCAAAAACAATGCAGATGTACAACACAGGCGGCCTTATTGCTAATAAGCAATCTCTTCCAGTCAACCTAGGAACAGGGAAATACACAAAGGAAATTCAAATTGGGGATGGGTGCAGTAGTTGATAATTATGGACAATGAAGGACTGATTAAGCTAAGGATTTAAGGATAGGAAGTGATTTCGGACTTGATTCTTGAAGGACTCCAACGTACGAGCTCTTTTAATACTCTCAGGGAGAGAGTTCCATAGCCGAACGGCATATGCAGGAAAAGAGTGTGAAAGAAAATCAGTGCTGTGGGGTGGGATATCAAGAGTTAAATTAAAGTTCGATCGTAAAGTACGACTTGAAGAAGAGGACCGAAGGGAGAACTATTAGTACTAGAAAGTTGTAATTTGGTATGGATATTAGGGTGTCCCAGCCTATAAAAGCGAAATTTTTGTTTTTCGATTTTAGGTATGCATACCCTTTACATATTTCTATTTCACCCTAATAACTAAAATAAAAAATATTATTGCAATCGGACAATGACAACCCGTGCCGACTTGACGTCAAACTTTTAACAAAATATTTGTATGACAACTGTAGAAGACATTTTCGAATTTAATTTTCATTTAGTAAATAAAACACTATTTTACCTTTTTGATATATTTATCAAATATTTATTAGTAAAAAAACATTATTTTTTACATTTTCTTTTTCTTTTTACTGGCAGGGTCTAGTCTGTGCTCCTGTACGCAACGTACCTAGTAAAAATTGCTTTTGTTCCTCTTCAACAGTGATTTTTCCATGGAAATCTTACATTAACTTAACCGCTCTCTGCTTTATCATCAATGGCTCTCAGTGTCATCACCTATTTCTTAACTCGTTGAAAAGTAGCATTTTTCAGTGCTCTGAAGAGCTTTTTTCACTAATCCAACCTTCTCCTTTCCATTTAAGAACAACACGTGCTGGCCTGCGTTGTCACCGTCTAACTGTGACTACCATTCAAACGCGTACCAAGAAATTCGGTAACTCATTTCTATGTCGCACGATTAAGAAATGGAACTCTCTGCCAGCGCATGTGTTTCCTCCTTCCTATAATCCCGGGTCCTTTAAACGAGGCGTGAAGAAGCACCTTGCAGGTCGGCAAGGTGAGGGTGGTTGGTGCGACGTTTAACCTCTCTCCCGCACTAGCTATCTTCGCATTTGGACTCTACTTCCACTTACCACCAGGTGGAATGGAGTCATTTGCTTGGCCTTATATAAAAAAATCAATGTTTTTCTCGTTAAGTGAACCACAATAGTTTTCTTGCGAGGGAATATAGCGTTTACTAGCGTTTATATAAATCAGCTTTTATAGCTGCTGCCCCCTCTTTTCGTTTTTTCGTACGGATTCTTCGAATGGAGAACTTGCAAATGGAAAATCCGTCAGTATTGAGCCCAAGTGCCTCAATAGTAGCTTCAATAATAAAGACAGAAGTTCTCATACTTAATTGACTTGACACCTATCTAATGCTGGTACTAACTTTGGAGTGATAAAATTTTTCATCATTGAAGTTTTATTTGTTTCAAAGTGTGCGCTCTCGAATCTCGATTGGGTTAAGCGAACTGACTTGCAAATCCATTACTTCGGAATCAGATGATGAATTTTCTTGATAAGATGACATCGAAGCAGTTAGGTATGCATAATAATTGGTCCAACGTTTATGTTCCTCGACTATTCTAAGACGCGTTTTTTCCTCTTTGGCGGCCAATTTTTTGTTCACTCCAACTAAATGACCAGGTCTTGCCAGGCTCTCATTGGCGCTGCAAGAAAATCCTATCTCCATTTATTTTTATTAATTGAAGTGCATCAACATGTGCAATGTCCAACAAATTGTCTTTTGTAACTAACTCTTGTTGACGCTGCTCAAATATAGTGTTTTGATTGCATTTTTTTGAAAATCTCTCCAAACTTGATATAAGGTAGGTAACTAGTTTTTTAACACAGTTAAAGCTTTAGTCAGTATTTGTATAGTTAGATTCGCGCTTTCATTGACACTTAACGATTTTAAAATAGAACAGAACTGCTAATACTTGTCCATTAGAGGGCAGTTTTGAGGGTAATTTAATACTTTTACATCCCCTATTAAGAATATCCTGTTTCTAGAACTGCGTAATTCCACTGACATCTTCTTTAAATGAAAATAATGTGTTTACCAACTGACCAACGAGAAATAAAAACCCTTTGTTCCATTAACTCGTCCGCGCGCGACGCGCCAAAGTATGCAAGTACTGACATATGTATCGATTCAAGTCGGCACGGGTTGCTTTGGTTCTAGATACATAAAATTTTATTTACATGTGTTTTGACACCATTCGAAAATAATAAGAGGGTATGCGCTGAAAAAAAAGACTTTGATTTTTTTGGGACACCCTAATGGATATGTATATTAATAATGCCAAAAAAGTGGTAGAAAAAAATATTGAATATTTTTTTTATGGTAGCTCCCATACAAGTAAAGTAGTTTTTTTTTCCCATCGTGTGGGGTATTGTTGAATAGGCCTTTAAAAAATAATGTAAGGTTTAGAACACAATTTTTCGATTTAGGGATCCGTTTCTGAAATATTTGGTTTTAAAATGCAAATTTTTGTTAGAGGTAAGTGTTCCCCCCCTCTATCTGCTAAACGGTTATATATGGACACGTGAAAAAAATTACAACAGTAGTATATATAACGAAGTTTAAAGGAAAATTATCAGAGTTGAGTACAAACTAAAAAGTTACAGACGACCAACTTATAAAATGTACTCGGAAAAGTAAAATTTCATTGAAAATTAGTACTTTGCTAATTTCTCTTGTGACGAAGACAAGAATATAACTCTTTCTTCAGTTACCATCGTCCTATATGGACTCGTTTTTAGATTTTTTTAGTCCTTAAACTGTGAGGTGTGAGTGTGAACTCAAAGTTGGCATTTGCAGCTAACCCTACACTGCGCGTGGCCCGACACGCACTTGGCCGGTTTTTTTATATTGAACTCAGTGCCAAAATTTGACTTATGATCATCGATCTTCCGCATCTATTTCGAAATAAAAAATGCCATGTTGTGTGTATCCTTATTTTATTTGTATTTTTTTTTTGGTGTCTTGTCTTTATTTTGTGTAGTGTTGTGTAATGTATGATAAGTAGTATGTAGTTATAACTAGCTGTGCCCGCGACTTCGTTCGCGTGGATTAGTAACTTTAGTTGTATATTTCAAACACATTTGTTACTTACTCGTCTGGCGTGTCGGTCGTCGTTGGCGCTGCAGTGAAAAAACGCCCAATGGACTATTAACAGATACGTTATCTCCTTAGACCATTTAGTACGGTCTAAGGTTATCTTATATTGGGGGAGCCTCTGCGGGTCATGCCCTTCAAATCCTTTGGATCTTTTGCGTTGAACAGATATGTTAGTACCGACCACCTACGAATACCAAGTAATGATGTGTGGTTACAGGTTTTTGGGACGTCAAAATCATACTCAAACTTCATACGTGCTATACATACGAAGTTTGTTTGAATATAATACAATATTGAAAAATGAGAAAGATGCTCTTAACGAGATAATAAAATTGCCTTAACAGATCAGATTATTATTACGTCATAATAGAAACAAACTTAATAAATAGTTTGCATTTTAAATTGGGCTATAAGATTATTTGATCTATCCACATTGAAAAGATCTTGAGACACATCAGCGGTGACAGCGTGGATTCTGCACATTAGTCGATCATTGACCAATCTTATGAAGATATGGATCTAAATCAAACAAAGCATTTTTGCGTGTCTCTTTAAAGCTGAAAATGATAGCAATCTTGAAATGAAATTGTGTAAGAGGGTTATCTATTTGGGGTTACGGTTGACGTTAGCACAGAAGATATAATAGTATTCCGTACAGAACGGCCACTCACCTCCCCGCACTCATTTTAAATACCTCAGTCCACCCCGCACTTCGTTGTAGATATCACTGGTTGACACTGAAACAAGGGTGCGCGCGTTCGCTCGAGCGTGGCAACACTCCACGTTCACCGAGTAGACGCGAGCGCCGGCCGATAACAGAGATAGCGCTATACGGGTATAAGAGAAGGCAATCGCAGCACTTCTCGCGTCACTCAGCGCTACTAGATTCCACGCACACATTTGCGCGTGTACATATGTCATTTGCTTAAGTAGTAGTAATAGGTAATTGATTTGCGAACGTTGTATGGAGTATCCGGGGTGTGACGTTAGGGAAGGTGAAGACGGCCGTGTGTCTTTCGCATCACTCAGCCCTACTAGATTACACGCACACATTTGCGCGTGTACAAACGTCATTTGCTTAAGTAGTAGTAATAGGTAATTGATTTGCGAACGTTGTATGGAGTGTCCGGGGTGTGACGTTAGGGAAGGTGAAGACGGCCGTGTGTCCACGCCGCCGCCGTCACCGGGACGTCGACGAGAATGAGATTACTTCTGGTTGAGATCAAGCTCGGGCGACGGGCGAGCGGTGGACAGGCGGCCACAATAAGCGCTCATTCACACGAGCGTTAAAAAGCGTTGTATTAAATCCCGGCATTAGCGCTTTTATAACGTTCGCTATACGATATAATACTCTCATACGCGCAACACTCAGCGTTGAAAATACAACGCTGCTCGATAAAAAAGCGTCACGTTATAAAAGTAGTACCATGTGAACATGGGAATGCATTTGTTCTATATGAACGCTTTAAAGAGGAAATCATACAGGTCGTTTTTCTATACAAACGTAGTCCCCCGTTTCCTTCCTGGATAATGGTAGTAGCTGTTCTATTTTTTTCCAAAAAAAAATCAATGGTCACTATGAGCATGTTCCTATGTTTTCCTTTCTTTATAAAGTTAATTATTAAATGAGATATACTTAAACCTTCAAAAACCTGAAAAATCGGTCTGATTTTCTGCTACATTCAAACATCTAGCAAAAAAATTTGTCGAGATTATATCAAAAAAGCAAAACATAAAAACACAGCCAAATCCTTTCTTTAATTTTTAACGCAAAAAGTAATCAAATCGGTCTAGTTTTAGGGAAGAAAACAGGGGACTGCGAAACGTATATTTTTTGTACTTTTTATAGGTATTTTTGGTCCGAGCTGCATTTGTCTCTATCGCGTTCAGAACGATTGTTCGGACACACGGCGCGATAGCAATACATTTTACAAATACCTATTTCTGAATTCTCTCGACCTTGGTGTTTCCTCTTAACGTACGTTATAAAAGCGCTCGTGCAAACGGGCTCTAAATGTATGTGTCGCTACCTCGGTCGGCGCCGTCATGATTTCTCGATGACGTCTCGGTGACGGCGGCAGAGGACAAACGGCATTACACAGTAGATGTGTCATAACTAGACCCTGCTATCGGAGGTGCAATTTTTTTTTATATATTTTTGGCTTGTCATCTAGCCCTTTCAGTCATTTCTTAATTCTTCTTTTCCGATGCTTGTTAATTATAAACTCCCAATTGGTAGCTGTATTTTCTTAGAGATGGGTAAAAATAATTTTGAAATATATACGAGTATATCGATACTTTTTCTCTATCGTAATGAAGTCTTAGACAAAAATTAAACATGTTTATTTCGTTACAACTGACATGATTAAAATGAATAAGTATAAGTATATCATAATTTTTAATGTTTATCAATAGAAATATTTCACAAACTAAAATGTATACATTTACCAAGGAGGTCAGTTTTAAAAATATGAATATTTAATTTTTTTTGAAATGTCAATTTGGCATAGCAGTTTACAGTGTTTTTTGGTAAAAACCTTATACTCTATATCAAATCGCCATAATACGCGTTCGCCATTAAGTATATCAAAATAAAAATTTACCAGTTTAGAATATATTTTAATATTTGTATAAATTAAAACATTCTGTTACTATTACAGCAGCTTGAAGGCGAATTGAGAGAAACTAAAAACATTAACATTCTGCCGCAATCAATAATTGTTGAGAAAAAGTATCGATATCGACATCATCAATACTTTTATTTCACCCATCTCTAAGAACGTCAAGCTACCAAATTGCACCTCCGATAACGGGGTCTAGTCATAACATGAAAGTTATCGAATATTCATTAACTCACTTGACACCTGGTCTACAGCTTCGGCTATGTGGCAGCGGAACACGTGGCAGCGGTACACGGCGGACTCCTTGGTCTCGCCGTGGGACCACGTGAACGCGAAGCACGACGCCACCAGCGAGCGCGGGGTGCCGCGTGCGTAGAACGATATGCGGTTGACGGCGTAACGGGTCATCACGCTGTTCGTGTCGGCTTGGTACAGCCTGCGAGGAAAGTATCATCATCAGCATCATCACAGCACAGCTCATAATATACGTCCCTCCTCCTTCAATACCCGGACACCTACTGAATTTTTTGAAATTCGGCGAGTACGCGCGTGCTAGTCGAATGGGCGAGGTTTCATATTATTTCTTCACACAACGAATTCTAAAATGCGGCGCGTACAATGCTGACAAATGGGATGATGACTGAATTCTGATTTTCACGTCCCGTCATAAAATATTAAAATACCTTAGAAAAAGATGCAATCATGTGAAATTTGAATTAAAATCGGCTTAGAAATGCATGAGATACAAGCATTTTAAACTGTTAATTTGGAAGCGATTAGACAGAGATCCGACATAAACCGTGACGTCATTGTTGAGTACGGCCATATAAACTCCCATGTAACTGGTCGTTTTGCTAGAAAGAGACGGAGATAAATCTTTAATACCTTATATCTTGGTCGTTTTATAGTTATTCGAAAACTGATTTTTTCTTTCTATTATATGAATAAGCTTCTATTAAAGCAATATTTTTTTTTCATTCATCTAGCCTAATGCTGTGTGCGTTCAGCTTGAATCACTGCTCTTATCGAACTAGATAATGTCCCCTGCATTTTGATGGCAGTCCCATTCATAATTTAGATGCGTTTAAAATGCTGCTTCGCTAGGTAATCATCGATTCTACGAAATTACCCGGTTTTCGTCAAGCAGATAATATTGTAGCCGTACTGGAGAACTGATCCAAGTGGGAACATGACGGAAGGCTATCACCCCAGTGCAAGTCCCGCGGCCCAATCAAAGCCAGCCCCCAAGCTGTAAAAACCGAAAGAAAAAATACATCGCCGCGTCGTTATCAATGGGAATACATTACTCAATTTAATCGTAATACGATACTGGGAACTCCATGTTATCAATTGATTTATCTGCTGCTGACAAGCAAGTCGTTGAAGAGATTTTGTTTGAAGTCTATAAAGAAGTGCTCTGTAAACAAATATATCGCACTGGACAAGAAATCCTTATATTTTTATCTCGTTTACGTATTATGAAAGAAAAGGGGGACTTTGTGAGCTTTTATTTGTAGATTTTATTTTTTTGGGTTAAATAGGTACGAGTATGTTTACTTGAACGCGGTCGAATGTTATTTTCTGGATTGTCTATGATGGATGATTAAACAAGCGTGGACTTTCACATTTTGATTTGAATGTCAATTGTTTTATAAGCGCAAACTTGTGAGAAATTTATTATTTTTAAATGCCTGTATTTTTATTTATGAAATAAAGTTACAGCTATCGTAGAAAAAGTACTGTCATCATCATCATCATTACAGCCCATATATGTCGCCACCGAGGGGCTCGAGCCTACCCTATATTAGGGTGATTAGGCCTTAGTCAACCACGCTGGCCCAGTGCGGATTGGTCGACTTCACATACATCATTGAATTTCTTCGCAGATTTATGCAGGTTGCCTCACGATGTTTTCCTTCACCGTAGGAGCGTCAGACAAATGTACATATGAAATTCGAAACGAAAAACACATTGGTACATGGCGGGTCTCGAACCCCGACCCCCCGATTGGAAGGCAAGTGCCGAGTCCACTGCGCCACCGACGCTCCTACTGCGCCACCGACGCTCCTTTTATTTTCCTCCTCATATTTTCAGGTTGCCGCAGGCGGTGATAGCTCGGGGTGCGATGTCAGACAACCTCCTGCACCACAAGGAGGTTGTCTGACATCGCACCCCGAGCAACCCTGGGCAACCCAGATTCTATGCCGCGGGCTAATAGTCTGACGAGAGGACCCCATAGAGGGGGGTGTGGGATGGCCGAGTTTAACCCGGCGGGCCACTTCGTGTGGCCACCCGCTTCATGCGGAGAAGGGCGAAGTCCCCTCTTCTTATTTTAAGAAGAGGTGTGGCTTTCGCCAGAAGCCCGATTTGGGCGGCTACCTATGAAGGTAGCAAGGTGGAGGCGACTTTTCGCCACGGCGCTTCGCGCCTGTTGGGGATTTCCCCGAGCTTCGGCTCACCCGCGCGGCGGTGGATCCAGTGGGATCTGCCGTCGGTCAACCCGTTACTCGCACTGAGCGGGCCGGGGGCCCGGCGCACTGAGCGTCGGGCCACGTGGAAGACAACCACAGTAAAAAACCAATCCGGGGTGTAGAGCAGCGCAATTCTGCGCCGCTCCACAAAGCAGCAGAGCTCGGCGGGGAGTCCGGCAACGGACATGTCACGGGCAGGGGGTCAGCGGGAACAAGGCCTGGCTGTACTCCCCTTTCCCCTGTCTTGTGACAGATGGAGAGCTGCTGGGGGGTTTTTAGTGGGTAGGCCCGGGCCGAGTACGGTCTGGGGAGTCCCACATATCCACGAGGAATGCGTAAATGCATTTTCCCCACTTCCAAAAAAAAAAAAGGCGGTGATAGCTCGAAAACGCTAAAATATAGCTGAGCTGTGACGTCACAGCTCCTTCAGAGTGAGTATTGGCAAGTCACGGTAACGGTTCGTCTATTGCTGCGTGTTAGCCTAGAGACTAGACCTCTCCACATTCCACCCGAGGAACTGAAGCACGATAAAAAAAAATCTACCACTTACACAACCAGGCCTTGCGAGCACATGGGCACCGAAATGGCGACCGGGATGCCGTCCCTATTCTCCGGCATGGAGCTGAGCTCGTTCATGATGCGCTGGATGTCGCTCTCTGACTTTGGATCCGTGATGTTCTGCGCGCCCAGGTAGCTGACGCCGCTGAACACGGTGCACTCTTGGTCCACGTCCGATACTAGGACACAGAAATAAGTAATTTTTCAACTCACTTACTCGTAAATTGGATCTAATTTCACCTGTTTTAGAAACATAAAGCACGCGTGTGTTATAACGCAAATAGCGCGGTTATAATATAGCCGCATCAGTCGCCAACTATTACTTGTATTATTTTTTCAAATCAGCAAAGAGTTGTGTTAAAAACAGTAGGTAAATATTTGTATTAATAAATAAAATCTATAACTTAAAATATAATAAATAAACCTTTATTTTCATACCATTCTTTAGTTTTGTCTACAAATTAACAATGATTTGAGTATGAGCGTCGGTGGCGCTGTGGACTCGGCACCTGCCTTCCTTCCAATCGGGAGGTACCGGGTTCGAGACCGCCATGTATCAGTGTGTGTTTCGTTTCGAATTAATTTCATATGTACATTTGTTCGACGCTCCTACGGTGAAGAAAAACATCGTGAGGCAACCTGCATTTCTCTGCGAAGAAATTCAATGGTGTATGTGAAGGCCTAATCACCCAAACATAGGATAGGCTCGAGCTCCTCGGTGGGAACGTATATGAGCTGTGATGATGAATCAAAAAGTCAGTTTATTTGGTATTTTCAAGAATCAAAGAATTCAACATAACAAGAATCGTAAACGGACCAATTTTCGAGGTAGTTTATAAACCACACGAATAAATGTGAGAATGAGAAAACCAAACCATATTCCCATCATCTAGTGAAAACCCAAAGTCTATAGGTGGCCCAGGGGAGACAAACGGACGGAAAGATAGATGAACACATTAGCGATCATCATCACAGCTCATATACGACCCCACCGAGGGGCACGAGCCTACCCCATTAAAGTAATGATGGGGCGATTAGGCCTTAGTCAAACCACCTTTGAATTACTTCGCAGACATATAAATGTCTGTGTTATTTATTATGTGACCGACCGCGCAAATGAAATGTCCGCCAGAAAAGATCATTGCATGATGAAGAAACCAAAATAAGGTTGATTGAAAGAGCAGACTTCTCATTGTTCCTTGTCGGATTCGACCGATATAGTGTCATTCAATGCAGAAAACCAAAAGGATATTAATCTATCTATACTAATATTATAAAGAGGAAAGATTTGTATGTAACAAATAAATTCAAAAACGACTTGACCGATTTCAAAAATTCTTTCAAAAAGCCTTATACACTGTCTTAGACAGCATTCTTTTATTCATCTGATTCGGAGTTTTTAAGAACTTTGATCCGTCACGGGTCTAGAACGGTATTGTGTCACAAGACTTGGTAAAGTTTAATAGGCGCCTCCTCAGACATAGGTCTAGCTAGACTGTGGAGGTGCATTTTTGAAACAATAGCATTATTCGCATTTGAAATCGTAGACTCGAAAACGAATTTTCAAAATTCACTATTCTTGAATATTCATTCCGTGAATTTTGCAACGAGTGGTCCTCATTCGTTTTTGATGTCTACTAGTAAAATATACGCAAATATAAGTTCCGTTATACGCGAGCTTCATCGCTGACTTTTCTAATTTGTGAGTTATTATTAGCTTTTTATTTTTTCTGCGTAAAACAGTACTTAATATAGAATTTGTTTTGATGACAACACTAAATTCGAGCGATTCAAAGATCTCTAAAATCGGAAACAGTAAAAAATTACTTCGCACATGATTTGTATCATCATCATCATCACCGCTCCTATACGTCCCCACCGAGGGGTTCGAGCCTACTCTATGTTAGGGTGATTAGGCCTTAGTCAACCACGCTGGCCCAATGCGGATTGGTCGACTTCACAACACCATTGAATTTCTTCGCAGATGTATGCAGGTTGCCTCACGATGTTTTCCTTCACCGCAGGAGCGTCAGACAAATGTACATATGAAATTCGAAAACGAAAAACACATTGGTACATGGCGGTCTCGAACCCGGACCTCCCTATTGGAAGGCAAATGCCGAATTCACAGCGCCACCGACGTTCCAGTCCACAGCGCCACGCTGACGCTCATGATTTGTATAAGTAGTTCGAATTAAAGATTTACTTCCAATGATTCAAAGATGTGTCTCCTTCCTGGTAGATGGAATACTAACCTTCGCAGTATATGATATCATTACGGCGCTAAAGTGATCACGGACAAAGCTACCCTTATTATTTTATTGTATAGATCAGTGGTTCTTAACCTTTTAGTGATGAAGGACCATTTTACAAAATATCTGTCTAGCAATGGTCCACCAACTGTTTGGACCAATATTTTTATAGTAAAAATTAATAAAGAGTTGTTCTATCTACACTATTTCTCGAATGACCTCTAGGACGACTACGGGTGCCAACAGGGACCACCAGTGATCCGCGGATCACCGGTTAAGAACCACTAGTATATACTGACGCTTCTAGCGTAATCTTAGTAAGGTAAATACGTTCGTTTTCCAAAACTTACATAAGACTTTACCTTCGTCGTCGCTGTCTATGGGCTTCATGTGATCCTGTTTCTCCGTCGGGGACGGCGTCGACGCGACCGTCGCGGACGCGTCCTCCATCACTTGGTAGAACTTCGAGCCGCCGACCAGCCGGCACGAGTCCTGGAAATAAAAACAAAAAACATAAATATCATCATCGCCAACCTGCAGTATACAATGCTTATATCAACGACATTTAAGAAAAACCACAATTATTTGTGGTTGTTGAGGAGTAGGTATATTTATAGCAAAACATCCGACAAAAAAATGTCAGTAGTTGGTTGGTACTAACCACGCAGGCCAATGGTGCACCGCCCGCCCTCCCTCTATCGTATACGAAAAAGGAATATAGTGATAGTTATATTAATAAGTAGCGACAAAGGAATATCAGTAATTAGTACACACCAACATGCAAATATTTAGATTAAGTATTTGCGTGACGACTAAGATGAAATAGTAAGTATTTCCATGTTGCTGTGGTACTAATTACTGATATTCCTTTGTCGCATGCGTTTGAGGGAGGGCGGGCGGTGCACCATTATTGGCCTGCGTAGTTAGTACCAATTACTGACATTTTTGTCGAATGTTTTGCTATATGTATACCTATTCCTTAACAATTAGTAATGAACTTCTGAAAAATAACGCCTGACCCCATTAATTAATTATTTGTGAGTTTTATGTTTCTGGGAATTAGCTCTCCGACAACTATACCTACGATACGACATCCGGCTAATAGTTCGATGCCTCGGTCTAATTTGACTATTCCGCGTGTAAAATAAATTTAGTAAAAATCATATTTAGGTTAAAAGGTTTTATTGAAAATAAAGATAACAATGATGTAGACAATGTACTAAAAGCTAAAAAATTATTCAGTAGGTCCTAGGTAGGTCACACCACTCTTCTCATCAATCTAGGGCATTGATCAGACAAGGGAGAGCACCCCGCGGTGCCACGAGTGCGGGGCAGACGAGAACATTGCCCGGCGTGGGCTGTACAGCGGGCCGCCCCCGTCACCGATATCGGGGGTGACCTCTCACTGCCAGCCGTCATCGAAAAGGTAGTCAGCAATGAGATATGTTGGAGGCCGGTTGCCTCCTTCTGCGAGGAAGTCCTTGCACAGATGGAGGTCGCAGAACGGGTTCGCGAGGACGATCCTAATGCTGTCCCGTCCCGCATGCGGCGGCCAGGTGGGGAGACGGAGTGAGGCTCCCGTCACTCGCACTAATAACCCCCATGCTGAGGGGGTGTCTGAAGGCGTTCCGCACTCCCTCAATCCTCGATGAATGATTGATATATTGTCAAGGTATTATTAAGGCAACATTTGGTATCTGGTCGCCTATAGTTTGATTGGAGCAAAATTAAAAATAAACCTTTATGGAATTTAAGGTTTCAATTAGAAAAACTAAGACTTGAAAAATTACTGATAATTTTAAAATGGTAATTACATTGTTTAATATCATATTGTTGAAGTTACAATAATTGTCAAGGTAATTATTTTTCTATTACTGGGATCCCTGTTCAATAATCCATAGGTTGCCAACCTTTTTTAAAAATACAGCTTCGTTTGTAAAATTTTTGCTTCTTCTAAGAGCCAATATAACAAAATGTCAAATTTTAAATTAAAAAAACTATTTACGCCGCGTCATGCCCCGCGGTCCGAGTTGCGCAAAGTGAAACAATATTAAAGGGCATATAATATCACAACTGAAAAATGGCAAGAATGCATAAACCATATTATTAAAGAAGAGGATAAAATGTGCCCTCTTAATGATCTGCTGGAGAGTGTGTGTGATTCTTTTATAATACGAGTTGATGATGATGACGACAATGATGACATAGTGATGATAATTAATAAATATGTTTGTTTGAAAAATATGTTATTTTACTCTGTTTTTCCATTTAGCACTTAAAAATTTACATTCTTTCTAGAGTGCACAAAACAAACACTATTTACAATGTCATTACTTGATCTAATTCTGTTTTATATTTTTTCTTATGAAATATTTAAAAAAATCTAAGCAGAAAAGGTTATGTATATCTGATTTGTCAATGGATGACATCTGACTGTAAATATCAGACTGTAGTCTATCTACACGAAGTAATGTACAATTCCCTACAATTTTTGGATTGGGGCTCGACAAACTCTGAATCTTTGAATAAAGTATCGAAAAACTGCTACCTATTTACGAGTATATCTGCAAACAGATTTTCGCTGTTTTTTCGGTTTCGAGATCCGTGTGGCTCAGCTGGGGTAACGTTACCCCAGCTGAGCCACACATATCTCTGAAACGCGCAAACGACAAACTCTGAAACTTACCGACAAACTAGACATTATAATAATCTATTTTTCAGTTTTTTTTGTGGCCAGCGAGCCACACATCTTTTTAACTGGGTTAAAAAAGACGCATTGATCAGACATAAAAATAAAATCGTGGGGCGTAGCGTAACCGGAGTAAATATTTTAATACCATTTTATAATGAACCAGTTCTTGCCCCGCGCTCCGCGTCTTCTTAGTTTTGGGGCCAGTGTAGGCCCGCGGCCAGTGTTGTCGCCACCAATACTAGATGACCCGAGGGTTATTGTCTAAGAAAAGATCTAAGTAAAAATTTTGAAATCAGTACCCTCGCTAGGATTCTGGGAAGGGGAAAGGGGAGGTGGGAAAGGGGGAATACCCCTCTAACCCCCCCCCCCCCCCCCAAGCGCGGAGATAAGTATTTTTCACAAAAAAGCTTCGCAGCTACGGGTTGATGTTTAGAATCACTGTGCACGAATTATTTGGGGGGGAAGGGGAGGTTACATACCTCCAGACTAGAGATAGGAGCATTTGAAATTTGAAAAAACTAACCTCAAAATTAACAGTTTCCACAAGCAATAATTATGCATAAAGTCGAGAATACACATAAAGTCGTTTCTGGCGCTTCGACGGCCGCTGCCGCGGCACGCTCGTTTCGCTCGCTCGGCTCGCGCGCTTGGTTCATGTACAACCCTACGCTCGTCGCTTCGCTCCTCGCTACCTATTTTTGATCCGCCTACAGTTTCTACATATACATATACAATCACTGTGCACGAACTTAAAATAACGTTCCATTACACGTAACTTCAAACACGTATAACAAAAACTACGCGTATCCGCGCGGTGAGGGGGAACTCGTTTGGAAGTGGTAATTAACCCCTATAAAAAACAACCCCTTTCAACCCCAAAATCGGGATACGAATTACTAATGCCCACCCGTGTAACGTTCCGTATCACGGAACTTATTAAATTTTCAAAATTGAAAATAAAAATCTATACGCGTCTCCGGCAAGAAATTCTTTCACGGAATCATTCAGGTGTGTTCCCTTAACCCCCCTACCATCACAGTTTATTTCTAGCGAGGATACCGATTTCTAAATCCAACCCAAGATCTATCACGTTCGCATTGAAATTATTAATCATTGCAGCATCAATACAAGTCTGTGTCGAATGTCTGATAAAAAATAGTAATGGATGCACTTTGACTGTCAAAATTGAAAGCGAACCCAATAGATTTTATTACTTTTTGCATTGGCTTAGTAGTTATAGTAAGTTGTGTCTATAAATTAGCTCACACCGCCATCTGTGAGAAACTTATGGAACTTAGAAATAATTGCAAACCACAATTCGCGATAATAAATATCGAGATTAAAAAGTCGAGAAAAAAAACTGGCAAAAATAGGCGATTGCAGCCGCTTACCATCAGGTGGGCAGCGCGCTTGCTTACCAGCTTTATTGTATAAAATATAATTACTTACAGATGAAAAATCCTGCACGATTGTTGTTTTCACACAATTTAAACGTCTACTGAACCGAATAAACATTTTCAAATATTTTTTTCGAAAAAAATAAACGCTTTCACTTTGACGTCCAACTTCGTTGCGTCACAGTACGCGACTAACAGGATGATCGGGATTCGGGATTGCCGTCGAGTTCTGAGGACGCACTATAAAAACAAGTGCTAAACATCAACAAATCAAAAAACAAACTTGAATAACGTCAACACTTGAAAAATGTGAACACTTGAAAATGAATGTATCTAATACTTGATACCAGGTGCGTCATTAAATATTGTTAAAAAGAAAACCAATAATTTTAGAATTTTTATCCGACTTCAAAACAGATGTTGGACTGTGTCTATTTTTTATGTATGTTCACGGAGTGATCCGTCATTTGTGGGACGATTTTTAAAATTCTTTTTGTAATCTAAGAGTATACACATGAGGTGATTTAATTGTCATGATCTGACGATGGGATTTTAGGAAAATCGAGGGAAGGCCTTATATTTCATAGGCTCGACCAACGTGTTTCATGTTTTTTCTGAAGATATTCAGGTATTTGCCAGGTGCAAATACCTGACCAAGCGCGCGCTCATAATGGCAGGGAGAACACCGGGGGGTTTTAGTGGGTAGGCCTGGCACTCTGCCGGGAGAGCCCTACACACGCTCGCCGTCTAGCCAACGGCGGATACGGTGCGGTTACGCATTTCCCCCCGAGAAAAAAAAAGGTGCAAATACCTGAATATCAATAGTAGTCATATGATGGCAGGTTTCTAGGAGGTAAGGATCTTTCAATACAATGGAAACGTATTAACGCGTAGTTGTATTCTTTCAAATGATTATTCAGGTGAGCTGATAATGGAAAACTTAACATTTCAGGAATAATTCTTTTAATACTGTTTAAAGCAAAAAAACCCATAGCTTATATTCATTCCACTACTGGGCACAGGCCTTCCCATATGGAAGAAACACATGAGGAGTATGGGTCATAATAACACCACCATGCTGGACCAAAGCGAATTGGTGGGTAGAAAGAAACGGATACGGATATAATAGCAACCGGAACCAACGGCACAGAATAGATAATAGTACTACGTACAGAAGTTGCACTTTTTTAATCTTGAAAAAGCCGACATTTTAATGACCTAAATTTTGAGCATTTTTTTTGTCCTAGAAATTGCGAAAGTACATTTTTTTTTGTAAAAAAATATATTTTCTTCTTTCATTGTTTCTTCATTTATTGCTTCTCTAACCCTCAGTTTCTGAAAGGCTGATCAAAATATTGCTCAACTAACATCCATGTCATCTTAACAGCAGTGTCAAATCTATCTGAGTTTCCGAAACGTTGGTTAGACAAAATTTACTTATCTTTAATAATTTGATATCTCGTGAGAAATATTTTTAGACACGGTCACATTGCTGAAATCATATATTTTGTTTTATTCATATGTATTTTGAAAACCCAAAATGGGTCTTTCCTTAATAATTTTGAAATAAATTTGACAGCTGTGTCAACTAACACAGTGATAAGTTGATTTAGCTTTCAGCAACTCAATTCATAGTTAACATTAGATTGACAGCTTGTTAGTTAATTTTATCGCTGAGCAGCCTTTCAGAAACTGGGTGTAATTGTTACAATTTAGTATCCCCTCAAGGCATCTTCGTAGTTTTAAACCATTTTATGAACCTAGCTCGAATACTCATTACAGAAGAAATTCATTTCTTCTACGTGCTGGTAGCAATTGCATAAAGTTGTATGGCCAAAAACGCAATACTATTTGGCCTTTTGCGTATACTACCTTACAATAAAGCAACCAACCACCGCCGCCGTGCACGAATACATTTCCTGGATAAATATTAAACAAACTATGAAGAAAGACATAAGCTAAATAGTAAACAATACATGGATTGAAGATATTATTTTAAGGAATTTCTCATTTTCTAACTGTGTTATTCATAACATAAATTACAGCGATACGAATCGAATCAATATTGGTAACGTGTTTCATATTTTCATTTGCGAGTTCTCGTTATTATTACGACACAGTACTACAGCTAATAAAATCAATTGAAAAACAGAGAACATATTTCCTTGGACCATCAACAATTTTTATTCAGATTAATAGGTACATAAAATAACAAATCAGATACAACATGAATATAAAGGCGAGCTTAAAAATTTCATGTGGTGGAATTATTCAAAGACCTGTGGGTAGGGCGGCTATGTCATCAAAGGAAAGTGGGCGCTGCCACTTGTGGCGGGTGCCTCGGATACACATACTGGTGGCTCTTATTATGGAAACTGCTATGCGCGCTCGAAGCCAGCCCAACATATATATTTATATATATAAAAAAACTAGCTGTGCCCGGGAACTACGTTTCGCCATAATAATTGTCATTGTCAAAAAAACCCTTATCACCTAGAAGTATAAAAAATAGTTTACGACCTATTCTCAGACCTACCGAATATACACATAAAATTTCATAAAAATCGGTCAAGCCATTTCGGAGGAGCTTGGTTACAAACACTGTGACACGAGAATTTTATATATTAAAAGAAAATTGATATCGACTATATCGCCGTAATGAAAAGTCACAAGCCTAAAGAGTTTCATTGGACACCGCCACGGTATCGCCATACCGAGTTGGCAATAACATTTTTACGACCTTACTCTCGTTGTGACACTTCATGTTCTTGCTAACAATGCCCATGTTGCGTAAATACCACTTCAGTATTTCAATACCCATAGTAATTGTTTTTTAAGAAACCCACAAATGAGTAATTCGCAATCGAGACATCGATTTTTTTTATACAAGAGAAGTTGGCAAATAGATCACAGGCCCAATTCTGCTAAAAGTTACAGCCGAATCGTAACTAAACCGTTGCGATCGACCAATCAGAACGCCACATTATCTCGATATCCAACAGGTGCATGACAATATACGCGCTCCGATTGGTCGATCGTAACGGTTTAGTTTCGATTCGGCTGTAACTTATTAGCAGAATTGGGCCTCTGCGCGTAAGTGGCTGCAGTTCTTGTCAGAGTAGCGGATCTGCAAGCCCCACCCACAGTTTTGCGGCAGAAAGAGGTAGACATGATAAAAGTACCCGAGCAGACGACTGGGCACTAGGCTCTTCATCAGTGGTTCTTAACCGGTGGTAACGGAGCACTGGGGGTTCCCGGGAAGTAGCCAAAGTGGTCACCGAAGTCCTCCGGAAAATAATATCGTGTTGATTTAGGAAACAATCCTTTATTAATATTATAATTATTCTATATTAGTCTAGAGTTGGTGATACATGGCTAGACAGATATTTGTAAAATGGTCATAATATTGCATTGTAACGCGATATACATATGCAATGCATGCAAAATTTCAGCTCAATCGAAAACCGGGAAGTGGGTCAAATTTAACTTAAAAGATTTCATTACAGACACCGGGACAGGTAAATAAAAAGCTTGTAAAAAACTTGTAATAATAAATAGATACCGGTTACCGGCAAACAATAGGACCACCTCATTTCAACACGTGAGTATTGTAGGAGGCGACCAATGGATTCTACCTCAATCTACTGAAAGATTTTTGTTTAAAGAAATAAAGTATCGAGTAGTTTGGTGACGAACAGTGAAAGTTATCAGGGAAGTGGACATTCTGGTAAGTGGACGTTCAGGGAAAGCGACGTTATGAACCGACTGGACATTCTGTTAATAGGACCTAACGTACCGAAAGGGAGTACGAGATTTCGCAGCATTTTTTATCATAGAATGTTTTTGATGGGACATAGTATATATACGAGTAGGTACATATAGGAAAGTTCGTATGGAAGCCTGCGTGTATGCATAACATTGGTTGGACATGGTGCTCCGTGAGAGTTCTTCCTCAGTGAGGCTGCTCATTAGCTTATTACAGCGATGAACTTATATTCATCATACCCCTGCTTTCTTAACTTTATGATAATAGCATCTGAAATTTGTGCAAAAAATATAGGGCTATGTATTTCATTCAAGTAGCAGAGTCGCGAGTACTTCGTCATAATTATTACTAATATTATAAACGCGAAAGATTGTGAGTATGGATGGATGTTTGTTACTTTTTCACGCAAAAACTACTGAATGGATTTGGATGAAATTTTGTAGGTAGACCGGATTACGATAGGGATTAGACCGGATTACGACATATAGGCTACTTATTATCTCGGAAAAGTAAGTAGTTCTGTAGATTTACAGCTTTTCCTTTAAACTTTTAAGACGAAACATAGTTCGCGGACACAGCTAGTTAATAATATAAATACCTTAAACAAAATCCCGTGTGTCATCGTGTCACAATTTTTTACAACAATGAAATTGAAATGTGTCTATGGGACACAAGCACTTATAACAATTTCCTCTACACAATTACTATTTAATTTATTGATTGCTCGAACGACACGCTTTTAATGCGGTTTGTTAAAAGGACAAATAATACTGAACACTAAAAACGGCACAATGCGATATAGCCATGAGTCATTTCACATCATACGCGCGGAGGCCGGTTATCCTTTCCATAATTATTGTATATTCACTCCTTATAAACAGATACAAATTATTTTCATTCCTGTTCGCCCACGCAATGTTCACTATTTAAACTTATAAAAATTTTCGAGAATTGTAGAAAGCTGTAGTAACATTGTACAATTAATATACCTACAAAAATGAATGGCACAAAAATGAATGACAGTACACAAAAGAAAGATGTTTACCGTCCTTTTGTGTACTGCCATATATTTTTGAATTGCCTAAATATACTTTTAATTGTGGTAAAAGAGTTTTATTCAATGTAAATATTTATTCTAAACAAACTAAGTATACTATAATTTACAAAACTATTGTAAAATAATATAAACTAAAACTAAACTAAAACTAAAAATGCTCCCTGCGGCAATGTACCTAGGATAAAAGAAGGTGTTGTATGTTAATCCATAACAGAGTATTTGATTTGTATTTTTTATCAAGCTCAATAAAAAAATAATAATAATTTAATTTTACATCTTCTTTGTGACTCTCAGAATCGCCCTAAGATTAACTGGCAGAAAATGCCTATGGCATTAAGACCGCCTTGTACACAATTGTACTTAAGAATAAAAAAATATTTTACAACGATTATTTGGTAATGTCAATCTTTTATTTTATTAATTTATTTAAGTAATTTATTTAAGTAAATTTAAGTAATTTATTTAAGTAATTTATTTAGGTAATTTAAGTAATTTATTTAGGTAAAGTCGCGAGCGGAACGCTTGTACCTATACGTACTAGCGTTCCGCTCGCGACTTTACCCGCGTTTTTTTTTTGTTTTCTCGTGGAAATTTTATATTTTCCCGTAGGTTTTGTAGCCTAAGTTACTCAGGGATAACGTAGCATTCTCATGATGAATGAATTTTTCAAATCGATCCAGTAGTTTCGGAGCCTTTTCAATACAAACACAAAAATCACAAATCCTTCCTCTTTATAATATTAGTAGGTATAGATAATGTCTTTACAAAATGACAAGCGAAGAGTAAATTCTACACCATTTCTTCTCACTGGCGGCTCAAACATCAATCTTTCGTCAGATTGTGAACTAGCCTGATCTTAATCTCACTTTAAAAAAAGATATGTTCTTGAGCTACTTCTGTCAAAACACCATAACAGTGTTGATAACGATCGATAAGTTTTTACAAGGTTATCGTGATTGGAAAAATATATTAGCGAGCATTATCTATTCTGTGAACGGGGACTCTTTAAGACTGTGTTTTTAGCTTTCCGAGAAATTATTCTACTATTGCCAAGAAGTGTCAAATATTATTGGAGTTGAGTCCCAACTTTCACAAGACAAATGCCAAATGTGTACAAAGGGCGATAGTTGGAAATGTGCGACAAAATCTATACTTACTAAAATTATAAAGCTGAAGGGTTTGTTTGCTTAATTGTTTGTTTGTTTGGTAGAACGCGCTAATCTCAGGAACTACTGATTCAAATTGAAAAATTATTTTTGTGTTGGGTAGTCCATTTATCGAGGAAGGCTTTAGGCTATATAACATCATGCTACGACTAATAGGAGCTGAGCATCAATGAAAAATTTTGCAAAAACGGATAAAAAATATAATACGGCGAAACGTAGTTCGCGGGAACGGCTAGTCGACAATATTTATGTAATGGCAAGACAAATGTCCCGCAACGCAAGTTTAATACGCACCAAAAAATATTTGGTGATACATACGAGGGTGGGTCAAAAAGTTCGCGGAATGGAGGGTAAAAAGTAAGAAATAAAACACAAAATTATTTTTCCTTCTCAATATATTCCCCCTCAACTCTAATACATTTATTAGACCTATCAATTAATTTATTAATACCATCGAAAAAAAAATGATTTCTCTTTGTCGTCAAAATAGAAAATCCGAAATTGCGCTCTTCACTTCTTCATCGCTGGAAAATTTCTTCCCTCGAAGCTCTTTTTTCATTTTTGGGAACAAATAATAATCACTTGGGGCTAAATCTGGGCTATAGGGAGGATGTTCCAAGATTTCGAAGCCCACTCTTTGAACAGCAGCCATCGCAACTTGCGCCTTGTGCACGGGTGCATTGTCGTGCAAAAGGAGCACACCTTTAGTCAATTTTCCCCGTCTTTTTTCTCTCACAGCATCTCGCAGATGTTCTAATAGTGCAGCGTAGTACTCTCCAGTGATAGAGACACCCTTTTCTTTATAATCAATAAGGAGGATTCCCTCTGAATTCCAGAAAACAGTAGCCATGAGTTTTCCAGCCGACGCACGGAGGGACACGCTCCATACAAGGGCGGTCATAAATAGTTAAAGTCCTGTTACTATCAATACATTGTATTATTTTAGTGACTTATAGTTGTAAAAGTGTTTTAGGAACATTAAAATGAAAGAAGTACATGTATTTACGGAATAAAAAACGTTTACTTCAGTAAAAAACAAATATAAACAATAACATACTTTTACCTAAATTTATCATGAACAAACACACCTTGTGGACAGAAGCAGGAAGACTATACCACGGATATTCCTCGACCAGGCTGTATGCTGTTTGTAATGCATAGTCTTTAAACTTGCATTCATTAATTTTATGTCCAGAAGATAACGTTTGTAATATTACACAACAACGATCTATGAGATCCTTATTCAAACCTGTAATTTCAGCAGATACAGCTGATTCCAAAAAAAACTTCCTGGCCGTGTTTCCGTCGTTAGACGTCCCGCTTCCACCACTACGCGGCTTGTCAACTATTAAACCTAATCGTTCCCTAAACTGGGACTGTACATATTGTTTTTTATTTGATAACAATTGTTTATCACTATCTAGCCTAACTTGCCATTTTTTTATGTCTAATCTATATGAAAGATGAATAAAATATTCGAAGAAACGTATCCAAGAATGTAGTGGTGATAATCCAAATTGGTATCTACTCTCTATTACAGGTTTTTGTAAACATTCGTCTATTTTATTCATCTCTTTAGGGGTAGCATTACATATATAACATCTACTTGTAGATGTTTCACTTAAAGCACTACAAATTTTACCATCTACCATTGAAAGCTGCAACTTATGAGAAACGACCAATTCACGATTGTCGATCTGAATAAAAGTAGGTTGCAAACTTTCAATTTTATCCTTAAAATAAGCTTCCTCTTGCAAAGACACTGCTGTGCTTTCTTTCAAAAATTGAAATCGAATAGGACGGCAGTACCTAGTGGAAGAGGGTCGAGGATTTTTCCATAAAATTTTACAATTATCTTCAGCTAGTTTTACAATAATTTGAAGGGGTACATAAGATGTTACAAACAAACTACTATCTTCTAAAGTTGAATCTGAAAAAAATTGTTTGTATTCACTATGTCCAGTGCTGCCATCGAATCCCCATTTCCCAAGTAAAGAGATATTAGACAAACAATCATCAGGAATCTGATCTAAGACCTCTTTTTGAGATTCAAGGATTCGAGAAGCTGTGTGATCAAAAAGACTGTAATTCAACTTCAGCTGAAGACTCGGAAACAGTTATATTAGAAGGGTAACATCTCTGTTTCGCTTTAGTAATTTGTTGGTAACATGGTAATACATTAGGAGAAATCTTACTATTAACAAAGTTTTTAATTAATAAATACTGATGTTTTGTCAACTGAGCATTAGTCACAAGTGACAAGACATCATCAGTGCTAACTCTAGATATACACGAATTGAATGAACAGTCTGAAACATCAAGCAATGCACTCACAGTAGAATCATCAGACTTTGACAAATCAGCTACTCTCCGACGTTTAGTCCTTTTACTACATTGCGTAAAAGGTTTTCGAGGACGACCACGTGAATGACACGGCGACGTTTCAGACGGAGTACATTGCTTATTGTTTTTCACAAGTTGAATTTTTTCAATAACATTAAACCAATCGGAATTCTTATATAAAAGCTTGGTTTTATCCCTATTACATTTTTTCCAGAATCGAGCAATAGCTTTAAATAAATTATTAACAATTTTCTCTAAATAATGAATATCAATGTTCTCAGCATCGTTCAGAGTAGTCAACAAACTTTGTAGGACTTGACGACATTTTTCCGAGTCATTATCGGTATTGACAGTTAGCCATATTTCAAGAATATGCATTCTTGAAAACGAGCATATATATAAATTACCTAAAACAAAAAAAAACGGTTAAAATTCAGTCACAAAACCTACACAAAGCACTAAGACTAAATAAACTAATTTCGTAGCAAATGCTACGAGATAATCTGGCAACCGTAGCACCCTTGTCATCGCCAAAAGGGCAGATAAGGGCAGCCAAGTTTTAATTTTCCTAAGATAAGAAAGTCTAAAGATTATGGTGCAATATACCTCCATAGTCGGAGCGAGTGGGAACATATTTAAAAGTTTATTCAAACTTTGAATATTAAAATATAATACTCCAAGAAAAGTCGCCTCGTAGCAATGACATACTAAAGAAAATATATACTAAGATACAATTAAAATAAAAATATTAATTATTACATACCCTGTTCTTGGATATCCATTTCAGAAAAAACTCACACAGCACTCACAGGTCCCGCAATGACAACAAATGACGTCACGCTTTTTAATGACTCACTGATAACAGTATTTACGATTGGCGATGCGCTCTCTTTGAATGCACAATAGATAATGAAGGCGCACTCTAATTACTGACCTATTTATAGTTTCAGAAGGTACCGCAACTATCCAATGTAACGACAAGGAATAAAATGTAAAACAAGAAAGCAGGTTTTTAAGATTTATGACCTATGGATGTCCCACAGTGCGACGGAGACACTTTGAATTTCTTCGGAGGTGGTGTGCCCTTTTTGTGCCACTGCATGGAGTCTTGTTTGGACTCAGGCTCATAATGATGAACCCAAGTTTCATCTCCAGTCACAATTCGCTTCAAAACTTCATCCTTTTGTTCACCACAGAGTGCTAAAAACTCGCGACAACACTCAACTCGCCGCTGCTTCTGGTGTGGCGTGAGCATTCTCGGCACCCATCTTGCACACACCTTTGACATGCCAAGATGGTCGTGTAGGATGTTGAAAATAGTTGTAGCTGATACTCCAATCATTTCTGCAAGCTGTTTCTTCTTTAAACGGGCATCTTCCAATATGATTTTTTCAAGTTTTTCGACGTTTTCTGTCGTGGTTGCCTCAACAGGCTGCCCTGGCCTCGAATCATCTTCAATCGAATCCCTGCCTTGCTTAAACAGGTTGTAAACTTGTAAACCATGGTTTTACTAGGGCAAGAGTCCCCGTAAACAGAAGACATCTCTTCCAAAATAGTCTGGGGAGGTTTTCCTTGTTTGGTAAGGAACTTGATGACTGCGCGAAACTCAATTTTCTCCATGTTGCAAATTCTCTTCCGGATTGACTTGTTGATTGATGTGTAGCTCAGGTAATTATGACCTATTTTTTTTAAACTTAGTATTTATACTCTTAATGAGTGTCACAACTAGTGCGGGTAGTAAAAAGTCACCTTTCCCCCCTCCATGCCTCTCATTCCGCGAACTTTTTGACCCATCCTCGTATTGCAACTTTAAACATTGGAACCACTTGTAACTTTGGGGAGATCCAAACATCTCTAGCGAATGGTGCTGCAACTTTAAACGTTGGAACCACTTGTAACTTTGGGGAGATCCAAAAATCTCTAGCGAAAGGTGCCGCAACTTGAAAAGTTGGAACTACTTGTAACTTTGGGGAGATCCAAACATGTCTAGCGGAACGTGCTGCAACTTTAAACATTGGAACCACTTGTAACTTTGGGGAGATCCAAACATCTCTAGCGACACGTGCTGCCACTTTTAACATTGTAACTTTGGGGAGAACCCAAGCATCTCTAGCGCCACGTACTATAACTTTTAAAATTGTGGCTTCGAAAAAATGACATATGCGTTAACAGCAAGCACTTTTAACATTGTATCTTTGAATGATCTTTGATTGTGTTCACACCGTAACACTCGACCTTTGTCCGCCGACTTTAAATAAAAGCATTGCATGGTGTTTTGTGGTGACCAGACGGCATTATGAGACCGGTGAGAATTTGAGAAACTATTTTAACACAACTGCAATAGCAGAATTGCCATCACTGATAATAAAATAGAACTGTAGCAAAATGACCAAAGTCACGTAACCCTCTTCCTGTACGAGTGAAGCCCCTAGCATCGAATTATCATGATGCTTTTGAGCACACACAAGTTAACAATATTGATATCACCAACATGTAGGTATTGAGGTGATGCATTATCAATTGTGGTCACTCACAGTTGTGAAATAGGCAATGACTTTAATAAACATCCGCGAACAGTCAGTGAGTCAGGGACAATAGCTTCTCGCTCAAAAGGCTCGTAGGGACATTTTGTTTTTTTTTAAAGCTTGGTTCACTCTTACGTTTAGCTAAAATATAACAGTAAAATATCTTACCCACTTACAAAAAAAATTATTGTTCCTGTTTTGGAAATATGTAAAAATATCAGTCAGTGTGATTTACTCGTATTTAAATCTCAAAAAATAAGTCGAAATCAAATTTTTTTTTTAAATACTTATGACGTGAAAAACAATAAAAAAATTAAAATCGGAAGATTACCTATTATTTATTAACCTTGCATTAGCGAAAAGCCCAGAAAGAAATCAAAAAGCAATATGAGGACACAAATTGGATGTGTTTTGAGTTTTTAACCGACTTCAAAAAAGGAGGAGGTTGTCAATTCGATGTACACGTATGTTTTTTTGTGTGTTTGTTAGGCGATGATTCGTGCGTGGACGATTTTCAAAATTATTTTTGTATTCGATAAAGTATACTCCTGAGATGATTGCATTGTCACCAAAGTCAGGATCTGATGATGGGATCCCATGAAAATCGAGGTAAGCCCTTAATTTCTATAGGTACGTCTAACGTGTTACAAGTTTTTTCCGAAACTATTCACGTATTTGCGTCTGGTAGTCGTGAACAGAGTTGATGATGGAAGGATACTTAACTTTCAAGAGTTAGAGGTTCGTTTTTTAAATACAATAGGCATGTATTCTTCAAATGAAATTAATACCAGCTTCCATAGAATGAATTAAATTCACCAAAAAGATTTCATTCACTAAAAAGAAAAAAAAATACTTACACAATATAAAAACCGACTTCTAAAACACAGAAAAGTTAAAAATAATATACTCGTACGAATAGGTACATACAACATTTCTATATTGAAATCGGTGCCAAACGATGATCTCCTCGAAAGTCTTAAAATAGGTACTAATCCTATATTATATTTAACTTTTCAGTGTTTTTGAAGTCGGCTTTTATTTTTAGTATTTTTTATTATTGAACAATTTTATTACACACGAAAATTCATTTAAATCCGCTCTAATAAAATAACGAATGCGCACGAGTTAACAAAATTAGTTGACGATGAAAAATTCAATTTTTACCTTTTGCCTCATCATCACATACGATGTCATCTTCAATAACGTGTAATCTTTCAAAAGAACATAATACACATCCACGAGTTCACCGTATCAACATTTAACGTACACTATTATCATATCACTACTGCAACACCGTTAATTTGATGACCTTCCTTGACCGTACTTGACATTACTTAAAAATCAGTTTATTTATAGTTTTATCAAATTAAGCCCCTAAACGTTTGCACACAGTTTTACTTAAAATATAGACTATATTTTGGTTGGCTATACAGTTTATATATTATGTCAATCAAAGCATCGCACAGACACTGAGTGCATAGATGAGACGTACATACAACGTACAAACAAACCAGTCACTGGTAACTCAATCAAACTGACGCCGACGGCCGACACAATGGTTCCGAACCGATACATGATAACAAAACAACACCAGAGCGGATTCCCAGATTGCAAAGTGCTAAGACACGGTTAACGTCGGCCAGACACCACTGCACTGCTGGACCTGGGCCAGTCATTTGATTTCTCTGCACGGTACGAAGTTGCCATTTAATTCGGCTGTCGTGAATACAGCAACTGCACATACCACGTGGGACCGATAATTTGTGTCTGCTCCTGGTCATGAAGTTTTGACTGATTGATGATTGATGTCCAACATTTCGGCCAATTTTTGACAGTTTTCCTATTTTTTTTTCCAATTCAAAAATCTTTAAGCAATATAATACCTCTATAAACACTATTGACGTCAAACGCATTTGAGAATTGATACACGTCAACCCTACCACATGTTCGGAATAGGGAAGATGCAAATGTAATATTTATGAACGATTTGTAATTAAAATGTTATAAAAACCTAAAACAAGAATGATGGCAACGTTTTTATTTTAGTTAATACTTTTTTTCATGAAAAATTGCGGATGAAAAATACGCGAAACGGAACGCACGCACGCTTGATCTACCAATAAGCGACTAGTGACGTCACTCGTGTTTTATGTCCCGTCCGATGTAAAGGCAAACATTATTTTTACGAAAATTATTTACACTTTTATGTAAAAAAATGGTAGTTGGTTGTATAAAAATATACCCAAGAAACCTACCGAGAGTTAGTGTCGACATGGTAGTAACTTTTTTGTTGAAAGTGCCGAGTTTTCGAGTGCAGAAATGAAAGAAACTAAACTTCTGCGGTAGGTAAAGTATTAAATTACAGTAAAGTTTTAGTGTTTCATTAAAAGTATAAAGTACGAAAAGAAGGTTATCGTGTTACAATCATTTTTGCAACTTTGGATCAGAAGGTCCAGTTAAAAACAATTTATTTAGGAACTTCTTTGAAATCGATGGACACATTGGTATAAAACATGAATACAAATGTCTTTTTCAGAGCAATAATTGCATTTTTCTGACTATCTTATATCTTATAGTGATGGATAGTCCATTTAAAATAAGTAATTTGACCAAATGGAAACTTTTCCGATGATATTTGAATTGAATGTTAGGGACGAATGAGTGACAGACAGGAGTGACGTCATCAGAACTGTAGGCCCGTTTTAGCGCGAAATTTGAAACTGTTAGTTTCAGACTGCATTTTATTGCAATAAATAATTTAAATTTTTATCATACTTGTGATCTATTCTACATGGGATTCTTTACAATAAACGCAAAAATAAAAATATTGCATGTTCCCTATTTGGTAGAGCTCGAGAAGAGGCGAGAAACTTGGAAGGTCTAATTTTTTTGTCACCTCTTTTCAATTGCTGAACGTTACAATATAATAGTTATTTTATAAAAATACTTGTCTAGTGATTAGAACTTAAGTAGTTTAATTTGTAATATAAACAGACACTTTATAATATGTTATTTTTTTGTAAGAACATCTTTGTAACTTTAAATTTGTCTAAGCTATGCTCTTTGATATTAGTTGAGATTTGCAAAACGGGTCCTATTTTCCTTAAGGTTAGGTTTCTCAGGAAATCTACTCGTGCACGGCGATTGCTTTATAGCAAGGAAATATAGCGGATAATTGCATAGCTTCTAATGTCGCTTACGCGCTGCGACTGTGACCGAAGGAAAAGGTTAATGGCATTTTTGCAATTTAGTAGACAATAAAAATACACATCTATTTTTACAACTTTTATGTCATTTTATTATTGTATTTTCTGATTCACAGCTGTTGTAAAATATTGAACGGACTGATCTTTGAATTTTTTCTCTATCCAGTGAAATATTATTAAGAATGTTTTGATAATATATTCAACAATATCATATATATATGAATTTGCGAACTACACTCGCGAGCAACCAAATCGACTGAACCTTTCATTGCGCACACATAAGTACACCAATTTTACAAAAACTATACGCGGTATTTTTGACAACAATATGTCATTTGAAAGTTATGTCAGCTTTATTTTGGTGACATTATTATTAACATCCAATTATTATTTTTTAAATTAATAATGTCTGAACGTAAGTGTAGGAAAAAAGGGAAATCCCCCCCCCCCCTCCCCCCCGTTCTAATTACAGCTTGCAGGATAGCTTATGGAGCAAATTTCTGTGTCGCCCTATTAAATAGCGTAAATAAATAAGGGGTTATTTTTATATAAGGATTATTGATGCTCATTAAAAGCTAATTTTTTATAAAAGGTATTGATGCTCTTTGAGTCGATTTGGTTGCTCGCGAGAGTATGTTTTATATTTTTGAAGGTATAGTAAACAGAAATTGCTTGGAAACGGGAAAGTAGTGAATTAATTTGATTTCAGCACGGAACAAAAAACAGTAGAAATGCAATGCAAAAATATTATAATGGGTATCACTATAGCCAATATGATAAATTGATCATACATTTCAATGTTATAAAAAAGAATTACTTAGCATGCAATAAATGGAGAAAACTTCATAGCAGTGACCAGAGAGAAGATAATCACTACATTTGAGCAGCATCTGTTGAGTTTGGATGGATAAAATCCCTAGTTCCACCCTCATCCTGGTTGCACTTAATCAGGGACACTGTTTACTTCGATGCGATATAGATTGTTTTATAGTCGATACCTCTTAAGCTATCTACTAACGGCCGGTTTCAATATTCTATCTATCTGTGGATTTGGTTACTAGCGATAGGCATTTGACATTAGCTTCATACGAAATACGTCAAAATTCTATCTCCAATAAGCAAATCCATAGATAGATAGGATATTGAAACCGGTCGTAAGTTGATCACTATCTGCATCCTTCAACTTTCTTGATGCTTGCTCGGTCAACACAAAGTAACCTGATGCGTCGTACTCCGTATGTTGCTGATAAGGTTGCTGGTTTCTCGAGCAATTTATAATGTTCTATTTTTTCCAATAAATTTCTATTGCAAGGGGTCATTGGAGCTGCTGAGTGAATTAAGTGACGAGGACACGTCACGGTCTGCAACGCACAACTCATGCCGCTGGACGCTGTCGAGTCAATTAACAAACAATATAATGTATGTACCAATAGACAGGGCTTAGTGTTTTTTGTTCTTTGTTATAACGACTTCAATATTGTATCTCCTTATTGTATGATAAATATTAACAGACGCCATCTCCATGTATAAGATATGGTGTAACATCTGGATATTTAACCTAAACTTCAGTAACTTTTTCGCGTAATCTTTTGGTAACCCTTTCTTCCGCAACCCTGACAAACAAAGATCGCCCATTGCAATTCACAGACATAGTGGTGCTCATTCCATTGCCTTTACACTGCATTTTGTTGTATTACTAGAGCATGGGGTACAAAAATAGGAAAAAACTATAAATAGCTCTATCCAAAACTATAAACATAGCTTAGCTTGTAAAAAGGAATGTAAAAAATTACATTTTCTAAAAATAAAATCGTAAATCAGTAACTAAGTACATACTCCATATTTTAAAGATAATATTATTTTCGAATTTTATTTTCTGGGTCCTTATTTCGTTTTAATGTGTTTTAAGTAGGTATAGTGTTTACGATTTTTTCAAAATATGTAGGTGCAATTTTCGAATCGAAACATTGCTCTGCCCATATTAGCAGCATGCTTTGGTTTTTAACCCGGATTATTTTTTACGGATAAAGAGGGGTGAAATAGTTTAACATGTGTGTCTGTGGTGCCACACAATATGTGTATCTGTGGCATCATAGCTCCCAAACAAATCGGATCGGATCGATTTTGATGCGGTTTTTTGTTTGAAGCCGTAACCGTGAAGTGATCGAGATTGTTCTTATCTTAGCGTGAATTTATGAAGTGTTGCTCAGGCGTTTGAAGATTATTTCCAAGTTGACGAAGGGATCTCACAAACTTCATATGAGCGCTCCACATTCACGCGAGATTCTCGGCGAGAGTCTCGGCAAGAATCTACGCGAGAAGTACGCGAGAACCTCGGCAAGAACTTCTTGGGTACACACTTCTCGCGAGATTCTCGCGAGAACGTACAAGGCAGGGTTGGCACGAAATCAGTGATTAAATCAAATGTCTTTATTTTTGTGAATAAAAATGTATTTTTATGAATATCTATTTTCCGAGTAAATCTGATATTTCATATTTCAGTGTCATTATTGTAATTCTTGATTAAAAAACTAATTTTCCAGCTTTTTGGTCCCTAGTCTGTTACGTAATTTCGAGTGAACAATGCCAAATGTAAAAAAAAACTTTCCGCTGATGCTGAGGAGGCTATCGCTCCAAATAGTTGCCTCAGAACTGGGTAAATATTTAATTTTTCCTCTTCCTCTTTCGTTTCCGCAAAATAGTTGCTTACTTATTAAAATTAGGAAAGATAAAAACTAAAACATATGAAAAAAAAACATGATACATTAGGATTTATTCAATAAATCATGATTAATTGAATTTTATTAAAAAATCATGATTTTTTCCAACCCTGGAACAAGGTTCTCAATATAGTTCTCGCGCCTTTGTCTCGCGCCAAAAAACCGACAAAAGTCGGAGTTCACGGTTCTCGTGTTGTTCTCGCGTTCTCGCGAGATTCTCGCGAGAATGTAGAGCGCTTAATAGGTCCGAATGATTTGAAATTTGATGTAATGTTTTTGGTAGTATTTCCATAACACGGTAACCTGGACACTGATGCTGCAGCATCAAGTAGCCTGCAGGATAACCAACTCCTAAGCAACTAACTGATTTGAAGTTTACTGTTACTTTTATAATATTCGTATTACTACGACTAGTGACACTGACCTGATACTGCTAGAACTGACCTGCACCACATTGACCAGGGGCCTAATTCCGCTAATCTTAACGTCGTTATCGTGTCTTGACAGCTTTTCAATGAAACCGCTTTTGTCGGTTTTTTACGCATTTCCTAATGCAATTTATTCCTACTACAATTTCTTTATAAGTCAATAGTGACAAATGGTTTAGTTAGTAATCAGTTAACCAACAATAACTGTCTCAAAAAGCGTAGCTATTGAAGCGTTATTGACATACCACAAACGCGTCAACACACGCACTGTGAGAATCGTACCGTCACTATACAAAATTTGCCCTTTTTTTGTTTCAACGCCATCTATGCTCGCGATTTTTTTCTACGTATAATGCAAAGACACCTGTAGTGTTAGTCCTGATATTAATTGCTAGGTAGCGTAGTGTCAGTACGTAATTTTTGAAAAATCGGTTAGATCTTCACTGGAATTCTGTCATTTTGCCTTTTGCGGGGTCGTGATGAACAAAATAATTTTAGTAATGTTCGAGGAATAGTAACACATTTTATTTAGAAACGATACGCCTTTACTTTAGTCCAGTAAGTAGTTTACATTTAATGGAGTACTGCGTTTTTTTAGTGTCAGTATTATCTTAACCTCTTCGGTTTATTTGACGTAGTTTTTTGGTAGTGTAACGTCATTTTTTTGCATAGTGTCGATATTCTTATTATTACAAAACGCATAATTAAATTTTGTATAAGCAGAGTACATTAATAATAGTAGGTATAAAATAAAGTATTTATTTGGGTGTATAACTTCTTAATTACGCCACGGATATAAATGCGGGTTTCACTGTCTTTAGAAAAATTCTTCACGAAGTTTAAAATAAAAATCACACTACTGTACATTACCGCAGTGGGCCCCAAAAAATTTTTTTACATGTCCGAAAAAAATAACGTTGGATATTTGAGGGAATACCGACACTAAAAAAAGATTTCTTTTAATATCTAAGGAATTACTCATAATTTTATTAAGGTTTACCTCAAAATAATTAAGTAGCCATGTAAGGAAATGTATGGAAAAAATCAGAATTTTAAGAGCATGACAAGTACAGTTTTGAATTTTTGTTTATTTTGAAAACTTTGAATGCAAATTACTCGAAAAGTACTATTTTCGGATAGTGCCGGTACGATTCTCACATTGCGACTAGCAGAATAAGGCGCCTGATCAGGAGCAGGTATTTAATAGATGAAACAGGAATGGAGTTTAGTGAGGAAATCACAGCTACATTCTCTCGATGAATAGATGTAAGACTTGTAGTTCAGTAATAATATATTTATTTCAACAAGTAGGGTTACAATTTATCATTACAAAATAGTTTTACCTTAACATTCTACATTGTTGCCTGTATTTAATTACTAGTTTACCTGCAACACCATCACTAGAATTTGTCTGTATTGATGGTGTAGATACGATATACAAAAGAAGTTGCCTCGAGCTAACAAAAGTGATTATTCGAAGAGATGGTAATTCTAACTAATGGGAACTTGTTGAAAGTCTGAAATAACTAAAATATATTAAGTATATCTGTTTATTTTTACTTTACAATACAAATATTATTGTATACATAGATAACATTTTATATTTATTTAATATATTATATACATACATATACATACATATATACATACATACATACATACATACTATATATACGTTTCAATTAGATTGGTATTTTATTAGCATTAAGATAACGTTTTCAGTAAATTTTCTGTGGAATCGTAAGTGAGTGTTTCGAGCCATTTTGTGGCGGTGGTCTTGACGTTATGTAAAGTGGAGCGCCTAATATCACAAGATTTGAGAACTTAATTATAGATTCTGCTGTGTATATTTGGATGGAAACGTTTGGCAAACGCAGTATTAACCAGTGGAACCGGAATTCGAAAGGACCTCTTCAAGATCATTTGGGAGTAGTTTACAGATTTAGAACACTTTAGAACACTCAAAACTCTGCTATGCTTGTACAAATCCACTGTTGGATGCCTGAGCGGCTTAAATAACATAGTTTTTAAAACTGATCTTTGAGCTCTTTCAATTTGTAACATTGTTGTCATTGAACGGAAGAGTCTATGTCTGTGCCGCTGATGAAATGAAAATGTGAGTGACTCAATAACCCACAGTGGTGCATATAATCTTAAAATTAAAAGATTTCGCACTACTGTAAATTTTGTTTTTATGGTTGTAATAAATGAAAATAAACAGTTTTAAATTTAAATTAAAAAAAATAATAATTTAATTTTAATTTAATTGAGGAACCACCCCAGCTTGTAATGCAATATGAAATGAGAGACTGACATAGCGTAATATAGATAGATCTTAGTAATTGGAAATCAGCCACATGACGGAGTTTTCTCATAATGTGTATAGCCTTTCGAACTTTACCCGATACTCCACTGATGTGTGCCTTGAAATTAAGATTTTGATCAAGAATCACACCTAAATATACAATATGAATACATCTCTGAATATAGTGACAATTACACAGAGAGGGATCCGTGCAGCAGTGAATTCGGAGGGCTGTCACTGAGTTCGAAGGAGCTGTGGTCGATGTTTTGTTGAAGCAAATAAATTTAGTTTTCTTAGGGTTCAGTGTTAGGAGAGACTACTTTGGAGCCATTTAGCAACTAAAGACAAACCCAGTTCCGCTCGAGAGATTGTCTCTTCCCAGGTAGATCCATGGAATACTATTGAAGTATCATCTGATTACATCGGCATGGCTGAGGTTAAGATCGTGGATGCCGTTTATGTATATAATGAAAAGTGTAGGGCCTAAGATACTTCCCTGAGGTACACCAAAATCTATTGTAGTTAGAATATTAGAAAACCCACCAATACTGACGCATTGTTTACGACCCCTTAAATAGCTATCAAACCAAGTAAGCGGAGTACCTCGGATACCCAGATGCTCCAGCTTTTTTAGAAGAATGTAGGTAGAGACTGTATCAAACGCCTTCGCTAGGTCCAATAATAATAATAATAATAATAAAATTGTTTATTACACCAAGTACATATTGTTTACACAGATACAATGCACCCGCCAAACTGCAACAACAGTTTGTTGGCGGAGACAAGAATACTCCTATGAATTTCTTATTGTGATCTAGATGTCCAGCCGTTTTAGAAACTAGAAGAGAAACTGCATTATCAGTTGACATTCCTTGACGAAATCCGAACTGATTATAGGAGATCTTTTAGATTCAATATATTTTACTAAGCGTTTGTTGACTATCTTTTCTAGTAATTTCGCGCAAGAATTCAGAAGAGATATGGGACGATAGTTGTCGGGAGATTCACGGGGGCCAGCCTAGAAAGTCTTAAAATTTGGCACCGACTTCAATATACACTCGCGAGCAAAAGTTTGGAAACAGTTACTTGAAATTGGTCGCGCGTTATCTTGAGTAGTTAATACTTTTTTAATAATCGTAAAAATCACATCATTTTAAAGGTTCAACTCTTTACTTTTAAACTGATACCGAATTCATTAAAAACAAGCCAGTATTTATGGAGCCATTCCGCATTAAGTGAAGGTGTATCGAAAAAGACGTGTTTCAATTGTTTGATACGTCACGAGTTGCGACCTATTGACCCCCTATAAAAGCACCTGTTATCGGATTTTCTTTATCAGTCGACTTTCACACGTTGACCGGTACACATCTCCGCCACTTTTGACCATTTACCTTGTACGACAATGGAGACAACACCTACAGAAGCAGCACAAATCGTAGCCCTATTGCAAGAAGGGCTCAGCCAGCGGGTTCTCGCTCGTCGGGTCCACATAAGCCAATCCTGTGTTTCGAAAGTTTATAAGCGCTTTCGGGAGACTGGTGGCTTTATCCCTAGACCAAGATCTGGACGGCGCCGGTGCACATCGGAGAGGGATGACCGTTTTATCGTGTCAACCTCTCTCCGAAATCGGCATTTGACTGGTGTCGACGTCCAACAGGAGCTCCGAGATGTTCGTGGGGTAGCAGCCAGCGAGTGGACAGTTCGGCGACGACTCAAGCAAGCGAATCTGACTCCAAAAAGGCCTGCCACAGGCCCGAAACTCACGGCAGCTCACCGACAAGCACGCCTTCAGTTTGCTCGCACCCATCTTGATTGGGAGGTTTTTTTTTTTTTTTTTTTTATTGCTAAAGGTGGCAGACGAGCAAGTGGCCCACCTGATGGTAAGTGGTAACCACCGCTCATGGACATCTGCAATGCCAGGGGCAAAGCTCAGTTGCTGCCTACCTGGAGAGAAGTGCTCTTTTTAAACCTCGTTTGAAGTTGGACATATCGTAGCGCTCAGGAAACACCGCAGCTGGGAGCTCGTTCCAGAGTCTGCACGTACGTGGAAGAAATGAACGCTGAAACCGGACTGTGCTAGACGAGATCGGTTCCAGGTGGTACGGATGAACTCTATTGCGGTGGCGGGTGGTGCGATGATAAAAAGGTGACGAGGGCACCATTGCAAACAGTTCCTCGGAGCACTCTCCGTTAAAGAGCCGATAGAGCACGCAAAGAGAACCAAAGTCTCTCCTTTGCTCCAGCGTCTCCATTGAGGCCGTGATATCGGGATCACCGACGATGCGGAATGCACGCCTTTGCAGGGAGTCAAGAGGGTCGAGTTGATATTTCGGAGCTCCTGCCCAGAGGTGCGAGCAGTACTCCATATGCGGCCGTATTTGTGCTTTATAAAGCATCAGCCGCTGGCTAGGAGTGAAGTACTGCTTGGCTCTGTTCAGGACGCCCAGTTTTTTGCTCGCCAATTTGGCTTTGTCCTCCAAATGACTCCCAAACTGCACTTTGGCCGAAATTTCCACACCGAGGATCCCAATACCACCGGACATACGAAGAGTAACTCCCTGGAACTGAGGCACTACGATAAATGGGTCCTTCTTCGCAGTGAATGCGCAAACTTGTGTCTTCGTGGGGTTGAACTTAACTAAGTTCTTTGCACCCCATTCGGAGACTCGCCCTAGAGAGTCCTCGACTTCAGACACAAGTTGTGACCGCCTTTCTTGCAACGAAATCCGAGGGACATTCTGGTGGTCGGTATACCGCACATCACCCGTACTATCATCTGCATAGCAATGTATGTTCTCAATGGACAACATGTCATTGATATGCAGAATGAACAGGGTTGGGGAGAGCACCGAACCTTGTGGAACGCCAGCGTTTATGGGCATGGTTTTGGAACAGCAGCCGTCGACGACGACTTTAATGCTCCTGCCGTCCAAGAAGCTGGCTATCCATTTGCAGAGTCCCTCGGGGATTCCATAAGATGGTAGCTTCGTGAGAAGAGCTCTATGCCAGACCCTATCAAACGCCTTAGCAATATCTAGTCCCACGGCGAGAGCCTCACCTTTGCCCTCCAAGGTTTCCGCCCAACGGTGGGTCAGGTAAACTAAAAGATCACCAGCTGAACGGCCGTGACGGAAGCCGTATTGTCGGTCGCTAATCAGCTGGTGCTCTTCCAGGTACCGTAGGAGGCGGGAGTTGATGACCCGCTCCATAATCTTGGAGAGCAAGGACGTTATTGCTATTGGCCTGTAATTTGAAGGGTCGGATCGGTCACCCTTTTTGGGAATTGGGTGGACGTGAGCAATCTTCCACGAAGATGGAACCCTGCTGTTCTGATAGGAAAGGCGGTAAAGGCGCGTGAGTACGGGGGTCAGCTCAGGGGCGCACGTCTTCAGCACCACTGCTGGGATGCCATCCGGCCCACTCGATTTATGGACGTTCAGGAGCTTAAGCTCCCGCCTGACCGCACGTTGTGTAATGCGTATTTCAGGCAGTGAGCTTTTACACCGAGGGATGTTAGGTGGTGTGGCTCCTCCATCGTCCATTGTCGAGTTAGAGGCAAAGAGTTGGACCAAGAGATTGGCCTTCTCTTTTGCACTGTGGGCCAGGCTGCTATCAGTTACACGCAGTGGTGGGAGACTGGACTGGCAGAAATTACGTTGCGCAGCTTTGGCCAGCGACCAAAAAGCACGACTCCCACTGGGATAGCTTCCTAGTCGCTCGCCAACCCTGGCCACGTGTTCCGCCTTGGCTTCAGCAATAGCCTTCTTGTTGGATCTAGAAGCAGCGTTGTACTGTCGCTTCTTCTCCGTCACGTCAGGATCCCGACTTTTTCTGGCATTGTCCCAGGCGATGTACGCAGATTGCTTGAGGTGGGCAGTTTTCCTGCAGGTATTATTGTACCAGGGACGACTGCGACCGCCAACAGGTATTTTGGCGTTGGGTATGAAAACTTCCATTCCCATCAGCACCGTTTCAGTGACGCAATCTGCGCAGGTATCGGGATCTTCGGAGGCGAAGCAGAGCTGCTTCCAGGGGTAGGATCCGAAGAATTCTCGGAGTCCATCCCAGTCTGCTGACTCATACCGCCAAACTGCACGATTGCCAGCTGCAGACACGCGATGGGGTCGCGCAAGACTGGCAGTACTACGGACAAGGCAGTGATCCGATGATCCAAGAGGAGCATCGACCACAACCCTGTATCCGCTAGGTCGCGTAGTCAGCAGTAGATCCAACAAGGAGGCTTCATGGCTCTCTATATCTGGGATACGGGTGGGCTGTACCACCAGTTGAGAGAAGCCATAGGCCGAAGCCATGTTGAAGACAGTCCTACCCGGGAGGTCAGTGGTCCGGGACTTCAACCACTCTTTATGGTGAGCATTAAAGTCACCAAGGACCACCACCTCCGCAGATGGGTACTGCTCCAACGCTCGGTCAATCCCCTCTTGAACGTGCTCAAAAAGCTGAGCTGACCCTAATTCACTGGCATGGGACCTGTAAAGGCACGCGTAGATTCGGGTAAGACCCCCATGGTCCACGCGCAGCCATAGTAACGACAGGTCCCGATGCTCGAGGCCCCGAAGGCGGCGACAGCAAACATCACCCCTGACGTATACGCACACCCCGGCTTTACGTAGGAATGCGTGTTCCAGTTCGTAACCCGGGTATTTCAGGTACGAAACATCGTCAGGGGCAGTAATTTGCGTCTCCGTTAAGAAGAGCAAGGCAGGCCGAGCCGTCTCAAGATGGTGGTGGACGGCTTCGAGATTACTGTGTAGACCCCTGATGTTGCAGAAATCCATTTTAAATGTGGATTGGGTGTCCGCCGTAGGAGCTCGCTTCTTCTTATTGTTTATCTTCATATTGTTATAGAGCATTTTGGGGAAGGGATTAAATGTGGGGCTGAGTCACGGTGACAAACGAAGAAAGGGCAGAACGTAGTACAAAGTGGGGGCGCGGGTTGTGTGAAGAGCTGACACGCGGCACGGAAGGGCCCCCGGTGCCCCCCCGCACGCAGACATCGGGATCCACTCCGGTCTCCTACTCCGGCACGATGACCGCATGACGGGATTTTCGCCGGTTGTGCAGGACAGCCTCCCAGGCAGGATATTCCTGGGTTCGGGTCCCCTACTGACTGGCAGGTGGCCGACGGCAACCATTTCCACCGGGTCTCCCTGTACCGCGCGTCAACTCTTCACTCCCAACGACCTCACTGAGACTTTAAACTCTACTAGTTTCGATTATCACCGCGACTCCACACCACAAAAGGGACGGGAAAGGGGCATGAAGGAGCGGCTGTCTCTACCCTTCAATCGAAATGCAGGTCTGCTTCACGACCAAAATAGGCAGAGTGGTGGTACCAACCCGCACAGTCCCGGCATTAAATAGGTAATCCTAATTAGTACCGAGCCTTACCACGACTGTAGTGGGAGAGGGAGGGAAGGAGAGGGACATCGACACCGCGGAGACGAGAGGTAAACGGCATCGAAGGCTCGAGAAGCCGGGGTCGCGCACCCGAGTCATCTGAAAAAGCAACCGGACAAGCCGCAATTAGATGACCTCTGACCTCAAAAGCAAGCGAGGTTGAGCAATGGAAGCAAGTCCTGTTCTCCGACGAAAGCAGGATGTGTTTGCACGGTAGCGACAGAAGAGGACGGGTCTACAGGCGGCCTGGGGAGCGATTTGCACAGTGCTGTGTCGCTGAAACAGTGGCTTATGGGGGCGGCTCTTGTATGATGTGGGCCGGCATTTCCTTCGATGGTAAAACCGAGCTTGTTTTCGTGCCTGGCGGGGGACGAGGAGGCGGTCTAACTTCGGACCGGTACATTTCCGATATTCTCCTGGAACATATCGTTCCCTATGCGGGATACATCGGTGATGACTTCCTCCTTATGCACGATAACGCTCGTTGTCACACTGCCCGTGTAACAACGGAATACCTCGAAGAAGTCGGTATTGCCACATTGGACTGGCCAGCGCTCAGCCCTGACTTGAATCCCATTGAGCACGTGTGGGATGAACTGAAGAGGAAGGTTCGTTCCAGAACTCCTGCTCCTTCATGTCTGAATGAGCTGAAATCAGCGTTGATTGAGGAGTGGGAAGGTATTCCACAAGAATCAATTCAGAAGCTGATCAGGTCTATGAAGAATCGTCTTGGAGCAGTTATTAGGGCGAGGGGAGGGAACACAAAATATTGACACTTATTTTTAAAGATAAATAAAATTTTTGTTGTTTTAATCATTCATTATTTTTCCCCATTTCCCTGTTTTCCTACCTCCTTCACTTAATCCGGGATAACTCCACAATTACGGGCTCGATATGAATTAATTTTATATCGATTTAATAAAGTGGACAGTTGCACCTTTAACATGATGTCATTTTTATGATTATTAAAAATTTATTTAGTAAGCAAGATCACGCGGGACCAATTTCAAGTAACTGATTCCAAACTTTTGCTCGCGAGTGTAGAAGTGTGATGTTGTCTGTACCTATTCTTATATTATTTTTAACTTTTCAGTGTTTTTGAATTGGTATTTATTTTTTGTAAAATATTTTTTATTTTTAACTTTTTAGTGAATGAAATCTTTTAGCCGCCCTAGAAGTATACTCTATTGAATACAAAAAGAATTTTGAAACACACAAAACACGTTGGAAACAGCTTAAAATTTAAGGAATTTCCTCGATTTTCATGGAATTCCATCATCAGATCCTGACTTTGGTGACCATGGGACCACCCTTCGAGTATACTCTATCAAAAATTGAAATTTGAAATTTTGAAAATTGGTCCACAACTGGCGGTGTAATCGCGTAATTTACACATGAAAAAAAACATAGGCATCGAATTGAGAACCTCCTCCTTTTTTGAAGTCGGTTAATTATGCAAAGGTGCAATTGCGGTAGTCTCCCATAGTCGGCTCATTTCAGTTCGAATTCAGTTTTCATAAATATCGTTATGTACTTACAATATAAGACGCTATCAATCGTGTTATACTGAATTGTCGAAAACTCATATATTACTGTGTGAGGTGACAATTAACAATAGTTCTATTAATAAAACATCTTTAAAACTAGCATTTTACGATCAATAACTTCAATCATCAACCCAATAACATAGCCGCAATTAGTGGCATATTGCAAGGTTCATTTGAAAGTGAATGTAAAAAACATTGATAAAAATTAACAAGTTAAACGGTTTTATTGATAAGAAAAATAATGACGATGTTGATAATGTACTAAAAAGCTAAAAAAAAATAGGTAGGTCCTATAGGCACCAGTCATCACGCCACACTACATCAATCTTGGGGCATAAGATGAGATGCCAAAATAAAACTCGCAGGGCGCGTGAAATGTCAACATAATGTTTACCATCAAAGGATCATTGAGATTCTCTTGATCTTAGATTATACATAGCATGAACTGCTCTTTATTGTTAACAAAACTACTTTTCCATCAAAATAACGAAAATCAATGTTGCTAATTTATTTACATCTGTCAGTTGTTTCATTTTTGGCATGTGTTGCAGAATTATGCCTGTTTACCAAGTACTCAATATGTGGATCTTACTGTGAACGTAACTCTAACGTAAGAGTAATACCTAGAAATTTTGTATGTACTATCAATGAATTCGATAACTTTTCATGGTAGTTTCAGAAGACTTTCTTCACATATGGTAAAGAGAGTTTAATACATTTAGTTTTGTTTCTTTTATTCGAGTTAAGAGATAAATTACAATACTTTTGAGAGTGCAAGCAACTATTAACATCGTCGGTATCTTTCGTTTCCTCTATCAACTTTTAAAATTAAAGAAGTATCATTTACATATAATATTTACGTACTACAAAAGCTATTACTACTGTATGGACTATGAATAATTAGGAAAGAAACGCCGGCAACATTACAACAAGTCAGTTTTCACGGTGATTTACTAGATAATGAGAATACAGCCTACCTCATTAAAAGGGCTATCAAACTCAAAGTCCTAAAATCTCTATTTTATATAGATCTTTCCGGGCACTTGTTGACTACAACAAAACACAAAATCTAATCGCCCAAGTTACTAAGGTATTTGACAATTTTAATTCATGTGTGTACATTCAGCCAAGAAAGTGGGCTTAGTCGCAGAATGTCTACTTCGCAAAATGTCTACAAGTAGCAAAATGTCTCTTTCGCACAATATCCCTTTCGCATAATGTCGCTTTCGCAAAATGTCCCGTTCGCATAATGTCTATTTCGCATAATGTCCCTCTTATTTCAATTTGTCTTTATTAAGGTAATAAACAATGTATTGTTCACACTCAGTTTTTATTCATGTTTACGACCAAATTACGATTACATCTAGTTTTGATTACATAGCTACCTAACTTAGGATAGGCTCGAGCCTCTCGGTGGAGACGCATTATGAAGCTCTCTGTAGGACTGCCTTTTGTCAGTAAATTACCTATATTTTTTTGTTTGTGATGACTGATGACGATGAGCTAAACATTAGGGACAGCTGGTAGGGACTAGTGGAATAGCCCGTTACTTTATCTCAATCTAACACGTGATGATAGGCAGTAGACATTTTTGTTCGAGTCAATACGTGATATTTACCAATACATATTTTCTTTTCGAGTTAATACGAGATATTAACTTATACAACATCTATTCAGATGTACTTAAAACGCGCCCAACCTCGAGGCGGTTGCTGCCGTACCCAAAAATACCAACATCAATTTTAAGTTGCGCTGGCCAGCGTCACAGGACAACTACTAAAAACATGAATGACAATTTTTTTAACACAAATAATTTTTATAGAAGTGAAAAGCCTCATCATCATTATCATTTCAGCCAAGAGACGCCAACTGTTGGACATAGGCCTCTCCCTCCCCACCAAACCAATCGGTGCTGCGCCTCCCGCATCCAGCGCCTTCCCGCGACCTTCACTAAATCATCGATCCAACTTCGATCGACGATCGAAGTTGGATCGATCCAGCGTTGGGAGCCTACCAACGCTGCGTCTCCCGGTACGCGGCCGGCACTCGAGGACCGCCCCGCCCCAACAGCCGTCAGTCCTGCGAACGATTGTCCTGCCCATTGCCACTTAAGGTTTGCAATTCTTTGGACTATGTCGGTGACTCTAGTTCTTCTACGGATCTCATCAGTTCTGATGCGATCGCGTAGAGAAACCCCGGCATAGCCTTCTCCATTGCCCTTGAGTGACATTGAGCCTTCTTATGAGACCCATTGTAAGCGGCCACGTCTCAATTCCGTACGTCACTGCATGGCAACACGCACGAATTGAAGACTTTCGTCTTTGGACAATGCGGCAGATTGGCCGAGAAAATGCTGCGTAGCTTCCCGAAAGCTGCCCAAAGGAGAAAAGTCGAAAAGCATATTTTTATAATTTTCAAACGATTTTTGATTAATACTAATAAAGATTGATATTATTATGAGTACCTACCTAATAAAAATGCAAAGTTATTTTAAGAGGAATAATCTTCTACGCAGTAAACAATTTGGTTTTAGGAGGGGTCGCTCAACAATCGATGCTGGTGTTGAGTTAATACAACATATATTCGACGCCTGGGAAGACTCACACGATGCGTTAGGCATTTTTTGTGACTTGTCCAAGGCATTTGATTGCGTTTATCACGAAATCTTGATCAGAAAATTACACCACTATGGGTTTCGTGACACTGCACTAGATCTTCTAATCTCTTATCTAAGTGGGAGGATTCAAAAAGTAGACATCAATGGAAAAAGGTCTCAAGGTTCTGCAGTTAAAATGGGAGTTCCGCAAGGTTCGATTCTTGGTCCTTTTCTATTTCTTATATATGTCAATGACCTCCCTGATTTTGTACAGGACAGACATGAGATGGTATTATTTGCAGATGATACTTCACTTTTATTTAAAATTAAAAGAGGTGTGCAAATTAATGACAATGTAAATAATTCTTTCTCAAGAATTGTTCATTGGTTTAATGTGAACAACCTGTCACTTAATGAAGGGAAAACAAAATGTATAAAATTTGTTTTACCCAATGTCAAAGAGGTTCACACCACTGTAAAAATAAAGGATATAGGTGTTGACCCTGTGGACACCACAGTATTTCTTGGGATCACACTTGATTCTAAGCTGCAATGGGGCCCACATATCGATAAATTGTCAAAGAGACTTAGTTCTGCAGCTCACGCTGTATGGAAAATACGTCAACTGACTGATGTTGATACAGCAAGACTTGTATACTTTTCTTACTTTCATAGTGTGATGTCGTATGGTATTTTGTTGTGGGGAAATGCTGCCGACATTCAGATTGTTTTTGTACTGCAGAAAAGGGCTATTCGAGCAATCTATAACCTTAAAATGAGAGATTCTTTGCGAGAAAAGTTCAAAGAAATTGGTATTATGACAGTAGCGTCGCAATATATTTATGAGAATCTAATATATGTTCGTAAGAATATTCATGTGTTTTGTAAAAATAGTGATATTCATTCAGTTAATACTAGACAAAAGAATATGTTAGCTTTACCAAATACTCGCGGAGGTGTATCAACATCGGGTTGCTACTCGTGAACGGGGGGGAAGATCCGCTCCACAGGAAGTGGAGCGGATTCGTACCCTGGCGCAGAGGGAGGCTCTGCGTCAGTGGGGTGTGGCACTCGCCTCCCCAGCTGCCGGCCACCGGACGATCGACGCGATCCGTCCGGTGTTGGAGGAGTGGGTTGGGCGCCGGCAGGGCAGCCTCACGTTCCGCATGGTGCAGGTACTGACCGGGCATGGCTGCTTCGGTCACTACCTGCACCGAGTCGCGCGTCGGGAGGAAACGCCGCGGTGTCACCACTGCGACGCTCCCGACGATACTGCCGAGCACACCTTGTTGGTGTGCCCGGCCTGGCGACCCCAGCGCAGCGAACTTAACGCTGCGCTGGGAGGCGGAGACCTCTCGCTGCCGAGCATGGTCGTGGCCATGCTCCGCGGCGAGGCGGAATGGGAGGCTGTGGCCTCCTTCTGCGAAGAAGTAATTTCGCAGAAGGAGGCTGCGGAGAGGGAGCGGGAGGAAGATCCCCAAGCCGCTCCCCTCCGCCGCAGACGGATAGGCAGGCGAAGGCGGGCATTCGCGCAAGCAATGCCCGTCTAATGACCCTGCCGTGGAGGCCTGCGTGCATGGTTGGCCCCGTGCACGCCGCCGTAAGGCCCTCCGTCTGGGGATTGCTCTGGTGTTCTCGGGCAATCCCCCCTCGGCGATAGCCCGACCGGTGGTCGGGCTTGCCCGGGCGCGCTGGTAGTGGTAGTCGCAGTGTGGACCTTACCATGCGCGCCCACACGGGCAGGGAGAACACCGGGGGGTTTTAGTGGGTCGGCCTGGAACTTCGCCGGGCCAGCCCCACACACGCCTGCCGTCTAGCCAACGGCGGGTACGGTGCGCTTACGCATTTCCCCCCGACAAAAAAAAAAAAAAAAAAAAAAAAAAAAGCTTTACCAAATACCAGGCTCCAAAAAATTAATAATTCTTTTAGAGGCCTGTGTATACGTTTCTCCAATAAAATCCCAAGTTGTATACAAGAACTTAGCTTAAACAAATTTAAAGCTGCAATCAAAGATGTACTTATTAAAAAAGCATATTATAAAGTGTCTGATTACATGACGGACAAAAAAGCTTGGGTTTGAACTCTCAATTCTAATATTTAATAATGTATTGCGTTTTGTTTCAAAGAAACGTTCAGTGAGAGCAATTTATAAGCTAAGTTCACGCACTTTTCTCAGAGATAGCTTATATAATGTGAATTAACACATCTATTCTTGTAATGGAAGTTGAGCTCAAACTTTTGCTTTGAGGTCAGCTTCCAATTGACGACTCTGTAACAAACCAAAATTGTAAATGGCGATTTCAAAGAGGAGATAAAAAATTTAGACCTTTCGAGTTTCTTGCCTGTTCTCCTCGAGAAGGCTCTCCCAATTTCCGAACAGGTGTAGAGTCAACTTTTTTTTTTTCATTCCTACTTGTATTTGCAGACATCTTGAGTATATTTAGGATGTATGCACATACAAGGTTAATATAATTTCTTTAAAATAGATTGTTTTGCTCTGTTTTGACGTCAATAAGTGCCATATAAAGATTTTTGAATTTGAATTTAATATTCTAGTAATGTACCTATACAGGGTGTAACTGAACACCCCAATAACATTTAAGGGTACGTATCCATCAGAAGTAGAGATTCTGTAGGACAAATATTAGGGCTAACAAACCTACTTTTTTTTCATACAAACTAAATAAATAATTTTTTGGTATTAAGTGCCGACAGCCCTACGTAAGCGTAGGAAGAATACTACGCTCACGTCTGTCACGTGTCATTTTGTGTTTAAATTTCTTTTGTGTTAAGAGCTGATTGTGGTTGTTACTTGAAAGTTTTTGCACTTAGTTTAAAATCAAATCACTCTGAAAGTATTGGGGTTCCAGGTCTCAGACAAGCACCGAAGGTCCATTTAGTATCTAACTTATATGCCCCTTAAATGTTATTGGGATGTTCAGTTACACCTGGTATACTATAACCGTGGTAATATTTTTTTTTTTATGGGATAGGGAGCAAGCGAGCAGACGTATCACCTGATGGTAAGTAATTACCGTCGCCCATGGACACCCGCAACACCAGAGGAGTTACAAGTGCGTTGCCGGCCTTTGAGGTGGGAATACGCTCTTTTTTTGAAAGTTTGAAGGTCGTATCGGTCCGGAAATACCGCAGGCGACAATTCGTTCCAAAGTTTGACTGTGACTTTGACTTAAACTTTGACTGAGAATATGTAATTTTATACGTAATTGGCGTAATATTTTTTGAAATAATTAGAAAAAAATACTCCGAGAAAGCGCTGCTGTTCTTGACACACTTGTTCAATTGTATTCTGACAAGAGGTATCTTCCCACCCCAGTGGAAAGTTGCCCAGATTAAAATGATACTTAAACCTGGGAAGGCTCCAGAGGATGTATCCTCTTACAGGCCAATTAGCTTGCTACCCGCCCTGTCAAAGGTTATGGAGATCTTATTTTTGAAAAGACTAAGCACAGTGTTGGCGAAGCGCAAAATCATACCTGATCACCAATTCGGCTTCAGAAAAAATCACAGTACAATAGAACAGTTTCATAGGCTGGTAGAAGGCATCCACACGGCCTTTGAAAATAAGCAATATTGCTGCGCGGCATTCTTGGACGTCTCACAAGCGTTCGACCGAGTTTGGCACGAGGGCTTGCTCTATAAAATAAAAAACCTACTCCCGATAAATTACTACATCTTTTTAAAATCATATCTTGCCGAGAGATATTTCTATGTTAAGCAAGGGGAATACACAACTACACTTTACAGAGCCTATGCAGGTGTGCCGCAGGGAAGTGTGCTCGGCCCGACACTGTATCTGATTTTCACTTCAGACCTGCCAATGACAGATGGCGTAATAATTGGTACATTTGCTGATGACACATATGCTCCAACGCTGCCTGGACAACATCTCAGATTGGCTAGCTACTTGGAGTATAAAAGCAAACGAGACCAAATCAGTGCAGGTAACCTTTACGATGAGACGTGACTCATGCCCACCTGTTTTTCTTAACCGAGTACAGATACCCCAAGCAGATGAAGCTAAGTATCTTGGGCTTTTACTTGACCGTCGTCTCACCTGGAAAAACATATATTCACCAAACGTAAGGCACTGGGAATTCATCTGAGAAAAATGTACTGGTTGCTAGACAAAAGATCACGGCTATCTGTGAATAACAGGTTGCTCTTGTATAAGTGTATCCTTAAACCCATATGGACGTATGGGATTCAGATCTGGGGACCGCCTCCAATTTGAACACAGAAATCTTACGATTCCAGTCTAAAATGCTGCAAATAATCACAAATGCCCCATGGTATATAACAAACCAACAACTCCACCATGATCTTAAAATCAAATCGGTACAGGATGAGATCAGGGACTCATTGAGATCATACAAGAACAGACTTGAAAACCACCCTAACAGATTGGCCACAAAGCTGATGAGTAGCACTGCAACTTTTAAAAGATTAAAGCGAAGGACTCCCAGAGATCTGTGTGGAAGGGACTAAACTTATGCATGACACAAATATGTAATGAACCATAAAGGGCGTATGTCACCCAAAGACCAATAGCAAGTCCTTGACCATTTGCTGAATGTTCTCAGAGGAACAGATTGCATATTTACAAAAATTTAAAAAAAAAATATTGTCATACAAGAATTAAGACTGATTATAAATATTATAGTTTTTTTTCTGTTGTTTATTAGCTTTGTAACAAAGAATTGATATTGTGTCAGAGTGACATTATTAATAATAGTACGCTGTCAAACAGTTATAACACGGAAAATACGCTATCCAACATTTATTTAAATAACTAGTGCAAAAGTTAGTGTTCACTTGCAAAAACCACTGCAACATCAAGTTCAAGTGCCAAAGCATACGGGAAAACGTTATCCTCTATAAATACAAACTGCAAGCAAAGAAATCACTGCAGGAAAACAGTGGGAGATAATTGTGAGTAACCATTTTACCGAACGAAATTCAAAATACCTACGTCAATTTAATTTCTTCCTGACAGTGACAAGGTGTCAAATCAAATATCCAATTTGTCAACTGACATTGGATGAAGTGTTGCCGGAAAAAAAAGACCACCATAGACAACAAATCTATCACTCTGTGATACCCATCACTTGATCCAAAACTACCAATAGTAGAATTCAACTTACATTTGGGAACATGGACAGGCAGATGGAAATTTTACTTGACAAAATGAACGAGAAAATGGACGAACACATGAAAAACTTAAAGGACGAATTTAATAAACAAACAATCCTTCTAAAAGACACCATAACATCGAAAATAGAGGAGAAATTGAAACCATTAGTAGAAGAGAATGTACAATTGAAAACAGAGATCGCAACACTGAAAAGCAAGGTGCAAATACTTGAGAAGGAGACCAGAAAAAAATATATTATACTCCACGGGTTAGAAGAAACTGAGGATGATAACAACAACCTACTAGAATTAGCCTTGCAAACCCTAAACTACGGGATAAAAGAGGAAATAATGGCAAAATTCGATAAATGGGAATTAAGCGAAGTCCGCAGGCTGGGGAAAAAAGACGACAACAAAAACAGGCCTCTTCTTGTCAAACTCACACTCGCCTGGAGGAAAATAGAAGTTTTGAAGAATAATAAAAGCCTGCCTCCGAACATCTACGCCACAGACGACTTCCCAAAAGAAGTAAGTACTACAAAAAAGGAAAAAACTTAGACTTCAACAACAAAAGGAAATAGAAAAAGGAAATGTAGCTTTCATTCGGTATGATTAACAAATCATAAAAGAAAAGAACAAAAAAAGTGGAATAAGTGAGAGAAAGAAACGGTCTCTATCTAAAACACCACCTCAGTCCACTTCTACTGACAATTCTAGAATGAAGCATACGGCCCCAAGCAAAATAATCAAGACCAACGCATTTGAACAGACCGAGAGACCTGGACCAAGCACGCACCATAGAAATAAACAATAGCAACCAACGTACACTGCGCCCCGGAAGAAACAAAACGAACTAACAGAACAACATAAAGCTAACCAACATCATTCCCCAATCCGGACAGCGGTCACCGTGGGGAAGTTCGACCGCTACCCTCCAGCCATCACAACACCACGTCAACAAGGCCACAGTGTCTTTATTGCAACTTTAAATGTATTAACACTAAGAACAAATGAAAGACTTTTAGAACTCTACAATGCACTAAACAAGATCAAATGGGATATCCTTGGCTTAGGCGAAGTCAGAAGATTAGGAGAGGAAATCGAAGAATATGACGATAATATTATTTACTCTATAGGAAAAACTAAAGGCCACTATGGAGTTGGGTTTATGATAAAAAAAATCCTTAAGAAACAAATACTGGAATTAAGAGGTATCTCGGATAAAGTTGCAGTGTTAAGGATCAACATTCCAGGATATAAAGACGCCTGGACAATAATACAAGTATTCGCACCCACAGACGCAGCTGATGAAAAAGACAAAAGATACCTTCTACTCTGAATTATCCGACGCCTTCGAAAATACTGACAAAAACGAAATCGTGATGGGAGATTTTAATGGCAAAGTTGGGATACAAAGACAGGGAGAAGAAAATACCATAGGCAAACATGGAGTAGGCGTTAGAAGTAAAAATGGGAAAAGCCTAATAAACTTGAGTCAAGAAAACAATCTGGCTATCATGAACACATTCTTCAAGAAAAAAATGTCAAAGAAATGGACCTGGAAATCTCCCGATGGCACATACCATAACGAAATAGACTTCATTGCAACCAACCAACCAAAGGCAGTCAAAGACGTAACGGTCATCAACCAATTTAATTTCTATACCAATCATCGAATGGTCCGAGCTGCTCTATATCCCAAAGAACAAAAGACGACAAGAAGCTATACCTATATACCAACGTCCTATGAACTGCAATTACAAGAATACGCAAATAAAAAGAAAGCAAACAAACGAAGTGATACATGAAATGCAAGAGCTTTATGAAAGAGAAATTTGCGAAATGTACTCAGGCGTAAAACCAAAAACGAGCAAAAAAAAAGATATTCTAAGCCAAACTACCAAACAACTGCTATCAGATAGGAACAAATTATTCAAAAATAAAAAGAACAAGGATTTTCCTAAGGAAATAACAAGACTAAGTAAACAGATCAATATTAGTATAAGAAAAGACAAAGCTAAGACATCTATGGACTGCATCAACTACCATATAGCTAGAACGGGAGGAATTAAAAAAGCCCTAAAAGAACTACAAGAATCCAAAACATGGATACCTAAAACAACAAATAAAGACAAAAAGGAAGTAACAAATAGGGTATCTATAAAAGGAACAGCAACAAGTTTCTACAAAGATCTGTACTCCAGCCAAAGCACCCAAGAACCAAACGAGAGCCTACTTGTAGAAACCGAAGAAGCAGTTCCTACTATCTTAGAGCGAGAAGTAGAGTATGCAGTCAGAACGCAAAAAACGACAACGCCCCAGGACCAGACCACATAACGAATGAGACTATAAAAATAAGATTACCAGAAACCCTAAACACATTGACCGAATTATTTAATTACATTTTGGAAACAGAATACATCCCATCGTAATGGACATGTAGCAATATAATTTTAATACACAAGAAAGGAGATAAAACCGATATAAACAACTATCGACCCATCAGTTTTATGTCAAATGTGTACAAAATTTTTGCAAAAATAATTCTAAATCGATTTACAAAGAAATTGGACGAACAACAACCGAAAGAACAAGCTGGGTTCAGATCAGGGTTCTCCACAACAGACCATATGTATACCCTCAAACAAATAATCGAAAAATGTCAAGAATATGGGTACCCTCTGTATCGGGTAATATTTGGCGAGCACTAAAACACCAAGGCATTGAATCAAAATACATAAGAATTATAAAAAATGTCTACAGCAACAGCTCAGCTCAAGTCAAAATGGAATCAATGGGAGAAGCTTTTCCAGTAAAAAGAGGTGTCAGGCAAGGTCACTGTCACCGAAACTCTTCACATCTGTCCTAAAAGAAGTTTTTAGACAGCTACCGTGGGAAAGCTTAGGCATAAATATTGATGGCAAAATCATAAACAATTTAAGGTTTGCCGATGATATAGTGTTTATATCATCGGCCTGAAACCTTACAGCAGATGATTCAAGATCTGGCGATTAGTAGCAAAGAAGTGGGCCTTACTATGAACAAATCGAAAACCAAAATAATGACGAACAGAATAGATACTCCAATCACGTTAGAAGGCGAAAATGTTGAATATGTGACCACCTACATATACCTAGGACAACTTATCTCAATCAAAGACCAGATTCGTCAAGAAATTGATAGGAGAGTGACAAACTCCTGGAAAAGATTCTGGTCATTGAAAGGAATCCTAAAAAACAAACAGTACCCTCTAACAATCAAAAAGAAAATATTCAACACCTGCATATTACCAATATTGACGTATGGATGTGAAACCTGGGCAACAACACTGAAAAACTCCCAAAAAATTGCCTCATGTCAAAGAAGCATGGAGAGAAGTGTATTGGGCTGTACCAAGAGAGACAGAATAAGAGCTGTAGACATAAACAGGATCACAAAGTGGGAGGATGTCGAAACAAAAGTAAGGAGGATGAAGTGGAGGTGGACAGGACACATGCTCAGAGAACGAAGGGAGAAATGGACCAGAGCATTAGCAGAATGGACCCCTCGCTACAATACAAAGAGGAAGAGGGGTAGACAATGCATGTGAGAAGGAAACATAGAAGAGCCTGGAGGACGCCTTTGTGTCAAAAAGACAAACTAATAAGAAAAACAATTAATTGTTAAGCATATTTTTTGTATCATGTATTATTAGTAAATAAAAGGCTTTAAAATTGAAGAGTGACATTGTGCGAAAGAGACATTATGCGAAGGAGACATTATAAGAAATGAACATTGAGCGAAAGGGACATTTTGCGAAAGGACATTTTGCAACCTGTAGACATTTTGTGAAGTGGACATTGTGCGTCTAAGCGAGAAAGTGGTGTAACAGTGATGACAAAACTTCACATGCAAACAAAATAATAATAGTGACCTCGGCCGATTTCGGCTATGGTTATTACCATCATTAATGAGTTCCTTTTTCTATCTAGTTCTAGCCTCCTCTGTTCCTCAAACAGCTTTACGTGTTGCTGTATTGCATGTCTCCACTGTGTCCGTTGTCCAGCCAAACTCTCCCAACGAGAGTGGTCTAAGCTGCATCTCTTCATATGTCTTTTCAGAAAATCTTTATACCTTAGATATTGACCGCCAGGTTTTCTCTTACCGTCAACGAGTTCCGAAAAGAAAATGCGTTTTGCCAGTCTCTCATCAGGCATCCTTACTACGTGACCACACCATCGCAAATAGTTTAGGTTAGGCTCTCAGTATTTGCAACTATTGTATTATGTCATGCATGACACTTTCTAAATGTCATGAATTTCAACCTTAGGGTGGTGGTTGTTTGGTAGACTGTACACACCGCCCACCCATAATTAAGATGTAATGCAAATTGAAATAAAATGAAAAAAGTTAACTACACCTGCCCTCCTAGACAAGATGTCTTTCAATAATCGTTATTGCAATCGCTAAATGGACAATGTATGAGATTAGACAATTGCGCTCGAAAGCTAAGCGAGGGCTTATGTCAAATCCCATACATTTTACTTCTAGCGATTGCGATAGCGATTACCGAAATGTGTCATGTCTAGGGGGGCTGTCTGGAAACTGGGTGAGCCTTCTCGAGAAGAACAAAGAAGAAACTCGGAAGGTCCTGTTCTTTGTCTCCTCTTTTTTATTCCAAAATATCAATAATAATATTTCACAAACATGATTTTGATTTTATAGAAATGCTTGTCACGGTTGGAACAGTTACTCAAAACAAATACATTTCTCCAATAATCACATTAGTGAACTCATGAATGTCAAATTGTCTCATTTTTAACCAACTTCATAAAAGGAGGAGATTCTCAATTTGTAGTTTTTTTTGTATGTTAAGGGATTACTCTGAAAATAGTGAACCAATTTTTAATTAATTTTATTTATATATTCTATTGAATACATCAATAGAATATATTCCTGAGGTTGTCCCATTGTCACCAAAGTCAGATCTGATGAATTTTATAGGCATGTCCAATGTGTTTCATGTTGTTTCCAAAGATATTCAGGTATTTGCATCTGGTGGTCATGAACCAAGCTGATGATGGAAGGATCCTTAACTTTTAGGAGTTAGAGATTAGTTTTTTAAATACAATAGGCATGTATTGACCCTTACCCCTCGTTTACAACAAGGTATATTACATGTATTTAACAAGTTTTATGCAATGTTTTCGTTTATTGTTTACACTCGTATACATGTATAAAACTTGTTGAATACAAAACATGTATACAACTTGTTGTATGAAATTGTTTCTGAACTACTAGTTGTCTACATGTTTATGTCATACTTGTTGTAGCTAAACTTGTAGAATATTACACGCCAGTCCGGTTTCATTAATATTTTCTACTTAATTGACTGTTGACAATGGAATGTAAAGATGCTGAGGATACTTCATGAGTGCAGTATACTTGTTTACACGGTTATTTTTTTATCACCCTGGAAAATTTTAGGGACGCTTCAGGACACATCAGTTATTATAAATAAAAAAAAAATATTAATTTTTTTTTTTAATAAAAAAAAAATTTTTTTAATTAAAAAAAATTTTTTTTATTAAAAAAATCTAAAAATGCTGCTCTTAACTAGTGCAGCATTTTTTGTATTTTTTTGTTTTTTTTTCTTCTCTTCCCCCCGTAAAATAATATGGTCCGTCCGGTAAAAGTTTAAAACTTTATCCAACAATTATGGATAGAGTTTAAAACATGTTTTAAATTAGTATGATACATAAATTTCAGTGAAATAAACAAAACTTGTTAAAAACACGATTGCTTTTTGTAAGTGTAAACGCTGTCAATGTATCAGACTAGTTTGAATATGTCATAGATCTAAGTGTAAACGCAGATGTGGTTTATACTTGTTTAGAGACTTGTTGGCAACACAGTATGAACGAAAGAATGTTTGAGACAGTTGCAATAAATGTATAAAACAAATAATTATGTTTTGACAAGTATTCTACAAGTATTGTATAAAACTAGTATTTTACTTGTTTCTTGGTGTAAACGAGGGGTTAATTGTATTCTTTCAAGTTACTTTGGTGTGCTGGTATAAATTCATTAAAAGGATAATTTTATTTTCACAAAAAATAAAAACATACTTCGAAAGCATAATATAGTGTTTCTGATTATATAAGACAGATAAAACTGCTTACCCCTCGTTTTCACCAAGGTATATCACATGTATTTAACAAGTTTTATGCAATGTTTTCGTTTATTGTTTACACTCGTATACATGTATAAAACTTGTTGAATACAAAACATGTATGAAACTTGTTGCATGAAATTGTTTGTGAACTACTAGTTGTCTACATGTTTATGATGTCACGTTTTATACTTGTTGTAGCTAAACTTGTAGAATATTACACGCCAGTCCGGTTTCATTAATATTTTCTACTTAATTGACTGTTGACAATGGAAAGTAAACATGCTGAGGAAGCATTTTATCACCCTGGAAAATTTTAGGGACGCTTCAGGACACATCAATTATTATAAATAAAATAAAAACAATGAATTAAAAAGAAATTTTTTTTAAATAAAATTTTTTTTTATAAATATTGTTTTTTTTTAATAAAAAAAAATTCTAAAAATGCTGCTCTCACTCAACTAGTGCAGCATTTTTTGTATTTTTTTGAAAATAAATATAAAATTAAGTGAGTTATTTTTATTATTTTTATTAAAATAATAATAATAATTTATTATATTATTATAATAATAATAATTTGTTAGGATGACACCAGTAAATTTCGAGAATTTGCTTCAAAAAGTTGCATGCATCTTTTTTTTCTGACGATCTTTATTTAAAGTTCATTTTTCACATTCCACAGAGAGCTCAATGAGATCTATAGTTTGTTTCTTTGACCACTCCATTCTTCTTCTTCTCTTTCCCCCGTAAAATAATATGGTCCGTCCGGTAAAAGTTTAAAACTTTATCCAACAGACATGGATAGAGTTTAAAACATGTTTTAAATTAGTATGATACATAAATTTCAGTGAAATAAACAAAACTTGTTAAAAACATGATTGCTTTTTGTAAGTGTGAACGCTGTCAATGTATCAGACTAGTTTGAATATGTCATAGATCTAAGTGTAAACGCAGATGTGGTTTATACTTGTTTAGAGACTTGTTGGCAACACAGTATGAACGAAAGAATGTTTGAGACAGTTGCAATACATGTTTAAAACAAATAATTATGTTTTGACAAGTATTCTACAAGTATTGTATGAAACTAGTATTTTACTTGTTTCTTGGTGTGTTGTAGATAAACTTGTAGAAAATAACACGCCAGTCCGGTAGTTTCATTAATATTTTCTACTCAATTGACTATTCACAATAGAAAGTAAAGATGCTGAGGAACTTTACTTCCTGAGTGCAGTATACTTGTTTACACGGTTATTTTTTTATCACTGGAAAATTTTAGGGACGCTTCAGGACACATCAATTATTATAAATAAAATAAAAACAATGAATTAAAAAAAAATTTTTTTTGCTGCTCTCAACTAGTGCAGATTTTTTTGTATTTTTTTGTTTTTTTTTTCTTCTCTTCCCCCCGTAAAATAATACGGTCCGTACGGTAAAAGTTTAAAACTTTATCCAACAAGCATGGATAGAGTTTAAAACATGTTTTAAATTAGTATGATTTATAAATTTCAGTGAAATAAACAAAACTTGTTAAAAACACGATTGCTTTTTGTAAGTGTGAACGCTGTCAATGTCATGTCATAAAGAGTTAATGTCTGCCACATTTCCCCCATATCAAAAGCCATATCATCATCAACACCAGCTCATATACGTCCCCACCGTGGGGCACGAGCCTACCCCTAACCAGTTATGGTAGGGTGATTAGGCCTTAGTCAAACCACGCTGGTCCAGTGCGGATGACATAGCACTATGAAAATAAACAAAGTATTTAAGTCTAGTTGTATCAACATCAATCAGCTGATGTGTTTTCCATACAGTGTAGACTGAGGAGCTGTCTCTTCTACAATTTATCAATTTTGTACCAGCAACCAAAGTCAACACAGCTGGCGAAAACAATTCAACATATAAATCTACTTTCCATACCTGATTAGTAGGTGTATTATTATTCTGGACTGCGGCAGCTTCAGCTTCAGCCATTTTTTCGGAATCACTGTCAACTTCGTTGATGATGTTGTACAGATCTAAGCCTTCTGGAACGTTACACTCTATGTTTGCTTCTGGCCTTATTGTGAGTTCTTGGTTGATTAACTGACTGCAGCTTATACGTAGAGATCCTTGAAGTGATTCAGATATAGCCTGCAAACCATTTGCTAAATTAACATTAAATAATTTTGTAAGACTTACTGTATTAGAATTTATCACTCCTTACATTCTTAGAAATTTCAGCATAAATCAAAATGTCAATAAATAAAAACATCTTGTAAATATACCTGCTCTGGAAAATGTCACTTTATTTTAGTTTTGTTATTCTAAGAATGTAAAGCTTTTTTAAGCCTTATTACAATACAAATCAGTAGTACAAATAGATTCGATTAAAATTAAGTTATTGGTCAATTGATTAGTATTGTGATCATAATTACAGGGACATGAGTCGAGTAAAACACATGCAGATTTTATAAATTACTTACGTCGCTCAAAATGTCTTCCAAATCACAACATACATTAGTTGTTAAAACTGGTGTAGGACTTGGCGTCCGCGATCGATCAGAATAAAAATCTACGTCTATCGGGTCTAACACCACATCTGAACGAATTTCATTGAACTCCATCACTTTATGCTGCAAATATAAAACCAGGCACTAAAATTCGAATAATAACCTTTGAATTTGTTAGTAGGTAAACCATGGTATTTTCAATAACTTACCCATGAGATATTTAGGTTCTCCTGCGAGAACAAAACATTTTACTTACTATACGAAATATAAATTAAAAATTGTAAACCCGACAAAGCAAGCAAAGCAAGTAGGTAGGTATAAAAAAATATAGGTATCATATAGATAGCTTACCTCTTTTTACCGAAAAGCAAACAAACGTCAAAAGGCGGTTGATGTTCCGTTTTACGACTTCTACAAGATAATCAAATAAATTAAACTGCCGTAGAAGTAAGATTTTAAAGTTAAACAATACTATTTCCTTTGATTATATACATTTCATTGCAAGTGAAAATAAAATAGTTGGACGACTGATAAACCTACTTTTTTGCATCGTTACTGCTTGTTTTTGTGTGGCAGTCACAGAACAACAAAATGTAAATTGTAATACAAAAAAAAAAATTGTAGGTAATGGTAGCAGGGGTGTAAATGCAAAGGTTGTGTGCGTGTGAGCCGTTATTCGTCTGCTGTGAGCATACGATGCACCCCAACCCCATTCTAAAAAACAACCGGACAACTACACCCAAAGGCTCTGAACGCGGCTCAAGACCTTTGAGTGTCGGTTGTAAAACGCTCTGACGTTTATGACTGAAATACTCTTACGTGATTGGATGATATTGGCGGCCATATTCTATAATGTCATCTACTAGCAAGAAAGAGAAATAAAAAATCATGTGAAAGAGGGAGATAAAAGATTTGGATGCTGCAATCCGTTCAACGCCTTTGAGCGAGGTAAAAACAACCGGACAACTACACCCGAGCTGCGTTCAGAACCTACGCTCGAGTGCACTCCGAGTGCACTCTGACAGCAACCAACCCGTTCAGAGCCTCCGGGTAAAAAACGCTCTAACAGGCGGTTAGTACACTCTGTGCCCGTTCAGAAGCTTCGAGTGATGCAACCAAACAACCAACTCGAGCGTAGGGTAAAAAACACTCTGACAGATTTTATGTCAATGTCGATGTCAAAAATACGCTAATTATTTATTATTTTATTATATAACACTACTTTGAACTCTTTTAAGCCTAATACTAGGGAAATATAGTGATTTCTATGTGTTGTAATTATTTTTAAGCAGAAAAATTGATATTTACTGTTAATTTCATAGTAAGGATTAGTAATATTTTGCCCTTTGCTTGATCTTGATCGGCAAGATACAAACTAAAAAAAAAGATAGCAACCGACCCGTTCTGAACCTCGGAGCGAGTGTGAAAAACACTCTCGGTTGCATTACTCTGACCCTCGGAACGCAACTCTGGGCTACGTTCCAAAACATCACCCGGAGTGAGTAGGTGGTGGGGGGAGAGTGGCCGGTTAGGGTGGTCGGAGCTTAGATAAAGAATGAATAGATAGGACGTGACCGTATACCCGTAAGGGACAGACATAGATGACGTCATACCTGCCTAAAGTAGATGGGTATACCAGTGTTGCTTTAAGTTTTACCCTACTTTATTTTTATAGTGGCTTTTACCACTATAAACATAAAGTAGAGTTGATTGATCTACGTATTTTTTTTGAGACATTTTAATGAGCGCCCATCGCTCAATAATATGTCTCAAAAAATAAAAGTGGGAGGAAGTTGCGATTTTTTTTATTGAATTCTTCATTCAACCTTCGCCGCAGTCTAAAGTTATTTACACTTTTAAATAAAACTACACTTTTCGGATTTACTCAAGTATATTTCGTTTTAAAACATTTTACTATTATTTATTTAAGCTATTATGTAAACATCTTTACAAATATAAGAAAAAATATAAGGAATCATCATCCACACGCGTCCACTGCTAGACATAGGCCTCTCCAAGTGCTCGCCACTGAGCACGATCCGCGACCATTCGCTTCCAGCTTTTGCCAGCTAGGTACCTTGCGAAGATCGTCGCTCGATTAAGAATACAGCGGGCAATAATCATTGTTTTTTCTTTATCTCTGCAGTTTATTTAAAATCCAATATTTACACATTTACTAAATATTTGTGAAGATTTAGAAAATGTATAATATTTTCTAAATCTTCACACAACAAACATTCAAACATTTTCTAAAATTAGACTACTTTTTTTCCCAATCGTCTAAGCGGTTGACGCACTGGCCGTAGTTTTTTATTTGATAACCTCGCTGATTGTTTCAAACCCAGCATTTGAAGCCGCATTTTTCTCTTTCGGGGCGTATTCTGAACCGAAATCCAACACCGATGCGTCCTGAAACAATATGTATACAGGTTAAAAATAAAAGGAGGTTCCCCGATGGAAATCTGTTAAATACAGACAAACAAGCAAATGGAAAGTCTCACTTCAAAAGAATTACCTTTGTTATTTAAAATGCTCAAAATTTTATACTTAAATATGTCAATATTAATGTAACACAGAAACTAATATGTGAGTTCCCTTTCACGTAACAAATTACCTACGAATCAAGGAAAAATAGTCGTAGCGTAACTGGTATCATTATAACCCGGCAAAATGTTATACGCGTTGGCTGTATACGTGGCCATATTGTATGGCGACATTCCTAGCTTGTTAGGTTAACAATAACCTTACTACTTAGTTTGAAATTTCATGTTTAATCCCATAATATGATTGAGAACCATAGTAGAAGGATAAAATATTGCAATATAACTTGTATCTATAATTTAAAAAATAGTTTTGGCGCTTTTTATTGACACAATTTAGGTCTTACCTGTAAAAGGTTATATTTTCCTGTTTTCTAGCACTATCACTATTACAAACTAAAACGGAGCAGTGCACCATGATTTAAATGTTCAAATAGTTCACAATTACACTAATTAAAGTGTTAAATAATTACACAGTAAGCTATAATTCACAGAACAAATTTCTTCCACGTATTTGTTTAGCACCAGACGCTGGTGATAAACAATCCCCACTACCAGTTTCACCTATATACGGTAACAAGGACAAAAAAAAATGATGCCATCTTCTTCTTTCCTTTGGCAATGTGTATAAGTTTATCTCTTTTCCTCATGTTTGACGGCTTTTATAGCCCATCTATTTCATTCTATATCTATGGGTCGGAGTGTTGGTTGTTTTAGAACGGCAAGAGTGTTGTCTGCTTTGCTTACATAACCAAATGTACAAAAATAAGAAAATATATAATTCATCGGCGCGTCCGTTCGCTTTAATGCATGGATTACATTCCTCTGTTTCATCTACGAAAATGCTAAAACCAACAGAATATGAATTCTGTTAAATTGCGGCCTAACCTAGCTTCAGCGGAAATGATGGCCAATTTTACAATCGTGTCACTTACGATACCTATAGTCTTTGGAATTTAAAATTAACTTATTGTCGACGTTACGAAGCGCATCCTCGCTCTCCGAGATGCACAAATTGTGTGTGAATATGAAATCTTTGTAATCACAATCACACACAACTTTAAAATCCACCTAATTTCCCGCCAAATCCAATCGAGTGAAATTACACCTTGCTATATTATGCGGGTGAGATTCTACTCGATCGAGTGCACTCCGTAGCGTTTTAGGACACGCCACTCCAACACTCTCGAGTGCACCCGAAATGTTTTAGGACATACTTCGGGTAACCGAGTGCACTCGGGTGATGTTTTGGAACGTAGCCCTGAGGCGCTGAACGCGCCTCTGTGCTTCTAAACCAAAGCCGAAACAGCTGCTATCTCTTTCAAAAAAAGATCATGTTCCGCAACGCATTTCGGTTGAGACTAGGGTTGCCAGATTTTTTCCGATCTATATGGGACAAATTCTCAAATGGGCCAAAAATACGGGATTTTAGTTTTTTACCCGGGACAAACGATAATTATATTTAGTAACATTTTTTAACTTCTATTGTTAATATTTTTTTAAAGATCGAATCAGTTTTAAAATATTTTTATTTGTTTTACCATATTTGTAAAAATCGATACAATTATCGTCGTAATTAATAACGGTCATCAATTCGTTTCTTATTCAATTAACATTTATTTCATAAATCAGTCGCCTGTCTCAAAACAATAATCGAACGATTTCATAATAAAATGGAGCACGGTTCAAATACGGGACAGTGTTAATCCCGCCGGGACATTACAAACTATATGCCTAAAATACGGGACGTCTGGCAACGCTAGTTGGGACTATTGTGGAACAGGCATAGAGTCGGACACACGAAACATGAGCTTGGAAAAAGCGGCAAATTCAAAAATTCTAACTCTGGTAATACTGTCTACAGAAGGTAAAATACATTTTGATACTTGAAATATTCTAATATTTTTTTATTTATGTAGTAATTTAGAATGTTAAATTTGTGAAAGGATTGTCTTTTATTCCTTGAATATATTAGGGAAAAAAAGGAGTTTATACTTTTTTTAAATTAAATATTAGGTAATGTTTAGTTTCAATGAACTTCCAACAATGAACTTTTTATAAGAAATCGCTGTATTTGGATTTCATGAATGTTAAAATTACTATATATCTGTAATATTTCGAGAGAAATTAAGAAAAAAATATTATGAAACTGTTTATTGCAATGTATCAAAATCACCATGTTGAACTAAACTACATGGGGACATTGTATCAGTGTTGCTACTTGAAAAAATGTCAGGTTCATGTTTCGTGTGTCAGACTCTAGGTGTAGGTACAACTTTTTGATGGGGGGGGGATTTTTATAGGTCGATAAAAATCTCAGAACAATCACTACAGCATATTCTTCTGAGATAAAAATACATAATTGCATTTGGGTGCATGGCGTTAGTTCCTTCCGGCCACGTAAAAAAACTTGTTGGATTGACCTATAAAAAGGCGGTGCAGAGCAGAGCAAAGTGTTGTATTCACGTTGAGTTAAATAAAGAGGTCAAGTATAGACAAGTCTCTCAATGGGGGGTGTCCGGACCCCAACTCCCCCCCCCCCCCCCCTACTTAAGCTAATGAACAGAAACAGTTTCAACGAGATGCAGACAACAGTTCCACCATGTCGTTCCAGAAAAAGTTTCATTTCATGCTCCGCTCGCTCCACTGTATGTGGTCTCAATATTTGGATCCGGAGAAAAAAATGGCGACGAAGTGGATTTTACTATACTATAGCACAGTTTAACAATCATACAGTTTAGAAACGCGTTTGATGTTGGACGATGCCGCTGGCAGCGTGGGAACTTACGCTGTCACTCGCAAATGTGTAAGGGTTATCAAAAAAAAAAGTAATTTAAATGCCATTATAATGTAATTTATTTACAAGAAGTAGGTACCCATATACTTAACTACATTTACATTATGCTAGGTATGTTAGGTAACTATGTCAGGTAGATGATCAGTGTTCGTAGGTGAATTAAAGTACAGACATCGAATACCTACCTAAGTTCGCCATATTTTAAATGTATAAAAATGTCTACAAAGTAAAAAAAAATGCATTAAACTTTTTTTTCGTCTTACGTCATCCACGGAAAGATACCTAGGTAGCGGCGATACATGTATTATAGAGTTTATTCATAGTTCAGAATTAACTTAACTATACTTTAAACTAGTGGGCCCGGCAGACGTTATCCTGCCCGATTCCAGCGCTACTTATTGGGTCCAACTTTACGTTTAAACCTTCCTTGGACCTATTCAAACACACACAGAAAATTTCGTAAAATTCGTTCGAGCCGTTTTTTAATTTCTATTGAAACTTAATTTCTTATTGTATTTTGCGGTCGAAAAACATCCGTATACAGAACAAGTGTGCACCATTATAAATAATGTAATATACAATTCACGTAAAAAACCAATGCTCGCTCGCGTATCACACACCGTGCGTTCCGAATTGCGATAAAAGCGATAATATCGCGAATCCGACCAAATTAAATAGTCACAAAATATATGGGCTATTGAATCAGTAGGTTATGTTGTGACTTTGGTCGGATTCGCGATATTATCACTTTTATCGTTTTACGGAACGCAGGGATGGTCACACACAGTCGTTTCCTTCAACCCTCCGCGTTCGAGTAAACAAACTCGGCGAGTTTGTAGGCCACGGACCGCGCCGCCCGCTTCCCCGTGAGTTCCCCGCCATTGCTCTGCACAAACACGCTCGTTTCGTAACTGTATGATTGTTAAACTGTGACTATAGTGTATTCAAGAAAAGGTTCCCCTGACAGGTCGAACTTTTCCGTTTCATGCATACCGTCATTGAAGTTCTATCACCACGTAAGTCATTTTTGGCGGAAAAAAACACGACGTTTTTTCAATACTTCGCATTAATCACAAAATTGTACTAACATTATAATGGTTTTATTTTTCCTAATGGATCCAATGAAATGTATGTAAGTAATGGAATGGCATTAAAATAGTATATTTATGTATAATTGTGCAGTTTTTTTACTCTTCCTACAGGTTGCTATTTTGACATACGCGGTGTTAGAACTTCAACGACGATACTAGATTCTGTGATTAAAAATATAATGTTTAAAAAAATAAACTATTCTCTTTAGGTTATTTTTATCAAAAATGCAATAATTAATTTCACATTAAATAAAAACAAGAATATCAGTTCAGTTAAATATAATTATAATTCTAAAAAAATATTTGTTTAAAGTTAACAAAAACTATAATTAAAAAAAAATTGTTTAAAAAGTTAACAAATAAAATATTTGTTTAAAGTATAAGTTCCGATTGACGATTCAAATACATTGTTACGCGCTACACCGCCTCAGCCAATCGCAAGCCAGCCGAAGCCAGCCAATCAGAGCCAAGCACGTGCAGCCATGTGCCAGCCAGCCTAAGCCAGCCAATCAGAGCCAAGCACGTGCAGCCATGTGCCAGCCAGCCCAAGCCAGCCAATCAGAGCCAAGCCAAGCTAGCGCCTTACTACCGGAGAAACTATAAAATGCCGCGCCATCTCATATTTAGATCACTTCTCTGTTTTACTGTTTCTAAGACGGAGCTCTGCCCGATTGTAAATCGAAATTAAATCAGTGTGATTCTGCAACGTCTACTTTTTATTTTATCCCGTTACATATCTGTAAAAAGAGGTTCTATAGGTTGTATGGTTTCCTATAAATCCCACTTTTTAATATTATGTAAATAACGCACTTTTAATACTTTAATTAAGTTTAATTGGTAAATGGTTATTGCGCACGCGCGGTCACATTGGTTGTGTGTTACGTACTACGTACATGAAAATTGTGGAAATATAATGTGCTGAGCTGTTCGTTTGCGGTAGCACCGAACATACTCCCGGCCTTAAGATACATCTTTTTACAAAAAACTATTACAAAAATGGTGATAGTAAATCATCAAGCAAAAACAAAGGAAGCCTTATAATAATAACTAAACATTAAGCTGTAACATAGTTCAAATAATAATTTCTAATTTATAAAATTATGAATATTATGAAAAATATGTAATAAATTTATTTAAAAATTAATTTTAATTATTTTACGTCTAAGGAATAGAGTCATTTACGACATAAACATTTGGTTTTCGATGGATTGGTGATGTCTTAGCGTCTTTTTTCATTTTAAATGTTTTTACACTTGGACAACGATTACTAAATCCTTGTGAACGCGATTGTTTGCCACTACATTCACCCACATCACTTGCACTCAGCTGACGGTCAGCTGTACTCTGCTTTCGCGAATCCACAACACTATACACTGGCTCTGTGGTTGTTCTTTTTAACGGAATCGGGTCTTCCACTGGTTCTCGATGACAGCTAGTTGCCGATCGCCTGCTTTGGTTCAGAGGGCTACTTCTTTGGCAACAGCGACTGTATTTCCAAATCCATAACAGGATGCCACATACTACAGTCATCATAAGAAACGATGTTACAGTATAGTGAGTTATATCATGTGATGATATGTCGTCAAGTTCTGGTTTGCTCGCTTTCAATTCGACTATTTGTTTTTCTAATTCAGCTAAGGAATGACTGTAGTTCACATCCATTGGTTCGGTGGTGTTTTCAGTTGGAATTTTTATTTTTACAATATGGTTAATTTGATCAATTTCTGGTATGTAAATATTTGGTGAATAATTTATTTGATTTGTGTTCGGTATCGGAAAGTATAACGTGAAATCTTTACTTTTTATTATACAATTTTGGTTCATATTTCTGATAAATCCCACGCCTCTTATCTGATGAACACTGACTTTGTTATCGCAAACTATTTTAATTGAGTATATATCGCAACAGAAATATAAGTACTGGTGTATGGAATGTAATTCTATCCATTTATTCGTACATGTGGAATTAATAACTTTACATTGATCAGCGGTAGATTTTTCGCAAAAGCTTTCGTCGTTTTTTATACTTAGGATAGGCTTCAGTAATTGACACATGTACGTTTCTCCCATCAAGGAACAAGAGTTTAGCTCCGGTATGGTAATGCCAAAAAATTCGTCCTTGCCTATGTTCACAGCTGCGTATTCTGAGATTGGTCTTATGCTGATCATATAATTATTTATTTTATGCGGAACTGGGATCAATCTATATAATTGGAAATGATTTCTGTCAATCAAAGGAAACGTTATTTCAATAAGCAGGTGATTTTGGGTAACTCGCGCTTTCACTTTTAGCAGTTTGTATAAATGCTGAATATCTGTTTCAATATTATTTATTGGTAAAGATAATTCTTGTGGCATCTGACCATTGATAGTTTTCAGTTCTTTTTTCAGCTGAGTAGGTGTTAATAAATGTAAACTAATTTGACCATGGTATATATCAGTTACAGTATCGAGGAGTGAGTCTTGCAACCTTTTTAGATTTTGTAGTAAACTATTTCCAGATAATGCGGATAGTGTAAAATCTTGAATATATGACATGTTTTGAATTTCCTTTTGAAGTATGATATTATTTTCTTGTAAGTCGTTTAATTTCTTGTTTATAATTTTATGTTGTGTATTGATGTTAGACTCCATTCTCTTCATGATATTAAATTCGGATTCAATTATTGATGTATGGTTTTTCCAGAGACTTAATAAGTGATTTTCGTTTGTTTGTATAGTAGCGATGTCATGACTATATTTTTCCGCAAACCGATAGTCCAGAACACCGAACAGATCATTAGCCAGATATCCGATGCCATTGATGATGCCTCGTCGCCGCCGTCGTCGTCTACCGTGAACGTCAAAATGCTGCGTTAGTAAAAGCTCATTGTAGTATTCAATTTCTTTAAATTCGTGACTTAGTTGTGGTAGAATAAGATTACAATGGTTTACGTTATCAATGAGCTTACAAAGTTTATCTAAATAATTATACATTTTATTAAATGTAATCAATCCAGTCTGGTAGGGTTGAAGGTCATAATAGACAACCATAGTCCATTTATTTCTAATGAGTTGCATTTTTCCTAAAGGATTAAAATATAGAGTTTGATTGCTCGGCAATTCTTGTATGTTATTGAAAGCATTTCCTGGTGTCAGAATCATCATAAAAAATAACAAGGCTGTAGCTATACTCGCGAAAGATGGGATTTTGGTAACTTTTTTCTTCTGTTCATTATTGGAGCTTAAATTTTCATCTGGTATCATAGTTTTTTGTTGTGGAGTGGTAATATTTGGTTCATTTTTATTTTTCAATGGTAATACGGATAATTTTATTATTGGTCGTTTCAGTGTTCCATTTTTCGTTTTTAACGTGACAACCCTAACTAATCCATCATCTCCTGCATGCAGTTCAATCACGCGACCCATAGCCCATTTTCCAGGTGGTAAGTTTTCGTCATGGATAACCACGAGGTCGCCTTTATTCATGTTATTTTGCTGTTTCAGCCACTTATTTCTCGCAGATAACTGTGTCAAATATTCCATTTTCCATCGTTTCCAGAGGTTTTGGTACAACTTCGAGATTAAATGCCACCTGGTCCTGGCGTCTTGTTCTGTCTCAATGATAGTAGATCCTGGACGAGGGGATAAGAAATGAGCAGGCGTCAAAATGTCGAGATCTTCTATATTTTCAGACAAAGAGCATATTGGTCGTGAATTAAGGCAGGCTTCTAATTTCGATAAAAGTGTGGTATACTCTTCGAATGTTAATTTTTGTAAGCCAACAACTCTTTTCAGGTGATGCTTGAGACTACGGACGGCTCTCTCCCATAGTCCCCCGGCGTTGGGCCATGATGGTGCATTGAAATGCCAGTCAATCCCCATTTCTGTCACTTCAGCCAAGAAACTATTGTTAAAAATATTTAAAAAATTCTGGTATTCCTCTTGCATAACTCGGTTGGCCCCCACAAAGTTGGTACCATTATCACTATAGATGTGACGTGGAGCACCCCGCCGAGCTGCCATTCTACTTAGAGCTGCTAGGAAGGCTGAGCTACTCATATCAGATACAATCTCCAAATGCACAGCTTTCGTAACCATACAGATGAAGATCGCTATGTAACCCTTCGTGGTTTTTATCCCCCGACCCTTACTCGACTTGACATCAACGAAGCCGGTATAGTCTACGCCACAATGGTAAAATGATACGGTCGGTGGACTTCTTTCTTGTAAGTAGGTAAACGTAATATCCATGCAAATATTCGAATGATTTTATTTATAGAACTGTAAGTATTTAATAAATGAATTATTATTTTTGTTTTTATTGATGTTGCCGTGTTATTTAGGTTTAAAATATTAGTATTAACTTGTTTCAGATAAGATTTCTTTACTTCTAAGTTAGTTTCGTAAATTATTTTTTCTCCGTTATTTTCTGTATACGATGATAGCCATGACGGGCCCCGCCACCATAACTTATGTTGAATTAATTGGTTAGTAGTCAAGCCTCGAGAGGCACAGTCCGCGGGGTTGTCAGCTGTTTTAACGTGTTGCCACTGGTCTGATGGTATTACTTCGATAATTCCTTTAACGCGATTTGATACAAAAGGTTTCCAACGGGCTAGATCTCCTCTTATCCATCCCAAGACGGCAGAGGAATCGGTCCATGCACATAGTTTTATAACATAGTTTGGTAAGCAATTAATGACTTTTTTCATTAGGCGTGATAATAAATGAGCTCCCATTAACTCCAATCTGGGAACGGATACAACTTTTGAAACTGGTACTAATCTAGCTTTTGCAGCAACTAAACATATTGAAATTTTTTGCTCGTTATTGATGATTTTGCAATAAATGACACCTGCATAGGCCTTTTTCGATGAATCACAAAAACCATGCAGTTCTATCTGTTGTTGGTTTTTGGTGCCAATCCATCTTTTAATTTTTATCTCATTTATTTCTCGAAGATCGTTTTTGAGTTTTATCCATTCTTGAGCAATGTCTTCAGGTAATGCGTCATCCCAATCTATACTGGATAACCATACACGCTGAAATAGTATTTTCATATTAGTACTTACAGGGGTAAGCCAGCCTAACGGATCAAAAAGTTTGGAGATATCCGATAGCAATGATCTTTTGGTTGGTGTCGATTTTGTATTAAATTTAATTTTGGATTCAAAAGTAAATTCATCCTTTCGAGGGTCCCAACGAAGGCCTAAAGTTTTTGATGTTTCTCTTTCCTTAAATTCATATATTTGATGACTTTTTTGGTTTGCATGTAAATCTTCTAACAGCTCCTGGTCGTTTGATGCCCACTTCCTTAAATTAAATCCTGCTGATTTCAATATTTCAATTAATTCTTGTTTTAATTGTATGGCGTCCGATCTTTCATGAGACCCACCACAATAGTCGTCCATGTAAAAATCATTTTCTAAAGCTCTCGCTGCATTGGGAAACTGGTGGTTTTCATCTGATGCTAATTGTTTCAAACACATCATAGCTAAAAATGGGGCTGGTTTTGTGCCGTAAGTTATGGTAGTTAATTGAAATATGGAAATTGGTTGGTTTTGATTTTCGCGCCATAGTATTTTTTGATAGACCTGATCTTCGTGGTGTACCATTATCTGTCGGTACATTTTTTCTATGTCGGCAGAAAAAACATACCGATATTGCCTCCATTTCAAAATTAATTCTTGTAGGTCTCGCTGTAAATTTGGTCCCCTATACAAAATATCATTCAAACTGTTACCCGTCGAAGATTTTGAAGACGCATTAAAAACAACCCGTAGCTTCGTTGTTGTAGATTCATCACGAGTGACAGCACGATGCGGTAAAAAGTATTCTGGTGATGATATATTTGATAGTTTCATATGGTTTAAACTATAATACTCATTTATAAATGCACGATAATGTTGTTTTAATTGTTCGTCTTTCTCGAGCTTCTTTTCTAAGTTTTTAAATTGTGCGAGCGCTTTATATTTCGTTAGACCTAATTTTTCTTTTAACTCCGGCTTAAAAGGAAGTCGAACCTCGTATCTCCCACTTTCAAGCCTCTTGGTAGTTGATAAAAAATATTGTAAGCATTCATGGTCTTCCGTGGACATCTCAGCTTGCTGACCTATATCTTCAACCTCCCAGTACTTCGACAAATCTTCTGTGTTATGTAAAACAACGTTACATCTATAATATGGTTTCATGGTGCCACACAACAACCACCCGAACTGTGTTTGTTGAGCGATTGGTTGGTCATCTTTTTCTCCTCTTAGAATACCGCCCAACATAATCTTACTATAAACTTCCGCGCCCAAAAGCAAGTCTATTGGTCGACTTATCTTAAACTCAGGGTCGGCTAAATTGATGTTTTGAATATGTGGCCAGAATGGTTTTGTAAACGTTTTATTTGGTAAATTTTTTATCAAGCTATTCCTGATAAGTACATTTGTGTCCATAGAAAAATTGTTACATGTTGAATGAATTGTAATATTTAACATTCCCTTGCAATTATTTTCTTTTTCTCCTACTCCGAAAATGGTGCCCTTACAATAATATCTCTTTAAGCCTAAAATCTGTGCTGCATGTTCACTTATCAAAGATATCTGAGAGCCCTGATCAACCAATACTCTCATGCTGTACAATTCTCCATTGTATCCGGTGATTTTCACTATTGCGGTTGATAAAAGAATTTCAGAAGAGTCATCCCCGGACGCATGATTTGAAGTCGAAATTTGCTCTTTTGCTATTGAGTTAGGAGCACTCGGCCTTAAGGGAGCGCTTGACCTTAAATGTGGTTTAAATGGTTTAAATAATACTACGTTGTTGTTTTGATAGCGCCTCGTGTAGTATCGTATTATGATTGTTCAAGCATTTGCGACATCGCTTGGTTGAATAGCACGATTTATTAAAATGGTTAATTAAGCAATTATGACAGCAATTGAGTTGATTAACTGACTTTAATTTTTGTTCATCCGACAATTGCATAAATTTGCTGCACTGCCATAATCCGTGGTCAGCGTTACACAATGGACAGGAATGTGACCGTGATATATGTACACTTTTCAAATAATTTTGACTATTACTTTTCATTTTTTGAGAGTTGTTAATTACATTTGATTGAAAAAATGGTCTTTGCTTAGGTGAATTATGATGCAATTGCGAAGATTTATAGTTACTAGTTTCCTGTTTTCTTCTCGAAGCTTCTAAAGCAGTAAATTTGCATTCCAAATAATTTAAAAATTCCTGAAGAACTGGCAACTCTCGTGGTTTTTTAACAGATTCGATGTATTCTGAAAATGATTCGCTATCCAGTTTTTGAGACAATAAATGTACAAGTAATGGATCCCAGCTGGTAATATCAACCCCTAAATTTTGAATTGCATGTAAACATTATTTTGTTACATCATGAAGCTTTTTAGTCATATTTAACGATGGTTGTTGCATAGTCGGAATGCCTAATAATGTGTTAATATGAGAGGTAAATATAAGACGCTTATTCCCGTAACGATGGTTTAACAACTCCCAGCATACTTCGTAATTATCTGAGCTGATTTGTAAGTGGTGAATCAAACGCTCAGCTTCTCCCGTGACCTTACTCTTTAAAAACTGCATTTTTTGTGCATCGGAAAGAGATGGATTTTTGTGAATTGCTTCATTAAACAAATCTTTGAAGGAAATCCAGTGGTGATAGTTACCACTGAATGACGGAATTTCCATTTGTGGTGTGACTTTGTCACGATGTGATACTGAAAACATTTTAGTGTTAATATTTTTCTTAAGCTCCATATACATTTTTTCGTAGCTGGTAAATTCATCTTGGTAGACTGTCATATCTCCGTCAGTTTCAGCTTCGATTTCCCAATGTAAGCAGTCGATGGTACTCCAACGAGCTTGAAGAGTTTTTAGAGCATCCTCAAACTCCCATTTATTTTGTATACTATCTACGTCTATTGACCTTACCGTACGAATCAACGCCTTAAAGTTGACGGACTGTTTTCTCATCATTTCATCGAGCTTACTGTAACCCCCAGCTGAAGATAAACATGGTTGCTGACCTTTTTTCTGCTTGCCGGACGGCCCTGGTCGTGGTAGTTCTTCTTCACCTGCTTGACCGTGGCTAATGACCTGCTGGTACTGCTTTATTGGCTTACCTTCTGGTTGTTCGGACATAAACTGTTGTAACAATTTATTGAGTAAATCTCTAATAGTATTATATAACTCCTCAGCTGTATCAAAATAATGTTCGGTAAAATAAATATGATTAAATTCAGCATATGCACAGAGCTTTCTATGGTTTTCCTGGTAATCAAACCAATGACTTTCTAATAAATCTAATCTACGCCTGCAGTAGTCTTTGTTCTTCCGATTTTTACCATCTTTTTTAATGTTGGTCAAAAGTTTTTTCAAAGAGTCGTAAATTTCAATTTGATTTTTATAAAGATTCTCCATGGTAAATATGAACAAGAATTAATATAATAATAATAATAATGGTTAGATCTGACCTTGGTTTCTCCTTACAAATTCCTCACTGAAATCCTTGGTAGTATTCAAAACTGGTCACTATGTCACTGATTTTAAGGCCCGCGATACTTTCAGAAATTCGCGTCGCGAGGTCCTTATTGCTCGAAGGACCATGTAAAAAGAGGTTCTATAGGTGGTATGGTTTCCTATAAATCCCACTTTTTAATATTATGTAAATAACGCACTTTTAATACTTAAATTAAGTTTAATTGGTAAATGGTTATTGCGCACGCGCGGTCACATTGGTTGTGTGTTACGTACTACGTACATGAAAATTGTGGAAATATAATGTGCTGAGCTGTTCGTTTGCGGTAGCACCGAACAATATCAGAAGTGGGATAAATATAAAAAAAACCCTAAAACGTAGTTACGTCAATGCGTCGAGTGTAGGCCGCCTGGTCCGTCCGCACGAATGGGGCAAATCTCCGCGTGAAGATTCATCCGAAACAACTAGTGAAAACGAAGACAAAGTTTCGCCACCAGCCTCGCCTTCAGCTCGAAAAATCCTACGCAAGCTTTTGAAATCAGAGGTACAAAAGGCCATGAGTTCTTTAAATTACGAAATACCCTTCGTCACTACAAGAAAAGAACCCCGTGCAGCCTTGCTAATCCCCGAGTTCGACCCGGAAAGCGAAGAGTGTACTGTTACTGCGACAGCATGGCTCAAAAAAAAATTGATCAACTTGGCGAAATTCATATGGATGGTGCGAAAACACGAAGTCGTTTCATCTGCAAGATAGATTAAGGAGGTCAAACAAGAAGATGGTACAACCGGCTGGATGAATACGATTACTCTTGGGAAGAGTGGAAGCAAATGTTGATACGTGCATTTCCCAGACGTCGCAAATATGGATTCGATGACCAAATATTATCAGGACAAAGTCGCCATGTGTTTTCGGTGTAAGTTGTCAGACAACGCAGTTGTCTCATGCATCATTCGCGGTCTACCACCACCAGCACAAGCGAATGCTAGAGCATATCATTGTGAGCAACCCGAAGAATTATACGAAGGCTTCCTATGTGTGATGGATGACTACCAGCCACCGTCAATTTGGATTGGAACAAGCCCGTCAAGTAAAGATGTCGTCAGCCGACAAGGAAACAAAAAAATGTCTGCCTCGGTAGCAAGAAGCAGGGCGAAGTACTGAGCAGAGCCACCAGCTGCACGACTACGCCGCCTTCGGAGGTTCAGGTTAGCCCACAATATTTTATTGCACTACCTTTGTAGCCAAAAATAATCTATTGCACACTAGCCAAGCCAATATTAGCATAATCGGGGCATCAAACATAGAGGAAATCAGTTCAGATCTATTGAATAAAAATCGATTATGATTATTTGATTGCTTTACTAATCAATTTCCCTGACTATTTTGCGAGTAAAACACAAGACTTAGGATATACAGGTTTATTAAACATAAAAATAAAGTTAACAAGTGAACAGCCTATATACCGTCAACCTTACAGCTTGTTGCACAGTCAATAGTTAGATCCAAAGTGTCTGAATTGCTAGACGCAGGTATAGTTCAAGAATCTGAATCATGTTTTGCTTCTCCCGTAATTGTTAAAAAAAAAGAACGGCGATAGTAGACTTTGTTTGACCCTTGCCTAATATCGATGATTAGGTCTCCAAATTAGCCGTTAAGAATTTCTTTACGAGTCTCAAAGTTACCATCAGGTCAAAATCGACCCTGCAGATAAACATCCTATAAAACGCCACATTGGTATTTGAATATACGCGTGTTCCGTTTAACTTAGATAACGCACCGTCTGTTGTTATACGAATAATGAATAAGGTTGTAGATTCAATACGAAATTCCAATCACAAAAGGCGGTAGTTCAAAAAACCACTGACTTTCCCGATAAATATGAAATTTTAGCATTCGTAGACAATTTGTTGCAACCCTCTTTTGATGTTCAGTAAGGTTTAGATATTTTACAAAAAGTTCATAAATGAAGATCGGAAAATTTAAAGTGAAATGTGAGTAAGTGTTCATTTTTATAAAACAAAATTACATACTTTTTTTTTTTTTTTTTTTTTTTTTTTTTATTAGAATGAGCGGCTATGTTTTGTCACTGCGACCTACGAGATCTATTGTGACCGCCACTATTACAGTTCTCCCACAAGCCCAGCATCTTCTAAAAAGTGCAGTATTTTCTTGGGGGAGAGGTGCTTGACCTCATCTGGTGACAGTAAGTGTTTGCCCAGGTGTAGGCTGCGTTTACGCATCAGTGGTCCACAGTTTGTGAGCAAGTGCATAGGTGTCTCTTCTGCCTCGTGGCAGACCCTGCACTCTCTGCACTCACTCAACCCCATGATGGACTTGTGCTTATTAAGGCGACAGTGTCCAGTGAGGGCTCTGACCAAAGTGCGTATGTTGTTCCTGCTTAATCCTCGGATCTGTTTGCAGGTACTACGGTCATAGGCTTTTATGAGTGCCTTAGAGTGTTTAAGTCCTGGCATATGCAGCCACGCATTGTAGGACTTATTGTCGTAATGGGTTTCAAGCGTTAGACGGGCGAGGCTTTTGGGTATACCACAGAATGGTTCAGGACCATATTGCGTTCCTTCGGCGCCAGCCCTGGCGAGCTCATCGGCACATTCGTTGCCAGTGATTCCCGCATGCCCTGGGACCCATCTAAGTATTACTCTGTTACTGTGTCCCAGAGTGTTTAGGCGGTTCATACAGTCATCCACTAGCTTTGAGGTCACGAGGTTACTGCTCAACGCCAGTAAAGCTGCTTGACTGTCTGAATTTATATATATTGTGCGGTTGACTTGGTTGATTGCAAGGTTGGTTTCCGCACATTCTGAGATGGCATAAACCTCCGCTTGGAAGATAGAGGCGAAGCTGCCCAAGCTTTGTGAGAACTTGTGCAGTGGCTGCTCTCTATATATACCAAAGCCCACTTTGGACCCCATCTTGGATCCATCGGTAAACCATACGGTGCTTCCTGTCTCATAGGTAACTTGCTTGTTTAGCCAGTCATCCCTAGAGAGAAGTTCCACTTTGTAGTTTCTATTGAAATTGCAACGTGGAGGCATGATATCAGAGTTCATGCTTAGTATTGGTGTCTCATTGACTAGGTCTAATAGAGACCTTTGTCGAAGGGACAGACATTTGAACCCGCCTTGGGCATTCATCCTGTACGCACACGCTATCGCCTCCTTGACAATAAACATGTCCAGGGGTGTGAGTCGCAGTAGCGCATTCAGGGCTGCCCCAGGCGTGGTGGAAATTGCGCCTGTAGCCATGAGACAGGCAGTTCTTTGTAGACTGCCTAACCTATTTGCAGCGGTTTTTTGTTTGGCTTTGTTGTACCACACCACTGAGCCGTACGTAATTATCGGGCGTATAATGGTTAAGTACAGCCATAGGACCGATCTGGGGCTTAGACCCCAGTTGGTCCCAACCATTCGACTGCAAGCCCCTAAGGCAATTTTTGCCTTATCTATTATGTTGGTAAGATGTGAGTTCCAAGTCAGTTTCTGGTCAAGAGTGACGCCCAGGTATTTGACCTCTGTAGAGAACTGCACATCCTTCCCGTTTAGCCGAGGCTTAACAAGCTTTTCAAGCCGTCTTCGCCTGGTAAATGGTATTATAACAGTTTTATCAGCATTCACTGAGAGGTTGTTTTCCCTACACCAGTTGTTTATGGTATTGAGGGCTTTCTGCATAATGTCAGATATTGTACTTTGGCAGAAGCCTCGTACCGTCACCACAAGGTCATCTGCGTATCCTTGGGTGTCGAAATTGAGGTCAGCCATGTTGTACAATAATTTGTCTACCGCAAGAGTCCACAGGAGGGGAGACAAGACACCTCCCTGCGGGCAGCCTCTTGTGGACAGAAGTTCAATTGATGATTTGTGTAGAGATATTTTAACTCCCCTGTTGGAGAGCATTGCCTCTACCCACCTGGTTGTAGTCGGGTCTACACTTTTGTTTTCCAATCCCCTGACTAACATTGTTATAGGTGCGTTGTCAAATGCGCCCTCTATATCTAAAAATGCACATAGTGCAATTTCCTTGTCCTCCAGCGCTTTTTCTATCCTGTCAGTCAAGCTGATCAGGGCCGTTTCGGTTGATTTGCCTCTACGGTAAGCGTGCTGGGTAGGATGAATAGGGTTTACAGTCAATACTGTTTCCCTAATGTGTATATCTATAACCTTTTCCATGACCTTCATAAGGAAGGATGAGAGGCTTATGGGCCTGTAGGACTTCGGTTGTGATCGGTCCTTCTTGCCCGCCTTAGGTATAAATATGACTTTAACTGTGGTCCACCTCTCTGGAATATATCCCCAGGCCAAACTTGCCCTGAAGATTTTGACCAGATGGGGAGTGAGGACGTTTGCTCCTTCTTTAAGTTGTGCGGGAAAGATGCCGTCCTCTCCACAAGATTTGTATGGTTTAAAGGAGTCAATAGCCCACCGTACCTGATTCGGTCTTATTATTATGGCCGCTCTACGCCAGTCCTCGTTATTTGGCCTGCGGAGGTTGCCAATTGTTCCCTGCGAGCAGGATTTGCTCACAGAGCCAGGAAAGTGGGTGGCCGCTAGTAACTCCAGTGTGTCGGTTTCACTTGACGTGAAGGTTCCATCGGGCTTTCTTAGTAGCCCGACTGGATTAGGCACAGCTTTTGAGAGCATTTTTTGGAGTCTTGCCGTGCGAGGCAGGCTTTGTACTTCCTCGCACAGCTTCCTCCAGGATGCTCTCTTTGCCTTCCTAATTTCAATGTTGTAACTGGTTAGGGCTTTTCGGTAGGTGTCCCATTCATTAGATTGTTTAGCCCTATTAAACAATCTTCTGGTTTCTGCCCTAAGCTTCTGCAGCTTAGTGTTCCACCATGGGACTCTGGTTGTAGAGGTTTTGTTTTTCGCAGGGCAACTACTTTCATAGGCTTTCTTGATTCCTATGGTAACAGTCTCCACTGCTAGCTCAATACCGTCTACTGTTCTAATATATTTAGGCATTACTTCAAGGTTTGACTTGAGCTGGTCTCTATATTCGTCCCAGTTGGTCTTCCTTGGGTCCCTAAATATTTCATTTTGACAAGAAATCGCAGCTTCTATGTCAAACCGGATATGCCTGTGGTCAGACATGGAGTTTTCGTCACTAACCTGCCAGTCAGCGATATGTCTAGCGAGATTCTTTGTGGCAAAGGTAATGTCCAGTACTTCCTGCCTGGTACGTGTAACAAAGGTCGGGATACATCCTAAGTTAAGTGTGATGAGTCCATTAGCGACAAGAAAGTCAAACAATAACTCACCTCTAGCGTTCACGCCTGTGCTTCCCCACGCAGTATGGTGGGCGTTGGCGTCGCATCCCACTAGGAGCTCTGCCCTATGCAGACGCGCGTACTCCACCGCCCGTTCCAGATCCTCCGTGGGGTTAGGTTTCTCGCCCGGTAGATAGGCCGAGCACAAAATTACTCTGGGCCCGGTCCACCCGGCGAGATTTACATATCCTGCAACCAGATCATCACTGCAAAGCTCTGTAACAGGCAAAAGGTTAATATCTCTCCGAAATATTATACAGGCTCTGGGTCTATGGCCACCGGCATGTACTAAAATCTTACCTGCAGACGACAGCCCCAGAATATTGCCATTGGCTACCCATGGCTCTTGGATTAGAGCGAGATCCACCTTGTTGCCGGCGAAGCAACACTCCACCACCGCAGACGCAGCTGCAGCATGGTGGAGGTTGGCCTGTAGGATTCTCGCTCTGTTTACCATTGGGGTAGCCATTGCATTACTGTTTGGGGGGACGTGGCACATTGGCTGGAGGACGTGGTCGTCCTGCTGCACTGTTTGTGCCCCTCCCCGCAGTTTTCCCGCCTCTTGTACCGCTCCCTCCGCCCTTGGTAGACTTCAGCGGAGGCCGCAGGTTGGAAGGTGGTGGGGGTTTCCCAACCAGTCCTCTCCGTGACCCCGGCACTCTCGCTGCCGTCTGTCCACTAGAAGTGGAAGGCGTGGGAGGCGGCACACTCGCGGCCCCCGTGCTGGCACCAGAAGACTTGGGTGGAGGCGGTTCACTCAGGTGCCCTTGGGAGGCTCCCTGAGTCTTCCCCTCTGCCACTTCGGTCTCCTGCTGCCGCACGGGCGCCCGGTTAGGCGTGTCTGTGTCAGAGCCACCTCGGATTCTGAAAACCACAGTTTTGAACCCGAGGGTGGCCCGACCATCGTTAGCCCGGAGGGCCTCCACAGAAGGGTCGTCGAGTGAGAAAGTCACAAGTGACCCTCCCACCCCGTCCCTCCTGTGGAGGACCTTCCAGAGCTCTGTGTTGAGGCCTTCATTTTGTGCCCTCAGCAACACCAGCGCTTCGTCAGTTGTCTCCGCCTCGCTGGAGGGCACAAAAGTAGTCCCAACATGAGGCTTAGGCAGCTCCGACTCAGGAATGGTCCTGAGATCTGCCTCAGGCCACGGCTTTAAGTTTGGGATTACACCCACAAGCCAGTCCAGGGTCGCCTGTCCCTCGTAAGTGACTAGGACCCAGCCTGGCTTGTGTGTGAAGCCCATAAATTTTGGTCCCGAACCCTTTTTATCCATCCCCGCAAAATTGCTGGTGATGGACTTAAGGAGAGCACGATGTACAAGCCGCATCTGCTCCTCACTCATGGGTTCCGAATTTCGGATCCCCACGCGAGAGGAGCCCGCTACGGCACTGTACCTCGGCCTCGGTTCGGCGCCCTGGTCCGTCCGGGATGTTTTTTTCGGTTGGACCTGAGGGGATTCTTCTTCAGAGCGAGCACGTTTTTGCGGCTTCGGTCTAATTACATACTTAGGACATGAGATATCTTCGAATGGCATTTAACCAGGTGAATCAAAATTGTTAGCAGTGTCACAGTTTCCTACTCCTAGTAGTGTTCATGAAATACGTCAATTTATAGGGCTATGTAGATATTTCCGTAAATTTATTAAAAGTTTCGCAATTTAATTGCTCGCCCTTTAACAGATTTAGCAAAGAAAAACGCAGTTATGGAAATGGGGCACTGAACAAGTCGATAGTTTTCAACAATTAAAACTGTGTTTGTGTACAAGGCCAATACTGGCTTTATATGACCCTGTATTACCAACTGAGATTCACACCGATGCATGCAAATCTGGTATCGCAGGTATTTTTTTTTACAAAAACAAACTGATAATTCCCTTAGGCCTGTCATGTATTTCAGTAGGGCAACGAGTAAAGAAGAAAGTATATACCACAGTTACGAGCTTGAAACGCTTGCCGTAGTAGAATCTATGTGTAGGTTTAGAGTGTATTATAGTAGGGATACATGTTAAAGTGGTAACTGACTGTACTGCCGTTCGCGCCACCCTTACTAAACGTGACATTATCCCACGTATTGCTAGGTGCTGGCTGTCACTACAAGATTTTGACATGAGTGTACAATATGGCCTGGGGAAAAAAATTAACACGTAGACGCGTTGAGTAGAAATCCCGTCGATGCTATTAATGTCAACCGCCTTGAAGTGTCAGACGGGTTCTATACAGTCCAGTATCAGGATGACAAGTTAAGGCGTATCATTGTTCAGCTTAAAGATAGCTCAGCTGCCCCTGATATAAACAACAACTATGTGCTCTCAGATGATAGACTCTATAGGAAGACATTGTATGGTAATCGCCTCGTGGTGTCTGCATTGAGCAGATAAAGATGCACCACAATATAAGTCATGTAGGCTTTCAAAAATGTATAGATTTAATAAAGAGGGAGTAAATGGTACATTGTTCCCTATTCCGAAACCCACAGAACCCATGGTCATGGTTCATGTCGACCATATGCCCCTTTTGTAGAACAGCAAAAGGTTATCAATATATGTTGGTTATTACAGACTAGCTTCTGCCCGCGACTTCGTCTGCGTGGACTTCAATTTTGAACAATTTTTAATTTTCCCTCGGGAACTACTTAAGGAATCGGGATAAAAGGTAGCTTATGTCACGTTCTTTTCCATGTCAAAGGCTACATGCATGCCAAATTTCATCCAAATCCGTTCAGCCGTTTTTGAGTGATTGAGTAACAAACATCCAAATATCCAAACATCCACACTTTCACGTTTATAATATTAGTAGTAAGTAGGATAATTTCTCTAAATTTGTTATTGCTGAGCCCACCCACGGTCAATTCAGTAAAAAACAATAAGAACACTTTAAAAAATATTTAGTCAGTGATCATGGCAAAGCTTTTACCAGCAGATATTAAAAAAAAATTCAACTGACAAGCAATTTAAGTACATTTTGACATCTGTTGCATGTCCACGAGCCAATGGTTAAGTGGAACCGGATCTTACTGAATGCGTTACGTGCGATTGATCCTAGCCAGCCTTCTAATAATTGGGCCAATAGCTTACCTGATATTATTTGGGGTGTTAATAATACTGTAAATGAAAGTACAACATAGTCGTATAGCCCTATGATTTGATGTTATGAAAGTAATAATGAATCGGTTGAAATCAGGCGTAATAATAGATCTAGTGCGCGATTAAAATTAGAAAGCCATAAGATGAAGCGTAACTTCAATAAAAAAAGGAAAACTAGTCGAATTTACAGAAAGGGAGATTTAGTTCTTTGGCGGCAAGCACCCACTAGTGTAACAAGAGTGAGCACTAAGCTTGATGATATTTACTCTGGCCCATATATCATTACTAAGGTGTGGGTAATGACATACACAGAATCCTCAGTATCAAGGGGTTCCGAGGCTACAAGGCCTTTACTAGCCTGGTTGCATCGGATTCTGAGGCCCTATCACAGAATCACAGTACCCTATATCATACAGTGCCAGTAGCTCTGATGACCAGCTTGAAACCGAAGATCTCATTGACATACTTGAAAGCTAACCACGTGTTTTTCCATTGCGGGAGCAATGATTGTTTCAGGACGGCCGACTGTTACGCGCTACACCGCCTCAGCCAATCGCAAGCCAGCCGAAGCCAGCCAATCAGAGCCAAGCACGTGCAGCCATGTGCCAGCCAGCCTAAGCCAGCCAATCAGAGCCAAGCACGTGCAGCCATGTGCCAGCCAGCCCAAGCCAGCCAATCAGAGCCAAGCCAAGCTAGCGCCTTACTACCGGAGAAACTATAAAATGCCGCGCCATCTCATATTTAGATCACTTCTCTGTTTTACTGTTTCTAAGACGGAGCTCTGCCCGATTGTAAATCGAAATTAAATCAGTGTGATTCTGCAACGTCTACTTTTTATTTTATCCCGTTACAACATACTTAATTAAACAAATATTTTTCAGATTTATAAATAATTATTATATTTAACTGGACTGATATTCATGTTTCTATTTAATGTGGAATTAATTGTTTGAATTGTTGATAAAAAATAACCGAAGGAGATGTTATATTTTTAAAACAATATTTTGAATCATGTAAACTCATGGAATTATTACTCAAACAGGAATGAGCTCTTGCCTAAAAAAGTGTGCCGAGCGAGAGATAAATAACTGTACCGTTTCTCTCATTCGTAAGTTTGTTGACCACAAATTCTACAAAATAGGGATTTTTTAAAAAACAATGACATTTAACCTGAAAGATGCTTTGGAAAATCATAATATGCTTATTAATCACGATTTTTAAGGAAGAGATCACTTTTAGCGACAAGGTTGCCCTATGTACAATTAGTGTTAAGTGTATTATTTATACGTTGACTTTAAGCTGGTTGGTGTAGTACAACAAAGAAATATTATATTCTATTATTTCAAAATGGGTTGCGCAAAAGAATTTTATATCTGCTTTTCAATACAAGATAGGTTTTATTAATATAATAATTATTTAAAAAATAATGAATGTCAATGATTGTCTTTCAATAGATGGGTTTAATCATTATATTATGTTGAACCCACCGCAACTTAACAGATAATCAAATATGTCAACTTGTCAAAAATGAGTCAACACTAAAATTTCTCTGTGATATTTAAATACATACCTAGTAAAGGAATGAGTAATATTTTAAGAAGAAAAGAATTAAAAACATCAGTGTGAGTCGAATTGTTTCAACAATATTTAAAACTTTTGTAGTTTCGCCAATATCTTGAACATAATGTTAATGCCATTTCTTTTTTCTAATAACTTTACATCGCATCGTGTAAGCTAAACAATAAATAACTAATATAAATTACTTTTATTGAAAAATGTAAAAAATTGCGATCATGTTTATTACCATGTGGTCACCCTACTACAATGACAACGAAAATTACTGACATTGACAAAGAATCTTTGTTGCAATATAACATTTTTTGAATACTACCACTAGAATATTTCCTGGACGTAAAATCATAGTGTTATAATTATTAATAGTAGGCTAATATGATAATTTAATTTATTTTATGTTATAATTATTAAAAAAAAACAATTTAGGTATTTTGGGCGTTAAAAGTAATTAAAATAAACAATAATAAAAATCTTCATCTACCAATAGTTGTTTCATAACTACTAAATTATAAAATATACAACAGTAGCAACACTGTGGGAAAGGGATAAAAGGTACAGTTATTGCTACCTCTCTCGGCTTTTGCTCTTTCAAGTGTTTAGTCTTTATTCACATAGAAATAAAGTTCAAATTTGAACAACAATATTTTGAAGAGCTCATTCCTGTTTGAGTAATAATTCCATGTGTAAACTACATAATATGGCATGAAACGTAATCATACTTCGACCTGTCACCGAAACCTTCATATCTTTAATAGACTATAAATAATTTTGATTTTTGAGAAAGGAGTCTAACCTAACCTACAGTTTTCAGTTTTATCCTATTACTAGCTGTGCCCGCGACTTCGTCCGCGTGGCATAGTAACTCTTGGCAAAAAGTAGCCTATGTTATACCTTCAATTATTTCCTTCATCGTGGACAATACTACTTCCAGATCGATGGTGTGGCCATGGGGAGCCCCGTAGCACCGGTTATGGTCAACATCTGGATGGAACACTTTGAGAAACGCATAGATATGCAGTCAGCATACGTGAAGATATGGAAAAGATACGTAGATGATGTCTATTGCATCATGAAAGGTGGCCAGCTGGAAGTAGAACAATTTCTAAAATACTTAAATTCCATATATCCGAATATACGGTTCACTTATGAAATGGAGATGGAGAGATCGTTGGCCTTTCTCGATGTAAAAGTGAGAGTGAAAGAGGACGGAACATTGGGACACACGGTGTATCGAAAACCCACACACACTGACCGCTACCTCAATGCCAACTCGCATCACCACCTACGGCAACTGCAATCCGTAGTGACATCGCTGTTTAATCGAGCATATGACCTCTGTGACCCTGAACATTTGAATAGTGAGCTCGCACACGTTCAGGAAGTACTTCAGCGGAACGGATACAAGGGAAGCATACGACGTCTGAAGAACGAAAGGCAAAGGCAAGTGGACGTTTGCAGAGTTGCCGCCTTTTTGCCTTATCTTAAAGGTGTTACGGACAAAATTGGAACAGTACTGAAGCATTACTCCATTAAGACTGTATATAGTCCGTTCTCCAAAGTATCCCAACTATTGCGGACACCAAAAGACATCGTTCCCTTGCAAACCCCTGGCGTATACAAGGTTAATTGCAGTTGTGGTAGTTCCTACATCGGGCAGACCAAAAGGACAATAGCTGAAAGGGTCAAGGAACATATCGCAGCTGTCAAAAACCTGCAAAAGGGTAAGTCTGCCATTGCTGAACATTTGCTGGATTCAGGAAGCAACCACTGGATAGAACTGCACAAACCTTAGGTCCTCTCCACCGATCTTCACTATTATTCCAGAATAGCATGAGAAGCGGTTGAAATTAAAAAACATAAAAACTTCAACCGGGAAGAGGGATACCGTTTATCAACTACCTGGAACCCTGTTATTAGCAAATTTAGGCAGTGCGGTACTTCTAAAAAACGTCAGTGTGTAGATGTCGTGAGTGTGGTATGTCGAGATACCGACGATTCTAATAAAAATAAAAATTCTGAAGATCAAGCGGAGGGTAGTCGTGAAACCCGCGCTTTGCGAAGACGTCGCTGTGCCTCGGCAGTCATCCCGCGACCACGGTCTGATGCTATTCGGCCGAAACGTCGGGAAACAGTAAGTTAATATAGTTATTGTTTACCGCGAAATAGACCCGAGTTAATTGTATTTAAAATATGTTATATGTATAATTAGCTATCTATTAGTGAAAGTCCCTTCAAAATCGGTCCAGCCGTTCCAGTGATTAGCGGGAACAAACAGACAGACAGACATTTTTTTTAAAATTGTGTTTTTGTTATTGGTACCCGATATACATTCGAACCCATTTAGTAAAAACTTGCTATTTTGATATTACAAACAGACACTTCAATTTTATTTATTTGTATATAGATAAAGATTATTTCCTCAATAGCCAAATAGCCATCAACTTCTAATTCGTATGACGATAGCTGTATACCTGTGTCTTTGCCTGTCGCAGCTATGAGGTGCATAAAAATACAAAAAGAAAGAAATGTCAATGACAGTCTAGTCCTCCGCTAGGGGTAATTATGTTCTGTGGGACTGTGGTCTAGTCTGTGATTACATTGCGTCCGTTCGTTTTGAAAGTTACGTTGTTTGTAATTCTAAAATTATCTTGTATGGACGAACCTTTGCCTGTCCAATTTGGACGAATATTACTTCTCTAAAATTATCTTTTGTTTTCCTCATTTTACTTATCAATTAAAGTAATAAAAGAATAAGTGATGGAAAATTCTGTTACTGAGAGTGACGCTCAGGAATGTTTCCGGTCACCACCTCGACGTCGTCGATCTACGTTTTTCGAAAGAAGAGACTCGTTTGGTATGCACATAGATAGAAACGTACCTACCTACCTATCCGTTTCAGCATTCGTAACGTTCTCAAGAAAACTGCCTTATTGGGCATTTATTATTTTATTAAATTATAGATCCCCAAATAATGCCAGTTTCTTTTTTATATAGTGCCACAGACATTATTTGAGACAGAAACAGACGACGCCTGCGCCTCAGAAAAATCTGATGGAAATGATAAAATAAATCAAGAGCTCTCAAGGTATAATGCACCACAGTAAAAAATTATTGTATGAATTAGGTCCTGTTATTTTCTTTTAATACCAATATATTTATTTCAGTTATTACCTGAAGCTTATGTGTGAAAAAGAGCTATGGAAGAAAGAAGTCAATAATAGAAAGAATAAATACCATGATCTAAGGCAGTATGTATTGAATTAGTATGTTAATTAAATTTTCAGAATAAATTTCAGAAAGAAATGTTTAAGAACTCCATTGTGTACTTTTCAGGCAATACCAGATGGCCGCAAAAGCATCCAGTCGATCAAGGATATCATACTCTGCACTGTCAAATGAAGATATTGAGTTTCTTAAAGCAAAGCCAAATATATCCAAACTTGTTGAAAGCCAGATGAAGTTGCATAAATCAGTCAAAGAAACAAGAGCACTCTATAGAAGAGTAAATGAACTAGATGATGTTATACTGAGGCACAGTGAAGACAAAGTAAATAGAATAACGGAGTACATTTTGGAGAATAGTACAATAGAACCAGTAGATTAATTACTTCTAGTTCAATAACATAAATGTAAATATTTAAAATATTTGATTTGACAGTATGAAAGTTTAATTTTTCTATATTGAAACTTCTCATGTTTTCTTGTAGATGATAATATCATTAACAAACCCTGTAGTAGTAGTAGTAGCATTCTCAAATCACTGGTTGTGTTAAAAATGTGATCTGAGAATGCTGCTACTATGGGGCTTGGAAATAATACTTCTCTAAAAAAGATATCATATGATACAGTCATCATCATCAATTACAATAATTTTTGTCAAGAAGATAAATACAATTTCACAATACTTGGCTATGTAGTTTAAATAGAATTTGATAAAATGCATATTATAAATTAATTTGGATATTTGGATGGAATAATATTTTATAGCAGCATTACAATTTCACAAGGAATTTATATTATGGATTAATTTTTGATTCATGGTATGTGTAAATAGGTGCAGGTTTATTTAAAAAATAATTGACTATTTGAGTAAATATACAATGTTTTCGAATGTATATATTAACCCCCTAAAAATAGTTGTAAAACCCATAAATTATATCAAGTATGTGCAAAGATATAGATGTAAATATTAACCTACTAATTAAGTTTGTACTTTGTACATATACAAACATATGTAAATATTTTTACAATAAAACTAAAAGATGTATAATTGTTATTGTGTATTTTTGAAGTTATCATATAAGTGATACACAATACTATTTCTCAGAATAAAGTTCATACATATGAATTCTGAAATATAAGGTAATGGTATTAACTGGAACTGTTCAGTATTCTATGTATAATACTTGCTGCTGCAATACACTAATCAGAACTGTAACGTGATTTCCTCGCCTCCAGACAAGCTCACGTAACGCATTCCGGTGCGTGTTCAACTGGCAGTCCCCGCATTTACGGTTCATGGTACCGACGCTTAGGTTTCTCTGTACGCGCGCTCAGGTCTGCAGACGAAGGATTATGTTTCTACAATACTCCGGTCATTTTGAAATCTACAGTCTTGACCAATATCTTGTGGCACCTAGATAACATTGACGGGGTGCTTTGCATGTTTTTCTTTCAATAGAACTCCTTTAAGCACAAATTCTCTGGCACTACTATGTATCACTTTGGGCATGTTTTTAATTTAGATTACAAAAATCACAGCAAACTGTCAGCCTCACGGAAAGTGATTGTACGAGGATCAAAAAGTTCGCGGAATGGAGGGCAAAAAGTAAGAAATAAAACAAAATTATTTTTCCTTCTCAATGTATTCCCCCTTAACTCTAATACATTTATTAGACCTATCAATTAATTTATATACCTTCGAAAAAAAATGATTTCTCTTTGTCGTCAAAATAGGCCGAAATTGCGCTCTTCACTTCTTCATCGCTGGAAAATTTCTTCCCTCGAAGCTCGTTTTTCATTTTTGGGAACAAATAATAATCACTTGGGGCTAAATCTGGGCTATAGGGAAGATGTTCCAAGATTTCGAAGCCCACTCTTTGAACAGCAGCCATCGCAACTTGCGCCTTGTGCACGGGTGCATTGTCGTGCAAAAGGAGCACACCTTTAGTCAATTTTCCCCGTCTTTTTTTCTCTCACAGCATCTCGCAGACGTTCTAATAGTGCAGCGTAGTACTCTCCTGTGATAGAGACACCCTTTTCTTTATAATCAATAAGGAGGATTCCCTCTGAATCCCAGAAAACAGTAGCCATGAGTTTTTCAGCCGACGGAGACACTTTGAATTTCTTCGGAGGTGGTGTGCCCTTTTTGTGCCACTGCATGGAGTCTTGTTTGGACTCAGGCTCATAATGATAAACCCAAGTTTCATCTCCAGTCACAATTCGGTTCAAAACTTCATCCTCTTGTTCACCACAGAGCGCTAAAAACTCGCGACAACACAACTCGCCGCTGCTTCTGGTGTGGCGTGAGCATTCTCGGCACCCATCTTGCACACACCTTTGACATGCCAAGATGTTCGTGTAGGATGTTCAAAATGGTTGTAGCTGATACTCCAATCATTTCTGCAAGCTGTTTCTTCTTTAAACGGGCATCTTCCAATATGATTTTTTCAAGTTTTTCGACGTTTTCTGCCGTGGTTGCCTCGACAGGCCGCCCTGGCCTCGGATCATCTTCAATCGAATCCCTGCCTTGCTTAAACAGGTTGTGCCACTTGTAAACCATGGTTTTACCAGGGCAAGAGTCCCCGTAAACAGAAGACATCTCTTCCAAAATAGTCTGGGGAGGTTTTCCTTGTTTGGTAAGGAACTTGATGACTGCGCGAAACTCAATTTTCTCCATGTTGCAAATTTTCTTCCGGATTGAATTGTTGATTGATGTGTAGCTCAGGTAATTATGACCTATTTTTTTTTAAACTTAGTATTTATACTCTTAATGAGTGTCACAACTAGTGCAGGTAGTAAAAAGTCACCTTTCCCCCCTCCATGCCCCTCATTCCGCGAACTTTTTGACCCGCCCTCGTATGACACATGGATGGCACCATTAGTTCCGATTACGGTCATGAGCCTCAAGATCTTGGTTGCACTGAACCCGCTGCTTACGTTGGGTAGACGGTGAGGCGAAAGGCGATACGGTGACTATTTCTTTCCTACTTGATATGTTTGACGGTTTTGGACAAGGTCATTGTAACTCTTTTTCATGAGAATCACTTCAAGTCACGTGTGGCTGAAACCGTGCTGACCCCAGCCGAGCCCAAAAAAAAAACTAAAAAATAGATCGTTTGAGCATGTTGCTATAATGTCTAGAGTTTGTCGCTTGCGCGCATGCGCGTTTCAGATATATGTCTGGCCCGGCTGGGGTAACGTTACCCCAGCCGGGCCACACACATCTCGAAACGAAACGACCTAGTGAAAATCGGTTTGCTGATATAGATAGGCGGCAGTTTGTCGGACAAGTTTCAGTTTTCATCGGGCTCGCGTTTACGGGGGCTGTCTGGCCCTGCTGTGGTAACGTTACCCCAGCCGGGCCACACAGATTTCCAAAACCAAACGACAGCGAAAATTTGTTTGCTGATATAAATAGGCGGCAGTTTATCGGACAAGTTTCAGAGTTTGTCGATCTATCATTTCAGAGCTCACCTGCAGCGAAGTTGCTGCAACTGAGCTAGCAGGATCTCCAAAACAAAACGACGTAGAGAAAAACTGTTTACTGGAATAATGAAGCGGTGGTTTGTCGGTGTTTGTCGAATAAGTTCCACAGTTTGAGACTACTTAAGCTTAAGCATTTATTGCAATCGTGTGGTTTACAAGATGTTAAAATCATATTTTCAGTACCAAACATGCACCCTGGTAGGGCATAGCAAACAATAAAGATGTACCTATTTTATGATTTAATAGTCTTAATAATAGGTATAATTAATTAATACGACAGGCGATTTGTACCGAAGAAACTACTTAATCCATTCTCTAACGCAACTAAAATTTATCATTCATGAATTCATTTAAGCTATAGTATGCTTTCTTAACTAAAAGGTCTTTTAGAAATTTATGAAATTGTTTTATATTTAATTCCTTTTTAGAGGACTCGCGTAGCTTATTAAATATTTTTATAGCCATATTATTGGGACCTTTGCTATTAATTTTTAGAGTCGTTGGTGGTTGATATAAATTGTACCTTTGTCTTGTTGGAAATCGTCTTGTAATGTCTGTTAATTTTATAAATAAATTTAGGTTTTGTTTTACGAATTTACAAATTTCTAGAATATATATTGAACTTAATGTAGAATAGAATAGAAATCATTTTTATTATCACAACACAAACGACGCGCTTACACAAACAATAAGTAAATAAATGAAACAAAGGCCAAAAACTTACAGTAAAAATAAAAAAAATGAACATAATGTTAATACAAGAATTATTGTGATCGCACGTCGCAGGCTGTGACAACGAGGTCCACACTCAGCTTGTTGCTATGCTACGACACAGACGTAACACAGCGCTGATTTTCAGTGTGAGCCCCAGTAATGTCAGTATTTTCTTTTTCATAAAGGCTTACAACTTTCCGATTGTTCAATGTGAAATAAAATTCACCTCCTTGTCTATCTATATGAAGTAATGTACAGTCGCGTACAACTTTCTTTAAAAAAATCGATTTTAATAAATAAGTGCAAGCAAAGTTGGCTGGGGTAACATTACCCGGCTCGGGTAACGTTACCCCAGCCGGGCCACACATATCTCTGAAACGCGCAAACGACAAACTCTGAAACTTGCCGACAAACTAGGGTTCTGTATTTTGTCTCATAATTTTTTTATCCATAATCTATCTAACGTGTCATAATGTTTTTTGATATAATCATCATATGTCCGAATGATAAACTTAATTTCTCATAATATCACTTGCCCGAAAACCGAAATCTCTAAATATAATATGACCTAATTTAAAATTCCTAAAAACTTTTCTATAATAGTCATAAGTCCTAAGGTAATATCTCATAATATAACGTGCCCTAAAATCGAAATAGGTACCACAAATATAAAGTTTTTTCATTATATGTATTACCAAATCCATGCATACGTTTAAAAACAGTCACTTGATGTAATGCAAGCAAGCATGCAGCATGCAAACAAGCATGCAGCGTGCAAGCAAGCATGCAGCATGCAAGGCTTCTGTCACGGCTTCGGTGCTACGGGGCTCCGGCGGTCCCACGCGACCTTATCGTCGCAGATGCTTTTCACCCACCACCTGCTCCTCAGCTTGCGGGCCGCCTCGCCCCTCCGCGCCTACGCGGGTTTAAATAACACTAGGGGTAGGGCAGCGGTTTTACAGCGATATATTTCTGTCACTTAATTTTAAAACGTAACGGTTGTTAAGGTTCATAAGACAACATTTTAATTCAATTTGTTATTATTGATAGTAGGTCTAAGCTTTATGATATTGATAACATAACCAAGATAAATCAACTAAACATGTTTTAGGACTAACAATATTATTATAAACCATCATTCGGACTAACAATATTATACAATATAACACTTAGGACATGTGACTTTATAGCAAGTAAAATTAGGATATCTTATTATTATAGAACCCGACATTATGACACAAAAGCATTAGAACTAAAGGCGATTAGGTAATATACAATTTCGTATACCCGAACATTATGGAAAGTGATGATTATAGCAAGAGTTTCGGGAGTTATAGGTTTTCGGGATTATGATTTTCGGACGATCGATATTCGGAGAAGAAAGGGACTACCACAAACTAGACATTATAGCGGCATAGGTACTCAAACAATCTATTTTTCAGTTTTTTTTTGTGACCCGGCTGGGGTCAGTAACACCCAAGGCACTACTATACACACAATACATCCGTGAATGTCAGTGTGCGTGTGGGTGGCGACATGGACCAAATCAATGGTAGTGCGTCCGCACGCACACCGCTTATAAAGTCCTTCTACTATACAATTATACAATATGGCTTGCATTTTTACCACCCTATAGAGCCGTAAAAATATCAAAGGAAAGGTTAAATAAAACAAAATAAACCATTGATAACAAATATTATTCCATTATTTTCATAATTCATTCCATACATACAGACAAGAAGAATTTCATTTATATGGAATAGAATCTAACAATTTCATGTTTGACAAACAAAAATTAAATAAAACAATCATTCAAATAAAATAATTACATTTAGGTTAAGCTATGTATTGCATACATACAGTTATTTCATTGAACACATCAATCAAGTAATAATAGTATAGTAGTAAAAATCAATACTAAAAATAGGCCATTAAATATTTTGGTGGAATATCATGTGATTTACAGTTAACACTTTTAATTGCAAATCATATGATAAGACCTGAGCATTATAGTGTTTTAATTAGACGGTTGATGTTAAAATGCACGGAATTTATCATATAATTTATTTTAATATGGAATATTGTACTTACTATTTTTTTATTATCAACTCAATAAAACTAACAGATAATTTATTTAATTACTTTAAAAATGTAAATTTATTTTAACAAAGAACTAAATTGAGTTTATTGCATTCTTAAGATATATCTCAACAATATATGAAGAATGGAAATACAATAGATTCAATGATATACTGTACTCATCGAATATCACTTAGTGCCAAATGTTTCCCAATACCAGACAATGACAAATTTAAAAACGCCCTTAAGTCATCCAAAATTGTGAACATCTATAATTATATATTGTATATATGTTACGGGTAAAGCTAGAAGATGGAGTAAACCTAGGTTTACCCGGGTTGACTTAGTACTACCCAAGCTTCTTGGGTAAGGTCCGAATAATAAGTAAAATAAATTTTAATTCGGGGTTTACCCATACTCACCTAGGTCTACCCAACTCTGGCTGGGTAATGTTAGGTGTTGCGTAATTTTCGAGCCCTTGGCGCAAATCGCGGGGGCCCGCGTTCCCCCGCGCCGCTTGCACTTGCCCGTGTTTCTCCGCAGACTTTTAATATGTTTGTGCTATTAAATATATTACGTTTCAGCCCGCTATTAGTTTTTGCTTTTAAAACTATTAAGTTTATGCTCTTCAATCGATTACGTTCGCCTTTGTATGTTTTTAAAATAATAAAAGTTTGACATGGCCTTGGATTTTCATTTCGTTAATTAATTTGACAAATTTTTAACATTACCCAGCCTGAGTTGGGTAGACCTAGGTGAGTATGGGTAAACCCCGGATTAAAATTTATTTTACTTATTATTCGGACTTTACCCAAGAAGCTTGGGTAGTACTAAGTCAACCCGGGTAAACCTAGGTTTACTCCATCTTCTAGCATTACCCGTAACATATATACTTAAATTATGAAATAGAAAAGGCAAGGCATATCTTATAGTAAAGTTTTGGTATTACTACCTCACGTTTACAATACAAACACTATTTCCACACCAGTACCCCAGTGGAATAACATACATCGATGCCACTGAATAGAACAATTGTTAGATATTGGAAAATACACTCCCCCACATATAACACCAATTATGTGCATGAGTGACGATTGCGTAAATTGAATCAGAAATTGTGACGTAAGTCTGACCTCTCCGAATTGTATAACTAAAAATATACATATTAAAGCTTATATGTAGTTCACTTAAATAAACATTTGAGTTGGAAAATTTGTTTGTTATAGCTGTGTCATTTGAGTGGCAGTATAATAAACAGTACCTTAAACAGTATATTAGCAAAAGTTCACGTAGTTGCTCTCAAACTGCCCATGATATTTCACTTTAGTTGTATAATCAATCTTTAGCATCTACAAATCAACTAACATGTGAATAGGTATGACGGTAAATATGGCAGTTCAATTGTTGTATATTGTATTAATTAAATAATAATATATAGGAAATACTGGAAAAAGGAACACCTTATTGTTTTCTAAATCTTTCAGTTTATAAGTTTTATAGGTAACAATAAAAAGTTCACTGATACAAAAACTTAAAATTAGTTGGATATAAATTTAATTTCAATTCAATTCTATTATTTCTTAAAATTTTATTTGGCATATTGATGGCATTACAATACACAATATAATAATACTTCACATTCATCATTAATATTCAAACATTCATATGTCAACTAAGAAAAAGACAAATACTAAATCATTGAACACTCATATGTACACAACTACAATAGGCTCAATAATACAATAAATACGACTTAGATTATTATTTACACACAAAAATACTATGTTGGAGAAATAAAATTTTTAAATTTTCGTATGATACTGTTAAAGTAACATTTAATAGAACATATTGCCATAAGAATCGGAAGGAAAGCCGAACTTACTTAAAAGTATTTCAATATACAGTAATAATATATAAACACCATTTTCACTTGATTATATTATTATTTTCCAATTTTAAATCCTGTTGTCTATTGTCTTTAATACAAACCTCTGTGATTTCTTTGAATATGTTCTATAGCTGAGCACGTGAAAAAGGTTGTGTACATAAAATGCTTATGTGCATAATAAAAAGGATTATTAAAATAAAATAGTTTAAATTTAAAATAGTGGGTAGCCTTTCAAAATCAGCGTGGTTTGTATACAATTGCGATCATTACCTCCGTCGAGCTGCTGAGAACTTAGGAGGTGAATTATTATAACACAGTCTTTCTATATAGACACTCATCTCTAATACCTGTTCTGAAGGCTCTTTCCAGTCTGAGTTTTTTTATCTTTCATAGTCTTGAACTCACGACGGCATGGGCTGTTTCGTAGGTCGAGTATAGCATTCACTTTTTCAACTATTTCTTTTGCTATATCATGTTCACATTCAAAGTCGTAAACTTTATGAATGTGGTAATTAAAGAAACTTGTGCCAGCTGAAAGTAAAAGCAGTGTGCAGTCATTTAAGTAGAGAATTAAAAAAAAATTGAGGTGCTTTTACAGCAATCATGTTTTATGAGACTAAGATATGCACTGAAATAAATTAAGTTATGCTGCCCGCTAGAAGACGAAATAGGTTGGTAGTGTTATTTTAAAAATTTACCTGTATTTCGATCCCAACTTGAGCTATAAGGAGGTGAATAGACTATTCGAAATGTGGTTTTATGGGTACGGGCTTCTAGTACGTGACAGCATGCCACCAAGTCTATATTTAGTCGAAAATATTTTGATTTTGACTGAAACAGAATAGAAATAAATTTAAAAAATAAAAATTTAGATAATGCTACATTTGCTACATGTGTATGTGAGAAAAAGATATAATAAGACAAATTTTTATAAAAATGTAACACAATTGTTAAAATGATGCATTATAAATGAAATAATAAACCTTCGCCATGTGGCTGGCCCCAGCTGGGCTTCAGCTGGGTCACAAAAAAAACTGTAAAAAATAGATTGTTTGAATATGCCGCTATGTCTAGAGTTTGTCGGCAAGTTTCAGAGTTTGTCGTTTGTGCGTTTCAGAGATATGTGTGGCTCAGCTGGGGTAACGTTACCCCAGCCGGGCCATACGGATCTCGAAAACGAAAAAACAGCAAAAATCTGTTTGCTAATATAGATAGGTTGCAGTTATAGTGGATCCCGAATACGGAACGACATAGCGACAATCTTTTTACTGATATAGATAGGCGGAAGTTTGTCGGACAAGTTTCAGAGTTTGTCGATCTACTGTTTCAGAGCTTACCTGCAGCAAAGTTGTTGCAACTGAGCCAGCTGGATCTCGAAAACAAAGCGACGTAGCGAAAATCTGTTGGCTGGAATAGTAGAGCAGTAGTTTGTCGGAGTTTGTTAGCCAACAAGAGTTTATCGCTTGCGCGTTTCAGAGATATGTGTGGCCCAGCTGGGGTAACATTACCCCAGTTAAGCCATACGGATCTCTTCAACGAAAAGACATAGCGAAAATCTGTTTACTGGTATAGATAGGTGGTAGTTTGTCGATACTTTATTCAAAGATTCAGAGTTTGTCGACGCCCCAATCCAGAGAATGAAAGAATTTTTTATTTGGGTAAATAGTCCAGGAGCTAGGAGTCCCGAATGCACGAGGTTTCGTTTTTTTTATATATTGTGTACTTTCTTACAATAAGAAGTTGATTTTAAATAGTCAATCAAATTCAATGATGAAATAGTAAGCGTTTTAATTTAATTTTATGATAAGCCTCAATTAATGATTGATAAATTGTTAAGGTATTATTTAGGCAACATTTGGTATCTGGTCTCCTAGTTTATCTTCCACGAAGTAATGTACAATCGCCTACAATTTTTGAATTGGGGCTCGACAAACTCTGAATCTTTGAATAAAGTATCGACAAACTACCACCTATCTATATCAGTAAACAGATTTTCGCTGTCTTATCGTTTTCGAGATCCGTGTGGCTCAGCTGGGATAACGTTACCCCAGCTGCGCCATACCGTATCTCTGAAACGGGCAAGCGACAAATTCTGAAATTAGCCCACAAACTACTGCTTTAACATTCGAGCAAACAGATTTTCGCTGCGTCGCTTTGTTTTGGAGATTCAGCTGGCTCAGTTGCAACAACTTTGCTGCAGGTGAGCTCTGAAACGGTAGATCGACAAACTCTGAAACTTATCCGAAAAACTTCGACAAACTGTCGACATCAGTAAACAGATTTTCGCTATGTCGTTCCGTTTTCGAGATCCATTTGGCTCAGCTGGGGCAGTGTTGCCCCAGAAGGCCCACACAGCCCCCTTAAAATTAAATGCGAGCCTGATGAGCACTGAAACTTGTTTGATAAACTGCCACCTATCTATATCGGCAAACAGATTTTCGCTATGTTTTTTCGTTTTCGAGATCCTTGTGGCCCAGCTGGGTTATCTCAGCTGAGCCACACACATCTCTGAAACGCGCAAACGACAAACTCTGAAACTTGCCGATAGACATTATAGCAGCATAATTAAACAATCTATTTTTCAGTCTTTTTTTTGTGGCCCAGCTGGGGTCAGCCACACACCTTCGCTTCATAATGGAAAGATATGATTGTGAATAATTGACTTCTTTTTTTTATGGAGGGCCCGGCAAATGACCTACCGCCTGATGTAAAATGGTGAAAGAGGCCCAAATGAGTTGACAGATAGAGTAGGGACGACATCCACTATCCTACCTGCCCGCCCCTTGCCTTGAGAAAGATGCTTTTTCACGCATCTTTTCCTCCATCCTACAACAGGAACCCATGTTGTAGGATGGAGGAAACACTGTGCAGGTAGAGAATTCCAAGTGTGGGATGAACGACAGAAGAAAGAATCTTGGAATTTCTTGGTACGGTGTGAAAAGGCGGATACAGTGTACGGATGACTCCAAAGGCCCTTACGTGTGTTTCTGTTAAGGAATGGAAAGGGAGGGATAAGGTTAAAGAGCTCCTCAAAGCATTCCCCATGGAACCAGGGCCGTCTTTCACCTATTAGAGGCCCTGGGCACATTAGGATGATGGCACAATAAAGCACCTATGACCACAATAAAGCACTATTTAACCGACTTCAAAAAAGGAGGAGGTTATCAATTCGACCCGTATGTTGTTTTTTTTGTGTGAATTGTGGACCGATTTTCAAAATTCTGTATCTCATCTCTCTCGCTCGTCGTCTGTTGCTCTGTGTGGTCGTGTTTTTTGCTGGTACAAAGCACGGAGCGTATCAATAAGCAGTTTACTTTAACACAATCACAAGAGAGTTTTCCGATAAGACAGGACAATGATATTGTGAGTTCTCTTTCATTACGACACTTTATATATAATTTCTACCAATCATATATTAGGACACGCCCTTTAGAAGCATTTACGTGCAATCAAAAAATAGGCAAAAAAAATCTCGCCTGCAGTAGTTATATGTTGTAGATATTGTTTAACATACAATGCCGCTTAAACGCACCCCCACCAAACAACAAGGAGAATCAAACTTAAATGTATGTGAAAATCTCAAATAAATGTCCTAATGAAACAAAATGAACTAAGAGATTCGATTAACTTTAGTCGCAGAATCAAACGCAAGTTGGATTTTGAGCAAGAAGAAATAGTCGCTGCAATGATACCGGAAATGCAACAATTATTTAACAGCTTTGTAAAACAGCAAAATGATAAATTCGATGTTCTTATTGCTACAATTAAAGAACAAAATTCAGATATTGAAACCAGCATCGTTTTCCTTTCGATGTTTACGATGAATCACAAAAAAAAATTGAATGTCTTCTAGAATATAAAAATAGTAATTATAAGAAAAAAATTCAATTACTTGAAATGAAAATTGAGCAAATGGACCACGCAGCCCATTCTTCTTTGATCGAATTAAAGAATATCCCTAGGCTTGTACCCGAAAATAAAGAAATTCTGTTAAATATCGTTACGAAGATTGGCAAAATAATTGGCAATCGGACATTCGAGATATTTATAGACTTAAGTCTAAATATTGAGTCTGGAAATCTCATTATTGTAGACTATCAAAAAATGTCGCGCGTTTAACAAGAAAAACAATAACAATAAATTGAATTCGGATAATATCCGATTTTCAACTGCAAAAGGCTGATATATTATGTTGATGAATTGTTAACTAAAATGACAAGAAAATTATTTCATCAGACACGGCAGTTCGCAAAAGTAAATAAATATTTTGGATGCTGGGTATCCTATGGAAATATATATATGAAGAAATTTGAAAACTCGCCGATTAAAAATCCTCAAAATATCGTGGACTGACAGGGTGAAATGAGACGGTTTTGCGGATGATTGATAAGAAAGTATAAGCTCTGAATACCATCAAGCAGAAGAAATTAGAATACTTCGGCCACATAATACGTAACAACAAATACACACTCCTCCAGTTGCTTATTCAGGGGAAGATTCAAGGATGCCGCACACCAGGCAAACGTAAAACCTCATAGCTCAAAAACTTGAGGTAATGGTAAGGGCTGAGCACCGTATCAAATCACCTTGATAATAAAATAAGTTTCATTTCTAGACAACATCGTCCAAATTGGGCAATGTTCTTTACTGGCAAAACCTAAGATTTACCAATATACGGATTTTTACAGTAACATATATCTATTAAAAAGAAAATAGGAGCCACCTATTATTTTTATTGATTTTCAATAGATTTTTATTGCTTATTTATATTAGGTACGCACTTAATTTGTCATCAAAAACGTTCCGACCTTAAAACCAATAAACTAACACAGTATTATCAGCAAAGAAATGAGTACCTAATGTGAGTTTGTTTATCAAACAAAACAATTTTACAGGTGACTCTTATTTTGTTTTGAGTAGGTACCTATATACTTAATAAAATGCGAAAATAGAGTAGCTATCGATTATCGCTTAGTAATCGAGTTGGGACTAGGGGGCCCCAGTTCGTCGCGGGGCCCTGTGTTTACGTAGTAACTATTTAGTAATCTGTGCTAGTGTGCCCAGTGGGTAAGAGGGGCCTGCATGGAACATTCGGTAAAAGGCGCTAAGAGAGGCGATGTCACGACGAAGTAGTAGTAGACTATATATGTAACAAATAATAATAACATACTTACGGCAAAACTTAATACTGAGCTAACTAGAAAAAATACCAATTCCGAATGCATATGGCTGGACATACAAATTAGAACCACGAAATTTGTGTTATGTGGTTTGTATAGAGGTCACGATTCCACAATTGAACAGGACAATGAACTATTAAACCAAATTCAACTTTCTTCAGAAACAAGTACGATTCTAGTATTCGGAGATTTCAACTTTGGTGGAGTGAAATGGCCTATTCAAGACTGTGAATATCTGACACCTAAAGAGGATAACTTTCTGCAATGGTACAGGGCAAGTAACCTAGAACAGTTAGTAGATAAGCCAACTAGATATAGAGAAGGCAACCAACCATCTTTCTTAGATCTTATCCTTACAAACGATGATAACCTCGTGGCACAAGTTAAACACGAAGCTCCAGTTGGAAAAAGTGACCATACATGCCTAATTTCGACTATTGAAATAGAAATACAAAAACGGAAGTCCTCAACTGTGAAACGTAATTTCAAAAAAGCAGATTTTGAGAAAATTCAGAAGCACCTTTCCGAAACATTGTCTACCTTGAAATACTTACAATGTGCCGAAAACCAATTTAATTTGTTACTCTCAAGCACTCAAAAGGCCATAGAACTATATGTACCACTTGTAAAAATATCCCAGAAAACGACCAACAAACCATGGATATCGAAAGATATCTATAACTTGATAGAGCAAAAATTAACACTCTGGAACAAATACAAATTAACAGGCCTTAATGAAACGTATAAGGAATACAGGAAAATTAATAACAAAATTACCAATTATCGAAGATCATCTCGTACAAATTTTGAAACTAACCTACTCAAAACTGGGCCTAAGAAATTCTATTCATACATAAAACAACAAACAACATCAAAAGTAAGCATACCTTCAATTCTTCGCAACAAAGACGGACATCTAGTAACTCAAGCGTCAGATATATCGGAAACATTTGCAGATCAGTTTGGCAGTGTTTTTCAGAAGGAGCTGCAGGGTGAGCTTCCTCAGCTTGATAAGCGACTTCGCGTTCAAGACTCAATCTCAGATGTAACCTTCACTGAAGCGCTAGTCACACAAGCAATTAAGGGAATGAAACCTGACTCGGCTCCTGGACCAGATGGAATCCCAGTAACACTGCTTCAGCACTGTGATCTGGCAAGCTCATTGGCCACTATAATGCAAACTTCATATGACACTGGAATACTCCCACGACTGTGGAAAACAGCAACAGTTACACCAATATTCAAGAAAGGAAGCAAACTCGACCCAGCAAACTTTCGTCCAATCAGTCTAACGAGCATTGTGTGCAAGGCGATGGAAAAAATCTTAGTTCAGCATATGAGAACATTCATGTCCAAGCATCAAATTATAAGTCATCAACAGCATGGTTTCTGTCCACATCGCTCAACAGTATCAAACTTGTTATCATGCTTATCATCTTGGACAAATAGTTTTAACTATCGAGAACCAGTAGATGTCATATACCTCGACTACGAGAAAGCTTTCGACAAGGTTCCGACAACAAGACTTTTGCAGAAGCTTGAATTTGTTGGGATACGTGGCAAACTGCTGTGCTGGATAGAAGTTTTCCTACGCGGTAGAACATTTCGTGTGAGAGTAGGCAATTCATCCTCTGAAGAAAGGGAAATACATAGCGGTGTACCACAGGGGTCAGTTTTGGGGCCTGTGTTGTACATAATATATACTTTTGACCTGCCTCACTGCTTAAACTGTAATGTTAGTATTTTCGCTGATGACACAAAAATATTCGCAAACCCATTAGTAGATTACAACCAACTACAGAATGACCTGGATATGATCGCAAATTGGTCAAAGACCTGGCTCATAAGTCTTAACTCTGCAAAATGTACTGTGCTGCACATAGGCAACCATAATCCTAAACTGGTATACAAGCTAAATGGTATCTCTCTCCAACCAGTCAAGGCACAAACAGACCTAGGTGTAACTATTACAGAGAATCTCAAATGGGAAGAACATGTGACCAAAATAACAAAGAAAGCAAAAAGTTTTATTCATCTAATTCGAAAAGCCTTCGGGCACCTAACACCAGAGATGATGCTTAAGATTTATAAGACATACGTAAGACCACTGCTTGAGTATGCATTCCAAGTTTGGAATCCGTATTTCGCCAAGGACATAAATAAGCTGGAAAAGGTACAGCGAAGTTTCACCAAAATACCAAAGCGCCTTAAACAAAAACCTTATGAAGACAGACTAACGACATTGGATTTAAGCACACTGGAAGTGCGTAGAGAAAGAGGCAATCTTATTGAGACATTTAAAATTCTAAATGGACATTACGACATTTGCAATTTCGACACACTATTTAAACGAGACTCAAACACCCGTCTTAGAGGTCACACCTGCAAGCTTAAGGGACAACCATCTAATCTTAATCCTCACAAACATTTTCTGTCAAATAGAGTGGTTGCAGCATGGAACAAACTTCCAGAAAAGATAGTCTCCGCTTCCAGTATCAACTCCTTCAAAAACAAGTTGGATGAGCATTTAAAAAAAAAATGAT